>CM066312.1:29720326-31020326 GCA_033807775.1 Saussurea involucrata | reverse complement strand
TATGATTTCATCGAGTCCACTTCATACATGGACTTTTTCACTCGCCAAATCTTCTTAACTCCATTCCCTTTCAAACTACTATATGAAAATCCAGAAGAATGATAGTCTAAAAAATTAGAAGTTCAAGCAAGTTGTTTATGAGACTTGCCAGATTACTTGTGTTTCTGTGAAGACCTCTTTGATTTTCTTTGGAATAATAGGAATTCACAGGAACTTTTTCATTTGCAAACTTTGAAGATTCGCCTTTGTAAAACTTTACTGGTATCTAATTTTCTTTAGTAACAAAATCTTTATGATCCGGAGGTTTTGTAGAAAAATCAAATTTACAAACTTCGCCATCCAAACAATCCTCAGAGTTCAGAAAATCAACATCAAATAGAATATCCTCATCCAATTGTTTTGATTCACATGAAGATTTTGAATTACTTGAATCTTTCATGATTACCCAAAAATGATTTGTAAGAAGATGTATCTGAATCATTAGAATGATTTCCACTTGTTGTTTCTGATTTATATTTATCTTCAATTTTAAAAATGGCTTTTTGATTCTAGGTTTTTGAACACAGTTAATAATACAGCTTTCATTATGTCAAAAGCAATTCTTTCTTCTACAAAGTCATTTTCTAGCTGAGTAATTTTGCTTTCTAAAACAAGAGGCGGAACATAGATTTTTTCTTTAATTGGTTTATCTCTATCTCAGCATCAGAATAACTCTTGAAATAGTCGTTTGAAAGAAGTTTTTTCATAGCAAAAAGGAAGTTGTGTTTTAAGTTTATTTTGTCTGTTAAGATCTTCTTGTTCGTCAACTTCTTCAGATGATTTAGTTCACCTGAGGTTGTATTTGGGGTTTCTTTTTGCAAGACTCAGAAAATCAAACTCATATACAGTCGGAGCCTTTGAAATAACTTTGTCTAATAATGAGGATTATCATAACCAATCCCCCATTTTGAATTAAAATATTTGAACTCTTTTAGTTTGTTTAAATGAATCGTTTGATCGGTTTAACCTCTCTTGTAAAGCTTTTCTTCCAAAACCTTGTAGTTTTTCAATCAAACATTTGAAAACATTTTTAATAGAAATGAATTTACGAACAAACTCTTTCTTCTCGTTTTTCGATTTGTCAAACTTCTCAGAAATCTCAAAAAATTGTTTGTTTAAAAATATATTTTCATTGTCAAACTTTTCTCTTTCAACATTTAACTACTCATTCAAGTCACGCTTTTCAGCACTCTCTTTGTTTAATCTTAAAATGACTTGATGTTTTCTTTCAACAATTGTTTTTTTTATTTTTTAAGTTTAGTTTGCAATTCCTGGAGTTCAAGCAAAATGGATTGCATTTGTTTCATAAAATCAGTTTCAGTTAAATAATTTACCTCTGACCATGATTCTGCAACACTCTCATCATTAGTCATATCATCCTCAACACTATTTCCCATAAACACATATGCGCTTGTTCATCCTTCTCAGTTTCTTCATCCATGAGATCTAACCAATGGTCATCCTCCACCATTAAAGCCTTCCCTCCTTCCTTTAGTTTAGCATAAATCATCTTGTTCTTAAAATGTTCTGAGTTCCTAACCACAAGCTTACATCAGTCTATTGCATAATGACCCGGTTTCCCACAGTTATAACACTTTACAGCTGTTAGGACATTATATTGTATTCAAGATTTACTGTAAAGTCAACATTCTGTATAGTCAATGTTGTATGCTTTAAGCCTTTATGCCTTGTAACCCTTAGGTATAAATAGGCTTGTCAAGGCTTTGTCTTAGTAGAGTTGTAAGTGGTTAGACAAGCTTGTAAGTCATTTCTCATTTGTACCTTTTGCATATCAATGAATAATGGATGACTTTCTCTCTCTAGATTGTGTCTACATTTTCACATTCTTACACTAGATTGGGAACTAACATTTGGTATCAGAGCTAAACAGATTGATCAGACAACAATTCAGACAATTTTCTTGAAGATTTAAAGAATTTTTTGTGTTTTTGGAAACTTTTCGTATACTGTTCATCGGAAAATTTCGAATTTCGTCATTTGTTGATCAATTGGATCGAAATTTGATACTACAGTCTTCGTTTCATCATCCTGAACATGTTTAATTCAGGAATCACGACTTAATTCTGTCCAAATTTCGAGAATTTGAGAGATTTGTGCATTTTTGTTCAAATTTTTTGAAGAAACTGTGATTGGATTGAATCTTGTGATTTTGGAAGAATTAGACTTTGGTGAAAACAACAAAAGTGTTCGAAATTGAATTTCGAAACTATATGTGAAAGTCTCATTGAAATTCATCAAGATTTGAAAGAGTTATGGCCAAAATAGTGAATTCTGGAGAAGTTTTCGCATGATCTGAAGAACTCGCATCATTCATAAAGAACTCGCATCACTCATCAAGTGTTCATAAGGTTCATCTGTGTTTTCGCATTACTCAGCATACGAGAAGTCTAGTTCTCGTATTGTTTCTGATATGAAAAGTAAACTTTTCGGTTCGGCTTGATAAGAAAAGTTAAAGAACTCGCATCTGTTTGTTGCGAATAGTGAAGATTTCGTATTGGTCTTATTGCGAGTAGTAAAACGTTCGCATTGTTTTTTAATACGAGAAGTGGATTGTTCCTATTGAGCTTGTTGCGAACAGTAAGGAATTCGCATTAAGCTTGTTGCGAGAAGTTTCATTGTTCGTATTAGTGTGTTGCGAGAAGTTAAGAGTTCGCATCAAGGGTGTTGCGAAAATTTTTCTGAGAAGTGTGTTTGTTGCGAAAAGTTTTCTGAGAAGTGTGTTTGTTGCGAAAAGTTTTGAACATTTCTGTGTATTGCGAAAAGTTTGAGAAGCAAATAATTTTTTCAAGTGGGATACGAAAACGTTTTCTGAAAAGTTTTCCAAGTGTAATTCTTACACTTTCTGTCTGACTTTCTGGAGATCCATTATCTAGTGAGGAAAGATGCCTACTACTGATGTGAGAGGAAATGTTAAATACACAAGAAAAGATACGGCAATTTTGTACATGCCTGAAATCCCATCTATCGAAGTTGAACGAGAAAAGCTGAAAGTTGAGAACTCTATATTGAAAGAAAGAATTTCTAGCCTTGAAAGGGAGATACAAGTGCTAAAAGGAGTTCAAGCTGAAAAAGACAAAGTTGCCAAGAAACTTGTTTTTGACAACTCTGATTTTCAAAACAGAAACACTTGTTTAGAAAATACTTTTGAAGCCGAAAGAAATTCTTTTAAAGAAAAGTCTTTTGCATTATCAAGAAAAATATCTGTCTTGGAAATTGAAAATACTGATTTGAAAAGAAAAATTTATGTTTTTGAAACTCAGTTTTCAAAAGAAAAAGAAGAGCTTGAAAATATCCGTGCTCAAAAGTTGTCAACTTTTTCGAGAAAAGCTTTTGAAGAAAAGAAAGAAATTAAGCTTAAATATATAAAACTTTCGAAACAAGTCTCCGACTTTGAAAAAGTTTTATTTCTTGAAAAAGAAAAGCTCGAAAAGGAAAGAGCTGAATTTGAAGTTGAACGAAAATCTTTTGAGATTAAAAGTGCTGAGCTTTCCGTAAAAATCTCTGATTTAGAAAACATTTTAGAGAATGAGAGAAAAGTTTTTGCGGAAAAGAAAGATCTCTTTGAGAAAGAAAATACAAATCTGAAAAAGAAAAATATGGAATTTTTCAAAGAGATAACTGATAAAAGAAAAATTTTGGAAAAAGATTTTGAGACTGAACGAAAATATTTTGAAGATGCGATTCTTAATCTTACAAGAAAAGTATCTGGTTATCAACACATATTATGAAGGACCAACAGATAAAATTTGATCTTCAAAAGAAATATGATCTAATTTTTGAGGAAAAAAATGTTTTGATCAACAAAATCAAAGAACTCGAATACATCATTTTTAAAGTTGATGTTTCAAAACAAGCAAGTCCTGAATCAATTATTCAGACTCCGCTTGTAGATTCAAATGATTGTGAATGTTCTTTTAAAACAGCTTCAAGTTCAATCTTTAAAAACATTTCTTCAAAATAATTTAATAGATCAAATGATTTCTCAAAAGATCAGATTCAGTCTTCTAATCTCTTCTATAATTTTCTGTTCTATAAATCAGATGAAAATCCAAATGTGCCTAAAGTTAATACTTCTTCCAAGCCTAAAGAGATTCCAGTCTTCAAGAAGGTGAAGATGGAATGGAGAGTGAAAGGCACAACTCCGAAGAAAGATGCTCTAAAATCACCTGCTTCCACTTCGAACGTCAAGAAGAACAATGCTCCAAAAGGTAAGTCTTTTGTTCAACCTAATCCTATTTACTCTGCAAATCATTTGGTTAGGTTGGCACACAAGCAAATTTGTTGTTCTTACTGTGGATCAAATGATTTTGTTCATAAAGATTATGCTTCTTATTGGTACGGTACTTACATAATTTCTTCAAAGAGAACTGCACCTAACAAACCAGGACCCAAGTTCCGGTGGGTACCAAATTCTACTTAATCTGTTTTGCAGGTTCATCATGTGTAGTGCTAAATGTTATAAGTATACCACACACATGACCAGAAAACAGAAGAGAATTTGTGCAGACTTTTGAAGAAGAGTACATGTGCTTTTAAGGAGGAGTATAATGTTTATGACTTCTAAACATATCAGTTTAGGACTAATACTTCAATGAATTTGACTTCTGATCATATCAGATCAGGACTCGTTCTTCAACGACTATGACTTCTGAATTTACTTCAATCCTGGTAATTCAGAACTCATTTTCATGATTAAGGATATTTTTATCCAACTCTTCTTATTGTGTAGATTTTGTTCAAGATAAAGATCTTTTGCACATGTTAAGGGGGAGCTTATATATATATTTTTTTAAATCATTCTATCATGATTTGAGGGGGAGCTCAAACATTTCTGAATGTAAGTATCTTCTGATCTTAATCTCGGATTGTTTGAAAGAAGAACGACTTTCAAGTATGAAAAACGTTTTTTCTTAAATGTTCAAACCACTTCTCTATTCTAAAACAGATTTTATGAATTTAGAAGTGTGATTTTAAATGGTTTTCATGGAGATCTCGGATTATTATAACATCATTTCTAACCGTGTGTTTCCAAATATTAATACTTGTGTATTATCTTTTCTATATACTTTCAAGTATTCATACTCTTAGTGCTCTATTAAGCCCCTTGTACCAAGTAGAGGCGCCATATGAAAACTATCTAATTTGCAACCTATAAAAGGTTTTCCCTTGTATTTTTACATTATGTCATTCCATTCCACACACACAAGTACAGTGTATTGCACTCTCACTTCTCTACATCATTGTGTACTTGAAGATCTTATTATGAATAGAGGGATGACATCTTGAGCATATTGTTTATTTGAATGCTTGTTCTGGGATCACAATTGGTATCAGCGCATAGCAATTCATTCTGATCTAGTGATTAGTTTATGAGTTTTTGAGGTTTTTAAGTGTTATTCATTTTTTCATCTTTTTTGATTGATTTTGGCCATTTGAGTTCTTCAAATGGATCAGAATTGATCAAGGAGTGTTCATTAGCAATCCCTACATGAATTCCTTCCGCAAATTCACTGGGATTTGACTCAGATTCGAGAAAACTCACTATTTTCGAGAAAACGTTTTTACACACTGTTTTTGGATCGAAATCCCATTTTTTGTTGATTATTGGACAAAAGTGGTAGTATTAAAGTTGTCCAGAATCACCTTGCGAACCTTCGTACCAATTTTCAGCTTAATTGGATCTGTTTTGTGGATTGGACTTAGGATCATTCGAATCTTCTTAGTTATCGCAACTAGGTGTGTTCATCGTTATCGCACCTTCAGCTACTGAACAGTAAAATATCGCAAGTGCTTGTTACGATATCACGAGTTTATCGTATCCTACTATTGGTGAACAGTATTTTATCGCAAGTGCCTATTGAGATAAAATTTAGTGTTGTCTGTTATCGCAACCTCTCTGTTGCGACAAAATTTGCCTTTGCGATAAAGTAAGTTGCGACAAAGTGTGCAGTTGCGAAAAGATTTGCGTTGCGACAAAAGTGTTACTTGCGATAACATTGGGTTGCGATAAAAACAGTGTGGGTACTAAATTTTAATCAGATTAGAAGGTTGCTTAACGATTAGTAACAAGTCATCATCATGACAGCCAGAGATATGTTGATTATTGGGTCAAAGGATAAACCACCTGTATTGTTTCCTAAAGACTTTAAAATCTGGAAAGGTTGGTTTATCGATTATGTCGAACGACAAGATAATGGTAATTTTATTTATGCTTCTCTGAAAGAAGGAGTAATGGAGCCTCTGCTCACAGTAAAACCAGGTGAAATTGAACTAACTCTTGTTGACCTTGCGAACTACAGTGGGGATGAATTGAAAAGATACAATGCTAATAAAGTAGCTAGATCGTTGGTTATGCAAGCATTGACCAATGAAATCTACCAGAAAGTTGATAGTTTCAATGAAACCGGGAAGGGCATGTTTGATGAGTTGATCAAACTTTATCAGGGTTCAGAAGTGGAGAACCAAATGAGGATTTCAAATGTGATTAATAAATATGAGAATTTTAAACAGAATGAGGGAGAGACTCTAGATAGTACATATGACTACTTCACAACCATCCTGAATGAGCTGAATAGATATAGCATACCGAAAACCATAATTGAGAACAATGTGAAGTTCTTAAGTGTACTTCAGCCCGAATGGAAGAAGTATGCTCACCGTATGAAACAGCATTCCAGATTGGCTTCTCTTCAGCTACAAGGGATGTTTGAAACACTTAAACAGGATGAGGATGACGCGGAGGCAAAGAGAGAAAAGAAAAAGAAGAAAGATAAGAAAGATATGAAGGAAAAGTGTAACGTCCCAAAAATTACAAGGAATTTAAATTTTTTAAAAGTAATACATTTCATTATGGTCAAACCAAAAGTTAACAAATCCCATTACAATAAGAATAAACGTCGTTATTTAAAACCGTCAACAAAGTTTAAGCAGCGGAAAGTTATATAATTAAATCCCCATTTACTAAAAATCAATTTAAACAATCTTCGCCTTGCGCCCGTGTGTACCGTCATGCCCGACTGCTACTCGCACCTGAAATCATAAGATATTGGGAAGGGGTAAGCACGAAGCTTAGTGAATTCCATCACATGCGCAGATAGGAATTATATACACATCACCCCTATCCGCACATAAACAACAACACCACAGTTACATAAAACGAGTAAACATCTAAAAGTAATTATGTATCCAACACCTCGGTCCCACCGAGCCCTCGGTTCCACCGAGTTGTAATGTAACACACTCGTCACACCGAGTTCCCACAACGTTTCTTTCCACTTCCTCGGTCCCACCGAGCCCTCGGTCCCACCGAGTTGTAATGTAACACATTTATACTAAGCATTTAAACCAATCAAATATTACACACCACAAACAACTAGTTCACACCACAAAGACAGTAGTACATACAAACTACTATGACATGCATACAACCCCTAACTACACAGTGAGAGAACTCACCTTAAAGCAATGAAAGTATCCGCAACCGCAACACAAGCCGGCCAACTTCACTCACCTTTTCCCACCTAAATAAGTGATATCAATCGTCAAGCGAAGTCCTAACCCAAAGTCACAACTATGAGCCCAAACATGTAAATTTTCCAGCTTTTACTCTAAAAACACAGGTCTGTTCGGGACCTATTTAACCCCTTAAAAACTGATAAATCCAGAAATATTATTCCATAATCAGTTAGTTCTATGTCTTAGGGTTCCAGGGACATATCGCACGCGCTCTAACGATTTTTCTACAATTTATTATGGATTTTACAAAACCAATCTGCTGCACAGCGAAAAACAGTACCTTTCAGTACAAAACAGCAACTTGACACTAGTTATGGTCCGAACTGGTTTTTCCGCAAAACATAAGAAACTTACTAGACTCAAAATGAGAGATTTTGGCTCTGGTTTCATCCCAAACCGACATTCCTAGCAGAAGTTATGGCTTTCCCAAAACAGTGGCAGAAACTGTGACTTTTAAAACGGAACGAATCTGCCACATCCGGACCTGCTGTATAAACAGCCAAATTACGCATAGCTAGAGGCCGAACCGGACTTCCGCTAAAACACGAAAAGTGTGCCCGGCACAGAATGTGAACCGTGGGCACCGGATTCGCCTCAATCCGAGCTACGGCAGAAAGGTTATGGCCGTCGCAAAACAGTGGCAGACAAATGTTTTCACATAAAATGATAAAAGTTGTTTATAAACCCATTAAGCCACAGCTTAACCCAAACAGACCCGAACAGCCTACAAGCTTACTGGAAAGGGCTATACTATGCTGGATAACAACCGTGCACTACCCACTGCCGCCTCCGGCGGTGGTGGTGGTTGGCGGCGGCGACGGTGGTTACGGTAACACCCTCGGCGAAACCTCTCAACACCGTCCATCCCGACTCACCCGCAACCTCACACCCGCACACAACCACACATCCGCACATACACGCACCCCCCCCTGCCGTCACCCGGCGGCGTGCAGCGGCAGCCCCACCGCCGGCAGCCGTGGCTGCAGCGGTGGTGGTGGCAGTTTACCAATTTCCGACGAAGAAACACTAATTAAAACGAACGAAAATACTTACCTTGACGCGACCTTCTTCTTCTACTTTTTCGACCGAACCCGACGGTGGTTCTCTCACGCCGGCGACCACCTTTCTCCTCCTCTCCACTCCCGCTCTCTTTCTCTCTCGGTTTCTCACTCTCTCTCTCTTTCTTTCTCTTCTCGGTCTCCTTTCTTTCACCGGCCGACGACACAAAAGGAAAAGGGGCGAAGTAGGGTTTTTGGTGGTTAGATTGCGATGGGCTAGAAAACAACGATAGAAAATGAGGGGGGGTCGGTCCATATGACCAATCCCATGCACACACTTTAGACCCTTGGCACATTTAGTCCCTCATTTTTCCAACACTTTACAATTTAACTTAAGATTTTCCAACGATAACCGGTTAGGTCTTCCTCGTTAATTCCGATAGCTACAAAGAATAGCAAGAGAAAGAAAAATTTATATTAAATTAAATCTTACCGGGATACGGGCTTTACAACTCTCCCCCACTTGGATTAGACTTCGTCCTCGAAGTCTAGACCGACGAATAACTCGGAATAGTTCTCGCGCGTCTCCGCTTCGGGTTCCCACGTCCACTCGAACCCCTTCGGTGCTGCCACCGGACTTTCCTCACTAGAATCTAAATTTCTCACCCCGTCTAGAATTTCTCGAATACTTTTCTTACTACAAAACTCCTTCAAGGACACTGAAATTATGATCGGAAGAACATTCCAACAACTGGAATCATTCCTAGTTAAACGACTTCGATTGCCTCCCAACCTTAGATGTTCCATACATCCCGATTCAAATTTCAAGCTCTAACCATTCTAAAGTTGCTCACCAATATACCCTACAGGATACTCGAATCCGATCGTTCCTATCATTAATTGTCGATTATCTTCCACGAGTTCTACTAGACTCCCGAAATTTATTTCACCTGAAACATCAATCCAGTAAATTTATAATCACCCACGAAGGTCATTCCACCATAACCATTCACCACAAGCAAACATCTCAGGGTTACTACTACCATCAACATAATTTCCTTAAAATCGGCTACAATTCTCCAATTACACTAAAGGTGTTTGGCCTCAATCCCAAAAGTCGACACCTAAATATACTACTTACCTCAAAAGGTTATTGCGCATTTATTCTCTTAATTACAAAGGGCATCATTCCCTTAACCGATACTATTCGTCCTACCGAACCAACACGCGTGGAATACCCAACCTTCCACCGACTACTTATCCTCCACACTCGCTCTACGAAGCCTAGTTACACCGTATCAAGATACACCTTAACGTCTACCTCCCAGGTACGTCTCAAGGCCCGGCACATCGGAACTACCTCCCAAGTAAGTGCCCAAGACTATATCCTCCCAGTGCCTACTGAAGAGTCAAGGTCATAACACATGAATACCGGGGTCCCACCCCGAGATACCCAACCGACCGTTACCAACGACTGACTGACATGACCAAGGATCCAATGCAAACAATCTACCAACAACATGCCTATCCCGGAATGACTCACTCACCCAAACATGAAAATGCTCAACGTGCAATAAGTGCAAGACTGTGCAACAAAACAACCCATCAACAAAACTTCACATCGAGCCATTAAAAACCGTGCAATTGACCCACGACTATCTCAAAGTCAAAACCGAGCAAAATGCTCCACGCTTGCTAGACCCATAAGTCGGTCAAAAACGCGTTTAAATAAAGTTTAAGCAAGCAATACTCTAAAATCAACATTAGTCCCAACATCGACACGGGTTAAACCAAAGAGTTTTCCGAAAGGACTCACACCCTTAAAAATCTCAAAATGATACATACACTTATAAGCGCACTTCCCAAATGGTTTACAGAATCATTTACAAAATATTTTCAACGTCAAGATTTTTCATTTCAAAAAGACCGTAAGCAATAAAACTACTATTACCAGGTCGGTAGTTACGCAAAAATGGACACGCTCGTCCCACATATGAAAATCATTTCATTGCAGCTTAGTTTACTCACAAAACGTAAAGCGAAATAAATAATTTCTTTGAAAATGAACCGTCACGGTTCTAGTATGAATTGACTCATGACATGTATTTAAAGTAACCGCTCGACCTTACACCGGGTGCGACAAAAGTGTGCACATAATTTCAAAATCAGTTCCACGACATTTGACCCCAAAATTCCTCTTTTTCCAACATAAAATGTCGTGGCACAGGGTTCACCAACAAATCTTACGCGCCTCGGCTAGTCATACAAAACGATGAAACGGTTTACAAATATACTTTTGTTAAAACACAACTGTTTCGTGTAAGTTTCAAACTTAAAAATAAAAACCAATCTGTTTCCATCATTTGAAAATGTCGACTAAAGTCTCATAAAATCTCAAAAGGTGGGATTCTTTAAATTGATTTCCAAGATTTCCCCAAATGGTCACATAAACAAATAAGATATGTACCTCGTGAAATTAAACTCACACGACTCAACACGCCGTAAAACAAAGCTTATTTTAACGAAATCATTCGAAAAGCTTTATACAGACATCGTGGAATGTAACTTTCCGCCTCAACTCTAACATATGTGGAGGAGTTCCAATGTTAAAGTCACAAGCCGTAGTCACTTGCCCAACATTTTTAACACCACAAAACACGGATATCATCTTACCCGAAGGAACCGTTGGAAAAATAACGAAATGAGACAAATTCTAACAAAGTTTGCACCCCCGTAATAAAACGATTTCATACATTTTCAAAACCATATTTCAAAATCTTGTGTGTGCGCTGAACATTTCCCAAAATTCCAAAACACCATCCAATAAATGCTTTGAAACACAAGAATTTGTTAATGCAACCTATTTCAAAATCAAACTTTGTGCATGTCTCAGTCGGCATTCTACGCCTCGACTCCTACTCCTCCAAATCACTCCGATCCACTAACGTCATCCGGACATTTAAACCTCTTAGGCAAGTTGGGAAATTACGTCAAATAATCCCTACGATTTTTCCTCAAATCAAAGTCGGCTTTATAAGCCTATGATTCTAGCACAATCATCCATCTTGGCCCGAAACAAACATCATTCTCATCGTCACTCCAAGTGACTAATACTAGAATCGTCCTTTTATTCCAACGACTACTAATTATAACCTTTGACACTACCCCAACGATCATCCCATCAAAGCAAAACAAGTACACACCTGTACTAGTAGGTTTACTATAGTCGTTCCTCCTTGTGATGGCTACTCTGGGTAGATATTACAACGAGTTATTAGCACATAATAACTCACACTAACAACGCTCACGCTCAACTCCTTGGATTCCCCGTGACTTTCCCCGACTCGAGCATTGATCCTGTGTTTCCGATAGTAGGAGCTCTACTACTACCTTCCACACCTATCATCACTCGTTCCGAGTTCCATCCGATGGGTCCAAGTAGTTTCTCGCCGATAACTACACACATATGCCCGCACCGGCATATGTACACACTCTTCCTAGCTCCCTAGGAATTCCACCCAACTCCACTATCCTTGCTATGACGAAATCCCCACTAGTCATGACGAGTCGCCTCACGAATGCACAGTCGCACACAGTGTAAAACCAGATAGACATTCGAATATAAGATTCTATTCTACAACGGTTGGACTCAAACAAGAGCTGCGCAATAGAACTAAATCCGAAATTCTAAGGCTATTTGGTTCCTACCGCATGCAACCTATAGTGCATTCACTTAACATTTTATCAGGGCTAGCATGAACTCCTATTAGCAAACAACAAACATGCAGTACAGTGTAATAAGCACCAAGCAATCTAGCACACATACTCCTATGTTCTAGAAAGCAATCTAGCATACATACTCATATATAAACACTCTTCCCAGCTCACTAGGAATTTCGTCTCATCCCATTACCCTTGCTACCACAGAATCCCTATTAGCCATAACGAGTTGCCTCGCGAATACCCAGTCGCATGCAGCATGAATCAAATAGACATTCGAATACACGATCCTATCCTAGAACGGTTGGACTCAGACAAGAGCTGCGCAATAGGACTAAATCAAATATTCTAAGGCTATATGATTCTTACTGCATACAACCTATAGGGCCTTCACTTAACAACCTACTATAACTAGCATTGATTCCTACTAGCAAGCAATCATCATACAGCATAGTGTCAACAACAGGCAATCTAGCATGCATACCCTATGATCTAGAAAGCAATACAACACTAAGTAATGTACCTTCCCACATAGCGTCGGCTGACTGTACACACTGCGCCCCCGATCACCGTTTCCCAAACGGGTTTTCCTTTTTCCTTTATTTTCAAAGATTTTTGTAAAAGAGTTTAAAACTTCATAGCCGCAACTTGAGACCAAACACACCGAGATGTGTTTGATTCACTCAAGCTGTGCTCTGATACCAAGTTGTAACGTCCCAAAAATTACAAGGAATTTAAATTTTTTAAAAGTAATACATTTCATTATGGTCAAACCAAAAGTTAACAAATCCCATTACAATAAGAATAAACGTCGTTATTTAAAACCGTCAACAAAGTTTAAGCAGCGGAAAGTTATATAATTAAATCCCCATTTACTAAAAATCAATTTAAACAATCTTCGCCTTGCGCCCGTGTGTACCGTCATGCCCGACTGCTACTCGCACCTGAAATCATAAGATATTGGGAAGGGGTAAGCACGAAGCTTAGTGAATTCCATCACATGCGCAGATAGGAATTATATACACATCACCCCTATCCGCACATAAACAACAACACCACAGTTACATAAAACGAGTTAACATCTGCAAGTAATTATGTATCCAACACCTCGGTCCCACCGAGCCCTCGGTCCCACCGAGTTGTAATGTAACACACTCGTCACACCGAGTTCCCACAACGTTTCTTTCCACTTCCTCGGTCCCACCGTGCCCTCGGTCCCACCGAGTTGTAATGTAACACATTTATACTAAGCATTTAAACCAATCAAATATTACACACCACAAACAACTAGTTCACACCACAAAGACAGTAGTACATACAAACTACTTTGACATGCATACAACCCCTAACTACACAGTGAGAGAACTCACCTTAAAGCAATGAAAGTATCCGCAACCGCAACACAAGCCGGCCAACTTCACTCACCTTTTCCCACCTAAATAAGTGATATCAATCGTCAAGCGAAGTCCTAACCCAAAGTCACAACTATGAGCCCAAACATGTAAATTTTCCAGCTTTTACTCTAAAAACACAGGTCTGTTCGGGACATGTTTAACCCTTTAAAACTGATAAATCCAGAAATATTATTCCATAATCAGTTAGTTCTATGTCTTAGGGTTCCAGGGACATATCGCACGCGCTCTAACGATTTTTCTTCAATTTATTATGGATTTTACAAAACCAATCTGCTGCACAGAGAAAAACAGTACCTTTCAGTACAAAACAGCAACTTGACACTAGCTATGGTCCGAACTGGTTTTTCCGCAAAACATAAGAAACTTACTAGACTCAAAATGGGAGATTTTGGCACTGGTATCATCCAAAACCGACATTCCTAGCAGAAGTTATGGCTTTCCCAAAACAGTGGCAGAAACTGTGACTTTTAAAACGGAATGAATCTGCCACATCCGGACCTGCTGTATAAACAGCCAAATTACGCCTAGCTAGAGGCCGAACCGGACTTCCGCTAAAACACGAAAAGTGTGCCCGGCACAGAATGTGAACCGTGGGCACTGGATTCGCCTCAATCCGAGCTACGACGGAAAAGTTATGGCCGTCGCAAAACAGTGGCAGACAAACGTTTTCACATAAAATGATAAAAGTTGTTTATAAACCCATTAAGCCACAGGTTAACCCAAACAGACCCGAACAGCCTACAAGCTTACTGGAAAGGGCTATACCATGCTGGATAACAACCGTGCACTACCCACTGCCGCCTCCGGCGGTGGTGGTGGTTGGCGGCGGCGACGGTGGTTACGGTAACACCCTCGGCAAAACCTCTTAACACCGTCCATCCCGACTCACCCGCAACCTCACACCCGCACACAACCACACATCCGCACATACACGCACCCCCCCTGCCGTCACCCGGCGGCGTGCAGCGGCAGCCCCATCGCCGGCAGCCGTGGCTGCAGCGGTGGTGGTGGCGGTTTACCAATTTCCGACGAAGAAACACTAATTAAAACGAACGGAAATACTTACCTTGACGCGACCTTCTTCTTCTACTTTTTCGACCGAACCCGACGGTGGTTCTCTCACGCCGGCGACCACCTTTCTCCTCCTCTCCACTCCCGCTCTCTTTCTCTCTCGGTTTCTCTCTCTCTCTCTCTTTCTTTCTCTTCTCGGTCTCCTTTCTTTCACCGGCCGACGACACAAAAGGAAAAGGGGCGAAGTAGGGTTTTTAGTGGTTAGATTGCGATGGGCTAGAAAACAACGAGAGAAAATGAGGGGGGGTCGGTCCATATGACCAATCCCATGCACACACTTTAGACCCTTGGCACATTTAGTCCCTCATTTTTCCAACACTTTACAATTTAACTTAAGATTTTCCAACGATAACCGGTTAGGTCTTCCTCGTTAATTCCGATAGCTACAAAGAATAGCAAGAGAAAGAAAAATTTATATTAAATTAAATCTTACCGGGATACGGGCTTTACAAAAAGAAAGAGGATGAACTTGAAAGTGAACCAATTTCTTTAATGTCAAGTAAATCTAGGAAGTATACTGATAAAGGCAAGGATGTTGATAGAGGAAGATGGTATTGATAGTGATGACCTGTTAGGTTATGCTAGTGGAATAGAAGTACAGGGGCTGAATATGACAGTTTGTGTAAATACCCTTGTGGGTATAAATAGTCTGCTAAACTCTATTATTAGGGTTAATGATCATAGTTTAAATCTTTTATTTACAGTGTACGGCTACTGCCTAAAGAAGTCTTTATGTTCAATCAATTCATGTGAGATTTATGGCGTATTGCTAATTGTGTTGATTACATTGTGATTGCTTAATTGAATCGGGGATCCACAATTGGTATCAGAGCAGAAGGACGTCTGATTCAAAGGTAATTATATTTTCTGATCATTCAAGTTCTTATCGACTGTTTCATTCATAAGAATTTTCTTCGCTTTGATTTTGGTGTTAAAACCTGAAATTGAGGCTTGAAGAATCTTCTTTATCGCGTTTCTGAAATCATATCGTGTTTTGAAGAGTTTTGATTAAGTAAAAATCATCAATTTTTGAGATTTTTGGTTACTGGGTTTTTACTCCCTGTTCTTGATAAAAATCAAATTTTCTTCAAAAAGTGCTTGTTAAATCAATCTGGTTAGTTGTTTTTGCAATCCCTTCGTGTTTCGTTTGGTTCTAAAGTGTTTGCAGATTTTTCCCTAGTCATAAGTGGTGCAGAAATCGACTTCCTGGTAAGTTTTTGAGTTCCAGTGCGTAATACTGTTCTTGAGTTCCGGTACCATTGAATTCCGGATCCTATTGTTTCCGGATCTCACTTTGCACCGGATCCACACACTTCCGGTATTGGCTTTTAACTTGTTCCGGATCCTCTCTCAAATACCGGATCTATTTCTGTTTCCTGATCCCACAATACCGGATCTCTACTCTTCCGGTAGTTGATTCCGGTTCTTTGAGTGTGAATTCTAATTCCGGATCCTAGTTGTTGGTTCTGGATCCCAGTGTTCCGGATCCTACTGCTTGTTCCCGGTTCCTTATAATTCCGGAACTGGTTGGTTGATTCCGGATCTCCTCTTCCGGTACGTAATTCCGAATTTCCTCATTCCGGGACTTGTTCAAAATTTCCGGAACTTGCAAATTCCGGAACTCCTATTCCGGGACTTGCCTGCTCCATTTTATTTTCTTACAGTTTCAATTTGCTTCCAATTACAATATTTCTTTCAGTTTACTCCTGATCCCATATAGGAATTGCTTTAGGTCATTACTCCTTTAGGAAACTTGCGTTAGATTGTGCGTTAGACCACTCAATTACCTTTGAATCACTCTACATGTCCTACGATCACCAAGTTCTCACAATGAATGCACAAGACGCTCTTTGTTAGCGCATAAAATGTATTCAAGATTTATTGTATATTTGTACAATTGTAAAGAGTCAAATATCTTGTTAAAAGTCAAAGTAAGGGTGATGGAAGTCAAAGTCAAAGTAACTAATGTGGAAAGTCAAGGAGTATATAGAGACAGGTGAGCATAGAGAGGGATGACATCTTAGAGAGAGAGTTTAGAGAGAGAAAGGGGATCTCATTCCAATCTTGTACATTTCTCTATTCTAATGAAGATCTAAGTGTTCATATCATTGTTACTTGATTAGATTTGGGATTACAAGTGGTATCAGAGCCTAATCAGATCGAATTATGCACAAATCAGTCCATTTAGATTTGGGATTACATTCTGTTTTTGTTCAAGAAATTCGAATATGTCTTTCTGTTGAATCGATTCAATTCATCTTACAATGTCTTCTAAAGAATTTCTCTCTATGGGATCTTAGACGAAGCCACCAGTTCTAATTCCTGAAGAATATCAACAAATGAAGATCTGAATTATTCAATTATTGGATAATATTTATGAGAATTTGATGATCTCAATTCGTGAAGGTCCAATTGAAGTCTATGTTGATGTTGCTGCTACACCTGCAACTAACACTACACCAGAGATTCCTGCTACCAGAGTGAGGAATAATTTTTCACAGTATACTGAAGCATAGAAACAAAGACATGCAATAGACAAGAGAGCTATTACTTTGTTGACTTTGGCAATTCCTAATGACATCTTGAATCGAATTGATAGTGGAACATCTGCTAAAGAAATGTGGGATGAATTGGAGAAACAGATGCTTGGTACAACCAAATCAATTCAGGCAAAACTGAATCAGTGCATCAATGCATATGAGAGATTTAAAGCAAAGGAATGTGAGAGTTTAACTCAGACTTACAACAAGTTTTGCACAATAGTGAATGATCTTAGAAGGAATGGGCTAAAGAAAACTAAGTCAGTGATCAACTACAAATTTTTGAATTGTCTTAATTCAGAATGGTCATCTTTTGCAATAAGTCTTCAAATGAATAAAGATATGTGTGAAGAAGATCTGAATGATCTGTTTTGTGTTCTAAATCAACATGAAGATTCTGTTAAGCAAGTTGTTGAGGAAAAGAAAAATGTTTCTGATCAATTAGCTTTGCTTTCAGAAAGAAAAACCAAGATCACCAAAACATCAAAGAAATCTGTGTTTCTGTCTGAAAATCCAAAGTTAGAGGAGGAATCTGAGAAGGAAGAAGGATCTGATGAGGATGATGATATCAAGTTGATTGCTGAGAAACTGGCTTTGTTGACTAATACTTTCAATAAAAGATATGGAAAGAAGAAGTTTGAAGGTAAGTTCAGAAGAGAAGGACAGGGGAGCCTAGAAGAGAGATACAAGAAGAAAGATGATAGAGAAGAGAATAAGTATGAGAAGAAAGAAGAGAAAGAAGAGAGAAAAGAGAAGGATCTATGTTTCAAGTGTGGGAAACCTGGTCATTTTGCAAGGGATTGCAGAGTAAAGGTTGTTAAAGACTATGAGTATTATGCAAAGAAAGCTCAATTGGCCAAAACCAAAGACAGTGGGATTGCACTCCTAGCAGAACAAGAGAACTGGCTGTATTATTCATCTGATGAAGAATACTGCATTCACTTCTCACAAATGCAAAGTTACATGGCCAAAATGGGTGATGAAGATGATTCAGATTATGAAGAACGTGGTTCTGAATCTTCAACTGAGGTATACTCTAGTCTTGAAATTGATTTAATGATTCAAATTGGAAATATGAAATCTGAATTTGTTAATCTCAGAAAACAAATAAAAGGTGAAAGGATTCTGGTTAACAAATTCAGAACAGAAAAAGAAAAGTTTAAAGTAAGATTTGAAGAAACTGTGGTTGAGAAACAAGAAGCCAGAAAAGAGAATTCTGATCTTTTGAAAAAGATTTCTGAGTTAAAAGATGAACTTACAGGAGTAAAAGATGAAAAAGTTGATTTGCAAATTAAAGTGGATATGTTGCTTGATAAAAGAAAGAATTTATACAGTAAAATCAAAGAGTTGGAAGATCTTAATCTGAAAAGAGGTCAAACTCAACAAACTTTGAGTCTTCTCACAAACAATGTTAAAGAAACAAGATTTTATAATCCAAAAATGGGATTAGGTTTGGAAAAAGTTGATTTGCAAATTAAAGTGGATATGTTGCTTGATGAAAGAAAGAATTTATACAGTAAAATCAAAGAGTTGGAAGATCTTAATCTGAAAAGAGGTCAAACTCAACAAACTTTGAGTCTTCTCACAAGCAATGTTAAAGAAACAAGATTTTATAATCCAAAAATGGGATTAGGTTTGGAAGAAAATGTTATTTTGAAAAAGGCTCCAATAAATCTTTATGATTTTGAGGAACTAAAAGGTCCTAAACCAGAAATCCCAGATTTAGTTGAAATTTTTGTGAGACCTGCAAGTTCAATAACAAGTTCTGATAATCTACAAAAATCAAGTTCTGAAAAAGCAAAGGAAATAATTTCTGAACCAAAAGCTAAGATGTCATAAGTTTCAGAAGACAAGGTTAAGAAAGAAATTTCAAAACAAACTGAAGAGAAACCAAGATATAATGATGCTAAATTCAAGTATGATTCTCTGAATGTTAGTTACAAAGATAAAAAAACTAAGTTTCTCCTATACTGACATTGAGAATATATTTGAAGCAAGCAAGGTTTCTGAAAATGAGGAGAATTCTGAAACAGTTAGTCAGAATTCTGAGTACTCTAGTCAGAATTCTGAGTCTGTTAGTCAGAATTCTGAGTTGGTTAGTCAAAATTCTGAGGCTGTTAGTCAGAATTCTGAGTCAACTGAAAATTCTGAGTCTAATTCAGAAAGTTTCTCAGAAATTGAAAAGAGGTTTAAACTTGTTAATCAAGAACTTGAAGAGTTAAGGAAAAGTTTTGATGAACTTGAAAATGACTTTTGTGATGTTGATTTTAAACTTGAAGAAGTTTTAAAAGAAAACAAAACTTATGTTCAGAAAATAGAAGTGCTTGAGAAGTTAAAGGCTGAGTATGATCTTTTTAAGATTAAAGCCTTAGAAGAAAATAAAAATTTCTTTAATAAATCAAGTACTTATGAGCATGGTGAATCATATACTAATTCTGTAAAATCAAATGTTTCAGAAAAAGAAGAAAGCAAAAGGAAAGATGATCTAAAAAAGATCTCTGAGAAGATTGGATTGAATTATTTCTAAATCCAATGTTAATGGTTCTTGTATTGGATGCAAATGTAATCTGAATAGTATAAATAAAAATAAAAATTCTTTTCATTCAGATTTGTTGTTTCATGTAAGTAGACATCTGAAATGTGTTCAATGTGGTAGTCATTCATTTCAATTCTCTCAGAAAAGTCAAAATTCTAAAACATATTCTAAAACATCTTATAAAACTAAAGCAAATCAGAATTCAGAAAAGATGACTGAAAAGGTTTCTCAATCCAAGTCGAAAGAAAAGATGACTGAAAAGGTTTCTCAATCCAAGTCCAAAGGAAAGAAAACTGAAAATGTTTCTAAATCTCAACCAAAAGTTTTCAAAGAAAGAAGAAATAATTTTGTAAACAGAAAATGTTCTGATTTCATAAAAGTACAAGGAAAGTGGTGCTTAAAAAAAGGCTTTGAATGGAAAGTAAAAGGAACTTTTGTTAAATCTGTGAATGAAGCTAACAAAACAGGACCCATTCAGATATGGGTACCTAAATCTAACTAAACTGTTTTTGCAGGGCTGTCATGTGTGGTTTTTAGATTCTAGAGCATCAAGACACATGACAGGTCATAAGTCCTCACTGTCAACTTTCACAGAAAAAGCTGGTGGAGCAGTTAATTTTGGCAATAACAGTAAAGGACAAGTTAGAGGTTATGGAGATTTAACAAAGGGGGATCTAACCATTCATAAAGTATTTTATGTGGAAGGTTTACAGCATAATCTGTTCAGCATAAGTCAATTTTTGGATAGTCTTTGTGAGATCAAGTTCAGTATAACAGGATGCTTAATTCTAAGTGAGGATAAGATAAAGGTGTTCTGGGCCAAAAGACACATGGACTTATTTGTGGTTAATTTTTCAAAGATTCAAGCTTTAACTCCAGTATGTCTGCTATCAAATGCATCTGCAAATGAATGTTGGTTATGGCACAGAAGATGTTCTCACTTGAATTTTAAGGAGTTGAACAATCTAGTTGGCAAACATCTGGTTAAAGGGCTGCCAAAAATTAAGTTTGAAAAGAACTCATTATGTTCAGCATGTGAAATGGGCAAGATGAAGAAGAGTTCTCACAAGTTGAAAATGGACTCTTCATGCATGTCACCATTAGAGATGATACACACAGATTTATGTGGTCCAATGGCAGTTCAATCAATGGGAGGAAAGAAGTATATACTTGTCATTGTTGATGAGTATTCAAGATATACATGGGTTGAATTCTTAAGAGCAAAATCTGAGGCTGCTGAAACATTGATTCACTTTATCAAAAGAATTCAAGTACTTTTACAACTTCAAGTTCAGAAGATAAGGAGTGACAATGGAACAAAATTCAGAAATGAGACTCTTCAGAACTTTTTACAAAGCTCTGGGATTTCTCATAATTTCTCTGCTGTTAGAACTCCTCAACAAAACGGTGTTGTTGAAAGAAAGAACAGAACTTTAGTTGAAGCTGCAAGAACCATGTTGGCTTATTCAAATCTTCCAACCTTCCTATGGGCTGAAGCAATTGCCACTGCTTGTTTTAATCAGAACAAGACTTTGATCAATAAAAGATTAAATAAAACTGCTTATGAATTGATTAATAAAAGAAAACCACTGATCAAATTCTTTCATATTTTTGGATGCAGATGCTATGTTCTCAAGGATAGAGAAAATCTTGGTAAATTTGACAAAAAGGCAGATGAATGATACTTTGTTGGTTATTCACTAACTTCCAAAGCATTCAGAATCTACAATAGAAGAACCAAGAGGATTATGGAAAGCATCAATGTCACATTTGATGAGTCAAGATCAAAGACTTCTGAACAAAACAGTTCAGGACTCAGTCAGGATAAGACAAAAATAATGACTTCTGAATCAGATTCTAATCCTAACTATTCAGAACTCAATTTATTGTTTAAGGATGCATTTCTGGAACTAACTTCTGAATCTTATGCAGATTTTGAAAATCCTAAAATGGTTCAAGAAATGAAAAAGGGATGTTCAGAGGTTCAAACAACAGTAATTTCTGATTTTGGTCCATCTGAAGAATGTCGAATTTTGGTAAATACAAGTGATTTATCTGAGTCGGGTACTCAGAATTCTGAACAAGGTATTCAGAATTCTGGACAAGATACTCGGAATTCTGAACAAGGTACTCAGAATTCTGAACAAGGTACTCAGAACTCTGAACAAGTAATTCAGAATTCTGACTCTACTACTCAGAATCCAGACTTAGATGTCACACCTCAACAATTCTCAGAACAAAGGGATAGTTCAGAATTACATGTTGTTACAGATGAGAATGATACAAATAACAATCAATCAGATATTGATGTGCTTCCAACTTCAAACAAATGGACAAAAGACCATCATATTCATCAAGTTATAGGACATCCATCAGTGGGAGTGCAGACAATATCAACAACAACAAATGAAGCAATGTTTGAAGGATTTCTTAGTATGATTGAACCTAAGAAAGCCACTGAAGCCCTAGAGGATCCAGATTGGATTTTAGTAATGCAAGATGAATTTCTACAGTTTGAAAGGAATAAAGTTTGGAGACTCATTCCAAGGCCTGAAGGAAAATCAATTATTGGAACAAAATGGGTATTTAAAAACAAGAAAGATGAGTCAGGTGTTGTAGTCAGAAATAAGGCTAGATTGGTTGCTAAGGGATACTCACAACAAGAAGGAATTGACTATGATGAGACATTTGCACCAGTTGCAAGAATAGAAGCAATCAGAATATTCTTGGCATATGCTGCACATAAGAACTTCAAAGTATACCAAATGGATGTCAAATCAGCATTTTTGAATGGTATACTTAATGAAGAAGTTTATGTCTATCAACCAGAAGGATTTGTTGATCCTGAGTTTCCAGATCATGTGTATGTTTTAGATAAAGCATTGTATGGTCTGAAACAAGCACCAAGAGCCTGGTATGACACTCTAACTCAATACTTATTAGAATCTGGCTTCAAGAAAGGTAAAATTGATACTACCTTATTTTTAAAGAAAGAAGGTGATGATTTAATTCTGATTCAGATATATGTAGATAATATAATATTTGGTTCTACAAATGCAGAATTATATGATGAATTCTCAGATATCATGAAATCTAAATTTTAAATGAGCATGATGGGAGAATTGAACTTTTTCCTTGGTCTTCAAGTAAAACAATTACCAAATGGAATTTTTATAAATCAAGGAAAATATGTAAAAGATATTCTGAAAAAGTTTAAGATGTCTGATTGTGCTGCTATGAGAACATCTATGGCTACTAATATCAAGTTAGATGCTGATCTCTCTGGAGTTTCAGTAGATAACAAGGTTTATAGGAGCATGATTGGTTATTTACTTTATCTGACTGCAAGTAGACCAGATATCATGTTTGCTACATGTTTTTGTGCTAGATTTCAATCAAATCCAAAAGAATTGTAACATCCCTTAATCCCAACATACAAGTTCCATATAATTCACCACAAAATAACATATCATAATCCAAATATGGTCCCTTAAATTCTACAATTAAGTCTTTCAGTACAAACTTTTTCGAATAAAGTAAAATACATAACAACTACTAATTATAACTGGAATCTTCATAATCATTCAACATCCACAAAAGCTAACATGATAAATCCTATCATTGTCTCTTGTTTGCTCCATGACCTGGAATACATATTTTAAAACAAAAATGAGGGTTAGACCTTGAGGTCTAGTGAGAAAAATCCCCGTTAGTAAAAGAAAATATTTGCACATAATTCACGTAAGAATACCAGATATGACTCATGCATCATGTATCTTTCCATCTCTATCTCTTTTCTTTTCCTTGGCCATATTAATTGGTAGCAAGCCAATTAATTAATTTACACCGCTGTACTAAATACAGCCAACACCACTGTCCCTTTGTACAGCCAACTTTCACCGGTCCTAAGCCCGACCAACTAGTACCCATACAATGTAATACTCATATAAACACTATATGCACAATATTACATTTAATCACATATATGTATTCCATTTGAAAATATTTTAAAGAAAAACTCACCTCGTGCGTTATTACAAAAACTCTTTCAAGGTAATTCACGTAAGTCGCCCCTTCACCGAATCTGAAATCACAAAATACCAAATATTTCTCTTAACACTAAACTCACGAAATCCTCAACCCAAGTCGCAACCCGAAAAGACATGAAATCGCAATGAACAGTACAAAGTCGCAACCTCTTACTGCGACTTCACCCCCGAAATCGCAATCCACTATTGCGACTTCATCCTAAGTCGCAATCCACCACTGCGATTCCACCCTGGAGTCGCAACCTACTATTGTGATCCCAAACCCGAATCGCAATCAACTACTGCGATTCCAAGCCAAGTCGCAAACGACCATTGCGACTTCATACCCAAGTCGCAACCAACCATTGCGACTCCGATGAACGTCACAGTCGTCCATTGCGACTTCGATGAATATTAGCCTACTGCGACTTCGATGAATATTAGTCTACTGCGACTTCGATGAATATTAGTCTACTGCGACTTCGATGAATGTCTCAGTCTACTGTTTCATCCTAAAAACCCAGATTTTGCAGTTTTATCCTATACATGTTTATGTAACTTTGCAGATATGTTTAAAACTAATATCACAACCTAACCATAAGCTTAGACTTCCCAAAACCTCCATTTTTTTATAAAACCCACCAAGAACTTAAACTAGTAAATTCAAGAACACCATGAGGAATTAAAACACAAAAGGTATGGATTGTTTACCTTGATTACTTCAGTTTAAGTACTTAAATCTCTGTAGAACCTTTGAATTCCTTCTTCCCTTTGAGTTCTTTCGATTTCTTTCTTTTTCTTTCAACACCGCACACACTCACACTCAAACACTTTTGCTAATAGTGTTAAGACGGAGACACCTCATCCTAATAGAGTGAAAGTCGGTTGTAGCTAGCAGGAGGTGTCACCCAAATACCATGTACACCTTAAACTTGTTCCTCTTAACAAAATATACCCCTAACTTCTATTAAACTTTTAAACTTACCCCTTAACTTCTTACTCTTTAAAATACCCATATAAACTTATAAAATTCTCATATTTTAATTTAAATAAAATACCTGGTTATTACAACATCTCCCCCTTAAAAGAATTCCGTCCCGGAATTCGGCTAGACAAAAAGGTATAAATTCTTATCATTACTACTTCGAACTCAAACTAAACCATAGAAACTAACTAAATAGCCACCCACACCCACCTATGTTTTTAACACAGATCGGCAATATAAGCACAAAAATACCAAGAACCACTTCGTACTGAAATCAGATAACACCTTAGCACGTATAGAGTTTATTAGACATGTACCTGTATTCTCATCCTGGATTTCCTCCTCATTTTGCGTTGTCATTTGGAATACTCGTCCCTTTGCTTTCGGTTCCTCAGACCCTTGTATCTCTCCCGTCCTGACGCTTATTGGTTTCCCCGTCGTACTACCCTGACGTGCTTTCCACTGTGGACAGTCTGACTGAATATGATCAGGGGAATTGCAAACGAAACAGAATCGATTTGCGCGACAATTCTTAGCGACGTGTCCAGCCCTTCCACACTTGTAACAACTTCTTGGATCAACATAACAATTTCCTTGATGTACGCGGTTGCATTTTGGACATAGTTTTTCATTTGGTCTAAAAGGTATGCGACTATCGAACCTCTGAATTTCGTACTCCGTTGAATCATGCGTCATCTCTTCCGATTTTCTTTTCCCAGTATTCCTATCACTAGTATCTCTTTTAATATCTCGTTCCACATTTTCCGCAGCATTAACCGCTTCTGAAAAAGTATTAGGTCTCGCTGCAGTCACTAACTTTCTAATCTCTGAATTCAATCCGAACACATACCTTTCCATCTTCATCTTTTCTGTGGCAACATAATACTCCCCAAAACGCGACTTTTCCAAGAAACGAGCAGTGTAGTCTCTTACTGATAAATTTCCTTGTTGTAGGCTCAGGAATTCCTCTTCTAACTGTCTAACTGCAGCTTGCGGACAAAACTGTTCCTTAAATGCTTTCGAGAATTCGCCCCAAGTAAAAGTTGAATATACATCGGGTCCTTCAGAGTCAATAAGGGCTTCCCACCAATACAAGGCATCTGCTTTCAACATTGCTGTTCCATATAACACTTTATCTTCTTCCGCGCATTTATTGGTCTTAAATACAGCTTCAACCTCCTTCAGCCATCGCATTGCTTTTACTGGATCTCTGTCCCCTCCATAAGTGGGTGGTTTACAGCTTAAAAACATTTTATAATCACACTTTCTTGGTGCTGATGTGACAATAGGTGCGATAGGCACTTCGGTTTCAAGTGTAGGGTCGGGTATTTCTGTTTCCGAATGGTGAGTCTGGTTAAACATAGCTTGTATATTTGCCTGAAGTCTTCCCATTTCAATCGCTAGGTCGTCTCTCGTAACAAACTCTGTGCCTCGCCCCTGTACTCTGCCCCCTGACCTACCTCTACCTCTTTCTCCCCCTCTCCCCCTTCCACCGGCTATTGGATTAGATCTATTCGGATTTCCTTCCCCTCCTCGGTTTGTTTGTCTCGTTCCACTTGCCATTCTGTTGATTCAAACAAGGTTAATATACACATAAGCACATACCCCATATAATAAAGTATTCTGGTTCCAACATGTACCTATAAGATCATAATTACACTGGCCAGGTGTAATCTGAAATTACCTTACATGAGGTTCCTTCTACCTTTTTATATTCATCATCCCAAGGTTCTAAAATAACAAGGACCTCCTACTTCGCATGCAGTTTAAGTCTAGGTACAGATACTAATACCTAAATCTCTTAAACTAAGGCTCTGATACCATTTGTAACATCCCTTAATCCCAACATACAAGTTCCATATAATTCACCACAAAATAACATATCATAATCCAAATATGGTCCCTTAAATTCTACAATTAAGTCTTTCAGTACAAACTTTTTCGAATAAAGTAAAATACATAACAACTACTAATTATAACTGGAATCTTCATAATCATTCAACATCCACAAAAGCTAACATGATAAATCCTATCATTGTCTCTTGTTTGCTCCATGACCTGGAATACATATTTTAAAACAAAAATGAGGGTTAGACCTTGAGGTCTAGTGAGAAAAATCCCCGTTAGTAAAAGAAAACATTTGCACATAATTCACGTAAGAATACCAGATATGACTCATGCATCATGTATCTTTCCATCTCTATCTCTTTTCTTTTCCTTGGCCATATTAATTGGTAGCAAGCCAATTAATTAATTTACACCGCTGTACTAAATACAACCAACACCACTGTCCCTTTGTACAGCCAACTTTCACCGGTCCTAAGCCCGACCAACTAGTACCCATACAATGTAATACTCATATAAACACTATATGCACAATATTACATTTAATCAAATATATGTATTCCATTTGAAAACATTTTATAGAAAAACTCACCTCGTGCGTTATTACAAAAACTCTTTCAAGGTAATTCACGTAAGTCGCCCCTTCACCGAATCTGAAATCACAAAATACCAAATATTTCTCTTAACACTAAACTCACGAAATCCTCAACCCAAGTCGCAACCCGAAAAGACATGAAATCGCAATGAACAGTACAAAGTCGCAACCTCTTACTGCGACTTCACCCCCGAAATCGCAATCCACTATTGCGACTTCATCCTAAGTCGCAATCCACCACTGCGATTCCACCCTGGAGTCGCAACCTACTATTGCGATCCCAAACCCGAATCGCAATCAACTACTGCGATTCCAAGCCAAGTCGCAAACGACCATTGCGACTTCATACCCAAGTCGCAACCAACCATTGCGACTCCGATGAACGTCACAGTCGTCCATTGCGACTTCGATGAATATTAGCCTACTGCGAATTCGATGAATATTAGTCTACTGCGACTTCGATGAATATTAGTCTACTGCGACTTCGATGAATGTCTCAGTCTACTGTTTCATCCTAAAAACCCAGATTTTGCAGTTTTATCCTATACATGTTTATGTAACTTTGCAGATATGTTTAAAACTAATATCACAACCTAACCATAAGCTTAGACTTCCCAAAACCTCCATTTTTTTATAAAACCCACCAAGAACTTAAACTAGTAAATTCAAGAACACCATGAGGAATTAAAACACAAAAGGTATGGATTGTTTACCTTGATTACTTCAGTTTAAGTACTTAAATCTCTGTAGAACCTTTGAATTCCTTCTTCCCTTTGAGTTCTTTCGATTTCTTTCTTTTTCTTTCAACACCGCACACACACTCACACTCAAACACTTTTGCTAATAGTGTTAAGAAGGAGACACCTCATCCTAATAGAGTGAAAGTCGGTTGTAGCTAGCAAGAGGTGTCACCCAAATACCATGTACACCTTAAACTTGTTCCTCTTAACAAAATATACCCCTAACTTCTATTAAACTTTTAAACTTACCCCTTAACTTCTTACTCTTTAAAATACCCATATAAACTTATAAAATTCTCATATTTTAATTTAAATAAAATACCTGGTTATTACAAGAATCTCATTTGCTGGATGTTAAAAGAATCTTAAGATATCTCAAAGGTTCACCTGATTTGGGCCTTTGGTATCCAAAAGAAACTGATTTCAAGTTAACTGCCTTTACTGATGCTGATCATGCAGGATGCAGATTGGACATGAAAAGTACTTCTGGTGCTTGTCACTTTTTGGGAGATAAGATAGTGAGCTGGGCTTCAAAGAAGCAAAATTGTGTGTCCACATCAACTGCTGAGGCAGAATATGTAGCTACTGCTGCTTGCTGTTCTCAAACTCTGTGGATGAAAACACAACTCATGGATTATGGCTATCAACTCAACAAGATTCCCATTTATTGTGATTCAGAAAGTACCATTGCCATCACTCAGAATCTTGTTCAACACTCAAAGACCAAACATATTGATGTAAGGTATCACTTCATTAAGGATTATGTGGAAAAGGGAACTATAGAAATGCATTTTCTGCACACAAAGTATCAATTGGCTGACTTGTTTACAAAGCCTCTTGTTCACAAAAGGTTCACTTTTCTTATATGTAAGATAGGAATGCTTAATCTGACAAATTGATTATATTTGTTATTTTTTCAGTAATGATTTTTTTCTAAGTAAGATTCTCTGAGTAGTGTACTCAGAATTCTGACTCTCTTACTTAGATGTTCTGAGTCTTGAGTTCAGAACTTCTGAGTCAATACTTCAGAAATTTGACTTAATATTTTTTTTCTTCTGAATAGGTTACTCAGATTTTCTGAATGTACCTTTCAGAACTCATTTCTGAAAATTACAAGTGTTTCAATTTGTTGTTAAGATCTTTCTGTTTTATTTCTTTTCATGTTCCTTTATGTCTAATATGTGTTTGAGTATATGCTTAAGTCAAGGGGGAGCATTGATATCTTTCAGAAATCATTATGAGATGCCTACAAGGTTTGTATTCTTTTCTTATCTCAAATCATTCTAAGGAGAAGAAGCTTTCAATAATAATTTTTTTTTACTTGTTCAAACTACTTCTGAATTCTTAAAAAGATTTTCAAGGTCAAAAGTTAGATTTTAAATGATTTTCAGAAATCTCAAATCATCAAAAGAGGGACAAAATTTTGATGATAAAACAATCTGTGAGTTCCAGTTTAACAGGTAACAACGAAATCAATGAGAAATAACACGAACAATTGATGATTTCAACTTGTCATCCCTCTCGTATTCAATATTCAAGATAGTTACAAAGGTTTGAATGAAAAACTTAACTATCTCTCTCTAAACAATTAAGCTCTAATGAATCTCTTGGATGGCTAATCAAATGCTTATGAAATCGCTAACCTAATTCAAGGTTAACACTAACCTTATATACCAAGGCTTTAAACACAAAGGCCCATGGCCCATCAACCTAATCTAAGCCCTTTTATGATTAAAGGCTTTTACAAAAAGATTAATTAAACTAATTAAGCTCTATAATAATTATTTATATATCTTTCTCATATGTAGGACATTTATGTTCCTAACAATCTCCCCCTAAAGATATATAAATAAAAATTGGACTTGAAACCTTCAGGTCTTGATCTTCTCTTCTTCTTGAATCTTTGAAAACTTCGGTGCTCCCCCTTGAATAAAACTCTTGGTCTTCAAATCTTCAACGAGTCTATCTTTGAATGTCTTTGAACCGCGAGTTGAATTTGCTTTCAGCTCTTTGATCCCTTGTATGCACTTTGAAACTCTTTGGATCTTGTTACTCCCCCTCGGCTGATGAATCAATAGTTACTCCCCCTCGGCTTTTGCATGGGGACTTCTTTACTCCCCCTCGGCTTTTGCTAACTCCCCCTCAACTTGATAATCCGTGTCTTTGAATCTGTACCCTTTCTCCCCCTCATGATGAGTAGGAGCATCCGGAGCATCATGCACGTTCAAAGACAATAGTAGCGAGTAGCAAACGAACCAGATCAAAACATTAAATAACCAGAACGGGGTAAAAATCTAACACAGAAACACGTTAGTAACTGTTATCACAACAATTTAAAAAATTATGTGGCCTATGTTCAGAGTTGGCAATGGGGTATCTCTGATAGGACTTCCAGTTATCATTGAAGTAAAATATTGAAAATTACCTCTCAAACTGTTCTGGCAATATCACAAAGATATGCAAGAGGAATCACAAAGACTCGTGCATGTGTGAAAGAAAATAAATTCTATCTATTTGGCTCAAAATATTGATTTAACTTGGGACGCAAGTTAAAATCAATAGACACAGTGATTAGAATATGAAGTTCGGAGACCGGAGCTGATGTCTTCCTGTTTCAATATCTAAGACCTCCGAGTGAGGAATAGATAGATTATGTGCTAAATATCCGTGAATATGTGAAGCAAGCATCTGTTGTGAGATACTTGAGTGGCTGGATGGGGTGACACGAGTTATCGACACTGGGTCCATGTCTGTTTCAATGTTCATCTCCAAAGAACGAGAATGAATAGATTATGTGGTTACCCGGATAACTGACTCGGTTTGGTAAGGACCAATAATTCTTTTAAGTCCTGTCACAGCCTCACCATATTCTTTTCTCTCCAAACTCATCTATCATCTAGACCCCTCACTGATGTCTATAATGGATGTGTTTCTTGGGTAGGTCCTTCCGATTCAGGATAGACCATAGAAACGATGTTAATCCTAACACTCCTTTCATGCATCGATAAAGCATTTAAGAAAACAGTGAAATACGAGTTCTAAACTGAAATGTTTAGAAGTCAACACATTTAAGAACGAGTCCTGATCTGAGTTGATCAGAAGTCATAAAAATTTAAGTCCGAGTTCTGATATGAAGTAATCAGAAGTCATTGTTGAAATACCAGAATTTCAAGAAACAAAATCAAGCGCAAAACAGATTGACTCAGTAAGCACAATATTTGCAATAATGAGACAATGATCAGGAAGTTTAATTGTGAAGAACACGTCACAATTATTATATCAAATAAGAATTGAATCATGTGCAAGAAACAACGAACTTTGAGAAACAACTATAAATTCAAACGAGTGTATTTCCATCGAAAAATCAACAAATATGTGTGACATGGAAATAACTGAGTCAATGAAACATAACACGTGGCAATCATGGAAGTTAAAATTGGAGAATAACAAACACAAGTTAGTTATTCAGAATGACTGACCACGGTTTTTGAATTCAGTTTGAAGTTCACTTACCTTTCATAGTACTCCCCCCTCAAATGTGGCATAACCTTTGAATGCAGTCATGTGAAATGGATAATGGGAATTAAAACCGCACATGACATTCCTACAAAACAGATTAGACAGATTTTGGTATCCGTCTTTTGATGGATCGTTGTTGGTTAGATTCCTTATGACAGTGAGGACCGGAGATACTATAAGTGCCATACCAATAGTTAGCACGATCTTTCTTTACAAACTCACTTGTTCCACAATAAGAACAACACAACTTCTGTGTAGATAAACTGATCAGCTTATTAACAGAGTAAGCATGATCAGTTTTCACAAAAGGTTTGGCGTGGAAAGCTTTGTTGTTCTTGTCACTCTTAACAGAGACAAATGGCTTTGGAGCAGGAGTGGTTCCTTTAACTCTCCACACCATGTTTACTTTCTTGAAAAATTGATTATCTTTCTTATCAACACGAGAATTATAGAAAGGATTGGAAGGTCGAATCTGATCATTTGAAAAATCATTTGATTTGACAAAATTCTTTGACGAACGATTTGTAGAAAATGAACTTGAAGCATAAGAAGGTTGAACACCTTTGAACTTGTTTTCTTCAAGTTTCTTGACCTTAACGGATAAATCATTTCGTTCTTTGAGAATTAAGTCAAATTTCTTTTGTAAATCAGATTTAACCATTTGTTCTTTCAAGATCTCGGTTGCTAATCCAGATAATCTCTGTGTAAGTTTAGAAATCTCAGTCCGAAAGATCTTCCTCTCTTTTTCAAAATCATCTTTCAAGCATTTAGCCCTAAAGCCTTCAACTTTCCCTTTCTCAGACTCTTTGATTAGAGCATCTAATTCGTTTTCCAAATCAGTTATTTTCGAGGAAAGTTCTCCATTCTTTTGAGAAAAAGATTTGCGTTCTATTTCAAACTTCTCTCTTTCTGAAATTAAAACTTTTTCAAAGTCGGAGATCTGTTATGAAAGTTTTAAGCACATAAGCTCAAGTCTCTTCTTCTCTTCAAGAGATTTGGTTGAAAGCCCAGATTGCTTTTGTGTAAGCAATTGTCTTTCCTTTTCAAAGCTTTCTTTCTCCTTTTCAAAAACCTTTTCAAGAGTATTTAGTTTACTTTTATGCTCAAGGTTTTCACAGTTCAGGAGTTTACCTTTCTCTTCTTCTTCTTCAGCCAGCTTCTCAAAACTAATCCAGATTTGAGATTTCAGCTCCTTTAGTTCTTTGATGTACTTGTTGCACAAATCATCTGATTGATGGATATTCTTTTCATGTAGTCATTGATGTGCTTTCTTTTCAAGTGCCTTTATCTCGTCTTGTGATGGCAATTCAGACAACTTCTTTTTCAGCTTAGAGTTTTCAGACTCTAATGTTGTTGCCTTTTCTTCAGATTTAGCAAGCTTCTCAGAACTTTTAGTTGTTTGCAATTCCAGTTCCTCCAGTTCTTTGACTTTCTTGCTGATAAATTCATCTGCTGACTTGATATTGTATTCATACATTTCTTTATCGGCTTTACACGCACGATTAAAGCAATACGACATTGTTACCTGAAAAATTATGATCGTTAATCGGTGTTGATTTTGAAGAATCAAAAATGCGGAAGAAAATCAAAAATTAAATTTGAAAAACAAATCTAAAAATAAATTCGTTTCCAAAATTTAAGATTTGATTATTGACGGAACGAACGAAATAAAACTTCGAAGAACTTACCAATCAAAACTTGTTATACACAACTTACCGGATGAAGAGGAACTTACCGGACGAGGAGTGGTTTACCGGAAGAAGTGGAGTTTCCGTATAAAAATCACAACTTATCGGGTGATAAAGTTGTGACTTACCGGGTGATGAGATCCTCGCAAAAATTAGCACTTACCGGATGAAATTTGATAGCGACGTACCGGATAAACTGAATTGAGACTTACCGGACGAAAGTTGTCGGATACTTGATTCGCGTAGGAGAAGCTTACCGAAAAAACCTTGTTTACTGGATGAAAATCAAATCAACCAAAAAATTTAAAAAAAACAACAAAAAAAACTATGAACCTAGATATGATATAAATGCATGTTATATATGTATGAATGGTGTGGGATGGCAAAAAAAAATAAGAACGTAATAATGCTACGTGAGATTTGGTCAAACCTGAAATTCAATGGTCAACAATAGGGGCTGTGGACGTTTTAGTATCCGGATAATTGATGTGGTGACCGGAAAGCTCAACAAAAATTCACCCGGAAAGGGCAAATGTCCGGTAACTTGGGAATTAATTATCCGGTGAGATTGATTTCTTCCGGTAACTTAAAATAAACAGGTCCGGTAACCTTTTACACAAAAGTTATCCGGTAACTTTGAGTTACCAGGTAACTTTGTGTTACCAGGTAACTTTGAGTTACCCGGAAAGTTGAGAGAAAAAAGAGACTTACCCGGAAACTGCGGCTAGTTGAAAAATACGGATTAGGGATCGATAGGGTTGCTTGATTTCACTCCTGTAGAGTTAGATATTGACCAAAAACACAAAAACAAACACACCCAAATCGATTTCTAAGCAAAATATGTCCTATTTTTCACAAACCACCACAAAAACTTAAGAACACCAAAAAACTCAACATTTGATTTTTAGATTGAACAATTAAAGCCTTTGAGAATTGATGTAAACGGAGATAACAGAAGATATAAACGAGTAAACAATCGAGATTTAACAAACTAATTATTAAATCAATGAAAGAACTTTGCAAACCCGATTGAAGAACGATTTTCTTCAATAAAAACTGCACTGTTACGTGGTGCATTGTGGACCTCAAACGATTAATCCAACCGGTCAGAATGTAAAACAAGATGTCCATAAGCTACTGTCTAAAAATCGTGACAATCCGACGGTTCAATCTCCGGGAATAGGAAAAACGGCTCGCTGTGAATTTCCAGAAAATTGATTACGAAAAATCTTTGTTTTCTCTTGCTTTCGATTTCATTTTTCTTTCTTCAAATCACCTATTAGGCTCTGAAACCAATTGTGAGTTCCAGTTTAACAGGTAACAACGAAATCAACGAGAAATAACACGAACAATTGATGATTTCAACTTGTCATCCCTCTCGTATTCAATATTCAAGATAGTTACAAAGGTTTGAATGAAAAACTTAACTATCTCTCTCTAAACAATTAAGCTCTAATGAATCTCTTGGATGGCTAATCAATTGTTTATGAAATCGCTAACCTAATTCAAGGTTAACACTAACCTTATATACCAAGGCTTTAAACACAAAGGCCCATGGCCCATCAACCTAATCTAAGCCCTTTTATGATTAAAGGCTTTTACAAAAAGATTAATTAAACTAATTAAGCTCTATAATAATTATTTATATATTTTTCTCATATGTAGGACATTTATGGTCCTAACACAATCTTCTATCTGTTCAAACTACTTCTGTGTGATTAAAAGTTTTATATTATCAGAAGTTGATTTTAAATGAATTTTGGTTTCAAAGGAAATTTCTTCTGAATTGTATACTCAGAACTTCTGAGTATGCATTCTCAGAATTCTGAACGTGTTATTCAGAACTTTAACTTATGTTGATTTCTATCAAATAACACGTGTCAGCATCTTATTCATTTGATGATACCACGTTTCAATTAAAATCTTTTGTGGTATTTCATAGTGTTAGAAACCGTTATAACTCTGGCATAAAGTTGTTTTTCACCATTTGAATCCTTTCAGCTTCGCGGATTTTAAATAGACCTTAAAATCCCTATTTCAAATTCATTCAAATTCTAAGAGTGATAGGTGAGATACGCAAAACTCTTGAGTTCACCGTTTCTGTATTCTTTCACATTTCTTGAGTGATAATCATGTCTGCTGCCCGAAGAAGTGTTACTCGATCTTTGCACACTGCAAAGACCTTAATGTCATCGTCTTCGGATTCAGATAATGAAGTTCGAATGCCCGATAGAATAGTCGCAGAAGAAGAGGCTTTAGAAGGAAATATTGGAGGAAATGCAGAGGATGAACAAATGGCTGAGTCTGAGGGTGATGCGGATCAAGGAAATGAAAATATTAAACATCAACAAAGCGCTGTGAGGTCTGTAATGTCATCGAGACCTGTTTCATTGGAGAGGTTAGTACCTGAGAATTAGTATGTGGATATTTTGGAGAACAATTGCATTCTGATTCTAGATGAAACCAATTTTAAGGAAGAACATAGGATTATAATAGAGTTGTTGAAATATCATCCATTCAAGAAGTGGTTTACTCTAAAAAAGACTGTTCCAATTCAATATATTCAACAGTGGTGGAAGAATTTGGAGTTACAAGGAAATATGTTTTCGTCCAATATAGGGGGACTTTCTATATCTCTGAATGTTAGTTTCTTAAGAATTATGTTACGGTTACCAGAGAAAGATGATTTGGAGGGGAGGTCAGATTTTGAGGATTCACCTTTAACAGAGGAAATGATAGCTGAATTCAGAAGATTGGGATACAATGATGAGTTGAGGAATCTTAGTTCTTTCAGAAGAAACAAACTACCACCAATATGGGCATGCTTCTTCACAATTGTTAACAAATGTTTATCTGGGAAGCACAGTTCTCCAGATCAAGGATCAAGACAAATCATGCAGATTTTTCATGGGTTAGTGAAGAACATGCATTATGACTATGCTTCAATCTTATGGGAAGAAATGAAGAACACTGTTGAAAGACACCAGAAGGCATTAAGGGGAGAAACAAGAGAGAATTCTTTAACATATATACCTTATTAGAGGTACTGGCAGATGGTGATTTGGTATGCAATGAGGCAGGATACTCAAATCCCAAGGAGAGCTGATGAAGAGCATGGTCCAATCTTCTACATGGGTAAAATGACATCATCCCTTAAACTTGTGAATTTTCCTAATCACAAACCGTTAACAAGGGCACTTAGGTCTTACATACCAAGGGAGAGTGAGATTTTAAAAGCTTATTGCACCTCAATGAGACTTGAACAACCTCAGGTCTCTACCCATGAGGAAAACCCTGAGAGGAGAGGTGAGGGGTCAAATGCAGAAAGAGAGGGAGAGAATGTTCAGGTGGGAGAACATTCTGAGAGAATTGAGAGGGAAAATTCTGAGAGCTTGGTTAGAAGTGAGCCAGAAAAACAGACAGAGAGAGGTGAGGATGAGAGCATGTCACCAGAATTAGAAAACAGAGATAATTTTGATCCAGTTGATCTAAACCGGGCACCCACATCTACTATTGGTTCACAACTCTTGGTGACCAATATTGAAGAAAATACCATTGAGCCCATGGTAGAACTTGAATTACCCAATCCCATCCACTCAGAAGCATTTCAACATGCTACTGTTTCATTTCAAACAGGGGAACCATTGCCTACTCATTTGGAGTTTGGTGATAAATCCCAACATATTCTTCATCACATTGAGTCTGGATTGCACAGTGATATCCAATTTGGGCCTGAATTTTCATTTCACACAAGCACATCACAGGGAATTCGTTTTCGTATAACAACATCCATAGACATACCTAATATTGGGTGTCAAGGATTGGATGGAAGCCCTGGGGAGGTGAACATTTTAAAAGCCTCTTTACACAGTGCATCTGTTGTACATGGTGACTCTGTGACACCTACAGACCATGTGTTCTCAGAACATATGAAAACTGGTTCATCAGTTGTTCCAGGATTACCGTTAAAATCTTCTGAATTTGAAAAGATTCAGAAACAAAATCATGACTTGGGAGAAAAGGTTCAGAATTTGGAGAACACAGTTGTTTCCTTGAAGGATGAAGTCAAGGAACTCAGAACAAAGTTGGAAGAAAAAGCTAAGTCTGTTGAACAGAAAGTGGATAGTGTTAAAGCATTTGTGGAATCTCATCGAAAGGAGATCACATATAAGTTTTCAAAGTTTCAAGAAGATATACTCAAAAGTATGGATGCCATGAAGTCTTCTATGCTTCCAGTATTCATTTCACATTTGGCTAGTGTCTCAAAGCCTCTAGCAATCATGCCTTTGTCTGTAGCTGTTAGGTCCATGATCTTCATACAATCCAAGTATTGTGTAACAAGATGATGAAGAACATTATTGAAAAGGAAATATAACCTAGAGAGAACACAAAGTGATTAGAGATCTACATCTTGTATTAATGAATTCACTTATTACAAACTACAAGTAAAGACCTATTTATAGTCTTCATCACTTGCTACAACAATTAAGCATAAACCCTTTAACACAGCTATTGCTTTACAAAACTTTCTATTATAAAGGACAACTTCAGTGTCCTAACAGTAGCTGCAAATGATTCTGAATCAACTCAGTCTTTGAAGAGGAAGTTTGATGATAATGAACCTCATCATCATCATCAAAAGGGGGAGAAAAAGCAGAAGCAAAGTACTGAGTTAATAGTTGTTCCAACTACAAGTTCTGAAAGTCTAAGTTCTGAGGATGTTATGGAATCAGAAGATGTGGTACTTGAAAAGTCTTCTGATATGGATACTGATAATGTTCTGAAAGTCACTTGTTCTAAAGTAGAGATGGTCACTGGTTCTGAAATGGTTATGGCAGATACTTCTATGGTGGATAATTCTGAGGTGAATATGACAGAAAGTTCTAAAATGGATAGAGTGAATACATGTTCAGATATTATTCTTTATACTGGAGGAAATCTTATCTTTGAGTTTGAAGAAAGAAGGATGAATGATATTCTGATAAGGAGAATGCACAGTGTGTTGGTAAATGATCTTAATGCTCAGAATGTTCACAAATGTCTCAGAATGGTAAGGCCAATTGATTTGATGGGAGAGTATGACTGCACAATCAACTATTAAAAGGATTTTGAAAGGGATATTGCAGAACATTATCTTGATGATGTGTCAGAAGAAGATCTAGTCAGAATTGCAAAATTCTTTTTGCCTCCATTGTTCACATACAGAAACCCAATTATCGTTCCTAGAGTTGATTTACCAATCCTAGAAGAACCTATCTGTGATTTCATTGTGAAAATGGAAGATGATCCTTTAGCAAGAAATTTTCACTTTGACATTTTTCCTAAAGACAATTATGAGCATCTTTACTGCAAAGAAAATGAATATGTTGATATTGAAAACTTTATTGATGGGTTTATGGATGAGAAAATTCAGATGGTCTAGGTTGAAGCTTCAAACAGATTGAAAAAACCAGATGAGAAGTTACTTGTTCAGAAAAAGATTGAGAAAGTATTGGAGTTTCAAATTGAAGAGTTTGATGGTCTCAAGTATGTAAGTATGGAAGTTCTGAAGGAAGGAAACTTGAAAGTAAATCTTACTAGCTTTGACTTTCACAGATTATTTCTAGATGATCAGATTTTTCTTGTGAAGTTCTTTGCAAGTACTGAAGAAACATGGGTGGAAATTGAATGCAGAAGGATATTTGGCATCTATGTCAGGAATATGCATATATATGATTTTCAGCTGGCTATTGAATCAAAAAAAGACAAGTGTAATCTGAGTTGTCCAACCAGAGAGCCAAAGCATGGAATGTGTGTTCGTGGGTTTATAAATGAAGGAATGGAAAATGAAGGCTTCTTCTACATAGCTTCTGGTAAACCAATGTTCTTCAAACTAAATGATCTTGTAAAGTACAGTAATGCTACACTACAATGGTTGTTGGAAGAGATGGAGGTAATTGCTGAAGGTAAGAAAGCAATATTGAGGGACAAGTGTACACGACATATAAAAGAAAGATTGGATCTGAGAACAAGAGTCAAAGAATGCAGTGATTGTATGCTATCAGAAGAAAATCCAAAGAAATTATTACACATTGATTTTGTATTTCCTTCAGAATACCAAGTCAATGTTGTCTATTCTGATGAGTTTTGAAGAAACTATTCCAGAAGCATAATCTACACAAGAAGATGTTCAGATGAAAGATGCTGAACAAGCTGAAAAGTCTGATGCCAATGAAGAAGAAATACCAGTTGACTTAAATGGTTTGTTTCTGGAATATGATCTACCCAAGTTCTTTCAACCAAGAGATGTGCATTTTTTGAGTGTGTTTCATGATAAAACAGAGTTCTCTCAAAGGTTTCGTTCTGAATTGTCAAGATGCATAGGAAAACCAAAACAGTCTGTATATTCTGATTTCATGATCACTAGAATCAGAGAGATTTGTGTCAAGAAGTTCATGAAAAATGAATACTATGGGTTTGAAGTTTTGAGAGAGGATGGAAAAGTATACTACTTCACTGAAGCTGACTTTGACAAGATCTCAGTATCTGATTTCTACCGTTTGTACTGCCTTCTGGAGAATAAAGATTGTAGCAAATACAAAAATAAAAGGGGAGCATTGGTAACAGTTAGAGAAGCAATGTTTTACATTCTGAGATGGTATGCTTATATAGATTTCCAAGTTGCTCTGTATGTGCATAGAACATGTGTTTATCTTTCCAAGCCAAACAATGATCATGAGCAACTAAGTCTTCTAAAGGGTGGAAACATTTGTAAATGGCCAGAATTGGGAGTTTTCTTGAAAAACAAAAGAAGTGAAAAGATTTTTTTCAGAGCTAGTGAAGTGGCCAAGTGTAACAACCCAAATCCCATATACACAACAAATCACATAATGTAACATAACATTGATATAACAAACGAAACATCATATTACAAGTACGGTCCCATAGTCTTTTACAATCAGAAGAAGCCATTCTACTACGAACTTCATACTAAATACATACACAACATTTAATCATTTTAATACAACTGCTAAACATGCCAAAATCTTCATCATATATTCCTTCACAAAAGCCATCCCTCGATTACTCTAATTACATGCTCTTACCCGATCCGCCACCTGGAATACATATTTTTAAACAAAATGAGGGTTAGACCTAATGGTCGAAGTGAGATAAATCCCTGTTAGTTTGAAATCATTTATATAAACCCTATTTATATAAATCACACAACACAATCAAATATATCAATTTGAACTCACACATCGTGTACCTTCCTTTCTCATTCCTCCTGGCCATATTAGTTGGTTGCAAGCCAACTAATAATTTACAACGCTGTACAACATCTACATCCAAACAATGCTATACAGATTCTATAGCCAAACACCCCGGTCCTACGCCCGGCCAACGTATTATAACACATTATAATACTCATGTAAATATAATACCTCAATATATTATAATTCACATATATCGCACATATAAACACATAATCACCAATTATCACATTCGTATATGTATTCCAGTTAAAAACGTTTTAAAGTAAAACTCACCTGTTAGATTAACAAAATGCTTCCAAGCCTTTTTCCACAGATTCAGTCTTTTACACAGGATTCACAAAATCTGTAACAATCAAATACAATATCTCTTTACTATATAGAACACATATGACTCTTTAGCAATTGAGAATCCTAATTAACCTATCAAACTCTTATCCTCAATTGTTCCCTTACGACGACTTAACACGGGGGGTTCCGCTACCCGGTTAGCGGATGGGGTCAAGGGGCAACGCCCTTGCGGGATCTGGCGGCCGCCCCCAGGAAGTTTTCGAAACAACTTAACTCAAAATACATTTGGAAACTATATCCGGACATTCAAAAGTATCCGAAATCACCAAATTGGTCAAACATCTAAAGTATCCGGATACCACATATTATCCCGACAACACAACTTCTCCGGACAGCAAGACTTTTCCGGACAACATAAGTAATTCGGACATCATCCGGAAACCTAAGTAATCCGGACGCTATCCGGTATCCAATTCTATCCGGAAAACATAGGAAAAAGGAACTTACCCAGATAAGGAATCCGTCCGGACACTAGCAGCCAGATTACCCGGACACTACCAACAAAACTACCTGGACACATTCAACCCGTATCCGGACACCTCTGTCGGTTTGTCCATTTTCGACCCAGAATTGACAGAAATCAATACCAGACATGGAATCGCTTATTCTACTCCGATAGAAATAATCTATAAGCAATTACACACATAACTTACAAAGGAAAAATACCTGAATTTACTTCCAAATTCCCAATTGATGATTTAACCTAGTTTCCCCTCGTTTCTCCTTTTTGCTCTCAATACTCACACTTACACACACACACACACTGAATTTCTGTATTTTATGAAAATATCTGATTCCTACTAGATAATATCCAGCATAATTACCATTTCAGCCCTCAAACTTTCCATTAATGACCAAAACTCCATTAACTTATAATTTAACTAACTTTTACCTTAAACATACTGTTATAAACTTAATTAACTTTAACGATAAGAGGGTTTAACTAACGAACTTACCCGGGGTATTACATCATCTCCCCCTTAAGAGAATTCCGTCCCGGAATTCAGTTAAGTGAACAGATGGGGGTACTTGGTTCTCATTTCTGCCTCTGACTCCCACGTAGCATCCTGACCTCTATGATGTCGCCATTGAACTTTCACTTGTTTGATTACTTTTTTCCGCAACTCCTTAACCTTGTGATCAACTATTGCTTCAGGTTCCTCTACATAATTCAGCTTTTCATCTACTTGTATATCTGGTAGAGAAATTGCCTGATCCGGTGTAACCAAACACTTTCGGAAATTCGATACATGAAACGCGTTATGAATCCTGCTTAACTCTGACGGAAGATCCAACCTGTAGGCTACTTCACCAATCTTTTCGGTAATTGCAAACGGTCCAATGTACCTCGGGCTCAGTTTACCTTGTTTCCCAAATCGGATGACTCCTTTCCAAGGCAAGACCTTTAACATCACAAAATCCCCAACTTGGAATTCTAACGGCTTTCGGCGTCGGTCGGCGTAGCTTTTCTGTCTGTCTTGAGCCACTTTCAATCTTTCTCGAATCTGAGTAATCTTATCCGCAGTCAACTGAACTATATCTGGCCCCGCTAATTGTTTCTCTCCCACTTCATTCCAACACAGAGGCGTTCGGCATTTTCTACCATACAGAACTTCAAACGGTGCTGCTTGAATGCTGGAATGATAACTGTTGTTGTAGGCAAATTCAATCAACGGTAAATGCTTATCCCACGATCCCCCAAAGTCAACAATACAAGCACGTAGCATATCTTCTAATGTCTGAATCGTTCGTTCACTCAGACCATCAGTTTGAGGATGATACGCTGTACTTAGCTTTATCTGTGTTCCCATCTCTTTTTGAAAGCTCCTCCAGAATCTTGAAGTAAAACGACTATCACAATCCGAGATAATCGAAATTGGAACTCCATGTCGAGTTACTATTTCATTGATGTACAACTTGGCTAATCGTTCCAATGAATCAGTTTCTTTTATCGGTATGAAGTGAGTAGACTTCGTCAACCTGTCAACAATCACCCAAATAGCATCAAACCCTTTCGGAGTTGTTAGCCCCAAGTATCTGTTATGTAAAAGTATTGAAAATAGTTCAAGTCAGAAGACCAACAGAGATCAGACAGAAGACTTGGAAGAAGTTCATCAAGAAGACCAACAGAGCTCAACAGGGCTCTGTCGGATCCAACAGAGCTCTGTCAAATACTTCCAACAGAAGAACAAGTACTTAACAGAAGACCAACAGAGCTCTTTCAACAGAGCTCTGGTGAAGTGAAGACCTCTGTCAGCCTAAGTCTCGTAGGAAATCCGAAGTGTTAGACACGTGTCCATACTTTCCACGTATGCCCTAAAGATTGGAGACACACTTTCCACGTGTCATTCCAGGATACAATAGTACACTGTCTATGCTTTTTCAGGGCTATATATAGTGAGGTAGTGGAACAAACAATAGTAAGATTTAGGAAGAATAGTTTTCCACAATTGTTTAAGCACACACTGCTACAATCCCAAGCACTACTTCCGTACGATATTGTTGTCCTGTGAGATTTCCGAACACACTTGAACATGTTCTTGGTGTGATTCATTATCAATATACGAGCAGCTTTTATATCTGATCTTGTTATCATTTTACTGTTCTATATTTGATTCTCACAGTCCATTTATCGTTTACACAATCACTCAATTTAATGGCTTTATTTAATATGCTTCCGCTGTCTATTTCTTTACCATTAACGTGATACAACGTGAATCTGGGAACCGACAATTGGTATCAGAGCCTCTTTGGTTTTCTTAAACCAAACGATCCAATCTACCAAGGTTGACTCACTGTTGTTGATTGTGACTGTGTGCCTTTAAAAGCTTCATTATATACTCTGTTTTTACTTCTTCCTAGTCTAAACAAGCTTTCATATCTCATATAACTGTGTTTAAAGCTTTCTAGTGTAGTTTAAACGTTTCTCTCAAAAGTTACTGTTCCATTGGTTACTGTTTAAACTCATCTTCTTGTTGAAACTCTTTTTGCAACAACTGTACTCTGTTTTTCTCAAAATGGCGAACAACGGTATAAATGCTATCTATACTGCTGGTTCTTTAACAAAACCTCCTACTCTTCTGAGAGATGAATATGCTCAGTGGAAGATCAGGATGGTTAACTTTTTCGATGGTATGGATAAAGACTTAATGCGATCTGTCACGGATGGACCATTCCAACCCATGGTTTTTGTTCCTCGTGTACCCGCAACAGGAACTACTGCTGAGATTCCAGCTCATTATGAGATTAAAACCACAGGTATTACTGATGAGGAAAATCTAAAAATGGAAAATGATCTTAAAGCAGTTAGACTACTGATAATGGCCATTCCAAACGAAATATTTCAAGAACTAGATTCATGTGTTACTGCTAAGGAAATCTGGGATCAACTTCTTAACCAACTTGAGGGTGGTATCAAGACCCAAAAGAACAGAAGGACCCAATGTATAAATGAATACAACGATTTCAAAGCACTTCCTGAGGAAACCTTACAACAAACCTAAAACAGATTTAATGTGTTGATCAACAAATGCAAAAAATGTGGGGTTGTTAGGTCGAAGGAAGATAACAATGTTCTGTTTTTGAAAAGTTTGAATGATGAATGGTTAAATCTGTCCATGTCTTTACAAGCTAACCAGGACTTAGATGCATGGTCTCTAACAGATGTGTATGGCACTTTGGCCGCACAAGAGAAGGATGTTGTCAAACATAAAGGAAAATCCACCATTGCAGGTCCAATAGCCCTAGTTTCAGATTCTAAGAAAACCACAATAGAAAGGTCTAACAGAGAAAGTTCAAACAGAGAGAAAAAGAAAGAAAAGTCCGTTAAAAAGAAAGGAAAGAAAAGTTTGGTTGCAGAAAGTGATACAGAGGAAAGCTCATCAGAGGATGATGAGATTCAAGCTTTTGCTCAATCTCTTGCTCTAATAACTCAACAATTTAACAAGAGATTTGGCAATAAGTTTGACAGAAGAGGTAGATTTGAGAGAGATGGAAAGGAAGACAGAAGAGGATATGCTGCACCAGAACAGAGTAACAACAGAGCAGAGACAACCACAAAACAGAAGAGAAAATCCACCAGCACAACAGAAGGCCGATGCTGCCCAACCCATCAATCAGAACGATGGACGCTGCTTCAGATGTGGCAAACCTGGCCACTTTTCAGTGAATTGTAGAGGCAAACTGGTAAAAGACCAGGTCTATTACAAGAACAAATATAAGTACAACTATAGAGAGAGAAGTTATGTTGCTGAAATGGAGAACTGGGTTTCTGATTCATCTTCTGATGATGAACCAGAACAAGCCAACTTCTATGGAGTTGCTGTGAATGATGAAAGTCTTGAAGATACTGTTGACTGGATGACCGGAGAACCAGAGATAACGAAGGGAACAACAGAAGAAGAAGATCTAGCTCATGCATTTGCTCTTACCACGACAGAGTCTGACGACAGAGCGCTGGAGACCACCAGACCCAGTGCCAAGGTATGTTCATCTGAATCCAAGTCTGACTCAGAGTTAGAAATGCATGTTTCTATGCTGAATGAGGAATTTCAACTTCTGAAACAAAAACTTTCTGAAGAAAAGGAGCTGAGAAAGCTAGCTCAGAAGGATCTGTCCTTTTACAAGAGAGAGAAAACTCTCTTAGAACAAGAAAAGGAAGAAATCTTCAAAGAAAAATCTGAGCTAGAAATCTTGCAAAAAAGGAAAGAGAGTCTGTTTTAAGATAAGATTAAAGAATATGAAAATGCTTTGAAAAAGAAGTCTGAAGAAATGAAAAAGTCTGAAACAGAGAGACTTGACTCTGTTGCTTTAACTGATTATTTTCAAATAGGGAGGGAAGTTCTGCATCAATCCCTACAGAGAAAAGAAATTCAGATCAAAAAGTACCAGGATACACAAGATGTGCACATCAAGATAAATTCCCAGATGGATACGCAAGGTCTTGGTTTCTATGACCTTGCTCCCTATGACGAAAGAAAGAAGACATCTCTGTCCTCTGCCTTTTGTGTTGGGAAAATCCAAGAGGACGTGATATCTGGTAATGCTGTTTTTAAAAGAACCAAAATCTCAGATGCTTTCTAAAACCAAGGCATCATAACTTTAGGAATGTCAGCTATGACTCCTCTGATCATAAGAAGGTTTTAAAATCATCCTCAGAGTTTATTCTTGATCAAGGAAGAGCTAAAATCATACTTCCTAACTCTGTCAAGAACTTGGATACAAAAGAGATTTTTAACTTCAACTCATTCTTAGGACAGAAGTCTGTTACTTCTGTGACAGAGCCCTCTGTTGAAATACCACAGAGCAAGCTAAATCCAGAAGCCCCAGCCTTCTCTCCTACCTCTGAATCTATAAGAACATCTTTCGAAGAGGATTTGTTGAAAGTTATCGAAGAAAATGATGTTTTAGATTCCTTAAAACCCAAGTTGAGAAGGTTCAGAACTGTTAAGTCAAACATCTCTGTTATACCTATCAAGCCTAATACCTCCAACAGAGCCGCCAGAGACTTTCTAGCCTCTGACTGTGACTCTGACTCCGAAGTAGATGAACAGATCTTTTGTGGTCAGAAGAAAATCTTACACAAGTTAAAGCAGATACCGATGGGATCCATTAATCTAAAAGAGGATGTTTCTTTCTTTAAGAAACAATCAAGATTTATACCGGTAACTGAATTTAACAACAAAGGTTTCAAGATTCTTGCTTCTAATGCAGTAGAAGTGGAGAAGAGAGAGAAAAACAAAAGTGTGTCTGTAAACCCAAATGTTCCTCTTGTATTCAAACCAGTAAAGTTCACACCAGAACAGAAGGGAAAATGGATAGCAAACAACAGATCTATTCCAAATTCTGGTGTAAATCAAAGAGGAAATTCTGTCTGGTCAAAAGAGTCAAATCCAAAGAACTTCATGTCAACAGAGTCTGTTTCAAAGAAACAAAATCAGGACAGATTGTATGCAAAGACATCTGGTCCTAAAACCTTTCAAAATCAAGCACCTTTCAAACAGCTTTCTAATAAAAACAATGTGCATCAGTCATGCTCCATAAACTGCAATTGCATTCAGCAGTTACTTAAATTGCAAAACCATCTGAATGGTCCCCACTGTGTTCTGAATAAGTCGGTTCAAAAGAAAAATCTTAAGACTGTTCAGAATACACAGAGGAAAACCTCTGGCACACCATCTCAGTATGAAAAATCCCAAGGAAAGTCTGTTAATCCACCAAAGCCTAACAAGAAAGGACCCATTATGCAGTGGGTACCTAAAAGGAATTAATCTCTCTTGCAGAAACCTCATGTGCAGATCTGGTATTTGGATTTTGGATGCTCCAGGCACATGACGGGGAATAAGGAGATGTTAACTTCTTTTAAGAACAAGATAGGAAGTGCAGTAACCTTCGGAGGAGACAATGTCGGACAGATTAAGGGTTATGGTACTTAAGTAAATGGTGATGTTTCAGTTTCTGAGGTTGCTTATGTTGAAGGATTAAACCATAATCTTCTCAGTATAAGTCAACTCTGTGATCACGGGTTCGACGTCAATTTCAGGAAGAAGTATTGTTCATTGTTACTTTCAGAGTCTGGTCAAGAACTTTTAAGAGCCGACAGAAAAGGCAATCTTTATAAGATGAATTTTAAACCAAACCAAAACTCTACAACAGAGAAACTCTGTTTAGTGTCTTTGAAAAATGAAGATGCCTGGCTCTGGCATAAAAGATTTGCCCATTTGAACTTTCAAAATCTTGATAAGCTCGTGAAACTAAAGTTAGTAAAAGGACTTCCTTCTCTGAAGTTTGACAAAGACCATCTCTGTTCTGCTTGTGAGCTGGGTAAGATGAAAAGATCTTCACACAGAACAAAGTGATCATAGTTGTCCCAGACCTTTGCATATGCTTCATGTGGATCTCTGTGGTCCAATCTTTGTGCAAAGTCTGTCGGGCAAGAAGTATATTCTTGTTTTAATTGATGAATTTTCTCGATATACCTGGATTGAGTTCATCAGAGTAAAATCTGATGTCCCAGAGATTCTGATAAGTTTGTTGAAAAGGATACAGGTTTTGTTAGATCTGAAGGTACAGAAGTTGAGAAGTGATAATGGGATAGAATTTAAGAATGCCAAAATTGATGCCTACCTAACAGAGGGAGGTATTTCCCAAAACTTCTCAGCAGCAAGAACTCCACAACAAAATGGAGTTGTGGAGAGAAAGAACAGAACTCTGGTAGAAGCCGCCAGAACCATGTTAGTTGGCTTTGTCCTTCCAATGAACTTCTGGGCAGAAGCAGTCTCAACAGCATGTTTTACCCAAAACAGAGCTGTAATAGTGAAAAGATTTAAGAAGACTCCTTATGAACTCATCAACAACAGAAGACCAAATGTGAAATTCTTTCATGTTTTTGGCTGCAAATGTTACATATTGAATGACAGAGATCAACTGGGAAAGTTTGATAAGAAAGCATACGAAGGAATCTTTATTGGTTATTCCTTAACCTCTAAAGCCTACAGAGTCTACAACTCTAGATGTCGGGTCATTCAAGAAAGTGTAAATGTGTCCTTTGATGAAAGTACATCAAGATTCTCTGATCGAAAATCAACAGAGGGGACACATACAGAGCAGAAGAAGACAAGTTCTTCAAAGACAAGGGAAGAAGATATAAATCTTATGTTCAACGACTTTTTCAATGATGATGATTCCTCTGATAACGTCAACATAGGAGATCAAGCTCAGAACTCAACAGAACAAAATATGACAGGTACAACTCTTACTGGCCCCTCAAATATTTCACCATCTACTTCTCTGTCTACAGGAGTGATTCAGAGAAATGAGGAACCACATCAGAGCGAGAGAGAACCTGAACAAGAGCCATCATCACCTCTGCTGACTAATATTGGCAGAAACTCCTTATTTGAAAGTCCATCTTCACAAAGCCCTGTTAATAACTCTCAGAGCAATGAGGCCGCTCTTCAGAGCTGTGTGCCACAGAGCCCTGGTCCCAACCTACAGAGCTCTGACGCTGAAGTTCGTCTTTTCCCATCAGAAGCACAAACCCCACCTATTGTCCATGCTCCCATGACGCGATGGACAAAGGATCACCCTCATCATCTGATTATTGGTGCTGCTGAAGATGGTGTGAAGACTAGATCGGCCACAATCAATGAAGCTTTCTTTGTAAACTTTTTAAGCATGATTGAGCCGAAGAAGGTTTTTGAAGCCCTAGAGGACCCAAATTGGATCGAAGCTATGCAAGAAGATCTTCTGGAATTCGAAAGAAATAAAGTCTGGTCCTTGGTTCCACTCCCAAAAGGAAAAGCGGCCATTGGAACCAAGTGGGTGTTTAGAAACAAAAAGGATGAAGATGGGATAATCATCAGAAACAAAGCTCGTCTGGTTGCAAAGGGATACAGACAGGAAGAAGGCATTGATTATGACGAAACCTTTGCTCCTATGGCTAGGCTAGAAGCCATCAGAATCTTTTTAGCCTATGCTGCTCATAAGGGTTTCATGGTCTACCAAATGGACGTCAAGTCTGCCTTTCTGAATGGCAAACTACAAGAGGAAGTTTATGTCCAGCAACCACCTGGTTTTGAATGTTCTGAGTTTCCAGACCATGTCTATAAGTTAGACAAAGCTCTATACGGCCATAAGCAAGCTCCCAGAGCCTGGTATGAAACTTTGTCCAAATTTTTGTTGATCAATCACTTCGAGAAAGGTACTGTCGATAAAACTCTATTCTTTAGGAGGTATAAGAATGATATACTTCTGGTACAAATATATGTTGATGATATTATTTTTGGGTCTACACGGCAAGAGTATTGTGACAAGTTTGAGAGTTTAATGAAAAGTGAATTTAAAATGAGCATGATGGGAGAACTTTCGTTCTTCCTTGGTTTACAAGTTAAACAATCTGACAGAGGGACTTTTATAAGTCAGTGCAAGTACATATCAGACATGTTGAAGAAATATAAGCTCAATGATTCAAAACCTATGAAAACTCCTATTGCCACTGGAGTTAAACTTGACTTATATCTTAAGGGTGAACCAACAGATGTCAAGCACTACAGAGGCATGATAGGGTCACTTTTGTACTTAACTGCCAGCAGACCTGATATAATGTTTGCAACCTGTCTCTGTGCCAGATTTCAGGCTAATCCAATAGAAACTCATTTAACTGCTGTCAAACGTATTTTTAAATATCTGAAAGGGACTCAATTTTTGGGTCTCTGGTATCCTCTTAACTCTGGTTTCGAGCTTATAGCATATACAGATTCATACTATGGAGGATGCAAGAATGACAGAAAGAGTACTTCTGGTAGCTGCCAACTGCTTGGAGATAAGTTGGTGAGTTGGACATCCAAGAAACAGAACTGTGTCTCAACTTCTACAGCAGAAGCAGAATATGTTGCTGCTGCTAGCTGTTGCTCTCAAGTGATCTGGATGAAAACTCAACTCAAAGATTATGGTTTGGAGTATGGTAAAATTCCAATTCTATGTGACTCCAAGAGTGCCATTGCCATAACTGCAAATCCAGTTCAGCACTCAAAGACTAAGCACATCGACATAAGGTATCACTTCATAAAGGATCATGTTGAAAAAGGGACTATTGGAATGTACTTTGTTTCAACAGACTTCCATCTTGCTGACTTGTTTACAAAAGCCCTTGATGAAAGGAGATTTAACTTCTTAATCAGCAAACTGGGTATGCTGAACTTGTCCTCCTAACTCTGTTCAAAATCAACAGAGGCTCTGATGTTCCTACCAGAGCTCTGTCAAATAGTGGGGTAGGCTAGTTCAACAGAACTCTGTTGTTCACCAGAATTCTGTCACGCATACTTTTTCATCTCTTTGAACATTCTGTTTGTATATAAAGTATTGTCTGTACAAAGTTTTTTTTAAGCTCAATTTTCTAGGGGGATCTTAAAAAAAATAAAAAAAAAATTGCATGGTTTTAGGGGGAGCAAGTTAGAACTTAATTTTTCAAATCAAAATAGACTTTGCTTGATCATTGCTGTCAAATATTTTTGAAGGAGGAAGGAAAATCTGTTCTGATGAAAACCTTTGATAATGTCAAGAACTTGCCAGAACTTTAACATCTCACCAGAGCCTCTGTTGCTTCTCATCAGAGCTCTGTTGTTTGTCTAAAGATCTGTCTGTTCCTTTCCTTCCACATCAGAACAGAATTTTAAATGTTTTAAAGGTAAAGATGCAACATCTTGGGCTAATAAGAAATGAAGAGTTCACTCAACATAGGCAACTTAACAAAGCTCCATCAGAGCTCTGTTAGTTTGTTCTGCCACGTCAGCAGAACACGTCATCAGAGACGCGGGTCACTCTTTGAACGTCAACAACCTGTCACCCGCACATCTCTAACCGTGATGGTTTACTTGCACGAAAGTTGTCACACATAAATCCACGTGGCAATCTCTGATTGAAAGATCAACCGTCAGCTGTTCGCACGTTCTTACTGTAGCGGCCGTTCCACTATTCAAAACTCTAGTACCTACAGTACCTATGATCGTGATCCAGCCATTCATTCTTCATATAAATACCCATTTCCTTTAAACCATTTCATCTCTTACGATTTCTGAGTATTCAATTTTTTGATCAATCTTTCCCTCCTTACTCAAACCTTCAAGAACCCTAACCTGCAACAATGGAACAACAACAACATTCTGCCGATTCAAGCAGAATAGGCCTTGTTGATCACATCAATATTCTTCCATACGAACTTGCAGAAAACAATCACCGATTAGATCCAAACCCTAGCCTTTACTTACCCCAATACCACATTCTTCTAGAGTTCTTCAGGAACTCTGAAATCTTCAAAGCCCTAACCGACTTTGACGATAATGTTCCTGAGCTATACATTCATCAATGGTGGACTACCTGCCAGTTTATAGAAGAAAGAGATGGAATCATTGGCAATGTCGATGCTGGAACAGAAGGTGGTTCAGGAACTATCAGAATAGGATCTAAAACCCTGCGGAGAACCCTTGGAATGAAGACGACAGAACAACTTGAAATAGATGCCTATGAGAAGCCCCCAAATGCTGCTGTTCTTCTTGAGTTCATACGATTTCTAGGTTACAACAAAGAGATCGTCAGAATCGGCGCTTTCAAAAGACAGTACCTACCGCCTTTCTGGAACTTCATGTTCTCCACCCTGAACCGAACCCTTACAGGAAAGTCTGGTAGTCAAGATCAAGCCACTATGGAAATCCTACAAATCATGTATGGATTATTCTTTCAAAGGAACCTCGACTACGCAAGCATTCTCTACGATGATCTTCTCACAGCCGTAAACCTCAAAACCACTGCTATCGCCAAAGGAGATGAAGTTGGGAAACACAAATTCCTAAAGAACATCAAGTTTCCAAGATTCATCAGCTTAGTGATCAGAGGAGCATTTGATCGTCTGGAGTTGACCCAACAAGGAAATACCTTCAAGAACTGGGTAATGTCCAGATTCCATCCCACCACTTCAGGCGACTACCCCATCATTCAACGCGTTCCAGGTACTATGCTTTCCCTAATCTCACCAGACCACATCTCTATCCAAAACTATCAGAGTGCTGCTCAACCACAAGAACCTGTGGTGAGAACCCCAGCATACTTAGGTCCTGAACCAGAGTTAGAGAGCATGAGTGAGGAAATAGTAGAAGAAGAAAGACCAGAGCGAAGAGTACCCGAAGAGGGGTCTTCCTCTAGAGTGATGGAGGAGGAAGTACAGAACAGAGCATCCCCTATGGAGGCTGTTCATGAGGAAGAAAGGGAAGTTACAGAGGAGATGGCAGAGAGTTCGCATCCCTCTGGTAACCGTGAGATACATGTGATAGAGAGTACACCCGAGCGTTCTTTATCCATAGAATCCGAGAGAGAGGAGAGTTTAGAAGAAGATGTTCAGCCTGTGAACACACATGTGCGTTTTTCCAGCCCAACTGCCAGTGCAAGCACATCATCTATCCATGAGGATCTAGCTCAAATGGATATTGAAATAGAGGTGCACACCTCTATGACATCGATAGATGTCAAAACCATCCAATAAGCCAATACCATCAGGGGCAACTTTTCATACCTCTGGTATGCACGAAACCGGGGAATCCCTGTTTGGTAATGATGTCAATTCGCCCCATGACATCGATAGGACAATCACACACGATGATGCCTCTGTGGCTCATCTTTCTAAGGAGGAACAACTTAGGTCCTTGGGAAATTTTCGATTTACCCGTAGGGATTGCCTAACTCAGAGGAAATTTGACAGCCTAATTTCACAAGGATTAACTTGTCTAGATCACAATGTTAACTCCCACGTCTACTTCAATCTCTCAGATTCTGAGGATGAGAGAGCTGAACAGACCAGAACACCTGTAGATGTTTCCCCTGAACAGGAACGTCAAGGATCGGGTGGAAGACCTACAAGAGCCAATCTCAACACAACTCTTAACGTAGGCACCTCTGAACTCGAGGTCAACTTGAATCCATTTGTTGGAAACAAGGATATCCCCGTTGATACCATCACAAAAGCAGAGTTTACAGGCTTCTGTGATAGTATCAACAGCTCCTTGAACGAGTATAAACTTATCAATTCACAGAAGGAGGAGTTGATCCGATCGGAGAATGCTTCTCTCAGAGCAGAGCTACAGAGAATAACAACTTCTTTTACGGAGATAACTCAAAGAAATACCGAAGCCGAAAGACTCCGAATAGAAGTTGAACAACTCAGAGCAGAGGCAGAAAGAGCAAGAACAGAAGAAATTGCCAAGTTAATGTCAGAATTGGCAGAACAGAAAAGACTCAGAACAGAGGAAGAAAGGGTCAGAGCAGAGGAAAGAACAAAATTCTCAACAGAACTAGCCGCCCTGAAGACCCTTATAATAGAGAACCACACCGCTCAAATGAACAGAACCTTGCCTATTCCTTCCTTGCTTCTGTCAAACTCAAACATAAGAACCTTAACAGAGGTAATTAACAACTCTGTTAAGGTTGCCATAACAGAAGCCACAACCTCCTCAGCAACACCAATCAACATATATGGCCCCAGCCCTAAAGACTTACCCATGACAGTCGGCCAGATGGGTGAATTCAGTAAACGAGTCCTAAGCCGAATGATGACTGTGTCTTCAAAGTTCGTGATGAAAGCCCAAGCAACAGAAAAGCATGTGCAAACATCACTTAATTCAAAAAATGTAAACTTTGCGAATCAAGTTGATGAAGTCCGCACGGCCGCAAAAGCACTTCAAGACGTCCTCCAACAAGCCGCAACAGAGTTCAAGAACATAATCTCCTGGAAAAGACCTGCAGAAGGAGCACCTGAAGGCGAACCCTCTGCTAAACGACCGAAGTTTGTTATTCCGCCCTCACCAGATACAGGTGCTACTCTCTCTGATGATGGAGACGATTCTGAAGGCCCGTCAGATGATCAGCTAGGTGAGTCGTCAGAACAACAAATAGGGGAGAAGGAGAAAGAGGCTGAGAAAGAGACTGAGAAAGAGGCTGAGAAAGAGGAGAAGGAAAAGGAAAAAGAACCTACAACAGAGGTAACAGAGGCAGAGGTAGCAGAGGTAACATAGGTAACAGAGGCAGACGGATCTGTCAAGGGAAAAGAGAAGGTAGTAGAGGTCGAGGTAACAGAGGCTGAAACAACAGAAGCAGGAGGTCAAGGGAACACAATTAAAGACTTACCAGAGATACCAATGGTGATTTTCGACTACATGTTCAAAGATAGGGTCATCAAGCCAACTGAACCCTCATCTCAACCACCAGAGATCATTATCATGGACACCCCTCCTACTTCACCAAGAACAGAACCAGAGAGAACAGAACCATTCTCTGGTGAAGAAACAAGCCAAAGCCAACCTCAATAGTTTGTTCAACACATCAACAGACTTATGACCGAAACCCATGAAGACCCAAATCCCATGCAAACCGAACAGAATCCCGAATCCTTAAACCAACACTCTGGCAAACCACCGCTAGAAGAGATATTTGCCTATCTGTATGGTGACCATGATACAATACATGTTAATGCTGTGCCAATCAACCCATACTATAACCCCTGCAGGATCAATACGATCTCTGATGTGCGACGCAAATTCATCGAAACAATGTCTGGTCTGAACAAGAACATTAACTATGACTTTGGAATACGCAGAATCGTAGACATCAAGGACAGGATCTTTCGGCACATCAGAACACAGATGAGCTATCATGAGTTCATTGTTGAATCAAACGACGCAAAGGTTGAGAGCTTCAACGACAACGATCTCGTACTTCTGAACCCGTACGATCTGATTCAACTTCACGCCTACTGTTACAACTTCAGTGACAAATATAAAGAGGCAAGAACTGCACTCCCTGAGGTACGCTTCGCTATGCTAGAGCACATAAATCTAAGGATTCAGATTGACTTTCAGCTAGGCATAGAATTCAAAGTAGAAAGACTAGCAACTGCACCACCAAATGAGAGCCTTGAAGGCTATGAACACTACAGAACTGGAACAGTAGTTGGAGATCCTCCAGTGTTCATCTGCCAACAGAGGAAGATAAAGAAGGCCCTCAGAGCTGCTGAAATCCACAAGTACTCAACAGAGTCGCTGGAATACCTTAGAGATATCATTCAGAATCTCCCAAGAGAAAAATGTTCGGAAGAACAACAGAGAAACTTCATCACCCAGATCTATCTTATGATCAACTTTCGAGAACTCATCAGAAGATTTGACAGAATCTTAAGGGGAGATAATTTTGCTTAAATGTACTGGTCTTTTAATCTTTTTGTAACATTCTAAAAGATTAGTGCAAGGTTTCGACAGAGGTAAAAGTTCTCTGTTCTTTTGTTTAAATCTCTGTCAAAGGTAAATTTGTATTTTCAATACTTAGGGGGAGATTGTTAGCCCCAAGTATCTGTTATGTAAAAGTATTGAAAATAGTTCAAGTCAGAAGACCAACAGAGATCAGACAGAAGACTTGGAAGAAGTTCATCAGGAAGACCAACAGAGCTCAACAGAGCTCTGTCGGATCCAACAGAGCTCAACAGAGCTCTGTCGAAGACTTCCAACAGAAGAACAAGTACTTAACAGAAGACCAACAGAGCTCTTTCAACAGAGCTCTGGTGAAGTGAAGACCTCTGTCAGCCTAAGTCTCGTAGGAAATCCGAAGTGTTAGACACGTGTCCATACTTTCCACGTATGCCCTAAAGATTGGAGGCACACTTTCCACGTGTCATTCCAGGATACAATAGTACACTGTCTATGCTTTTTCAGGGCTATATATACTGAGGTAGTGGAACAAACAATAGTAAGCTTTAGGAAGAATAGTTTTCCACAATTGTTTAAGCACACACTGCTATAATCCCAAGCACTACTTCCGTACGATATTGTTGTCCTGTGAGATTTCCGAACACACTTGAACATGTTCTTGGTGTGATTCATTATCAATATACGAGCATCTTTTATATCTGATTTTGTTATCATTTTACTGTTCTATATTTGATTCTCACAGTTCATTTATCGTTTACACAATCACTCACTTTAATGTCTTTTTTTAATATGCTTCCGCTGTCTATTTCTTTACCATTAACGTGATACAACGTGAATCTGGGAACCTACAGGAGTCCTTGGTAACTTCGTGATAAAATCTGTAGTAATTTGATCCCATTTCCACATCGGTATTTCTAATCGTTGCAACTGACCAAACGGTTTCTGATGTTCAATCTTCACCTTCTTACAAGTAGTACAACCTTCTACATACTGAGCAATGCTTCTTTTTATCCCAGGCCACCAATAAAATTGTTTTAGATCCTTATACATCTTGTTCGTACCCGGATGAATAGAAAAACGGGACTGGTGAGCTTCTTGTAGTACCCGATCACGTAACCCACCCATACGAGGCACCCAAATTCTGCTTCCCAGACATAATAACCCACGATCATCTTTTTCTAGCAATGCTGACAATCCCACCAACCGTTATGATTTCAGATGTTTTTCCTGATAGGCTTCTAATTGACACTTCAGCAATTCGTCAAAGATGTTGGGTAAAAGTTCAGCTCGTAGCGAAACAACTTTTATTGTTCCACTCCTTTCTTGACGACTCAGCGCATCAGCTACCACGTTTGCCTTTCCCGGATTGTTGGTGCAAGTGTACCCAGCTTTAATATTAAGATATATTTTTGGTACACATAAAATCACATCTCCATATTTATTTTGATGATTACAAAACACACCGCATTCTTTGTTATCTAATATTTTATCTGAGTGTGCAGCTTTTAAATAATCTCGATAATTTTATCTAAAGAATCCAAGACTGAAGATTTTCGTCGTTTTAATTTTAAAATGATAAATCACCCTAAAATAATATACCACTTGGATTTTTCTAATACTGTCTTTTTAAATAAACCAAGTCAGCTCTCCTCAACATCTTATCATCTTGCTGGATCATTTAATATGAAAGATTTGTTTCTAGAAGAATCTGCGCATGCGTACTACTTCCTGCAACATTTTTCTGGGCGGCATACCGCGAAGGTACAGGCGGTATACCGCGGCAGGCATGGTGTATATCTCTGATTGGTTGGAAGCTCCCTTTGTCTGCACGGCATACCGCGAAGAATAGCCGGTATACCGCTGGTACAAGTTTACGTTTTGTTTTGCAGGGTTGACCTTCTCTTCTGCAAGTACTTTTCTTCTGCACGGTATACCGCGAAGGATTGCCGGTATACCGCGAAAGCCCGTGGACTGTTGCTCATCCAGTATATATACATGCAACCTACCAGCATTCAAAGCTACCAATTCACAATAACTCCTCTCTGCATTTGATAAAGACTCTGCAGCCTCTTCTCTTGATAATTAAACTGTTAAAATTATAAAACACGTTTTTGAGTAAGAAATCTTGAGTTGATAGCAGATTAAAATCTCTCGATTAGTTGAATCAGCAACACAACTCAAGTGATCAAACTCTCTAAAAATATCCAAGTAATAAACCTTATACAAGAGTGATTATTCATATTAAAATTATACCCTCTTGTAAGTGTTTGAATAGAGTGAGTGATCCACATAATTCTCTCAAAGAAGAGTGATTCGCGTTTGTTGTACTAAGGTTTGTGTTCTACCGTAAAGAACACGTTTTCTTATTGGATCTCCGAGAAGTGTTTTCTCGAGGTGGACTAGCCAACTGCATGATTGGTGAACCACTTTAAAATTTCGGTGTCAAGTATTCTCTTTCCTTTATCTCTTTATTTTTTCCGCTGTGCTTTATTATATCTGTTTATATAAACTACTTTGCATTTATATTTATTTATACAATCTCTGTGTATCTGTTTGTATTTATACTCTTCTGTATTGTACTATATTTACTCTGTATTTATTTACAAAAGAATTTTTGAAAGTAAGATTTTTTATAATACAACCTAACCCCCCCCCTTGGTTGTCCAACAATTGGTATCAGAGCAGGGCTTTCAAAATTTTTTTGCTTAATTTTTTTTTCTAAAATGACTCAACAAACTAATATTGTGTTTTCAAAACCTCCTTTGATAGATACTGAAAAGTTTGGCATTTGGGCCGAGCTATTTGAATGTCATGTGCGTGGCAAAAATCAAAAGATTTGGGACATAATTGAAAATGGGAACTTTAAACCCAAAATTGTTAAAGATGATGTTTTTATTGATAAACCTTTAGATGAATGGACTACTGCTGATGAATCTCATTTTTGTTTAAACTTTGAAGCTAAAAATATATTATATGCTGCTTTAACAACTGATGAAATTGAAAGAGTATATACATATAAAACCGCTAATCAAATATGGGAAAGTTTAAATAATACTCATCGTGGAAACACGGAAGTTAAATCAAGTAAAGTTAATATTCTAGTTCACGATTATGAACTATTCGAAATGAAACAAGATGAGTCAATTGACTCAATGTTTAAAAGATTTAACCTTATTATGACTACTTTGAAAGGTTTGGATCGCACTTATCCTAACGAGGACTATATAAGGAAAATCCTACGAGCCCTTCCTTCGGAGTGGATGCAAAAGATAACATCTTTGGAAGACTCCCGTGACCTTTCCCTAATGAAGATAGATGACTTAATCGGAAATCTCAAGGTGCACGAAATTGCACTTAAAAGAAATAAAGAAAGGGAGCAAGTTAAAAAGAAGTCAATCGCTCTCAATGTCTCAACACCAAAAGTCGAGAAGAAAAAGGAGAAAGCTAGCTCCTCAAAAGATCCTTCCGAAACTCTCGATGAAGTCGCCATGTTGGTAAGAAACTTTTCCAAGTTTTTTAATAATAATAAATTTTCTAACAATGGCAGATTTCAAAGAAACGGCAACTACCGTCGTGGTGGTGAAAACCGAAGTCGTAAGTTCCATAAACGAGACGAAAAAGTAAAGAAAAATGACGACTCAAGTGGTGACGATAAAGCTAAGCCAAAGAGAGGATTTTGCTACTCGTGTGGCGACAAAGATCATTACGCCAATGAATGTCCGAAAAAGAACAAGTACCAAAACAAGAAGGATAAAGCCTTCATTGGAGGCGCGTGGAGCGCGAGTGAAGAAGAAGATGACTATCAAGCCATTTGTCTTATGGCTGAAAGCGACAACGAGGTAAACACTTCTTATTCAAATTACGATAGTGATTATGATAGCGATAGCGAAAACAATCTTGAATTATTGCATGAATCGTTTCATAAAATGGCTAATCTTGCAAATAATTATAAAGACGAAATTGCTATGTTAAAAGAAACTGTAAATGCATGTAAAAAGGAAATAAATAATGTTAATCAAAAATCTGCAAATGATATGAATATAATTGCTAAATTAGAAACTAAATTAGGAGAAAAGGATTTTTGTAAATCTTGTGATGCTCTAAAGAAAGAAATTGCATGCTTAAATAAAAAGTCACATGAAAATATTATTTGTACAAACTGTGATATTCTTGAAAATGAAATTGCATGTTTAAAGGCTAAATGTGCTTCATATGAAAAAGATAACATGTTAGCTAAAGCTTTTGAAAGTAGTAATGAAAAAGTTCTTAACATGCTTAATATGTCGAACCGTATAAATTGTAGAAAAGGTATAGGTTCAAATACATGTGTTGAAAAATGTAATTGCATGCCTATTAAAAGATGTTATGAACCACCTAAGTTTAATACACGAAAGCCGTATATGCAAAAACCTCCGTATGTACCTAAAATGCATAATGTAAATTATAATACGAGAAAACCGTATGCTCGCATGTATAACGATAAGTATTCTAAACCTAAAAATAATGCGAATATAAATGCTTGTTTTTATGTGTATGATAAATACAATCGCAAAATTAAAATGATAAATAAATGGATTCCAAAAGGAATGTTTAGTAATGATAATCCCAGTGGTATGCGTTTATGGTTTTAAATGTGTTATATATTATATATATATATATATAGTTTAAATATGATATATTTTCTTGTATATATAAGTAATATATTGTTATATGTACTTTTGTTTATATATATATATATACATACGTACTACATATATATATATATATTCTTTTTGATCTATTATATATATATATTTTGCTTAACTTTATATATATGTTGGTTGTTATCTTGAAACTAATTTACAAGGACCCACGAGAAATGGGGACCATAAAAGTTACATCTTTATTTTTTGTAGATAAACCTTGATATGGACTGGATACTCGATAGTGGTTGCACACGTCACATGACCGGAAACAGCAATCTTTTTTCATCATATAAGTCATGTGATGGTGGACAGGTAATTTTTGGAGGAAACTCCAAAGGAAATATTATTGGGAGAGGTACAGTTTCTTGCAATAATGTTAAATTTCTTGATGTGAATCATGTTGATAATTTGCATTTTAATCTGTTAAGTGTTCGCCAATTGTGTAAAAATGGTATAACTGTCGTCTTCGAAGAAGACTCGTGCAAAATCTTGAAAAATGGCAAAGTTCTTTTAACTGGTTCTGTGAAAGGAAATTTATATATTTGCAAAACTGTTGTATCTGAAAATGTATGCTTATCTTCTATTTATGATGTTTCTACTTTATGGCATAGACGTTTAGGTCACGCTAATCTAAGATTAATGCAAAACTTAAAAAATAAGGAGCTTGTGAGTGACCTTCCAAAATTAAAGTTTGATAATCATTTTTGTGATGCTTGTCGTGTCGGCAAACAACATCACGTTTCTCATAAATCTAAAAATGTTATTTCTACTCAAAGAGTTTTAGAACTTCTTCATATGGATCTTTTTGGCCCTATGGCGATTCAAAGTTTTGGAAGAAATTTTTACACTTTGGTTATTGTGGATGATTATTCCCGTTATACTTGGACTTTATTTTTGAGACATAAAAATGAGGCTTTTGAAAAGTTTAAAATTTTGGGAAAACGAATTCAAAACCAACAAGGTTGTACGATTGTTTCCATACGTACGGACCATGGACGAGAATTCGATAATGATATCCAATTTGGTGCCTTTTGTGATAAACATGGTATAACTCATAACTTTTCGGCTCCTCGAACTCCTCAGTCAAATGGGGTTGTTGAAAGGAAAAATCGAACGTTGCAAGAAATGAGTAGAACCATGCTAAACGAACATCAAGTTCCCCAAAAGTTTTGGTGTGATGCCGTTGCTACCGCAACCTATGTGCTAAACCGTGTCCTAGTTAGAAATATCCTAAATAAGACACCCTATGAACTTTACCGTGGTAGAAAACCTTCCTTAGCTCACCTGAAAGTTTTTGGTTGTAAATGCTTCATTTTAAACACCAAATCCTACTTAACCAAATTCGATACCAAAGCCTATGAGGGAGTGTTCCTAGGTTACTCTTGGAATAGCAAAGCCTATAGAATTCTAAATAAGGAGACCATGGTTGTAGAAGAATCCCTAAATGTTAGCTTTGACGAGAGTCCTCCCAAACCGAGTGCACCCTTAGCAAATGACAATATCCGTGAGGGAGACGTCTTAGCACAACAACTTAGCAACTTGGATTTAGGTACCCAACCTTCCACAAATAATATTGAATCTAGTAATGCCCCTCCTTGCTTTATTCCACAAGGTATAGATGATCCTAACCTTAGAACCGCTCGAGGCCATCCCGTAGATCAAATTATAGGTGACCTAAACCAAAGGACAACTAGATCACAAATCCATACCCATTGTGCTTTCCATGCCTTTATCTCAACCATAGAACCTAAAACCATAGATGAAGCTTTAGGTGATGAGGATTGGATAATGGCCATGCAAGAAGAGTTAAACCAATTTACTAGGAATGATGTGTGGGACTTAGTTCCTTGCCCTAGTAGTCAAACCATTATTGGCACAAGATGGGTCTTCCGTAACAAGATAGACGAGAACGGTGGAGTCACACGAAACAAGGCACGTTTAGTTGCCAAGGGGTACAATCAACAAGAAGGTAAAGATTACGATGAAACCTTTGCACCGGTTGCAAGGTTGGAGTCTATTCGAATGCTTCTCGCTTTTGCAAATGCTAAAGATTTTAAATTATTTCAAATGGATGTTAAAAGTGCTTTCTTAAATGGTATTATAAATGAGGAGGTATACGTTTCTCAACCTCCCGGTTTTGAAAATTTTGAAAATCCGACACATGTTTATAAATTGAAAAAGGCGCTTTATGGTTTAAAGCAAGCTCCGCGTGCGTGGTATGATAGATTAAAAACCTTTCTAATTGTTAGTGGTTATATTATGGGTAAAATAGATAATACTTTATTTGTGAAATATGATCAAAATGATATTGTAGTTGTGCAAGTATATGTTGATGATATTATTTTTGGTTCCACTAATGAAAAACTGTGTAATGAATTTTCTGCGAAAATGACAAGCGAGTTTGAAATGAGCATGATGGGAGAGTTAAAATACTTCTTAGGATTGCAAATCAAACAATGTGAAACTGGTATTTTTATTAGTCAATCTAAATATTGTAAAGATATGTTGAAAAAGTTTAACTTTGAAAATGTCAAACCCGTTGAAACTCCAATGACCACAAACTTACAATTATCTCGTGACGAGGAGGGAAACGACTTTAATGAAAAGATTTATCGTGGTATGATTGGTAGTTTATTATATTTAACTGCTAGTAGACCTGATATTATGTTTAGTGTATGTTTATGTGCTCGTTTTCAATCTTCACCTAAACAAACTCACTATGAAGCTGTCAAGCGTATTTTTCGATATTTACGAGGTACTACTAATCTTGGCTTATGGTATGCAAAGAAACCCGAGTTAGAAGTAACGTGTTTCACCGATTCCGATCTTGGTGGATCTATTGTTGACCGAAAAAGTACTAGTGGGGTATGTGCCTTTATAGGTCTCTCACTTGTGTCTTGGTTCTCCAAGAAACAACAATCCGTAGCGTTGTCTACTACCGAAGCGGAATATGTAGCCGCCGCAAGAGCGTGTGCTCAAGTCCTTTGGATGAAACATACCCTTACCGATTTTGAGGTACATCTAACCAAAATTCCTATTATGTGTGATAACTCAAGTGCTATAAACTTAAGTAAAAATCCTGTTTTACATTCTCGTACAAAACATATTGAATTGAGACAACACTTTTTACGAGATAATGTTCAAAAAGGCCAAATCGTGCTTGAAAAGGTTGATTCAGAAGATAATCTGGCCGATATTTTTACTAAAGCCCTAAACAAAACTGCGTTTTTTAAACTAAGACTTGGTTTAGGCATGCTTGAGTACAACCCTTGAGAAAATGCTAACTCTCAAATATTTCATATCTTGAGGGGGAGCATCTTTCAAGGGGGAGCATAGCGTCTTTCCTAACCCTTTTTGCTTCGACAAAAGGGGGAGAGAAACCGAGTATGCTCTCCTGTTTAGCGTGTGTTTGTCATCATCAAAAAGGGGGAGATTGTTGGTGCAAGTGTACCCAGCTTTAATATTAAGATATATTTTTGGTACACATAAAATCACATCTCCATATTTATTTTGATGATTACAAAACACACCGCATTCTTTGTTATCTAATATTTTATCTGAGTGTGCAGCTTTTAAATAATCTCGATAATTTTATCTAAAGAATCCAAGACTGAAGATTTTCGTCATTTTAATTTTAAAATGATAAATCACCCTAAAATAATATACCACTTGGATTTTTCTAATACTGTCTTTTTAAATAAACCAAGTCAGCTCTCCTCAACATCTTATCATCTTGCTGGATCATTTAATATGAAAGATTTGTTTCTAGAAGAATCTGCGCATGCGTACTACTTCCTGCAACATTTTTCTGGGCGGCATACCGCGAAGGTACAGGCGGTATACCGCGGCAGGCATGGTGTATATCTCTGATTGGTTGGAAGCTCCCTTTGTCTGCACGGCATACCGCGAAGAATAGCCGGTATACCGCTGGTACAAGTTTACATTTTGTTTTGCAGGGTTGACCTTCTCTTCTGCAAGTACTTTTCTTCTGCACGGTATACCGCGAAGGATTGCCGGTATACCGCGAAAGCCCGTGGACTGTTGCTCATCCAGTATATATACATGCAACCTACCAGCATTCAAAGCTACCAATTCACAATAACTCCTCTCTGCATTTGATAAAGACTCTGCAGCCTCTTCTCTTGATAATTAAACTGTTAAAATTATAAAACACGTTTTTGAGTAAGAAATCTTGAGTTGATAGCAGATTAAAATCTCTCGATTAGTTGAATCAGCAACACAACTCAAGTGATCAAACTCTCTAAAAATATCCAAGTAATAAACCTTATACAAGAGTGATTATTCATATTAAAATTATACCCTCTTGTAAGTGTTTGAATAGAGTGAGTGATCCACATAATTCTCTCAAAGAAGAGTGATTCGCGTTTGTTGTACTAAGGTTTGTGTTCTACCGTAAAGAACACGTTTTCTTATTGGATCTCCGAGAAGTGTTTTCTCGAGGTGGACTAGCCAACCGCGTGATTGGTGAACCACTTTAAAATTTCGGTGTCAAGTATTCTCTTTCCTTTATCTCTTTATTTTTTCCGCTGTGCTTTATTATATCTGTTTATATAAACTACTTTGCATTTATATTTATTTATACAATCTCTGTGTATCTGTTTGTATTTATACTCTTCTGTATTGTACTATATTTACTCTGTATTTATTTACAAAAGAATTTTTGAAAGTAAGATTTTTTATAATACAACCTAACCCCCCCCTTGGTTGTCCAACACGGATGATAGAGAATTTCACAGTCGTAATCGTTCACCAGTTCTAGCCATCTTCTTTGTCTCATATTCAGTTCCTTCTGATTGAAGAGGTGTTGGAGACTCTTATGATCGGTATAAATTTGACATTTGGAACCATAAAGATAATGTCTCCAAATCTTCAACGCGAAGACAACTGTTGCAAGCTCCATGTCGTGCGTAGGATACTGTCTTTCATGATCCTTTAATTGACGAGAAGCATAAGCAATAACCTTTCCCCGCTGCATGAGTACACATCCTAATCCCAGTTTTGACGCATCACTATAAACAACAAAATATTCCGAACCTTCAGGTAGTGATAAAATCGGTGCGCTGCACGGTTTCTCTTTCAATAGCCGAAATGCCTCGTCTTGTTCTGTTTTCCACTCAAACTTCAGGTTCTTCCGGGTCAACTTAGTCAAAGGCGTTGCGATACGAGAGAAGTCTTTTATAAATTTCCGATAGTAGCTGGCTAAACCCAGAAAACTACGTACTTCGGTTGCTATCTTCGGCGGTTCCCACTTTTCAACTGTTTCTACTTTCATCGGATCAACTTGTATACCTTTCTCAGAAACCACGTGCCCCAGAAATTGAACTTTCCGTAGCCAGAATTCACATTTAGAAAATTTTGCATATAGCTTTTCCTTCTTCAGTAGCTCCAGAATCAAACGAAGATGTTGCGCGTGCTCTTCCTTGGATCGGGAATAGATTAGGATATCATCGATAAATACAATAACAAATTTATCGAGATACGGCTTACATACCCGATTCATTAAATCCATAAAAGCAGCTGGAGCGTGTTGGTGATTTTAGTGTCATCAATATATTTTAGTGTAGTCATATTTAATATCGAGACAGGATGAGTTCATTTTACATTCCGAGTCTGGAGGTGCGGGGTGCACACTCGGATAGTTAAATGTGGACTCAGGAAATCGGGGGTCCGGGGGCAGCGCCCCTGCGGACGGGGTTCCAAAAACGAATTGTTATGGCAAAAAACGGTTTTCCCGCCAAAAACAGTTTTCCTGCCAAAAACTGTTTCCCGCCAAAACCGTTTTCCTGCCAGAAATTTCCCCCGCCAAATATTTTCCCGCCAAAATTTTCCCCGCCAAAAAATTTTCTATAAATTTCCGATTTGTCGGAATATTGAAAAGGACAACGAAGGAAGAAAACGATTTCTTCTCGGCAACTCTCTGTCTCTGAAAAACGCAATCCATCGCAAGGTATTCTGTGTTTGTGGATTTGGATTAGGCTTGTAATCCGAATCTGATTTCTTGGATTATCCCACTTCTGAATTCGTGTAACCCCAAGCAATAGGGACGAATTACAGATTTTGGAAAGTTATTCAATCACGATCCTAGAAATTATCCAAGTATTATTGTTATTCTGTAATCCCTAAAACTAACATTCGAAATCTGTATTTTTATGTAAAGGAATAACAATGGCAGAATCTGTCAGGGACATGAGTTCCAAATTCGGAAAACTTGATAAGTTTGAAGGAAACGACTTTCGTCGTTGGCAGAAGAAGATGCACTTTCTTCTCACCACTCTGAAAGTTGTGCATGTTTTGAGTACCCCTGCCCCTGAAGCCCAAGAAAACGAAACGCTGGAACACACCAGAAAACGCTGCAAGTGGGAAACGATGAATACATCTGTCGTGGACACATCCTGAATGGTATGTCTGACTCTCTCTTTGATATCTATCAAAATCATGAATCTGCAAAAGATCTGTGGGATGCCCTTGAATCCAAATACATGGCAGAGGACGCTTCTAGTAAGAAGTTTCTCGTGAGTAATTTTAACAATTACAAAATGGTGGATTCGAGGCCTGTCATGGAACAGTACAACGAACTCATGAGGATTTTGGGAGAATTTGAACAACACAAGATGAATATGGATGAGTCCATATCTGTCTCAAGTGTTATTGACAAACTGCCCCCATCCTGGAAAGATTTCAAGCACACTTTGAAACACCAAAAGGAGGAGTTGTCTCTTGTACAACTTGGCAGTCACTTGAGAATTGAGGAGGGCCTACGGGTCCAAGAAAGTGGCAAAGGAAAGGAGAAAGAAATTCCTGGATCTTCTGTGAACATGGTGGAAGATGACAAAAACCATAAAAACAACAAGTTTGGGAAAAGAAAGAAGAAGGATGACAATCAAAAGGGTTCCAACAAGAAAGCAAAACTTGTGTGTTGGAATTGCAACAAACCTGGTCACATAAAACGTGTTGTCGTCTGAGAAAGAACAAGAATGGTGCAAGCACTTCTGCACAGGGATCTAAGGATCAAGGTCCAAAACCACAACAAGGTCAGAATCTTATTTCTGGAACTACTTCTGTTATATATCATGTAACACTTATTCCTGAAACATTTTATGTGCAGGATGATGATCATACATGGTGGGTAGACTCGGGGGCGACGAGTCATGTATGTAAAGATCGCCGTTGGTTCAAGGAGTATGAAGTAGTAGATGATGGATCGGTGCTGTATATGGGAGACCATAATAAAGCTTCGGTTGTTGGTCGTGGTTCTGTGTCTTTAGTTTTTAGTTCTGGAAAAAGTCTTCATCTTAGAAATGTAATACATGTTCCTAAGATTCGGAAGAACTTGGTTTCTGGTGGTGTATTAAATAAGTGTGGTTATAAACAGGTTTATGAGTCTGATAAGTATATCTTATCAAAGTGTGGTACATTTGTTGGATTTGGGTATTTTACAAATGGTATGTTTAGATTGAATGTAAATAACAATAATGCAGATTGTATATATATGGCTTGTTCTAGAATTGATGATTCTTCTCTTTGGCATGCACGTTTAGGGCATGTTCATTATAAACGCATGCTTGAAATGTCTAAAAATGGATTAATTCCACTGTTTGATGTTAACATAGAGAAGTGTAAAACCTGCATGTTAACTAAGATAACTAGACAACCATTTTCAAATGTGAAAAGAGATTCTGTTGTGCTTGAATTAATACATAGTGATCTATGTGACTTTCATGCAACTCCATCCTTAGGTAATAAGAAATAAATAGTAACGTTTATTGATGATTACTCTCGGTTTTGCTATGTATATTTATTACATTCTAAGGATGAAGCCCTTGATAAATTCAAAATTTATAAAACTGAAGTTGAGTTGCAACAAAATGACTTAATCAAGAAACTTCGTACTGATAGAGGTGGTGAGTATTATGATCCTAGTTATTTCCAATCTGTAGGAATCATTCATAAAATTACATCACCATACAGTCCTCAACAAAATGGTATTTCTGAAAGGAAAAATAGAGTTCTCAAGGAAATGGTGAACTCTATGTGGTCATACTCAGGATTGAGTGATGGGTTTTGGGGAGAAGTTATGTTAACAGCTTGTTATCTTTTGAATAGGGTTCCAAACAAAAGGAACAAAATAACTCCCTACGAACTGTGGTACAAAAAGAAACCAAACTTAGGATATCTTAAAGTTTGGGGGTGTCGAGCAGTTGTAAGACTGACTGAACCTAAAGGAAAAAATTTGGGTGAAAGAGGCATTGATTGTATCTGCATTGGTTATGCTAAGCATTCCAGGGCTTATAGGTTCTTTGTTTTAGAACCTAATGATTATGTTTCTGTTACTACTGTAATAGAATCAAGAGATGCAATATTTGATGAAAATCGTTTTTCATCCATACCTAGACCAAAGGACATGGCCCCTAGTTCCAGTGGGACAAACAACGAAAATATAGTTGTACCAAACACTGATGAATCACTTGAGCTCCGAAGAGGAAAAAGAGAAAGAAAGGCTAAATCTTTCGGTCCTGATTTTCAGCTTTATCTAGTTGAGGGTTCTAGAGATGAAATTGCAAATCAATATTCATATTGTTTTAGTGTTGAAGAAGATCCTAAAACATTTGATGAGGCAATGAAATCTCAAGATGTTGCTTTCTGGAAAGAAGCAATAAATGATGAAATGGATTCCATCATGGGAAATAACACGTGGGTTTTATCTGATCTTCCTCCTGGATGCAAACCTTTGGGTTGCAAGTGGATATTTAAGAGGAAGATGAAAGTAGATGGAACAATTGACAAGTTCAAAGCTCGATTGGTTATTCAAGGTTTTAGACAAAAACCTGGGATTGACTACTTTGATACTTATGCACCTGTTGCTCGTATTTCTACTGTTAGATTGCTGATTGCCTTAGCTGCAATTCATAATCTGGTCATTCACCAAATGGATGTCAAAACAGCATTCCTAAATGGTGATTTGGATGAAGAAGTATACATGAAGTATGCAAATTGGTTAAGTCTTTATATGGGCTGAAACAAGCGCCTAAACAGTGGCATCAGAAGTTTGATGATGTTGTCTTAAGTAATGGTTTTATGCTAAATCAATTGGACAAGTGTGTATATAGTAAGTTTGATGCGTCTGGTAAAGGAGTGATCATATGCTTGTATGTGGATGATATGTTGATCTTCGGTACTGATCAAAGGCAAGTTGATATGACCAAAGAATTTTTATCTTCTCAATTCTCTATGAAGGATATTGGGGAGGCAGAAGTGATTCTTGGTATAAGAATCAAGCGTGAACATCAAGGAATTTCTATTTCACAGTCTCATTACATTGAGAAAGTACTTAAGAAATTCAATTGTTTGGATTGTTCTCCTGTGAGTACTCCGTTTGATCCAAGTATGAAGCTTATGCCTAATACTGGTCAAGCAGTTTCACAGCTTGAATATTCAAAGGTCATTGGTTGTTTGATGTATGCCATGACCAGCACAAGGCCTGATATTGCTTTTGCTGTAGGAACGCTAAGTAGGTTTACTAGCAATCCTAGTACTCATCACTGGCAAGCAGTAAGGCGGGTGTTGAAGTATTTGAAGAAAACCATGGATTATGGTTTGACTTATGTAGGGTTTCCTTCTGTGATTGAAGGGTATACTGATGCTAGTTGGATTTCAAACATGGAGGACCACTCCTCAACAAGTGGTTGGGTTTTTCTTCTTGGAGGAGGTGCAATCTCCTGGGCATCCAAGAAGCAAACTTGTATCACAAAGTCAACTATGGAATCACAATTTGTAGCCCTTGCAGCTGCTGGGAACAAAGCAGAATGGTTAAGGAATTTGATTTATGAGATTCCTTTGTGGCCAAAACCGATTTCACCCATTTCTATACACTGTGACAGTTCTGCCACTTTGGGCAAGGCCTATAGTCAAGTGTATAATGGAAAGTCGCGACATTTGGGTGTTAGACATAGTATGGTACGTGAGCTCATAAGTCATGGTATTATTTATGTTGATTGGGTTCGATCTCAACAGAATTTAGCTGATCACTTGACGAAGGGGTTAGCTAGAGACTTGGTAGCAAAGTCGGTGATAGGGATGGGTTTAAAGCCCTTCTAATACGATGTTAGAAGCTGAATTCCATGTGGAAAGCTTATTTATGGAGATTGAAGCGCATTTGTATTACATCATCCCAAGGTATGTGCTTAAACCTGTAGAGTTAAGGTAGGTTGAATTAAGTTCTTAATAGTTCTTTTGAAAAAGTGTATTTACAGGTGCATGATTTAAAAGGACTACCTATATGAGTGTGAAGTGTTGCCGCTTCAGAAGACTTTGGGCTAGGCTTTTTATGCACTCATGAATGGATAGGACACATGGCAGTAATAGTGTCAAGTATGAAACATTAGAATTTATGTAAACTTATGTGTATAGTATCTTCAGTTACTCAAATGAGTTGATGGGTTTAATCCTTAGGACACCCAGATTCTCGAGTATTTGAAATGTGTATTATACTAATATGAAAATTCAATCTTCAAGAAAATTTCATTTATGCATGAGTTTGGTTTTGCGTTTGCTTTTAGTTAATTAACGAATACACTAAAATGGGGGAGGAATGTTGGTGATTTTAGTGTCATCAATATATTTTAGTGTAGTCATATTTAATATCGAGACAGGCTGAGTTCATTTTACATTCCGAGTCTGGAGGTGCGGGGTGCACACTCGGATAGTTAAATGTGGACTCAAGAAATCGGGGGTCCGGGGGCAGCGCCCCTGGGGACGGGGTTCCAAAAACGAATTGTTATGGCCAAAAATGGTTTTCCCGCCAAAAATGGTTTTCCCGCCAAAAACCGTTTCCCGCCAAAACCGTTTTCCCACCAAAAACCGTTTCCCGCCAAAAAAAATTCTATAAATTTTCGATTTGTCGGAATATTGAAAAGGACAACGAAGGAAGAAAACAATTTCTTCTCGGCAACTCTCTGTCTCTGAAAAACGCAATCCATCGCAAGGTATTCTGTGTTTGTGGATTTGGATTAGGCTTGTAATCCGAATCTGATTTCTTGGATTATCCCACTTCTGAATTCGTGTAACCCCAAGCAATAGGGACGAATTACAGATTTCGGAAAGTGATTCAATCACGATCCTAGAAATTATCCAAGTATTATTGTTATTCTGTAATCCCTAAAACTAACAGAGCGTTCGTCAGTCCGAACGGCATCACTAAGAATCCGTGATGTCCATACCTTGTTCGAAAGGTAGTCTTTAGAACGTCTTCTTCTTTAACTTTCAATTGGTGATAACCGGATCTTTGATCAATCTTGGAGAAATTGCAAGCTCCAACTAACTGATCGAAGAGGTCATCAATTCGGGGTAACAGATACTTGTTCTTTATCGTGCGCTTATTCAGTTCTCGATAGTCGATACACATTCTCATCGAACCATCCTTCTTTTTCACAAATAACACTAGTGCTCCCCACGGTGAAGAACTAGGTCTGATGAAGCCTTTATCGGATAGATCTTGTAGTTGTGCCATCATCTCTGGAGGTGCCAGACGATAAGGTGCACGGGCTACAGGAGTGGCTCCAGGAATCAGGTCTATACCGAACTCTACTTGTCTAACAGGCGGAAGACTATTCAAGTCTTCGGGGAATACTTCAGGGAATTCACTAACAATAGGAATATCTTCCATCCTATTCTTTTCTGGCTTAATATCTATCACGTAAGCCAAGTAACTCTGATAACCCTTATTCACACACTTACGGGCTTTTATCATAGATATAAGGCTAGACTGATGATTCCTACGATCACCATAAATCACTACTGGTCCCTTATCAGGTAATACCACATTTATTAACTTCTTCCCACTACGACGTCAAACTCTATCAAAGTTATAGGAAACAATTGTATCGGCACTCTACACTCCTCTATATTTATCACACAGTCATCAAATACTTCTTTAACTGACACTTGATTATCATTTGCCGTATCTACTGATAGAGCATGTTCTAGCATTTTAGGTTTCAAACACAGGCAAGCAGCAAATGCAGGAGACACAAACGATCGGTTTGCACCGGAATCAAATAACACCTTAGCATGTGTAGAGTTTATAAAAAATGTACCTGTGACCACATCCGGAGTTTCCTCCGCTTCTTTCTCAGTCATTTGAAATGCGCAACCCCTGGTTACTGGCGCTTCCAGTCTTGGTATTACTGGTTTAACAATTGCTGGCCTGCCCGATGACCCACCTTGCTGTATCCTCCCCCGCGGACAGTCCGACTGAAGGTGATCCGGAGAATTGCATAAGAAACATAACCGCGTTACCTTACAATCTTTAATGATGTGTCCGGTCTTCCCACACTTATAACACGCTCGTAAATCACCTTGGCAATTTCCTTGGTGGACACGGTTGCACTTCTGACATGGTCTTTCCGCTGGTCGAAACGGCAGATGGTTATCATACCTCTGAAATCGGGACTTCTTCGGATCGTGTTGTGGTCCTTCCCACTTTCTCTTCCCGATACATTTATCGCCAGCATCCCTTCTAATATCTCTTTCAACATTCTCCGCGGTATCAACTGCAACTGAGAAGGTATCGGGTCCTTTTGCAGTCACTAGCCTTCTGACTTCTGAGTTCATCCCAAAGATAAACCTTTCCGTCTTCATCGCCTCCGTAGCAACGTAGTATTCTGTGAACCGAGACTTTTCCAGAAAGCTAGCGGTGTAGTCTCGAACTGTTAGATCTGAAGTTTTGTCAATAAACCAAGTGTTAAAGATCTGATAAGAAGACTCAGACCTTCTGAGTAGAAGAGTCAGAGATCTGAGTAGAAGAGTCAGAGTTCTGAGAGAAAGAGTCAGAAGCTCTGAGAAGCGTTATCAGAAGAATGTTCAGAAGTTCTGAACTACCTGTTCAGAACTTATGACGAGATACTTTACTTAGTAATTTGTAAACTAATTAGGACACGTGTTATGTTCTTATTAGTCTTTCTTATTTGTACTGTAGCTTTAATATTTCCGTTGCAGTATAAATAGATTGGTTAGCATTACATTGCTAACTGATTGATATTCCCATATATCTTTGTATTCATTCTTTGTAATCTTTGAGATTCTCTCTCTCTTAGATTTGTAATCCTGTTCATCATTGAATACAATTGAGCTTAATCATACAACTTCTCAATTACTGCTTTCTATATTGATTGTAAGATTAGATCCTGCACTTTCACGAACGGATAAGTTTCCTTGTTGTAAGTTCATAAATTCCCCTTCCAGTTGTTTGACGGCTGCTTGGGGACAAAATTGTTTCCCGTAGCCTATCACAAATTCTTCCCAAGAGAGGGTAGAGTAAACATCAGATCCTTTAGAATGAATAAAGGATTCCCACCAATACAAAGCATCCCCCTTTAACATTGCTGCTCCATACAATACTCTATCTTCGTCAGCGCACTTACTCGTCTTGAAAATAGCTTCTATTTCCTTCATCCATCTCATTGCTTTCACTGGATCCCTGTCTCCTGAGTAGGTCGGAGGTCTACAGCTTAAAAACATTTTGTAGTCGCACCTCCTTTGTACTGGTACAACAGTCGATGTGATTGGCATTTCATCTTCCGGTCCGAGATCCGGTATGTCAGCTTCATTATGACGGTTTCGATCAAACATTGTTTGTATGCTAGCCTGCAGTCTTCCCATTTCTGCCATTAGATCATCCCTGGTAACGAACTCTGTACCATGTGGCTAGACTCTGCCTCCGGCTCGACCTCCAGCTCTACCCTCGTTTCTACCCCCGACTCTGCCCCCAGTTCTGCCTCCCCTGTCCCCTGTTCCTATCGGCGGATTAGTACTATTCGGGTTTCCTCCTCCTCGGTTCTTTCGTCTAGTACCACTTGCCATTCTGTAGATTCAAACAAGGTTAATATACACTTAAGCATATACCCCATATAACAAGGTATTCCAGTTCAAACATGTACATGTAAGATCACAGTTACACTGGCCAGGTGTAATACGAAATTACCTTACATGATGTTCCTTCTACCTTTTATACTTAATATCCCAAGGTTCTACAATAATAGGGACATCCTACTTCACATGCAGTTTAAGTCTAGGTACAGATACAAATACCTAAATCCCTTAAACTAAGGATCTGATACCATTTGTAACAACCCAAATCCCATATACATAACAAATCACATAATGTAACATAACATTGATATAACAAACGAAACATCATATTACAAGTACGGTCCCATAGTCTTTTACAATCAGAAGAAGCCATTCTACTACAAACTTCATACTAAATACATACACAACATTTAATCATTTTAATACAACTGCTAAACATGCCAAAATCTTCATCATATATTCCTTCACAAAAGCCATCCCTCGATTACTCTAATTACTTGCTCTTACCCGATCCGCCACCTGGAATACATATTTTAAAACAAAATGAGGGTTAGACCTAATGGTCTAAGTGAGATAAATCCCTGTTAGTTTGAAATCATTTATATAAACCCTATTTATATAAATCACACAGCACAATCAAATATATCAATTTGAACTCACACATCGTGTACCTTCCCTTCTCATTCCTCCTGGCCATATTAGTTGGTTGCAAGCCAACTAATAATTTACAACGCTGTACAACATCTACAGCCAAACAACGCTATACAGATTCTATAGCCAAACACCCCGGTCCTACGCCCGGCCAACGTATTATAACACATTATAATACTCCTGTAAATATAATACCTCAATATATATTATAATTCACATATATCGCACATATAAACACATAATCACCAATTATCACATTCCCAAACCATACGTATATGTATTCCAGTTAAAAACGTTTTTAAAGTAAAACTCACCTGTTAGCTTAACAAAATGCTTCCAAGCCTTTTTCCACAGATTCAGTCTTTTACTCAGGATTCACAAAATCTGTAACAATCAGATACAATATCTCTTTACTATATAGAACACATAAGACTCTTTAGCAACTGAGAATCCTAATTAACCTATCAAACTCTTATCCTCAATTGTTCCCTTACGACGACTTAACACGGGGGTTCCGCTACCCGGTTAGCGGATGGGGTCAAGGGGCAACGCCCTTGTGGGATCTGGGGGCCGCCTCCCAGGAAGTTTTCGAAACAACTTAACTCAAAATACATTTGGAAACTATATCCGGACATTCAAAAGTATCCGAAATCACCAAATTGGTCAAACAGCTAAAGTATCCGGATACCACATATTATCCGGAAAACACAACTTTTCCGGACAGCAAGACTTTTCCGGACAACATAAGTAATCCGGACATCATTCGGAAACCTAAGTAATCTGGACGCTATCCGGTATCCAATTCTATCCGGAAAACATAGGAAAAAGGAACTTACCCGGATAAGGAATCCGTCCGGACACTAGCAGCCAGATTACCCGGACACTACCAACAAAACTACCCGGACACATTCAACCCGTATCCGGACACCTCTGTCGGTTTGTCCATTTTCGACCTAGAATTGACAGAAATCAATACCAGACATGGAATCGCTTATTCTACTCTGATAGAAACAATCTATAAGCAATTACACACATAACTTACAAAGGAAACATACCTGAATTTACATCCAAATTCCCAATTGATGATTTAACCTAGTTTCCCCTCCTTTCTCCTTTTTGCTCTCAATACTCACACTTACACACACACACTGAATTTCTGTATTTTATGAAAATATCTGATTCCTACTAGATAATATCCAGCATAATTACCATTTCAGCCCTCAAACTTTCCATTAATGACCAAAACTCCCTTAACTTATAATTTAACTAACTTTTACCTTAAACATACTATTATAAAGTTAATTAACTTTAACGATAAGAGGGTTTAACTAACGAACTTACCCGGTGTATTACACCAAGTATTGTTCTGGAACTCTCAGGTTCATCAAACACAGTTTATAGAAGAAACTATCAAGAGGAAAACAAGTTGAAGAGATACAAGAAATCATTGAAAGGATTGACAGAAGATTAGCTTTGAGGAATACAATTCTTCTCAAAATTGTGTCTGCTTTAAAGGAATTCAATGTTGACAAATACAGGCTTGTTTGACAAAAGGGGGAGATTGTTAGAACTGAAGTTTGTCAAAAAGCCTAAGTATTAATATCTGAACTGAAGACTCAGAGTTCTGAGTAGGAGACTCAGAAGTTCTGATTGAGAAGTCTTGCAAAGATTGATAAGTGTGGAATCTGAACAGAAGGCTCAGAGTTCTGAGTAGGAGACTTAGAAGTTCTGAATATGAAGATGAAAATGTCAAGTGCTCAAGTATATGTTCTGAAGTGCTTAATCAGAAGGATGTTCAGAAGTTCTGAACATGTTGTTCATAACTTATGTCTTAGACATTTTCAGTTATATTCTGTTAGTCATTAGAACACGTGTAATTGTTCTATTGGTTTGTCATGTTTATGTACTATAGCTTTAGCCTTTCTTTACAGTATATATAGGAGTTAGCAACTGTAAGCTAACTAATTTTTCGCATAACTTTTAAATAGCTTTCGTATTCACTTTGTAATCTTTGAGAGATTCTCTCTCTATATCTGTAATATGTTCTTGAAAGAATACGAAGGTTTTGGATCCAATTCTCTATTATTATACTGTTTGATTATGTTAATATTAGTCAATTACATTGTAAGATTGAATCATGGTTTCTACAAGAATATTCCTTACCAACGGTTTTCAGGTCAATAATTAAACATTTAAACCGCTGATGTACTTCAGAGAGAGATTCATTCTTACCACAAATGAAGCTTTCGTACTGTCTTACCAGGTTGATCTTTCTTGAGTCATGGACTTCGGATGTACCTTCATATTGAATACAGATTGTGTCCCACATGGATTTGGAGGTTTTCAGGTTCATGACGGAATGGTAGACTTCGTCAGGAAGATCCATAGAAAGGATAGATCTGGCTTTAGTGTCGATAGCCACCTTCTTCTTGTCTTCGTCAAACCAATTGTGAACTTCCTTGGGAATGATTTTTTCCGGAATGGCAGCTCTAGTAGCAGTGCCTGGAACTTCAGGATCAATTCTAACAGGGACATATGGACCATTCTCGATGTAATGGGGCATAGTAGGGGGTTTTGCAAGAGAACCATCCTATTTTTCCACAGATTAAAGTTATCTCTGGAAAATATAGGGGGTTTTGCAAGAGAACCATTATCAATGTAGTTTGTGTTTGTGGTGTTAGCCATTATGGAAAATAGCAAGGTAGAGAAAAGATTAGTATAAGCAAGATCTTGTTTATGAGATTAAACAGTCTGCTCTGATACCACTTGTTAGTCCCGAAAGGGTTATACAAGTTCGTAGAAGGGGAGGTGAATACAAACACACGGTTTTTACTTTTTTAAATTGTTTATTGATATGTATCAAACAATTTACAACTTGTTGCGGAACAAGATTAAGGAATAAACCTAATCTAAACAAGTTAAGAGAATCACTAAGATTTCTTGCACTAGAAATAAGTTAGAAAGGAGATAAGAATACTAAGGATAATATTCTAACACACAGAATAGTAAGAAGAAGGAAATGGCCGAGCACTTCATTTCTGAAGTAGGGTTTCCTTTATATACTGCATGAATTTAATGTACAACAGTATCACTTTACACGTGGCAGCAGCTGATTGGTTGCATGGTTTGACCTTGGTAGACAACCTAGTAGCCGCATGATGAACAATGTAGAATTAGAGTTGGTTGTACTGGACAAAAGGGATGTAGATCCCAGATTTACAGGTAACAATAAAATCAATGAGCAATAACAAGAACAATTGTTGATTTCAAGTTGTCATCCATCTCGTATTCATTCAAGGTATCAATCGTTCAAAGAATATTACAATTTAATGTAGGGAACGATTACTAAACAATAAGCTCTCTAATGAATCGCTAACCTAAAACTAAAGGTTAACTAAACCTTATACACTAAGGCTTTAGACAAACAAGGCCTAAGCCCATTAGGCTAAACGAAGCCCAATTAACACAATTAAGGCTTTTACAATAAAATAAATAAACTAATTAGCCTCTATATAATTCTTTATATATCTTTCTAATATGTAGGACATTTATGGTCCTAACAATCTCCCCCTAAAGATATATAAAGAAAAATCGTTCTTGAAACCTTCAGGTCTTGATCTTCTCTTCCTTTTAAATCCTTGAAACACTTCGGTGTTTCTTGTCTTCATGTTTAACGCTCCCCCTTGGATAAAGCTCTTAGTCTTCATATCTTCAACTTTTATCACCAGATTCAGTGAACAATAACCTTGACCGGGTGCACGAGAAGCAGCTTTCAACTATAGGAACTCAACACATCGGATAAGCACACAAGAATGATAATGTGCGAGTTTCGTGACATTCCACAGTGCGACTTCAGTTTAAAATCAAGAATCTGTCTTTGTACCGCAAGTTGAACTGGCTTTGAAAAACTTCAGAACTTGTCAAACGCTTGAAGGAGAAACTAATAAATTGTAGCAAACACCACTTGATGAAGGATAAGAAGAACTTGTCAACCTGTAGGCGCTTTGAACTCTTTTCGGATTTCGGAACAAATCAATTAACAGTTACTCCCCTCAACTTTTGCTAACTCCCCCTCAACTTGATAATCGACTTCTTTGAATCTGTACTCTTTCTCCCCCTCATGATGAGTAGGAGCATCTGGAGCATCATGTACTTTCAAAGACAATAGTGACGAGTAGCAAAAATTCCAGATCAAAGCATTAAGTAACCAGAATGGGGTAAATATCTAACACAGAAACACAAAAGTAACTGTTATCACAACAATTAAAATGTTGTGTAATGTTCAGAGTTGGCATTGAGGTATCTCTGATAGGACTTCCAGTTATCACGGAAGTAAAATATTAAAAATTACTTCTCAAACTGTCCCGACAATATCACAAAGATATGCAAATGGAATCACAAAGACTCGTGCATGTGTGAAAGAAATGAATTATATCTGTTAGGCTCAAAAATTGATTTAACCTGGGACGCAAGTTAAAAATCAATTGACACAGTGATTAGAATATGAAGTTCGGAGACCGGAGCTGATGTCTTCCTATTTCAATATCTAAGACCTCCGAGTGAGGAATAGATAGATTATGTGCTAATTCTCCGTGAATATGTGAAATAAGCATCTTTTGTGAGATACTTGAGTGGCTAGGTGGGGTGACACAAGTTATCGACACTGGGTCCATGTCTGTTTCAATATTCATCTCCAAAGAACGAGAATGAATAGATTGTGTGGTTACCCAGATAACTGACTCAGTTTGGTAAGGACCAATAATTCTTTTAAGTCCTGTCACAGCCTCACCATTTATTATTTTCACTCCGAACTCATCTATCAATCTAGACCCCTCACTATTGTCTCTAAGGGATGTGTTTCTTGGGTAGGTCCTTCCGATTCAGGATTGACCATAGAAACGATGTAATTCCTAACACTAACTTTCATGCAACGAGTAGAACAGTTTAATACGAGTCCTGAACTGATTTGTTCATAAGTCATAGCGTTTAAGAACGAGTCCTGATCTGAGGTAATTAGAAGTCATTCTTTTTAAGAACGAGTTCTAAACTGAATTGTTCAGAAGTCATAACAATGAAGTCCGAGTTCTTATTTGAACGAGTCCTGATTTTTTTTTTCATTCAATCAGAGAGAATTACAATACGATTAGAAAGTGTAAATTGACAACTAGCCTAAAAACTAAGGCTAACAAAACATTATATACCATGGGCCCATGACATTCAAGCCCATGGCCCGTTACACATTAAAGGCTCAAAATAAATAATAACAGTTTAACCCTTGAACTTCTATTCAACCTGTTTTTGACCCTAACAATCTCCCCCTTTGAATTGAAGTTTGAGTTCGCTCCAATTCTCGACGTGTCTCTTTCGAAGCACAAAGTGCATCTCGAACATTCAGATGGCTCGGCGGTAGTCGATGCGGTCTTCTATCACTTCTAAGGCATTTCGCGCGGTTATCTCGTTTGAGTTGGGAACATATGAATGTTGATCCAAACCCTCAGTGATTTGATAATGACCCTCTCTTAAATACTTAGTGAAAATTGTAAGTAAACAATATGTATCAGAGTTTCACTATCGCTGATAAGTACTAAGACCTTACAGTACCGCTGATAGGAACTCTCGCTCTTTAGATTAAACATTCAGTGAACACTGTTCACCATAATGCTCTGAGCCTGTTCAGTCCTTATGGTGATCGCTGATAAGTTAGTTCTTTACTTATGATCCCTGAAGACAAGTTTCACGTCAACATAGGTTCTATGCTGAAGTTGAAGATCAAGCTCAAGAACCAGCGACACGTCTCCTAATGAACTGATGCGGATCAGCGAAGACTCAGATTTGTCCACTCAACGTGAAGTATCAAGTACAAGACTTCAGCTATCGCTGAACTTTGTCATTTACTGATATAGAATGATAAAGCGCTGAATCAACGTAAGCTGATCATGAAGTCCTCCGTATAAAGTACTTTTGTCTTAACCACCCTTGCACGACTCCGTACGATATGTCAGAAAAGAACCTCCTTATTGTCTGAAATCGTACAACCACTCTGATTCTACACTGTTCAAACAGGCGGCTACTAAGGTTGTCTACAAAGGTCAATGACATACAACCAATCAGCTGCTGCCACGTGTAAAGTATAAACTGCCATGCATTAAATGCATGCAGTATATAAGAAGGACCCAGCTTCATTTTTGAAGCACTCGGAAACTCTGGACGAGTCACTTGCTAACTCTGGTCAAGTCATCTTTCTTATCTTGAGATAGGTTATTATTAGTAATTTCCTTCTCTTTTTTAGTGCAAGAAAACTTAGTGTTCCAACTTGTTTAGATTTAGGTTTATCCTAAATCTTGTTCCGCAACAAGCTGTAAATTGTTAATGATTTATCAATAAACAATTTAGAAAAGTAAAATCTGAGTGTTTGTATTCAACCCCCCCTTCTACAAACTTGTATAGCCCTTCGGGACCAACAAGTGGTATCAGAGCAGATTTGTTTAATCTCATAAACAAGATCTGATCTTTACTAAGATTTCTCTTCCTTGCTATTTCTGAAAATGGCTACCAACACAAACACAAACTATATTGACAATGGTTCTCTTGCAAAACCCCCTAGATTCTCCAGAGATAATTTTAATCTTTGGAAAAATAGGATGATTCTCTTCTTAGAAGGTGTAGACCCTACTATGCCTTATTATCTTGAAAACGGCCCATATATTCCTGTAAGAATTGATGCTGCAGTTCCAGCCCCTGCGAATAGACCTGCTATTCCAGAAAGGCCGATTCCTAAGGAAGTTCATATGTGGACTGATGAAGATAAGAAGAAAGTGGCGATCGACACCAAAGCCAGATCCATACTCTCCATGGCTCTTCCTGACGAAGTCTACCATTCCGTCATGAACCTGAAAACCTCAAAAGCTATGTGGGACACAATCTGTGTTCAGTATGAAGGTACTTCTGAAGTCCAGGACTCTCAAAAGATCAACCTGGTAAGACAGTACGAAAGCTTCATTTGTGGTAAGAATGAAACTCTCTCTGAAGTACACCAACGTTTTAACTGTTTAATAATAGATCTGAAAACTGTTGGTAAGGAATATTCTAACTTTGAAGTGCTGACAAAGTTCTTAGAATGTTTACCTGAAAGCTGGGACAATTATTCTATGTGTCTCAAGCTGTCAAAGGATCTAAAAAGTAAAATTAATGACCCTTTCTACCTTATATGGCACGATGCTGAATCATGAGCAATCGAGTCATCTTAAGAAGAATCTTGTAAAAGATTCCTAAAGCACCCCTGTTGCTTTAATCTCAGAGGAACCTTCCACTCAGCGACCCTCAGTCACTATCACTGAGTTGGAGAGTAACTCCGAAAGGTCATCAGATTCTGACTCTTCAGATCTTGATGAATCTTTGGACTTCCTCACTAAAAAGTTCAGGAGATTCGCCAAAAAGAAAATGTTCAGAAAGAATAAACCTCTTTCCATTACTGACAAGCCAAGATCATCAGCTCCTGTTGATAAGGCTACTGCTACTTGTTTTAACTGTGAAAAGATAGGACATTTCGCTAACGAATGCAGGTCAAAGAAAGTTTCGAGAAACTCAACTTTTCCCAAGAAAAACTTTATTCCCAGGAATAGAGATGACAAATACGCCAAGCTGATGGCTGACTATGACTGGGCTGACTCTGATGAGGAAGAAACATCTGACTCTGAAGATGATGAAGCCAATCTTTGTCTTATGGCCAAACTTGAAGATGAGGAAGACAATTCTGACATTCCCTCTACTTCAACCTCTGCAACTCAGGTATCACCTTCCTTGTTTACCAATATTGCAAATATTGATGAAGCTGATAGTCTTCGAAAGATCAATCTCTTGACTAGAAGTTTATATGAAGCCATGAATGGCAAAACTGTAGTTGAAAATCAAAACCTTGATCTCGCTGAACAACTTAAAAACTGTCACCTTCAAATAGAAAATCTTTCTTAAATTATAGAAGATTTTAAAGATCAAGTTCACCTAAATCAGCTAGTCAAAATCGCTGCATTAAAAGCTGAAAAAGCTACTGTTGATGGATGGTATAATTCCTCAACAAAGATCACTGAGATAATTAAGTCTCAGATTCCCCTGAGTGATAAACGTGGTCTTGGTTACAAAGCTGATACTCTAGAACCAACCACTGATCGTTCCATGCTCTTAGTTGGAACTTTCGTATCCTCAGTCGCTGATACTTCATCCTCTCAGTGTTCCTCTTCTCAACTTCCTAACCCTTAGGAAATTTCTACCTCTTCAAAAGGTAAAGAGAAAATGGTTTATCCAAAACCTACCTTTGTCTTTAAAGATAAAGGTAAAGGAATTGCTTTTAACCAAAATCCTCAGAAGGGTACCTTAGTACCTAAGCTGAATGCTTCTAAAGCTTCAGTGACCTATCCCTCTGGATCAAGGAATCAGATCTCTGGATCTACTCAGCGTGGATCTATTCAGCGATCTACTCCTAGAATCAGAGTGGATGTCTTTGGTAAGAAATCCGAAGAACTGAATGTTCCTCCCATTTCAAAAGCCAATAGCTTACTTGGTGCTGGTACTTCTAATTCAAAATCAAAAGCTCAACATTCAAATGGTCCTAGAACTATTTTTAGTTATAGGAAATATTATCACTGTGGACTTACTGATAATATTGCTAGTAAGTGCCCCACAGCCACCAAAGTTGAAAAGATAGCTAAGGTGAAGATCATTGCCCCCAAGGCAAAGAAGACCACTGAGGTTAAGAAATTAACCAAAGTGAAGACTGACAAAGCTGAATCTTCAAATGCTGCGAAGACTGCTGAACCTTCCATTCCAACTACTTCCACTGACAAGTGTGTACACATGGTTAAGTGGGTACCCAAGAAAAACTAATCTTCCTTTGTAATGCAGGTTAAGAAGGGTATCTAGTATCTCGATAGCGGATGCTCTAGACACATGACTGGAAAGAAAAGCCTGCTTGCTGAATACAAGGAAGAGAAGGGTCCCTCTGTGATTTTCGGTGGAAATGGAAAAGGACATACCCGAGGGTTTGGTGTACTATCTAATGGTATAACAACCTTCAGAAGAGTCGCATATGTTGAAGGGCTGAAGCATAATCTTCTAAGCATCAGTCAGCTTTGCGACATGGATAACAAAGTAATCTTTACTAAGGAATCCTGCTTTGTCGCTGACAAAAAGGAGAAGATAGCTCTCAGCGGTTATCGTTTGGAAAATGTTTATGTAATAAACATGGACTCAACAACCACTGAGAAATCCTGTTTCTTCTCAAAAGCCTCATCTGATGTCAATTGGCTATGGCATAAGAGGCTCTCTCATCTAAATTTCAAGACACTGAATACTCTCTCTTCAAAAGAGTTAGTCATTAGTCTACCTCAACACTCATACGCCAAAGAGTCCTTATGTTCAACGTGTGAGAAAGGCAAGCAGACCAAAGCAAGCTTTAAGTCAAAGCAAGTCTCCTCAGTGTCATCTCCTCTACAACTTCTCCATATGGATTTGTTTGGCCCTGTTAACAAACAATCCATCGCTGGAAAGAAATATACACTGGTCATAGTTGATGAATTCTCTCGCTATACATGGGTTATGCATCTCCGTTCTAAGAGTGACACCCCTGAAGAACTCATCACCTTTGTTCGGAAGATGGAAACCCTGAACAACTTGACCGTTCGCTCAATAAGGAGTGATCATGGGACTGAATTCAAAAACAGTTCTCTTGATTCCTTCTTTGAGAGTAAGGGTATTTCTCACAACTTTTCTTCAGTGAGAACACCGCAACAAAACGGAGTCGCTGAAAGAAGAAATATAACAATTATCGAAGCTGCACGTTCAATGCTCAGCGATTCTCACCTGCCTACTCAGATTTGGGCAGAAGCTGTCAACACTGCTTGTTTTACGCAAAACAGGTCGCTGATAGTCAAAAGATTCAATAAGACATCCTATGAACTTTTTCATGGGAGAAAGCCTTCAATTAGCTTTCTTCACATATTTGGATGTCAGTGTTTCATACTGAATAACAGAGATGCCCTTGGAAAGTTTGATCCTAAGGCTGATGATGGAATCTTTCTTGGATATTCTTCAATCTCCAAAGCCTTCAGAGTCTTCAATCGAAGAAGACAAACTGTAGAAGAAACTATTCACGTCACGTTTGACGAATCCCGTTCAGCGAACTCTAAACCGTCCGCTGATACTGAAGAACTGAATCAATGGATGTTTTCTCATCTTGGTGATTCAGAAGATATTTCCACTCCTCATACTCATACAGTTGAAGATGATAGTCCTACTATCATCCCAAATATGCAGAATAGTGAAGCTGAAACATCATGGGTCTCAGCGGTTCCTTTAAACACTATACCTACTTCTGAACCAAATGTCTCAGACATTCCATCTACTTCTCAGCAATCAGTGAATGAAATGACATATGCACTTACTCCTCTCTTGGCTGATATTCCAGAAGTTGCTGAAGCCTCATCTTCAGCTCCTCCAGTTCAGGTTGAGTCAGCGTCTCATGCTCCGGCTCAGCGATGGACTGTAAATCACCCAATTGATCAAATACTTGGTGATCCAAACGCTGGTGTTCAAACTCGACTAAGTGCAGGTAATATTTGTTTATTTATTAACTTTATTTCTCTGTTTGAACCAAAGAAAATAGATGATGCCCTCAAAGATCCAAACTGGGTCAGCGCCATGCAAGAAGAGCTGACTGAATTCGAAAGAAACAAAGTTTGGAAACTTGTTCGAAGACCAACTAACAAAACAGTGATAGGCACTAAATGGGTCTATCGAAACAAGTTGGACGAACATGGAACTGTAACCCGCAACAAGGCTCGTCTTGTTGCTCAGGGATACAGACAAGAGGAAGGCATAGATTACGACGAAACATTTGCTCCAGTAGCAAGACTAGAATCTATTCGTCTATTCTTAGCATACGCTGTACACAAAGACTTCAAAGTATATCAGATGGATGTTAAGTCAGCATTTCTAAATGGAAAGCTGAATGAAGAAGTCTATGTGGAACAACCTCCAAGATTCTCAGATCCTAAGCGTCCAGGTTATGTTTATAAACTGGATAAGGCACTTTATGGCTTAAAGCAAGCTCCACGTGCATGGTATGACACTCTCTCTACTTATCTCCATATTGAAAATTTTGAGCGAGGTAAAATCGACAAAACTCTGATTTTCAGAATAGTGAAAGGTCATATCATTCTTGTTCAGATATATGTTGATGACATTATATTTGGTTCTACTAACCCTGATCTTTGTACTCGTTTCGCTGGTAGAATGAAAGAAGAGTATAAAATGAGCATGATGGGTGAGCTAATATATTTCCTTGGTCTTCAGATAAAGCAAAATGAAAAAGGAACTTTCATTAATCAGGGAAAGTATGTTAAAGATATGCTGAAGAAATTCTATTTAACTCAGAGTTCAGCTTTGAAAACCCCTATGGCACTACCGCTGACACTAAACAAGGATACTAATGGTATTCCTATTAATGTCACGCTGTACCATGGGATGATCGGATCTCTCTTGTATCATATAGCTAGCCGATCCGATATTATGTACGCAACCTGTTTGTGTGCACGATATCAAGCTGAACCTAAGGAATCTCATATGACCGCTGTAAAGCGAATTTTTCGATACCTTAAGGGTACTGCGAATCTAGGTCTTTGGTATCCCAAAGAGTCAGGATTCGATCTAATCGCCTATTCAGATAGTGATTTTGCAGGTTGCAAATTGGATAGGAAAAGCACCACAGGAGGCTGTCAGCTCCTGGGTGGATAGCTGGTGAGTTGGACAAGTAAAAAGCAAAACTCAGTGTCCACCTCCATAGCTGAAGCTGAATATGTAGCCGCTGGAAGCTGTTATTCTCAGGTCTTGTGGATGAGAAGACTATGACCTTCAGCTCTCAAAAATTCCAATCTATTGCGACAGCACAAGTGCCATCGCTATAGCCAACAATCCAGTGCTACACTCAAAGACAAAACACATCGAAATCTGGTATCATTTTATCAGAGATCATGTGATGAATGGTGATATAGAACTTTACTTTATCCCAACTGATTATCAGTTAGCTGATCTGTTCACCAAACCTCTTGATGAGACAAGATTCAACTTTCTCATCAGCGAGCTTGGAATGCTGAACTTTGAAGAGTAAAATCTTCAGCGGTTCACATTTGATCAGCGATAGGATAAAATCAACTTGTATAACCCATTCTATCATTCTCTCTCTGAACATAATTGATTCGCTGATATCAAGGTATGTTTTTCTCTCGCTGACAATCGCATGTAAATGCAAGATTTCAAGACAAATTGCATTGCTGAATATCTCTTCCTTAATCAGCGATACTTTGAAATTTCTAAAACGAATACTGATATTTCTATTCAGTGCTTCATGTTTTCAAAAGTGTCCCTAAGCTTTCAAAACCTCAGAGACATCCTAAAATATGAAAGTACATCCGTGACGTCATAGCAACGGATAAGCCCTGGCACGTTCTTTTTCTGACACATGCAAACACGTGTCCGTGTCATGATGAAAAACTTTCCCGCTCTAGTTTTTCTCTCTCTATAATCTCACTATATAAACACATTTTGGGTTTATATTTTCCTTTACGCGAACAACTTCTTCCTCAAGAAAACTACTATTGCATTTTTTTCTCTCAAGTTTTCAAGAACTGTTCATCATCTTCTTCTTCAACGAACCAGGTTAATATTTCTTTTATTTACCTGTTTCTTAAAACTTGTTAATGATCTTCTCATTGTTTTTACAAGATCAAACAAAATAACTTTTTCAAAAATGAAATCATTTCTTTCATGGTTTTATGAACACAACCTTTCATGGTTGTTCTTCAAGTTTAATCGCAAATATCTTAAACTTGTTCTTCATACGTTTTTCCAGAATCCTAATCCTCAAAGGAAACTGGAAAACAAGACTTTTTATTGGGTTTGCATTTCTTTTTCAAAAACAAGAAAAACCCTAATCTTCATTAAGACATTTTTGTCTGAATGAAATGGACAAAATTCGAACCCTCTTATTGGAAAATCTTTCCACATTTAGATTATTCTTATTTGTTATATCTTTGGTTGAACTGATAATACATCAATGGCATCTACTGATATTCCTACTGCTGAGAATACTGTTGCTGCTGAGGAAATGGAAATCACCAAGGCTCCTCAGGTCAAGTTCACACTTGAGGAACTTGATTGGACAAAAACAAACAATTTCTATGCGATTTTCGAGTTTTCTCCTTGAAATCAAGTCACACATCTGAATGATGCTGTGAATTTTTTGAAAACCTGTTGCCTCTCTACAGCCCTGACCATAACACCCCCTGCTCATCAGTTACTACTATCTCAGTTCTGGTATTCTACCAGACACTCTCAGCTCACATTGACCAACACCCCACAAAGAAAATCGATTGCATCCTCTGTGACATTGATTTTGGCACCATAAAAATCACCCCTGCCATTATCCGAAAAGCACTGAGCCTTCCCATCGCCACAAAAGAAAAACCCTTTGTTTCTCTCCCTGACCACAAGAAACATGCTGATAGGGAAGCCATCACTGCATTCTTTGATGCAATGGGTTATGTATGGGAAACTGGGAGGGACAAGAAGCCTGAGAAGAAACTCACCCTCATCAAGAAGTTGAAAATGCCCAGTGAGATGAACTTCATCTTCGCACACTTGATAAGTTGCATGACTGCAAAGACCGGCTCCTCTGATCAAGACGCTCAACCTCAACAAGCCATGGACTATGCATTGCTGAAAGGTCTTCATGTTGACCGGGCCTCGATAATCTACGATGATCTTATACTCAGAGTAGACTCTGCTGCTGACTGACCATCAAGATTCATCAGCGCCGTCTTCCAAACCGGCCTGAAGGATAACTACCCTCAAGTAGGAGACCTGAAACTCTCTCAGGTTGGCCCTAAGGTACTCGACTTTAAGCCAATGGAAAACGAGGTACGTCTCTCTACTCTCTTAACTTTTCTCAATCCTCCTTCTTCTACTTCTGCAGCTCATTCAGTGGAAAAACCCACCGCTGATACCCCAGCTGCAACCTCCACTCCTTCTAGAATAAGGAAACACTCATCTACCCAACTTGGTTCCAAAAGGACTAAGAAAACCAAGGAGTAACCCCAACAATCTCATGCTGAAGACTCCTCAGCTCATCTTGAAGAGCTGATGGAAATTTCAGTGGTACGCTCTGCCACAGCTGAACAAGCCACCCATTCCATCCCGACTTCAGCGTCTCTAAACGCTGAAGTTATACACTTGGAATCGACCCAACCTCCTTCAGTCTCTCATAGGACTGAAGAAGTGATTCTCAGTGGATCCAACACTGAATCAGTTCCACAACCAACTTTCTCAACCTTCGCTTCTCTCTGTACTCCATTGGACTCTAATCCAGTTTTCCCCACGATCACTGGATGACCCATCATTCTTCCAGAAGCTAAAGCTGATACTTTTCAATGAATGATGGATGCAGGACCTGCAGGAATGTCTTTGCGTACACGCACTCTAGCTGACGACATGGAACTTTTTTCAGGACACAGAAGTTTTGACGACTTCACCAACCCTCCTGCAGGTATACACCAACCCATATACACTGTAACTAAACCCCAAACTTCTGAGCTTTCCTTTGTTCACAATTACTTATCTGTTACAGGTCCTAATTTGGGAGACATCAACGCCTCTCTGAAGAACCTGGATACAAAGCTGACAGGTCTCACCACTGCTCTCTCAGACAACTCTTCAGCTGTAACAAACGCTGGAGAGAATCTCAACAAGTTGACAAAAGTGGTTGAACAGAAAGCCTCCAAAGCTGATTTGGAGAAGTTTGATGGCACTCTTGGTGACTTTGCCAAAGTTCTTGATGACATCTACACAGACTACACCTCTCCCAAAATAACAGTTCAAACCATGTCCAGCGAAGTCATAACGCTGAAGACATCGGTTGGAAATCTTCAGGGAGATATGTCTGCTGTAAAGGCTGACATGACTTCAGTAAAGACTGACGTAAGTTCAGTGAAGACGATGGTATAGCAGATCCTCGAACGCATGAACGCCCCTGCCCCTGCACCTTCGCATTTTACTCTGGCGGATCATGCTGAACTTTTCAAGATCACTCCTGCTATTACTGGCCTAGAAGACAGAGTAGCAGCGATTGAAAATTATATCGGAATCCCTGGCCAAGAAGACAGGGAACCAACACCGTCTGCTGAGTCATCGCATTCCTCCCCCACTCATCATGAGGAGGGGGGGAGAAGAACTCTGAAGACCTTCCCAATGATGAATCTATCGAGGGGGAGAAGACTGAAAACCTTTCCCTTACTGAAGAGGGGGATAAGACAAATGAAGAAACAACTGCTGGACCTCAAGGAGATGAAAACCCTGAGGGAACCGAGAAGCTTACCTCTGTATCTGAGGGGGAGCAACTCGAAGAATCTGAATCTGAAGCTGAAGATGAAGAAGTCGTCGACTTATCTGACGATGAACCATCATCCAGTGATAAGGGTGATGATAACGATGATGATGATGATGATGATGACTCCTTTATCGTTAAGCCTGTTCAGAAGAGTACATATCTTAAAGGGATTTTGATAAACGAACCTTAAGGGGAGCAGACCAAGACAAAGCCTTCAGCGTCTGAAGCTGACAAGGGCAAAGGAAAAGGTGTCGCTGAAGACAATGAAAATCTAATGATCTTGCTTCAAAAGCCAGTTCATCAGGTACACTACATCTTACTTCCTTACACTGCATCCCTCCTCTATCTATACACATTATCAGCTCTACTGTCCACAAAAAGCCTATACACTTAAACCCATTTCTTTTCTCTGTTCTACCCAAGTTCTTATTCGTAAGATCGCTGTGTTTCAGCTAGTCCTCTCCCCTTCTTGAGGATTCTGAAGTACAACCAGCTGCTGCTGAAGAAATAATCCCAGTCTTGGATTTAATCACCGAGACTGATGAACCTGAAGAACAGACCTTCCTTGGCTCCTCAAAAGCTGAGTGAAGAGGATCAAGAAAAGAGAGATGCAATGATCAAGAGATTCGAAGATCAGCGAATCATCCTGAAGCGTGATCAACTTCATTCTATTCCTCCAAAGTTCAGACTATCACAAAAGGAATACCAGGATCACCTCAGAGCTGAAAAGTTAATCGCTGAAAGAAGGGAAGCTGATGAAAAAGACAGAGAACTCACCATCCAGCTTACTCAAGAATCAGTCGAAGACCCCAAGCTGAAACGAATTCCCATTCTAGTCCAACGTTAGCTATGGGAAGACGCCAAGAAGATCGTTGAAGAAAAGAGAACTGTGTCTCAATCTACTTTAATCTGGTGCAACAAAAAGGTACACTTCAGATATCGACCTGCCAGAATCAACAAGGTACATATCACTGGAAAATCAACCCTCAAAGTTTCAATCGCTGAAATCGAGATATTCAGAGAGAACGGACAGTACGAAAAATTCTATGCTGAAGCCATCACGAAGTACGGTCTCTCTGAATGGTTGGAGATCAGATTAGCCATCCAGAAGTCTCAATCTAAGTACAAGGATCATTTCGAAAAGCTGATAAATCCACAGATCGACTTAGTATCTTCTTGTGTGGATATTCCTCCTTCCCCTCCTCTCGCAAATCAGAAAAGAAGGGCCTCTGCAAAGAAATAGTCTAAACCTTCAAACTCATGTCCTCCTATACGAAACGAAACAGGTATTGGTTTTTCTCGTCCTGAAGTTCTTGGTCCAGAACCTGACCTTTCCGTACTTGACACATCTCTTCCTCCTGGTGAGACTTTCATCCCTGGGAAATTCATAAGCAAACCCTCTGGGATATTCTTTATTGACTATGGTGGACGACAACGTTTTCAACGTATCTCTGAACTACCCATCACTCCCATCGAACAGCTGAAAGATCTCATCTACTGGTGTAATTTCAAACGCGACATTCAGGCACGACATCTTAAACCCTTGATTTTTGAAGAAGATCTGAACAAAAAGAATCAAGGAGTAACGGTTCCTGACTGGATGATTCCCACATCAAAGACCCTTGATGAACTTCTCATTAAGGAAGAACCTCTATAAGCTGATAGGATCGCCTTATTCTTCTATTTTATCAGTTATTCTTTTGTACTTGTAATTTATTTCGCTTGTACTTATAATCTTTCCACTTCCCTTTCTAATCTGATACGAAGTTTAAAGAAAGATTTCAGCGAAAGTACTTTACTCCATCAGTATAGAAAAGATCCCAGAAAACAGTAAAAGGGACAAATATTTTATGAGTTCTTTTTATCCTTATGTTTTCATTAAATTGGAATTTTCTATGTTGCTATGTCATAATCAAATAGGGGGAGATTGTTCATCCAAACCCTCAGCGATTTGATAATGACCCTCTCTTAAATACATAGTGAAAATTGTAAGTAAATAATATGTATCAGAGTTTCACTATCGCTGATAAGTACTAAGACCTTACAGTACCGCTGATAGGAACTCTCGCTCTTTAGATTAAACATTCAGCGAACACTGTTCACCATAATGCTCTGAGCCTGTTCAGTCCTTATGGTGATCGCTGATAAGTTAGTTGTTTACTTATGATCCCTGAAGACAAGTTTCACGTCAACATAGGTTCTACGCTGAAGTTGAAGATCAAGCTCAAGAACCAGCGACAAGGCTCCTAATGAACTGATGCGGATCAGCGAAGACTCAGATTTGTCCACTCAACGTGAAGTATCAAGTACAAGACTTCAGCTATCGCTGAACTTTGTCATTTGCTAATATAGAATGATAAAGCACTGAATCAACGTAAGCTGATCATGAAGTCCTCCGTACAAAGTACTTTTGTTTTAACCACCCTTGCACGACTCCGTACGATATGTCAGAAAAGAACCTCCTTATTGTCTGAAATCGTACAACCACTCTGATTCTACACTGTTCAAACATGCGGCTACTAAGGTTGTCTACAAAGGTCAATGACATACAACCAATCAGCTGCTGCCACGTGTAAAGTATAAACTGCCATGCATTAAATGCGTGCAGTATATAAAAAGGACTCCAGCTTCATTTTTGAAGCACTCGAAAACTCTGGACGAGTCACTTGCTAACTCTGGTCAAGTCATCTTTCTTATCTTGAGATAGGTTATTATTAGTAATTTCCTTCTCTTTCTTAGTGCAAGAAAACTTAGTGTTCCAACTTGTTTAGATTTAGGTTTATCCTTAATATTGTTCCGCAACAAGCTGTAAATTGTTAATGATTTATCAATAAACAATTTAGAAAAGTAAAATCTGTGTGTTTGTATTCAACCCCCCCCCCCCCTTCTACAAACTTGTATAGCCCTTCGGGACCAACATTGAATACTTTTGATTTTCGGATTCATAAGTGATGATTTTACGAAGAGCATCTTTGACTTTGAGGAGTGTGCCATCGCAGAATCTGTCAACCTGGCTGAAGCGGAGAAACCTCTTTTCTTTCTGATCATTGAGGTATACGATCCCAAATTTCGGTTCTAGAAGCAGTGCGTTCTCGGGATACATTTCAGCTCGGGTGCTTTCAGGTTCGGTTTCAGCAGGGTTACCTTCTTTGCTCTGTTCTCGATTCCCATTTGAAAGTCTGTGAGGTAGGACATCATGATTGTGCGAATCAGGAATCGGCGGACAGCCTCGAGCGCTTTGGATACATCAAGTGCTCGGACGGTTCTGGTTCGGAGGTCTTTCAGTATAGCTTGGAAGTCGAACGGTCTGAGGTTCTTAAAGTCAGCTTCGGAAAATCTCCATTCATTTCCGTATTTGCGTCGGACGGTGAATACTGGAAACATGACTTTAAGGATTCGACCTATTTGGATGTTGAGCACTTCAGAGATTTTGTGCTTAGTTCAGACTTGGCTAACTGGCAGACACCGCTTCATGGCATTTATGTACTAGCTTTGGTATTCTGGGTCGGAATTGGAAATCCCAAGGCAGAATGTTGGCTCGATGGTGTGTAACATGTGAACATAGAGCTTCTTCAGTGATTCCTCCAGGTGAGGAATAAGGATCATGATCTTCTCCCATCGAATTTGTTGTTGTGGAGGAGGAGGATGATCAAAAGGTGTTGATTGTTGAGGAGATGTCGGATTTGCAGCATTTAAGGTTTTGGGTATCGTAGAAGTCTCAGGAGCCTGTGTAGTGTGGGCAGGTGTACCATACAAATTTTGTAGAAGAAACTGGTCATAATCAACGTTGTCGTCTTCATCAGTAGGAAAGATCAAATTTACCTGGAGATTTATTGCACTGGCGGCTTTTTCGTACCATGCATTTTCAGTCTCGGGGTCGATCTCAGAATCTAGATCAATCAGATCAAGTGCAGGCCTTTCTGATGCAAAATAAGTGACCAATTCATGTGTTTCTCCCTCGGGCTTTTCAACCGTTGGGTCTTCGTCGTCTGAGATGTCCATGTCTATGACCATCTCAGCTAAGCTCAACTGGGCTTCAGCTTCGTCTTCGGTTGCAGTTGCCACAGTTGATGTTTGGGCAAAAAATCACGTCGTACGACCACGACCAGAGCAGGTAAGACGCACGCTATAATCCAAATCTTGTATTAAGATAAGGTCTCAACAAGAACCCAGAAAACATCCGTCGTCTCCCGTAAAAGGTAAGTCGTACGTCCCCCATGACGCTCGACCATAGCATCGCCCGTCCCGTACGACCATCACGTAAGATCATTGCACCTACGACCAAATCTAACGATAACCTTGACTGTTACGTTTGTTGAGTATTTAATGCAGGAGTCAAAGCCATTAACAGCAAGCAGCCGTAATAGACGAGGAGCATTATGGATAATCACTCTGGCGACCGTTTCCAGCCGTTGATCAAAGCATTAATGGAGCTAATTAATGACGCGAAGACTATAAATACCAAGATAAGTCTTCACATCAAGGGACATCAGTTAACATCTAATATACATCAGCGAACATCACCAAACAACAGAGAAAATCATCCAAACTCATAGCAAAGAACATTCAAACACTGGAGATCAAGTACTGAAAGCCAGGACCTTACAGCGAACTCAAGAACACTCGAAGAAAAGCTCAAGTATCGCTTTCGACGCACGACAACAACCCTCGACCAGAAGTTCACACTTTGTATTCACACACGACAGACACTTGTTTTTACATCTAAACACTTGTACTTTACATTTCGAATCTTTTTCTTCATTTGTATTGTAATCATCGTACGATCGACGCCAGTACCAAGGACATCACCCCTGATTGGCGACCATAGTGCACCGACGACACCTGTTGTCGTCCGCAGGTTTTTTCCTCGATTGAGGTTTTTCCTGCGTCATCAAATCCCTTGTCTCGTTTATTTTTTCCCTCGTCGCACGTCTCGTCGAAAGATCCTTTCTTTAGTTGATTAAGTCCACATCGACCTTAAGTTGTCCCTTTGGTGCAATTTTTGGCATTAACAGTTTGGCGCCATCCGTGGGACCTCATCTAGAGAAAATCCTCGACGAACGTGCACCCTACTAACAGTTTCTTGGAGTTTTTTCTACTCTCTATTACAGGAACAATGGCAGCCCCTGGAAATCCGCAGCAAGCTGTTGCTCAGATGTATCAGGAGCTCGAAGTCACCAGGAATCAGCTCAATGCAATGGCAGAGCAGAATCGCAGAGCAGCTGAGGAGATCGCACGGTTAAGAAATCCTCTTGGGCCTCAAAATGGTCCTAGGCCGTTCGTGTAGAACCCAATTCCAAGATCATTCGAACAGAATGGCCCTAGACCATTTGTCCCAAATCCAGGTTCATCCGCGTAGAATCAGCATCCAGGCCCGTTCATGCAGAATCAACAGCCAGGGCCGTTCAACCCAAATCCTCAGTTTGGGACAGTTCCTCCTCAGCACATAAGGCCACCACCCGTGAATAATGGGTCTCAGCCATTACAAGGGTCGTAGCCTTTCCAGCAGGGGTCGCAACCATTTCAGCAGCCATTTCAGAATGGACCTCAAGGTGGATCTTAGCCACTCCACGGTGGATCGTAGCCTTTCCATCAAGGATCGCAGCCGTTTCAGAATGGACCGCAGCAATTCCACTATGGGTCGCAGCCATATTTTGTCCCGTTCAACGGGGACACCAATGGTTCATCACATGGTAATGGCACTAGTCCAGGGACCAATCCCTCGACAGGGGAAAATCCTAATCTTAACGATCCCGTCGCCCAGCGTTTGAAGATGTTAGAAGGCCAAAATGAGCGCGTCCTGTCCTTGCTCGCCAAGTTGCCTGGGGCAGCCGTGCCTGTCGACGTCGAGCCTCACCCTTCGTCGACGAGATTGCCACCGTCGAAGTCCCAAAGAAGTATAACATTCCTGCCTTCACTCCCAAGTATTCGGGTGTGACCGATCCAACTGAGCATGTCGCGCAGTATAAGCAGCTTATGTGGACAATCTCGATTCCACACATGTACCAGGAAGTATGCATGTGCAAGAGTTTCGGGGTGACTCTCACTGGTCCAGCTCTCCAGTGGTTGATCAATCTCAAACCCAAATCTATCGGGTCTTTCGCCGAATTGGTCAACCAATTCTCCCGGCAATTCGCCAGTAGTCGTAAGATGGAAAAGCAGACTAGTTATATGTACTATGTCGTGCAGAAGACCAATGAGTATATTCGAAGTTATTTCAATAGATTAAATACCGAAAAGACCAGTATCCGCAATTGTGACATCAAAACTACGATCGAAGCTTATAAGCGTGGTCTAGACGATAGTTCAGGTCTATATACCGATCTGACCAAGTATCCCCCAGAGACTTTCGAAGACGTCCGAGCTCGAACCTTAGCATATATGAGGGTAGAAGATGATGCCGCCTTTCGTCGCAGGCACACTAACGACAAGAAGCCGTTAGGTGTCAAGAAGCTAGAATTCAAGCCGAAAGCAGAGGCCAAGACCGCGACTAAGTTCACTCAGTACCCCAAGATATCCTCTTACGGATTCAAAGGATCTACAAAGGACCTAGTCGAAGCTCTGAAAAGTTCCCAAGCGACCATTCGATGGCCAAAGAAGTCCGACCTGGACGATGCTAAGAAAGACAAATCAAAGTGGTGCGACTTCCATGCCGATCATGGTCATGCGACAGGCGACTGTATCGCATTGAAGAAGGAACTAGCATATCATTTCCCGAAAGGAAATCTCAAAGATATCATCGACGATGTCGCTATTTCAGCTAACGGACATCGAAGGACGACCCCCGAGCATACGAAGGTAGTCAATTGCATCACCGGTGGTTCAGACGTATGTGGTCTGACGTATTCCGCGGCCAAGCGTCATGCCAATCAGGTACCCGATGATCGGCCTATTCCTCGCTCGTCTAGACCCAAAGGAGATTTGGAACTAGAAGCCATGAAGATTGTGTTCGACCACGTCGACCTTGGCGACTCGTATCAGAAGCATCACGACGGGTTGATCATTCAGATCACAGTCGGTAATTGTCTAACGCGTCGAGTCTTAATCGACGGGGGCAACTCAGCAAATGTTATTTTTCTCAACACCATTAAAGCCATGGGAATCGATCGCTTGGAAATCACCCGACGTTCGACGACTTTGGTCGGTTTCAATGGAGAAGCGACGAGCACCTTCGGAGAGATAATCTTGCCCGTCTACGCCGGAGGAGTCAACAAGCAGACCAAGTTCAGTGTCATCGATTGTGCGTCGGCCTATAACATCATCTTAGGACGACCCTGGATCCATGATATGAAAGTCGTTCCCTCGACGTATCATCAAATGTTGAAATTCCCTACGCCTTGGGGAATCCAGGAGATCAAAAGCGAGCCAAAAGTCGCTCGTAAGTGCTACAAGTCTACCTTGAAGCCGCGAAAATAAACTAAAGTCACAAGATCAGGCTCTCGACAGGTTCGTTTCCTCTATCCCTAAATTAATATCTTTTTCACAGAGATAAATCTACTATGGTGCCCGGTCGCACGCCAACATAGTCAACGCAGGACAATATTCCTCCGTGTCATTCTGTCATTTAAAACCTATCTTTTCCTCCCAAAAAGAATTAGGTAATAAATGACAGGGGGCAAATAGAGGGAGAAGTCGAAATGGTACGTTCTCTAACTCTTTTTCATACGATATTTTCTCACAAAACGACTACTGACTTAAGCATTGGAGGGTCGTTGGCCAGCCAACGACCAACCCCCGACATCGTTTTATCGCAGAATCACACGATAGATTATCGCAGAATCGCACGCAGTAATCATTAAGTCTACTATATGACTTTAATATCGCAAGGTCGAATGACATAAACGATCTGGTCGTACGATCGCAGAGTCTAAACGACTTTACCCCTAAATTTCTTAACTTTCATACCCTGAATGGATGCTTTAATCGCGTGTTTTTATATTTGTTTTACGTTCTTTTCATCGTATTACAATGAGTGCCTTAGTCGCATGATTTCATATGTATCTTATGTTCGACTTTATAATCAATATGATGTGAATAAAGCATAAGATTCAAAGCAAAAGATATATTCGTTGAGTAAACCATCATATACATACTCAACCCCCGATAGGTCAGGTGGCAAAAACAACAAGGAAAGAAAAAATTCTAGATGACAGGGGGAACATCGGTCGTATCCCTGCTCGAAGTCCCGACCTGAGGGCCTTCATCTGTCACTCCCCTCGCACGATCTCCTGCAATTCATATTGAGCATCGAAAAGTTGGATGGCCAACTCATCGGCACGCGTCATGGACAACTTCTCCCTATCTAAAGCCGCTCTCTCCCTCTCCAACGCTGCAGCTTCCCTCTCAGAAGCAGACGCCACCAGATCTTCAACTTTCGACATCCCATCATGTAATGCCAAAGACGACTGGAACGTCTAAAAAATAACACAAGAAAATATTAGACGACTAAACGAATGAGACAAGTCATGAAAGATTGACACTTACCGTGAACGCCAGACTGGCAACTTGAAATCCAATCTCTCCGGCCAGAACTCCCCAAAAACGCTCCCCGAAAGACGGGAGCAAATACTTCCCCAGATGAGGGAACGACGCCGTCCCGTCTAGGACACCATCCGCCATAAAGTCAGACGGTAATGTAAAGTTGACCGTCATAACTTCGGCCGATGATCCCTCGCCCCTGTCGGCAGATATTGGGATCGACACTTGAGACACCGGTTTCGTCACCGTTGCCGAAAGCGCAGAACTTGCTGGTGTCGCGTCCATCACGCCAGGACGGCTAGATGACGCCCTCGCCTTCTTAGGCAGAACAACTCCCGGTAAGTTATCAACCCTCGACGACGGTTCCCTCAGGACTGTCCTCTTGGTTCTCTTCTGGCTCGACCCAGCTGTCGAAACATCTTCACCCCGAAGGGCACGCATAACCTGCTTTCCTCTCGCCCTAGAGACCGATTTCCTCTCGGTCGGCACTGATCAGGAAAAACATTAAGCGTCAGACAGATAGAGTAAACGAAATAAAATAAAAACTATGGTACACTTACCATTCACCTCTTCCTGCACGTCCTCATCTCTTTCTTCTATCACGTCCTCATCCTCGTCCTCGACCGCCGATTGCCACGAAATGAAAGATCGGTCATCAACGCTAAGACTCAAGAACTTGTTGATCTTAGCCTGGGAATCCACAGTCGGTTTCACTTCGATAAGCTGAATCTCTATAGGCGACAAGAGGAAAATGATAAGTAGAAGTCATAAAAATAAATAAAATTCAGAAACAAACGAAGCATACCTGTCTTATTCCAGTCTGACCGCATCCAATTGCTGCTGGAATCCAATGACTCGGTAAGAACGAATACATACCTCGACTTCCACCCACGATCATTGACGCCAATTCCCAAAACCAAGGCACGATCACCCCTGAACTTAGAATAAGGGCTATAACGCCAGTTCTTATCCTTTTTAACTTGGTATGCCACGAAGAAGTCATTCATGATCATAGGAGACTCCCATTTCGCGGACGCTCGCTCAATAACCAGCAAAACTCGCCAAAGTTGGGGCATCAATTGTCCCGGTGACACATCGAAACCCTGCATGAATGACTTGGCTAAACCAGAAAACGTCCATTGACACCCTATCTTAAAAGGATACTCGTACAAAACGAGATATCCCTCAGGGCAATCCTTAGAACGAACAATCCCCAGACACCGCAACTCTACATTTGCAGGAATTTTTGCTAAACTCCTAAAAGCATCTAAGTTTACGTGATTCATGATAAGACTAGTAGGCTCCGTCGACACTGTGAATCAGAGGACATAACAAGGTCTTATATAAACGTTCTCAACTGCGGGTTGAAGGTTTGCAACGATTCGAGTAAGTTCGGACGAAGAATGGAAAAGAATCAAGGCGAAATCTCTTCCCAAATAAACACTTCGAAGAATAGCAAGAAAAGATCCGTCGTGATCTTTATTGATACCAAAAATCGCATCTAATCGAATCCCTGGATGATCGCCGCACATCCCCGTCCTTTCGAATGTCCGCCCGGATCTTCGACACCTGTCCTCGACAGCTGGTAAGCACAATCGTGTATCACCATGGCGTCACGACCTCATTCCCTTTTCAACTTCTCATTCAGTTAAAGGCGAACCGGTCCAGTTCCACGACAACCAGGTAAGTCCCTCAACCCAGGTCACAAGTCTAAGCGCTCGACAAGCAAAATTTAAAACTTAAATTTGACATTCAATTTTCAAAATTTGGGGGCAAACTGTTTGGGCAAAAAATCACGTCGTACGACCACGACCAGAGCAGGTAAGACGCACGCTATAATCCAAATCTTGTATTAAGATAAGGTCTCAACAAGAACCCAGAAAACATCTGTCGTCTCCCGTAAAAGGTAAGTCGTACGTCCCCAATGACGCTCGACCATAGCATCGCCCGTCCCGTACGACCATCGCGTAAGATCATTGCACCTACGACCAAAGCTAACGATAACCTTGACTGTTACGTTTGTTGTGTATTTAATGCAGGAGTCAAAGCCATTAACAGCTAGCAGCCGTAACGGACGAGGAGCATTATGGATAATCACTCCGGCGACCGTTTCCAGCCGTTGTAGCTGTTGATCAAAGCATTAATGGAGCTATTTAATGACGCGAAGACTATAAATACCATGTTAAGTCTTCACATCAAGGGACATCAGTTAACATCTAATATACATCAGCGAACATCACCAAACAGCAGAGAAAATCATCCAAACTCATAGCAAAGAACATTCAAATTATGGAGATCAAGTACAGAAAGCCAGGACCTTACTGCGAACTCAAGAACACTCGAAGAAAAGCTCAAGTATCGCTTTCGACGCACGGCAACAGCCCTCGACCAGAAGTTCACACTTTGTATTCACACACGACAGACACTTGTTTTTACATCTAAACACTTGTACTTTACATTTCGAAGCTTTTTCTTCATTTGTATTGTAATCATCGTACGATCGACGCCAGTACCAAGGACATTGCCCCTGATTGGCGACCATAGTTCAGCGACTACACCTCTTGTTGTATGCAGGTTTTTTCCTCGATTGAGGTTTTTCCTGCGTCATCAAATCCCTTGTCTCGTTTATTTTTTCCCTCGTCGCACGTCTCGTCAAAAGATCCTTTCTTTAGTTGATTAAGTCCACATCGACCTTAAGTTGTCCCTTTGGTGCTATTTTTGGCATTAACAGTTGACGGTCCCGGTTGAACCGTTGTAGTAGAATCAGTAAGGATCGGGGCGGACTCGGCTAATCGTAGTCTTTTATTCTCCCCCTCATGGTGATCAGGATCATCCTGATCATCGTGCCTTCCCTTTAGTCCACCGGCTTGACTTTTGCAGGTTTCTTCCATGGAGGCGACTCTCTCGGATAAAGTGGTTAGTGCTTGCTGAACTTCTTTGAGAGTCGAGTCAAGCTGATCCATACGAGTGTTGATGGAAGATGACTAAGCAGATGATTGTGATCGAAGAACGGAGATAAGATTTGCTTTAGTCGAGGAGTCGGTATCTGTAGTCTGTAAAAGTTGGGCTAGGAGCATGGTCTTCAAGGTATCCACCGAGTAAATGGGTTGTGCAGGTGTCGGTGGAGGGATCGGTTTTGTTTCGGGTTCTACCAGCTTTTCCTTCCCCTTAAGTAGATTTTTTACCTTGTCGAGCTCGGTCCGGAACTCCTCCGTCAGTTTCTCTCGGACAACCTTTAGGGCGTCGTCTAGATATCCCTTTGACACGAAGTCGGGTAATGTAACACCGGGGTCACTTAGAGCACCCGTTAAGGCATCTACCTTAGAGGTAGAACCACATGCGTTCACAACTGGCGTGACATTAACTGTGGCAGGATTTCCTTCCGATCCTTGCGTTCCGCTCAAAGGCGGAGACACTACGGAAGTTCCGATCGGGTCACTAAGAGCACCGATGTTCGTTGTATGTTCCTGTGTCCTAGCCGAAGAATGTATCTTAGCAAATGGCTCTAGACTCAATAGTGCATCCAAAAAAGTCGAGACCGGGGGAGGCTGGTCTCTTATTTCAATGCCAATACTCTCCGAGTGAGAGATCGGTAGACGTTGTGCTAAGTCCCCGTGCAAAATTGAAACATCCATCTTTTGAGAGACGGATGAGTGGCTAGGAGGGTCGTGCAATTGCGCCGCTAGGTCCACGGCGGCTTTTTCAATACCTCGTCCCAACAAATGAGACGAAGTAGCAGATGCGGCTACCTGGTCGACACTGGGCTGGATTCGCTCTGAAGCCTCTTTATTTTTACGGCTTTCTCTCTCATGATTCTTTTTCGATCTAACTTCACTCTGTCTCACCACTTCTGGATTTTCAACTAATACTCCCTCCGCTCTCCTTATGTCTCCCGTAGTAGGCTAAGTAGTAGGGATGAGGGGGGGGGGGGGGGTGGTTAGTCAAATGGAGACTCTTCAGTTAATGGAGGGTGACGGCCGATACGGTGTGGAATCAGGGATGCACGAATGGTCTGGTCCGTATCGGTGTCCGTGCTATCGGATTCAACATATTCAACCTAGGTGAACGGAGATATTGGCTCAGTGGTGTCCGTACCGGGGTCTTCTTGGAGCAATGGGGTGGCAGAGACGACCGGGACCTCGTATAATCGAGTCGACGGTCCGGCCTCGTCAGCTGTATGGGTTCTATGGATGGGTGGTTGTTGGCTGGATTAGGTTGTACCGGCATGCGTATCCAATGCACCACCCGCGTCTGTTCCCTTCCCGTGTACTCTCAAAACTCCCCGTCCGGGAGCCCCAGCTACCCGGACTTTACCTCCTCTTGTCCTTGGACCCTCACGTCGCTCAGGTCTATGTCCCTGGGGAGGTACCTCCGGCTCTGGATGGACCATGGGATTCCCTAACTCTCGCCTGTATTCTACCACACTTGGTGCATTGGGGTCCGCGTGTGCCAGTAGGTGTTCTGGGATAGGCATAGCCAGGGTATCAGGTGGATTGCGAATCACTAAGTACTATAAGTTAAACTCGGGACATACCGGATGATTGATATGTCTCGGGATAAGTGGATTCGCCTCCATGTGTTGTCGGATGGCCAGAGAAAGGAAGCGCGGAAATGGTAGAAACTTCTTTTTGGATCCGCCAGTCTGTCGGATGGCTTGCACAAGTTAACGCCAAATGATCGTTGAGTAGTCTATGTGCCGGTTGACGCAGACAGCATGAAATAGGCGTAGGAAGTCGACTGTGCATTGGTCTATCCCCTTCCATTGGGATGACAGACATCTATTCAAAATTGTGAACAGTGTATACCAGACCGGCGCGATATACTTACTATTGAATGCAGATGGGCGGTTGAGCTCGTGGTGATATCCAAGTGCGCGGATGTCAGCGCATAGTGTTGCGTCATCGACGACGGGTGCATACGCGGCATGGCCTCCGGCAGTAGGTTCCGGAAGTGATAATAGGAGTCAGAATGAGTCCGGTGTGAGTGTGAATGGGTGATTGTCGATGCTTGCAGTGATGGTCTGGGTGTTGTTGGCAGTGACAACTCTAGCCGTGCGCCACACTTGGTAAACGTAGAGTACTGGCACGTCAGTTGTGGCGATGAGTGCTTGGCGAAGTGGGTGGCCGAGCATGATATCGATGACCACTCGGTGTGTGGGCCGGAATTCGGCAGCGTCTAGATGATGATTGTTGCCTGCAATCTCAATGCCATGGTCCTCGGGAACCAAAGCATTGTCGGTCGCGTCGTCAATAATTTCCTCTTGAGGAGGAATGTTCGGCTGTTGTTGATCTTGTTGATCCGCCATTGAGTATGCCTGAAAAACTCAGTGTCAGATCTTAGACGGGATAAAACTGACTTAGATGCGTACCTTAGCATTTGAATGGCTCAAATAGCGGTTAATTGAGGTATGGCAGTTAGAGAGGACATTGGGAATGCCAATTTTGGAAAAATGGCAAAGGCACATGACTCAAGCAGTGTCCGGATAAACAGGGTATCCGGACAGATAGGACTTACCGGATAAACAGAGGTTACCGGGTGATAAAAGTGTCCGGATAACACAAGGTTACCGGGTGAATCATGGTTACCGGATGTGATATGGTTACCGGATGCAATAAATAGTTACCGAATATAATGAATAGTTACCGGATAACTCCCCATCCGGATTGTCAAACTTACCGGATACAAAAGTATCCGGACGACATTGGGTTACCGGACGGACGAGTTACCGGGTCATTAGAGCTTACCGGGTAACAAGATGGTTACCGGGTACGAGGAATGTTATAGGGTCACTTGCTAGTTACCGGGTAACACGACAGTTACCGGACGAAATGGTGGTGCTCGAATCGACTAAATCACCATCCAAAATTAAATCTACGTGGTCTAGACGGATCTATGTGCAAACGTGTGTCCCAAACAAGTATTAATCGAAGTAGATAACACAGATTTCGACTAATAATGCCAGTCGACCCAAGTCAGGGTTAGAAACCCTCTGTCGATCACACAATCGACTACATTCGGCGGTGAAAAGTTGGATTAAAGAGCAATAGGCAATCGAAGAGTGATTAGGAACACATACCTGTTATGTGGATTGCAAAAGCGATGAAAAAGAGCAAGATCTGAGGGTTTCCGAGCGTAAGATAGTCGAGAGTGTTTAAGAGGCGGTTATCGAGGGTTTCTGGAAAAAGTGATAAACGTGGTTTCCGGATCTCTTATTTATATGGGGGACGCTTACCGTATGTGTTACCCGGTAACTTACCGGGTCCGGTAAGTGTACCCAGTAACTTGTGGTTACCCGGGCACTTACCGGGTAAGTGTCTGGAAAGTTCAAAAACTTCCAATTACATCCCTTTCTTTGAAAAAAATAATTTCCATACTCCCCCTCGACCTTTGCATGGGATTTCCTTGCTCCCCCTCGGAACGTGCACGGAGTGTGATGTGAAATGCACTCGGGAATGGTCACAAAAAAATGGCAATTAAAGAAAATTGTGTGTGACACTCCCCCTCAACAATAGAAGTTACTTACCTGATACTTGTTCGTGCTCCCTCTGAACACATGAACAACTCGTGAAAGCACAGATATACACCAAATAAATCAGACGACAGTAATAAGTAGAAGGAAACACACGTGAAAAGAAAACAGACAAACGAAATCTACCTAATTAATACAGAGGCTTATCCTAACAATGTAACTGATACAAGTAGAATACAAATGCGAGAAAGTGTATACTCGATCATCTGGAGTGTGAACAGCAGATGATGATTAGACAGTTTCTCGTAGATGTATGGAACTTGTATCGGGCACACAATCAGATCAAGTTTTCAGATTTAGCATACCTAACCTGGACACTAGATAATTAAAGCGTTTCTCATCCAGGGGTTTTGTAAACAGGTCTGCTAACTGATGTTCTGTATTTACAAAGTAGAGTTCGACTGTACCTCTTTCAACGTGATCCTTGATAAAATGGTACCGAATGTCTATGTGTTTCGTCTTTGTATGTTGGACCGGATTGCTGGATATTGCAATAGCGCTCTTCGAGTCACAGTAGATGGGCACCTTGGTGTATGTGAACCCATAGTCCGTGAGAACAACAGCTTGCGGCGGCCACGTATTCTGCCTCGACAGTCGACGTAGAGACACACTGCTGCTTCTTGGATGCCCAACTCACCAGACGGTCGCCCAAGAACTGAACATGACCCGATGTGCTCTTCCGATCCATCATGCTGCCCGCGTGATCCGCATTAGAGTATGCTGAAAGCTCAAAACCTGTCTCTTTCGGGTACCACAAGCCAAGATCAGCAGTACCTCTCAAATAACGAAAAATTCGTTTAACAGCGATTAAGTGAGACTCTTTCGGTTTTGACTGAAACCGGGCGCAAAGAAATGTCGAAAACATGATGTCCGGTCTACTAGCAGTTAGGTACATTAAAGAACCAATCATTCCCCGGTACGATTTAGTGTCCACATCATTTCCGTTAGGATCGGCGTGTAACTTTGTACCGGGTGCCATGGGAGTTTTCATCGGTGAGGATTGTTCCATCTGGAATTTCTTAAGAATATCCCGGATGTACTTGGCCTGATTTATGAATATCCCGGTCGACAGTTGTTTAACTTGAAGACCTAGGAAAAAATTCATCTCACACAACATACTCATTTTAAAAAATTGTCCCATTAATTTGGCAAGGTTCTTAGCAAACTGTGTGTTAGTAGAACCGAAAATTATGTCATCGACATACACCTGAACTAACACTATATGACCTTTTTCGTTTTTAATTAAGAGAGTTGTATCAATTTTACCTCGTGAAAATCCCGATTTTATTAAAAACTTGGATAACGTACCATACCAGGCCCGTGCAGCTTGCTTCAAACCGTAGAGCGCCTTGTCTAGAATATAGACATGATTAGGCTTCTTCTCGTCCACGAACCCGTCCGGTTGCGATACGTACACCTCTTCCTTGAGTTCACCGTTGAGAAATGCGGTCTTCACATCCATTTGGAAGACCGTGAAATTTCTGTGTGCGGCGTATGCAAGGAACATACGTATTGCTTCGATTCTCACCACCGGAGCGTATGTCTCGTCATAGTCGATCCCTTCTTGTTGACGGTATCCCTTGGCCACAAGACGCGCCTTGTTTCGTACGATGATTTCGTCCTCGTCCTTTTTGTTCTTGAAGATCCATTTGGTACCGATGACCGGCTTGTGAGTTGGACGTGGGACAAGTCGCCATACTTTGAGGGCCTCAAGTTGATTGAGTTCCTCTTGCATGGCCATGACCCAGTCTGGATCTTCTAAAGCTTCGGAGACGGTTGTAGGTTCGATCTTACTCAAGAATCCAGAGAACAGGCAGAAGTTGGTCGATGCGCCTCGTGTTTGAACTGGTGTAGAGGGATCACCGATAGTCTGGTGCAGGGGATGATCTTTGGTCCATTTGGTGGTGTGTGGAAGCGGTTGTTGAGTGGAGTGTGATGTGTCCGGATCCACGTAACCACCGGTGGGAAGGTCTTGAACGGCTTCAAGTATGGCAGGCTGGTTTCTCGAAGGAGACATTGGTGGATTCGTCGAAGGTTAAGCAAATTCTGGTTCCGAGGAAGGCAGAGGTTGATCAACGAGTGACGTTGAGGACGAATCTTCAAGAGCGATCTCCGGGTTTTGAACTGGTTCCTCCGAGGGGTGGTTGTATCAGATGATGTTGATGATGAGAGTAGAGGTGTCTCCACAGTGATTGTTGGAGTGCTAGTCGAGGGCGGCGGACCGGAGAGATTCGCCGAATCCTCGATTTCAGCAGCTTCAAGTCTTGGTTGTGCTGAGACACGAGGGGTAGAAACATTAAACATATCATCATAAAAGTATTGAAACAGTAAATCTAAATCAGAAAGTGGAGCATTCGACGAAGATGCGTGATTCGGATTTATTGCCGTTTGTGCAGATCCCGAACGTGAAAGTTCGGAACCTAACACACCAGTTAAACCAAGTTCTGAACTGAGCGCACATGACATTCCTGCAAAAGAGGATTAGAAAGATTTTGGTATCCATCCATTGATGGATCCTTGATAGTTAGATGCCCTATGAGGACCAGGGATACTATAAGTACCATACCAATACTTAGCACGGTCTTTATTCACCAACTCACTTGTTCCACAATAAGAACAACACAGTTTCTGTGTGGATAAGCTGATCAGCTTATTACCAGAGTAAACACGATCAGTTTTCACAAAAAGTTTAGCGTGGAAAGCTTTGTTGTTCTTGTTACTCTTATTAGAGACAAATGGCTTTGGTGCAGGCGCGGATCCTTTAGATCTCAAAACCATGTTTACTTTCTTGAAAGATTGATTATCTTATTTGTCAATAATAGGGTCATAAAACATATTAGAGGCACGGATCTGATCTTTTGAAGAGCTATTTGATCTAATGTCGGTCTTTGAAGAAACATTTTTGTGGATAGAACTTGAAGCAGTCTTAGAAAAGCAAACTGAATGAGCTAAATCACCGTAAAGAGACTTGTCAATAAAATCTGGACTAGCAGGATTGGGTGATTCAACATCAGAGTTTTTGGCTTCAAGTTCCTTGTCATTGTTAACCAAAACATTTTTCTTTTCAAGCATTAGATCTAGCTTCTTTTGGAGATCAGATTTTAGCCTCTTCTCTATCGTAATTTCAGTTGACAAAACAGATAATTTCTTTGTAAGCTTAGAAATCTCAGTCTGAAAGATCTTTCTCTCGTTTGCAAAATCATCTTTCAAACTTTTTGCCCTAAAACCTTCAACTTTCTTCTTCTCAGACTCTTTGATTAGAACGTCTAATTCTTTCTGCAAGTCAGTTATTTTCAAAGAAAGTTCTCCATTCTTTTTAGTAAAAGATTTGCATTCAATTTCAAACTTCTCTCTTTCTAAAATCAGAATTTTTTCAAAGTAGGAGATATGTGTTGAAAGTTTTAGACATATAAACTCAAGACTCTTCTTCTCTTCAATAGATTTCTTTGAAAAATCAGATTGTTTTTGTATACGCAATTGCCTTTCCTTTGCAAAACCTTCTTTCTCCTTTTCAAATACCTTTTCAAAAGTAGTTAGTTTACTTTTAAGCTCAAGGTTTTCACAGTTCAAGAGGTTACCTTTCTCTTCAAGTGCCTTTATCTCGTCTTATGATGACAAATCAGAAATCTTCCTTTTCAGCTCAGTGTTTTCAGACTCTAATATTGTTGCCTTTTCTTCAGATTTAGCGAGTTTCTCAGAACTAATCCAGAATTGATATTTTTGTTCCTTCAGTTATTTGACGTACTTGCTGCACAATTCATCTTCTTGCTTGATATTCTTTTCATATAGTCTTGCTTGCTCTTTCTCTTCAAGTGCCTTCATGTCGTCTTGTGATGACAATTCAGAAATCTTCCTTTTCAGCTCAGTGTTTTCAGATTCTAAGATCGTTGCCTTTTCTTCAGATTTAGCAAGCTTATCAGAACTTTCAGATAATTGCAGTTTCTGTTCCTTCAGTTCTTTGAAGTACTTTATGCACAACTCATCTGCTTGCTTGATATTCGTTTTATATAATTTTTCACTTTCTCTACAATCCCGATTGAAGCAATACCTCGACATTGTTACTGCACTACGACGAACAGAAAACGAGTATCTTCTGGACCTCAAACGATTAATCCCATCGTTCAGAATGTAGACCAAGATGTCGTGAAGCTACTGTCCAAAAAGCGTGACGATCCGACGGTTCAAACTCCAGGAATAGGACAAACGGCACGCTGCGTTTTCCAGAAAATTCAATACGAATTTTTATGCTTTTTCTTGCTTTCGATTGGCTTCTTTTCTTTCTTCAAATCACCGATTCGACTCTGATACCACGTGTAGATCCCTGATTGACAGGTAAAAATGAAATCCATGAGCAATAACAAGAACAATTGTTGATTTCAAGTTGTCATCCATCTCGTATTCATTCAAAGAATCAATCGTTCCGAGAATATTACAATTCAATGTAGGGAACGATTACTAAACAATAAGCTCTCTAATGAATCGCTAACCTAAAACTAAAGGTTAACTAAACCTTATATACTAAGGCTTTAGACAAACAAGGCCTAAGCCCATTAGGCTAAACGAAGCCCAATTAACACAATTAAGGCTTTTACAATAAAATAATAAACTAATTAAGCTCTATATAATTCTTTATATATCTTTCTAATATGTAGGACATTTATGGTCCTAACAAGGGATGTCCGTTCTGAAAGATCGTACGGAGACGTGCAAGGGGATAAGACAAAAGTAACTTGTAGAGGAAATTTCATGATCAGCGTTCACTGACTAGTTCTTTATCAGCGAGTGATAAAGTTCAGCATTCGCTGAAGTCTTCTACTTGAGAAATCACGTTGAGTGGACAGGTCTTGGCTTCGTTGATATCCGCATCAGTTCATTAGTAGACTTGTCGCTGGTTCTTTGGCTTGATCTTCGACTTCAGCGTAGAACATTGTTGACGTGAAACTTGTCTTCAGGGATCATAAGTAAACAACTAAAATTATCAGCGATCATCAGTAAAACTGAACAGGCTCAGGGCTTGCTGATGAACAGTTTCGCTGAATGTATAAAATAAATAACTTGAGTTTCCTATCAGCGGTACTGAAACAGACTTAGTATTTATCAGCGATAGTAAAACACTTATACATAATGTTTACTTACAATTTTCACTAAGTGATTCTTAGAGAGTCATTATCAAATCATTGAGGGTTTGGATCAAAAGTTTAATTCATAAAAATCATTTTTGAAATTTTTGGGTTAATGATGTTCTTGAAGTGTTCTTGAGAAAAGCATGTAAATCTGAGTTTTTGATCCAAATTCATTGATGTTATGTTTTAAAAATGTGTTTGTTAATGATTTGATCTGAAATACATGAGATGACATGAGATAACAGTTTGTTTGTAGTTTTCCTTTTAATTTCAGATTGCAACAGCAGTGTTTCATCGAATTGAAAAGAAAAGAAGTGAATCAAAAAGTCAACATTAAAAAGTCAACATTCAGAAGTGAAAAGATTCACTCCAGTTGCGAAAACTATAACTTTTCGCAAAGTCTTAAATGCGAAACGTTCACATCTTACTCATTCAGCAATCCCAAATGTTTAGCAAGCTGCTGTGATCAGATTATTTTAGCAAGCTGTTTTCAGATTAGTTTCTGGTCGAAAGTTCAGCCAGTTTAGTGATTTGAAAGTTTTTTCCGGAGAAGTCGCCTGAAAAATGAGTTTAGACGGAAGTTGATGTTAGCTCCAACTTCTGTAGTTAAAGAAGTATTGAAAAATAGGCTAAGTGTAAAGTCATCGACAGATGACAAGACCACAGAGCCTCTGTCACACTTGACAGAGCCTCTGTGGTATGAAGACTGAAGACTTAGAAGATAATCTGAAGATCAAAGAGAAGATAATCGTGCCTCACACGTTTTCTGCTGTACGAAGATTCTGAAGATCGTTCGTACAAGGCGTGCCCTGCCAACTCCACGTGTCAACCTATGATGGGTTACAGCCTTGGTAGAAGACGGCGCACTACATTAACGTTGTACCTGTTGCAGTCCCACGATCGTGTCTTTGTACCCTTAGTACTTCTTGTCTCCCCATTGTCCCCTGAAGAATAGTATAAATAGAAGGCTCATGTTGAGCTCTTCCATTAACTTTGCACAAACGCACACACCTATTAGAGCAGAATTCATTTTATCTTCGGTGTTCTTGGTGTTCTTGGCTAATCAATATACAGTGAATTGTTGAGTTAAATATCTGTGTTATTTCTATTTCACGTATTTGATATTGTGTGTTTTTCTACCTAGAATATATCTTTAGTTCGCTAAAACGCTTCCGCACATTCTTTTGTTTGAACTATTAGATATTAATATCATTGTTGAGTAAAATCGGGATCAACAATTGGTATCAGAGCTATCCTTGATTTTTTATATCAAGAGATCCTCTCTGACAATGATTTTTGGTAGAAACTTGGATTGATTTTAACCTGTTCTTCGTTTATTTCAAACAGCCTCTGTTTTTCTGCTACTCTCGACCTGTTCGACTTTAGTAAACTAACAGAACCTGTTTCGTTGGTTAAATCTTTCCATTTTAGTGCATTGTTCAAGGTTTTGAGCTTATAAACTCATTTAAAAAATTCCACTCCATCATCTAAAAGTTTGCTGTTCATACTCTGTTTTCTGGTGTTTTCTTAAAACTTCTTTCAAAAGGGCAAACGCGAACAACTTCTTCACCTGTAACATCCTAAATTTTCGTTATTTGTATTTCATTAAGAATTGGGTTGTATTTGTAATTGTTGTAACCTTGGGATTGTATGGAAGTTTTATAATCCAATTTAAGGTTGAAATTCAAAAGAATGAAAGTTTAGTATACTTATTGGAATTAATGTAACTATGGGGTAAGTTATGTTACTTTGGAAATGTTTGTGTGAATAAGATACTGAGAATGAGAAATATCTCATTCTTGTTTTGTGTTGAGTCGGCAAAAGAGAGAAGCAGGAAGAAAAAAGAGAAAGAAGAAAGAAGCTTGGTTCTTCATTTTGGTAAGAGATTTGAAATGATTTCTAGTAGCAATCTGTTGTAGTTATGTGTTTATAAATGTATCTGTATTGTGAATAGGGTTGAAAATCGTTTACAACAGATTTGGAGATTTACGATTTTGGTAGAGAAACAAGTTTTGCTACAAAAGGTGAGTTAATTCGATTCGTTGTACAAATCAGTGTTTTTAAGTTGTACTAACCTTAATATAACTGTGTAAATTGACTGAGGACTGAATGGAATACGTAGATTGAACTAATTTTACAAGTTAAGTCGATTTGTGGACTTGATTGAAATAGACTGTACGTAGTCCCGGTACATGAACGAAATCCCGGTACTTAAGAGTCCCGGTGCAGTCCCGGTAGTGACAAGTCCCGGTATAGGCAAGTCCCGGTAGTGGCAAGTCCCGGTAGTTGGAAGTCCCAGTAGAGGCAAATCCCTGTACTTATGAGTTCCGGTGAAGTTCCGGTACATGTGTTGAATACCGGGAGTTAAGGACACCGGGAGTTGGGAATACCGGGAGTTGGATAAAAATAGTCAGTTTACAGATTTTGGTAATAGATCTTGGATAGGAACTTAAGAATATAAAAGTTAAGGTATCCAGAGACTTTGTATTATCTGTACTATTCTAGAAATTGGAAAGTATAGTTTCGTTAATCGTGGAAAGGTGCGATTTAAGAATTGACATATACCTTATGTTGCTTAACCATACGTACCCTTGAAGAGTAGTATGTTAGGGTTATAGACTGCCCTAGTGTGATACTAGGCAAGAATGTGTTAAATGTGATTTGCTCATACTGAATGATATGAGGAATCTATATGGTATAAAGGCGATTTGCTCATACTGACTGATATGAGAAATATGTATTAAGCATTAACTTGCACGAGTAGAAATAAGTGTAATGGATCCATAGGCACTAAAGTTTGGTAATCACATGGAATAGGCGTGTGGTATTACTCGTTTAATCGTTATTCCAGTGTGTGTGGGAAATTATGGAATAGGCGTGTGGTATTAATCGTTATTCCTGATTTCTAAGGAAGAGAGTGAGGTTGACATAAGTACTTGTAATCTCTGCTTCCTTACTGATAAATGGGCGTGTGTAATCACGATTTATTGGTGGAGAGCATTGATCTAGAATCTTTGAAGATTCGTAGTGTGGCTCTGGGGTTTGATATGCTGATAAAATTGTTGTCAGTCATAGTCATGGGAATGGATAAAATTGTATAATGAAATAGAGTTATACGTGGGGTAAGAAAAAGAGTAACCAGGTTTGTTATAACTTGTTTACATTGATTTTTGCAAATGTTATTATTGAAATGAATGTTCTCACTAGGCGTTGGCCTAATCGTTTCATATAATGTTTTCTTACCAGGTTCAGGCTCGGGCCAATAAAGGGTTGTGGGACGAGTGTTTTTGGAATAACAGAAGTGGCATTTACCAAAAAGGAGATTTTTGAAGGATAGCTTAGATAACTCAATTAATCTGATTATAGTGACATGATTAGATTGATAGGTTAGTCGAAGTATCCTGTATTGTAATTACACTCTTGATGGTTAATTCCTTTGCTATCTATATAAGTTGTAGTTTTATTGTCATAACCTGTTGTAACTTAAGGTCTAAATTGGTCCGGATTTTGGGGCGTTACAATATGGTATCAAAGCGTTAGTTTAAGCGAACTAAGTATGCTGATGAGATATTTAGACTTAAGCTGAGATGAATTAGGTTATGATATGTGAGATATGGGTAGAAGTGCTAAGACGGGATAGTCTTAGGGTCGACGGAAATACGTGAAATTAATACTGTGACAATGGAAATATGATTCTCATGTATAGTATGTTCACAATTTCAATTAGCTACTGTTATTATGAATATATTGTTACACAAGCATACTTATTTCTAAATTGTTACAGTGATTAATGATCGGTAAAGTACGTTCGTATGTCTAGATTTGTGTAACCATTTCTTATGGTTATTCCTTTGTGTTTTATCAGAAAATGGTAAATACGCCGCCGTTGTCCCCTATTTCTGAAATGAATAGGACTGGGATTGACTGGACTGAAGAAAGACAACATGGATTAGGTGGAGTTCCTGAGACTCCGCCGGATTTTCTTTCTATTGGAGGATCACATAGCCGGATGCATGGGGTGGGTACCAGTACTACCATCCCGAGAACACCAGAAGCAGGAATAGAGTCTCGGATGATGGAAAATATGATGCGGATGATGAACACGGCAATGGAAAGACAATCTGAAATGTTCATGAAGGCGCTTGATGATCGTACGACGGGGGTACCACGAACAACAACAGATGCTGGAATAATCCCTCCACTTCATACTCCAGTAACAGAAACTGAAGGGAGAGTAGAAAGAGGTTGCTCGTATAAGACTTTTCTAAGTTGTAAACCACCGGAGTTTGCCAGAGCGGATAATCCAGTGGCGTGTGTGAACTGGATCAGAGAGATAGAACAAGCCTTTCGGGCATGCGAATGTGATGAAAAGTCGAAAGTTAAGTTTGCTTCGCAGATGCTGAGAGGAAACGCGTTGATGTGGTGGAATGTGCTGACTGCTTCAATTGCGACTTCCGTCCTGTCTGCAATGACTTGGGAGTCATTTAAAAAGAAGCTTTTGGAAGAATACTGCAACGAAAGCGAGATGGATCGAATTGAGGAGGAATTTCGAAACTTGAAGAAGGGTACTAATATTGTTCGAAAGTATACGGAACTGTTCATGGAGAAGTTGAATCTAGTTGGGCATGTAGCTCCAACTGAGAAGGGTAGAGTTAAGGCTTATCTGAAAGGACTGTCGGCGGATATGATGTCGCGAGTGCGGAGTTCTAAAGCTTCGACGTTGAGAGAAACGATCGAAGAAGCCAAAGTGATAGAAAATGTATATGCCTTGGATAAAGAAGAAAAGACCCAAGTTGGGGAGAAGCGAAAATGGGAAGTTCGATCAGAGCATTCACAGAAGTCAAGGAGCGCTGGTAAAGGTACTTCTTATGAATCACGCTGGTAAAGGTACTTCTTATTTCGGGCAGTGTCGAGTGATAGCATCTGAATGTTTTAAGTGTGGAAAGAGTGGGCATACTATGAATAATTGTCCAGTACGGGGGAATACATGTTTTGAGTGTAAGCAACCGGGTCACTTTCGTCGGGAGTGCTCAAGGCTGAAAAAGAGCGGCGATCAGAGTAAGAAACCAGTTATTCCGAAGCCAACGGGCCGAGCTTTTCAAATGACCGCTGATGAAGCTAAGGAATCAAGGGACGTTGTCTCGAGTACATTCCTTGTTAATTCTTGTCCTGCACGTATTTTGTTTGATTGTGGAGCAAATTTGTCATTTGTGTCCAAATCATTCTATCCTAAATTAGCTACCCCTGTTACTACTTTAGATGATGCTTTAGTAGTAGAGGTAGCTAATGGGGGTCAAGCTTTGGTTCGAGAAAGGATTGGTGGTTGTACTATTCTTATAGAAGAGACGAAATTTTCGATCAACTTGTTGTTGATGGAAATTGGAGGGTTTGACATAGTTGTGGGTATGGATTGGCTGACGGCCAATCAAGCAGAAATATTTTGCGCAAAGAAATTAATCAGGATTCCGATGACCGATAAGGATGACGTATTCATCTTCGGGGAAAAGCAAAAGGGGGAAAATCCGTTAATCTCTGTTGTGAAGGCGCGGAAGTGTTTAATGAAAGGATGTATATCCTATCTGGCGTATGTTTTAGATGGAAGGTTGGAAAAGAAACAATTGGAAGATATCAAGGTGGTACGTGAGTTTCCTGACATATTTCCTGATGATCTTCCTGGTCTACCTACTGAAAGGCAGGTGGAGTTTAGAATTAATCTCATTCCAGGTTCGTCTCCGATAGCGCGGGCACCTTACCGTCTAGCGCCATCTGAAATGAAAGAGATGATGACTCAACTCCAGGAGTTATTAGATAAAGGTTTTGTCAGACCGAGTTCTTCGCCTTGGGGAGCTCCAGTCCTGTTTGTTAAGAAGAAAGACGGTACTATGAGAATGTGTATAGATTACCGCGAGCTGAATAAGGTGACGATTAAGAATAAATATCTGCTTCCAAGAATCGATGATCTATTTGATCAACTTCAAGGGGCAGGATGTTTTCTAAGATTGATTTGAGGTCGGGGTATCACCAAGTGCAGGTTAGAAATGAAGATATTCCTAAGACCGCTTTTAGAACCAGATACGGGCATTATGAGTTTCTAGTTATGCCATTCGGGTTGACAAATGCTCCTGCTGTCTTCATGGATCTGATGAATAGAGTGTGTCGACCTTTCTTGGACAAGTTTGTTATCGTCTTTATTGATGACATACTTGTGTATTCAAAGACTGAAGCAGATCATGAACAACACCTACGAGAAGTCTTAGAAGTTTTAAGAAATTGTACGCGAAGTTTTCAAAATGTGAATTTTGGTTAAATGAAGTACAATTTCTAGGTCACGTGATCACTTCAGAAGGAGTCAATGTAGACCCAGCTAAGATTGAAGCTATGGCAAATTGGGAGACACCTAGAATTGCATCTGAAATAAGAAGTTTCTTGGGTTTAGCAGGTTATTAAAGAAGGTTTATTAAAGACTTTTCTAAGATTGCATCTGCTTTGACTATTTTGACTAGAAAGAACGTGAAGTTTGTCTGGACGGAGAAACAAGAATCGGCTTTCAGAACATTACGTCAAAAGTTGTGTGAGGCTCCGGTTCTTGCTTTACCAGAAGGAACATAAGATTTAATGGTGTACAGTGATGCTTCAAAGATGGGTCTAGGGTGCGTATTGATGCAACGAGGAAAAGTGATTGCTTATGCGTCAAGACAACTTAAAGAACACGAGAAGAACTACCCGACACATGATTTGGAGTTAGCAGCTGTCGTGTTTGCTTTTAAGCTGTGGAGGCACTACTTGTATGGAACCAAATGTACTCTTTTTACTGACCATAAAAGTTTGCAGCATGTTTTTGATCAGAAAGAGTTAAATATGAGACAGCGAAGATGGTTAGAAATACTTAAAGATTACGATTGTGAATTTCATTACCATCCTGGTAAAGCAAATGTCGTGGCCGATGCCTTAAGTAGGAAAGAGTATAGTGGATGTTTGAAATCGATCAATGCTAGAATTGATGTGACATCAAGTTTGATGGAAAAGAAAAAAGAGGCACAAGCGGAGGCTTTACGGGAAGTAAACCTGAAAGAAGAAGTGATGGGCAAGCAACACCTTCAGTTGACTGAAGATGGCAGTGGAATAAAGCTGTTCCAAGGTCGCGTTTGGGTACCAAAGATTGGAGGAAATCGAGAGTTGATTCTCGAAGACGCTCATAGATCTAAGTATTCCATACACCCTGGGAATACGAAGATGTATCAAGATTTGAAATTGCATTATTGGTGGCCGTCTATGAAAGTAGATGTGGCCCGGAAGGTAGAAACATGTAGAACATGTTCGTTGGTGAAAGCAGAACATCAGAAACCTTACGGAAGTTTCCAAGACGCAAAAGGGTAACGACACAATATGGGTAATCGTGGATAGATTAACTAAGAGTGCTCATTTTCTGGCTATGAAAGAAACATCACCAATTGAGAAGTTGGCAAAGCTGTATATTGATGAGGTGGTGTCAAGACATGGTATACCGGTGTCGATTGTGTCAGATCGTGATAGTCGGTTTACCTCAAGGTTTTGGCGATCACTACAAGAGGAATTGGGTACGAAAGTTAATTTGAGCACTACTTTTCATCCGCAGACTGATGGACAGAGTGAAAGGAATATACAAACTTTGGAAGATATGCTTAGGTCATGTGTATTGGATTTTGGAGGTAACTGGGATACACATCTACCGTTAGTAGAATTTGTGTATAATAACAGTTATCATTCCAGTATCGGAAGAGCGCCCTTCAAAGCCTTGTATGGTAAAAAATGTAGAACTCAGGTATGTTGGTTAGAAGCCGGAGAGAAGCAGTTTGCTGGTCCAGAATTGGTACAACAAACAGCTGATAAGGTGAAAGAAATTCGGCAACATATGAAAGCAGCTCAGGACCGACAAAAGAGTTATGCTGATCCGAAAAGGAGACCAAAGGAATTTCAAGTTGGAGAGCGCGTGATGCTTAAAGTGTCCCCATGGAAGGGTGTGATAAGGTTTGGTAAACGTGGGAAGTTAAGTCCTCGTTTTCTAGGACCTTTCACTATCACAAAAAGGATTGGTTTACAAGCGTATCAGTTGGATCTTCCACCAGAGTTGGAAGGGGTTCATAATACCTTTCATGTTTGTTATCTTCGGAAGTGTTTAGCCGAAGAAGAGGATGTGATACCACTCACTGATGTGAGAGTAGATGAAAAGAGTCGCTATGTTGAAGAACCAGAGGCAATTTTGGAAAGATCGGTTAGAAAACTACGTAGTGGTAAGGAAGTAGCCATGTTGAAAGTATAGTGGAAACACCATCGAGGTATTAATGTGACTTTAGAGTCAGAAGAAAGTATGAAAGATAAGTATCCTCATTTGTTTACTTGATTTTGATTTCGGGGACGAAATCATTTTTAAGTTGGGGAGTATTGTAACATCCTAAATTTTCGTTATTAGTATTTTATTAAGAATTGGGTTGTATTTGTAATTGTTGTAACCTTGGGATTGTATGGAAGTTTTATAATCCAATTTAAGGTTGAAATTCAAAAGAATGAAAGTTTAGTATACTTATTGGAATTAATGTAACTATGGGGTAAGTTATGTTACTTTGGAAATGTTTGTGTGAATAAGATACTGAGAATGAGAAATATCTCATTCTTGTTTTGTGTTGAATCGGCAAAAGAGAGAAGCATGAAGAAAATAGAGAAAGAAGAAAGAAGCTTGGTTCTTCATTTTGGTAAGAGATTTGAAATGATTTCTAGTAGCAATCTGTTGTAGTTATGTGTTTATAAATGTATCTGTATTGTGAATAGGGTTGAAAATCGTTTACAACAGATTTGGAGATTTACGATTTTGGCAGAGAAACAAGTTTTGCTACAAAAGGTGAGTTCATTCGATTCGTTGTACAAATCAGTGTTTTTAAGTTGTACTAACCTTAATATAGCTGTGTAAATTGACTGCGGACTGAATGGAATACGTAGATTGAACTGATTTTACAAGTTAAGTCGATTTGTGGACTTGATTGAAATAGACTGTACGTAGTCCCGGTACATGAACGAAAGCCCGGTACTTAAGAGTCCCGGTGCAGTCCCGGTAGTGACAAGTCCCGGTAGAGGCAAGTCCCGGTAGTGGCAAGTCCCGGTAGTTGGAAGTCCGGGTAGAGGCAAATCCCGGTACTTATGAGTTCCGGTGAAGTTCCGGTACATGTGTTGAATACCGGGAGTTAAGGACATCGGGAGTTGGGAATACCGGGAGTTGGATAAAAATAGTCAGTTTACAGATTTTGGTAATAGATCTTGGATAGGAACTTAAGAATATAAAAGTTAAGGTATCCAGAGACTTTGTATTATCTGTACTATTCTAGAAATTGGAAAGTATAGTTTCGTTAATCGTGGAAAGGTGCGATTTAAGAATTGACATATACCTTATGTTGCTTGAACATACGTACCCTTGAAGAGTAGTATGTTAGGGTTATAGACTGCCCTAGTGTGATACTAGGCAGGAATGTGATTTGCTCATACTGAATGATATGAGGAATCTATATGGTATAAAGACGATTTGCTCATACTGAATGATATGAGAAATCTGTATTAAGCATTAACTTGCACGAGTAGAAATAAGTGTAATGGATCCATAGGCACTAAAGTTTGGTAATCACATGGAATAGGCGTGTGGTATTACTCGTTTAATCGTTATTCCAGTGTGTGTGGGAAATTATGGAATAGGCGTGTGGTATTAATCGTTATTCCTGATTTCTAAGGAAGAGAGTGAGGTTGACATAAGTACTTGTAATCTCTGCTTCCTTACTGATAAATGGGCGTGTGTAATCGCGATTTATTGGTGGAGAGCATTGATCTAGAATCTTTGAAGATTCGTAGTGTGGCTCTGGGGTATGATATGCTGATAAAATTGTTGTCAGTCATAGTCATGGGAATGGATAAAATTGTATAATGAAATAGAGTTATACGTGGGGTAAGAAAAATAGTAACCAGGTTTGTTATAACTTGTTTACATTGATTTTTGCAAATGTTATTATTGAAATGAATGTTCTCACTAGGCGTTGGCCTAATCGTTTCATATAATGTTTTCTTACCAGGTTCAGGCTCGGGCAAATAAAGGGTTGTGGGACGAGTGTTTTTGGAATAGCAGAAGTGGCATTTACCAAAAAGGAGATTTTTGAAGGATAGCTTAGATAACTCAATTAATCTGATTATAGTGACATGATTAGATTGATAGGTTATTCGAAGTATCCTGTATTGTAATTACACTCTTGATGGTTAATTCCTTTGCTATCTATATAAGTTGTAGTTTTATTGTCATAACCTGTTGTAACTTAAAGTTTAAATTGGCCCGGATTTTGGGGCGTTATATCACCGCTGGTTCTTTAACCAAGCCACCCACTCTACTCAGAGATGAGTACCCTCAATGGAAGATACGAATGATTCACTTCTTCGAGGGTACTGACAATAAACTCGTTCACTATATCCGCAATCCTCCTTTCGTTCCCATGATCACAGTACCACGTGTACCTGCCACAGATGATACACCAGAGATTCCTGAGCACGAGAAACCAACGACAAAGGATAAGTGGTCCACTACTGACTGGGAGAAATATGAGATTGCTCAGAAGACCAAGCGACTTCTGATAATGGCCATACCCAATGACCTCTTCTAATCCCTAGATGCGTGTGAATCTGCATACGATCTATGGAAGGAACTGGAGAAACAATTGGAGGGAGGGGCCAAGACTCAGAAGAACCGCAAAGCCCAATGCATCAACGAATACTACGCATTCAAAGCTCTGCCGACAGAATCTTTGCAGTCAACATACGACAGATTCAACTCTCTTATCAACAAGTGTAGGAAATTCGGAATTCACATAACTTCTTAAGAGAACAACGTCATGTTCCTAAAAAGCCTTAATGAAGAATGGCTCCAGTTGTCTATGTCTCTGCAAACTAATCAGGACTTAGACACCTGGACTCTGTCAGATCTTTATGGAACATTGGCTGCCCAAGAAACTCAGATTGCACAGGCAAAAACTCAAACCGGTGGGCCTCTTGCACTTGTTGGTAAGGCCTCAGAAGCAAAGGATAAACCAAAGAAGGAGAAGTCTGTGGAGGAGAAGAAAAAGAAGAAGAAGAAGAAGGTGTTTGTGGTTGATAGTGAAGAGGAGGAATTGGTGGAAGAAGAGGAGGCAACTATGGCCTCAATAGCTAAATCTTTAGCTCTATTGACAAGAGAGTTCAACAGAGGATACCAGAAGAAGTCCGGTTATGAACGCAATGGGAGAGATGATCGTGGTGATTCAAGGAATCAGGGAAGAGAAGGATCGAATGACCAACAGAGGTCAAATGACAAGCATGACAGAGGTGGTGACCAACAGAGGTCAGGTGACAGAGCTGGGAATGCACCCCAGAATCAGGGTTGTTTCAATTGTGGCAAGCCAAGCCACTATGCCGCAGACTACAAGAGCAAACCAAACCGCCCTCAGAGGGACTCTGCTTTCTACAAAAAGAAAGCAGAATACTATGCACAGAAGTCGCTCATGGTGGAGCAAGAGAACTGGCAGTCAGATGAATCCTCTGACGAAGGTGAAAAGAAGAACACTCTGTTCTACGGGATGGCAGAGGTCAGCTCCTCCGACTCTGACTGTGAGGTATCCACTTCTGACTCTTCCTTTAATGAAACAGAAGATGATTTGCTTAAACTGACAGTTGAATACAATGAACTTAAAAAGACCTGTAAAAATGTCCAGAAGAAGCTTGCATTCTTTGAGAGAGAAGCTAGACTTCTCACTCAAGAAAAGGAAGAGATTGAAACAAATTGGCACAAACATCTAAACCCTTTAAAAGAAAAGATTTCAGAACTCAACTCTGCCTTAAAAGCTAAATCAAAAGAACTTATGGATGTTGAGAGCGACATAATGAATATTCTTGCTCTTAAACATTATTTTCAAAAGGAAAGAGAAGTCCTTCATCAAGACCTACTCAGAACAGACCTTTTAATTAAGAAATATCAAGATGCACAGATGGTATATGAAAAGGTGAATACACAAATAGGGAGACGGGGAACTGGCTTCTGTGATATAGATCCATACACTGGAACCAAAAGAGACAAGTCGTTGTCATCTCTATTTTGTATTGGAAGCACAAGAAAACCAGGTTTTCCAAACTTAACCTCTGTAAGCAAAAGGCAAAAAGACTCTAGGGAACCTCACATGAGGAAACCTCTGAAGATGATAAATATGTGGTTTGAAATCACAGATATGTCATCTTCAATCTCTATCAAAAGAGACTCCAAACCTAAGAAATATCTGAAAACACAAGATCAGATAGGAATCTTCAAGTTTGGTGACCCCGAGACTCAAACACATGTTGCTTTTGTCTGCACTATAGATTCTGAGACGAAACTATCTGCAGAGGCACCTGAATTCTTGCCCGATTCTTCAGAAGAAAAACTAAAAAACGTTTCTAAAAATGAGTTAATGGAAATTGGTAAAAACAATTTTTATAAAAACCTATGTACATCCTCTGTTGATCAAAATCTCTCTAAGGAAATCTTGATAAATACTTCTGCTGATTTGGAAGATAGTCCCAAAGAAAAGGATGAAAGTGAGTATGGCACATGCTCTGAAAGTCTAGCCTCTGTCGACAGAGATCTTAGTGACTCAACCTCTGTATATGAGGACGATTCATCCTCTGACGAATCTGAGACTGACTCAAAAGAGTCAGAGATAGTTCCTTGTGGTGCAGAGGGAATTAAACTTCCCTCTGGAATTCTTAACAGAACCATTCCTCCTAAGGAGAAAACCACAAGGATTCCTATCTATCCAGACTTTTTGGACATGTCTATACAAGCCAAAACCTCTCTTGAGCTTGAGAAAACCAAACAACAAAAGGAAATGTCTTCTCATAATCCAACAAGTTCAAAAATTTTAAACCCTTAAGGCCTCTTAAAAAAATTAACTTGGAAACAAAAGGGTAAGTGGGTTGAAAATAACAAATCTTTTTCTTCTGTGACAGTGAAACCTGCAGAAGTTCACCACAGAGGAAGGGGTCCATAGAAGGCTACTCTCCATATAGAATTTTCAAAACAACAATCTAGCCTACATAGGTCTTCTTGTAATAGGAAGTCAAATGCTAGGGTAGAATGTAATAATAAAGCCTCTGTACCCCTATTTAATGTTTTCAATGAAAAGTTCAAGCAAATTTCTTCGCATATTCATTATTGTCATTGTTTTGAACTTATGCATCAATTGAATAAACATTTCTCTAGCCCACACTGTTTCCTATGTTTACCCAAAAAGAATGCAAAATCTAAGGGAAAGAAGAAACAAACTGGTTCTTCAACAGAAGTTAAAACCAAACCCAAGGATGCCAAGGCAACCTTGAAGACCTCTGACAAAGCTGGACCCATTTGGATATGGGTACCTAAAAATCTCTGATTGTTTTACAGAGGAAGTATGTGCCGATCTGGTATCTAGACTCCGGATGCTCGCGGCACATGACTGGCGACAGTGGTCTACTATCCACTTACAAAGATAAACTCGATGGTGGATCTGTGACCCTTGGCGACAACAAGAAGGGATATATAAAAGGCTACGGAGTCATCAAGAAGGAAAACATAACCGTTTGCAAAGTTGCATATGTAGATGGCCTTAAACACAACCTACTCAGTGTTAGCCAACTTTGTGATACGGGTTTTGACGTCATGTTCAAAAGAACCTTCTGCTCTCTGCAAGGTAAAGATACAGGAGTCGAACTTCTACGAGCTGAACGTAAGGTAGATTTGTACCTCATGAACTTTAGTGCCAGGAACAAGAAGGACAAGCTCTACCTTGTTGCCTGTAAAAACAAAGAAGCCTGGTTATGGCATAACAGGTTCTGCCACTTAAACTTTCACACTTTAGACAAACTTGTTAAACTTGATATTGTTAAAGGTTTGCCAAATGTCAAATTCAGTAAAGATCATTTGTGCTCTGCTTGCGAAATGGGTAAACTCAAAAGAGCTTCCCATAAAGGCAAGACTGATGTGTCTTGCCCTAGGCCTCTGTATATGCTACACGTTGACCTCTGCGGTCCAATCACTACACAGAGCCTAGGCGGCAAGAAATATATACTTGTGTTGATTGATGAATACTCGAGATATACATGGGTGGAATTTTTCAGAAAGAAATCATATGTTCCTAACATTCTAATAAACCTAATGAAAAGAATTCAGGTTCTGTATGAGTGCAAGATTCAAAAGTTAAGAAGCGACAATGGCACAGAATTCAAAAACTCTGTCATTAAAGCCTATCTTACAGAAGAAGGCATATATCAGAACTTCTCTGCTGCACGCACCCCACAACAGAATGGCGTGGTTGAACGAAAGAACCGCACGCTTGTGGAGGCTGCAAGAACTATGCTGACAGCATCTGGATTGTCCATTTCTTTCTGGGCAGAAGCTGTATCAACCGCTTGCTATACCCAAAATCGATCAGCGATAGTAAAAAGGCACATCAAGACACCTCATCACTTGATCAACAAAAGGCGACCAAACATCAAGTTCTTCCACGTATTTGGATGCAAGTGCTTTGTTCTATACAATAGAGAAGCTAGAGGAAAGTTTGATGTGAAAGCAGATGAAGGCAAGTTCATTGGGTCCTCTGCCACCTCAATGGCCTACAAAGTTTACCTTCTGCGGTCCCGAACCATTATAGAGAGAATCAATGTCTCTTTTGATGACTCCTTTCAAAAGACTTCTGAACAAATCAGTTCAGAACTCGGTCTCAAAAAAGAATCCACTGGCATCTCCCCTACAAGAGAAGCAGAACTAAATCTACTATTTGAAGAGATGTTCCACGATGATATTGATCCCTCTACCGGAGCCGTCCGAGCCTCTGGAGAAACATCTTCTGCAGACCAGACTGAGTCAGGTATATCTCTAACTGGTCCATTAAATACTTCATCCTCTTCTGTGAATCGTGCAAACGCAAGTGCTGAGGGGGAGCGAACAGAAGATGATACAACAAAGGATTCTACTACAGAGGCACTGGAAATACCAACTCCAGTATCTACAGAGGAAGCAATACCAGAGGAAAACGAGGATTTGGTCTCAATTTCCTCAGAGGAACCAATTCCAACTCTTATCCCAATACCCTTACAAGCTGCAACACCAAGTCCAAGCACAGAAGTACCTTCCACTACAGAGGTTGCACCAGAACCGACAAGTGCAACCACAGAGGTTCAACTGGATTATGCTAATGACCATCTTCCAAGGACGACAAAGTGGACGAAAAGCCATCCTCAGAGCCTGATAATCGGCGATCCTTCTGAAAAGGTCAAGACAAGATCAGCCACTGCTAACTTTTGTTTCTTTACAAATTTTATCAGTGTGATCGAGCCAAAACGTGTCTCTGAAGCCCTAGATGATCCAAACTGGGTAGATGCTATGCAAGAAGAGCTTCTACAGTTTGAGAGAAACAAAGTCTGGACCCTAGTTCCTCTGCCAAAAGGTAAACAAGCAATAGGGACTAAATAGGTCCTCAGAAACAAGAAGGATGAGGATGGGGTGGTCATTAGAAATAAAGCGAGATTGGTGGCCAAGGGATATTGCCAAGCAGATGCCATTGATTACGATGAGACTTTTGCCCCTGTCGCACAACTCGAAGCAATAAGAATCTTCTTAGCCTTCGCAGCCCACAGAGGTTTCAAAGTTTTTCAAATGGATGTAAAATCTGCCTTTCTGAATGGTCAAATCAAGAAGAAGTATACGTCTAGCAGCCACCAGGGTTTGAAAGTGCCAAGTACCCAAACTACGTTTATTATCTTGATAAAGCTCTGTATGGACTGAAACAGGCTCTAAGAGCATGGTACGAACGACTTTCAACCTTTTTTCTTGACAATGATTTCTACAGAGATTCAGATTATGGAGGATGCAAGCTTGACCGAAAAAGTACCTCTGGGAGTTGTCAACTCCTGGGTGGTAAACTTGTCAGCTGGACTTCAAAGAAGCAGAATTGCGTGTCGACATCTACAACAGAAGCTGAATATGTGGCTGCTGCTAGCTGTTGCTCCCAGGTTCTGTGGATGCGAACTCAGCTAAAGGACCATGGTTTCAACATATACAAGATACCCATCCTCTGTGACTCAAAAAGTGCCATTGCAATCTCTGCAAATCCTGTACATCACTCCAAAACAAAGCATATCAATATCCGTTTCCACTTTCTGAAGCATCATGTTGAACTAGGCACAATCGAGATGTACTTTGTGTCCACTGAATACCAACTTGCAGACTTATTTACCAAGGCACTACATGAGAAAATATTCCTTTTCTTGGTGAGTAAGTTGGGTATGATAAACATGAGTTGACCCCTCTGTAAGTAAGACTTGATCGGCTTGTATATATGTACATATTTATACTCTTCTGCATGTAAATTCCCTATCATCAAAAGTTCTGTAATCAACAGAGATTCTGTAGGAATGCTCAGAACCTCTGACGTTTCCCACAGAACCTCTGGTGAGTTTTGACCTATGTTCTATGCAATTATTTATCTCATCTGATCCAAGCATAGGTCAATGGGGAGCTAAAGGAGACCTTGAATTAATCTACAGAAGTGGTTAATTCAAGGGGGAGCCCAAGAAGAAATGTGACCAACCAAATCTACAGAAGTCTTGTACTTTGCAAGGCAAAGGAGAATCAAAAGGAGAATGTCTCGCACAAAACCTTTTTGAAAACAGTTTTTCAGGACACCAATTTCCAAATATGTTCTAAAAACACAGTTTCAAACAATCAAAACTTTGGATGATCAAAAAGGTTTATGAGCTTTCCGTTATTGGAAATTTAAGGTCATAGAGCCTCTGCGGAGCTCCGTAGAGCTTCTGTAAGTCAGAGCCTCTGTAAATTTAAATTTCTACACAAAGACTCTATCGATCATTTCCACTGTCTTTTCAAACATTTTGGTAAAGCTGAAAGCTCAGAGGTTATGAAAGAAGGTTTCAAATCACAGAGCTCATTCCACCACAGCGCCTCTGTTGATTTGACACTTGTGCATAGAAATGGGATTCTGCAGGATGCGGGTTATTTATGAAGGTGACAGACATTTGAGTATAGAGACGCCCATGCGCTCAGCATTAATGGGTCGTGCACGACGTCTAATCGTGCACTGACACCTCTGACGTGGCACGTTTTCATTGGACGTACATGCCACACGTTCCTCTGATACGTTGCACCCAGCTGTTGTACTCAATTGCAGACCCCAAAGGATTGTCAAATGTTTACTATTAACCCCTCTTGTTATATTCCTCATTCCTTTACGATTCTCTCACATTTATCTCCGGTGAACTGTTCAAACCTGAAACTGTTCTTTCTACTCCATTTCTTCGAGATTCAAGCAATGGCTTTCACCTCTAAGTCACCGGCGACATCCCCTGCTCACTCTGAGCACTCACAACATCGAACCAGGGCCACAAATCCTGAACATGAACAAGGTGAATCAGTTGATTTCACTCCGACCACCCACCTGCAATTCTTTCTCGAAAATGAGCATTTCGAGAACTCATTACCTCTCAAACCCAACAACCACTACCTTGTGCCCTCAAGAACAGCTTTTGGAGCTGAACATGCCATCCTATTGAATATCCTTGAAAACCATCCCATAAATACTCTGCTAACAAAGAACGTAACTTGCATCCATGCCAGATACCTGAACCAGTTCTGGCAGAGCTGCTACTATGACGCAGAATCAAGGGAAGTAAGAGGGTGGATCTCAAAACCTGATAAATCTGAAAACATAGAGCTTAAGTTTAACCGAACAATGTTATCCTTGGAATTCAATCTTCTCACAAGAGGGCTTTTAGGGATTAAGGAGTATGCAGAAATCCCCTCTGACAGTGAGCTCTGTGACTTCGCAGAGATGTTGGGATACAACACCCATTTGAACAACAGAAATGAATTTAGAAGGAACCGATTTCCACCTCTGTGGAACACTTTGTTCTCAATCCTCAACAAATGCCTCACAGGCAAAATAGGGAGCCCAGATCAAACCTCACACCAAATCCTCGCCATCATGTGCGGGGTATACTACGACCTACCCATTGACTTTGCAGCTCTGATGATGCAAGAGCTTGTGAACACAAATGATCGTCGCACCTCAACACAGAAGGCAAAGGGTTCAAATGTTCAAGATCTCCCTGTCCTACAGTTCCAGAGGACTATCAGAGTCATTCTGGAACCTCTGCTACAAATCAATAAATGGCCAATGGAAGGGCCTATTGTCAAAACTTACCCCATGGGCAGAATGACACCACAAAACACGCAGAGGGGTATGCGATCTGCAGACCTCTGACAGCCAAACTTTTGACCTATGCCTCTGATGAACAACTTAGGTTAGATTATATACACGTTCACAGGACTCCAGAACCGAGTCCTGTGACACCCCCGCATTTAGGAGTCCCCCTAGGAACCATAGTGGTAGAAAGGATGAGCCCCGAAGAGCACGCAAAAGTTGTGGTCAAATACGAGCAAAAACTAGCCAAGATCCGTCAACAGAGGAAAAAGATGACCTCCTCTGTATCCACGACAAAGACAGCCACTCCCTCCAAGGTACAAAAGGCTCCCAGAGCAAAGAAACCTACAGAGGGAACCTCTTCGAGTGCTGCACAGATCCCCCAACCCCCACCAGAAACCGTGGTTGCATCGTCTGCACCCCCTCCTCCAAATGAGAAGAAGAAACGTAAGACTAAATCTTCAGAGGAGGGAGCCCCTAAGCCCAAGAGGAAAAAGGCAAAGAAACCCAAGACTCCTCTGCAAACTATCGCAGAGGAAGTCGTTGCAGAAGAAGGAGCAGCTGCTGAACAACCTCTGCCCTCCCCCACTCCTATACATTATGCAGACCAGGGTGATTTCTCCGCCTTCCTCGAGCAACACGATTTTGCAGACACTCTGGACACCTCTGGATGGAATGCAGAGGCCCTCCCAGAGTTCAACTACGAACAAGCCCAAATGGACTCCACTGTGCCAGAGGTGAACTCTGTCGCAGAAGAACATGGTGACGAGTTTCCCTCTCCTCCGAGCTATGATCCAGAACTACAAAACACAGAGGAGATGATTGAAACTGAAGATACTTGGGTAGAAATCCAATCTAGGCTAGAATCCCCCGTTTTAGGATGTATGACAGAGGAGGAAGCTTCAAAACACACCACCACAAAACCATTCGTCAACGTCTCAGAGGTGGATTCTGCTATGGAGGGTGACAGAACCTCTGAGGGTCTCCAGGCACAAACACCAGGACCTATGCATCCACATGTACAGAAATTAATTGGCTCTCATCTATGCTACGACTCCTTAGAATTTAGGATCGAATCTCCAAGGTTAGGGAGTTTAACAGAGGGTGAAGCCCAAAAAGATGCCGAAGTTGGAAGAGGCACACAACCAAAACCCCTTCCCAGTGCAACCCACGTCTCTGACACCGCCAGTGTGATCCCAGATTTAATCAAGTAACAATGCTAGAACCTCATGATTTTCATTAGAATAGAGAAAGATACAAGATTAGGAGTGAGATCCACTTTCTCTCTCTAACTTCTCTCTCTAAAATGTCATCCCTCTCTTTTGCCCACTCTCTCTCTATGTACGTATGATTTACAATTGCGAGACTCCCTCCTAATTCTATTACAAACTTCCTATTTATACAACTTTGACTTTCTCACTTAATACCTTGACTTTGACTCTTTAAAGTCTCTACTTTGACTTTTACAATGCTTTGACATCTTACAATTAAACATTAAATCTTGAATACATTTTATGCACTAACAATCTCCCCCTATGGATTCAAGATTTAAAATATTGATGACGATAGTCTTCAGCTCTTTGTAACTTCAGATCTTCAACACTTTAAGTACTTTGAACAATCTCCTTCTTCGCTTTGAAGGAAGATCAATCTTTGAAAAATAACTCTGAAGAATCTTCGAATAAGCATTGTCTTTAGAAATCGAATCTGGCTGCTTTAGTCTTCAACTGGATCTCCATCGTCAAATAGTCATCAAGGTCTTGAAACACAAACTTCATATCTTTGTGGTGTTGGTCAAAGTCTTCAAATAAAATCTTCATCTCTTCGAATCTTCAAATCATTGTATCACAAATCTTTGCATCTTTGAGAAATATCTTCAGTCTTTGAATGTTAACATGCTTTGAGCTTTAATTGGGTTTTGAGCTTCAATGGGCTTTGAATATCTTGAACTGCGTATCTTCACTTCTTCAACAATGAACATCTTTGAATTTTGAATCTTTGTCGAATCATCTCGAAACATCTTGAAACATCTTGACTTTTTATCTCGAGCTTCTTGACTTCACCAAAAAACTTCTCTTTATCTGAAATTGAAACTTTCATATCATCTCCCCCTTTTTGATGATTGTGAGCATCATGATCATCAAAACTTCAACATCAATTTCAGCAGTCTTTGAATACCAATAACAATATCCTCCTTCTGATCTGAATATCCGTCAATTCCAAAAATATTTATCTAAATCTTTTCAAATTCAGATAAAATGAAAGTGGTAACCCTGAAACAACGAATGAATCAGTTAAAATGCCTGTAAGTTGCACGAAGCCACTTAGTACAACGAATGCACTTTGGAAATGAGCTTTTTGATGTTCACTCCTCCAGGGCTTCCATTCAATCATCGAAAAACCACAAAGGCAATTTCTATGAACGTTATGACAAGAAAACATATTCCTTGTGTGTACGTGCAAGTGTAGAAAGAATAAAGCAACATATGCTTGAATAATATAGGCTCAAATTGTGTAAACTGTTGAGACAGCAACAAGTTTTCCAAGGACTCAATGTGCATGAATGAAGAGTGAAGGTGGGGCAAACTTCCTTCTTTTTCAATATCTAGACCTTCCGAGTGAAGATCAGATAGATTATATGTTGCGTCCCCAAGAAAATTGAAACATTTCTTTGTTGAGAAAGAAATGAGTGGCTAGTGGGGTTAAAGCAAGAGTTGGCATGGGCTAGTTGCCTATTTCAATGATGGTCACTAAAGAATGTGAACCAATCAGTAATGTGGCTGCCCGGCTCAGAAAGTGGCTGGTGCAGAGTTCTCTTATTCTTTTAACTCTGTTCTCACACCCTCTTTCTGATTTTAATCTGCTCACTTCTAACCAAACTCTCATTTTCATTTTACCTTAGCACAATGAGATACTCAACCGGATGAGTAATTTCCCCCACTTTTTGATTTCGACCCCTCACCCCTCAATCACTCAAGGATAACTTCTTGGGTAGGAAACACTGGTTAACGTGGATCCATAGAAGTTCTTTATGCGCTCACACTGATTCCCATGAAAATTTGTCCTAAAATGTTGCGTTGTTCAACAGTTTATTTTGAACAATTAAGAATATCGGCATGTGATAACATTGCCATCAGAATGTATGCTCCTCAAAAATATCATGAAGATTTGAGCATTTTGATCTTTGAATATTTCTCACAATAAGAATATTGAAAGAATGAAATGAAATCGAAATTCTTGTTTGAGAATCTGAAAATGTATCAATCAGATCAAATAACATGAAAGATAATCATGTAAATTTTAGGGTATCAAAGAATTGGATGTTGTTTATATGAACAAATATAAACATCTTTGAATGAAACGTTTAAGTTCGAATGCTAAAATGAAAGTATGATGCTCAACAAAATTTGGAATCAAACGAGAGTATTACCATCGAAAAATGTTTCGTTTTGAGACATGGTAATAACGAAGTCAATTTGAAGCTGAACCGGTGTGTAAAAATACTCGAAAGTATATAGAGAAGATAATACACAAGTATTAATCTTTAGAAAGACACGGTCAGAAATAATGATGTAACGAGCATTCAAGATTTACATGAAAATCATTTAAAATCACACTTCTAAAATTATAAAATCTGTTTGAATTAGAGAAGTAGTTTGAACATTTAAGAAAACATTTTTCATGCTTGAAAGTCGTTCTTCTTTCAAACAATCTCAGATTAAGTTCAGAAGATACATACAGTCAAATGTTTAAGCTCCCCCTCAATATATGATAGACTGATGTAAAATCAGATAAGCTCCCCCTCAATCCAAATATTGTGTAACAAGAAGATGAAGAACATTATTGAAAAGGAAATCTAACCTAGAGAGAACACAAAGTGATTAGAGATCTATATCTTGTATTAATGAATTCACTTCTTACAAACTACAAGTAACGACCTATTTATAGTCTTCATCACTTGCTACAACAATTAAGCATAAGCCCTTTAACACGGCTATTGCTTTACAAAACTTTCTATTATAAAGGACAACTTCAGTGTCCTAACATTCTCCCCCTAAAGTTTTGGAAAGCAAATCATCTTCAAATCATTAGTTCCTCTCCCCCTTGATTTCCTTGTAAAAACTTTAGCGGTGCATTCTTCAAATGTAGGCTTGGCTCCCCCTTGAAAGTTGCTCTTAGCCTCAACTAAATGCACTAAAATCATCTTCAAAGTGTATGCATTTAGTGAAAAACAAAGAATCCGTCTTGCTTGAAGGAGGAACGGTAATAAGCACGCACTACTAGGTAGGGATGAGACGACCCAAGCAAATAACATTGTTCAGTAACTGTAGAGAAATGCTCGTCTTCAAAATACTTCAAGCCACTGAATGAAGAGAATCCAGAACTTCAATCTTCAAGAAATAGCTGGATGATTATAAGCACTCAAAAGTCTGAATCACAACCAAAGCACCAGAACAATGATTGCAAGCTCTCACAATTCTGGTTGATCAAGTCAGAAGAATGATAAAGAGCACTCAAAGGTCTAGCATCGTCAACAAAACTTCAGAATAATGATTGCAAATATTCAAGCGTCTCTTCCAATCCAATCAAAGACTGAACTCCAACAATCAACTTCTGAAAATCTTGAAAGACCAGAGCCCTTTTAAACCTTGACAGTTGCTAAATGTATGTGGCAAGCTGAATATCAGAATGATGTCACACACGCGTTATGCTAAAATCCATGAACAATGTCCCCCTCCTGAGACTTAACACGGGGGTTCCGCTAATGAGAAATATTTTTCAATAAATTTCTTGGATCCGAAACCATCAGAATTCGGATGTAGGCAGATTCGAAACCATGGATTCGGATTAAGTAGGGTGCGAAATCAGCTCAATTCGGATCATGTTAGGTGCGAAATCAGGGAATTCGAATCATGTAGGGTGCGAAATCAATGAATTCGGATCGTGAAGGGTTCGAAATCATGGAATTCGAATCATGAAGGGTTCGAAATCATGGAATTCGAATCATGAAGGGTTCGAAATCACTCAATTCGAATCATGAAGGGTTCGAAATCAGGACAATTCGGATCATGAAGGGTTCGAAATCACTCAATTCGAATCATGAAGGGTTCGAAATCAGGACAATTCGAATCATGAAGGGTTTGAAATCAAGACAATTCGAATCATGAAGGGTCCGAAATCAATGAATCCGGATCATGTAGGGTTCGAAATCAAGCCATTTCGTATCATGTTGGATGCGAAACCATGCCTATCTTGAATAAATGGAATTCGAAACCATTAGAATGAGGATTAGAAAGATGCGAAGCCATCCATACCTTTGAACCTTTAGGTGTAAGCACATTCCAAAATTCAGAACTAAGATGACCAAGTTCAGAGATATTTTAAACTTCACAAGATTCGAAATCATCAACTCAGAATAATTCGAAACCATCTAAGTCATCCAAACAGTAGTAGCATCCGAAACCATGAACAGTAAAACATGAAGGATTCGAAACCATCAATGAACAGTAAATGATGAAGGATCCGAATTCATCAATGAACAGTAAACGATGAAGGATCCGAATTCATCAAGAATAATCCGAATTCATCAAGAATAATCCGAATTCAAGTAACAGCATTCGAAAATCACTAAAATCATCATAACTTCTTCAATTCTTGACCAATTTCAGTGATTCTTTCACAGACTTATTCGAAAAATGAAGATGAACAGATTTCTAGTTGATCAAAACATGTAATTCGATCGATTTGATGAAGTTTTGATCCAAAAAGTGAGTTCGACTTTTTTCTTGAACAAACACCATAAATCTCCGAAATCTGAGCAAAATAGGGCTAAAAACGCTTGAATTATGAAGATCCAATGATCGTATCGATGAAAAATTCTTCGATTTGGCTCTGATACCACTTGTTAGGTCCATGATCTTCATACAATCCAAGTATTGTGTAACAAGAAGATGAAGAACATTATTGAAAAGGAAATCTAACCTAGAGAGAACACAAAGTGATTAGAGATCTACATCTTGTATTAATGAATTCACTTCTTACAAACTACAAGTAAAGACCTATTTATAGTCTTCATCACTTGCTACAACAATTAAGCATAATCCCTATAACACAACTATTGCTTTACAAAACTTTCTATTATAAAGGACAACTTCAGTGTCCTAACAATGTATAGCAATCAAAGTCTAAAACAAATAAGTACGAGTTCTAAACTGATGTGTTTAGAAGTCAAAAACTTTGAAGAATGGGTTCTAAAGTGAGATGTTTTCAAGCCATAATCTCTTTGAAGTCCGGGTTCTAAACTGAAGTGTTTAGAAACCATTGTTTCTTTTATGCTCGGGTTCTAAACTGATGTGTTTAGAAACCATTGTTTCTTTTATGCTCGGGTTCTAAACTGATGTGTTTAGAAACCATTGTTTCTTTGAAGTCCGGGTTCTAAACTGACATGTTTAGAAACCATTGTTTCTTTTATGCTCGGTTTCTAAACTGATGTGTTTAGAAACCATAACTTCTTTGAAGTACGGGTTCTAAACTGACGTGTTTAGAAACCATAAGTTTCTTTGAAGTCCGGGTTCTAAACTGATGTGTTTAGAAACCACAAGTTCTATGAAGTACGGGTTCTAAACTGACGTGTTTAGAAACCATTAGTTTCTTTGAAATACGGGTTCTAAACTGACGTGTTTAGAAACCATAGTTTTTTATGCTCGGGTTCTAAACTGATGTGTTTAGAAACCATTATCTTTGCTCCCTCTTAATGGCACATATACTCTTCAAAAATTTGCCCCGCTTCTCTTCTGTTTTCAGTCATGTGTGTGATATATATGTAACATTCAGCACAACACATGATGAACATGCAAAACAGATTAAGAAGATTTTGGTACCCAATGGGACTTGGGTCCTGGTTTGTTACGTTCTTTTATTTTTGAAGGAATATTATAAGTACCATACCAAAATTGAACATTTTCTTGCTTAATGAAATCATTAGTTCCACAAAAAGAACAACAAAGTTTCTTTTGTGCCAACCTAATCAGATGATTTGCAGAATATCTAGGATTAGGTTTAGCGAAAGATTTACCTTTATGAGCATTGTTCTTTTTGTTCACCGTAGGTGGAAGAACAGATGATTTTGTTGCATCGTTGTTAGAGCATTATTGTATTCAAGATTTATTGTAAAGTCTTGAATAATGTCAAACATTGTAAAAGTCAAAGAAAGTCTAAGTCAAGGGAAAAGTCAAACTAGCTTTAGTGTTTAAAGCTTTGTAATTAGGTGGTATAAATAGGTTTTGTTAGCTTATGTCTAAAGAGAGGTTGAGAGAAAATCTAGAGAGTTGTTAGAAGAGAGCTTTAGAGAAACACTTAATGTTCATGTCATTTGTACTTTGAAGATCAATACATGGATGACTTTCTCTCTATATATTATTGTGTTTGAGTGCTAGATCTGGGAACTCTCATTTGGTATCAGAGCCATACAGGAAATTCAATCAGATTTGGGAAGAACTTGAGGAATTTGGGCATTATTTTAGATATTTTTCGGAATTCTCAAAGTTCACTCGATTTCTGCATTTTGATTGTGTTTTGGTTCATGATTTGAGCACATACCTGTTCGAGTTGATTATTTGGATCAATTCGTGCAAGGACTCAGAATCAGAACACATATTTCAAAGGATTTCAGCAGGTTTGTGATTGTTTTGAGGAAAGTTATTGTGCAGATCGAAAGGTGCATTTCTGCAGTGTTCTTGGTGTTATTTGCTGAACAAAAGGTGTTCAGATTAGTTGTGCGAATCACCCTACAAAGTTTCGAATCAATTGCTGTTGATTTGAGCAAGTTAGGACACTTAGAAATTTTTGAATCTCGGAAACTCATAACTGTCGTATGAAACTGTGTTCATAAACTCATAACTGTCGTACCACACAGGTCTTCAAAAACTCATAATTGTCGCACGATTCTTGCCTGACTTCATTTTTAGTCGTATAAGAAGCATACGACAGTTACTGTTCATGCGGCTAGTCGTATAAGAAGCATACGACAGTTACTGTTCATAAGGCAAAGTCGTACAAGGCTTATACGAGAGTTGATCCAAGTCGTGCCCGTGTCATACGACAGTTACTGTTCAACAACGTTAGTCGTACAAGAGGTATACGAGAGTTACTGTTTACTTGGTAAGTCGCACACGATCTATCCGACAGTGGTATTAAAAAAAAAAAATTATTCCGAATTTTTTTCTATAGTGTTTTTCATACACTTCAAGAGCTTTTCAAGAAAAAAATTTATATAATTTTTTTTCTATAGTGTATTTCATACACTTTCTGATTGATTTTCTGAAAGATCATCTTCTAGCATTCTTCAAGATGTCTGACATAGAGAATTTAAGTGGGAGAATATGGTATCAGTTAGGAAAAGAGAGAAAACGGACTATTTCTGAAGCTAAAGATGAGATCAAGCGTCTTGAAGGTTTTCTTTCTAGATACATAAGACATTCTGATGAAGATGCAAGAAAAAAATACAAAGCTCAAGTCTGAGAAAGCTTTATTAGAAGACAAAGTCTCTTCTCTTGAGTCCGAACTGAAAGATTTGAATGACAAGATTGTAGTGCTTGAAGTTACTCAAGAGAAAAATAAGACATTTGAGATTTCAACTCATCAAGATAACATGAAGGAGCTTCAAGGGAGTATAAAGACATTGGAAGAAGAAAATGCTGATTTGAAGAGACAGATTTTAGACATTTCTTCTTCAAATGAAAATTTTATTTTTAAAGAACAAAATGTTTTACTTACTAAAAGAATTACTGATCTTGAAGTTTATATTGCAGGTCTTGAAACAAGTTAAGACAACTCAAGTCTGCACAATCAAATCGAGAAACTTCAAGAGAAAGTAACAACTCTTCAAAGAGAAAATGCTGATATGAAAAGTGGAAAAGACAAGAGTGAAAAGGGGAACTCATATTTACGAAATCAAATAAAAAGAGTTCAAGAAAAGACAACAATGTTGGAAAATGAAAACGTTGAATTGAAGAAGAAGCTTTCTGAACGTGAAAGAGTGTCATCTTCTTCAAAGAAAGTTTTTAAAGAAAAGGAAATAATTGAACTAAAATATATATCTTGAAAAAGAGAAGCAAGAGAAAGAAAGAAATGAATTTGAAACAGAATGCAAATCTTTTAAGATTAAAAGTTCTGAGCTTTCCGTGAAAATCTCTGAATTAGAAAATCTTTTGGAAAAGGAAAGAAAAGATTTTGTGGAAAAGAAAAATCTCTTTGAAAAGGAAAATAAAACTCTTAAAAAGAAAAACATGGAAATTTCAAAGAGATTACTGATAAAAGAAAATTCTTGGAAAAAGATTTTGAATCGGAACGCAAACATTTTGAAGATGCGATTCTTAATCTTACCAAAAGATTATCTGGTTTATCAACGGATATTATGAAGGATCAATTGATAAAATCTGATCTCCAAAATAAATTTGATCTAATTTCTAAAGAGAAAAATGTTTTGATAAACAAAGTTAAGGAACTTGAAGACATCATTTTTAAATTTGATGTCTCAAAGCAGGTAAGTCCTGAAAGTATCTTTCAGACTCCATTTGTTAATTCAAATGATTCTGAATGCTCTTTTAAAACTGCTTCAAGTTCAATTTTAAAAACATTCCTTCTAAACATATTAATAGATCAACTGGTTTCTCAAAAGATCAGATTCGTTCAACAAATCTCTTCTATAATCCTCTGTTTGATAAATCAGATAACAAAACAAAAGTGCCTAAAGTTAATACTTCCAAACCTGAAGAAGTTCCAGTCTTCAAGAAGGTGAAGATGGAATGGAGAGTCAAAGGCACAATAATTCCGAAGAGAGAAGTTCCAAAATCATCTTCATCCACATCAAAAGCAAAGAGGAACAATGATTCGAAAGGTAAATCTTCTGTTCCACCTAATCTTGTTTATTCTACAAATCATCTGATTAGGTTGGCACATAAGAAAATCTATTGTTCTTACTGTGGATCAAATGATTTTGTGCATAAAGATTATGCTTCTTATTGGTACGGTACTTACAGTATTCCTTTTAAGAAATCTACACCTAACACACTAGGACCCAAGTGCCGTTGGGTACCAAAATCTGTTTAATCTGTTTTGCAGGTTCATCATGTGTTGTGCTGATTTGGAAATATATATACCACACACATGACTAAAAACCGAAGAGAAGCGGTGATTTTTTTGAAGAATGTATGTACCATTAAGGGGGAGTAAAGAGTTAATGGCTTCTAAACATCTCCGGTTAGAACCCGTTCTTCAAAGTCTAAGACTTCTAAACAAATCAGTTTAGAACTCATACTTCTCAGGTGATATCCTTAACTGTCAAATCTTTCTGTTTCAAGGCAAGGGAATATTGACAGAGGAACCTAAGAAGAAAAAGCCAAAGCATCAACCCACAGAGAAACTGATGAAGAGTGCTTTTGACGCCTTCGTCACCCCTAAGCCAGAAGAAGAAGACTAGGCCTACGGCCTCACTCCTCTGTCAACCATACCCACAAAAGATCCTAAGGATAAACCTTCAGAAGATCGAGTGGCCAAACTAATCAGTGACTTGGATGGTCTACGAAAACCCATGCCACCACCTCCTGTTCAACAAAGAAAAATGGAAGAGGTGGTGCACAAATACTTATACAGGAGAGTAGTCAACGATCCTCTGCCACCATCTATCCTGCAACCTGACTTTCTTAAAGAGCTATGAGATGACTTCTATAGAAAGAAAGCCAAACCCGTCAACCAAGTCTTCTCAAACTCCAAGATTGACAAGGTCATCTACTGCAAGTTGTCCCATACCAAAAGAAAAGAGGTTTACTACAACCTCTACAAAGTCAAGAGGGTAGACAGATCCGAGACCACGTTCTCAGATGCAGATCTGAGAAATCTAAACTTCTATGATTTACCTGATCTTCTGAGTTGGGTAAGGCAGAACTACAACCACAGACTGGAAATCCAAGGAGCTTACCGTGAAATCAGGAAGGCTATGCGCGAGAGACTTCTGATGTATAACATGACTGACTTCCAATTGGGACTCGACCTTGGAGTAAAAGGATTAAGTCTCCCACCACCAGAAGATGATTGCCCCTCCTTTGCCAGACCAAACTCCATTATCACGTTTCCAAAGATTGGGTATTTCTATCAAGATCCTGCTGGAAAGTTAAGGCTATTCCTAGAGGTTGATTGCCAAAAATATGCACCAAGTACTCTGGTAGAGTTCAGAGCCAACCTCTTGGAGCACCGAGGAATAGAGTTCATGGATCAAGCACTTGACGACAGATTAATAGAGGTCATCGACTCCGTCATCAACTTCAGAAACCTCTGCATCAAAATATACCGTGAGCTCAAAGGTGGAGGAATCGGAGGACACAAAATCGATGACTTCCTAAATGCAAGAGTCTGACATCCATAACTTTCCTCTGCTTACTTTTCATTTCATGTACTGTAATCAAGTGTAAATGCCTCTAGCATAACCTTATATGAAGAGTAAACTTTCTACAGAGGTCAAATACCTCTTGTCGTGTACTTAGCCTAGAAAACCATGCATTTTTTTATTTTTTATTTTTCAATACTTAGGGGGAGATTGTTAGCTCCAACTTTTGTAGTTAAAGAAGTATTGAAAAATAGGCTAAGTGTAAAGTCATCGACAGAGGCCTCTGCCAAAGCACCGAAGCGAAGATCCAACTGAAGACGTTCTCAGAGGACAAGGCCACAGAGCCTCTGTCACACTTGACAGAGCCTTTGTGGTATGAAGACTGAAGACTTAGAAGATAATCTGAAGATCAAAGCGAAGACAATCGTGCCTCTCATGTTTTCTGCTGTACGAAGATTCTGAAGATCGTTCGTACAAGGCGTGCCCTGCCAACTCCACGTGTCAACCTCTGATGGGTTACAGCCTTGGCAGAAGACGGCGCACTACATTAACGTTGTACCTGTTGCAGTCCCACGATCGTGTCTTTGTACCCTTAGTACTTCTTGTCTCCCCATTGTCCCCTGGAGAATAGTATAAATAGAAGGCTCATGTTGAGCTCTTCCATTAACTTTGTACAAACGCACACACCTATTAGAGCAGAATTCATTTTACCTTTGGTGTTCTTGGTGTTCTTGGTGTTCTTGGTGTTCTTGGCTAATCAATATACAGTGAATTGTTGAGTTAAATATCTGTGTTATTTCTATTTCACGTATTTGATATTGTGTTTTTTCTACCTAGAATATATCTTTAGTTCGCAAAAACGCTTCCGCACATTCTTTTGTTTGAACTATTAGATATTAATATCATTGTTGAGTAAAATCGGGATCAATAGTTGATTTTTCCATCGATCTTGCTTTCATTTTATCCCATATCCCTTCTTCATGTTGATTTAATCAGAAAGCAACGTTCAAAATCGATTTTGGTCAAGAAATAAACGAGTTTCATACTCGCCGGAGATCTCGCCGGTAAAACGGGTTGGCCAGAAGTCTTTTGTCGGAGATCATTTCACAAAACGTTTTCGCAACGATCTTCACCAAAGTTTTCGCAACACACTTGGAAGCTGGTTTTCGCAAGGTACTATCTATAAGGTTTTCGCAAGCAACACTGTAAAAGTTTTCGCAAGGAAAATCTGAAAAGGTTTTCCCAACGCTAACCAAAAGTTTTCGAAAGATTCTAAATTCAAGAGGTTTTCGCAAGTTGAAGCAATAGATTTTCGTAACCAACTGAACTGAAGTTTTCGCAAAACTCCTGTTACGAAAAGTTTCGTCTTGGTCTGAAATAATCCTCGTCGGAAAAACATAAAAATCGCCGGTGTTTTTTTAAGCTTCGCCAACACTCGATTTTAGCTGCATGATCGAGTTTAGTTACTTGTATTCGGTTGGATTTCGTTCAAGGATCGCGTAGCAAGAAAAATCACTCGATTTGGTCGAGATTTGATCAAGAAAATAGAAGTTGAAGTTTTCAGATCGTTAACTCGTTGAAAAACGACGAGGATGAACAGTAACTAACGAGTCCGTTAGTTCTCCGTACTCTCTGCCCATTGACTTTGAATGTTTGACCAGACTGTGGGGACTTCAATTCTACTGTTCCAAAGTTACTAACCTTGACCACGGTGTATGGTCCCGTCCATCGTGATTTTAGCTTACCTGGAAAGAGTTTAAGACGGGAATTGAACAATAGTTCATGTTGGCCTTCAAAGAACTCCCTATGGTTGATTCTCCGATCATGCCACATCTTGGTCTTTTCTTTGTACAACTTTGCATTTTCATAGGAGTGGTATCGCAACTCCTCTAGTTCATGCAATTGTAAACACCTCTTAATTCCCGCAACATCCTCACTCATGTTAAGTTTTTTAAGGGCCCAAAACGCCTTGTGCTCTAATTCAATCGGTAAATGGCAAGCATTGCCAAAAACCAATTTAAGCGGAGACATTCCCAAGGGAGTTTTGTAGGCTGTTCGATATGCCCAAAGAGCATCATCAAGTTTGGTTGACCAATCTTTGCGGTGTGGTTTAACGACTTTCTCCAAAATACTTTTGATTTCTCGGTTTGAAAGATCGGCCAAACCGTTGGTCTGCGGTGGCCACTCTACGATGTATATCATACTTAGCAAGGACCAAGCTCATGACTTTGTTCACAAAATGGGTGCCTTCATCACAAATCAATGCCCGTGGTGTTCCAAATCGAGTGAAAATGTTTTTATGCAAAAATTTCACCACGGTGTTGGCATCATTAGAGTGACATGCAACAGCTTCCACCCATTTCGAAACATAGTCCACCGCAACTAAGATATAAAAATTATTGTTTGAATTTGGGAAGGGACCCATGAAATCGATCCCCCAAACATCAAAAAGTTCTACCTCTAGAATGTTATTAAGAGGCATCTCGTTCCTTTGTGAAATGTTCCCGGTGCGTTGACATTGCTCACAATTTTTCACAAATTCAAAAGAGTCTTTAAACACAGTGGGGCAAAAGAACCCACTTTGCAATATTTTTGCAGCAGTGCGGTTTCCACCAAAGTGGCCACCGTAGTGGGATGTGTGACAACCAAGGAATAATTGATGTTGCTCACTCCCGTGGACACAACGCCTCAATATTTGGTCCGTCCCTATCTTATATAAGAAAGGGTCGTCCCAAACATATTGTCGTGTATCATGTAAAAACTTTTTAAATGGTTGTCCACTCATCCCGTGGGGTTTTAGTCCACTTGCTAAAAAGTTCGCAAAGTCAGCATACCAAGGAACATTATTATCGTGATGTTGGACTGCCAACAATTGTTCATCGGGAAAATTCTCTTTGACCGGAGTGGGATCGACAATGGTCATTATCTTCTCGAGCCTGGACAAATGGTCAGCTACTTGATTGCTTGTTCCTTTTCTATCAACGATCTCAAGGTCGAATTCTTGCAACAACAAAACCCATCGAATCAAACGTGGCTTGGAATCAGCCTTGTTGATCAAGTATTTTATTGCTGCATGATCAGGGTGCACGATGACCTTCGTCCCTATTAAATACGACCTGAAACGATCAAAGGCAAACACCACTGCAAGTAATTCTTTTTCAGTAACAGTATAATTAATCTGAGCCTCAATCAGTGTTTTACTTGCATAATAAATGGGGTGAAAGATCTTGTTCTTCCTTTTGTCCGAGAGCAGCCCCCACAGCCCACTCGTTGGCGTCACACATGACTTCAAATGGGAGTGACCAGTCAGGAGTGGTCACTATGGGTGCAGTAAGTAAGGCTTTTTTAATGGTTTCAAAAGCATCTCGACATTCTTGGGTGAAATTGAATTCTTTTTCATGTTGCATCAGGGTACATAGGGGTTTAGTTATTTTAGAAAAATCTTTGATGAACCTCCTATAAAAACCTGCGTGACCCAAGAAACTTCGAATGCCTTTCACAGTTGTGGGTTCGGGAAGTTGTGCCACTACTTCAAGCTTGGCCTTGTCAACTTCCAACCCTCTTTTTGATACAAGATGACCTAGGACAATACCCTCCTCGACCATAAAATGACATTTTTCCCAATTTAAAATAAGGTCGTGGGTCTCACATCTCACTAGGCTTTTCTCCAAATTTCCCAGGCAGTTGTCAAACGATGTCCCTATCACAGAAAAGTCATCCATAAAAACTTCTATGGTGTCCTCAATCATGTCGGTGAAAATGGCCATCATACAACGTTGGAAAATGGTTGGGGCATTACACACTCCAAATGGCATCCTTTGGAATGCAAAAGTGTCGTAGGGACAAGTAAAGGTGGTCTTTTCTTGGTCCTCGAGCGCGATATGGATTTGGTTGTATCCGGAGTATCCATCTAGAAAACAATAGAATTCTTCTCCCGCTAACCTATCAAGCATTTGGTCGATGAAAGGTAAGGGAAAATGGTCTTTCTTAGTGGCTAGGTTGAGTTTTCTATAATCCATGCATATCCTCCACCCAGTGACAGTCCTAGTGGGAATGAGCTCGTTCTTTTCGTTCTTCACTACAGTCGTCCCTCCCTTTTTAGGGACACATTGGACGAGGCTCACCCAACTACTACTAGCTATTGGGTAGATAATACCGGCGTCTAACCACTTCAAAACTTCTTTCTTAACTACCTCCTTCATTATGGGATTCAACCTTCTTTGGGGTTGGACTTTTCCAAGGTGGTCACTCTCCAAGTTAATCTTATGTTGACATAGGGTAGGGCTAATACCTCGTATGTCCGCTATGGTCCAACCAATTGCCCTCTTATGCTTCATCAACAAATCAATCAGAAGTTGTTCTTGTTTCTCGCTAAGTTTGGAAGAGATAATAACGGGAAGTTTTTTATCCTTAGCGAGATAAGCATATTTTAAGTGGGAAGGCAATGGTTTTAGAGGTTGTTCTATTGAAGGGGGTTGAACGTTTCTGTCTTTGAAGTCCAGAGGTTCAAAGGCTGCCACTATTGTGTTACACTCATCCTCAAAAGTGTCATCACTCTCAGAGTCGGAGTGCTCACTCTCACTCGCCACTGTGCTCACTGTATCAAAACCATGGGTTCCATAAATCGAACTCAAAGCAAAACAGTCTTCGGTTTCTATGTACTTAAGGGACATGAAGACATTGAATGTTACTTCTTGGTCATTGACTCTCATAGTGAGTTCCCCTTTGTGCACATCGATCAAAGTACGTCCGGTTGCAAGAAACGGACGCCCTAAGATGATTGAAATATCTTTATCGGCCTCATAATCTAGAATTAGAAAATCGGCGGGGAAGATAAATTTATCCACTTGGACCAAAACGTCTTCTATTTTTCCTTTGGGGTAGGCAATGGATCGGTCGGCTAGTTGTAATGTCACGGTTGTGGGTCTAGCCTCTCCAATACCTAACTTGTTAAAAATGGACAGTGGCATCAAGTTTATACTAGCTCCCAAATCACAGAGTGCTTAACCTACTTCTTGTCCTCCTATCGTGCATGGAATTGTGAAACTACCCGGGTCTTTCAACTTAGGCGGAATCTTGGTAGAAAGGAGGGCACTACATTCCTTGGTCAAAGCCACAGTCTCAAACTCGTCCAACTTTCTCTTTTTGTTCAAAATATCCTTTAAAAATTTAACATAGCTTGGCATTTGCTCGAGAGCCTCTACCAAGGGTATGTTAATGTGAAGTTGTTTAAAAATGTCTAAGAATTTTTTGAATTGAACATCGACAGTTTTACTCTTCATTCTTTCAGGAAAAGGTACACTTCGAGGGTCGATTTGAGTTTGCTGTGGTGTTGGCCTTGGAACAGTAGGTTTTGGTATGGGTCCGAAAGTAGGAAGCTCAAGGACATCAGTCCTCACTGTGGGAATGACAGTGACTTGAGGAGTGGCCACTGTGGTTTTAGGGACAGTGGGTATTTGAGGAGGATCATCAGAGTCAAAAATGATATCTTTCAAATCCTTTCCATTCCTAAGCGTTATGGACATGACGTTCTCTTTTCCTATCACCTTAGCGTGTTCAGTGTCACTAGGTAACGTCCCTGGCGGTCTATTCTTGACTTCGACGGCTAGTTGTCCTACTTGAGTCTCTATGTTCCTAATGGCTGCTTGAGTTTGATTCATGAAACCTTTAAGAATTGATTCGAGTGATGGTTGAGTTTCAGCGGGTTGAGTTGATCATGGTTGGAACTGTTGTGAGGATTGCCCTTGGTGAAAGTTCTGTGGGGGATGCCCACTGTTATGTTGATGAAATCGAGGGGGATTTTGTGGTCTTTGCTGGACATGACTCGCCCCTTGGGGTTGGAGTCCTAGATTACCAGCCCAAGAGAAATTCGGATGATTTCTCCAACCTGGATTATAAGTTTGTGAATATGGGTTGTTCCTCGGGTTGGTCCCTATAACATTAACGGATTCGGGATTTGTTGGACAATAGTCAAAAACATGTTCCTCTCCACGGAGGGAACAGTTCTCATGGAGATGTGTTGCGGAATTGACTTGGCCTCTATTTTGATTCAAAACTAATTTAGTCAAGGCCACTAACTGCGCATTCATGGTTTTCAGTGCTTCGGAGTCAATGGTGTTGGTCTTTGGTATGGGTGCTCTAGGATTGGACCACTCGGTATTGTTGCTGGACACTTTTTCTAAGATTTGTTATCCTTCATTGTAGGTTTTACTCGTGAGTGTTCCACCTGTTGTTGCATCTAAGATGATTTTGGCTGCATTGGAAAGACCATTGTAAAAGGTCTCTAGTTGGATGCAATGTGGGATGCCATGGTGTGGGCACTTTCGAAGTAAATCTTTAAATCGTTCCCATGCATCCGAAACAGCCTCATCTTCTTCTTGCCTGAACAAAATATTATCATTTCGAAACCTTACATTCCTTGTGGGAGGAAAGTATTTTTGTAAAAATTTGTCAGCAAGTTCTTGCCAAGTGGTTATCGAGTAAGGTGCATGTGAGTTCAGCCAAGCCTTTGCCTTATACCTTAATGTAAAAGGGAAAAGCCTTAACCTTAATGCTTCGTCACTCATGTTGATTCAAACCCTCAGTGATTTGATAATGACCCTCTCTTAAACACTTAGTGAAAATTGTAAGTAAACAATTTGTATTAGAGTTTCACTATCGCTGATAAGTACTAAGACTTTACAGTACCGCTGATAGGAACTCTCGCTCTTTAGATTAGACAATCAGCGAACACTTTTCATCCAGTAACTCTGAGCCTGTTCAGTCTCTGTGATGATCGCTGATAAGTTTTAGTTGTTTACTTATGATCCCTGAAGACAAGTTTCACGTCAACAAAGGTTCTACGCTGAAGTCGAAGATTAAGCCCAAGAACCAGCGACAAGTCTACTAATGAACTGATGCGGATATCAGCGAAGTCACAGACCTGTCCATTCAACGTGAAGTATCAAGTAGAAGACTTCAGCAATTGCTGAGCTTTATCATTCGCTGATAAATTACTGATTCAACGAAAACTGATCATGAAGTCTCCTTACAAAGTACTATTGTCTTACCTCCCTTGCACGTCTCCGTGCGAAATGTCAAAATGTACCTCCCTTCTGTCTAGAAACGTACAACAAACTCTGATTCTACACTGTGCACCATGCGGCTACTAAGGTTGTCTACAAAGGTCAAAACATGCAACCACTCAGTTGCTGCCACGTGTAAAGTAACACTGCTATGCATTAAATGCATGCAGTATATAAGAAGAACCCTACTTCAGAAATGAAGTGCTCGGGCCATCTTCTTCTTCCTTACTACTGTATGTTAGGTTATTATTCGTAATTTCCTTATCTCCTTTCTGTCTTTATTCTAGTGCAAGAAACTTAGTGTTCTTAACTTGTTTAGATTAGGTTAATCCTTAATCTTGTTCCGCAACAAGTTGTAAATTATTTTGATTTATCAATAAACAATTTAGAAAGTAAAAATCGTGTGTTTGTATTCAACCCCCCCCCCCCCCCCTTCTACAAACTTGTATAACCCTTCGGGACCAACAAGTGGTATCAGAGCAGATTTGTTTAATCTCATAAACAAGATCTTATCTATACTAATCTCTTCTTCCTTGCTATTTCTTAAAATGGCTACCAACACAAACACAAACTATATTGACAACGGTTCTCTTGCAAAACCCCCTAGATTCTCCAGAGATAACTTTAATCTGTGGAAAAAAAGGATGATTCTCTTATTAGAAGGTGTAGACCCAACTATACCTTATTACATCGAAAATGGTCCATATATTCCTATAAGAATTGATCCTGAAGTTCCAGCCGCTGAGAATAGAGTTGCTATTCCAGAAAGGTTGGTTCCCAAGGAAATTCATATGTGGACTGATGAAGATAAGAAGAAAGTGGCTCTCGACACTAAAGCCATATCCATTCTTTCCATGGCTCTTCCTGACGAAGTCTACCATTCTGTCATGAAGCTGAAGACCTCCAAAGCCATGTGGGACACAATCTGTGTTCAGTATGAAGGTACTTCTGAAGTCCAGGACTCACGTAAGATTAACCTGGGAAGACAGTACAAAAGCTTCATTTGTGGTAAGAATGAATCTCTCTCTAAAGTACACCAACGTTTTAACTGCTTAATAATAGATCTAAAAACCGTCGGTAAGGAATATTCTAACTTTGAAGTACTGACAAAGTTCTTAGAATGTTTACCTGAAAGCTAGGACAGTTATTCAATGTGTCTCAAGCTATCAAAGGATCTAAAATCCATGACTCTTTCTACCTTATATGGCACGATGCTTAATCATGAGCAATTGAGTCATCTTAAGAAGAATCTTGTAAAAGATTCCAAAAGCACCCATGCTGCTTTACTCTCAGAGTTACCTTCCACTCAGCGATCTACTATCACTGTCAATGAGTTGGAAACTAACTCTGAACGTTCATCAGATTCTGACGCAGCAGATGATGATGAAACTCTGACATTCCTGGCTAATAACTTCAGGAGATTTGCTAGAAAGAGTAATTTCATAAAGAACAAACCTCTTGCTATTACTGATAAGCCAAGATCATCAACCCCTGTTGATAAGGCTACTGCTACTTGCTATAACTGTGAAAAGATATGACATTTTGCTAGCGAGTGCAGGTCAAAGAAATTCTCTAGATCCCCAGCTTTTCCCAAGAAAAACTTTACTCCCAGGACTAGAGATGAAAAATACAAAAAGCTGAAAGAAAGGTATTCAAAGCTGAAAACCTTTAAGAAGAAAGGCAAAGGCCTGATGGCTGACTATGATTGGGCTGCTTCTGACGAAGAAGAATCATCTGACTCTGAAGGTGATGATGAAGCCAATCTATGTCTCATTGCCAAACTTGAAGATGAGGAAGAAAATTCTGACATTCCCTCTACTTCAACCTCTGCTACTAAGGTATCACCTTCCTTCTTTACCAATATTTTAAATATTGATGAAGCTGATAGTCTTCGAAAGATCGATCTCTTGACTAGAAGTTTATATGAAACCATGAATGGCAAAACTGTTATTGAAAATCAAAACCTTGACCTCGCTGAACAGCTTAAAAACTGTCACCTTCAAATAGAAAAGCTTTCTAAAATTGAAGAAGATTTTAAAGATCAAGTTCATTTAAATCAGCTAGTCAAAATCGAACGCGAAGAAGCTGTCGCTGCATTAAAAGTTGAAAAAGCTACTATTGATGGATGGTATAACTCCTCAACAAAGATCACTGAGATAATTAAGTCTCAGATTCCCCTGAGTGATAAACGTGGTCTTGGTTACAAAGATGATACTATAGAACAAACCACTGACCGTTCCATGCTTAAGTTTGGAATGTTCGTATCCTCAATCCCTGACACTTTCTCATCTCAGTGTTCCTCTTCAAAACCTCCCATCCCTGAGGAAATCTCTACCTTAACTTCGAAAGGTAAAGAGAAAATTATTTATCCAAAACCTACCTCAGTCTCTAAAGACAAAGGTAAAGGAATTTCTTTTAACCAAAAACCTCAGAAGGGTACTTGTGTACCTAAGTTGAATGCTTCTAAAGCATCAGTGACTTATCCCTCTACTTCTAAGAACAAGATCCCTGGATTTATTCAGCGATCTACTCCTAGACTTAAAGTGGATATAATTGGTAGGAAATCTGAAGAACTGAAAGTTCCTCTCATTTCCAATGCCAAAGGTATACTTTGTGCTAGCCCTGCTCATTTAAAACTAACGGCTAAGCATGCAAATGGTCCTATAACTACTTTTAGTTATAGGAAATGTTATCATTATGGACTTACAAATCATATTGCTAGTAAGTGCCCTACAGCCACCAGAGCTGAAAAGATAGCCAAGGTGAAGATTATTGCCCCCAAGGCAAAGAAGACCACTGAGGTTAACAAATTAACCAAAGTGAAGACTGACAAAGCTGAATCTTCAAATGCTGCGAAGACTGCTGAACCTTCCATTCCATCTACCTCCACTGATAAGAGTATACACATGATGAAATGGGTACCCAAGTCAAACTAATCTTCCTTTGTTTGCAGGTTAAGAAGGGTATCTCGTATCTCGATAGCGGATGCTCTAGACACATGACTGGTAAGAAGAACCTGCTCACTGAGTATAAGGAAGAGAAGGGTCCCTCTGTAACTTTTGGTGGAAACGGAAAAGGACATACCCGAGGGTTTGGTGTACTCTCTAATGGTACAACAACCTTCAGAAGAGTTGCATATGTTGAAGGGCTGAAGCATAATCTTCTAAGCATCAGTCAGCTTTGCGACTTGGATAACAAAGTAATCTTTACTAAGGAATCCTGCTTTGTCTCTGACAAAAAAGAGAAGATAGCTCTCAGCAGTTATCGTTTGGAAAATGTTTACGTTATAAACATGGACTCAACAACCACTGAGAACTCCTGTTTCTTCTCAAAAGCCTCATCTGATGCCAACTGGTTATGGCATAAGAGGCTCTCCCATCTCAACTGCAAGACACTGAACACTCTTTCTTCTAAAGAGTTAGTCACTGGTCTACCTCAACATTTATACGCCAAAGAGTCCTTATGTTCAGCGTGTGAGAAAGGGAAGCGGACCAAAGCAAGCTTTAAATCAAAGCAAGTCTCCTCAGTGTCATCTCCTCTACAACTTCTCCATATGGATTTGTTTGGCCCTGTTAACAAATAATCCATCGCTGGAAAGAAATATACACTGGTCATAGTTGATGAATTCTCTCGCTATACCTGGGTAATGTTTCTCCGTTCTACGAGTGACACACCAGAAGAACTCATCACCTTTGTCAAGAAAATGGAAGTCCTGAACAACTTGATCGTTCGCTCATTAAGGAGTGATCATGGGACTGAATTTAAAAACAGTTCTCTTGATTCCTTCTTTGAGAGTAATGGTATCTCTCACAACTTTTCGTCAGTGAGAACACCGCAACAAAATGGAGTTGCTGAAAGAAGAAATAGAACTATTATTGAAGCTGCACGTTCAATGCTCAGCGATTCTCACCTGCCTACTCAGTTTTGGGCAGAAGCTGTCAACACTACTTGTTTTACGCAAAACAGGTCGCTGATAATCAAAAGATTCAACAAGACAGCCTTAGAACTTTTCCATGGGAGAAAGCCTTCAATTAGCTTTCTTCACATCTTTGGATGTCAGTGTTTCATACTGAACAATAGAGACGCCCTTGGAAAGTTTGATCCTAAGGCTGATGATGGAATCTTTCTTGGATACTCCTCAGTCTCCAAAGCCATCAGAGTCTTCAATCGAAGAAGACAGACTGTTGAAGAAACTATACATGTCACCTTTGACGAATCTCGTTCAGCGAATTCTCGACCTTCTACTGATACTGAAGAACTGAATCAATGGATGTTTTCACATCTTGGTGATTCAGAAGATATTCCCACTCCTCATACTCATACCGTTGAAGATGATGGTCCTACTATCATCCCAAACATGCAGACTAGTGAAGCTGAAACTTCATGGGTCTCAACTATTCCTTTAAACACTATGCCTGCTTCTACCTCAAACATTCCATATACTTCTCAGCAATCAGTGAATGTAATGACATCTGCACCTACTCCCATCTTGGCTGATATTCTAGAAGTTGTTGAAGCCTCATCTTCAGCTCCTCCAGTTCAAGTTGAGTCTGCGACTCATACTCCGACTCAGCGATGGACTGTCAATCACCCTATTGATCAAATTCTTGGCGATCCAAACGCTGGTGTTCAGACTCGTCGAAGTGCAGGTAACATTTGTTTATTTGTTAACTTTATTTCTCTGATTGAACCAAAGAAAATAGATGATGCCCTCAAAGATCCAAACTGGGTCAGCTCTATGCAAGAAGAGCTGACAAAATTTGAAAGAAAAAAAGTTTGGAATCTTGTTCGAAGACCAACTGACAAGACAGTGATAGGCACTAAATGGGTCTATCGAAACAAGTTGGACGAACATGGAACTGTAACCCGCAACAAGGCTCGTCTTGTTGCTCAGGGATACAGACAAGAGGAAGGTATAGACTACGACGAAACATTTGCACCAGTAGCAAGACTAGAATCTATTCGTCTATTCTTAGCCTACGCTGTACACAAAGACTTCAAAGTTTATCAAATGGATGTTAAGTCAGCATTTCTCAATGGAAAGCTGAATGAAGAAGTCTATGTGGAACAACCTCCAGGATTCTCAGATACTAAGCATCCAGGTTATGTTTATAAACTGGATAAGGCACTTTATGGCTTAAAGCAAGCTCCTCGTGCATGGTATGACACTCTATCCTCTTATCTCCTGATTGAAAAATTCGAGCGTGGTAAAATCGACAAAACTCTATTTTTCAGGAATGTAAAAGGTCATAGTATTCTTGTACAAATATATGTCGATGATATTATATTTGGTTCTACTAACCCTGACCTTTGTACTCGCTTCTCTGATAGGATGAAAGCAGAGTATAAAAGAAGCATGATGGGTGAGCTAACATATTTCCTTGGTCTTCAGATAAAACAAAATGAAAAGGGAAGTTTCATTAATCAGGGAAAGTATGTTAAAGATATGCTGAAGAAATTTGATTTAACTCAGAGTTCAGCTATGAAAACCCCTATGGCACCACCGCTGACACTAAACAAGGATTCTTCTGGAATACCTGTTAATGTCACGACATACCGTGGGATGATCGGCTCTCTTTTGTATCTTACAGCTAGCCGACCTGATATTATGTACGCAACCTGTTTGCGTGCACGATATCAAGCTGAACCTAAGGAATCTCATATGATCGCTGTAAAGCGAATCTTTCGTTACCTTAAGGGTACTCCGAACCTAGGTCTTTGGTATCCCAAAGATTCAGGGTTTGATCTAATCGCCTATTCAGATAGTGATTTTGCAGGTTGCAAATTGGATAGGAAAAGCACCACAGGAGGCTGTCAGCTCCTGGGCGGAAAGCTGGTGAGTTGGACAAGTAAAAAGAAAAACTCAGTGTCCACCTCTACTGCTGAAGCTGAGTGTGTAGCCGCTGGAAGCTGTTGTTCTCAGGTCTTGTGGATGAGAAATCAACTACTGGACTATGACCTTCAGCTCTCGAAAATTCCAATCTATTGCGACAGCACTAGTGCCATTGATGTAGCCAACAATCCAGTACTACACTCAAAGACCAAGCATTTCGAAATCAGGTATCATTTTATCAGAGATCATATGATGAATGGTGATATAGAACTTCATTTTATCCAAACTTATTTTCAGTTAGCTGATCTTTTCACCAAACCTCTTGATGAGACAAGATTCAACTTTCTCATCAGCGAGCTTGGAATGCTGAACTTTGAAGAGTAAAATCTTCAGCGGTTCACATTTGATCAGCGACCGGATAAAACCAACTTATATAACCCATTCTATCATCTTCTCTCTGAACAAAGTTGATTCGCTGATATCAAGGTATGTTCTCTCTTTACTCGCTGACGTTCGTCTAGAACTAAAAGATTTCAAAACAAATTGCATCGTTGAATATCTCTTCCTTCAGTGATACTTTGAAATTTCTAAAACTAACACTGATATTTCTATTCAGTGCTTCATGTTTTCAAAATGTCCCTGAGCTTTCAAAACCTCAGAGACATCCTAAAATATGAAAGGACGTTTGTGACATCATCACAACGGATAAACACTGGCACGTTCTTTTTCTGACACACGTTTGCACGTTTCGTTTACCAACCAATCAAATGCAAACACGTGTCCGTGTCATGATGAAAAACTTTCCCGCTCATAGTTTTTCTCTATCTACTCTCACTATATAAACCCTTTCGAGTTTATATTTTTCCTTTACGCAAACATCTTCTTCTCCAAGCAAGAAATTACTATTGCATTTTGAACTCGAGTTTTTCCAGAAAACTGTTCATCTCCTTCTTCGACAACAAGGTTAATGTTGAATCCAGATCCGTGCAACTAATATGAAATCGAATATGATAAAGCAATACGGAATATGATTTCAACTGGTCATCCCTTTCATTAACTTTCAGAGAGAATATTACCGTACGAATTAGAAAGGTAAGAGATGATTAGCTTGTTTTTCCAAGCTAATCAACATTAATAAAAACTGGGCCCGTGGTTAACAAGCCCACGGCCCGTTCACTAAAAAGGCTCAAAATGAATTAATACAAAACAACCCTTGAACTTTAAATCAACATTAAAACCTGCTCTAACAATCTCCCCCTTTGATTTGAAGTTCGAGTTGGCGCTCTAGATCTCTCCAGTTGAAGATATATCTTTTGCAGAGTGCGAAGTGTACCTCGAACAATCTGATGGCGCGGCGATAGTCGATGCGATCTTCAATCATTTCCAAGGCATTTCGAGCAGTTACTTCATTCGGATTCGAAACATAAGAATACCTTGGATTTTCAGACTCGTGCTGAATAATCTTTCGAAGAGCATCTCTGACCTTTAGAAGCGTGCCGTCACAAAATCTGTCTACTTGACTGAAACGCATGAATTTCTTCTCCTTTTGCTCATTGAGGTAAACAATCCCGAACTCTGGTTCCAGAAGCATAGCGTTCTCGGGATACATGTTTAACTCAGGTGCTTTCAGATTCGGCTTGATCAGATTTACCTTTTTTGCCTTGTTCTCGATAGCCATTTGGAAGTCCGTTAGATAAGACATCATGATGGTGCAGACCAGGTATCGACGAACAGCTTCGAGTGCCTTTGTAATCTCTAGCGGTCGGATGGTTCTTGTACGTAAGTCTTTCAGAATAACCAGAAAGTCGAGTGGTCGGAGGTTCTTGAAATCAGCTTATGAAAATTTCCATTCGTTCCCATCTTCACGTCGAACAATGAAAACTGGGTAGACGATCCTCATAATACGTCTTGAATAGATACTGATTACCTCTGTGATTCGAAGTTTGGTTCTGACCTGGTTGACTGGAAGACACCGCTGCATTGTGCTGATGTATCGGCGTTGAAATTGTGGGTCAAGGTTGTAGATACCCAGACAAAAGGTCGGCTTGATCGGGCGAAGCTTGTGTACGAACAGCTTTTTCAAAGATTCCTCCAGATGAGGGATTAGTACCATGATCTTCTCCCAACGGATTTGTTGTTGTTGAGGAGGAGGAGGAAGATCAGAAGTTGTCGTGGGAGGAGTAGTTGTCGGAAGATCGGAAGTAGTAGACTCGGGTCTTGTTGATGATGTTCCAGCGGGTTGAGCATAGTGAACGGGGGTTGCTCCATATAAATTTTGGAGCAGGAACTGATCGTAGTCAATATTGTCGTCCTCATCAGTAGGGAAGACCAAATTTACCTGGAGATTTACGGTACTGGCGGCTTTTTCGTACCATGCGTCTTCGGTCTCCGGGATAGTCTCACACTCTGGATCTATCATGTCTAATATCGGTCTGTCTGACGAGTCAAAATCGACCAGTTCCTGTGTTGAACCCTCAGGCTTTTCAACCGTCGGGTCTTCTTCATCTGAAATCTCCATATCTATGACCATATCTGCTAGTGGCAACTCGGCTTCGGGTGCTTCTGATGTAGTTGCCGCAGTTGGGGGTTCCTGTTGAACCACTGTTGTAGTTTCGGCAGTCATGATCTGGGCGGTCTCGGTTTGGCGTAGACGCTACTCCCCCTCACGGTGTTCAGGATCATCCTGGTCATCGTGCTTGCATTTGAGACCGCCGGCTTGACTCTTACAAGTGTCTTCTAGTGAGCGGACCCTCTCAGACAGCGTGGCGAGCGCTTTGTTGTAGTCGTTGAGGGTCGAGTCAATGGCGTCAAGGTGTGATGTGATACATGAAGATGGAGCAGTGACCTGGGATCGGAGAACTGAGATCAGGTCTGCTTTGGTAGAGGTGGTTGTGTCGGATTCCTGGAGCAGTTGGGCCAATAGCATCGTCTTCAGGGTGTCCACCGAATAGATATGTTGCAGTGTAATCGGTGGAGGTACAGTGGCAGTTACAGTATCGATGAGGTGGCCTTTACCTTTGATAGCGCGTATCGCTTTGGCAAGTTCATCGGCTACATGTTGTTGCATCTGTTGCTCCATGTCCTGGCGGACAGTCGTAAGGGTGCTGTCCAGAGACCCTGGTGACACGAAGTCGGGTAAATTAACCCCGGGATCACTTAGATTGCCCGTTGAGGCGTCTACCACAGGGTAGAGCCACCTACGTTCACAGTTGGCGTGATGTTAGCTGTGGTAGGATTTCTCGCCGATCCTTGTGTTTCACCAAGAGGTGAAGACACTACGGTGGTTTCGGTCGAGTCACGAAGAGTCTCGACTTGGTGTTGTACCTCTTCAAGTGTCCTAGCCAAAGATTGATCTATTACAAGTGGCTCTAGACTCGATGGTGCACGAAATGAAGTCGAGACCGGGGGCTGCTGGTCTCTTATTTCAACACCAGCATTCTCCGAATGAGAGGCCGGTGGAAGTTGTGCTTGTTCCCCGTGTAATATTGAAACATCCGTCTGTTGTGAGACGGATGAGTGGATAAGGGGGTCGTGCAGTTGCTCCGTTGGTTCCACGAAGGCTTCTTCAATACCCTGTCCCAACGCATGAGACAGGATAGTAGATGTGGCTACCCGGCTGTCGCTCGGTTCGATTCGCTCAGGAGCCTCGTTATCTTTACGGCTCAATCTTTCCTGGTTCAACTTTGAACGCAGTTCTCTCCGGCTCGCATGTCCAAACTCCTCTACTTGTTCTCCCTCAGATGTCCTAATAGGTTCGGTTCCAGTATGTGGAGGTGAGTTAAAAGAGATTCCACCAGTGTAATAATCTGGGTTGGGTCCTATACCATGAGGTTTGTGTTTCAGGCGTATAGAACGGTCGGTATCGGAGTCCGTGGAGTCAGAAACCACGTCTTCAACATGGTGTGATGGGGAAGGGGGTTCAGTAACATATGGTTCGGTCGAACGATGAAGAGCGGGTCTAGATTGGGGTTGGCTAGAACCGGGTTGCGATTCCACTGCACCACCTACTCTCGTTCCCCTTCCTCTCACAACTAACGTTCCCCGCCCGACAGCACCTGCTTGTCGGTCCCTTCCACCACTTACTCTCGGACCCTCATGTCTCTCGGGTCTAAGTCCCTAGGCAGGTCCCTCCGGCGCTGGGTGGACCATGGGATTTCCTAACACTTCCATGTATGCTACTACCCCTGGTGCAGTAGGATCGGCAATGGCTAGTAGTGGTTCAGGAATGGGCATGGCTACCTCATCAGGTGGATTGCGTATAACCATGAACTGTAAGTGGTGATGGGGACATACTGGATGGTTCAGGCGGCGAGGAATGGCAGGATTCGCGTCCATGTCTTGACGCACCGCAAGCGAAAGGAAACGCGGATACGGAAGAAACTTCTTCTGTTTTGACCCTCCGATGTGGCGAATAGCGGTGACGAGCTCCCTCCAGATGATCATTGTGAAGTCGATGTGGCGGTTATAGCACACAACATGAACTAGGCGAAGGAAGTCGTCGGTGCACTGATCAATGCCTCTCCATCGCGAGGAAAGACAGCGGTTTAGGATCGTAAAGAGAGTGTACCATATCGGAGCCAGGTACTTGCGATTGAATGCGGAAGGCCGGTTGAGGTCATGATTGTAGCCAAGTGCGCGGATTTGAGCGCAAATTGTGTCATCATTTACGGCAGGATCGTACCGTTCATGATTGTTGGCGGTGGCCTCCGGAAGTAATAGAAGACGGCGGAATGAGTCCGGTGTGAGCATGAAAGGTTGGTTATCGATCTGAGCGGTGATCGACTGCGAGTTACCGGCTGTGACAACTCGGGCGGTGAGCCATACCTGACGAACGTACAGGACTGGGACATCGGTTGTGCTGGTAAGGGCCTCATGGAGAGGGTGATTCATGAGAATGTCTAGGAGCACCCGATGAAGTGGTTGAGGTCTGAACAGTGTCGGGTCCAGGTGGTGATTGTTGGCCTCCAGTTCAGTGCCATGGTCAGGGTCAACCAAGGCAGCATCTGCTTCGTCGTCAATAATATCCTCCTCTTGAGGTATTTGCTCTTGAGGAGGCGGTTGTGGGTCTCCTTGTTGTTCGGGACGAGGTTGTTGATGATCCGCCATAGATAATCTATAAATTAACAGCACAGTTAGTAATTGAGACGGATGAACAACTGTTGGCGCGTACCTTTGCTGTGAGTGGCTCAATCTGAGACAGATCGAGGACTGGCAGTTACAACACATGTACAGAAATGGCAACAGGGGTGTCCGGACAAAAATGGGAATGCCAAGTTTCTGGACAAAATTGTATCCGGACAACACATGTGTCCGGGTGTTAGAGGTAACCGGATGAAGATGAGAGTTTCCGGACAAAGTAGGGACTCCGGACAAGGGAATCCGGGTGTCAGAGGTTACTGGGTACACTATTTTCTGGAGAACATTAGAGTCCGGACACCAAACTACCCGGTAGTTGAACTTACCGGAAACCCTAAGGTTTCCGGACAACTAGGTATCCGGGTGATGGTAGTGTCCGGATGGATCATCGTGGTGTTGAAGGTGTCCGGACACGACGAATGTGTCCGGACGAAGACTCAATCGATCATTTTTGCAAACAGGGGATCCCAATCACTTGTACAGTTTATTGAGAGTCGAATATCAGCTTATGGGAGCATTGACAACTCTCAAAGCGCACCCAATGGTCCTAAATGATGAGAAACCCTTAAGAGGTTTCGGTCACTGTTGGATCGACCAAATCAGGTCTCATTGTGCGGTGCGATGTGTGCAAAAGTAGGTGAAATGTGATCGAGAGGGAGAAATGAGTAACTTACCTGAAGGTGGGGACTAAAAAACACCGAGAATCGTCTACGTGAGAGGAGTCCGTGTGCGAGAGAGAGAGAGAGAAGAGGGTTTAGGGTTTTTGCGATATCCGGATAAGTGAAGTATGAGAAGCCCGGATACCAATATATACCCGGGTGGAGTCCGGGTACTTAGCCGACCCGGATATCTACCCGGTCCAGAATCTGTCCGGATACTAGAAGTGTCCGGATGCGAGAGTTATCCGGATGCGAGAGTTGTCCGGATGCGAGAGTTATCCGGATACTAGAGGTTTCCGGATAATTCTGAACAGTCCTGTTCCGTGAAGATTTTCAGGAATTTGAACTGGAAGAGAACTTTTTGTTGCTCCCCTTCAAACTGAGCATGGGGATTTATCGCTCCCCCTTGGATAGTGCAGTAGAGTGTAGTGGAGGAGTCCGACACACAAAAACTTTTAGACTTGTCAAGAAAACACTTGTGCCGCTCCCCCTCAAACGATGACCATAACATGCACACGGGAGTGCCCACACACACAAAAACTTTTGACATTTAAGAGAAAAACTGTGTGTGACGCTCCCCCTCAAAGTATGAGAGATCTTACCTGATACCGCAAGGTGCTCCCCCTGAATACAAGAACATATGGTGAAAGCACAGAGATAATAAAGTGAAAAACAGACGACAGTATGAAATAAGAGAAACACACGAAGAAAGGAAAATACACGAAATCTACCTAATAAATACAGAGACAATGGGCTAAATGTGTTGCTAAGACAAGTAGAATACATGTGCGAGAAAGTGTATGCTCAGTCATCAGGAGTGAGAACACCGGATGATGAGTATACAGTTGCTCGTAGATGTATGGAACTTGTAAGAGTCACACATTCGGATTAAGTCTTCAGATTTAGCATACCTAGCTTGAACACAAGAAATTTGAAACGTTTTTCGTCCAAGGCTTTGGTAAATAGGTCTGCTAACTGATGCTCAGTATTTACGAAGTAGAGTTCGACTGTACCTCTTTCGACGTGATCCTTAATAAAATGATACCGAACGTCGATATGCTTCGTCTTGGTGTGTTGGACCGGGTTGCTTGATATGGCAATTGCGCTCTTCGAGTCACAATAGATCGGGAGTTTGACATACGTAAAGCCGTAGTCTTTGAGTTGCGTCCTCATCCAGATTACTTGGGAACAGCAACTTGTGGCGGCTACAAACTCCGCCTCAGCAGTTGATGTTGAAACACATTGTTGTTTCTTCGAAGCCCAACTTACCAGGCTATCTCCCAAGAACTGAATGTGTCCCTAGGTGCTCTTGCGGTCCAACATGCGTCCCGTGTGATCCGCATCAGAGTAAGCGGATAGGCCAAAACCTGTCTCTTTCGGGTACCAAAGGCCAAGATCAGCAATACCACGTAAATAATGAAAAATTCGTTTAACAGCATTGTAATGAGACTATTTAGGGTTTGACTGATAACGGGCGCAAAGAAATGTCGAAAACATGATGTCCGGTCTACTGGCAGTTAGGTACATTAAAGAACCGATCATTCCCCGATACAATTTGGCGTTGACAGCCTTTCCGTTAGGATCGGCGTTAAGCTTTGTATTGGTTGCCATGGGAGTTTTCATTGGTGAGGACTGGTCCAATTGGAATTTCTGAAGAATATCCCGAATGTATTTGGACTGGTTTATGAAAATTCCTGTCGACAGTTGTTTAACTTGAAGACCAAGGAAAAGTTCATCTCACAAAGCATACTCATTTTAAAAAAATTCCCCATGAGAGTGGCAAAGTTCTTTGCATATAAAGGACTAGTAGAACCGAAAATGATGTCATCGACATATACCTGGACTAGAATTATGTGGCCCTTTTTGTTCTTGATAAACAGTGTGGAATCAATGGTACCTCGAGTGAACTCGGCTTCTAACAAGAACTTTGACAGTGTGTTGTACCATGCTCGCGGAGCTTGCTTTAAGCCGTATAGTGCCTTGTCTAAGATGTAGACATGATCAGGCTTCGAGTCATCTACAAATCCGTCGGGTTGCGACACGTAAACTTCTTCTTGGAGGTCGCCGTAAAGAAAGGCTGTCTTCACATCCATTTGGAAGACTGTGAAGTTCTTGTGCGCGACATAAGCGAGAAACATACGGATTGCCTCATTGCGTGCGACCGGAGCATAGGTCTCATCATAGTCGATCCCCTCTTGTTGTCGGTACCCTTTGGCCACAAGATGCGCCTTGTTGCGAACAACGATACCATCTTCGTCCTTTTTATTCTTGAAGATCCATTTGGTGCCGATTACCGTCTTGTGCTTAGGACGTGGAACCAGTCGCCATACCATTAGAGCCTCGAATTGATTTAGCTCTTCTTGCATGGCGATGATCCAGTCTGGATCTTCGAGCGCTTCGCGTACGTTCGTCGGCTCAATCTTGCTCAAGAAGCCGGAGAATAGGCAGAAGTTGGTGGAAGCGCCCCGTGTACGAACAGGAGTCAAGGGATCACCGATGATCTGATGTAGGGGATGGGCCTTCGTCCATTTGGTGGAGTGCGGAAGCGGCTGCTGGGTAGAATGATATGTGTCCGGATCCACGTACGAACCTGATGGAAGGTCTTGAACTTGTTCAAGAGTAGCAGTCGTGTTTCTTGGAGGAAGTGGGGGAGGATTCGTCGATGGTTGAACAACTTCTGGTTCCGAGGAGTGCAGAGGTTGAGCATCGATTGTAGCAGATGACGAATCAGTAGGAGCGACCTCCGAGAGTATGGGTTCCTCCGGGGGGGGTTACCGTACCAGGTACATGCGTATCTGATGATGACGGTTGAGCTGTCTCTATAGATGTTGACGACGTACTCGTAGAAGGACGCGGACCGAATAGAGCGGCCGAATCCTCATTGCAAGCAGCTTCAAGCCGCGGTTGCACTGAGACAGGAGCATAAGAGTTAAGTATGTCATCATAGAAATATTGAAAGAGTAAATCTAAATCAGAAGAGTCAGCATTCGATGAAGATGCGTGATTCGGATTTACTGTAGCTTGTGCAGATCCCGAACTCGAGGGTCCGGAAGCTAGCACTCCAGTTAAATCGGGTTCTGAACTGAGTTGTTCAGAAGCCAAATCTGCGGCTTCGTCGAATGTCACGTTTATGCTTTCAACAACGGTTTTGTTCCGTTTGTTGTAAACGCGATACGCCTTAGCCTGCATGAAGTATCCAATGAAAACTCCTTCGTCCGTCTTGGGGCTGAATTTCCCGAGATCATCCTTGTCGTTCAGCACATAGCAAGTGCACCCGAAAGCGTGAAAGTAGCCGATGGTTGGAACGTGATTATTCATGATCTCGTACGGCGTCTTGTTGAACCATTTGAGAAGGATAGAGCGGTTTTGCATGTAGCATGCCGTAGACACCGCTTCAGCCCAGAGATATAGCGGTAGATTTTCTTGGGAAAGCATTGTGCGGGCAGCTTCAACGAGAGTACGGTTCCGTCTTTCCACCACTCCGTTTTGCTGAGGAGTGCGTGCGGCAGAGAAGGTGTATGTGATGCCCACTGACTTCAGATAGTCATCCACCTTTTGATTCTTGAACTCCGTCCCGTTGTCAGTTCTGATGGACTGAACGTGTTGAAGCTTGTTCTTCTGGACAGTCTTCAGGTGATCAATAATGAGCTCCAGAATTTCGTCCTTCGAGCGTAAGAACATCACCCATGTGTAGCATGAGTAGTCGTCCACCATCACAAGCACGTATTTACGCTTATTGATGCTCGGAACACGCATTGGACCACACAAATCCATATGAATGAGTTCGAGGGTCCGGGACGTGCTCGGAGTTGTCTTCGGCGGATGTGTTGCGCGCTTCATCTTTCCCTTTTCGCATGCCCCACAGAGACGATCCTTCACGAACGGAAGTTGGGGCACGCCTCTGACGTGTTTGCCAAGCACCAGTTGATTGATACTTCTGAAGTTTAGGTGCGAGAGACGTCTATGCCAGAGCCAAACTTGATCAGACTCAACTTTTGACAAGAGGCAGATAGGTTTGTCAAATTTGAGTGCTGCTAGGTCAATGGTGTAGAGATTGGTCTTTCGAGTCCCAACCAGTAGCTCTTCTCCGTCGTTGTTGAGGATTCTACACCTTATGGCTTTAAAGCTGACCTCGAGATCCTTGTCGTAGAATTGACCGATGCTGAAGAGGTTGTGTCCTAATCCTGCGACGTGGGATACCTTCTTGATTGTTATCTTGTCTTGTACGATGTCGCCGTAGCCCACTATCGACGACTTCTCGTTATTCTCAAATCTCACGTGTCCGCCGTATTCTTCTTTGTAGTTCGCGAGAAGTTCCCTCCTGCCGGTCATGTGCTTGGAGCATCCAGAATCTAAGTACCACACATGACCGTGCTGCAAAACAAGATTAGTGTTGTTTAGGTACCCAAATTTGTTTGGGTCCTGGAGGGTTAGGTTTGGCACCGTTTGGGGAAGCTTGCTTTGTTCCAGCTTTCCCTTTAGGTGTAAGATTTACACTGTTAGAGGGAACTGGTTTTGGCACTTGTTTCCTCTTAGGTGCAGAGTGTACACTTTTTGGAGGAACAGGATTTGTAGCAGCTTTCCACCTGGGTGCCGGTTTAACCCCAGTAGGAGGAACTCGTGTAGGAATGGGGTGAGTCTCCCACTGTGGTTTAACCTTTTGATTGGTACCCCTTTTGAAATGGTGTTGTTGCTTATTATTGTGGGGTTTGCGCGTATGAAATAGGTTACCAACAAAGTAAGGCGCATACCAATCATTATTATGAATATCATCAAAATCATTCCAACCACAATTAGAACAACATAAACAATCATGCGATAACTGAATCAATTGATTGAGAGAGTTAACTTTAACGGGAAAAGAAACATCAAAATGGTTCCAATGATTCCAAGCATAATTGTCTTTGTCTATTCTAGAATTGAAAACAGGTGGGGAAGACTTTGACGCATCCTTCTTGACAGATTCCCTCTTTAGCCACTTTGGTGTTTCTTTATTAGCGCGACCATTTTTATCTGAAACAGCAGGGATAGTATGACCAGTGACTTTTGAGGAAACAGGGGTCTTAGTGGTCGGTCGTTCGGTCTTTTGCTTCGGCTGTGATTGTGTTTGAGAAGCTGAGTTATTTTTAAGAATCTTGTACACAGCCGGAGTCTTGGATTGAGAACAGTCTCCCCTTAGAAAATTGACCGAACGATTAACCACTGGAGACAAAAAATCAGGTTGACTTGGAGAAATAGTGGTGTTGGCAATCAACGGTCCGGTTCTTGCCTTGGCTGTGATTGCCTTTTGGAAACGGGTTTCGAGGTTGGTTTTGACTGAGAAATCTTGATCACAGCTGAGGCCTTTGTTTGAGAAAATCTTTCTTTTAAAGAATTAACCGGATGATTAACCACGGGGGATAAAAAATCAGTGTGACTTGGAAGAGGTTTGTCGAAGGGAAATGAATAAAACTCTTCTTCACTGTTACCTTCGGAGTTCATATACTCTGAAAAATCTATTATGGGAATATCCGGAATGGGATCAGGTGTGGAAGACGAGGAACACTTTGTGCTTTCGGTTGTGTGCTTTGGGGAATTCGGTGCGGAAGCGTATGAAAAATCAGAATTTAAATTCCTTTTAACACACTCATCTTGAGAAACTTCATTTTCTTGTAAAGAGATATTTCCGATAAAGGCTTTACACGAGGATGTGTCAGAAAAGTTAGAGGAAAGTTCAGGTGAAAATTGTTTCGCAGTTTGGTGCAAGTCAAGCTGCACTTGGAGTTAACTATTTATCATATGCTATTTCATCGTTTCTCTTGTCATTTCAGAGAGTTTTGAGGAGAGCGTATTGATTTCCCACTGAAATTTTTTCTTTTCCTCACTTGACACACCGTCGGATTTCTCAGATTTGAGTTTCTCAATCTCAGAGATTAGCACTTTCTTTTCGTTTTGAAAATTAGACCTTTCTTTCTCATACGACTCCTCCAACTCGACAATCTTTACTTCCAAGATGAGAGGGGGAACATAGAGTTTAAACTCATCCGTCTCAATCTTGGTTGCAGGTGCTAGATCCTCATCCTTTTTGGAGGAATCCTTGGGTGTAGCTACCTTGTAGAGGTCGAAGTGGTCATTGGAAAGGTACTTTTTGTCCTTTTGATACGAGTAGTTTAAAGGTTCATAACAAAATGGAAGTTGAATTCCCCGTTTTTGTGTGCGTTTATGTTCCTCGGTTTCCTCCTCCTTTTCTGGTTCAAGAGGACCAGTCCATTGAATTGCGCATTCTGGGTACTTTTTATCTGACCCATAGCACGCAAAATCATATAGGGTTGGAACTTGATATCTTCCCTTTTGTAAGTAGTGTGGGTTATCATATCCGATTCCCCACTCTTTGTTGAAGTACGTGAACTCTTTGGGTTTGTTCAAAAAAATGGTTTGATCAGTTTGACCCCTTTTGTGGAGTTTGGTTTCGAGGTCAAGAATTTTAGTAACAAACTCTTTGTGCTGAATTTGAAGAGAAGAACATTGATAAACAATTTCTTCTTTCTCATTTATGCACTGATCAAACTGACGCTGAAGATCAGATAATTTGGCTCTTAAGTCTTTAGGTGCTAATGACAAAATTTTGCATCTATCAGTTAAATTAGCACAATCAGACTTATATTTCTCTGTTTTTCTCTTTTGAACATCAAGCTTTTCATTTAGTGACCTAATTTCAAGCTTTTGTTGTTTAGATGTGGCTTGGAAGGAATTTGCCTGATCAATAAATGATTGCATTTTATTCAAGAATTCGGGTTGGCAAGAATCACATACCTGACTTATAGGAGCCGTTTCTTCTTCGGTGGAGGAGTGATATCCCATGAAGGCATCAGCAGCATCAAAATTGCCTTCATCATCAGATCTTTCCAACCAGTAGTCGTTTTCAGTAAACATAGCTTCTCCAGCCTCCTTCTGAAGAGACAATGCAAGCTTGGCCTCGTAGTAGTAAGAGTTCTTTACTGTTGGCTGGCGACAATCCTTCGCAAAATGACCAAGTTTCCCGCAGTTGTAACACTTTACGGGTTCATCTCTCTTCTCCCCTTCTTCTTTCTCTGTCTTTCCCTTCTTCTCAGCCTTGTCGTGCTCACTGACCTTCTTCTTTCCTTCGTATCGATCTTTGTAGTCATGGCACTTGTTGGAGGAGGTGGAGTAGTGCTGACTATTGGATGAGGACTTCTTGTAGTACCTTTGTTGTTCGAAGGATTTGGTAAGCAAAATTATGGCCTTTTTGAATTCCGCAACCTTTTCATCATCAGAATCGTCGTCTTGCTTATCTTCAGCTTCTGACTGAGAAGAACTTTGCTTTGGAGCACGTCTGGAGTGACTTCCCGATGATTTTCCTTGCTTTGAGGAAATGAGAGCAATAGGATCAGCAGATGGCTTTGGTTCAGTCATTTTCTCGCCTAGGAGCTCATTCACTTCATCTTCGTCTTGAAGAAGTGTCTCATACAGTTCGTTAATGCTGATATTCTCAATCAAATTGTTGTGCTTGACATGAGAAGCAAAAACCTTCCATTCAGGTAGCAGATTGTTGAGAAACTTGAGCGCATTTTCTGTATTAGAACGAACAATCTTGTTCTTGTTCAGTTCATTGAGAAGTTGGCAAAACCGTTCATAGGTCTGGGTGAGGGATTCACCGTTGCGCTGCTTGAACCCATCGAACTTCGTTATCGCGCTATTTATCTTCAGCTGATTTCCTACAACGCTCCCACGCATCATTCTGGCTACATGGTCCCACATGCCCTTAGCCGTCTCTTTGTAACTATCTATGGCTGTGTAGATGGTATTATGAAGAGCTTGAATCAGATATCTCTTTGCATGCTTTTCACCTTCAGTCATGCCTCTTTCAAAATCTGTCATTTCAGCCAGAGTCTTTTCCTCACGTCGAGCTAGTGCAGTTGCAGTTGCAGCTATTTCCTTCATCGGTTTGTCAATTGGGCCATTATCCAGGGCTTTCTTGACGTACTCATAGTTGTCCTTGGACTCTATGAAGATCATAAACCTATCTCGCCATTGGCTGTACTCGTTCAGATAGAGACACAGTGGCTTGGTGTCAGTGCCAATTGCGAGAGCATCACGAGAAGAAGACATCTTCGGTTGCAACGGAGTGATCGTCAGACGTGTAGATTGATTCAAAGTGTAAAACCTAACGCAAGGCACTAAGAGTGGAGTCCTAACGCAGGTTCTATGAGTGGTTAGACAATAACTTAGCTTACTGGATAGGAATCCAAATAAGTGATCTGATCTGGAAGTGTCCGGATCAGAATTGAAGAAAGCAGTTCAATTATGCAGAGTTGTCCGGATAAGAAAGGGAGTCCGGATAACTTGAGTTGTCCGGATAACCAAGGTTACCGGATGGTCTTAAGTTACCGGATAGAGAACAATTCAAACAGAAGCTTACCAGATGATGTGGATTCCGGACAGTATTAAGTTTTCCGGGTACGATGGAGTTTCCGGATACTGTGCAGTTTCCGGATACCACGAAGTTTCCAGGTAAAAAATGAATTTCCGGATAAAATTGATTTCCGGATACTTTGAGTTATCCGGAACAATATTACCCGGATAGGTTTGAGATTATAAGATACTTACCCGGATGGATGACTTACCCTGAAGAAACTGGTTGTCCGGAAAAATTGGAAGAATCCGGATGGAACCACAAACGTCCGGACAAAATGAACTTGTCCGGAAACTGCGGCTGGGTTTGTCTGGACACTGTGGCTGTTTACTCAGTTCGATCGATTTCTCAACTAGGGTTACTCAAAATTGTTCCTGAAAGATTAGAAACAATACCAAACACAAAACTAACACTAACCCAATCGATTTCTAAGCAAAAAGAACACGTTTTCATGGTAAAAATTCGATTTTTGTTGAAGAACACTACCAAAAACTTTGATCTTAAATTGCTAAATTGACCAATCAAACGAATGAATTAGGATGTGAAAATTTGCAGGAAACACTTATAACGATAATGCTAACACAACCCAATAAGCAAAAACAACCAATTTCGACTGAATCAAATATTCAAGAATTCAAGAATAGTCAGACGGGTAAAAGTCAAACTAACCAGAAATTGATGAATGAAGCTTTGAATCGAATCCGTCTGTCCGCTCTGATACCAATTGTTGAATCTAGATCCGTGCAACTAATATGAAATCGAATATGATAAAGCAATACGAAATATGATTTCAACTGGTCATCCCTTTCATTAACTTTCAGAGAGAATATTACCGTACGAATTAGAAAGCTAAGAGATGATTAGCTTGTTTTTCCAAGCTAATCAACATTAAATACATTGGGCCCATGGTTAATAAGCCCACGGTCCGTTCACTAAAAAGGCTCAAAATGAATTAATACAAAACAACCCTTGAACTTTAAATCAACATTAAAACTTGCTCTAACAGTTAATATTCTTATTATTTACCTGTTTCTAACTTATTTTTGATCTCTTCATTGTTTCTACAAGATCAGACAAAAGAATTTTTTTAAAAATGAAATCATTTATTTCATGATTTTATAAACACAACCTTCATGGTTGTTCTTCAAGTTTAAAACAAAAATCTTAAACTTGTTCTTCATATGTTTTTCCAGAATCCTTATCTTTAAAGGAAACTGGAAAATAAGACATTCACTAGTTCTTGTCTCTTTTTGTCAAAACTAGAAAACCCTAATCTTCATTAAGACATCTTTGGTCTGAATGAAATGGACAAAAATCAACAACAACTTATTGGAAAATCTTTCCACATTAAGACATTGTTCTTTATCTCTTCTTCATGTTTATATATATTAAACAGAAATGGCATCCTATATTGCTGCTCCTACCGCTGAGAATCGCCTGCTGCTGAGAAACTGACTCTTCCCAAAGCTCCTCAAGTCAAGTTCACGCTTGAGGAAGTAAATTTTTCAAAATCAAACAATCTCTATGCTCTTTTTGATTTTCCTCCACGAAAGCAAGTCAGGCATCTGGATGATGCTGTGAATTTTCTCCAAACCTGCTGCTTATTCAAAGCCTTAACCTTCGTACCCCCTGCCCATAAATTCCTTCTATCTCAGTTCTGGTATACTGCCAGACGAGCTCAGGTTCCTTCAACCAAAGACCCTAAGAAACTCCTTGATGTCATTCTCTGTGACACCAAATTTGGCACAACCAAAATCAACCCTGCCATTATCAGGCGTGCACTCAGCCTACCCACTGCCACCAAAGAAAAACCCTTTGTCCCTCTCCCAAACCACAAAAACATGCTGATATGGAAGCCATCACTGCATTCTTTGATGCATTGGGTTACGCATGAGACACAGGGAGGGACAAGCAGATTGAGAAGAAACTGACCCTGATCAAGAAGTCCAAAATGCCCAGTGAAATGAACTTCATCTTCGCTCATTTGATAAGCTGCATGACAGCGAAGTCCGGCTCCTCTGATCAAGTTGCTCAACCTCAGCAAGCAATGGGCTATGCATTGCTGAAAGGTCTCCATGTTGACTGGGCCTCAGTCATCTATGACGACCTTGCATTCAGAGTTGATATGGCTGATAGACCGTCATGGGTTCCATATCCCCGATTCATCAGCGCCATCTTTCAACTTCGCCTTGGGACCAAATACCCAAAAGAGGGTGATCTGAGACTCTCTCAGGTTGGCCCTAAGGTTCTCGACTTCAAGCCTCTGCCAAACGAGGTACGTCTTACTACTCTCTTATCTCTTCTTAATCCTCATTCTTCTACTTCTGCGGCTACTTCAGCGGAAATCCCCACCGCTGATACCCAAGATGCACCCTCCACTCCTTCTCGAAAAAGGAAATAATCATCTTCCCAACTTGATTCCAAAAGGATCAAGAAAACCAAGGAGCAACCCTCCAAGCATTCACATGTTGAAGACTCCACAGCTCACTTTGAAGAGCTGATGGATAGTTCCGTGGTACGCTCTGCCACAGCTGATCAAGCCACCCCTTCAATTCCGACCTCAGCGTCTCTAAACACTAAGGTTATAAACTTGGAACTGAACCCACCTCCTTCAGCCTCTCTACAGACTGAAGTGATTGTCAGCGGATCCAACACTGAACCTCGCACCCAACCAATCTTCTCATCCTTCACTCCTCCCACTCTTTCTTTGGACACTCCACAAATTTTCCCAACATTCTTAGGGACACCCGTCATCGTTCATGATTCAGCTGCTGATACTCTACATGCGATGATGGAAACAAACTTAGGATCTGCAGGCACCTCCATGCGCCAAGGCACTCTCGACGACGACATGGAACACATAACTCAACCAACTCTTCTCTCAAAACCCCAAACTTCTGAGCTTTCCTCTGTTCATAAGTTAATAACTGTTTCAGGTCCTAATTTGGGGGATATCAACACCTCCCTGAAGGCCCTGGAAACAAAGGTGGAATCTTACAACACCACTCTCTCCAAAAACTCTTCAGCGGTTACAGACGTTGGAGAGAACCTTAAAAAGTTGACCGAGGTCGTTGATGAGAAAGCCTCCAAAGCTGATATGGAGAAGGTGGATGGCAACAAAGGAACTTTTGCTACCACTCTCGCTGAAACTTCCACAAACATCAACAATCTCAACCTCACCAACACAACCCTAGCAACAAACTTCACCACTCTGTCCAATGAAGTCACATCATTGAAGACAGAGGTTGGTACTCTTAAGGGTGAGGTCACAACGGTCAAAGATCTTCTTCAGCAGATACTCAATCGCCTGGATACCCCAAAGTCTCCCTTTACTCAAGCCGACAAAGATAAACTCCAAAAGATTAGTCCTACTATTTCTGGCCTGGAAGTAAGAATAGTTGTTCTTGAAACCTTCATGGGACTTACTGGCCTGGAAGACAGTAATCCTATGACTGCTGCTGCTGATCAATCTATTTCCTCCCCCACTCATAATGTGGAAGAGGAGGAGAAGAAAGCTGAAGATCTTCCCCATAATTCGGAGGGGGAGAAAAATGAAAATGCTGCTGCTACTTCTACTTCACAAACTCAGGGAGTTGAAAACCCTGAGGGAACCGAGAAACCTCCCTCTGTATCTGAGGGGGAGCAACTCGAAGAGCAACACAAGAAGAAGCTGAAGACGAAGAACCCATCGATATCGATGATGAAGAATTATCAGCATCCCCTAAAGATGATGATGATGACGATGATGATGATGACTTCTTCTTCGTTGAGCCCAAGAATGTCCCTGTGAAAGGGATTTCAATAAATGAACCTTCAGGGGAGACGACCAAGACAAAGCCTGCAGGGTCCGAAGCTGACAAAGGGAAAAACAAAGGCCTCGTTGCAGAAGACAATCTAGCTATCCTTCAGATTAAGCTAGCTTGTCAGGTACAATATCTTCTCTTCCCTTATACTGCATCTATCCTCTATCCCTTCTCAATCTCAGTTCTCCTCTCCATAAAACCTCTATACACTTAAACCCCATTCTTTTCTCTATCTCTTTCTTCCCATGTTCTTACTTAAACAATCGTTGTGTTTCAGCTAGTCCTCTCCCCTGTTTGAGGATCCCACTGACGCTCTTACAACTTCACCAACAATAATCCCAGCCACAAGAGCTGAAGAAATAATCCCAGTCTTGGATTTAACCACTGAGACTGATGAACCTGAAGAACAGCCGCTCTCTCACAAAAACAGACCTTCCTTGGCTCCTCAAAAGCTAAGTGAAGAGGATCAAGAAAAGAGAGATGCAATGATCAAACAGCTTGAAGATAAGCGAATCATTCTTCCTCGTGACAAAATTCCTGTTCCTACAAAGTTCAGACTTATGAAGAAAGAATTCACTTATCACCTCAGAGCTGTAAGATTACTCGCCGAAAAGAAGGAAGCTGAAGAAAAAGATAAGGCTCTTGCCATCCAGCTTGCCCAACAATCGGTGAAAGACCCAACGCTAAAAAGAACTCCCATCGAAGTACAACGTCAGTTATGGGAAGACGCCCAGAGGATCGTTGAAGAAAAGACCAAGGTATCTGATTCTACTTTGGAATGGTGCAACGAAAGACTGAACTATCGATCTCGACCATCCAGAATCAACAAGGTAAATATCAGAGGAAAAACATTCGCAAACGTTCCTGTCGTTGAAGTTGACGTATTCAGAGAAGACAAAACCAAGCAAACCTTCTATGCTTCTTCATTAAAGAAATTTGGTTTCTCTGAATGGTTGGAGATGCGAATAGCCATACAGCAATCACGCTCAAAATTCAAGAGCCATGTCGAGAAGATTATAAACTCTCAGATCGACTTGGTTTCTTCTGCTGTGGATATTCCTCCTCCCACTCCTCTTCCAACTCAACAAAGAAGGGCCTCTGCAAAGAAAAATCTAAAACCTTCAGGCTCAGGTCCTCCTATACGGAACGAAATAGGTATTGGTTTCTCTCGTGCTGACGTACTTGGTCCTGACGCTGACCTCTCAGCGCTTGACACCTCTCAGCCTCCTGGTGAAACTTTCATACCTGGAAAAGTCTTAAGCGAACCCTATGGTATCTTCTTTGTAGACTATGATGGAAGACAACACTTTCAACGCATCTCTGAGCTTCCCATCACTCCCATCGAACAGCTCAGAGACCTCATCTACTGGTGTGAATTTCGACGCGACATACAGGCACGTTACCTCAAGCCCTTGATTTTTGAAGAAGCAAAGAACAAAAAGGATCAAGGAGTAACGGTCCCTGACTGGATGATTCCCACATCAAAGACCCTTGATGAACTTCTTGTCAAGGAAGAACCTTATGACGGATAGGATCTCCTTTGTAATTCTTCTATCTCTATCTGTCTACATCTTTTGTACTTGTAATTTTATTTGTTGTACTTGTAATTTTTCCACTTCCCTCTGTAATCTTATACGAAGTTAAAAGAAAATTTTCAGCGGATGTACTTTACTCCATCAGTACTTAAAAGATCCCATAAAACAGTAAAAGGGACAAATATTTTATGAGTTCTTTTTATCCTTATGCTTTCATACTTAGCAATTTTCTTTGTTGCTATGTCATAATCAAATAGAGGGAGATTGTTGATCCAAACCTTCAGTGATTTGATAATGACCCTCTCTTAAACACTTAGTGAAAATTGTAAGTAAACAATATGTATTAGAGTTTCACTATCGCTGATAAGTACTAAGACTTTACAGTACCGCTGATAGGAACTCTCGCTCTTTAGATTAGACAATCAACGAACACTATTCATCCAGTACTTTTGAGCCTGTTCAGTCTCTATGATGATCGCTGATAAGTTTTAGTTGTTTACTTATGATCCCTGAAGACAAGTTTCACGTCAACAAAGGTTCTACGCTAAAGTCGACGATTAAGCCCAAGAACCAGCGACAAGTCTACTAATGAACTGATGCAGATATCAGCGAAGTCACAGACCTGTCCATTCAACGTGAAGTATCAAGTAGAAGACTTAAGCAATCGCTGAGCATTATCATTCGCTGATAAAGTACTGATTCAACGAAAGCTGATCATGAAGTCTCCTTACAAAGTACTATTGTCTTACCTCCCTTGCACGTCTCCGTCCGAAATGTCAGAACGGGCCTCCCTTCTGTCTAGAATCGTACAACAAACTCTGATTCTACACTGTACACCATGCGGCTACTAAGGTTGTCTACAAAGGTCAAAACATGCAACCACTCAGCTGCTGCCACGTGTAAAGTAACACTGCTATGCATTAAATGCATGCAGTATATAAGAAGAACCCTACTTCAGAAATGAAGTGCTCGGGCCATCTTCTTCTTCCTTACTACTGTGTGTTAGGTTATTATTCGTAATTTCCTTATCTCTTTTCTGTCTTTATTCTAGTGCAAGAAACTTAGTGTTCTTAACTTGTTTAGATTAGGTTAATCCTTAATCTTGTTCCGCAACAAGTTGTAAATTGTTTTGATTTATCAATAAACAATTTAGAAAGTAAAAATCGTGTGTTTGTATTCAACCCCCCCCCCCCCCCCCCTTCTACAAACTTTTATAACCCTTCGGGACCAACAACTCACACCTTGCAATTGAAAGGAATCAGTCATTTCCAAAAAGGATTTTAAGTGTGAGTGCGGATCCTCAGATGGTGATCCTCCAAACTGACCCATGGCTTGGATCATTTGAAACATCACTGGTTTAAGTTCAAAATGTGTTGCAACAATGTTGGTCCTGAAAATTCCGGAGCTTAAATCACCAACTCCGGAAGTAGAATAGTCCCGTATTTTTCGATCTTTGCTATCGGCAATCGACACTGTGGTCTCCACTAACGATGGGTTTTCTGCCATGTTTACAGTGGTGTTCACAGTGGGTTGTCGATTTTTGTTTCTGCGTCTTCTTCGAAAAGTTTTTTCTATTTCAAGATCGATTGGCACCAAAGGTTCGTGTTGCCTCCTTGGCATGCAACACGAACAGCTTAGAAAAACGAGTTACTCGGGCTCGAACAAAAACTAATGTCTTGCGATTTAAACTCACGCCAGTCCCCGGCAACGGCGCCAAAAACTTGGTACGTGCGAAATATGTGATTTAATCGCAGTGGGTTGCAAACTATCCACAGTGGGAAGTGCAAGTGTACACTGTCCACTATGATCGTCACAGCAAGTAATAGTTGGTAAAATACCAGAATCGAATCCACAAGGACTGGGCAATCAAGACAATACGGTTCTCATGAGCTCCTTTTACAGGTTTCAATTACAGAAGAAGCAATATTTGGGTTTTTTGGTGAAATGCTACTTTAACGATTTTAGTTAAGATTTAAAGAAAGGAATGTAGGTTAGATTTTCCCTAGATTTTATATTAAATACCTGATCTTAAAAATGATCCTTGTACTTGAGGTAGGCATTTTCGCTAGAAAAACCCGGTTACAAAATACTCACACCTTTAGGTAAAAGTCCCATACTCTTAGTATCTATTGTTTTGTCAATGGTAATCTCAAAATGGACCTTTTCAGGCCTCGATGGAATATGTAGAGACAAATACTCTAAGTGTTTTAAATACACCAACTATCTTGCCTACTACTCCAGTGGGTTAAGATTAGCTCACTGTGCCGACCTCACTTTCGCAAGTGTCATAAGAATTCTTTCGAATCCCCTAGCATCATCCAAGCTCGTGTCACTACGTTCTACTCATTTCTGAGTTAAGAACTAGACTTTAGATCCTTACAAGTGATCGGCTTGTTCGCATCATTGGGCAATAATCGAGAGTGAATGACCAAAACAATAAATATTCCAAGTATAAAGATTACTCAAGCATTTTCTCTAAAATCCAGGTACTTCTCTTTCCTACATCCCAAAGGATGCTTAGCCCATAATTACTGAAGTAAAGAAAGCAAAAGATGAAGGGTTGTACATAAGTAAACTGAAAGTGACTTGTATTAAAACCGCAGTGGGGAACGAGGGTACGTCACTGCCACAAATTACTCGAAACTAAAAATTAAACTAGGAATTTAAAATACAGAAATTTAATGAACTACTGCAGTAATGAGAGCTAACAACTAGAACTAAACTAACACTAAATGTGGTAGATGAGATATGCAAGATGAATTCAATGAAACCCAACACCTCTATTTATACTAAGAGGAAAGGTTGGACTTTACAAAAGATGGGTAAGAACTAGAGAATAAGGGCTGAAGATAGAAGGCATAGAATTCAGCTTCTTTGGGTTAACACTTATATCCACAAGTATGTAGCTCTTTTACCCATGAGTCCCTTCACTTTTTCCAAAAAGTCCACTTATAGTACCATTGGTTTCAATAAACAATTCATCTTGCTATGCTTTTGGGAACATGCATGTACTTCTCAATCCCATGCCTCAGCCAATTGAACCTTCCATTCTCCAGATTTTTACTTTCAAGCTAAGATTTGATTTTCTTTTGTCTTCTTCTTTGCTCGATAGTGGGGTCCGGAGTGAGATGCGCAAGTCACTGCAGATATTTCGTGAAAAAGCAAAAAAATACTACCAAATGATTTATAAAAACTATGGTTCACTTTTTTTTGCTCATTTTCATGAATGTTACCAAGAATGGAGGTTTTGAGAAGTGAAATGGCTAAAATTTGACAAAATAAAATAAATATAAAAGGAAATAATGACTCTAAAAATAGAGTTATCAAGATTTGAATGTTGAAACAATCAAAGATCTGTTCGTTTTGCATTTCTGATCATTTAGCAACTTTCTGTTTCAAATTTCATCAAGAAATAAGGAAGTTATGTGAAAAGAAAGTTGGTGCCGGAAAACCGTGAAAGTCGCCGGTTTTTGGGTTTTTCACGCCGGAAAACTCAAAGTTTTTGAGTTCATCATGATCGCACACGGTTTGTGCGATCAGATCTCATGCTTCTCGTACGACACATATATTCATAGTTCTCGTACAATACTTCTTGCTGGAAAAGTTTTCATCGGACAACCGTTGTCCGGTCAAGGTTTTTATAGCACACTCTTTGTCCGATCAAACCCACTTCTCCGTCAAGTATTGTCTGACAAAACCTACTAGTCACATAAATCTGAACAGTGGTCGTCTGAAACCTTCTCTCGTCGAAAAACCAACTTCACGCTGGAGCAATCCTGTTGTTCTATTTTCTTCGGTTTGTTAATGCATGATCGAGAGATATGTGTTGAAATTATGCGTTTGATGTTAAAAGATCATAAAGAAACAAAAAGAAATTATGCGTTTGATGTTAAAAGATCATAAAGCTGTTAGTTGTCCGTTAAATTGTTAACAATTTTGGTCCTTTTCCGTTAGTTTCGTTAGTGTCCGATCAATTTTCCATTAGATTTGTTACATTTTTTGTCCTTTCCGTTAACTGTCCGTTAAGTCTTTTAAGTAGTTTGTGTTTTGTTAGTTTTGGTTCCTGTAGTATAGGTTTTAGGTATTGTCACTTTCAGTCCCCGTAGTTTTAAGTTTAGGTTTATTACATTTTCAGTCCCTATAGTTTAAGTATAGGATTCTGACAATTTTAGTCCCTAGACTTTTATTTTTTAGATTTTTACACTTTTAGTCCTTAGAGTTTTTAAGTTTCATTGTGTGTCATTTTTAGTCCTTTGAGCCCTATTTTTCAGTTTTTGTCATTTTTAGTCCTTGTCTTTTATAAGTGATAGTATTTTACACTTTTAGTCCTTATTTTTTCGGTTTAGTTTCGTATTGTGTCATATTTAGTCCCTATTTTTAGTAACTTTTGCTCATTACTGATATATTTTTCTGATATTTTGCAGGTTTGCCGATTTAAAGTCCAGTTTTCCGCATTAATTTTTCGGAATTAATTTTTGAACGACAAATTTTATAATTTGTTTTTCAAATTTTGATTTTGAAAATTTTTCTGACTTTAATCGATTTTTCTCCGATTAATCGTGTGTGCATAATTCTACTTCTCATGAAGTATCTGATAACGATCATTTTTTTTAATCTTTTCAGGTAACTATGTCTCTAAAGGAGGAAAAAGTCACTCCAAACGACAAGGTGTCAGCACCCGAAGCAAAAGTCGAATCACCATATTTTGCCGACGAAATTGTTAATAAGATATTACGTGCCTATTCAAATATGGTGGCTATTCTTGAGAGAAGGGGTTTTCCAAAAGATTTGGAAACAAAAGAGCAATACCATGATAATACTTTACAAGAGAATGAGAAAAAGCTATTGAAAAGAAAGATCAATACTTTACAAAAGAATAATAAAGATCTCGAGCAGCAATTTTCTGACCTGAAGACTCAAGCTAATTTGAAGCAATGTGAATGTGATTCCAAATCAAAACTGATAATCTCTTTAGAAAAGAAGAATACTAATTTGTCAAAAGCTTTAAATGATTTTAAAGAAGAGATGGTAAAGAAAATAACTGTTTTTGAAAAAGAAAGAAATACTTTTGAAACTGAAGGAAACAATTTTCCACAAAAGCTTTCTGATTTTTCAAAGAAATGCTTTGAGGAAAAGAAAGCTATTGAGCTTAGATGTATAAAACTTTCCAAACAAAACTCAGATTTTGAAAAGGTTTTATTTCTTGAAAAGGAAAAGTTTGAGAACGAGAAAGCTATTTTTGAAACTGAACGCATATCTTTTGAAACAGAGAATAGTGAGCTTTCAAAGAAAATATTTGCATTGGAATTTTTGTTGGAAAAAGAGAGAAAAGAGTTGGGTGAAAAGAAGAATGTTTTTGAAAATGAAAAGAAGAGTTTTCAAAAGAAAAACATGGAAATTTTCAAAGGCATATCTTAGAACAGTTTTGATGAAGAAAGAAACATCTTTAAGGCCGAAATTTTAAAGCTAACAAGGAAGTTGTATGCTTTAGCATCGGAAGTTATGAAAGAGCAGAAGATCAAGTCTGGTCTACAGAAGAAATTTGACCTGACTGTTCAAGATAGAAATGTTCTGTCCAATAAAGTTCAGCAATTGGAACCAATTAAGATCAAATTTAAATCATCTGAACAATTTAGTGCCGATACTATTGTTCAATCGTCGTATGATGGTTCAACTGATTCAGATTGTTCGTTAAAGACTGCTTCTATTTTTGTTCATGAACATTCTTCTTCGATAAAGTCTGTCAAATCAAGAGATCAAATGTGTCATTCTAATCTTTTCTACAACTGTGATGCTACAAGTTCAGATACACCTATCTTTAAGCCTGTAAAGATGGTTTGGAAGGTAAAAGGTTCTACTCCTGAAAAAGATGCTCCTAAATCATTTGTTCCTACACATCCAGTGAACAAGAAGAACAATGCTCACAAAGGTAAGTCTTTCACTAAACCTAATCCTATATATTCTGCAAATCATTTGCTCAGGTTGGCACAAAAGCAACTTTGTTCTCCTTCTTGTGGAACTCATGATTTCATTAAGCAAGAAAATGTACTATTTTGGTATGGTACTTACAATATTTCTTCAAAAAGAACTGCATTTAAGAAGCCAGGACTCAAGTTCCGTTAGGTACCAAAATCTACTTAATCTGTTTTGCAGGTTCATCATGTGTAGTGCTAAATGTCAGAACTATACCAAACACATGACTGGAAAACAGAAGAGAAGTGTGCAATCTGAAGAAGAGTACCTATGCTGAAATATAAGCATAATTTCAGGGGGAGTAATTCTATATTTTTGATTTATTTTGTGCTTATTGACATATTTTTCTACATGCTTCTTTGTAGGGGGAGCATACGCAACTATGGTTTCTGAATAATTCAGTTCAGAACCCGCACTTTAATGATGTTTCTGGCTTCTAAACACTTCAGTTTAGAACCCGAGCATACAAGTTTTTGACTTCTGATCATATCAGATCAGGACTCGTTTTTCAATGTGGTTGACTTCTAAACACATCAGTTTAGAACTCGTACTTAAGTGTTTTTAGACTTTTATTGTTTCATCTACTAATCTTGTTTCGTTAAGATCTTTTGCAGATTTTGAGGGGGAGCTTATATGATTTTTATTCAGTCTATCATGATTCGAGGGGGAGCTTAAATATTTGACTGTAAGTATCTTCTAAATTCAATCTGAGATTGTTTGAAAGAAGAACAACTTACAAGCATGAAAAATGTGTTCTTAAATGTTCAAACCACTTCTCTAATTCAAACAGATTTTATAATTTTAGAAGTATGTTTTTAAATGATTTTCATGGAGATCTCAGATTATCGTGACATCATTATTTCTGACCGTGTGATTCCAAAGATTAATACTTGCGTATTATCTTTTCTGTACTTTCAAGTATTCATACACACCGATACAGCTTCTTATTGACTTTGTTAAATCCATGTCTCAAAACGAATCAATTTTTCGATGGTAATACTCCCGTTTGATTTCAATTTTTGTTGAGCATCATACATTCATTTCAGCGTGAGAACTTAAGCGTTTCATTCAATGATTGTTTATATTTGTTCATACAAACAAAATTCAATTCTTTGATACCCTAAACCTTACATGATTATCTTTCATATTTGATCTGATTGATACATTGTCAGATTCTCAAACAAGTCTTTCGAATTCATTTCATTCATTCAATATCCTTGTTTTGAGAAATCTTTAAAGTTTAAATGCTCAAATCTTCATGATATTATTGAGGAGCATACATTCTGATGGAAATGTTAATCAAATGCCGATGTTCATAATTGTTCAAGCTAAACTGTTGAACAACACAAAATTTTAGGACAAAATTTCATGGGATCTGTGTGAGATATTAAAGAACTTCTATGAGTGTTTCCTACCCAAAAAGTTATCCTTGAGTGATTGAGGGGTGAGGGGTCGAAATCAAAGAGTGGGGAAGATAACTCATACGGTTGAGTAATCTCATTGTGCTGAGGTAAAATGTAAATGAGAGTTTGGTTAGAAGTGAGCGGATTAAAAATAGAAAGAGGGTGTGAGAACAGAGTTAAAAGAATAAGAGAACTCTGCACCAACCACTTTCTGAGTCGGGCGGCCACATTACTGATTGGTTCACGTTCTTTGGTGACCATCATTGAAACAGACAATTAGCCCATGCCAACTCTTGCATTTAACCCCACCAGCTGCTCATTTCTTTCTCAACAAAGAAATGTTTCAATTTTCTTGGGGACGCAACATATAATCTATCTAATCTTCATTCGGAAGATTTGGATATTGAAAAAGAAGGAAGTTTTCCCCATCTTTGCACTTCAATCATGCACATTTAGTCCGTGGAAAACTCGTTGCTGTCTCAACAGTTTACACAATTTGAGCCTAAAAATCAAGCATAAGTTGCTTCAATTATTTCTACACTTGCACGTACATACAAGGAATATGTTTTCTTGTCATAACGTTCATAGAAGTTCCTTCGTGTTTTTCGATGATTGAATGGAAGCCCTGGAGGAGTGAACATCAAAAAGCTCCTTTCCAAAGTGCATTCATTGTACTAAGTGGCTCGGTGCAACTTACAGGCATTTTAACTGATTCATTAGTTGTTTCAGGGTTACCACTTTCATATTGTCTGAATTTGAAAAGATTCGGATAAACATTTTTTGAGTTGACGATTTATCAGATCAAAAGGAGGAGATTGTTATTGATACATTCAAAGACTGCTGAAATTGATATTGAAGTTTTGATGATCATGATGCTTACAATCATCACAAAGGAGGAGAACATATGAAAGTTTCAATTTCAAGATAAAGATAAGTTTTTGTTAAAGTCAAGAAGTTTGAGATAAAAAGTCAAGATGTTTTGAGATGATTCAAGAAAGTTCAAAGTTCAAAGAGAGTTATTGTTCAAGAGATGAAGATACGCAGTTCAAGATTTTCAAAGCTACAAAGATTCAAAGTTCATTCAAGAATGTTTTCAAAGCTCAAACCCAGTTAAAGCTCAAAAGCCAGTTCATGTTCAAAGACTGAAGATATTTGTCAAACCTCAAAGATGCAAAGATCCGTGCTACAATGATTCAAATATCAGTGATACTATGATTCGAAGTTATGAAGATTTTGTTTGAAGACTTTGACCAAAGCTACAAAGATTTGAAGTTTGTGATTCGATACTTTGATAACTATTTGTTTTTGAAGATCCAGTTGAAGATTAAAGCAGTTAAATTGGATTTCTGAAGACAACGTTTATTTGAAGATTCTTCAGAGCTATTTTCAAAGATTGATCTTCCTTCAAAGCAAAGAGGGAGACTGTTCAAAGTAATTGAAGAGCTTAAAGTGTTGAAGATCTGAAGATCACATAGAGCTGAAGACTATCATCATAAATGTTTAAATCTTGAATCCATAGGGGGAGATTGTTAGAGCAAAAATGTATTCAATATTTATGTATAATTGTAATGAGTCAAAAGCATAGTCAAAGTCAAAGTAAAGGTCTTGAAGGTCAAAGTCAAGGTACTTAGAGTGAGAAAGTCAAGAGTATAAATAGGTTCCTTGTAATAGAAATTAGTAGGGAATTGCATACGTGAGATAATTGTGTGTAATAGAGGGATGACATTCTATAGAGAGAGTTTAGAGAGAGACACTAGATCTTATTCTCATCTTGTACAATTCTCTCATCTAAATGAAGATCTCTTGTGTTCTTACATTGTTACTTGATTAGATTGGGATCACACTTTTCTCGGACACAACTTTCCAAATATGTCCCAAAATACCTGTTTAAACAATTCAAAACGTTGAATGGTCAAAATCTTTTCAGGTATTTCCATAAATGGAAATTTTTGTTCAAAGAGCCTCTGTGATGATTCACAGAGCCTCTGTGCCACAGAAGTCTCTGCGACTGCTGATTTCTTCGTGGAAACTCTCTCGATCATCTCAATGATTTTCAAACAGTTTTGGTAAAGAAAAAGGTGCAATCTTGTGCGAGTTAAGGCAAACCCCATAACACATAAGCTCATTCCACCACAGAGCTTCTGCGATTCTTCACAGTTATGTGTTTTGAATGTATTCTGGGGTGCAGGTTCTTTTGAAGGTCACAGGCATTTGGTTTTAGCAAACGCCACGCGCGTGGAGTTAGTGGGAGGCACACGTCCTTTCATCGTGCACCGCCCAAAATGACGTGGCAGTCTGTGATTGGAGGTTTACCATACCGTCGTTTCCTGAAACGTTTCTCAACGGAAACCACTTGAGTGCGGACTTCAAAATTTATGTAAATAATTTTTTACCGCTTAAATCTTATCTTTTCACCCCCCCCCCCCCCCCCCTTAAAAACCAACTTACCATTCTTCTTCACTTTTTCACACCTTTCTCTCAAGAACTCCGGCGACCTGCAATGGCTTCCAATGATTCTCCTGCTCACTCCCAAAACACCCCATATCCCATTCAGCCTAGAAATCCTGATGAACACCACTCTAATTTTGAAGAGTTTGTTCATCATCTTCCTTCAACCAATCTGCAAAGTTTAATCAACCATGAGTGGTACGAAAACACGCTTCCCTTAAAACCAAATAACCATTTTGTGATTCTGAATACTGAAAACTTTGGTCAAGGACACGCCATTCTGATTAACATGCTACAAAACCATCCCTTGAACAAAACCCTCACCCAAAATGTCAAGAATATCCCAAGCAGATATCTACATCAGTTCTGGCAGAGCTATAGGTTTGACGAAGAGATAAACTCTGTGGTAGGATATATGTCGAGCCCTGATAACTCACATACCTTAACTATTGGGATCAACAGAGCTATGATCTCATAGGAATTTGAGATCCCCACCAGAAGCCTTCTGGGGATAAAGAAATATGCAAAAGAGCCCTCAGACCAAGACTTAGTGGACTTTGTTATGATGTTAGGCTACAATCAGCCTCTAACCAAAAGGAACGACTTCAGAAGGAACCGCCTACCCCCTCTGTGGAACACTTGTTTAGCATCCTTAATCGTTGCCTCACGGGAAAAATAGGAAGTCCCGATCATAGTTCCCATCAAATACTGGCGATCATGTACGAGGTGTACTACTATGCTGTGGAAAAGAAGAGAGGTATGCAGAATGCAGGACCCTCTTTGCCAGCCCTTTAGTTCTAGAGGATAATAGGCATTATCCTCGAGCCTATTCTGAAAGAAGAAGGATGGAGCCTAGAAGGCCAATTGGTGAAGACCTACCCACTACAGATAATGACCCCCACAAACCACGCAAATGGATATGCCCATTGCAGACCTCTGAGTGAGAAAATGATGTCCTATGTTAGTGATAGAGAACTTCATAAGGAGTATAAGCGTGTACACAGGACTCCGAAACCGAATCCTGTTACCCCACCATGCCTAGGAGTGCCCTTAGGAACCCAAGTAATGGAAAGGATGACAGAGGACGAGTGGAGTAAGGCATTAGGGAAATATATGATGAGAGTTGAGGGAGGAAAAGGAAGAAAATCAACAGATGAAGCAACTTCTGCGGCAAACAACGAACAACTACAAGTCACAGAACCACCATCACCCCCAAGAAAAAGTCTAGGAAAAGGAAAGCCAAGTCACCCAAAGCACCAGAAGAACAAATCTTGGCAAAAAACCCCGAAACCCAAATACCAGAGGCAACCATTCCCCAAACCACAGAAGTCGATACCTCTGCACCCTCCCCTCCGAAAGAAAAGAAGAATAAGAGGAAGAGTAAGCCAACAGAGAAGGGTGCACCTAAACCAAAAAGAAAGAAGGAAAAGAATCCCAAGTCCCCTCTGCAGTTCATCGCAGAGGGTGAAGAACAAATCCAAGAGGAAGAGGTCAGATCCCCTACACCCATTCGCTATGATGAACATAACACAAACGTGCCTGAAGCCTCTGCAATCCCACAAATAGACGAACAACCCCAAGTTTCTGTTGGCACTTTCCTTGAGACAACAGGACTCAACGAGTCTTTGGACACCTCTGGATGGAGTCAAAGAGCAAACACAGAAGATTTCCATGTAGCCGATTATGACTCAGATTTGTAATAGGATGAAAACATTGGTAATGTTACAGAGGCTATAAGATATGAAGAAGAAGTGTCAATAGGAAAAGAAACGAAGAAGGAGAATGAGTGAAAAGATGCCGAAGGCACATATCCCCAACCCTCCCTGTGCAACGCACATATCTATCCTCGCCAGTCTAGTGGCAGAAAGGGATATTGAAAAAGAGCAGCACAGCTCGAACCCACCTGAAACCAGCCGGTCAGAAGAGTCTCTTTCTTTTTCTGTGCCAATCTTAAGTCGGGAATCCCCTTTACAGGTTGTGTGCTCTCCAAAGGGCACAAACCTTTCTTGTGGTCTATTGCCTAAGATCACATCTGAAATCCCCACAGAGGCATCTGTTGCCTCTCCCACTCACGAAATAGGGAACCCCAGTCCTTCAGAGGGACTTAGAGTGCACACAGACGATGAGACTCTAGACAAGTCTCAAAGTCAACTCAGAATCCTCTATGTGCCTAACTCTGGATTGGCACAGAGTAAGGATTCTGACAGAACTCTTGTAGAAGAGGAGCCAATTAATGACTCCCTTCGAGGATCAAGAGGATGTCCGGTCAACCCCAACATCAATACAAGGTTGAACACAGGCGCCTCAGGAGCAGAGGCAAACTCTGGGGAAGAATATATTCCCCCATGGGTCAACCCTAGCTCACATATGACGAAGGATGAGTTCCAAGCCTTTGTCACCTCTATGAGTAACAAATTCACCGAGTTGCAAAGCTTGGTGAAGTCTTTTGCAGAGAACACAAACTTAGCCTTCACATCACTGACCTCGAAACTCGACTCCCTGACAAAAGAGGTCAAGACAAATACCGAGAAACTAGCTGAACTCCAAATCCTAGTGCCACAGAGCTCTGCCACCACCCAACCGAAACTCAGAATGCTCTTAACACCTTATCCGCAGTACTCAAAGCTGATAGGGATATCGCTGAGGCCCTCACTCGATGTACCTCCGCACCACAACTTCTCCATCCCTAACCTCTGAAGATCTACAAAGGGCTCTGGAGAAAGTTCAACAAAAAACAACAGAACAAATGCAGGCCCTGCGACCAACTAGCTACATTACACGGGCACAAATCACGGATATTGGGAAGAAGCTCTTAGACGACATAACCGGTTTCATCCGTGCATTTACAAAGGCCAATGCCTCATACGTCAAACAGTTCAGAAAAGATGTGAGCATGTTCAGGTTCAAGTCTGAGGCAGAGGTGGCATATCTTATGGGAATATGCGACGACATCTGTGACAAATTAGAAACTGTTGGCCGTAATCTTCCAAAGACCAAAAAGCCACAAACCACGTGCCAGGTAGAAGCTACCACAGAGGCAAAGCATGATGGGCCAGATGATGATGGGACTGGGCCCTCTGGCCATCATGAGGGGGAGAACAAGGAGAATACTACTGAGCCATCTTCATCAACTCAACCTATAACCCTTATTCCCTTAACGCGACAATCAAACCAAAGTACTCAAGAGAAAAACCAAGGAAAAACCATGGAAAAACCACAGAGGAGTCATCAACCTTTGAGTAATCAAGCTCTAAGGATGAAGAAGACGATTTCCCCTATCCAACCCCAAAATCCACACACAAATCTGGAGACTTGCCCTCACCCATACCGGCAGAAGACCAACCTAGACCCAAAACCCCAAGAGTCAAATCTATTGCCACCAGAACCCCAAAACCAAGGACTTACCTGAAGATCAATCCCACAGAAGATCAACCCCATAAACCACAACAACAGAACCAACCCCAACTCCAACCCTACAGAGCTCAACAGTTAGACCCGCAGAAGTGTCTCTACCCAATCCTAAACCAACAGAATCCCCCAAGGCCAAACCGACTGCAAAAGACAAAGGTAAAGGGATAGCCACAAAGGACCCAAAACCGAAATCTAAACCTAAACCCAACCGACAGAAAAGTTGATGAAGAGTGCATTTGACTCTTTTCTCGTCCCCAAGCCTGAAGAAGAAGATTGGGCAGATGGAGCTCCTCTATCAACCTACCCACCACTCGACCCCTCTGCCAAGCCAACTGAAGATAGGGTTACCGAAGTTCTTAAAGATATGGACGCTCTTAGAAAACCTATCCCGCCCCGTCTTCCAAAGAAGGATATGGAAAAGGTTGTCTATAAGTACCTTTACAGCCAAGGGATCAATGACCCTCTACCAGAGCCTACACTTAAACCTCATATACTCACATTACTCACCAACAGATTCTTCAGAGACAAGGCATATAAGTTTGAGCATGTCTACTCGAACTCAAAGATCAAGGACATTATAGGGATTAAACTTCTGCACACTCAATGTCGCAACTTCTGGTACTGCCAATATTTTGTGCGAAGAGTAGATGGCACAGAGATGAAGTGTACAGACGCTGACCTAAGGAACATTCATCCCTTTGATCTAGCAGAGCTCTACTCCTGAACAGAAGGAAGGTATGGGCATCGACAAGATTATAAAAAGGCACACATGACCATAAAGAGCTTCATGCGAGAGAAACTACTTTACTTCAGCCTAATCGGTTTTCAAGTTGCCCTGGACTTGGGAGTTAAGAAGATCAAGCTCACCGCCCCTGACGACCACTGCCCATCTTCTGCTGATATCCTTCCCAACACCATAATCAGGCATCCCCGCTTTGCCTACGTATTCCTCGATCCTCAAGGCAAGAAGAGACTATTTGTAGGATATGACTGTCAGAAGTAAGCAACCCAAACCCTTCTCATATTCAAAGAGGATATATTGAATCGCAGAGGCACCGAGTATGTTAACCTTGAAGATGCAGATCAACTGATAGAGAAAATCGATGCAAGAGACATATGCGTTTTTTACTACAAGGAACTAAAGAAGAAGGCTCTGTGCATTTTGTAATTTCCCTATTCCTATTCAAGTCATGTAATTTTTCATTTCAATCTTCTGTAAATGCCTTTGGCATATGATCTTAATGAAAACATCTTTATTTTACAGAGGTTGAAACTTTCACCTCTTGTTCTTTTAGACTAAGCACAATTTCACTTCTGTATATTTTATTTTTTCAATACTTAGGGGGAGATTGTTAGCTCCAATAGTTCACTCTTAGAAGTATTGAAAAATAGGTTAAGTAAAAGAACAACAGAAGAACTTTGCCGAATACACCAAGACACCATGCACGGATTAGAAGCCTCTTTCGGTCATCCACCAAGAAGTCAAGTACAAACTGAAGATCAACCCAAGGCCACAGAGCCTCTGTGAAACTCCACAGAGCCTCTGTGAGACTGAACTTCTTTAAGATGAAGACTTGTGCATATCTGAAGACCAATGATCACGTTCATCTCACATGTCTCTACATGTACGAAGATCCTGAAGATCAATAGTACACCCACGTTTTTCTACTTTCCAGGTGTCACCTTTTCATGGGTGACAGCCTTTTATGTGTACCATTATTCCACTACCACTATATGTAGGAGCACAGTTTGCCATTTCAGGGACGCATCACACAATTCACACACGCCGAGATTGTAGAGTGAGCGAACATTTTTTAGACAAAAGACACATAGTATTGTGTGTTCTTGGTGTAAACTCATATCTCCATTGAGATTAATGAAGATGACTTGTTGAGCATATCATTGTTATTATTCTTGTTGTTCTTCATTGTTTGTGTGTGTGATTCTACCAAATTTCTTAAACAAATCTGCTTTATACGCTTTCGCATATAAACTTTAATACTCTGTTTTATTAGTTTTTGGTTTAAAACTTATCTTTGTTAACTGGGATCAACACATGTATCCAACCAATTGATGACACGTGTAAAGTCCTCCTGACATGCATTAAATTCATGTAGTATAAATAGGAGGAGTACACCATCATTTCGAAGGTGGTCATCCCTAAACCTACTATGTGCCTTAGAAAATTATCCTTAATTTTCTTTCCTTCTTTTGTTGGTCTCGAAAGGGTTATACAAGTTTGTAGAAGGGAGGGTTGAATACAAACACACATATTTTACTTTTCTAAATTATTTATTGATATATATAAAACAATTTACAACTTGTTGCAGAACAATATTAAGGAATAAACCTAATCTAAACAAGTTAAGAGAATCACTAAGATTTCTTGCACTAGAAATAAGTTAGAAAGAAGATAAGAATATTAATAATAATATTCTAACACAAAGTAGTAAGAAGAAGGAAATGGCCGAGCACTTCATTTCTGAAGTAGGGTTTCCTTTATATACTGCATGCATTTAATACACAACAGTATCACTTTACACGTAGCAGTAGCTGATTGGTTGCATGGTTTGACCTTGGTAGACAACCTAGTAGCCGCATGATGAACAGTGTAGAATCAGAGTTGGTTGTACGATTTTGGACAAAAGGGATGTCCGTTCTGACAGATCGTACGGAGACGTGCAAGGGGATAAGACAAAAGTAACTTGTAGAGGAAACTTCATGATCAGCATTCGCTGAATAGATTTTTATCAGCGAGTGATAAAGTTCAGCGTTCGCTGAAGTCTTCTACTTGAAACTTCACATTGAGTGGACAGGTCTTGTCTTCGATGATATCCGCATCAGTTCATTAGTAGACTTGTCGCTGGTTCTTTGGCTTAATCTTCGACTTCAGCGTAGAACATTTGTTGACGTGAAACTTGTCTTCAGGGATCATAAGTAAACAACTAAAATTATCAGCGATCATCAACAAGACTGAACAGGCTCAGGGCTTGCTGATGAACAATATCGCTGAATGCGTAAATTTAAAGCATATGTTTTCATCAGCGATACTAAACAGACTTAGTATTTTCTTTGATGACAAAACATTAATACATATTGTCTACTTATGATTTTCACTAAGTGTTTCTCAAAGAGTCATTATCAAATCACTGAGGGTTTGGATCAATAATCTCCCCCTATTTGATTATGCCATAGCAACAAAAGAAAGTTGCTAAGTAGGAAAACATAAGGATAAAAAGAACTCATAAGATATTTGTCCCTTTTACTATTTTCTGGGATCTTTTAAATACTGATGGAGTAAAGTACATTCGCTGAAATTTTCCTTTAAACTTCGTAAAGATTACAGAGGGAAGTGGAAAAATTACAAGTACAAAAGATACAAACTGATAAGGATAGAAGAATTACATGGAATCCTATCAGCTATACAGGTTTATCCTTAATGAGAAGTTCATCGAGGGATTTTGTGGTAGGGATCATCCAATCAGAGACAGTTTCTCCAAGATCCCTTCTTCGCTTTGCTTCTTTAAAGATCAGGGGTTTGAAGAAGTATCTGAGAAGATCATCTCTGAAACCGCACCAATAGACGAGATCTTTGAGTTGTTCGATAGGGGCAATGCATAGCTCAGAGACGCGTTGGAAGCATTCTTGTCCATCGTAGTCTCTGAAGAAGATACCATAAGGTTCGCTTAAGACTTTTCCAGGTACAAAGCGTTCACCAGGAGGCAGGGAGATGTCGAGTGCTGAGAGGTCAGGTTCAGGACCAAGTACTTCTTCGCATGAAAAGCCAAAACCAGTTTTGTTTCTGATAGGAGGACCTGAGTCAGAAGGAGTTATCTTCTTCTTTGCAGCAGGCCTTATTCGTTGAACAAGAGCAGGAGGAGGAGGAGGAATATCCACAGCAGATATAACCAAGTCGATTTGTTTGTTTAGAATTTTCTCGACATGGTCTCTGAAAGTTGAGTGTGATCGCTGAATGGCTCTTCGTATCTCCATCCACTCAGAGAAACCGTACTTACTGATCGAAGAAGCGTAGATGGTTTCCTTAGAACCATTTTCTATGAATATGTCGACCTCAACAACTGGAACTTTCATAGAGTACCTTCCCCTGATGTTCACCTTGTTGATTCTGGAAGGCCTGAATCGATAGTTTAGCTGTTCTTTGCACCATTTCAAGGTAGAGTCAGATACCTTGGTCTTCTTCTAGACGATCTTTTTGGCGTCCTTCCACAATTGATGTTGAACATCGATGGAAGTCTTCTTCAGTTCAGGATCTTTCACCGAACGTTGAGCGAGCTCGATAGCATAAGCTTTATCTCTTTCTTCAGCTCTTCTTCGTTCGACGAGTTGTTTTTCAGCTTTGTGATGTTCAACGATTTCCTTTCTTGTTATTTTGTATCAAGGAAGGATGATTCGCTGATCTTCAAGCTGTTTGATCATTGCTTCTCTCCTTTTCTGTTCCTCTTTACTTAGCATTTGAGGAGCCAAGGAAGGTCTGTTTTTGTGAGAGAGCAGTTCTTCTTTTTGTTCATCAGTCTCAGCGAGGTCTAAGACTGGGATTATTTCTTCAGTGATAGGAGCTTGATTTATTTTTGAAGTAGCTGGAGGAACTTCAGCTGGATCCTCAAGCAAGGGAGAGGACTAGCTGAAACATAGCGATCGTTTAAGTAAGATCATTTGGGAGAAGAGAGAGAGAGAGAGAGAGAGAGAAAGAATGAGGTTTAAGTGTATAGAGGTTTTATGGAGAGGAGAACTGAGGTTGAGAAGGGATAGAGGAGGGATGCAGTGTAAGGGAAGAGAGTGTATGTTACCTGACAAACTGGCTTCCTGAAGAGAATAGCCAAGTTGTGTTCGGATGAAACACCTTTGTTCTTGCCTTTGTCAGCTACAGTTGATGCAGGCTTTTTTGTGGTCCCCTCCCTTGATGATTCGATGATGATTATCCTTTTGAGAGAAGGGGCCTTTTTGATTGGCTGGAAGGAGCAATCGATATCTTCATCATCGTCATTATCATCATCATCTTTAGGGGATGATGATGGTTCATCATCAGCGATATTGACGTCTTCATCATCATCTTCTTCTTCTTTTTCTTCAGCTTCATCGTCATCAGCATATGGTTCTAGGACATCAGCATCAGCGTCAGCGTCCTCTTCGAGTTCCTCCCCCTCAGATTCATCGTTGTGTTAGGAGAGCTCAGTTCCCTCAGGGTTTTCAACTCCCTGAGGTTTTTCAGTAGTAGCAGAGATAATACCCTCCCCCTCAGAGTTATGGGGAAGGTCTTCTTGATTCATTTCCCCCTCAACATTATGGGGAAGATCTTCTTGATTCTTCTCCCCCTCTTCCACATGATGGACAGGGGAGGTAATAGGAATATCAGCAGCAGCAGCATCAGTATGCTTTGGGTCACTGTCTTCTAGGCCAGTGATCCCAACGCAAGTTTCAATCCCTGCTAATCTGTCTTTAATGCCAGAAATAGAAGGACTGATCTTTTGAAGATCCTCTCGATGAACCTGAGTAAAGTGGGATGGAACGCATGTAGGAGCATTCAGGCGATCGAGGATTTGCTGCAGAAGAGTCTTCATAGTGCTCACCTCTAATTTTATAGTAGTCACCTCTTCCTGAAGATTACCAACCACTGTCGTCAACGATGTGACTCCGTTGGACAGGGTGGTGAAATTTGTGGAGAGGGTGCTGTTGGTAGTGTTCAGGGTGTTGATGGAGGTGGAGTTGTCAGCAAGAGCCTGAGAAACGCTGGAAAGATATCTGTACACCTTTTCCAGATCAGCACTGGAAGCTTTTCCATTCACCTCTGTGGTGAGTGTCTTGAGAGCTTCTCCAGCGTTTGTAACCGCTGAAGAGTTTGCAGAAAGAGTGGTGGTGAGAGATTCCACCTTTGTTGTCAAATCCTTGAGAGAGGTGTTGATGTCTCCCAAATTAGGACCTGCAACAGTTAAAAACTTATGAACAAAGGAAAGCTCAGAAGTTGGGGATTTTGAGAGAGGAGTGTGTATGTTTTTGGGTATACCTGCGGGTGGGTCGGTGAAGTCATCGAAGTTCCAGTGACCTGAGTAAGTTTAATAGTCGTCTTCCAGAGAAGGTTGACGCCTTGAAGTGCCCGCAGGTTCTATATTCTGCTCCATCATCCTCTGTAGAGCTTCAGCATTTGTATCGTGGAGAATGATGTGTGTTGCAGAGAGTGGGGGGAAAACAGGTGGAGTGACCAAAGAAATGGTGGGACGAATGAAGGTTGAGAAGAGGGATTGGGAAGCAGGTTCAGCGTTGGAATCGCCGAGTATTACTTCCGCAGTACTTGGAGGTACTGAGGGAGGGAGGTTCTGTTCCAAGTTAATAACCTCAGCGTTTAGAGACGCTGAAGTTGGTATGGAAGGGATGGATTCAGCGACTGTGGCAGAGCGTACCACTGAACTTTCCAACATCTCTTGTGCAGAAAGAGTCGTGGAGTCTTCAGTCTGGGTAGACTTAGGGGGTTGCTCTTGGTTTTCTTGGCCTTGGGAGCACCAAGAGTGGTTGAAGATTGTTTTGTCTTTCGAGAGGAAGTGGATGTTGCAGCCTGGGTGCCAGTGGTTGGGATTACCGTGGAGGTAGCTGCAGAAGTAGAAGAAGTTGGAGGTTTGAGAATAGATAAGAGAGTAGTAAGACGTACCTCGTTTGGCAGGGGCTTGAAGTCGAGAACTTTACGGCCAACCTATGAGAGCTTCAGGTCGCCCACCTTCGGGTAGTTGTTTTTCAGCCCTTATGCGAAGAGAGCGCTGACAAACCGAGGATATGAAACAGTTGTTGGTCTTTCTGTTGAATCCACCCTGAGCATCATATCATCGAATATGATCTTTTCCCAATCAATGTGAAGGCCTTTCAGCAGTGAGTACTGTTAATGCCAAAAATCGCACCAAAGGGACAACTTAAGGTCGATGTGGACTTAATCAACTAAAGAAAGAATCTTTCGACGAGACGTGCGACGAGGGAAAAAATAAACGAGACAAGGGATTTGATGATGCAGGAAAAACCTCAATCGAGGAAAAAAACCTGCGGATGACAGTGGGTGTCGTCGCTGCACTATGGTCGCCAATCAGGGGCGACGTCCTTGGTACTGGCGTCGGTCGTACGATGATTACAATACAAATGAAGGAAATACTTCGAAATGTAAAGTACAAGTGCTTGTTGTGTGTGAATACAAAGTGTAAATAACTGTTGGTCGAAAGCTGTCATCGTGCGTCGAGAGTGAGTTCTTCGAGAGAGAATGCTTCACTTGAATTTGATGTAAAGTTCTTGCTGTCAGTACTTGATTTCCAGAGTTTGATTATTCTTCTTTGTGAACTTGGATGCTTTTTTATGTTGTTCGATAATATTCGCTGATGATCGCTGATGTGTGTCGGATGTTAACTGATGGACCCCTGGAATGAGGCTTTAGCTTGGCTTTTATAGTCTTCGTGCCATTAATTAGCTCCTTGAATGCTTTGATTAACGGCTACAACGGCTGGAAACGGTCGCCGGAGTGATTATCCATAATGCTCTTCGTCCATTACGACTACTTGCTGTTAATGGCTTTGACTCCTGCATTAAATACTTAACAAACGTAATAGACAAGGTTAACGTTAGCTTTAGTCGAAGGTGCAATGATCTTATGCGATGGTCGTACGAGACGGGCGACACTATGGTCGAGCGTCATGGGGGACGTACGACTTACCTTTTACGGGAGACGACGGATGTTTTCTGGGTTCTTGTTGAGACTTTATCTTAATACAAGATTTGGATTATAACGTGCGTCTTACCTACTCTGGTCGTGGTCGTACGACGTGATTTTTTGCCCAAACAGTTTGCCCCCAAAATTTGAAAATTGAATGTCAAATTTAAGTTTTAAATTTTGCTTGTCGAGCGCTTAGACTTGTGACCTGGGTTGAGGGACTTACCTGGTTGTCGTGGAACTAGACCGGTTCGCCTTTAACTGAATGAGAAGTTGAAAAGGGAACGAGGTCGTGACGTCATGGTGACACACGATTGTGCTTACCAGCTGTCGAGGATAGGTGTCGAAGATCCGGGCGGGCATGCGAAAGGACGGGGATGCGCGGCGGTTATCCAGGGATTCGATCCAACCCTGTTTTTCGGTCTAAATAGGGATTTTGACATATCATTTCCTTATTTCGCCCTTGAAGAGTTTGTGCTGTGATTTCCTTGCCATTCTTTGTCTGATATCTTCCGAACTTGTGAGAATCTCTGACTTGGTTAGGTTTCTTCGAGGGTTAACGCGCCTATAAGTAAGGTACGATTTCTCTGACTTCTGCAAATTTTGTTTAGAAATGTCGAGGGATCCTGAGAGTGTTATTCAAGAGTCATCGGACCTCTGGGACTTTAGAAAGTTAGCGAAAATTCCTGCGTGGGTCGAATTGATCCGTCCAGGACAAATCCGATCAAACGAGTGTCCCGAGGGGTACATCGTAATCTATGAATACCCTTTTAAGATAGGTTTCGAATGGCCATTTTCTCCTCTGGCCAAGGCGTTTATGTTAGAGTTTGACTTGGCACCGAGTCATTTGATGCCCTAGTTCTGGCGAGTCGTACGAGTGATCGAGCGTGCTACTAAGAAATGGGATTCTCCCATGAATGTACATGACCTCCTCTCGGCTTATCAAGCCAAGATGGACGGATGTCATCGATGTAGTTTACATTCTAGGTTCAAGGGCGATCACGTTTTGGTCTTAGGGACGGGTGTGAACGACCGTGGGTGGAAGTCTCGATATGTTTTCGTGCGTAAGTTGTCCCTTGACTCTGAGAGTGAGTGGATTAGGACGAGCCAGAATACGTCGGGTGAGCCTCGTTATTTCATATGACGTGCGCTGTAGATGATTTACATATGATTTTTAACTCGTTTTTTGTATGTTGACAGCCATAAAATTCGAGGTCGTGAAGCCAGACGCTAACTCTCAAACGAAGATCAATTCATTTTTAGAATTTAGCATCGCCGAGAGGTCTTTCGTCGCGCGACACTCGGCGGATGACGACGATTTAGAATCTTCAGGAGAGAATGAAGAGAAAGGAAGAGAAGAGGAAGAAGATAAGTTGAGAGGAAGGAGAGGGATGACGGGTAAGTTTTACTATCCTTTTCTTCCTATGTTATCTCGAGTCTTTTTCCTTTGTGTGGTTTATGACATTCCTTTTTTCCAGGAGAGTCTCATCCTAAAGTGTTGAATGTTTCTGCTAAGAGAGCAGCTGAGCTGGAGCGTGCTCGTCAGGGCAGAGAAAAGAGGCTAAAAGACATGTCTGTTGGCCTTGAAATTCCGAAGAAGACGAGGACGACGACTCCGAGGGAGTCGTCGGCTGGGGTTAATGACTTGTCGAGAGTCGCTTCACCTGAGAAGGTAGGGGTCGGATCACCTAAGAAGGTGATTGCAGCGACACCCATCAATTATGCGCCTCCGGCGGAAACGGTGAAGTCCCTGTCTGCCGCGTCGAATCCTTTGTCAGCCGACAAGGGAAAGGATCACTCGACGGGAGGGGAGAAGGTCACGACGGTCAACTTTACGCTGCCATCGCACTTTATGACAGGTGATGTCCTAGACGGGACGAACATGTTCCCTCACCTGGATAAATTCCTGCTTCCATCTTTCAGGGAGCGTTTTGAGGAGTTTCCTATCGAGGAGACGGGTGCCCATGTAGCCGGCTTTTCGTTCATGGTAAGTCTTTCTTTCAAGACTTAGTTTGTCTAGGCCCAGACTTCGTTGTCGTTGTCCACTGACGATGTCTGTCTTTTATGTTTTCGCAGGCACTTCAGGTTTCCTTGGCCTAGCGAAGTGGAACGGAGAAGGTGAAAGATCTCTTGTCTGCTGCACGTGAAAGAGAGAAAGCGGCGCTGGACAGAGCGAGTGCCTCTACAAGTCGTGCTGAGGATTTTTCGAAGCGGCTTGGCGATGCTTTAGAACATTTGAAGATCGTTCATCTTGCCAAGGAAGATCTTAGTCATCGTCTGACGCAATCCTTGTCCATGACTGCTGAACAAAGGGAGGAGATGGAAAAAATTATGGAATCCTTGGCCGCTGTTTCAAAAGAGGCTGAGGATTATAAATCCAAGGTAGAGAGTTTGGAGAAAGAAGTGCAAGCTGCAAAGGACGAGGGTAAGTCGGTTTTTGCCATAGCTCGTCTGACTGCTCGGGCGGCGATCATGCGACGACATTTGCTGGGGAAAGACCCTCTTGCTTCGGCGACGGAGGAGCTGGACATCTACCTGAATGGTGTCGGGACCGAGAGGGATCTTGACTCGGACGATGAGAAGGATGCTGAGGAGGAGGTGGCAGGCGAAAGCCTTCAGGACGGGACTTCGGGCATGAATGCGACGGATGCTCCTCCTTTAATTTAAGAATTTTATTTTGTTTGCTTTGCTGCTCGATCGTTGGTGGTCGAGCGTGTACCTGACGATCTTTTTAAATGAATTTTTTGTTTGAACTTGTGCTTTATTCAAATCACATTGGTTATGAATTTGATCATAAAATACATATGAAATTATGCGACTAAGGTATTCATTGTAATATGATGACAAGGACGTAAAACGAATATAAAAACATGCGATTAAAGCATCCATTCAGGGTATGAAAGCTAAGGCTTGGTGATTGTACGATGAATTTGTATCGTATGCCCCTGTGGAGAAATGATCAAGTTAGAGACCTGATCGTTTATGTCGTTCGACCTTGCGATATTGAAGTCATATAGTAGACTTAATGATTACTGCCGTGCGACTCTGCGATAATCTGTCGTGCGATTCTGCGATAAAACGATGTCGGGGGTTGGTCGTTGGCTGGCCAACGACCCTCCGATGCTTAAGTCAGTAGACGTTTTGTGAGAAAACATCATATGAGAAAGAGTTAGAGAACGTACCATTTCATACTGTCTCTATTTACCCCCTGTCATTTATTACCGTATCCTTTTTGGGAGGAAAAGATAGGTTTTAAATGACAGAATGACAAGGAGAAATATTGTCCTGCGGTCGACTATGTTGTCGTGCGACGAGGAACCATAGTAGATTTATCCCTGTGGAAAAGATATTAATTTAGGGATAGAAGAACGAACCTGTCGAGAGCTTGATCTTGCGACTTCAGTTTATTTTCGCGGCTTCAAGGTAAACTTGTAGCACTCACGAGCGACTTTTGGCTCGCTTTTGATCTCCTGGATTCCCCATGGCGTAGGGAATTTCAACATTTAATGATACGTCGAGGGAACGGATTTCATATCATGGATCCAGGGTCATCCTAAGATGATGTTATAGGCCGACGCACAATCGATGACACTGAACTTGGTATGCTTGTTGACTCCTCCGGCGTAGACTGTAACAACCCAGATCCCATAACATACAACATATAACATAACATGCATACATATCATTGATTTACAACAAAAGTTACATAACAAACCAAATACAGTCTCATTAGTCTTGAAACTACAAAATATATAAAAGCTTCTTAAACATCATCGATCAACGGAGGCAACCTACACCTTATTCTTTCCTTTGCCGCTATCAATTCCTCGACCTGGAAAACATATTTTTGAAAACAAAATGAGGGTTAGACCAAACGGGTCTAGTGAGTTAATCCCAGTCCTTTCCAAAATCATTATAAAACCTTTTATGTAAATCCTTTGTATCAAAATAGTTTAGATAAACCTTTGGTAATCCTTTCGTAAAATATAAACATACCACACGTATTTAAATACCAATCCAGACTCGTGCATCGTGTACATCTCATCCACCTTATTCCTCCACAAATGGCCATATTAGTTGGTAGCAAGCCAACTAATAAATCAACAACCGGTCCGCACACCGGAACTCGGCTACCTGTCGGTCCGCACACCGGCTACTGTGCACTTGTGTAGTGTAATGCACCAATAATTATAATATCTTACTATATTATAAACACAAAATATTCACACCTTGATCGTATATCCATTCCACACATATCCATCTCATATATATATATATAAACACAGATATATATATATATTCCAGTTGAAAACGTTTTAAAGTAAAACTCACCTCGATTGGTTATCAAATTTCCTTCTAATCTTTTCTCGAGAAATCCAATCTTTCATTCAAAGTTCACAGAATCTGAAACAATTTAAGATACATATATCGCCTTACTAGTCAAACACATAAAGCCTACTAAAATCTTATCCTCAACAGTTCTCCTTTCAGCGACTTATCACGGGGGTTCCGCTACCCGGATAGCGGATGGGGTCAAGGGGCAACGCCCTTGCGGGGTCTGGGGGTGGCCCCCCAGGAAGTTTTCGGAGCAACTTAATCCAAAAATACAATCAGAAACTATATCCGGACACTACCAAAACTACCGAAACTCGCTGCACCGAGACTCCACTGTACCGGGACTCTTCAGTATCGGGACTCTCCAGTACCGAGACTCTCCAGTACCGGGACTCCATATCACCGGGAGTTGGCATTACTGGGTCTTGTCGTTACCGGGAGTCGACAATACCAGGACTCCATGGTACCGGGACTCCATGGTACCGGGAGTCAACCATACCGGGAGTCTACCGGGACTTCCCCGGGACTCTAAGAACACAGTCGGTCTAAACTTTCCCAGATGCGATTGAAATCTTTACAAAAGACGAAACTGGAAATTCTAAACCGATAGGAATTTACTACTGATGATTACAAACACAAAACCTAAAGAATACATACCTTAATTTTGATTCCAACACACTCAATCGGAGCCTTAACCGTACTTCCTTCTTCTGCTTCTTTTCTCCTCAAGAACACGCACACACACACACACACTGATATTTTGAGTTATGAAATATCTGAAAATCATAAAGGGGTAATATCAAATCCCCATTTACCAAATGAACCTTCAACTATCAACTAATGTCCAACACCCCTTCAACTTATTATTTTACCCTAACTTACCTTAAACCTCGTTTTATAAAGTTAACTAGATTTAACGGAATTAGGATTTAACTAACGAACTTACCCGGGGTATTACATAGACGGGCAAGATTATCTCTCTGAAGGTGCTCGTCGCTTCTCCATTGAAACCGACCAAAGTCGTCGAACGTCGGGTGATTTCCAAGCGATCGATTCCCGTTGCTTTAATGGTGTTGAGAAAAATAACATTTGCTGAGTTGCCCCCGTCGATTAAGACTCGACGCGTTAGACAATTACCGACTGTGATCTGAATGATCAACCCGTCGTGATGCTTCTGATACGAGTCGCCAAGGTCGACGTGGTCGAACACAATCTTCATGGCTTCTAGTTCCAAATCTCCTTTGGGTCTAGACGAGCGAGGAATAGGCCGATCATCGGGTGCCTGACTGGCATGACGCTTTGCCGTGGAATACGTCAGACCACATACGTCTGAACCACCGGTGATGCAATTGACTTCCTTCGTATGCTCGGGGGTCGTCGTTCGATGTCCGTTAGCTGAAATAGCGACATCGTCGATGATATCTTTAAGATTTCCTTTCGGGAAATGATATGCTAGTTCCTTCTTCAATGCGATACAGTCGTCTGTCGAATGACCATGATCGGCATGGAAGTCGCACCACTTTGATTTGTCTTTCTTAGCATCGTCCAGGTCGGACTTCTTTGGCCATCGAATGGTCGCTTGGTAACTTTTCAGAGCTTCGACTAGGTCCTTTGTAGATCCTTTGAATCCGTAAGAGGATATCTTGGGGTACTGAGTGAACTTAGTCGCGGTCTTGGCCTCTGCTTTCATCTTGAAACGAACATTTGAAATTTGGCGCGCTGGCTCTATTCTGGAAACAGCCTTTGTCTTGAACTCTGGCTTTCTGATGCCTAACGACTTCTTGTCGTCAGTGTGCTTGCGACGAAAAGCGACATCATCTTCTACTCTCATATATGCTAAGGTTCGAGCTCGGACGTCTTCGAAAGTCTCTGGGGGATACTTGGTCAGATCGATATATAGACCTGAACTATCGTCTAGACCACGCTTATAGGCTTCGATCGCGGTTTTGATGTCACAATTGCGGATACTGATCACTTCGGCATTGAATCTATTGAAATAACTTCGAATAGACTCATTGGTCTTCTGCACGACATAATACAGATCACTAGTCTTCTTTTCCATCTTGCGACTGCTGGCGAATTGCCGAGAGAAGTGGTTGACCAATTCGGCGAACGACCCGATAGATTTGGGTTTGAGATTGATCAACCACTGGAGAGTTGGACCAGTGAGAGTCGCCCCGAAACTCTTGCACATGCATACTTCCTGGTACATGTGTGAAATTGAGATTGTCCACATGAGCTGCTTATACTGCGCGACATGCTCGGTTGGATCGGTCACACCCGAATACTTGGGAGTGAAGGCAGGAATGTTATACTTCTTTGGGACCTCGACGGTGGCAATCTCGTCGATGAAGGGCGACGCCTGATACCCCAAGCGAGGCTCGACGTCGACAGGCACGGCTGCCCCAGGCAACTTGGCGAGCAAGGACAGGACGCGCTCATTTTGGTCTTCTAACATCTTCAAACGCTGGGCGACGGGATCGTTATAACCAGGATTTGCCCCTGTCGAGGGATTGGTCCCTGGACTAGTGCCATTACCATGCGACGAACCATTGGTGTCCCCGTTGAATAGGACGAAATATTGTTGCGACCCATAGTGGAATTGTTGCGGTCCATTCTGAAACGGCTGCGATCCTTGCTGGAAAGGTTGCGATCCATGTAATGGCTGAGACCCATTATTCACGGGTGGTGGCCTTATGTGCTGAGGAGGAACTGTCCCAAACTGAGGATTTGGGTTGATTCTGCGTGAACGGGCCTGGATGCTGATTCTGCGCGGATGAACCTGGATTCGGGACAAATGGTCTAGGGCCATTCTGGTTAAACGATCTTGAAATTGGGTTCTGCACGAACGGCCTAGGACCATTTTGAGGCCCAAGAGGATTTCTTAACCGCGCGATCTCCTCAGCTGCTCTGCGATTCTGCTCTGTCATTGCATTGAGCTGATTCCTGGCGACTTCGAGCTCCTGATACATCTGAACAACAGCGTGCAGCGGATTTCCAGGGGCTGCCATTGTTCCTGCAATAGAGAGCAGAAAAAACTCCAAGAAACTGTTAGTAGAATGCACGTTCGTCGATGATTTTCTCTATATGTAGTCCAATGGATAGCGCCAAACTGTTAATGCCAAAAATCGCACCAAAGGGACAACTTAAGGTCGATGTGGACTTAATCAACTAAAGAAAGAATCTTTCGACGAGACGTGCGACGAGGGAAAAAATAAACGAGACAAAGGATTTGATGACGCAGGAAAAACCTCAATCGAGGAAAAAAGCTGTGGACAACAGTGGGTGTTGTCGCTGCACTATGGTCGCCAATCAGGGGCGATGTCCTTGGTACTGGCGTCGGTCGTACGATGATTACAATACAAATGAAGGAAATACTTCGAAATGTAAAGTACAAGTGCTTATTGTGTGTGAATACAAAGTGTAAATAACTGTTGGTCGAAAGCTGTCATCATGCGTCGAGAGTGAGTTCTTCGAGAGAGAATGCTTCACTTGAATTTGATGTAAAGTTCTTGCTGTCAGTACTTGATTTCCAGAGTTTGATTATTCTTCCATGTGAACTTGGATGCTTTTCTATGCTGTTCGGTAATATTCGCTGATGATCGCTGATGTGTGTTGGATGTTAACTGATGGACCCCTGGAATGAGGCTTTAGCTTGGCTTTTATAGTCTTCGTGCCATTAATTAGCTCCTTGAATGCTTTGATTAACGGCTACAACGGCTGGAAACGGTCGCCGGAGTGATTATCCATAATGCTCTTCGTCCGTTATGACTACTTGCTGTTAATGGCTTTGACTCCTGCATTAAATACTTAACAAACGTAACAGACAAGGTTAGCGTTAACTTTGGTCGAAGGTGCAATGATCTTACGCGATGGTCGTACGGGACGGGCGACACTATGGTCGAGCGTCATGGGGGACGTACGACTTACATTTTACGGGAGACGACGGATGTTTTCTGGGTTCTTGTTGAGACCTTATCTTAATACAAGATTTGGATTATAACGTGCGTCTTACCTGCTCTGGTCGTGGTCGTACGACGTGATTTTTTGCCCAAACAAGTACCACATAGCCTGTTGGGGTTTGGATGCTTGGTCAGTTGACCCAACCTTAGCTGTCATGCAGCTGATTAGATGAGCGAAGATGAAGTTCATCTCGCTGGGCATTTTGGATTTCTTGATGGCGGTCAGCTTCTTCTCAGGGAATTTGTCTCTCCCTGTTTCCCATGTGTACTGCATTGCATCAAAGAATGAAATGAGGGCTTCCCTATCAGTGGGGTTCTTGGAATTTGGCAGAGGGATGAATCGTTTTTCTTTGGAACTACCAGGGAGGTTTAGGGCAGACCTGATAGAGCCAGGAGTAATTTTGGAGCTTTCGTGTTCGGTGTCAAAGAGGATGACATCGATTTTCTTTTCTGGGTCCTTGGAGGAGGTGATCTGACCTCTTCTGGCAGTATACTAGAACTGAGCTAGTAGGTTTTCGTGAGCAGGAGGATTGATTGTCAGGGCTGTCGATAGAGGACAGGTTTGGAGAAAAATGACAGCGTCGTCCAGATGATTAATCTTCTTCTTTGGAGGAAAGTTGAAGAGGGCATAAGGGTTGTTGCTTTGAAAGGTAACTTGCTCGATTTTAAATTCGACATGAGGAGCTTTGATGACTTCAATACTTTCAGCAGGAGTGGGGGACTGAGCAGTGGGAGCTTCAGTAGATGCCATTTCTGTTTATAGAGTACAAACATGAAGAATATGAAGAGAAGTTCTTCAAATGGATAAAATGTCCAAAATAAGGGTTTTTAGGGTTTTGTAATTGCCATTAGAGAAAGAAATAGAAATTAGGGTTTTTCTAGTTTTGAAAAGAAGTACAAAACATAGAGAATGTTTTTGTTTTCTAGTTTCCTTTTAAAGAAGGGATTCTGGAAAAACGTATGAAGATGCAAGTTTAAGATTTTTAGTTCAAACTTGAAGAACAATCTGTTTCCAGATTGTGTTTATAAAACCATGAGAAAAATGATTTCATTTTAAGTAAAGTTCTTTTGTTTGATCTTGTAGAAACAAGAATAAGTTCAAAACAAGTTTGTAAAGGTAAATAATAAGAATATTAACCTTTGATTGTTGAAGATGAAGAACAGTTTCTGGAGAAAATGAGTTCAAAATTCAACAGTTGTTCTTGCTTGAAGGAGATGATGTTCGCGTAAAAGGTAAAAATATAAACGCAATGGGTTTATATAGTGAGAGTAGAGAGATAAAAACTATGAGCGGGAAAGTTTTTCATGATGACACGGACACGTCCCTTGAATTTGATTGGACAAGGTATACGAAACGGGCGAACGTGTCAGAGAAGAGCGTGCCATGGTCTATCCGTTGTGATGACGTCACAAACGTCCTTTCATATTTTAGGGTGTCTCTGAGAATTTTAAAAACTCAGGGACATTTTTAAAACATGAAGCACTGAATAGAAGTATCAGTGTTGATTTTTAGAAATTTCAAAATATCACTGAAAGGAAGAGATTTTCAGCGATACAATTTGTTTTGAAATCTTGCATTCATAGGCGAACGTCAGCGAGTAAGAGAGAACATACCTTGATATCAGCGAATCAATTTTGTTCAGAGAGAAGGTGATTGATCGGGTTATACAAGTGAATTTTATAAGCACTGATCAAATGTGAACCGCTGAAGATTATATTCTTCTAAGTTCAGCATTCCAAGCTCGCTGATGAGAAAGTTAAATCGTGTCTCATCAAGAGGTTTGGTGAACAGATCAGCTAACTAAAAGTCAGTTAGGATAAAATGAAGCTCTATATCACCATTCATCACATGATCTCTGATAAAATGATACATGATTTCGATGTGTTTGGTCTTTGAGTGTAGCACTGGATTGTTGGCTATAGCGATGGCACTAGTGCTGTCGCAATAGATTGGAATTTTTTAGAGCTGAAGGTCATAATCCAGTAGTTGATTTCTCATCCACAAGACCTGAGAACAACAGCTTCCAGCAGCTACATACTCAGCTTCAGCGGTTGAGGTGGACACTGAGTTTTGCTTTTTACTTGTCCAACTCACCAGCTTTCCACCTAGGAACTGACAGCCTCCTGTGGTGCTTTTCCTATCCAATTTGCATCCTGCAAAATCACTATCTGAATAGGCGATTAGATCAAACCCTGAGACTTTGGGATACCAAAGACCTAGGTTAGGAGTACCCTTAAGGTAACGAAAGATTCGCTTTACAACTATCAAGTGAGATTCCTTAGGTTCAGCTTTATATCGTGCACACAAACAGGTTGCATACATGATATCAGGTCGGCTCGCTGTAAGATACAGAAGAGAGCCAATCATTCCACGGTACGCTGTGACATTAACAGGTTTTCCAGAAGGATCCTTGTTTAGTGTCAGCGGCGGTGCCATAGGGGTTTTCATAGCTGAGCTCTGAGTTAAATCAAATTTCTTTAGCATATCTTTAACATATTTTCCTTCGTGAATGAAAGTTCCTTTTTCACTCTGTTTGATTTGAAGACCAAGGAAATAGGTTAGCTCACCCATCATACTCATTTTATATTCAGCTTTCATTCTATCAGCGAAACGAGTACAAAGGTCAGGGTTAGTGGAAGCAAATATAATATCATCGACATATATTTGAACAAGAATAATATGACCTTTTACTTTCCTGAAAAATAGAGTTTTATCGATTTTACCTCTCTCAAATTTTTCAATATGGAGATAAGTAGAGAGAGTGTCATATCATGCACGAGGAGCTTGCTTTAAGCCATAAAGTGCCTTATCCAGTTTATAAACATAACTTGGATGCTTAGGATCTGAGAATCCTGGAGGTTGTTCCATGTAGACTTCTTCATTCAGCTTTCCATTTAAGAACGCTGATTTAACATCCATTTGATAAACCTTGAAGTCTTTGTGTACAGCGTAAGCTAAGAATAGACGAATGGCTACTAGTCTTGCCACTGGAGCAAATGTTTCGTCGTAATCTATACCTTCCTCTTGTCTGTATCCCTGAGCAACAAGTCGAGCCTTGTTGCGGGTTACAGTTCCATGTTCATCCAACTTGTTTCGATAGACCCATTTAGTGCCTATCACTGACTTGTCAGATGGTCTTGGAACGAGCTTCCAAACTTTGTTTCTTTCGAATTCTGTCAGCTCTTCTTGCATAGCGCTGACCCAGTTTGGATCTTGGAGGCATCATCTGTTTTCTTTGGTTCAATCAAAGAAATAAAGTTAACAAATAAACAAATGTTACCTGCACTTCGTCGAGTCTGAACACCAGCGTTTGGATCACCAAGAATTTGTTCAATAGGATGATTAATAGTCCATCGCTGAGCCGGAGCATAAGACGCTGACTCAATTTGAACTTCTGGAGGAGCTGAAGATGAGGCTTTAGCAACTTCTGGTATATCAGCCAAGAGAGGAAGAGGTTCATATGTCATTTCATTCACTGATTGCTGATAAGTAGACGGTGTGTCTGAGATAGAAGGTTCAGAAGCAGGCATAGTGTTTAGAGGAACAGCTGAGACCCATGATGTTTCAGCTTCACTTGTCTGCATGCTTGGGATGATAGTAGGATCATCATCTTCAGCGGGATGAGTATGAGATGGAGGAGTGGGAACATCTTCTGAATCACCAAGATGAGAAAACATCCATTGATTCAGTTCTTCAGAATCAGCAGAAGGTCTAGAGTTTGCTGAACGGGATTCGTCAAAGGTGACGTGTATTGTTTCTTCTATAGGCTGTCTTCTTCGGTTGAAGACTCTAAAGGCTTTGGAGACTGAAGAATATCCAAGAAAGATTCCATCATCAGCCTTAGGATCAAACTTTCCAAGGGCATCTCTGTTGTTCAGTATGAAACACTGACATCGAAAGATGTAAAGGAAGCTAATTGAAGGCTTTCTCCCATGGAAAAGTTCATAGGCAGTTTTCTTGAATCCTTTTACTATCAGCGATATGTTTTGAGTAAAACAAGCAGTGTTGACAGCTTCTACCCAAAACTGAGTAGGTAGGTGAGAATCGCTGAGCATTGAACGTGCAACTTCGATGATAGTTCGATTTCTTCTTTCAGCGACTCATTTTGTTGCGGTGTTCTCACTGAGGAAAAGTTGTGAGAAATACCCTTACTTTCAAAGAATGAATCAAGAGAATTGTTTTTGAATTCAGTCCCATGATCACTCCTTATTGAGCGAACGGTCATGTTGTTCAGGACTTCCATTTTCCTGACAAAAGTGATGAGTTCTTCAGGGGTGTCACTCTTAGAACGGAGAAACATTACCCAGGTATAGCGAGAGAATTCATCGACTATGACCAATGTATATTTCTTTCTAGCGATGGATTGTTTGTTAACATGGCCAAACATATCCATATGGAGAAGTTGTAGAGGAGATGACACTGAGGAAACTTGCTTAGACTTGAAGCTTGCCTTAGTTTGTTTCCCTTTCTCACATGCTGAACATAAGGACTCCTTAGCGTATGAGTTTTGAGGTAGACCAGTGACCAACTCTTTTGAAGAAAGAGTATTCAGTGTCTTGAAGTTGAGATGGGAGAGCCTCTTATGCCATAGCCAGTTGGCATCAGATGAGGCTTTTGAGAAGAAACGGAAGTTCTTAGTGGTTGTAGAGTCTATGTTTATAACATAAACATTTTCCATACGGTATCCGCTGAGAGCTATCTTCTCCTTTTTGTCAGTGACAAAGCAGGATTCCTTAGTGAAAATCACTTTGTTATCCTTGTCACACAACTGACTGATGCTTAGAAGATTATGCTTCAGTCCTTCAACATATGCGACTCTTCTTAAGGTTGTTGTACCATTAGAAAGTACACCAAACCCTCGGGTATAGCCTTTTCCGTTTCCACCGAAGGTCACTGAGGGACCCTTATGTTCCTTGAATTCAGTGAGCAAGTTTTTCTTTCCAGTCATATGTTTAGAGCATCCGCTATTGAGATACCAGATACCCTTCTTAACCTGCAAACAAAGGAAGATTAGTTTGACTTAGGCACCCATTTTACCATGGGTCCACACTTGTCAGTGGTAGGTTCAGCAATCTTCGCAGCATTTGAAGATTCAGCTTCAGAACTAGTCTTCACTTTGGTTAATTTCTTAACCTCAGTGGTAGGTTTCACCTTAACCTGATTTGCACCAGGATTGGTCTTCTTTGCCTTGGGGGCAGTAATCTTCACCTTAGCTAATTTTTCAGCTTTGGTGGCTGTGGGGCACTTACTAGCAATGTGATCGGTAAGTCTACAGTGATAACATTTCCTATAGCTAAAAGTAGCTTTAGGACCATTTGCATGCTTAGCCAATATTTTTAAATGAGCAGGGCCAGCACCAAGTATACCTTTGGAATTGGAAATGGGTGGAACAATCACTTCTTTAGATTTCTTACCAATAATATCCACTCTAATTCTAGGAGTAGATCGCTGAATAAATCCAGGGATCTTGTTTTTAGAAGTAGAGGGATAAGTCACTGAAGCTTTAGAAGCATTCAGCTTAGGTACAAAGGTACCCTTCTGAGGTTTTGGTTGAAAACCTTTTCTTTTCCTTTACCTCTAGAGACTAAGGTAAGTTTTTCCTCAGGGATAGGAGTTTTTGAAGATTATGACGATTATGTTCGAACATAGCTTGGATATTATCCTGCAATCTTCTCATTTCAGCCATCAGATCATCCTGCGTAACAAACTCTGTACCCTGCGGTTGTGTTCTACCTCCAGTTCGACCCCCAGTTCCCCTGCCGGTTCTGCCTCTACCTCGATCTCTTCCTCTTCCCCCTCTTCCTATTGGCGGATTCTCTCCTCCGGAATTCCTTCCTCCTCTCTGGTTCTTTTGTCTAGTGCCACTCGCCATTCTGTGGATTCAAACAAAGTTAATATACATATAAGCACATACCCCATATAACAAGGTATTCCAGTTCATACATGCACCTGTAAGATCATAATTACACTGGCCTGGTGTAATTTGAAATTACCTTACATGATGTTCCGTCTACCTTTTTATACTTAACATCCCCAGGTTCTAAAATAATAGGGACATCCTACTTCACATGCAGTTTAAGTCTAGGTACAGATACTAATACCTAAATCTCTTAAACTAGGGCTCTGATACCATTTGTAACAACCCGGTTTCCCCAAACATACAACAATAACATATATTTCATAACATAATTACATTCATAAAAGAAAATACACAATACATCACAAACGGTCTCTTCGGTCTCGAAACTACAAAAATACATAAAAGTCTCCTAGTCAACGACCATCAAAAGCTTCCTATTCTTATCCCATTCTTTCACCGATCCTCAACCTGGAAAAACATATTTTTGAAAACAAAATGAGAGTTAGACCAAACGGGTCTAGTGAGTTAGTTTCGGTCCTTTCCCAAAAATCATTGCAAGACCTTTCAAGTAAATCCTTTGTATCCAAATTCATTTATGTAAATTCAAGTATTACACGTATATAAATACCAATTCAAACTCGTACCTCACGTACCTTTCATCCACCTTATTCCTCCACAATGGCCATAATATTGGTTGCGAGCCAATTAACACACCGGTCCAAAGCCCGGCCACGTATTATATTCCCATATAATACTTCACGTAATTATAATATCTTAACATATTATAATCACACCCGTATGACATATTCATACAAATCATCAATTAATTATTATTCACATAATATTTTCCAGTAAAAATACTTTTAAGTAAAACTCACCTGAAATGTTTATCACAAAAGCTCTTCCAAGATAATTCACGTATGTCGATCCTTCACAGAATCTGAAATCACAAAGTACCAAATATCTCTTTTAACACTAAACTTACGAAATCCTCAACTCAAGTCGCAACCCCAAAATAAATTAAAATCACAATGAACAGTACCAAGTCGCAATCTCCTGTTGCGATTCCACCCTGGAGTCGCAACCCACTATTGCGATTCCACCCTGGAGTCGCAATCCACTATTGCGATCTCAAACCTAAATCGCAATCAACTACTGCGATTCCAATCCAAGTCGCAAACGACCATTGCGACTTCAAGCCCAAATCGCAATCGACCATTGCGACTTCGTTGAATGTCGCAGTCCTCTATTGCGACTTCGATGAATATCACAGTTCACTGTTTCATCCTAAAACCCAGAATTTGTACTTTTAATCTATGCATGATGCTATAAAGATGCAGATATGTTTAATACTAACAACATAACCTAAACATAAGCTTAGATTCCTCAACACATCCATTTTTAACAAAACCTACTTAAGAAACTTTACTAACATCTTCAAGAACACTTTAAGTAATTAAAACACAAATAAGATATGGGTTTGTTACCTGGATTACTTCAGAATAATACTTGAATCACAACAACCTCTTAATTTCTTCCTTCTTCTTTCCTTTAACCTTTCCTTCGATCTCTCTCTCTCAACCGAATATTACACACACATACACACACTAGAACATTAAGATATTCCTTACAAATGGACACCTCATCCATAATAGAGAAAGGAAGTCGGTTGCTAGAAGGAGGTGTCACTTAAATACCAAATAAAACCTTAAACTTGTTTCACTTGTCAAAATATACCCCCAACTTCTTTTATAAAAATTAAAACCTACCCCTTAACTTCTAACTCCATAAAATACTAAAATAAAGACTTATAAAATTCCAAATTTAATTTAGATAAAATACCTGGTTATTACATCAAAGTCATCCATCAGGTCTTTGCCTTTCTTCTTAAAGCTTTTCAGCTTTGCATACTCTTCTTTCAGCTTTTGATACTTGTCATCTCTAGCCCTGGGGTTAGAGGATTTCTTGGAGGAAACTGAGGGTTTAAAGACTTTCTTTGACCTGCATTCACTAGCAAAATGTCCTACTTTTTCACAGTTAAAGCAGGTAGCAGTAGCCTTATCAACAGGGGTTGATGATTTTGGCTTGTTAGTGAGTGCAAGGGGTTTGTTCCTTCTGAAGTTACTCTTTCTAGCGAATCTCCTGAACTTATTATCCAGGAGTGCCAGAGATTCATCAAGATTTGAAGAATCAGCATCTGATGAGCATTCAGAGTTAGTTTATAGGTCAGTGACAGTGATAGTTGATCGCTGAGTGGAAGGTGACTCTGAGAGTAAAGCAACATGTGTGCTCTTGGAATCTTTTACAAGATTCTTCTTAAGATGACATGACTGTTCATGATTGAGCATAGTGCCAAATAACGTAGAGAGAGTCATAGATTTTATATCCTTTGATAGCTTGAGACACATTGAATAATTTTCCCAGCTTTCAGGTAAACATTCTAGGAACTTTGTCAGAATTTCAAAGTTAGAATATTCCTTACCAACGGTTTTCAGATCTATAATTAAACAGTTAAACCGCTGATGTACTTCAGAGAGAGATTCATTCTTACCACAAATGAAGCTTTCGTACTGTCTTACCAGGTTGATCTTTCTTGAGTCCTGGACTTCAGACGTACCTTCATATTGAACACAGATTGTGTCCCACATGGCTTTGTAGGTTTTCAGGTTCATGACGGAATGATAGACTTCGTCAGGAAGAGCCATAGAGAGGATAGATCTGGCTTTAGTGTCGATAGCCACCTTCTTCTTGTCTTCATCAGACCAATTATGAACTTCCTTAGGAATGATCCTTTCAGGGATGGTAGCTCTAGTAGCAGTGCCTGGAACTTCAGGATCAATCCTAACCGGGATATATGGACCATTCTTGATATAATGGGGCATAGTAGGGTCTACACCTTCTAAGAAGAGTATCATCCTATTTTTCCACAGATTAAAGTTATCTCTGGAAAATCTAGGGGGTTTTGCAAGAGAACCATTGTCGATATAGTTTATGTTGGTGTTGTTAGCCATTTTGGAAAATAGCAAGGAAGAGAAAAGATTAGTATAAGCAAGATCTTGTTTATGAGTTTAAACAATCTGCTCTGATACCACCTGTTGGTCCCGAAAGTATTATACAAGTTTGTAGAAGGGGGTTGAATACAAACAAACAGATTTTACTTTTCCAAATTGTTTATTGATATATATCAAACAATTTACAACTTGTTGGGGAACAAGATTAAGGAATAAACCTAATCTAAACAAGTTAAGAGAATCACTAAGATTTCTTGCACTAGAAATAAGTTAGAAAGAAGATAAGAATATTAAGAATAATATTCTAACACAAAGTAGTAAGAAGAAGGAAATGGCCGAGCACTTCATTTCTGAAGTAGGGTTTCCTTTATATATTGCATTCATTTAATGCACAACAGTATCACTTTACACGTGGCAGCAGCTGATTGGTTGCATGGTTTGACCTTGGTAGACAACCTAGTAGCCGCATGTGAACAGTGTAGAATCAGAGTTGGTTGTACGATTCTGGACAAAAGGGATGTCCATTCTGACAGATCGTACGGATTACTAATTCGAGTCTCCCATTATACATACCTGAATTAAACATAGGTGATCAGGCTTTGTTTAATTAAGGTATAATAATATGACACTCAACTTAGTTATATTAGTAATATGCTTCAGATTTTGAAAATCATTTTGAAAACCGTTTTAAAATTTATTTATTTATTTATTATTTTTTTAAAACTATTGGGTTATAGTTTGTGGTTTCCATAAGAAAACCGACATTCTCTATAACCTTAGGCTCTGATACCAAATTTGTCACACCCCGCTAAAGCGGAAACACGAGGTATAACAGCGTAGGGTTTCATTCAAAAGGTAACAGACAACACCAACCACAACATTCAATAAAATAGTTCAAAATATTACATTACAACGTCTTAAGCAAATTGTTTCAAAAAGAAGACGCCAGATACAAAAATTAACAGTAGAAATTTTAATGTTCTTGATGTTGATGTCATCATGCAAAATGCACCCTACATGCCTTCGCTTACTTATTAGCACCTGAAAAGCATGATGAAAAGAAAGGGTCAACTACAAAGAGTTGGTGAGTTCACAGGTTTTCGTATGCACTAACAATAAATTTGTATGCAGAAAATGTTATTGTGAAACGTTTGTTCACACGAAGTTTACGTAACCAGTTGCTCGAGTATTTGCACGAGGTATAAAGTATACAATGATGTCATCGCATTGAGCCACTACCAAACCTTCCGACAAACCAATGCCCCTTAAATTATTCACGTCCTACCTCAGCGGTGGATTAATTCCACATGGGTAAGACCATTATTGTTACTTGTAAAGTGCACTTCTAGCTCGTCAGCTTAAAGTGGGGTTGTTAATCCAAATAGCGCTACCCACAAATACCATCGGCTCGTAATGAGTTGATAAGTAGTGTCTAACAAGTGGGGACTTTTTCATTTAAAACACAAGCACATCAGAAAGTATACATACCTTAGTGCACAAACATTTTAAAGTTAAAATTCAACATTTCATAGCATAATTCAATCAATTTGAAATTCAATATCATGCTTTTCACCCCAAATTGTAACAAAAGAGTAAAAAGGGGCTGTGAAAACTCACTATGTTCAGCAAGGATTTCCAAGGGTTGCCGCACGGTTGCACAGTTTCTCGATTCTAGGTCCTTCCTAAGGAAGTGAAACACATCATCAGTTTCGGTCTAACTCTTATGGCTAAAGCATTGCTTAGCCCATCATGTCTTATAAAATGCCTTAGTATCAGTTACTAGGTTTAAATATTATTTCGCATTGTTGTTTATATGTTATTTATTGGTTTTAAAAAGGGTTGTAGGATTTTATTGTTACATAATTAAATTTATATGTTATATATAGTATTTAATCCTTTGTACCATGTTTTATAATTCCTTATTTACCTTGTGTTTTAATCCAAGTTCAAATTCTTATAAACTTCTTACTTATTAAGGCATCATTTATACATTCATATACATGTATATGTTGTTTTCATTTGGTGTTTTAACAAATTCTACAATTAATATGCTTTTTAACTTTTAATATTCCTAAAAATCTCTTTTTCTTGAATTAGGGTTTTTACCTTTTCTGATGACAGAAATTTTAGGTCCACAAATGGTCATAATTAAGTATTTTCTGGAATAGTTTACTTAACCAAATTTTTATATATATTATTTTAATGTCTTAGGGAACCTTTGACATAGATATCACCATTTTTAGAGGTGGTTAGCTATTTTAATCATTATACCTAAGTTTAAGTGTCACAGTTACCAAAACAGCCTGCACAATCCCTTTTGTCACGTCCATTTGGAGGGTCAAATCTCAACATTTTTCAGTGATTCAAATTGGGATTTAAACTTAACTCATAGATGTATCTTCCAGAAAAATTTCATTCTCTTTGGTGACATATTTAGAGAGTTATGACCGTTTTAAGGTGAGTTTTATTTTAAGACAGATTCTGATTTCTTGCACACTTATCTTGGTTTGAATGGTTGAGACCTCAAATCTTAATATTTTTTTGTGAAACGACTTTTGTTTGAACCATAACTCATTAAAATAATTTCCAGAAGAAAAAATCAAGAATTTTGGTTTAGTATCAAGTGAGTTATGAGTGATTTAAGTAGACATTTTCTCTGCTAGACTGTTTTTACACTTCTTCATTTGATGTGGGTAGATGAAGGGTCAAAACTTCAAGTTTTTACATGAAACCACTTGGGTTTGAAACATAACACAATAAACAAAGTTCCAGAAAAAGATTCATATCAATTAGTTAAGTATTTTTCAAGATATGGTCGGATGAAGTGCATGCAAGTAATCTGCCAGAAACTGAAAATGCTTATTCATGGAAATGAGTGTTTTATATCCATATTTTCACTCATATGGTTGGTTCTTTGATTGAACACTCATTTACCACTACTTTAACAATGCTCTTAGATAAAAAAAAATCTATTTTTGAATTTTATAAACACATGCATGAACTCACACATTTCAGATTATGACAAAAATACACATGCATGTAGTCAAAACATCATGTTCTTGAGTTCTAGATGTATGGCTTAAGGATTATCACCATTTGTTTGACATAACATGTCTTTGGTGATTAATCTACCATGAAAAGGGTCTATTAAGGCCCCTTTATCCAGAAACTCAAGTGGTTACAAAATAAGATGAGAAAAAAAAAGATGGAGAAATGGCAAGAAAAGGAAGAAAAATGAAGAAGAACACAAGAGGGATGAGTTTTACCCCTTCTAGTGTTGATGATTACCTTCCAAGTCTTCAAAAATCGAACTCCTTGTGTGGATGGAGGCTGAATTCGGCCAAGAGAGGGGAAGAGAGAAAAGGATGGTTGTTTGAATGTAGAGAGAGAGAAGAGAGTAGGAAAATAAAAGGGTTTTCTTGAGAATTTGGAAAATTAATATGGAAGTGTGTTGGGTCATATGAGGGGCCGAATTTGGGCCATATATTCTGATTTATTATCTTTTTTTTCTTCTTAAAATGCTAATTAATATTGTATAGTTATACATTTTATATAATTTTTATAAAAGATTGATTTAAAGTAGTTAAAACCTCATTTATCTACTTAATTTTTGGTTTAATTATTTAAAGTTTTAAAATTTACCTTTCGGTATATATAAACTATATATTTACTCCTCTTATTATTAATATAATTATAATTAAATGTTAACTGTTCCATTCGGCATTTTATAAGACAGCTTGAGCAGTTCCGTGCGGTAACAGGATTTTCTCAGTGTACTGTTGGAATTCTTAGGAAACTAACCCTTAGCCATCAATATTAAGTCATTATGAGTTATTCCTACTTGTTAAAACAAGTATTATACTATTCAGTTGCTAACCTGAGTGTTTTGGTTTGACGGGTGTCACAGTCTCCTCTTGTTAGAAGAATTTCGTCCCGAAATTCGTTGATTGCTATTCCCCGTCTGATCCTTTGCAAATAGGTGAGGGTACTTACATTTCATGTAATCTTCTCGCTCCCATGTATACTCAGGTCCATGCCTCGAATTCCAACGAACTTTCAAAATTGGGATCTTACTACGCCTTGTTCGTTTGACTTCTTGATCAAGGATTTCTATCGGTTCTTCTATAAAGTGTAACCGATCGTTGATCTGAACGTCTTCTAGGGGTAGAACCAATGATTCATCAGTCAGGCATTTCTTAAGGTTTGACACATGGAACGTATCGTGGATGGCACTTAGCTCTTGCGGTAAATTGAGTTTATATGCTACTGGACCAATCCTTTCAATTATTTCAAATGGGCCAATATACCTCGGACTTAGCTTGCCTCTTTTTCTGAAGCGTACTAATCCTTTCCATGGCGATACTTTCAAAAGCACTTTGTCTCCCACTTGGAATTCTAATGGCTTCCTGCGGTTATCTGCGTAAGTCTTCTGACGATCTCTTGCGGCCTTGATTCTGTCCTTAATAATTGCGATCTTGTCAGTAGTCTCTTGAACGATTTCAGGCCTAGACAATTGTCTGTCGCCAATTTCCAACCAACTAAGTGGGGATCTACACTTGCGTCCATATAAGGCTTCATACGATGCACACTGAATGCTGGTATGATAACTATTGTTGTAGGAGAACTCCACTAATGGTAGGTGAGTATCCCAACTTCCACCAAAATCTATCACACATGCACGCAGCATATCCTCTAGCGTTTGTATAGTTCTTTCTGACTGGCCGTCCGTTTGAGGATGGTAGGCAGTGCTCAGATCCAAACGCGTACCCAAAGCTTTCTGGAGTGATCGCCAAAACCGTGACGTAAAACTACTATCTCTATCCGAGATGATGGAAATAGGCACTCCATGACGCATAACGATTTCATTGATGTAAATTTGTGCAAGCTTTTCCATCTTGTAGTCTTCCCGAATAGGAAGGAAATGCGCAAATTTTGTAAGTCGGTCCACTATAACCCATATTGCGTCGTGCCCTTTCCTAGTCCTGGGTAGCTTAGTTACGAAATCCATAGCTATTTGTTCCCATTTCCATTGGGGAATCTTGGGTTGTTGTAATAGACCAGATGGTTTCTGATGTTCTGCCTTACCTTTTGCACAATTTATGCACTTGTTTACGTACAAAGCAATGTCTCTCTTCATACCCGACCACCAGTAATATCCCTTTAAATCTTTGTACATCTTATCAACTCCCGGGTGAATCGAATATCTTGATTTATGGGCTTCATCCATAATTGTTGTTCGTAGGTTATTAACCTTTGGTATCCAAACTTTGTCTTCAAAGTAACGTACCCCATCTGACCTCGTTTTAAATTTAAGTTCCCATTGATGTAAGGCCTCGTCCTTCAAGTTCTCTGCTTTCAACGCTTCTTCCTGAGCTTCAAGAATTTGTGTCTTTAGACTCGTCTGAACGAACACACCCATTGCTCGCACTCTTGACAGCTTCACCCTTTCCTTCCTGCTTAGTGCGTCGGCTACCACATTAGCCTTGCCTGGGTGGTACTTTATTTTACAGTCATAGTCGCTAAGCAGTTCAACCCATCTTCTTTGCCTCATGTTAAGCATTTTCTGGTCAAAGATATGTTGAAGACTTTTATGATCGGTGTAGATGGTGCATTTCGTGCCGTAAAGATAATGTCTCCAGATCTTAAGTGCGAACACTACTGCTCCTAACTCAAGGTCGTGAGTAGTATAGTTCTTCTCATGAACTTTAAGTTGCCTTGAAGCATATGCAATGACCTTATCCTGTTGCATCAACACGCACTCCAAACCTTGGTGTGACGCATCGCAGTAGACTACGAAATTCTCTGTGCCTTCTGGCAGTGCCAGAATTGGTGCATTGCAGTACCTATGCTTAAGAGTTTGGAATGCTTCTTCTTGTTTCTCTCCCCAAATAAACTTCTTATCCTTTTGGGTTAATGTCGTTAGCGGTTGCGCAATTTTTGAGAAATCCGCAATGAATCGCCGATAATAGCCTGCTAAACCAAGAAATTGGCGAATCTCTGTCGGGGTTTTTGGGGCTTCCCACTTCTTGATGGCCTCAATTTTTGCCGGATCTACGTGAATTCCCTTCTCATTAATCACGTGGCCAAGAAATTGTACCTCTCGAATCCAAAATTCGCATTTGGAGAACTTTGCATACAATTTCTGGTCTCTGAGCAATTCTAGTATCAACTTTAGATGTCGCTCATGATCCTCCTTGCTTTGCGAGTAAATTAGTATATCATCTATGAACACGATCACGAACTCGTCCAGGTACGGTCTACAAACCCTGTTCATTAAGTCCATGAAGACAGCTGGTGCGTTGGTTAGCCCGAAAGGCATAACCAGGAATTCGTAATGGTCGTATCGAGTCCTAAACGTCGTCTTGGGAACATCCTATTCACGGACCCTCATTTGATGATATCCAGATCGAAGATCAATTTTTGAAAAGTAGGTAGCACCTTGGAGTTGGTCGAACAGGTCGTCGATTCGGGGAAGAGGGTATCGGTTCTTGATAGTTAGCTTATTGAGTTCTCTATCGATGCACATCCTCAAGGATCCATCTTTCTTTTTAACGAAAAGAACTGGTGCACCCCATGGCGAAGAGCTAGGTCTTATAAGTCCTTTGTCGAGCAGCTCCTGGAGTTGTCCTGACAATTCCTGCATTTCTGATGGGGCCAAACGGTACGGTGATTTAGCCACAGGTGCAGCTCCAGGAACTAAGTCGATGTGGAATTTGACTTGTCTTGACGGGGGTAATCCTGGTAGATCATCTGGGAATACCTCGGGAAAATTCCGAACTACAGGAAAATCCTGAATGCGTTTCTCTTTCATTTCCTTAACTATAACATGAGCCAAAAACGCGATGCATTCCTTTTTCAAGTACTTCCGCATCTTCATACACGTCACTAGCTTAAGGTTCTTTCCGGACTTCTCTCCATGTACGACGAGTGTTTATCCTCTGGTAGCGGAATTCGGATGATCTTTTTGGAACAACATATGTCTACCCGGTTTTTGGATAGCCAATCCATGCCCACGACTATGTCAAAGCTTCCTAGCTCAATTGGAATAAGGTCTATACTAAAGCTCTTATTAGCTAAGTTTAAAGTACAGTCCATAATTACGTCTCTGACCTTAACTGGAGCCCATTAGCAAATTCAATAACGTAGACCTCTTTCAACTTTTGGGGTTTCAAGTTAATTTTTGGCCTAAACTCTAGTGATACAAAGCTTCTATCTGCTCCAGAATCAAATAGTACTGATGCATAATGATTATTTAGGAGGAATGTACCTGTGACCACGTTCGGGTTTTGCCTTGCTTCATCTGCCCCAATTTCAAATACTCGGCCTCGAGCCTGACCTCCTTGGTTCCCTTGATTAGCTGGTCGTGCTTGATTAACGTTTGGTCCTCGGTTCAGTTTTGGGCACGTGTTCCGAAGATGATCTGGGCTTCCACACTCGTGACATGTTCGTCTTCCTCCACTTCTGCAATCCTTAGCAAAATGGCCTCCCTTATTGCATTTGAGACAAATGATGCATCTCCCACCGTGGCGGTTGTTGCACTTATCACACTTAGGGTAGGTTCCCTTGCCTTTTTCCACCGTCTGGGTCTGGACCCCAAAGTTTCCCATCACCTTTTGGTTCTTGCCAAACTTCCCGCCAGATTGCTTTTTCAAGGGTTCTTCCATCTTCCTCTTACCTTTGGCATTGTCACTCGTGAATGTTCCTGACCGGATGGCATTGTTGGTGAGCTTTGTTGCTAGGTTCACTGCATCTTGGAGTGTCGTTGGTTCTGCCGAGGTAACATTTCCACGAATTTCAGAAGCTAAACCCCAGATGTATCTTTCGATTCGGTTCTCCTCGGGTGTTACTAGATGTGGCACTAACATTGCTAACTCATGGAAACGGGCGGTGTAGGCGTCTATGTTCTTTCCCACCATTTCATGATGCCATAGTTCCGCTTCCAACTTCTGGATCTCACTTCTCGGGCAATACTCTCCCTTGAGTAGCTTTTTGAAATCTTCCCACGTAAGGTTGTAAGCAGCTTCCCGTCCCCGGGTTTGCACTTGCGTGTTCCACCAGGTTAATGCTCGGCCTTGCAGCAGACAGGCAGCAAATTCAACCTTGTTCCCTTCAGTGCACTTGCTGATATGGAGAACAGACTCCATACCCTCAATCCATGTTAGTAATCCAACAGCTCCTTCAGTTCCATGGAATTCCTTAGGGTTGCAAGCCCTGAAAGCTTTGTACGTGCATTCCCTGTTTCCAGTTGCTCCTGCGTTGCTTCCGGGATTAGCGTTCAGACCCGCTGCCACTTGACTAACTATGTTCGGGAGTTCCGCGAGGAGTTGTTCTGACACAAGCCGTGCGATCTCGGGATCTTCCCTTCTTGGAGGCATAGTTCTAAAGTATTGATTCAAATAGGAATTTGGTCATACTTTTGATACAAGTTCTACTTAACTAGGTTATGAATATCATATGGTATGTCTACAACTAATCATTTGAGCACATAAATATAGCAACATAAAGTAACATCATAATCATGGATTTCAAAACACTTGGTTCAAACAAACACGGTTCAACCATCACATAGGTCCAATAAACAACAAAATGTTTTCTCTAAAAGATACCTAGTACTTAAAGTTCTAATAGCCAGCTACATGCCACCAAAATAAGTTTCCAACTTTAATCATCGAAAGTAGTCAAAAAGTTCTTTCACTAACGCCACTTTCTTGGAACCATTTCTTCACAACTATCCCTAATGCATAGTTACTAAGCGTGCTATTGTAAGTGCCTAAGATATGCAATGTTCATGCATGCACACACAAAATTATGCTTCCGTGTTTAAGTAGAAAATTTATTTTAAGCATACTTCCAGAATAACTAATTCGAGTCTCCCATTATACATACCTGAATTAAACATAGGTGATCAGCCTTTGTTTAATTGAGGTATAATAATGTGACACTCAACTTAGTTATATTAGTAATATGCTTCAGATTTTGAAAATCATTTTGAAAACCGTTTTAAAATTTATTTATTTATTTATTATTTTTTTTAACTATTGGGTTATAGTTTGTGGTTTCCATAAGAAAACCGACATCCTATATAACCTTAGGCTTTGATACCAAATATGTCACACCCCGCTAAAGCGGAAACACGAGGTATAACAGTGTAGGGTTTCATTCAAAAGGTAACAGACAACACCAACCACAACATTCAATACAATAGTTCAAAATATTACATTACAACGTCTTAAGCAAATTGTTTCAAAAAGAAGACGCCGGATACAAAAATTAACAGTATAAATTTTAATGTTCTTGATGTTGATGTCATCATGCAAAATGCACCCTACATGCCTTCGCTTACCTATTAGCACCTGAAAAGCATGATGAAAAGAAAGGGTCAACTACAAAGAGTTGGTGAGTTCACAGGTTTTCGTATGCACTAACAGTAAATTTGTATGCAGAAAATGTTATTGTGAAACGTTTGTTCACACGAAGTTTACGTAACCAGTTGTTCGAGTATTTGCACGAAGTATAAAGTATACAATGATGTCATCGCATTGAGCCACTACCAAACCTTCCGACAAACCAACGCCCCTTGAATTATTCACGTCCTACCTCAGCGGTGGATTAATTCCACATGGGTAAGACCATTATTGTTACTGGTAAAGTGAACTTCTAGCTCGTCAGCTTAAAGTGGGGTTGTTAATCCAAATAGCGCTACCCACAAATACCATCGGCTCGTAATGAGTTGATAAGTAATGTCTAACAAGTGGAGACTTTTTCATTTAAAACACAAGCACATCAGAAAGTATAAATACCTTAGTGCACAAACATTTTAAAGTTAAAATTCAACATTTCATAGCATAATTCAATCAATTTGAAATTCAATATCATGCTTTTCACCCCAAATTGTAACAAAAGAGTAAAAAGGGGCTGTGAAAACTCACTATGTTCAGCAAGGATTTCCAAGGGTTGCCGCACGGTTGCACAGTTTCTCGATTCTAGGTCCTTCCTAAGGAAGTGAAACACATCATCAGTTTCGGTCTAACTCTTATGGCTAAAGCATTGCTTAGCCCATCATGTCTTATAAAATGCCTTAGTATCAGTTACTAGGTTTAAGTATTATTTCGCATTGTTGTTTATATGTTATTTATTGGTTTTAAAAAGGGTTGTAGGATTTTATTGTTACATAATTAAATTTATATGTTATATATAGTATTTAATCATTTGTACCATGTTTTATAATTCCTTATTTACCTTGTGTTTTAATCCAAGTTCAAATTCTTATAAACTTCTTACTTATTAAGGCATCATTTATACATTCATATACATGTATATGTTGTTTTCATTTGGTGTTTTAACAAATTCTACAATTAATATGCTTTTTAACTTTTAATATTCCTAAAAATCTCTTTTTCTTGAATTAGGGTTTTTACCTTTTCTGATGGCAGAAATTTTAGGTCCACAAATGGTCATAATTAAGTATTTTCTGGAATAGTTTACTTAACCAAATTTTTATATATATTATTTTAATGTCTTAGGGAACTTTTGACATACATATCACCATTTTTAGAGGTGGTTAGCTATTTTAATCATTATACCTAAGTTTAAGTGTCACAGTTACCAAAACAGCCTGCACAATCCCTTTTGTCACGTCCATTTGGAGGGTCAAATCTCAACATGTTTTAGTGATTCAAATTGGGTTTTAAACTTAACTCATAGATGTATCTTCCAGAAAAATTTCATTCTCTTTGGTGACATATTTAGAGAGTTATGACCGTTTTAAGGTGGGTTTTATTTTAAGACAGATTCTGATTTCTTGCACACTTATCTTGGTTTGAATGGTTGAGACTTCAACTCTTAATTATTTTTTGTGAAACCACTTTTGTTTGAACCATAACTCATTAAAATAATTTCCAGAAGAAAAAATCAAGAATTTTGGTTTAGTATCAAGTGAGTTATGAGTGATTTAAGTAGACATTTTCTCTGCTAGACTGTTTTTACACTTCTTCATTTGATGTGGGTAGATGAAGGGTCAAAACTTCAAGTTTTTACATGAAACCACTTGGGTTTGAAACATAACACAATAAACAAAGTTCCAGAAAAAGATTCATATCAATTAGTTAAGTATTTTTCAAGATATGGTCGGATGAAGTGCATGCAAGTAATCTGCCAGAAACTGGAAATGCTTATTCATGGAAAATGAGTGTTTTATATCCATATTTTCACTCATATGGTTGGTTCTTTGATTGAACACTCATTTACCACTACTTTAACAATGCTCTTAGATAAAAAAAAATCTATTTTTGACTTTTATAAACACATGCATGAACTCACACATTTCAGATTATGACAAAAATACACACGCATGTAGTCAAAACATCATGTTCTTGAGTTCTAGATGTATGGCTTAAGGATTATCACCATTTGTTTGACATAACATGTCTTTGGTGATTAATCTACCATGAAAAGGGTCTATTAAGGCCCCTTTATCCAGAAACTCAAGTGGTTACAAAATAAGATGAGAAAAAAAAGATGGAGAAATGGCAAGAAAAGGAAGAAAAATGAAGAAGAACACAAGAGGGATGAGTTTTACCCCTTCTAGTGTTGATGATTACCTTCCAAGTCTTCAAAAATCGAACTCCTTGTGTGGATGGAGGCTGAATTCGGCCAAGAGAGGGGAAGAGAGAAAAGGATGGTTGTTTGAATGTAGAGAGAGAGAAGAGAGTAGGAAAATAAAAGGGTTTTCTTGAGAATTTGGAAAATTAATATGGAAGTGTGTTGGGTCATATGAGGGGCCGAATTTGGGCCATATATTCTGATTTATTATCTTTTTTTTCTTCTTAAAATGCTAATTAATATTGTATAGTTATACATTTTATATAATTTTTATAAAAGATTGATTTAAAGTAGTTAAAACCTCATTTATCTACTTAATTTTTGGTTTAATTATTTAAAGTTTTAAAATTTACCTTTCGGTATATATAAACTATATATTTACTCCTCTTATTATTAATATAATTATAATTAAATGTTAACTGTTCCATTCGGCATTTTATAAGACAGCTTGAGCAGTTCCGTGCGGTAACAGGATTTTCTCAGTGTACTGTTGGAATTCTTAGGAAACTAACCCTTAGCCATCAATATTAAGTCATTATGAGTTATTCCTACTTGTTAAAACAAGTATTATACTATTCAGTTGCTAACCTGAGTGTTTTGGTTTGACGGGTGTCACAGTCTCCTCTTGTTAGAAGAATTTCGTCCCGAAATTCGTTGATTGCTATTCCCCGTCTGATCCTTTGCAAATAGGTGAGGGTACTTACATTTCATGTAATCTTCTCGCTCCCATGTATACTCAGGTCCATGCCTCGAATTCCAACGAACTTTCAAAATTGGGATCTTACTACGCCTTGTTCGTTTGACTTCTTGATCAAGGATTTCTATCGGTTCTTCTATAAAGTGTAACCGATCGTTGATCTGAACGTCTTCTAGGGGTAGAACCAATGATTCATCAGTCAGGCATTTCTTAAGGTTTGACACATGGAACGTATCGTGGATGGCACTTAGCTCTTGCGGTAAATTGAGTTTATATGCTACGGGACCAATCCTTTCAATTATTTCAAATGGGCCAATATACCTCGGACTTAGCTTGCCTCTTTTTCCGAAGCGTACTAATCCTTTCCATGGCGATACTTTCAAAAGCACTTTGTCTCCCACTTGGAATTCTAATGGCTTCCTGCGGTTATCTGCGTAAGTCTTCTGACGATCTCTTGCGGCCTTGATTCTGTCCTTAATAATTGCGATCTTGTCAGTAGTCTCTTGAACGATTTCAGGCCTAGACAATTGTCTGTCGCCAATTTCCAACCAACTAAGTGGGGATCTACACTTGCGTCCATATAAGGCTTCATACGGTGCACACTGAATGCTGGTATGATAACTATTGTTGTAGGAGAACTCCACTAATGGTAGGTGAGTATCCCAACTTCCACCAAAATCTATCACACATGCACGCAGCATATCCTCTAGCGTTTGTATAGTTCTTTCTGACTGGCCGTCCGTTTGAGGATGGTAGGCAGTGCTCAGATCCAAACGCGTACCCAAAGCTTTCTGGAGTGATCGCCAAAACCGTGACGTAAAACTACTATCTCTATCCGAGATGATGGAAATAGGCACTCCATGACGCATAACGATTTCATTGATGTAAATTTGTGCAAGCTTTCCATCTTGTAGTCTTCCCGAATAGGAAGGAAATGCGCAAATTTTGTAAGTCGGTCCACTATAACCCATATTGCGTCGTGCCCTTTCCTAGTCCTGGGTAGCTTAGTTACGAAATCCATAGCTATTTGTTCCCATTTCCATTGGGGAATCTTGGGTTGTTGTAATAGACCAGATGGTTTCTGATGTTCGGCCTTAACTTTTGCACAATTTATGCACTTGTTTACGTACAAAGCAATGTCTCTCTTCATACCCGACCACCAGTAATATCCCTTTAAATCTTTGTACATCTTATCAGCTCCCGGGTGAATCGAATATCTTGATTTATGGGCTTCATCCATAATTGTTGTTCGTAGGTTATTAACCTTTGGTATCCAAACTTTGTCTTCAAAGTAACGTACCCCATCTGACCTCGTTTTAAATTTAAGTTCCCATTGATGTAAGGCCTCGTCCTTCAAGTTCTCTGCTTTCAACGCTTCTTCCTGAGCTTCAAGAATTTGTGTCTTTAGACTCGTCTGAACGAACACACCCATTGCTCGCACTCTTGACGGCTTCACCCTTTCCTTCCTGCTTAGTGCGTCGGCTACCACATTAGCCTTGCCTGGGTGGTACTTTATTTCACAGTCATAGTCGCTAAGCAGTTCAACCCATCTTCTTTGCCTCATGTTAAGCATTTTCTGGTCAAAGATATGTTGAAGACTTTTATGATCGGTGTAGATGGTGCATTTCGTGCCGTAAAGATAATGTCTCCAGATCTTAAGTGCGAACACTACTGCTCCTAACTCAAGGTCGTGAGTAGTATAGTTCTTCTCATGAACTTTAAGTTTCCTTGAAGCATATGCAATGACCTTGTCCTGTTGCATCAACACGCACCCCAAACCTTGGTGTGACGCATCGCAGTAGACTACGAAATTCTCTGTGCCTTCTGGCAGTGCCAGAATTGGTGCATTGCAGTACCTATGCTTAAGAGTTTGGAATGCTTCTTCTTGTTTCTCTCCCCAAATAAACTTCTTATCCTTTTGGGTTAATGTCGTTAGCGGTTGCGCAATTTTTGAGAAATCCGCAATGAATCGCCGATAATAGCCTGCTAAACCAAGAAATTGGCGAATCTCTGTCGGGGTTTTTGGGGCTTCCCACTTCTTGATGGCCTCAATTTTTGCCGGATCTACGTGAATTCCCTTCTCATTAATCACGTGGCCAAGAAATTGTATCTCTCGAATCCAAAATTCGCATTTGGAGAACTTTGCATACAATTTCTGGTCTCTGAGCAATTCTAGTATCAACTTTAGATGTCGCTCATGATCCTCCTTGCTTTGCGAGTAAATTAGTATATCATCTATGAACACGATCACGAACTCGTCCAGGTACGGTCTACAAACCCTGTTCATTAAGTCCATGAAGACAGCTGGTGCGTTGGTTAGCCCGAAAGGCATAACCAGGAATTCGTAATGGTCGTATCGAGTCCTAAACGCCGTCTTGGGAACATCCTATTCACGGACCCTCATTTGATGATATCCAGATCGAAGATCAATTTTTGAAAAGTAGGTAGCACCTTGGAGTTGGTCGAACAGGTCGTCGATTCGGGGAAGAGGGTATCGGTTCTTGATAGTTAGCTTATTGAGTTCTCTATCGATGCACATCCTCAAGGATCCATCTTTCTTTTTAACGAAAAGAACTGGTGCACCCCATGGCGAAGAGCTAGGTCTTATAAGTCCTTTGTCGAGCAGCTCCTGGAGTTGTCCTGACAATTCCTGCATTTCTGATGGGGCCAAACGGTACGGTGATTTAGCCACAGGTGCAGCTCCAGGAACTAAGTCGATGTGGAATTTGACTTGTCTTGACGGGGGTAATCCTGGTAGATCATCCGGGAATACCTCGGGAAAATTCCGAACTACAGGAAAATCCTGAATGCGTTTCTCTTTCATTTCCTTAACTATAACATGAGCCAAAAACGCGATGCATTCCTTTTTCAAGTACTTCCGCATCTTCATACACGTCACTAGCTTAAGGTTCTTTCCGGACTTCTCTCCATGTACGACGAGTGTTTTACCCTCTGGTAGCGGAATTTGGATGATCTTTTCGGAACAACATATGTCTACCCGGTTTTTGGATAGCCAATCCATGCCCACGACTATGTCAAAGCTTCCTAGCTCAATTGGAATAAGGTCTATACTAAAGCTCTTATTAGCTAAGTTTAAAGTACAGTCCATAATTACGTCTCTGACCTTAACTTCCTGCCCATTAGCAAATTCAATAACGTAGACCTCTTTCAACTTTTGGGGTTTCAAGTTAATTTTTGGCCTAAACTCTAGTGATACAAAGCTTCTATCCGCTCCAGAATCAAATAGTACTGATGCATAATGATTATTTAGGAGGAATGTACCTGTGACCACGTTCGGGTTTTGCCTTGCTTCATCTGCCCCAATTTCAAATACTCGGCCTCGAGCCTGACCTCCTTGGTTCCCTTGATTAGCTGGTCGTGCTTGATTAACGTTTGGTCCTCGGTTCAGTTTTGGGCACGTGTTCCGAAGATGATCTGGGCTTCCACACTCGTGACATGTTCGTCTTCCTCCACTTCTGCAATCCTTAGCAAAATGGCCTCCCTTATTGCATTTGAGACAAATGATGCATCTCCCACCGTGGCGGTTGTTGCACTTATCACACTTAGGGTAGGTTCCCTTGCCTTTTTCCACCGTCTGGGTCTGGACCCCAAAGTTTCCCATCACCTTTTGGTTCTTGCCAAACTTCCCGCCAGATTGCTTTTTCAAGGGTTCTTCCATCTTCCTCTTACCTTTGGCATTGTCACTCGTGAATGTTCCTGACCGGATGGCATTGTTGGTGAGCTTTGTTGCTAGGTTCACTGCATCTTGGAGTGTCGTTGGTTCTGCCGAGGTAACATTTCCACGAATTTCAGAAGCTAAACCCCAGATGTATCTTTCGATTCGGTTCTCCTCGGGTGTTACTAGATGTGGCACTAACTTTGCTAACTCATGGAAACGGGCGGTGTAGGCGTCTATGTTCTTTCCCACCATTTCATGATGCCATAGTTCCGCTTCCAACTTCTGGATCTCACTTCTCGGGCAATACTCTCCCTTGAGTAGCTTTTTGAAATCTTCCCACGTAAGGTTGTAAGCAGCTTCCCGTCCCCGGGTTTGCACTTGCGTGTTCCACCAGGTTAATGCTCGGCCTTGCAGCAGACAGGCAGCAAATTCAACCTTGTTCCCTTCAGTGCACTTGCTGATATGGAGAACAGACTCCATACCCTCAATCCATGTTAGTAATCCAACAGCTCCTTCAGTTCCATGGAATTCCTTAGGGTTGCAAGCCCTGAAAGCTTTGTACGTGCATTCCCTGTTTCCAGTTGCTCCTGTGTTGTTTCCGGGATTAGCGTTCATACCCGCTGCCACTTGACTAACTATGTTCGGTAGTGCCGCGAGGAGTTGTTCTGACACAAGCCGTGCGATCTCGGGATCTTCCCTTCTTGGAGGCATAGTTCTAAAGTATTGATTCAAATAGGAATTTGGTCATACTTTTGATACAAGTTCTACTTAACTAGGTTATGAATATCATATGGTATGTCTACAACTAATCATTTGAGCACATAAATATAGCAACATAAAGTAACTTCATAATCATGGATTTCAAAACACTTGGTTCAAACAAACACGGTTCAACCATCACATAGGTCCAATAAACAACAAAATGTTTTCTCTAAAAGATACCTAGTACTTAGAGTTCTAATAGCCAGCTACATGCCACCAAAATAAGTTTCCAACTTTTAATCATCGAAAGTAGTCAAAAAGTTCTTTCACTAACGCCACTTTCTTGGAACCATTTCTTTACAACTATCCCTAATGCATAGTTACTAAGCGTGCTATTGTAAGTGCCTAAGATATGCAATGTTCATGCATGCACACACAAAATTATGCTTCCGTGTTTAAGTATAAAATTTATTTTAAGCATACTTCCAGTATAACTAATTCGAGTCTCCCATTATACATACCTGAATTAAACATAGGTGATCAGGCTTTGTTTAATTGAGGTATAATAATGTGACACTCAACTTAGTTATATTAGTAATATACTTCAGATTTTGAAAATCATTTTGAAAACCGTTTTAAAATTTATTTATTTATTTATTATTTTTTTTAACTATTGGGTTATAGTTTGTGGTTTCCATAAGAAAACCGACATCCTCTATAACCTTAGGCTTTGATACCAAATATGTCACACCCCGCTAAAGCGGAAACACGAGGTATAACAGCGTAGGGTTTCATTCAAAAGGTAACAGACAACACCAACCACAACATTCAATACAATAGTTCAAAATATTACATTACAACGTCTTAAGCAAATTGTTTCAAAAAGAAGACGCCGGATACAAAAATTAACAGTATAAATTTTAATGTTCTTGATGTTGATGTCATCATGCAAAATGCACCCTACATGCCTTCGCTTACCTATTAGCACCTGAAAAGCATGATGAAAAGAAAGGGTCAACTACAAAGAGTTGGTGAGTTCACAGGTTTTCGTATGCACTAACAGTAAATTTGTATGCAGAAAATGTTATTGTGAAACGTTTGTTCACACGAAGTTTACGTAACCAGTTGTTCGAGTATTTGCACGAGGTATAAAGTATACAATGATGTCATCGCATTGAGCCACTACCAAACCTTCCGACAAACCAACGCCCCTTGAATTATTCACGTCCTACCTCAGCGGTGGATTAATTCCACATGGGTAAGACCATTATTGTTACTGGTAAAGTGCACTTCTAGCTCGTCAACTTAAAGTGGGGTTGTTAATCCAAATAGCGCTACCCACAGATACCATCGGCTCATAATGAGTTGATAAGTAGTGTCTAACAAGTGGGGACTTTTTCATTTAAAACTCAAGCACATCAGAAAGTATACATACCTTAGTGCACAAACATTTTAAAGTTAAAATTCAACATTTCATAGCATAATTCAATCAATTTGAAATTCAATATCATGCTTTTCACCCCAAATTGTAACAAAAGAGTAAAAAGGGGCTGTGAAAACTCACTATGTTCAGCAAGGATTTCCAAGGGTTGCCGCACGGTTGCACAGTTTCTCGATTCTAGGTCCTTCCTAAGGAAGTGAAACACATCATCAGTTTCAGTCTAACTCTTATGGCTAAAGCATTGCTTAGCCCATCATGTCTTATAAAATGTCTTAGTATCAGTTACTAGGTTTAAGTATTATTTCGCATTGTTGTTTATATGTTATTTATTGGTTTTAAAAAGGGTTGTAGGATTTTATTGTTACATAATTAAATTTATATGTTATATATAGTATTTAATCCTTTGTACCATGTTTTATAATTCCCTATTTACCTTGTGTTTTAATCCAAGTTCAAATTCTTATAAACTTCTTACTTATTAAGGCATCATTTATACATTCATATACATGTATATGTTGTTTTCATTTGGTGTTTTAACAAATTCTACAATTAATATGCTTTTTAACTTTTAATATTCCTAAAAATCTCTTTTTCTTGAATTAGGGTTTTTACCTTTTCTGATGGCAGAAATTTTAGGTCCACAAATGGTCATAATTAAGTATTTTCTGGAATAGTTTACTTAACCAAATTTTTATATATATTATTTTAATGTCTTAGGGAACTTTTGACATACATATCACCATTTTTAGAGGTGGTTAGCTATTTTAATCATTATACCTAAGTTTAAGTGTCACAGTTACCAAAACAGCCTGCACAATCCCTTTTGTCACGTCCATTTGGAGGGTCAAATCTCAACATGTTTTAGTGATTCAAATTGGGTTTTAAACTTAACTCATACATGTATCTTCCAGAAAAATTTCATTCTCTTTGGTGACATATTTAGAGAGTTATGACCGTTTTAAGGTGGGTTTTATTTTAAGACAGATTCTGATTTCTTGCACACTTATCTTGGTTTGAATGGTTGAGACTTCAACTCTTAATTATTTTTTGTGAAACCACTTTTGTTTGAACCATAACTCATTAAAATAATTTCCAGAAGAAAAAATCAAGAATTTTGGTTTAGTATCAAGTGAGTTATGAGTGATTTAAGTAGACATTTTCTCTGCTAGACTGTTTTTACACTTCTTCATTTGATGTGGGTAGATGAAGGGTCAAAACTTCAAGTTTTTACATGAAACCACTTGGGTTTGAAACATAACACAATAAACAAAGTTCCAGAAAAAGATTCATATCAATTAGTTAAGTATTTTTCAAGATATGGTCGGATGAAGTGCATGCAAGTAATCTGCCAGAAACTGAAAATGCTTATTCATGGAAAATGAGTGTTTTATATCCATATTTTCACTCATATGGTTGGTTCTTTGATTGAACACTCATTTACCACTACTTTAACAATGCTCTTAGATAAAAAAAAATCTATTTTTGACTTTTATAAACACATGCATGAACTCACACATTTCAGATTATGACAAAAATACACATGCATGTAGTCAAAACATCATGTTCTTGAGTTCTAGATGTATGGCTTAAGGATTATCACCATTTGTTTGACATAACATGTCTTTGGTGATTAATCTACCATGAAAAGGGTCTATTAAGCCCCCTTTATCCAGAAACTCAAGTGGTTACAAAATAAGATGAGAAAAAAAAGATGGAGAAATGGCAAGAAAAGGAAGAAAAATGAAGAAGAACACAAGAGGGATGAGTTTTACCCCTTCTAGTGTTGATGATTACCTTCCAAGTCTTCAAAAATCGAACTCCTTGTGTGGATGGAGGCTGAATTCGGCCAAGAGAGGGGAAGAGAGAAAAGGATGGTTGTTTGAATGTAGAGAGAGAGAAGAGAGTAGGAAAATAAAAGGGTTTTCTTGAGAATTTGGAAAATTAATATGGAAGTGTGTTGGGTCATATGAGGGGCCGAATTTGGGCCATATATTCTGATTTATTATCTTTTTTTTTCTTCTTAAAATGCTAATTAATATTGTATAATTATACATTTTATATAATTTTTATAAAAGATTGATTTAAAGTAGTTAAAACCTCATTTATCTACTTAATTTTTGGTTTAATTATTTAAAGTTTTAAAATTTACCTTTGGGTATATATAAACTATATAATTACTCCTCTTATTATTAATATAATTCTAATTAAATATTAATTGTTCCATTCGGCATTTTATAAGACAGCTTGAGCAGTTCCGTGCGATAACAGGATTTTCTCAGTGTACTGTTGGAATTCTTAGGAAACTAACCCTTAGCCATCAATATTAAGTCATTATGAGTTATTCCTACTTGTTAAAACAAGTATTATACTATTCAGTTGCTAACCTGAGTGTTTTGGTTTGACGGGTGTCACAGCGAGTGATAAAGTTCAGCGTTCGCTGAAGTCTTCTACTTGAAACTTCACGTTGAGTGGACATGTCTTGTCTTCACTGATATCCACATTAGTTCATTAGTAGACTTGTCGCTGGTTCTTTGGCTTGATCTTCGACTTCAACGTAGAACATTTGTTGACGTGTAACTTGTCTTCAGGGATCATAAGTAAACAACTAAAATTATCAGCGATCATCAACAAGACTGAACAGGCTCAGGGCTTCTGATGAACAGTATCGCTGAATTTGTAAATTTAAAGCATATGTTTTCATCAGCGATACTAAACAGACTTAGTATTTTATTTAATGACAAAACATTAATACATATTGTCTACTTATGATTTTCACTAAGTGTTTCTCAAAAAGTCATTATCAAATCACTGAGGGTTTGGATCAACATCTTTCTTTCTTATTCTTAGTGCAAGAATACTTAGTGATTCTCCTAGTTTGTTTAGATTAGGTCTTGTACTTAATCATATTCCGCAACAAGCTGTAAATTGTTTGATTTACTCAATTAACAATATAGAAAGATAAAAATCTTGTGTGTTTGTATTCAACTCCCCTTCTACAAACTTACTTGTATAACACTACGGGACCAACAGTTTGTTTCTTCCATCCATGACACCTCATCTTCTCAGTGCTCCTCTTCTACTATTCACATCCCTGAGGAATCTCTTATGAGTCCTAAACTCAAGAATAAAAGAAGATTTGCTTATCAAAATCCTCAGAAGGGTACCAAAGTGCCTAAGATGAAGAAGACTAAATCAAAACCTTTAGCAAATCAACCCTCTACCTCAAAAGCTAAGATCCCTAAACATGTTCAGCGATCAACCCCTAGAATAAAGGTTGATGTAAAGGCTAAGATATATGATGAACCTAAGGTTCCTCCGATATCTGATGCCAAATGCATTCTTGGTACATGCCCTGCTCATTTAAAGCTTTCAAATAATTATGCCTACGGTCCTAAAGCTACTTTCAGCTATAGGAAATGCTATCACTATGGACTTACTGATCATAATGCTAGTAAGTGCCCCACAGCTACAAAAGCTGAGAAATCAGCTAAGGTGAAGATGACTGACTCCAAGGCAAAGAAGATCACCCCAGGTGATAAACAAGCCAAGGTGAAAAATACCACTATGGTTAAGAAATTAACCAAAGTGAAGGTTACCCCTGACGCTGAATCATCAGATGTTGTGAAGATTGCTGATCCTTCCACTTCCTCTTCCACTGACATTTGTGTACCAATGCAAACTCAATCTTTCTTATGATTGCAGGTCTCGAAGGGTATCTGGTATCTTGCTAGTGGATGCTCTTAATACATGACTGGAGAAAAGAACCTACTCTCTAAATACAAGGAAGGAAAAGGTCCCTTGGTGACCTTCGGTTGAAATGGGAAAGGCTATACCAGAGGGTTTGGTGTACTCTCCAATGGTGCAACTACTTTCAAAAGAGTCGCTTACGTAGAAAGACTGAAACACAATCTTCTTAGCATCAGTCAGCTATGTGATAAAGACTTTAAAGTATGCTTTACTCAGAAACATGGACTCAACAACCACTGAGAACATTTGTTTTTTTTTTCCAAAGCCTCATAAGATGTCAACTGCCTATGGCATAACAAGCTCTCTCATCTCAACTTCATCCTCAAAGGAACTAGTCACTGGCTTACCTCAGCACTCATATGCTAAGGAATCAGTTTGCTCAGGATGTGAAAAAGGAAAGCAAACTAAAGCTAGTTTCAAATCCAAGCAAGTTTCATCAGTGACTGTTGATCCAAACCCTCAGTGATTTGATAATGACTCTTTAAGAAACACTTAGTGAAAATTGTTAGCAAACAAAATGTATTAGAGTTTCACTATCGCTGATAAGTACTATGTCTATACAGTACCGCTGATAGAAAACTCATGCTCTTTAAATTACACATTCAGCGACACTGTTCATTAATAAAGCTCTGAGTCTGTTCAGTCTTGTTGATGATCGCTGATAGTTTTAGTTGTTTACTTATGATCCCTGAAGACAAGTTTCACGTCAACCATGTTCTACGCTGAAGTCGAAGATCAAGCCAAAGAACCAGCGACAAGTCTACTAATGAACTGATGCGGATATCAGCGAAACCAAGACCTGTCCACTCAACGTGAAGTTACAAGTAGAAAACTTCAGCGAACGCTGAACTTTATCACTCGATGATAAAGAACTATTCAGTGAACGCTGATCATGAAGTTTCCTCTACAAGTTACTTTTGTCTTACCTCCCTTGCCCGCCTCCGTACGATTTGTCAGAAAGGAAATCCCTTTTGTCCAGGATCGTACTACCAACTCTGATTCTACACTGTACATCATGAGGCTACTAAGGTTGTCTACAAAGGTCAAACCATGCAACCAATCAGCTGCTGCCATGTGTAAAGTTGTACTGATATGCATTTAATGCATGTAGTATATAAGAAAAACCCTACTTCAGAAATGAAGTGCTCGGCCATCTTCTTCTCTCTACTACTTTGTGTTAGAATATTATACTTAATATTCTTATCTCCTTTTCTTTCTTATTTCTAGTGCAAGAAACTTAGTGTTTCTCATAACTTGTTTAGATTAGGTTTATTCCTTAATATCAATAAACAATTTAGAAAAGTAAAATCTATGTGTTTGTATTCAACCCCCCCCCCCCCCCTCCCCCTTCTACAAACTTGTATAACCCTTTCGGGACCAACAAGTGGTATCAGAGCAGATTGTTTAATCTCATAAACAAGATCTTGCTTATACTAATCTTTTCTCTTCCTTGCTATTCCTTATAATGGCTACCAACACAAACACAAACTATATTGACAATGGTTCTCTTGCAAAACCCCCTAGATTTTCCAGAGATAACTTTAGTCTGTGGAAAAATAGGATGATACTCTTCTTAGAAGGTGTAGACACTACTATGCCTTACTATCTCGAAAATGGCCCATATATTCCTGTTAGAATTGACCCTGAAGTTCCAGGCACTGCTACAAGAGATACCATTCCTGAAAGAGTTGTGCCTAAGGAACCTCACAATTGGTCTGAAGAAGATAAGAAGAAAGTGGCTATCGACACTAAAGCCAGATCCATCCTTTCTATGGCTCTTCCTGACGAAGTCTACCATTCCGTCATGAACCTGAAAACCTCCAAAGCCATGTGGGACACAATCTGTGTTCAATATGAAGGTACGTCTGAAGTCTAGGACTCAAGAAATATCAAATTGGTAAGACAATACGAAAGCTTCATTTGTGGTAAGAATGAATCTCTCTCTGAAGTACATCAGCGGTTTAACTATTTAATTATTGATCTGAAAACCGTTGGTAAGGAATATTATAACTTTGAAGTTCTGACAAAGTTCCTAGAATGTTTACCTGAAAGCTGGGACAGTTATTCAATGTGTCTCAAGCTATCTAAGGATCTAAAATCTATGACTCTTTCTACCTTATATGGCACTATGCTCAATCATGAGCAGTCGTGTCATCTTAAGAAGAATCTTGTAAAAGATTCCAAAAGCACACATGTTGCTTTACTCTTAGAGTCACCTTCCACTCAGCGATCTACTATCACTATCACTGAGTTGGAGAATAACTCTGAATGTTCATCAGATGTTGACTCTTCAGATCTTGATGAATCTATGGCTCTCCTATCTAATAAGTTCAGGAGATTCGCCAAAAAGAATAATTTCAGAAAGAACAAGCCCATCGCACTCACTGACAAGCCAAGATCATCAACCCATGTTGATAAGGCTACTGCTACCTGCTTTAACTGTGAGAAAGTAGGACACTTTGCTAGTGAATGTAGGTCAAAGAAAGTCTATAAACCCTCAGCTTTCTCCAAGAAATCCTCTAACCCCAGGGCTAGAGATGACAAGTATCAAAAGCTGAAAGAAAAGTATGCAAAGCTGAAAAGCTTTAAGAAGAAAGGCAAAGGCCTGATGGATGACTTTGATTGGGCTGCTTCTGATGAAGAAGAATCATCTGACTCTGAAGATGATGATGAGGCCAATCTCTGCCTCATGGCAAAAATCGAAGAAGAGGAAGAAAATTCTGACATTCCCTCTACTTCAACCTCTACCTCCAAGGTATCACCTTCCTTCTTTACCAATGTTTCAGATATTGATGAAGCTGATAGTCTTCGTAAAATCGATCTCCTGACTATAAGTTTATATGATGCATGAATGGAAAAACTGTTGTTGAAAATCAAAACCTTGATCTCGCTGAACAGCTTAAAAACTGTCACCTTCAAATAGAAAAGCTAAGATTTCTTGCACTAGAAATAAGTTAGAAAGAAGATAAGAATATTAAGAATAATATTCTAACACAAAGTAGTAAAAAGAAGGAAATGGCCGAGCACTTCATTTCTGAAGTAGGGTTTCCTTTATATATTGCATGCATTTAATGCACAACAGTATCACTTTACACGTGGCAGCAGCTGATTGGTTGCATGGTTTGACCTCGGTAGACAACCTAGTAGCCGCATGATGAACAGTGTAGAATCAGAGTTGGTTGTACGATTCTGGACAAAAGGGATGTCCATTCTGACAGATCGTACGGAGACGTGCAAGGGGATAAGACAAAAGTAACTTGTAGAGGAAACTTCATGATCAGCATTCGCTGAATAGATTTTTATCAGCGAGTGATAAAGTTCAGCGTTCGCTGAAGTCTTCTACTTGAAACTTCACGTTGAGTGGACATGTCTTTTCTTCACTGATATCCACATCAGTTCATTAGTAGACTTGTCGCTGGTTCTTTGGCTTGATATTCGACTTCAGCGTAGAACATTTGTTGACGTGTAACTTATCTTCAGGGATCATAAGTAAACAACTAAAATTATCAGCGATCATCAACAAGACAGAACAGGCTCAGGGCTTGCTGATGAACAGTATCGCTGAATGTGTAAATTTAAAGCATATGTTTTCATCAGTGATACTAAACAGACTTAGTATTTTCTTTGATGACAAAACATTAATACATATTGTCTACTTATGATTTTCACTAAGTGTTTCTCAAAGAGTCATTATCAAATCACTGAGGGTTTGGATCAACATCTTTCTTTCTTATTCTTAGTGCAAGAATACTTAGTGATTCTCCTAGTTTGTTTAGATTAGGTCTTCTACTTAATCATATTCCGCAACAAGCTATAAATTGTTTGATTTACTCAATTAACAATATAGAAAGATAAAAATCGTGTGTGTTTGTATTCAACCCCCCTTCTACAAACTTACTTGTATAACCCTACGGGACCAATAGTTTGTTTCTTCCATCCATGACACCTCATCTTCTCAGTGCTCCTCTTCTACTATTCACATCCCTGAGGAATCTCTTATGAGTCCTAAACTCAAGAATAAAAGAAGATCTGCTTATCAAAATCCTCAGAAGGGTACCAAAGTGCCTAAGATGAAGAAGACTAAATCAAAACCTTTAGCAAATCAACCCTCTACCTCAAAAGCTAAGATCCCTGAACATGTTCAGCGATCAACCCCTAGAATAAAGGTTGATGTAAAGGCTAAGATATATGAAGAACCTAAGGTTCCTCCGATATCTGATGCCAAATGCATTCTTGGTACATGCCCTGCTCATTTAAAGCTTTCAAATAATTATGCCTACGGTCCTAAAGCTACTTTCAGCTATAGGAAATGCTATCACTATGGACTTACTGATCATAATGCTAGTAAGTGCCCCACAGCTACAAAAGCTGAGAAAGCAGCTAAGGTGAAGATGACTGACTCCAAGGCAAAGAAGATCACCCCAGGTGATAAACAAGCCAAGGTGAAAAATACCACTATGGTTAAGAAATTAACCAAAGTGAAGGTTACCACTGACGCTGAATCATCAGATGTTGTGAAGATTGCTGATCCTTCCACTTCCTCTTCCACTGACAATGGTGTACCAATGCAAACTTAATCTTTCTTATGATTGCAGGTCTCGAAGGGTATCTGGTATCTTGCTAGTGGATGCTCTTAACACATGACTGGAGAAAAGAACCTACTCTCTAAATACAAGAAAGGAAAAGGTCCCTCGGTGACTTTCGGTGGAAATGGGAATGGCTATACCAGAGGGTTTGGTGTACTCTCCAATGGTGCAACTACTTTCAAAAGAGTCGCTTACGTAGAAAGACTGAAGCACAATCTTCTTAGCATCAGTCAGCTATGTGATAAAGACTTTAAAGTATGCTTTACTCAGAAACATGGACTCAACAACCACTGAGAACATTTGTTTTTTTTCCAAAGCCTCATAAGATGTCAACTGGCTATGGCATAACAGGCTCTCGCATCTCAACTTCAAGACACTGAACACTCTATCCTCAAAGGAACTAGTCACTGGCTTACCTCGGCACTCATATGCTAAGGAATCAGTTTGCTCAGGATGTGAAAAAGGAAAGCAAACTAAAGCTAGTTTCAAATCCAAGCAAGTTTCATCAGTGACTGTTGATCCAAACCCTCAGTGATTTGATAATGACTCTTTAAGAAACACTTGGTAAAATTTGTAAGTAAACAATATGTATTAAAGTTTCACTATCGCTGATAAGTACTATGTCTATACAGTACCGCTGATAGGAAACTCATGCTCTTTAAATTACACATTCAGCGACACTGTTCATTAATAAAGCTCTGAGTCTGTTCAGTCTTGTTGATGATCGCTGATAGTTTTAGTTGTTTACTTATGATCCCTAAAGACAAGTTTCACGTCAACCATGTTCTACGTTGAAGTCGAAGATCAAGCCAAAGAACCAGCGACAAGTCTACTAATGAACTGATGCGGATATCAGCGAAACCAAGACCTATCCACTCAACGTGAAGTTACAAGTAGAAAACTTCAGCGAACGCTGAACTTTATCACTCGCTGATAAAGAACTATTCAGTGAACGCTGATCATGAAGTTTCCTCTACAAGTTACTTTTGTCTTACCTTCCTTGCACGCCTCCGTACGATTTGTCAGAAAGGACATCCCTTTTGTCCAGGATCGTACTACCAACTCTGATTCTACACTGTACATCATGAGGCTACTAAGGTTGTCTACAAAGGTCAAACCATGCAACCAATCAGCTGCTGTCACGTGTAAAGTTGTACTGATATGCATTTAATGCATGCAGTATATAAGAAGAACCCTACTTCAGAAATGAAATGCTCGACCATCTTCTTCTCTCTACTACTTTGTGTTAGAATATTATACTTAATATTCTTATCTCCTTTTCTTTCTTATTTATAGTGCAAGAAACTTAGTGTTTCTCATAACTTGTTTAGATTACGCAACAAGTTGTAAATTGTTTGATAAATATCAATAAACAATTTAGAAAAGTAAAATATATGTGTTTTTATTAACCCCCCCCCCCCTTCTACAAACTTATATAACCCTTTCGGGACCAACAAGTGGTATCAGAGCAGATTGTTTAATCTCATAAACAAGATCTTGCTTATACTAATCTTTTCTCTTCCTTGCTATTCCTTATAATAGCAACCAACACAAACACAAACTATATTGACAATGGTTCTCTTGCAAAACCCCCTAGATTTTCCAGAGATAACTTTAGTCTATGGAAAAATAGGATGATACTCTTCTTAGAAGGTGTAGACCCTACTATGCCTTACTATCTCGAAAATGGCCCATATATTCTGTTAGAATTGACCCTAAAGTTATAGGCACTGCTACAAGAGCTACCATTCCTGAAAGAGTTGTGCCTAAGGAACCTCACAATTGGTCTGAAGAAGATAAGAAGAAAGTGTCTATTGACACTAAATCGTTGGTAAGGAATATTATAACTTTGAAGTTCTAACAAAGTTCCTAGAATGTATACCTGAAAGCTGGGACAGTTATTCAATGTGTCTCAAGCTATCTAAGGATCTAAAATCTATGACTCTTTCTACCTTATATGGCACTATGCTCAATCAAGAGCAGTCGTGTCATCTTAAGAAGAATCTTGTAAAAGATTCCAAAAGCACACATGTTGCTTTACTCTCAGAGTCACCTTCCACTCAGCGATCCACTATCACTGAGTTGGAGAATAACTCTGAATGTTCATCAGATGTTGACTCTTCAGATCTTGATGAATCTATGGCTCTCCTATCCAATAAGTTCATAAGATTCGCCAAAAAGAATAATTTCAGAAAGAACAAGCCCATCGCACTCACTGACAAGCCAAGATCATCAACCCCTATTGATAAGGCTACTGCTACCTGCTTTAACTGTGAGAAAGTAGGACACTTTGCTAGTGAATGCAGGTCAAAGAAAGTCTATAAACCCTCAGCTTTCTCCAAGAAATCCTCTAACCCCAGGGCTAGAGATGACAAGTATCAAAAGCTGAAAAGATTTAAGAAGAAAGGCAAAGGCCTGATGGCTGACTTTGATTGGGCTGCTTCTGATGAAGAAGAATCATCTGACTCTGAAGATGATTATGAGGCCAATCTCTGCCTCATGGCAAAAATCGAAGAAGAGGAAGAAAATTCTGACATTCCCTCTACTTCAACCTCTTCCTCCAAGGTATCACCTTCCTTCTTTACCAATGTTTCAGATATTGATGAAGCTGATAGTCTTCGTAAAATCGATCTCCTGACTATAAGTTTATATGATGCATGAATGGCAAAACTGTTGTTGAAAATCAAAACCTTGATCTCGCTGAACAGCTTAAAAACTGTCACCCTCAAATAGAAAAGCTTTCTAAAATTGAAGAAGATTTAAAAGATCAGGTTCATATATATCAACTAGTAAAAATCGAACGAGAAGAAGCTATCGCTGCATTAAAGGCTGAAAAAGCTACTGTTGAAGGATGGTGTAAATCCTCAACAACGATCACTGAGATACTAAATTCTCAGATTCCTCTGAGTGACAAACGTGGTCTTGGTTACAAAGCTGACGTTGAAGAACCAACCACTGATCATTCCATGCTTAAGTTTGGAATGTTTGTGTCCTCTATCCCTGACACTTCCTCATCTCAGTGTTCCTCTTCAAAAACTCCTATCCCTGAGGAAATCTCTACCTTACTTCTAAAGGTAAAGAGAAAATTTTTTATCCAAAACCTCAGAAGGGTACCAAAATACCAAATCTGAAGAATGTTAAACCTTCAGTTAATCATTCCTCATCCTCTAAGGATAAAGTTTCTGAAAATGCTCAGCGATCCACTCCTAGGATCAAGCTGAACTTTCTACCTAAGAATCTTGATGAACCTCAGGTTCCCCCAAGATCTGACGCTAAAGGTATTCTTGGTGTTGGCCCTGCTCATTTAAAATTAATGGCTAAGCATGCAAATGGTCCTAAAGCTACTTTTAGCTATAGGAAATGTTATCACTGTGGACTTACCGATCACATTGCTAGTAACTGCCCCACAACCACCAAAGATGAAATATTAGCTAAGGTGAAGATTAATGCCCCCAAGGCAAAGAAGACCACTGAGGTTAAGAAATTAACCAAAGTAAAGACAAGTTCTGAAGCTGAATCTTCAAATGTTGCGAAGATTGCTGAACCTTCCACTTCCTCTACCACCACTGATAAGTGTGGGCCCATGGTAAAATAGGTGCCCAAGTTGAACTAATCTTCTTTTGTTTGCAGGTTCGGAAGGGTATCTGGTATCTCGATAGCAGATGCTCTTGACACATGACTGGGAAAAAAAACCTACTCAGTGACATTCGGTGGAAATGGAAAAGGATATACCCAAGGGTTTGCTGTACTCTCTAATGGTACAACAACCTTTGGAAGAGTTGCATATGTTGAAGGACTGAAGCGTAATCTTCTAAGCATCAGTCAGCTGCGTGACAAGGATAAAAAAGTGATTTTCACTAAGGAATCCTGCTTTGTCACTGACAAAAAGGAGAAGATAGCTCTCAGCAGTTATCGTATGGAAAATGTTTATTTTATTAACATGGACTCTACAACCCCTGAGAACTCCTGTTTCTTCTCAAAAGCATCATTTGATGTCAACTGGCTATGGCATAATAGGCTCTCCCATCTCAACTTCAAGACACTGAATACTCTTTCCTCTAAAGAGTTGGTCACTGGTCTACCTCAACACTCATACGTCAAGGAGTCCTTATGTTCAGTGTGTGAGAAAGGGAAACAGACCAAAGCAAGCTTTAAATCAAAGCAAGTCTCCTCGGTGTCATCTCCTCTACAACTTCTCCATATAGATTTGTTTGGCCCTGTTAACAAACAATCCATCGCTGGAAAAAAATATACGCTGGTCATAGTTGATGAATTCTCTCGCTATACCTGGGTAATGTTTCTCCGTTCTAAGAGTGACACCCCTGAAGAACTCATCACCTTTGTTAGGAAAATGGAAGTCCTGAACATCTTGACCGTTCGCTCAATAAGGAGTGATCATGAGACTGAATTTAAAAACAGTTCTCTTGATTCCTTCTTTGAGAGTAAGGGTATCTCTCACAACTTTTCATCTGTGAGAACACTGCAGCAAAATGGAGTCGCTGAAAGAAGAAATCGAACCATCATCGAAGCTGCACGATCAATGCTCAGCGATTCTCACCTGCCTACTCAGTTTTGGGCAGAAGCTGTCAACACTGCTTGTTTTACTCAAAACAAGTCGCTGATTGTCAAAAGATTCAAGAAGACAACCTATGAACTCTTCCATGGGAGAAAGCCTTCAATTAGCTTTCTTCACATCTTTGGATGTCAGTGTTAAATACTGAACAACAGAGATGCCCTTGGAAAGTTTGATCCTAAGGCTGATGATGGAATCTTTCTTGGATATTCTTCATTCTCCAAAGCCTTCAGAGTCTTCAATCGAAGAAGACAAACTGTTGAAGAAACTATCCACGTCACTTTTGACGAATCCCGTTCAGCGAACTCTAGACCTTCTGCTGATACTGAAGAACTGAAACAATGGATGTTCTCTCATCATGGTGATTCAGATCCTACTCCTCCATCTCATACTCACCCCGCTGAAGATGATGATCTGACCATCATCCCAAGCATGCAGACTAGTGAAGCTGAAACATCATGGGTCTCAACTGTTCCTCTAAACACTATGCCTGCTTCTGAACCTTCAGATATACCATCTACTTCTCAGCAATCAGTGAATGAAATGACATCTGCACCTATCCCTCTCTTGGCTGATATACTAGAAGTTGCTGAAGCCTCATCCTCAGCTCCTCCAGAAGTTCAGGTTGAGTCAGCAAATCATGCTCCGGCACAGCGATGCACTATCAATCACCCTATTGAACAAATTCTTGGTGATCCAAACGCTGGTGTTTAGACTCGGCGAAGTGCAAGTAATATTTGTTTATTGTTAACTGTATTTCTCTGATTGAACCAAAGATAACAGATAATGCCCTCCAAGATCCAAACTGGGTCAGCGCTATGCAAGAAGAGCTGACAGAATTTGAAAGAAACAAAGTTTGGAAGCTTGTTCCTAGACCATCCGACAAGTCTGTTAGCCCCAAGTATCTGTTATGTAAAAGTATTGAAAATATTATCAAGTCAGAAGACCAACAGAGATCGAGCAGAAGACTTAGAAGAATCTCAACAAGAAGACCAACAGAACTCAACAGAGTTCTGGTGGAACCAACAAAGCTCAACAGAGCTTTGGCAGAAGATCAACAGAAGAACTGTTCATACCCGAAGACCAGCAGAGTTCTGGTCTATGAACTCTGTTGAAGTGAAGACCTCTGTGAAGCCTAAGTCTCGTAGAAATCCTAAGTGTCAGACACGTGTCCATACTTTCCACGTATGCCCTAAAGAAAGCAGACACACTTTTCACGTGTCATTCCAGGGTACGATAGTACACTGTCTACACTTTATCAGGGCTATAAATAGAGAGGTAGTGGAACAACAATTGTAAGCTTTTGGAAGAATAGTTTTCCACAATTGTTAAAGCACACACTGCAGAATTCCATAGCACTACCTCCGTACGATATTGTTCCCTGTGAGATTTCAGGATACACCATTGATCTTGTTCTTGGTGTTATCTATTATCAATATACGAGCAGCGTTTCATACTTGATCTTGTTATCATTATCCTGTTCTATATCTGATTATCACTGTTACAATATCGTTTACACAATCACTCACTTTAATGGCTTTATTTAATATGCTTCCGGTGTCTATTTCTTTACCATTATTGTGATGCAACGTGAATCTGGGAACCTACAGTTGGTATCAGAGCTTGCTTGATTTTCTCAAATCAACGCATCCAATCTACCAAAGTTGATTCACTGTTGTTGATTGTGTGTGTGTTTCAAAGCTTCCTAGTATACTCTGTTTTTACTGGTTAAAGATTAAAACAAGTTTTTCAGAGTTCTTTTACGATCATTTAAAGCTTTCCAGTCTAGTTTAAAGATCTTCTCTACTGTTCATTACTGTTCCATTGGTTACTGTTCACTTACTTTCAACTTATACTCTTTCAAAACCGTTTGAAACCGCTTTACTCTATTTTTCTGAAAAATGGCAAACAACATCAACGCCATTTATACTGTTGGTTCTCTGACCAAGCCTCCTACTCTTCTGAGATATGAATATCCTCAATGGAAGATTAGGATGGTTAACTTCCTTGATGGAATGGACAAGGATTTAATGCGTTCTGTCACGAATGGACCTTGCCAACCTATGGTTTTGGTTCCACGTGTACCCGCAACAGAAATTACTGCTGAGATTCCTGCTTATCTTAAACCTAAAACCACCGGGTTTACTGATGAAGAGAAACTTCAAATGGAAATTGACCTTAAAGCAGTTAGACTTCTGATTATGGCCATTCCAAACGAGATATTTCAAGAACTAGATTCATGTGTTACAGCTAAAGAAATCTGGGATCAACTTCTAAATCAACTTGAGGGTGGAATTAAGACCCAAAAGAACAGAAGGACCCAATGTATAAATGAATACAACGATTTCAAGGCACTTCCTGAGGAAACCTTACAACAAACCTACAACAGATTCAATGTTCTAATCAACAAATGTAAAAAGTGTGGGGTTGTTAGGAAGAAGGAAGAAAACAATGTTCTGTTTTTGAAAAGTTTGAATGATGAATGGTTAAATCTGTCCATGTCTTTACAAGCTAACCAGGATCTAGATGCATGGTCTCTCACTGATGTGTATGGCACTCTCGCCGTACAAGAGAAGGATGTTGTCAAACAAAAGGGCAAATCCACCATTGCAGGTCCTATTGCTTTACTTTCAGAGTCAAAGAACACCACTGAAGGAAAATCCAACAGAGAAAGTTCCAACAGAGACAAGAAGAAAGAGAAGAAGGGTAAGAAAAGTTTGGTAGCGGAAAGTGATGATGAAGAAAACTCATCAGAGGATGACGATATAAATGCTTTTTCTAAATCTCTTGCGTTAATAACTCAACAATTTAACAAGAGATTTGGCAACAGGGCATTTGACAGAAGAGGTAGATACGAGAGAGAAGGAAAAGATGACAGAAGAGGTTTTGTTGCACCTCCACAACAGAACCACCAGAACAGAGCTCCAACAGAACAGAGATCACAACCGCAACCACAACAGAAGTACAATGCTCCAGTTCCACAGAAGGCTGATGCTGCCCAACCCATCAATCAGAATGATGGACGTTGCTTTAGATGTGGCAAACCTGGCCATTTCTCTACTAATTGTAGAGGCAAACTGGTAAAAGACCAGGACTACTACAAGAACAAATACAAGTACAATTACAGAGAAAGAAGCTACGTTGCTGAGATGGAGAATTGGATTTCTGATTCATCTTCTGACGATGAACCAGAGCAAGCCAATGTTGCTGTGGATGATGAGAGTTTGGGAGAAGTTGATTGGATGACCGGAGAAAGGATAGAAAGATCTGAAGAGGAAGATATAGCTCATGCATTTGCTCTAACCGTAACAGAGCCAGACAACAGAGCGCTGGAGACTACCAGACCCAGTGCCAAGGTATGTTCATCTGAATCCAAGTCTGACTCTGAGTTGGAAATGCATGTGTCTTTGCTAACAGAGGAGTTTCAACTCTTAAAACAAAAGTTTTCTGAGGAAAAAGAGTTAAGAAAGCTAGCTCAGAAGGATCTGTCATTTTACAAGAGAAAGAAAACTCTCTTGGAACAGGAAAAAGAAGAAATATTCAAAGAGAAATCTGAGCTAGAGATCTTACAACAGAAGAAGGAAAGCATTTTTTCTGAAAAGATTAAAGAGTTTGAAAATGTTTTGAAACAAAAGACTGAAGAGGTGAAAAAGTCAAAAAATGAAAGACTTAACTCTGTTGCCTTAAAGGACTTTTTTCAAAAAGAAAGGGAGGTTTTACATCAATCCCTACAGAGAAAAGAAATTCAAATCAAAAAGTACCAGGATGCACAAGATGTGCACATTAAGATAAACTCACAGATGGATACGTAAGGTCTCGGTTTCTCTGACCTTGCTCCCTATAACGAAAAGAAGAAGACATCTCTGTCCTCTGCTTTTTGTGTTGGGAAAATCCAAGAGGATGTGATCTCTGGTACTGCTGCTTTCAAAAGAATCAAAACCTCATATGTTTACAAAAGAACCAGAAGGCTAGACTTTAGGAATGTTAGCTATGACTCCTTGAATAATGAAAAGATTATTAAACCATCTTCAAAGTTTATTCTCGATCAAGGAAGAGCTAGAATCATACTTCCTAACTCTGTTAATAGTCTGGATCCAACAGAGATTTTCAACTTCAATTCTTTCAAGGAACAGAAGTCTGTTACTTCTGTGGAAGAGTCCTCTGTTGAAAAAACACAGAGCGATCTCAATCCTGAAGCACCAGTCTTCTCTCCCACTTCAGAAACAATTAGAACATCTTTTGAAGAAGATCTCATGAAAGTTCTTGAGGAAAATGTTGTTTCTGATGCATTAAAACGAAAGTTGAGAAAGTTAAGTCTATCAAAACCAATATCTCAGTGATAACCCCAGAGTCTAACACCCTCAACAGAGCCACCAGAGACTTTCTAGACTCTGACAGTGACTCTGACTCTGAGGTAGATGAGCAAATTTTCTGTGCTCAAAAGAAAGTTTTGCATAAACCAAAGCAGATACCCGCAAGAAGTTTTGATCTGAAAAAGGATGTCGCATTCTTTAAGAAACAAGTTGGATTTATACCAATGACTGAGTTTGATAACAAAAGCTTTAGGGTTCTTGCTTCTAACACAATAGAAGTGAAGAAAAGAGAGAATGTAAGAAATGTTCCTGTAAACACAATACCTCTGTTCCCTTAGCTTTTAAGCCTGTGAAATTTACTCCAGAACAGAAGGGCAAATGGATAGTTAATGACAGACCTATTCCCAATTCTGGTGTAAATCAAAGAAGAAACTCTTTTTGGCAAAGTGAGTCTGTTCCAAAGAAAAACAACTCTTTCAAGCAAAAACATGACAAAATGTATGGTCCTAAGGTTTTTCAGAATCAAGTACCATTCAAACAACAATTTTTGAACAAAAACAGCAATGTGCATCAGTTATCTTCATGTTCTATCAACTGCAATTGCATTCAACTGTTGTTAAAACTGCAAAATCACATGAATGTTCCCTATTGTGTTCTTGTTGATCCAAACCCTCAGTGATTTGATAATGACCCTCTCTTATATACTTAGTGAAAATTGTAAGTAAACAATATGTATCAGAGTTTCACTATCGCTGATAAGTACTAAGATCTAACAGTACCGCTGATAGGAACTCTCGTTCTTTAGATTAAACATTCAGCGAACACTGTTCACCATAATACTCTGAGTCTGTTCAGTACTTTTGGTGATCGCTGATAAGTTAGTTGTTTACTTATGATCCCTGAAGACAAGTTTCACGTTAACATAGGTTCTACGCTGAAGTCGAAGATCAAGCTCAAGAACCAGCGACAAGTCTCCTAATGAACTGATGCGGATCAGCGAAGACTCAGATTTGTCCACTCAACGTGAAGTATCAAGTACAAGACTTTAGCTATCGCTGAACTCTATCATTCGCTGACAAATAATGATAGATTGCTGAATCAACGAAAAGCTGATCATGAAGTCCTTCGTACAAAGTACTTTTGTCTTAACCACCCTTGCACATCTCCGTACGATATGTCAGAAAAAGAACCTCCTTATTGTCTGAATTCGTACAACCACTCTGATACTACATTGTTCAACATGCGGCTACTAAGGTTGTCAACAAAGGTCAATGACATGCAACCAATCAGCTGTTGCCACGTGTAAAGTGTAAACTGCAATGCATTAAATGCATGCAGTATATAAGAAGATGAACTCACTTTATTTTGAAGTAGCTTGCTAACTCTGGACAAGTTCATCCTTCTTATCTTGAGATAGGTTATTATTAGTAATTTACTTCTCTTTCTTAATGCAAGAAACTTAGTGTTCCAACTTGTTTAGATTTAGGTTTATCCTTAATCTTGTTTCTGCAACAAGCTGTAAATTGTTAATGATTTATCAATAAACAATTTAGAAAAGTAAAATTTGTGTGTTTGTATTCAACCCCCCCCCCCCCCCCCCCCCCCTTCTACAAACTTGTATAGCCCTTCGGGACCAACAAGTGGTATCAGAGCAGATTTGTTTAATCTCATAAACAAGATCTAATCTATACTAAGATTTCTCTTCCTTGCTATTTCTGAAAATGGCTACCAACATAAACACAAATTATATCGACAATGGTTCTCTTGCAAAACCCCCTAGATTTTCCAGAGATAATTTTAATCTATGGAAAAATAGGATGACTCTCTTCCTAGAAGGTGTAGACCCTACTATGCCTTATTATCTTGAAAACGGCCCATTCATTCCTGTAAGAATTGATGCCGCAGTACCAGCCGCTAAGAATAGACCTGCTATTCCAGAAAGGCTGGTACCCAAAGAAGTTCATACATGGACTGACGAAGATAAGAAGAAAGTGCAATCGACACCAAAGCCAGATCCATACTATCCATGGCTCTTCCTGACGAAGTCTACCATTCCGTCATGAACCTGAAATCCTCAAAATCCATGTGGGACACAATATGTGTTCAGTATGTAGGTACTGCTGAAGTCCAGGACTCTTGAAAGATCAACCTGGTAAGACAGTATGAAAGTTTCATTGGTGGTAAGAATGAGACTCTCTCTGAAGTTCACCAACGTTTTAATTGCTTAATAATAGATCTGAAAACTGTTGGTAAGGAATATTCTAACTTTGAAGTGCTGACAAAGTTTCTAGAATGTTTACCTGATGGCTGGGACAGTTATTCTATATGTCTCAAGCTGTCAAAAGATCTAAGATCAATGACCCTTGCTACCTTATATGGCACGATGTTGAATCATGAGCAATCAATCCATCTTAAGAAGAATCTTGTTAAAGATTCCAAAAGCACCCCTGTTGCTTTAATCTCAGAGGAACCCTTTACTCAGCGACCCTCGGTCACTATCACTGAGTTAGAGAGTAACTCTGAAAGATCATCAGATTCTGACTCTTGAAATAATGATGAATCTTTGGCTCTCTTAACTAAAAAGTTCAGGAGATTCGCCAAAAAGAAAATGTTCAGAAAGAACAAACCTCTTTCTATAACTGATAAGCCAAGATTATCAACTCCTGTTGATAAGGCTACTGCTACTTGTTTTAACTGCGAAAAGACTGGACATTTCGCTAATGAGTGCAGGTCTAAGAAAGTATCGATAAACTCAGCGTTTCCCAAGAAATCCTTTGTTCCCAGGAATAAAGATGACAAATATGCTAAGCTGAAAGAAAAATATGCGAAGCTGAAAAGCTTCAAGAAGAAAGGCAAAGGCCTGATGGTTTACGATTGGACTGCTTCTGAAGAAGAAGAATCATCATCTGACTCTGAAGATGATAAAGCCAATCTCTGTCTTATGGCAAAGATTGAAGATGAGGAAGAAAGTTCAGACATTCCCTCTACTTCAACCTCTGCAATTCAGGTATCACCTTCCTTCTTTACAAATATTGCAAATATTGATGAACCTGATAGTCTCCGTAAAATCGATCTCTTAACTAGAAGTTTATATGAAGCCATGAATGGCAAAACTATAGTTGAAAACCAAAACCTTGATCTCGCTGAACAGCTTAAAAACTGTCACCTTCAAATAGAAAAGCTTTCTAAAATTGAAGAAGATTTTAAAGATCAAGTGCATTTAAATCAGCTAGTCAAAATCGAACAAGCAGAAGCTATCGCTGCATTGAAAGCTGAAAAAGCTACTGTTGAAGGATGGTGTAATTCTTCAACAAAGATCACTGAGATAATTAAGTCTCAGATACCCCTGAGTGATAAACGTGGTCTCGGTTACAAATATGAAACTCAAGAACCAACCACTGATCGTTCCATGCTCTTATTTGGAACTTTCGTATCCTCAGTCGTTGACACTTCATCCTCTCAGTGTTCCTCGTCCAGACCTCCTATCCCTGAGGAAATTTCTACCTCTTCAACAGGTAAAGAAAAAATGGTTTATCCAAAACCTACCTCTGTCTTTAAAGATAAAGGTAAAGGAATTGCTTTTAACCAAAATCCTCAGAAGGGTACTTTAGTACCAAAGCTGAATGCTTCTAAATCTTTAGCGATTTATTCCTCTGGATCAAGGAATCGGATCTCTGGATCTACTCAGTGTGGGTCTATTCAGCGATCTACTCCTAGACTCAGAGTGGATGTCCTTGGTAAGAAATCTGAAGAACTAAACGTTCCTCCCATTTCAAAAGCCAAAAGCTTATTTGGTGCTGGTCCTTCTAATTCTAAATCAAAAGCTCAACATTCAAATAGTCCTAGAACTACTTTTAGTTATAGGAAATGTTATCACTGTGGACTCACTGTTCATATTGCTAGTAAGTGCCCCACAGCCACCAAAGCTGAAAAAGATAGCTAAGGTGAAGATTGCCCCCAAGGCAAAGAAGACCACTGAGGTTAACAAATTAACCAAAGTGAAGACCGACAAAGTTGAATCTTCAAATACTGCGAAGATTGTTGAACCTTCCATTCCAACTACTTCCACTGACAAACGTGTACACATGGTTAAGTGGGTACCCAAGAAAAACTAATCTTCCTTTGTGATGCAGGTTCAGAAGGGTATCTGGTATCTCGATAGCGGATGCTCTAGACATATGACTAGAAAGAAAAGCCTGCTCGCTGAATACAAGGAAGAGAAGGGTCCCTCTATTACTTTCGGTGAAAATGGAAAAGGACATACCCGAGGGTTTGGTGTACTCTCAAATGGTACAACAACCTTCAGAAGAGTCGCATATGTTGAAGGGCTGAAGCATAATCTGTTAAGCATCAGTCAGCTTTGCGACAAGGATAACAAGGTAATCTTTACCAAGGAATCCTGCTTTGTCACTGACAAAAAGGATAAGATAGCTCTCAGCGGTTATCGTTTGGAAAATGTTTATGTAATAAACATGGACTCAACCACCACTGAGAATTCCTGTTTTTCTCAAAAGCCTTATCTGATGTCAACTGGCTATGGCATAAAAGGCTCTCTCATCTAAATTTCAAGACACTGAACACTCTTTCTTCAAAAGAGTTAGTCACTGGTCTACCTCAACACTCATACGCCAAAAAGTCTTTATGTTCAGCGTGTGAGAAAGGGAAGCAGACCAAAGCAAGTTTTAAGTCAAAACAAGTCTCCTCGGTGTCATCTCCTCTACAACTACTCCATATGGATTTGTTTGGCCCTGTTAACAAACAATCCATCGCTGGAAAGAAATATACACTGGTCATAATTGATGAATTATCTCGTTATACATGGGTTATGTTTTTCCGTTCCAAGAGTGACACCCCTGAAGAACTCATCACCTTTGTTCGGAAGATGGAAACCCTGAACAATTTGACCGTACGCTCAATAAGGAGTGATCATGGGACTGAATTCAAAAACAGTTCTCTTGATTCCTTCTTTGAGAGTAAGGGTATTTCTCACAACTTTTCTTCAGTGAGAACACCACAACAAAATGGAGTCGCTGAAAGAAGAAATAGAACAATTATTGAAGCTGCACGTTCAATGCTCAGCGATTCTCACCTGCCTACTCAGTTTTGGCAGAAGCTGTCAACACTGCTTGTTTTACGCAAAACAGGTCGCTGATAGTCAAAAGATTCAATAAAACAGCCTATGAACTTTTTCATGGGAGAAAGCCTTCAATCATCTTTCTTTACATCTTTGGATGTCAGTGTTTCATACTGAACAACAGAGATGCCCTTGGAAAGTTTGATCCTAAGGCTGATGATGGAATCTTTCTTGGATATTCTTCAATCTCCAAAGCCTTCAGAGTCTTCAATCGAAGAAGACAAACTGTTGAAGAAACAATACACGTCACGTTTGACGAATCCCGTTCAGCGAACTCTAAACCGTCCGCTGATACTGAAGAACTGAATCAATGGATGTTTTCTCATCTTGGTGATTCAGAAGATATTCCCACTCCTCGTGCTCATACAGTTGAAGATGATGGTCCTACTATCATTCCAAATATGCAGAATAGTGAAGTTGAAACATCATGGGTCTCAGCTGTTCCTATAAACACTACCTGCTTCTGAACCCAATGTCTCAGACATTCCATCTACTTCTCCGCAATCAGTGAATATAATGACAACTGCATCCATTCCTCTCTTGGCTGATACCCCAGACGTCGCTGAAGCTTCATCTTCAGCTCCTCCAGTTCAGGTTGAGTCAGCGTCTCACGCTCCGGCTCAGCGATGGACTGTAAATCACCCAATTGATCAAATTCTTGGTGATCCAAACGCTGGTGTTCAGACTCGACGAAGTGCAGGTAATATATGTTTATTTGTTAACTTTATTTCTCTGACTGAACCAAAGAAAGTAGATGATGCCCTCAAAGATCCAAACTGGGTCAACGCCATGCAAGAAAAGCTGACTGAATTCGAAAGAAACAAAGTTTGGAAACTTGTTCGAAGACCAACTGACAAAACAGTGATAGGCACTAAATGGGTCTATCGAAACAAGTTGGACGAACATGGAACTGTTACACGCAACAACGCTCGTCTTGTTGCTCGGGGATACAGACAAGAGGAAGGCATAGATTATGACGAAACATTTGCTCCAGTAGCAAGACTAGAATCTATTCGTCTATTCTTAGCATACGCTGTACACAAAGACTTCAAAGTATATCAGATGGATGTTAAGTCAGCGTTTCTAAATGGAAAGCTGAATGAAGAAGTCTATGTGGAACAACCTCCAGGATTCTCAGATCCTAAGCGTCCAGGTTATGTTTATAAACTGGATAAGGCACTTTATGGCTTAAAGCAAGCTCCACGTGCATGGTATGACACTCTTTCTACTTACTCCATATTGAACAATTTGAGCGAGGTAAAATCGACAAAACTCTATTTTTCAGAAAAGTAAAAGGTCATATCATTCTTGTTCAAATATATGTTGATGATATTATATTTGGCTCTACTAACCCTGATCTTTGTACTCATTTTGCTGATAGAATGAAAGATGAGTATAAGATGAGCATGATGGGTGAACTAACATATTTCCTTGGTCTTCAGATAAAGCAAAATGAAAAAGGAACTTTCATTAATCAGGGAAAGTATGTTAAAGATATGCTGAAGAAATTCGACTTAACTGAAAGTTCAGCTATGAAAACCCCTATGGCACCACCGCTGACACTTGATAAGGATACTAAGTGTGTTCCTGTTAATGTCACGCTGTACCGTGGGATGATCGGCTCTCTTTTGTATCTTACAGCTAGCCGACCCGACATTATATATGCAACATGTTTGTGTGCACGATATCAAGCTGAACCTAAGATATCTCATATGAAAGTTGTAAAGCGAATTTTTCGATATCTAAAGGGTACAGCGAATCTAGGTCTTTGGTATCCTAAAGACTCAGGATTCGATCTAATCGCCTATTCAGATAGTGATTTTGCAGGTTGCCAAATGGATAGGAGAAGCACCACAGGAGAATGTCAGCTCCTGGGTGGAAAGCTAGTAAGTTGGACAAGTAAAAAGCAAAACTCAGTGTCCACCTCCATAGCTGAAGCTGAGTATGTAGCCGCTGGAAGCTGTTGTTCTCAGGTCTTGTGGATGAGAAATCAACTACTGGACTATGACCTTCAGCTCTCAAAAATTCCAATCTATTGCGACAGCACAAGTGCCATCGCTATAGCAAATAATCCAGTGCTACACTCAAAGACAAAACACATCGAAATCAGGTATCACTTTATCAGAGATCATGTGATGAATGGTGATATAGAACTTCACTTTATCCCAACTGATTATCAGTTAGCTGATCTGTTCACCAAACCTCTTGATGAGACAAGGTTCAACTTTCTCATCAGCGAGCTTGGAATGCTGAACTTTGAAGAGTAAAATCTTCAGGTGTTCACATTTGATCAGCAATAGGATAAATCAACTTTGTATAACCCATTCTATCATCTTCTCTCTGAATAAACGTGATTCACTGATATCAAGGTATGTTTCTCTCTCTGACAATCGCATGTAAATGCAAGATTTCAAAATAAATTACATCGCTGAATATCTCTTCCTTATCAGCGATACTTTGAAATTTCTAAAACCAACTGATATTTTTATTCATTGCTTCATGTTTTCAAAAGTGTCCCTGAGTTTTCAAAACCTCAGAGACATCCAAGAATATGAAAGGACAGTTGTGACGTCTTTACAACGGATAAGCCCTGGCACGTTCTTCTTTCTGACACACATTTGCACGTTTCGTTTACTCGACAATCAAATGCAAACACGTGTTCGTGTCATGATGAAAATCTTTTCCCGCTCAAGATTTTCTCTTTCTAATCTCTCTATATAAACAATTTCTTGGTTTATATTTTCCTTTTACGCGAACTTCTCCTCCAAGCAAAGAAAGAATTCACTGTTGCATTTTGCTCTCGAATTTTTCAAGAACAACTGTTCATCTTCTTCAAACATCAAAGGTTAATATGTTCTTATTATTTACCAAATGCAAATAACTTGTTTCTGATCTTCTCATTGTTTTAACAAGATCAAACAAAAGAACTTCTTAAAAATGAAATCATTTTCTTTCATGGTTTTATGAACACAACCATTTCATGGTTGTTCTTCAAGTTTAAATGCAAAAATCTTAAACTTGTTCTTCGTTCGTTTTTCCAGAATCCCAATCTTCAAAGGAAACTGAAAAACAAGTTTTTGTTGGGTTTGCATTTTGTTTTTCAAAAACAAGAAAAACCCTAATCTTCATTAAGACATTTTGTCTGAATGAAATGGACTAAATTCGAACCATCTTATTGGAAAATCTTTCTACATTAAGATTATTCTTTTTTGTTAATCTTTGGTTGAACTGATGATACAGAAAATGGCATCTTCTGACATTCCCAAGAACACCATCGCTGAGAACACTGCTGCTGATGATACTGCTGAGGAAGTAGAAATCCTCAAGGCTCCTCAGGTCAAGTTCTCTCTTGACAAACTGGATTGGACAAAGATAAATAACCTCTATGCGCTTCTCGAGTTTCCTCCTCGAAAGCAAGTTACACATCTAGATGATGATGTAAACTTCCTAAAGAACTGCTCCATCTTCACAGTCCTGATCATAACACCTCCTGCACATCAGCTCTTGCTATCCCAATTCTGGTACTCTGCCAGACACTCTCAACTACCATCAGCCAAAGACCCCTCAAAAACAATTGACTGCATCCTCTGCGATATCGAATATGGCACTATGAAGATTACACCTGCCATCATTCGCAAAGCCCTGAACCTTCCCTTGGCCACCAAAAAAAACCTTTTGTTCCTCTCCCTGACCCCAAGAAAAACTCAGACAGGAAAGCCATCGTTGCATTCTTCGATGCAATGGGCTATGTATGGGAAACTGGAAGGGACATGAAGCCCGAGAAGAAGCTGACCATTATCAAGAAATCAAAAATTCCCAGCGAGATGAATTTCATCTTTGCCCATGTGATCAGCTGCATGACTGCCAAGACCGGCTCCTCTGACCAAGCCGCTAAGCCTCAGCAAGCAATGGGATATGCACTGCTGAAAGGTCTACATATAGACTAGGCATCGATTATCTATGATGACCTGGTACTCAGAGTGGACTCCATCGCTGACAGATCTCCATGGGTTCCCTATCCTCGATTCATCAGCGCCGTATTCCAAAAAGGCCTGAAGGACAGCTACCCATCAGAGGGTGACCTGAAACTCTCTCAGGTCGGCCCTAAGATTCTCGACTTCAAGCCGATGGAAAATGAGGTACGTCTTTCTACTCTGCTTACTCTTCTAAACCCTACTTCTTCTACTTCTGCAGCTCCTTCAGCGGATAAACCCACCGCTGATACCCCAGTTGCTACCTCCATTCCTTCTCTTAAAAGGAAACATTCTGACACCCAACTTGGTTCCAAAAGAACTAAGAAAACCAAGGAGCAACCCCAACAATCTATTGCTAAAGACTCCTCAGCTCCTCTTGTTGGGTTGAAGGAAAGTTCAGTGGTACGCTCTGCCACAGCTGAACAAGCCACCCACTCTATCCCAACTTCAGCGTCTCCAAACGCTGAGGTTACAAACTTGGAATCTACCCAACCTCCTTCAGTCTCTCAAAAGACTGATGAAGTGATTCTCAGTGAATCCAACGTTGAACTCAGTAACCAACCTCCATTCTTACCCTTCGCTTCTCCCTCTACTCATTTGGACTCCACTCCAGTTATCACTGAAGCACCTGTCATTCCTCCAGAAGCTAAAGAAAATACTCTTCAAGGAGTGATGGGCATAGGACCTGCAGAGATGACCATACGTCCACGCACTTTAGCTGACGATATGGAACGTTTCTCAGGAACCCGAGATTTTGATGAATTCACCAATCCTCCTGCAGGTACACACCAAACCATATACACTGTAACTGAACCCCAAAGTTCTGAGCTTTCCTCTGTTCACAAGTTCTTATATGTTACAGGTCCTAATTTGAGAGACATCAACGCCTCTCTGAAGACAATAGAGACGACACTGACATGTCTCACTACTACTCTTTCCGACAACTCTTCAGCTGTAACAAACGCTGGAGAGAATCTTACAAAGCTGACAACTGTCGTCGAAAAGAATTCCTCCAAAGCTGACTTGGAGAAGGTTGATAAATCACTCACCCACTTTGCCAAGGTTCTCTCTGACATCTACACCGACTACCTCGCCATCAAAAAGTCAGTTGACACCATGTCCAGCGAAGTCACAACGCTGAAGACATCGGTTGGCAAACTCGAAGGTGACATGTCTGCTGTAAAGACTGATGTCAGCTTCGTCAAGACTGACATGAGTTCTGTGAAGACTGATGTCAATACGATGAAGAATGACATCACCTCTATGAACACTTTGTTGCAGCAGATCCTGACCAACACGACCGCCCCTGCACCTATTCCTGCACCTGCTCCTGCACCTGCCCCTGCACCTCCATCTTTTACTACGGCGGATCGTGCTGAACTCGTGAAGATCAATCCTGGTATTTCTGGCATAGAAAACAGATTATCAGCGATTGAAATCTGTGTGGGGATCCCTGGCCAAGAAGACAGGGATACAACACAAGCTGCTGAATCATCACATTCCTCCCCCAGTCATCATGAAAAAGAGGGGGAGAAGAGCGCTGAAGACCTTGAGAAGAGCGCTGAAGACCTTTCCCATGATGAATCTATCAGGGGAGAGAAGACTGAAGACCTCACCTTTACTGAAGAAGGTGAGAAGACAACTGAAGCAACCGCTGGACCTCAGGGAGATGAACACCCTGAGGGAACCGAGAAGCTTACCTCTGTATCTGAGGGGGAGCAACTTGAAGAAGAAGCTGAAGAAACTGAGTCTGAAGCTGAAGATGAAGAAGCCATCGACTTATCTGATGATGAACCATCCTCTTCTCCAAAGAATGATGATGATGATGATGACTCTTTTATCGTCAAACCTGCTCAGAGATCTAAAGCTCTTAGAGGTATTCTGATAAATGAACCTACAGGGGAACGGACAAAGACAAAGCCATCAGCATCTGAAGCTGACAAGGGCAAAGGAAAAAGTGTCGCTGAAAATGAAAATCTGATGATCTTGCTTAAAAAGCCGGTTTGTTAGGTACATTAACCTCTTCCTTACTCCATATCCCTCCTCTATACACTTTATCAGTTCTACTCTCTCCAAACCTCCATACACTTTATCCCACTCTTTCTCTATCTCTGTTCTACCCATGTTCTTACCTGTAAGATTGCTGTGTTTCAGCTAGTCCTCTCCCCTGTTTGAGGATATCGCTGAAGTTCCTACAGCTGCGACTTCACCAACAATAATTCCAGCTCCCAACGCTGAAGAAATAATCCCGGTCTTAGATTTGATCTCCGAGACTGATGAACCTGAAGAACAGATGCTCTCTCACAAAAACAGACCTTCCTTGGCTCCTCAAAAGCTAAGTGAAGAGGATCAAGAAAAGAGAGATGAAATGATCAAGAGACTCGAAGATCAGCGAATTATTCTGAAGCGTGATCAACTTCCTTCCGTTCCTCCAAAGTTCAGAGTTTCCCAAAAGGAATACAAGGAACACCTCAGAGCTGAACGCCTAATCGCTGAAAGAAGGGAAGCTGAAGAAAAAGACAGAGAATACGCCTTCCAGCTTACTCAACGATCAATAAAAGACCCCAAGCTGAAAAGAGTTCCCATTGATGTTCAACGTCAGCTATGGGATGATGCTCAAAAGATCGTTAGAGAAAAGACTAAGGTCTCTGATACGACTTTGGAATGGGCTAAACAAATGCTGACCTATCGATCTAGACCATCCAAAATCATCAAAGTAAACACCAGAGGAAGACTGTACGCAGACGTTCCTGTTGTTGAAGTAGATGTCTACAGAGAAGACAAGACCAAGCAAACCTTCTATGCTGCTACCTTAGAAAAGTTTGGTCTCTCTGAATGGTTAGAAACGAAATTAGCCATTCAGGGATCGCGCTCAAAGTTCAAAAGCCATGTCGAGAAGATCTTAAACAAACAGATCGACCTGGTTTCTTCTGCTGTGGATATTCCTCCTTCTACTCTTATTCCTCAACAAAGAAAAGTCTCTGCTAAGGAAAAAAAAGTCTCAGACTCAGGTCCTCCTATAAGGAATGAAACAGATATTGGTTTCTCTCATGCTGAAGTTCTTGGCCCTGATGCTGATCTCTCAGCGCTTGACACCTCCCTACCACCTGGAGAAACTTTCATTCCTGGCACAGTTGTAAGTGATTCCTATGGTATATTCTTTTTAGACTGCTATGGAAATCATCACTTTCAACGTATCTCTGAGCTCCACCGCTCCCATCAAACAACTCAGAGATCTCATATACTGGTGTGAAGTCAGACGCGACATTAAAGCTAGACACCTGAAGCCCTTGATTTTTTAAGAAGCTCTGAAGAAAAAGAATCAAGGAGTAGATGTCCCTGACTGGATGATTCCAACATCAAAGACCCTCGATGAACTACTCATCAAGGAAGAACCTTTTGACGGATAGGATCGCCTTATAATTCTTTCTATCCTTATTTGTCTACATCTTTTGTACTTGTAATTTTATTCGCTGTACTTGTAATTTTTCCACTTCCCTCTGTAATCTTTACACAGTTTAAAGAAAAATTTCAGCAAATGTATTTTACTCCATCAGTACAGAAAAGATCCCAGAAAACAGTAAAAGGGACAAATATTTTATGAGTTCTTTTTATCCTTATGTTTTCATTAAATAGCAATTTTCTCCGTTGCTATGTCATAATCAAATAGGGGGAGATTGTTGATCCAAACCCTCAGTGATTTGATAATGACCCTCTCTTATATACTTAGTGAAAATTGTAAGTAAACAATATGTATCAGAGTTTCACTATCGCTCATAAGTACTAAGATCTTACAGTACCGCTGATAGGAACTCTCGTTCTTTAGATTAAACATTCAGCGAACATTGTTCACCATAATACTCTGAGTCTGTTCAGTACTTATGGTGATCGCTGATAAGTTAGTTGTTTACTTATGATCCCTGAAGACAAGTTTCACGTTAACATAGGTTCTACGCTGAAGTCGAAGATCAAGCTCAAGAACCAGCGACAAGTCTCCTAATGAACTGATGCGGATCAGCGAAGACTCAGATTTGTCCACTCAACGTGAAGTATCAAGTACAAGACTTTAGCTATCGCTGAACTCTATCATTCGCTGACAAAGAATGATAGATCGCTGAATCAACGAAAAGCTGATCATGATGTCCTCCGTACAAAGTACTTTTGTCTTAACCACCCTTGCACGTCTCCGTACGATATGTCAGAAAAAGAACCTCCTTATTGTCTGAATTCGTACAACCACTCTGATACTACACTGTTCAACATGCGGCTACTAAGGTTGTCAACAAAGGTCAATGACATGCAACCAATCAGCTGTTGCCACGTGTAAAGTGTAAACTGCAATGCATTAAATGCATGCAGTATATAAGAAGATGAACTCACTTCATTTTGAAGTAACTTGCTAACTCTGGACAAGTTCATCCTTCTTATCTTGAGATAGGTTATTATTAGTAATTTTCTTCTCTTTCTTAGTGCAAGAAACTTAGTGTTCCAACTTGTTTAGATTTAGGTTTATCCTTAATCTTGTTTCCGCAACAAGCTGTAAATTGTTAATGATTTATCAATAAACAATTTAGAAAAGTAAAATTTGTGTGTTTGTATTCAACCCCCCCTTCTACAAACTTGTATAGCCCTTCGGGACCAACAGTTCTGAATCAGTTACCACAAAGGAAAAATCCTAAGACTATTCAGAATACACAGAGAATGACCTCTGGCACAACATCAAAGAATGTAAAGCCAGTAGGAAAGACTGTTAACACCCCAAAGCCTAACCAGAAAGGACCCATCTTGCAATGGGTACCTAAAAGAAACTAATCTGTCTTGCAGAAGCCTCATGTGCAGATCTGGTACCTAGATTCTGGATGTTCCAGGCACATGACGGGCAATAAGGAGCTGCTGACTTCATTTAAGAACAAGAAGGGAAGTGCAGTAACCTTTGGAGGAGACAATGGTGGAAAGATTAGAGGATATGGTACTTTAGTTAATGGTGGTGTTTCAGTTTCTGAGGTTGCTTATGTTGAAGGATTAAATCATAATCTTTTCAGTATAAGTCAACTCTGTGATCATGGATTCGATGTCAGTTTTAGGAAGAAGTACTGTTCCTTGTTGCTTTCCGAGTCTGGTCAAGAACTTTTAAGAGCCGACAGAAAAGGCAATCTGTACAAAATGAACTTTAATCTAAATCAAAACTCTACAACAGAGAAACTCTGTTTAGTGTCTTTGAAAAATGAAGATGCTCTCTGGCATAAAAGATTTGCCCATGTAAATTTTTCAAATATTGACAAGCTCGTGAAATTGAACTTAGTGAAAGGACTGCCTTCGCTAAAATTTGACAAAGACCATCTCTGTTTTGCCTGTGAATTGGGTAAGATGAAAAGATCTTCACACAGAACTAAGAGCGATCACAATTGTCCCAGACCTTTGCATATGCTTCATATGGATCTCTGTGGTCCAATCTCTGTGCAAAGTCTGTCGGGCAAGAAGTATATACTTGTGCTTATTGATGAATATTCTAGATATACTTGGATTGAGTTCATCAGAGTAAAATCTGATGTCCCAAAAATTCTGATAAGTTTGTTGAGAATGATACAGGTTCTGTTAGGACTAAAAGTTCAAAAGTTGAGAAGTGATAATGGGACAGAGTTTAAGAACGCAAGAATAGATGCTTATCTTTCAGAAGAAGGAATATCCCAAAACTTCTCAGCTGCCAGAACTCCACAACTGAATGGTGTGGTGGAGAGAAAGAACAGAACTCTAGTAGAAGCCGCCAGAACCATGTTGGTCGGTTCTGTCCTTCCTATCAACTTCTGGGCAGAGGCAGTCTCAACAGCCTGTTTTATCCAAAACAGAGCTGTAATAGTGAAGAGATTTAAGAAGACTCCCTATGAACTCATCAACAACAGAAGGCCAAACGTGAAATATTTTCACATTTTTGGTTGCAAGTGCTACGTCTTGAATGACAGAGAACAGCTGAGTAAATTCGATAAGAAGGCGAACGAAGGAATCTTTATTGGTTATTCCTTGACCTCTAAAGCCTATAGAGTCTACAACACTAGAACTCGTGTCATTCAAGAAAGTGTAAACATGTCCTTTGATGAAAGTACATCGAGTGCCTCTGATCGCAAATCAACAGAGGGGACACAAACAGAGCAAAAGAAGCCAAGTTCTTCAAAAACAAGGGAAGAAGATATCAATCTCGTGTTCGATGATTTCTTCGATGATGATGATTCCTCTGTCAACATCAACAGAGACGATCAAGCTCAGAATTCAACAGAACATAATCTGACAGGTACAACTCTTACTGGTCCCTCCAATACTTCACCATCTACTTCTCTGTCTACAGGTGTCATTCAGAGAAATGAGGAACCACAAAGAGAACATGAGCAAGAACCATCATCACCCCTGTTAACTAATATTGGGAGAGATTCCCTATTTGAAAGCTCACCTTCACAGAGCCCTGTTGGCAACTCACAGAGCAATGAGGCCACTCCCCAGAGTTATGTGCCACAGAGCCCTGGTGCCAATCCACAGAGCTCTGATGCTGAAGATCGTCTTTTCCCATCAGAAGCACAAACCCCACCTGTTGTCCATGCTCCTATGACAAGATGGACAAAGGATCACCCTCATCATCTTATAATTGGTGCTACTGAAGATGGTGTAAAGACAAGATCGGCCACAATCAATGAAGCCTTCTTTGTAAATTTTCTAAGCATGATTAAGCCGAAGAAGATCACTGAAGCCCTTGAAGACCCAAACTGGATCGAAGCTATGCAAGAGGAGCTTCTGGAGTTTGAACGAAACAAAGTTTGGTCCTTGGTTCCACTTCCAAAAGGCAAAGCTGCCATCGGAACCAAGTGGGTGTTTAGAAACAAAAAGGATGAAGATGGGATTATCATCAGAAACAAAGCCCGATTGGTTGCTAAGGGATACAACCAAGAAGAAGGCATTAACTATGACGAGACCTTTGCACCTGTGGCTAGGCTAGAAGCCATCAGAATATTCCTAGCCTATGCTGCTCACAAGGGTTTCAAGGTCTACCAGATGGACGTCAAATCTACTTTTCTAAATGGCAGATTACAAGAAGAAGTATATGTTCAGCAACCACCAGGTTTTGAATGTTCAGAGTTTCCAGACCATGTTTACAAGCTAGACAAAGCTTTGTACGGCCTTAAGCAAGCTCCCAGAGCCTGGTATGAAACTCTGTCAAACTTTCTGTTGACTAATCACTTCGAGAAAGGTACTGTCGATAAAACTCTATTCTTTAGGAGGTATAAGAATGATATACTTCTGGTACAAATATATGTTGATGACATTATTTTTGGGTCTACACGGCAAGAGTACTGTGATAAGTTTGAAGAATTGATGAAAAGTGAATTCAAAATGAGCATGATGGGAGAACTTTCTTTCTTCCTTGGTTTACAAGTAAAACAATCCATCAGAGGGACTTTCATAAGTCAGTCCAAATACATCTCTGACATTTTGAAAAAATACAAGTTCAATAATTCAAAACCAATGAAAACTCCTATTGCCACTGGAGTCAAACTTGACTCTGACCTTAATGGTGAACCTGTAGATGTCAAGAACTACAGAGGCATGATAGGGTCACTTCTGTACTTAACTGCTAGCAGACCTGATATAATGTTTGCAACGTGTCTCTGTGCCAGATTTCAAGCAAATCCTAAAGTATCACACTTTTCTGCTGTCAAGCGTATATATAAATATCTGAAAGGGACTCAATTCTTGGGTCTCTGGTATCCTCTTAATTCTGGTTTCGAGCTTGTAGCATATACAGATTCATATTATGGAGGATGCAAGAATGACAGAAAAAGTACTTTTGGTAGCTGCCAATTACTTGGTGAAAAATTGGTGAGTTGGACATCCAAGAAACAGAACTGCGTTTCAACCTCTACAGCAGAAGCAGAGTATGTTGTTGTTGCTAGTTGTTGCTCTCAAGTGCTCTGGATGAAAACTCAACTCAAAGATTATGGCATGGAGTACAATAAAATTCCAATTCTGTGTGACTCCAAGAGTGCCATAGCAATCACAGCTAACCCAGTTCAGCATTCCAAAACCAAGCATATCGACATAAGGTATCACTTCATAAAAGACCATGTTGAAAAAGGGACGATTGAAATGTACTTCATTTCAACCGACTTCCAATTAGCTGATCTTTTTACAAAAGCCCTTAATGAAAGGAGATTTAACTTCTTAATCAGCAAATTGGGTATGCTGAACATGTCCTCCTAACTCTGTTTATAACTAAACAGAGCCTCTGACGATCCTACCAGAGCTCTGTCAAATAGTTGGGTAGGATAGTTCAACAGAGTCTCTGATGTTCACCAGAACTCTGTCAGGCATGTTTTTTTTTCAACAAGCTCAGTGAATCTGTTTGTACATATTTTTTTGTTTTTGTACAGTTTTTTGTTTTTGGGGCTGAATAGACAAATCTTTCATACAAGCTCATCTTTCAAGGGGGAGCTTATAAAGGAAAACGTGCATGATTTTAGGGGGAGCAAGTCAAAATCTATTTTTCAAATCAAAAATGACTTTGCTCCTTGAACCTAAAAGAAAAAACTTTTTGAAGGGAAAACCTGTTCTGATGAAAACCTTTTTGATAATGTCAAGAACTTACCAGAACTCTGATATTTCACCAGAGCTCTGTTGATTTTCACCAGAACTCTGTGAACCTTCTGAGATAGTTCTGTTGACGTTCTTTAACCACTTTCACATCAGATACAGAACTCTAAATGATTTTTGGGTAAAGGTGAAACATCTTGGGATACTTGGAAAGAAATGAACAAGTCATTTCAACAGAGGCAAAATTGTGCTGAGCTCCACCAGAGCTCTGTCGGTTTTCTGCCACGTCATCAGAAGCACGTCATCAGAGATGCGGGTCATTCTTTAAGCGTCAACTACTTGTCACCCGCACATCTCTAACCGTGATGGTTTGCTTGCCCAAAAGCGGTCAGAACCAAATCTTACGTGGCATTCTCTGATTGAAAGACAGACCACTAGCTGTTTCCACGTTCTACTGTAGAGGCCGTTCCACTATCTGAAACTCGAGTGCCTACAGTACCTACGACGATTACCCAGCCACATGTTTAGCGTATAAATATCCATTACCCTGACCCATTTCTTTTCTTACGCTTTCTGATCATTCAAAAAACCCTTCGTCTTTCCCTCTCAAAAGTTCAAGACCTTCAAGTTCTTCAAGAAAAAACCCTAATCTGCAACAATGGCAGAACCTCAAAACTCTGCTGATTCAAGCCGAATAGGACCCGTCGATGAAATCATTATCCTCCCATACGAGTTAACTGACAACAACTATCGATTCGACCCAAACCCAAGACTCTATTTACCCCTATATCACATCTTCATAGAGTTTTTCAGAAACTCCGAAATCTTTAGAGCCCTGACAGCGTTTGATGATCATCTTCCTGCAATCTACGTCCAACAATGGTGGACCACGTGCCAGTACATAGAAGAACAAGATGGGATTGTTGGGAATGTCAACTCGAGAAATGAAGGAGCAGGAACAATCAGAATCCGTGCAAGCACTTTCAGAAGAATCTTCGGGATGAAGACCAAAAGACAACTTGGAATAGAAGCCTATGAACCCCCCCCCCCCCCCCCCCAATGTTGTTGTTCTTCTTGAATTCATGAAGTTCTTGGGATACAATAAAGAACTGAACAGAATAGGTGAGTTCAGAAGACAGAATCTACCAACAATGTGGAACTTCATGTTCTCCACCTTGAACAGAACCCTCACTAGCAAATCTGGGAATCTGTCAACACAAAGACCTCATCCATAGCAAGAGGAGGAGTCGTTGGAACCCACAAATTCCTGAAATTCATCAAGTTTCCTCGATTCATCAGTCTGGTAATTAGAAGAGCATTCGACAGACTGGAATTAACTCATCGGGGAAAATCTACACCTGTTTGGGTTATGTCCAAGTTCCAACCCACGACTTCAAGTGAATACCCGTTTATCCGAAGAATTCCAGGTACAATGCTTGCCCTAATCGATCCTCAACACATCCCTGTCCAAAACTATGAGAGTGCTGCTCAACCTCAAGAACCTGAGGTGAGAACCCCAGCATACTTAGGATCTGAGCCTTCATTGGAGAGTTTAAGTGAGGAAATAGCAGAGGAAGTTAACAGACCAGAGAGAAGAGTACCCGAAGTGGGGTCTTCCTCTAGAGTGATGGAGGAGGAAGTAGAGAACAGAGCATCCAATATGGAGACTGTTCATGAGGGAGTAAAAGAAACATCAGAGGTGGAAGTTATTTCCTCTGGTAGTGGTGAGAAAGAGGACGACAGAGAGAATCCCGAGAGTTCTATATCCCTAAGAGCCGAGGGAGATGAGATCTTAGAAAAAGATGTTCAAGAGAACACAGATGAGCGTATCCATAACCAACATCCCCGTGCTTCCACACAATCTAATCCTGGTGATCAAGACCAAAGGATTATTGAAACAGAGGTGCACACCTCGAACCCTAACCTGCAAGAACCAACAGAGGCGACTCTTCATGCCTCTAGTACGCACATACCCGGGGAAGCTATCTTTGGTAGTGATGTTCATTTGCCCTAGAACATCAATAGGTCACCTCCACACAATGATGCCTCTGTGGCTCATATAGACATGACACAAAATAGACCAGAGATCTTTGTAATCTCACGTAGCATCTGTCCGACTCAGGGACAATGGGAGACCATAGTAGAACAAGGGAAGACTTCGCTTGATCCAAACTCTTCTCATCACATCAGATTTCCTTCCTCAGAACCTGAGCTGGAGGAGGAACCTCTGATCAGAACACCTGTAGATGTATCCCCTCAAAAGGATCATCAAGGATCGGGTGGAAGTCCTCTAAGAGCCAACATCAATACAACTCTTGAAGGAGGCACCTCTGAACTCGAGGTTCAATTGGATCCATGTGTTGGAACCAAGGTTACCCCCATTGACACTGTCACAAGAGCAGAGTTCGAAAGCTTCTGTGATAGTATCAACAACTCCTTGGATGAGTATAAACTTATCAATGAACAGAAAGAGGAGCTGATCCTTAAAGAAGAATGCTCTTCTTAAAGAGGAATTGCAACAGATATCTAATAAACATGCAGAGGTAACTCTGAAATATGCCGAGGCTGAAAACCTCAGAGCAGAGGCTGAACGCGCCAGATCAGAAGCATTTACTAAACTGACAACAGAGATAGCAGATCTGAAAAGAGACAGAACAGAGGAAATAACAAAGACTTCGACAGAACTTGCTGATCTGAAGAAAATACTGGCAGAGAATCACAAGGAATCCATGAACAGAACCCTGCCGATACCTTCTGTCATCTTATCAGAATCGAACGTCAGAACCTTGACAGAGTTAATTGACAACTCTGTTAAGAAATCCATCAAAGACACAACAACATCATCTGCTACTCCACTCAACATCTCAAGCCCCAACCCAAACGACTTACCCATGATAGTTGGCCAGATGGGTGACTTCCGCAAATCTGTTCTCACCCGGATGATGACAATTTCATCCAAGTTTGTGATGAAGGCACAGGGGACAGAGAAACACGTAAAGGCATCTATTGACATTCACAAAGTCAACTTTGAAAGTCAAGTAGATGAGATCAGAACTGCCGCAACAGAAGTTGAAGACGCAATGAAAAAGGCAGTCACAAACTTCACAGATGCCATCTTACAGACTGCCACACTCAAACGACCTGCAGAAGGAGCACCAGAAGGAGAACCCTCGAGCAAAAGAGCCAAATCTACTCCAAAGTTTGTTGCTCCGTCCTCACTCGCTTCTGGAATTGCACTATCTGATGATGATGATGATTTTGAAGATGCTAAAGAAGCTCATTCAGATAGCCAAATGGGTAAGTCCGTAGATCAACAAAAGGGGGAGAAGGAAAAAGAGAAAGAAAAAGAGAAAGAGGCTGAAAAGGGAAAAGGGAAAGGCAAAGCGACAGAGACGACAGAGGCAGAGGCAGAAAGAGGAGATAAAGGGATAACAGAAGAAAACATGCCAGAAATGACTATGGTGGAATTCGAATACATGTTCAAAGACAGAGTCATCAAACCAATAGAAGAGTCAACGCAAGAACCACCAGAAATCATTTGTCTTGATACCCCTCCTACATCTCCAAGAACTGAACCAGAGAGATCAATCCCAATCTCTGCTAAAGAACAAACAAGCCAAGCCCAACCTCAAGTCAAACCCCAAGTTCTACAAGAGCCCGGACTACATATTGATATCCTCATGACAGAAACCCATGAAGATCAGAACCCAATGGTACCAGAACAGCACCCTGAAACATCAAACCAACATACCGAGAAACCATCCTTAGAAGAATTCTTTGGTTATCTCTATGCTGACAGAGACATCATCCATGTCAATGCCAAACCCATCAACCCGTACCTCAATCCAATCAGAATAAACACCATTTCTGAATCAAGGCTAAAGTTCATCCAAACCAAATCAAATCTGAACAGAGCCATTCACATAAACTTCGATATCCGCAGAATCTTGGACATCAAGCATAAGAAGTTCCAACATGACAGAGTCGTATAACATGAGTACACTATTGAATCAACATAAGGCAGAAATGAATTCTTCAATGACAATGATCTTGTCCTTTTGAATCCATACGATCTGATCATGCTTCACGCCTATTGCTTGAACTTCTCCGAAAGATACAAACCAGCAAGAACTGCGCTACCAGAGGTTCGATTCGCTATGCAAGAGCACGTAAATCTTAGAACTCAGATTGATTTTCAGCTAGGCATAGAGTTCGAAGTTGAGAGACTAGCGATTGCACCACCAAACGAAAACCTTGAGGGTTATGGCCACTACAAAACTGGAACCGTAGTTGAAAATCCTCCAGTCTTCATCTATCGACAGAAGAAGATCAAGAAGGCCATCAGAATATCTGAAGCCCACAAGTATTCGAGTGAATCGTTGGTGTATCTCAAGAACATAATTCAGAATCTCCCAAGAGAAAAGTGTCCAGAAGAGCAACTGAAGCTCTGCATCGAACAGATCGATCTTATGATGGACTTCCGTGAGCTGATCAGAAGATTCGACAGAATCCTAAGAGGAGATAATTATGCCTAAGAGTACTTATTCTTTTACTCTGTATTGTAACATCTTAAAAGAATAGTGCAAGGTTTCAACAGAGGGAAATGTTCTCTGTTTTTTTTTGTTTTACATCTCTGTATTTCCAAATTTTTATTTTCAATACTTAGGGGGAGATTGTTAGCCCCAAGTATCTGTTATGTAAAAGTATTGAAAATATTATCAAGTCAGAAGACCAACAGAGATCGAGCAGAAGACTTGGAAGAATCTCAACAAGAAGACCAACAGAACTCAACAGAGTTCTGGTGGAACCAACGGAGCTCAACAGAGCTTTGGCAGAAGATCAACAGAAGAACTGTTCATACCCGAAGACCAACAGAGTTCTGGTCTATGAACTCTGTTGAAGTGAAGACCTCTGTGAAGCCTAAGTCTCGTAGAAATCCTAAGTGTCAGACACGTGTCCATACTTTCCACGTATGCCCTAAAGAAAGCAGACACACTTTCCACGTGTCATTCTAGGGTACGATAGTACACTGTCTACACTTTATCAGGGCTATAAATAGAGAGGTAGTGGAACAACAATTGTAAGCTTTTGGAAGAATAGTTTTCCACAATTGTTAAAGCACACTCTGCAGAATTCCATAGCACTACCTCCGTACGATATTGTTCCCTGTGAGATTTTAGGATACACCATTGATCTTGTTCTTGGTGTTATCTATTATCAATATACGAGCAGCGTTTCATACTTGATCTTGTTATCATTATCCTGTTCTATATCTGATTATCACTGTTACAATATCGTTTACACAATCACTCACTTTAATGGCTTTATTTAATATGCTTCCGCTGTCTATTTCTTTACCATTATTGTGATGCAACGTGAATCTGGGAACCTACAAAGTCAGTGATAGGCACTAAATGGGTCTATCGAAACAAGTTGAATGAACATGGAACTGTAACCCGCAACAAGGCTCGACTTGTTGCTCAGGGATACAGACAAGAGGAAGGTATAGATTACGACGAAACATTTGCTCCAGTGACAAGACTCGAAGCCATTCGTCTATTCTTAGCTTACTCTATACACAAAGACTTCAAGGTTTATCAAATGGACGTTAAATCAGTATTCCTCAATGGAAAGCTGAATGAAGAAGTCTACGTGGAACAACCTCCAGGATTCTCAGATCCTAGCAACCAGGTTATGTTTATAAACTGGATAAGGCACTTTATGGCTTAAAGCAAGCTCCTCGTGCATGGTATGACACTCTCTCTACTTATCTCCATATTGAAAATTTTGAGCGAGGTAAAATCGATAAAACTCTATTTTTCAGGAAAGTAAAAGGTCATATTATTCTTGTTCAAATATATGTCGATGATATTATATTTGGTTCCACTAACCCTGACCTTTGTACTCGTTTCGCTGATAGAATGAAAGCAAATTATAAAATGAGTATGGTGGGTGAGCTAACCTATTTCCTTGGTCTTCAAATCAAACAGATTGAAAACGGAACTTTCATTCATCAAGCAAAGTATGTTAAAGTTATGCTGAATAAATTTGATTTAAGTTAGAGTTCAGCTATGAAAACCCCTATGGCTCCACCGCTGACAGTAAACAAGGATCCTTCTAGAAAACCTGTCAATGTCACAGCGTATCGTGGGATGATCGGCTCTCTTCTATATCTTACAGCTAGCCGACCTGATATTATGTACGCAACATGTTTGTGTGCACGATATCAAGCTGAACCTAAGGAATCTCATTTGATCGCTGTAAAGCGAATCTTTCGTTACCTTAAGGGTACTCCCAACCTAGGTCTTTGGTATCCTAAAGACTCATGCTTTGATCTAATCGCCTATTCAGATAGTGATTTTGCAGGTTGAAAATTGGATAGGAAAAGCACCACAGGAGGCTGTCAGCTCCTGGGTGGAAAGCTGGTGAGTTGGACAAGTAAAAAGCAAAACTCAGTGTCCACCTCAGCCGCTGAAGCTGAGTACGTAGCCGCTGGAAGTTGTTGTTCTCAGGTCTTGTAGATGAGAAATCAACTACTGGACTATGACCTTCAGCTCTCCAAAATTCCAATCTATTACGACAGTACAAGTGCCATCGCTAAAGCCAATAATCCAGTGCTACACTCAAAGACCAAACACATCGAAATCAGGTATCATTTTATCAGAGATCATGTGATGAATGGTGATATAGAACTTCATTTTATCCCAACTGACTTTCAGTTAGCTGATCTGTTCACCAAACCTCTTGATGAGACAAAATTCAACTTTTTCATCAGCGAGCTTAGAATGCTGAAATTTGAAGAGTAAAATCCTCAGCGGTTCACATTTGATCAGTGATAACAATGAACTTGTATAACCCTATTCATCATCTACTCTCTGAACAAAATTGATTCGCTGATATCAAGGTATGTTCTTTCTTACTCGCTGACGTTCGCCTATGAATGCAAGATTTCAAAACAAATTGCATCGCTGGATATCTCTTCCTTTCAGTGATTTTTGAAATTTCTAAATCTCACTGATATTTCTATTCAGTGCTTCATGTTTTCAAAAATGTCCCTGAGCTTTCAAAAAACCTCAGAGACATCCTAAAATATGAAAGGACGTTTGTGACGTCATCACAACGGATAAGTCATATCACGTTTTCTGTGACACGTTCGCCCGTTTCGACTTCCATGTCCAATCAAATTCAAGGGACGTGTCCGTGTCATCATGAAAAACTTTCACGCTCATAGTTTTTCTCTCTCTACTCTCACTATATAAACCCCTTGCGTTTATATTGTTACCTTTTACGCGAACTCATCTCTCTCAAAGCAAGAACGCTGTTGCATTTTGAACTCTTCTTTTCCAGAATTTGTTCATCTTCGTCTTCAACAACTAAGGTTAATACTCTTATCATTTTCCTTACATAAACTTGTTTTCGATCATATTATTGTTTTCAAAAGATCAAACAAAAGAACCTTTTAAAATAAAATAATTCTCTTTTCATGATTTTATGAACACAATCTTCATGATTGTTCTTCAAGTTTAAAAACAAAAATCTTAAACTTGTATCTTCATATGTTTTTCCAGAATCCTTTCTTTAAAAGGAAACTAGAAAACAAGACATTCACTAGATTTTGAATTCCTTTTGTCAAAACTAGAAAACCCCTAATTTCTATTTTCTTTTCTAAATAGAAATTACAAAAACCCTAAAACTCTTATTTTGGACATTTTATCCACTTTAAGAACTTTTGTTCATAATCTTCATATTTAAACAGAAATGGCATCTTCCACTGAAGCTCAGACTCATACTGCTTCTTCAAAGACTACACTCACCCCTGCTCCTCGAGTTCGTTTCAAATACGAGGAAATCAACTTTCAGAGCAACAACCCTTATGCCCTCTTTAACTTTCCTCAGAAAAAGCACATCACACACTTAGACAATGCTGTGAATTTTCTCAAGACATGCCATCTCTCCACAGCTCTGGCCGTCACTCCACCAGCAAACAGACACCTCCTTGCTCAGTTCTGGTGGACTGCAAGACGAGCTATGATCACCTCTACCAAAGACCCCAAAAAGGAAATAGAAGTCATCCTTTTTTACACTGACCATGGTACCTCCAAGATCACGCCTGGTAATATCAGGTGTGCCCTAAACCTCCCCGCAGCTACAAAAGAAAAACTATTTATCCCTCTGCCAAATCCCAAAAACCCCACTGACAGAGACGCCATCATTGCATTCTTCGATGCAATGAAGTATGTATGGGACACAGGGAGAGATGAACTCCCTGAGAAGAAGCTGACCGCCATCAAGAAATCAAAAATGCCAAGCGAGATGAACTTCATCTTCGCTCATTTGATCAGTTGCCTGACAGTAAAGACTGGGTCAACTGACCAAGCATCACAACCCCAGCAGGCTATGGGATATTCACTACTGAAGGGCATGCACATCGACTGGGCGAAAATCGTCTTTGACGGCATGATTCAGAGAGTCGAGGAATCCAAAAGACAGAAGACAGTTCCTTATCCTCGATTTCTCAGCGCTCTCTTCCTACAGGGACTCGGGGACAAATACCCAAAAGTGGGTGACCTGAAACTCTCTCAGGTTGGTCCTAAGGTGCTCGACTACAGCCCCATGCCAAATGAGGTACGTCTTACTACTCTCTTATCTCTTCTCAACCCTAGTTCTTCTACTTCTGCGGCTACCTCAGTGGTAATCCCCACCGCTGATACCCAGGCTGTAAAAACCACTCCTAAGAAAAGGAAACACTCTTCTACCTCACTTGATTCTCAAAGGATCAAGAAAACCAAGGAGCAACCCCCCAAGCCTTCATAGGTTGAAGACTCCGCAGCTCACTCTTCTCAAGAGCCGTTGGATAGTTCAGTGGTACGCTCTGCCACAGATGATCAAGCCACCCCTTCCATACCAACTTCAGCGTCTCTAAACGCTGAGGTTATTGACTTGGAACTGAACCTCCCTCCTTCAGACTCTCTAAGGACTGAAGAAGTATTTCTCAGCGGATCCAACACTGAACCTCTCACCTAATCTCTCTTCTCAACCATCACTCCTCCTACTCTCTCTTTGGACACTCCACCTATTTTCCCCCCATTCTCTGCAACAAACGTCATCCTCCACGACATAGCTGCTGAAAATTTACAGAGGATGATGGATACAAACATAGGACCTGCGGCCACTTCCCAGCGTAAAGGTACACAGGAAGACGACATGGAAACGTTGACAGGTCATCGAGATATCGAGGACTTCATCAACCATCCCACAGGTATACACATAACTCCAAACAGTCCTCTCTCAAAACCCCAAACTTCTGAGCTTTCCTTTGTTCACAAGTTCTCAACTTTTTCAGGTCCTAACTTGGGCGACATCAACATATCGCTCACGGATCTATCCAACAAGGTGGAATCTCTCACCACCACCCTCTCTATAAACTCTTAGTGGTTACAAACACTGGAGAGGCTCTCCAAAACCCTCACTGATGAGGTGAAAGGAAAAGCTTCCAGTGCTGATCTGGAAAAGGTGGAAGGTAGCCTCGGTCATCTTGCTACTACTCTCGCTGAAAACTCCACCGCCAACAAAACTCTCTCCACCAACTTCTCAACCCTGTCTGACGAAGTCACATCGCTGAAGACAGTGGTTGGTACTCTTCAGGGAGAGGTGACCACTTTAAGGTCCGAGGTCAGCACTGCCACCGGTTTACTACAGCAAATCCTCGAACGCCTGAATGATGCCACATGCGCTCCTTCGCATTTTACTCAGGTGGATCGAGAGGATCTCCAAAAGATCAGTCCTGCTATATCTGGCCTAGAAGACAGATTAGCTAAGATTGAAACCTGCGTTGGGATCACTGGCCTAGAAGACAGTGACCCAAAGCACACTGATGTTGCTGCTGCTGAAATTCTTGTTACCTCCCCCACTCATCATGTGGAAGAGGGGGAGAAGAATGAAGAAAGTCTTCCCCATAATGTTGAGGGGGAGACAACTGCTGCTGCCATTGAAAAACCTCAAGGAGATGAAAACCCTGAGGGAACCGAGAAACCTCCCTCTGAATTTGAGGGGGAGCAACTCGATGAGGAAGCTGAAGCTGATGCTGATGTTACCAAACCCTATGCTGATGAGGAAGAATCTAAAGAAGAAGGTGAACACGATGAAGACATTGATATCGCTGACGACGAACCATCATCATCACCAAAAGATGATGATGATGACGATGATGATGATGACGTCGACTTCTTCGTTCAGTCGATCAACAGAGCCCCTGCTCTCAAAGGGGTTATGATAAATGAACCATCAGGGGAGGGGACCAAGACAAAGCCTACAGCGACTGAAGCTAACAAAGGCAAAAATAAAGGCCTCGCTACAGAAGGCAATCTGACTATCCACCAAAGAAAGCCAGTTTGTCAGTCCTCTCCCCTGCTTGAGGATCCAGCTGAAGTTCCTCCTACTACATCAACAATAATCCCAGCCCCTAGTGCTGAATAAATAATTCCAGTCTTAGACTTCGCTGAGGCTGATGATATTTTTGAAGAAGAAGAAGAGCTGCTCACTCACGACAAAAGACCTTCCTTGGTTCCTCAAATACCAAGTGAATAAGAAACGAAAAAGAGAGCGGCTATGGTTCAGAAACTTGAAGCTCAGCGTCTTGTTCCTCATCACTTAAGGCATTTCACAAACAAGGAAATCGATGAAGCTCTCAAAGCTGAACAACTCATCGCTGAACGAAAGAAAGCTGAAGAAAAAGATAGGGAATATGCCCTAGAGCTAGCTCAGCGTTCTTTCGAGGATCCAGACTTAAGAAGATTTCATGTTGTTGTCCAAGAGAAACTACTGATAAACGCACAGAAGACTCACCAGAAAAAGCCCAAAGTCAGCGGCACCACTCTTGAATGGTGTAAGAAGATGTGCCACTACAGACAACATCCCTCAAGGATAAAAGCTATAAATGTCAAATGAAGATATGCCATGAAAAATAACATAAAGGTACCGATCATCAATGTCCAAATAGTCAGAGAAAACGACTACAACAGAACTGTCTACATGTCAGCCATAAACACATTTGGTCTCGCTGAATAGTTGGAGATGAGAATAGCTATTCAGAGATCCCGCTCAACTTTCAGAACCTATGTCGAATAACAAATAAATAGACAGATCGACTTGGTTTCCTCAACGGTTGATATTCCTCGTCCTCCACCAATTCAAAAGAAGCGAGCTGCTCCAAAGAAGAAGACCCATTCTTCTCCAGGCCCGACATTAAGAAACGAGACAGGGATTGAATTCTCTCGTGAAGCAGTTCTTGGCCCCAACCCTGACCTCTCTGGACTTGACGTATCCCTACCTCCTGCTGAAAGATTCTACCCTGGCAGAGTACTCAGCAATCCTTATGGTATCTTCTTCTATGACTTCAAAGGTCGTAAATGCTTTCAACGCATCTCTGAGTTATACAAAGCTCCAATCGAACAACTCAGAGATTTACTATACTGGTGTGAGTACAAACAAAATCTTCTCGGACAACTACTGAAGCCCCACATCTACCACGAAGCAAAGAAAAGAAGGGAACAAGGAGTTACAGTCCCTGACCGGATGATCTCAGAGACTGACACTCTTGATGAACTTGTCAAGAAAGAACCTGGTTAGTTGATAGGATTTCCTTGTAATTCTTTTATCTTTATCAGCTTATATCTTTTGTACTTGTAAATTTTATTTGTTGTACTTGTAATTTTTCTACTTCCGTGTGTAATCTTTACGAAGTTTAAAGAAAAATTTCAGCGAATGTACTTTACTCCATCAATACTTAAAAGATCCCAGAAAACAGTAAAAGGGACAAATACTTTATGAGTTCTTTTTATCCTTATGTTTTCATACTTAGCAATTTTCTTTTGTTGCTATGTCATAATCAAATAGGGGGAGATTGTTGATCCAAACCCTTAGTGATTTGATAATGACTCTTTAAGAAACACTTAGTGAAAATTGTAAGTAAACAATATGTATTAGAGTTTCACTATCGCTGATAAGTACTATGTCTATACAGTACCGCTGATAGGAAACTCATGCTCTTTAAATTACACATTCAGCAACACTGTTCATCAATAAAGCTCTGAGTCTGTTCAGTCTTGTTGATGATCGCTGATAGTTTTAGTTGTTTACTTATGATCCCTGAAGACAAGTTTCACATCAACCATGTTCTACGCTGAAGTCGAAGATCAAGCCAAAGAACCAGCGACAAGTGTACTAATGAACTGATGCAGATATCAGCGAAGCCAAAACCTGTCCACTCAACGTGAAGTTACAAGTAGAAAACTTCAGCGAACGCAAAACTTTATCACTTGCTGATAAAGAACTATTCAGTGAACGCTGATCATGAAGTTTCCTCTACAAGTTACTTTTGTCTTACCTCCCTTGCACGCCTCCGTACGATTTATCAAAACGGACATCCCTTTTGTCCAGGATCGTACTACCAACTCTGATTCTACACTGTACATCATGCAGCTACTAAGGTTGTCTACAAAGGTCAAACCATGCAACCAATCAGCTGCTGCCACGTGTAAAGTTGTACTGATATGCATTTAATGCATGCAGTATATAAGAAGAACCCTACTTCAGAAATGAAGTGCTCGGCCATCTTCTTCTCTCTACTACTTTGTGTTAGAATATTATACTTAATATTCTTATCTCCTTTTCTTTCTTATTTCTAGTGCAAGAAACTTAGTGTTTCACATAACTTGTTTAGATTAGGTTTATTCCTTAATCTTGTTCTGCAACAAGTTGTAAATTGTTTGATAAATATCAATAAACAATTTAGAAAAGTAAAATCTGTGTGTTTGTATTCAAACCCCCCCCCCCCCCCTTTTAAAAACTTGTATAACCCTTTCGGGACCAACAGTGACAAATCCTCTTCAACTCCTCCATATGGATTTATTTAGCCCTGCCAACATGCAACCCATCATTGGAAAGAAATACACTCTCATCATAGTAAATGAATTCTCTCGCTATACCTGGGTAATGTTTCTCCGATCTAAGAGTGACACTTCAGAAGAAATCATTTCATTTGTAAGAAGAATGGAAGTTCTGAATAGTATGACGGTTCGGTCAATAATGAGTGATCATGGAACTGAATTCAAAAACAGTTCTCTTGATAACTGTGGATCCCAGATTAGTGCAATAGAGTAGAAATCACGAACAAATAATCAATAAGAACAATATGATTTCAATTTGTCATCCATATATTTCATAACCATTTAGAGAATTCAATAGTACGTTTACAATGGTTAATGGACGAATAACCTAAACAATTAGGCTAAACAAGCTTTATATACCTAGGCCTAATAAACTAAGGCCCATGGCCCATTACAATGATTAAGCCCAATAAAGCTATTTACAAAATAAACCTTGAACTTTTATTCAACTACATTTATTCCCAACAATCTCCCCCTTTGAATCAAAGTTCAATTTTGCGCCAGTTTGGAACATATCTCTTTCGGAGTGCAAAAAGAATCTCGAAGCTTCTAATGGCTTTGCGGAACTCGATTCGGTCTTCAACAATTTCCAAGGCTTCTCGGGCGTTTACCTCTTTAAGACTAACGACAAACGATTTCCGGAGTTCTTTTTCCTTGGTGATTATTTCTCTTAAAGCATCTCTGACCTTTAACAAAGTTCCGTCGCAGAATCTTTCAACTTGACTGAAGCAGAGAAACTTCTTTTCGTTTTGTTCGTTGAGATAGATGATTCTGAATTCTGGTTGCATCAGCATTGTGAGTGCGGGGTACATCTTCAGTTCAGGGGATTTCTGATCAGGTTTCAACAGGTTTATTTTCTTCGTCCGATGCTCGACTCCCATCTGAAAATCAGTAATGTAACACATTGTTACCTTGAGTTTCAGGAATCGCTTGACGGCTTCGAGCGCTTTGGTGATGTGGAGCGGTTGGATCGTTCGGGCTCGGAGGTCTTTGAGGATTGGGTGGAAGTCGTTCAGTCTGAGATTCTTGAAGTCTACTTCAGAAAATATCCATTCTTTCCCGTCTTCTTGTTTGACAGTAAAGACTGGGTACCAGATCTTAAGAATTCGGCCGAACCTGATGTTGATAACTTCAGTAATCTTGTGCTTGGTTCAGACCTGACTGACTGGTAGACTCCTATTCATGACCTCTAAGTATTGTTTCTTGTAAGCATCGTTGAACTTTGCTAATCCGAGGCAGAAAGTTGGATCAAGCACTCGTAGTTTGTGGACGAACAACCTCTTCAGTGAGTCTTCAAGGAAAGGGATCAGGATTATAATTTTCTCCCATCTGACAGGTTATGGAGCTTGATCAGAAGCTATTTCTTGTTGAGGAGATGTCGGATGTGCTGGTGTAGAAGTCTCGGGTAGAAGTTCAGCATATGTGGGCGTACTCTGAATGGATTGCAGAAGGAACTGATCGTAATCAAAATCGTCTTCAGCTTCGGTCGGGAAGATCAGGTTTACCTCGGAGTTTATTGCACTGGCGGCTTTATCGTACCATGCATTTTCAGTTTCTGGGTCGATCTCAGATTCAAGATCTATCATGTCAAATTCTGACCGTTCCGTTGCTGAGTATCCGATCAGTTCTCGGGATTCTACCTCAGGCTTTTCAACCGTTGGTTCTGCTTCGTTGGAGATGTCCATGTCGATAACCATTTCTACTAGACTTAGCTGGGATTGTGGCTGATCTTTTGATGGTGCCACAGTTGATGGTTCCGGTTGAACCACTGGAGTAGTATCGATCGAGATTTTTTCGGACTCTGATAATCTCTGACGCTTGTTCTCCCCCTCACGGTGATCAGGAGCATCATGGTCATCGTGCGAGCGTTTGAGTCCGCCAGCCTGGCCTTTACAGGTTTCTTCAAGTGACGCGACCCTATCGGACAAAATGGTAAGGGCTTTATGAACGTCCTTCAGGGTCGAGTCAAGTCGGTCCAATCGGGTTGTGTCGGATGATGGTTGAGCAGATGCTTGTGATCGGAGCACGGAAATTAGATCTGCTTCGGTTGAGGAGTCAGTGTTGGTGTGTTGGAGCAGTTGGGCGAGAAGCATAGTCTTTAGGTCATCCACCGAGTATGATTGCTGAGCAGGTGCCGGTGGAGGTGTTGGTGCGGTTTCAGGTTCGACTAGTTTCTCCTTCCCCTTAAGTTGGCTCTTGACTTTGTCGAGCTCCATTTTGAACTCCTGGGTCATTGCTTCGCGGACAGTCTTTAAGGCGCCGTCCAAGTACTTCCTTGATAGGAAGTTGGGTAAGTCACCACCGGGATCACTTAGATTACCCGTTGAGGTCACAACTGTTGACATAATAGAAGTGCCACCTACGTTCATAATTGCCGTGTGTTAGTTATGGTAGGATTTCCATCCCATCCTTGTAATCCGCTTAGAGGCAGACTTACTACAGACGTTCCGATCGGGTCACTTAGTGAACCGATGTTAGCAGATGTAATGACCTGTGTCCTAGCCAAAGAAGATGTTATAAACTCAAAGATCTCTAGACTCAATGGTGCACAGAAAGAAGTCGAGAACGAGGGAGGCTGTTTTCTAGTTTCAATATCGAAACTCTCCGAGTGAGAGAACGATAGACTTTGTACTAATTCCCCGTGAGAAATTGAAACAAATGACTTTTGAGAGTCACTTGAGTGGCTAGAGAGGTTGTGCATTTGCGTCGCTAGGTCCACGACGGCTTCTTCAATGTCTCGTCCCAACGGATGAGACAAGGCAGTAGATGTGGCTACCTGGGCGACACGGGCTCGGTTATGCTCATTCTCCGCTATATTTAGGAGACTCACTCTCTCTTTATTCTTTTTAGATCTCCATTCTCTCTGCCTCACCTATTCCAGATTTTCAACTAAGTCTCCCTCCTCTCTCCTTATGTCTCCCGTATTCGGCTCGGGGTTAGGGATTTTCGGAGGGTGTGGGTGAGTTAGATGGAGTTTCCTCGGTCATAGGTGGGTGACGTCCGATACGGGGTGGTATCATTGATGTACGGATGGATCGTTCCGTATCGGAGTCGGTGGTTTCAGAATCTAGGACGTCTGTTTGGGTGTACGGCGATATGGGTTCAGTGGTGTCGGTTCCGGGGTCTTGGTCACGCATTGGGGCAGTGACGACCGGGATCTAGTGTAGAGTAGTCGACGGTCCGGCGTCATCGGTGGTACGGGTGGTTGAGGGAATATGTGGGGGAGTAGGTGGTCGGCTTGTAGATGGTCGGGAAGGTTGGCTTGAGGAAAGTCGGGTATGGCTAGTACCGGCTTGCGAATTCTCAGCGCCGCCCGCTTTAGTTCCCCTCATAGAATGTACTCTCAGCACGCCCCGTCCAGGAGCCCCAGCTACCCAGACCCTACCGCCTCTTGTCTTAGGACCCTCACGTCTCTCGGGCCTAGCTCCTTGGGGAGGTCCCTCCGGCTCTGGCTGGACCACGGGAGCACCTAACGCTTGCCTATATGCTATCACACTCGGTGCTTGCGGATTCACATATGCCAGTAGGGCTTCGGGTATATGCATGGCTTGTGCGTTGGATGGGTTGCGAATTACAAGATAATGAAGGCTAAATTGGGGACATACCGAGTGATTGGCTCGGCGTGGAATGTTCGGGTTCGCGTCCATGTGTTGACGGATGGCAAGTTGTAGGAATCGAAGGTACGGTATGAACTTGCGCTCTTTGGTTCCGCCGATGGCCCGTATGGTGTTCACCAGCTCGTGCCAGATGATAATGGAGAAATCCACGTGACGGTCGTAGACGACTGTATGAACTAGGCGTAGGAAGTTGTCGGTGCACTGGTCTATCCCTTTCCACCTAAAGGATAAGCACCTGTTCAGGATAGTGAAGAGGGTGTACCATAGTGGTGCCAGGTACTTACGGTTGAAGGCGGATGGGTGGTTCAGTGCGTGGTTGTACCCCAGTGCCCGAATTTCGGCACAAAGGCTGTCATCGTCGATGGCTGGGTCGTATGCAGTGCGGCCGCCGGAAGTCGCTTCAGGTAGAGACATAAGTCGTCGAAAAGAGTATGGGGTGAGTACGAACGGGTGGTGATCGAGTGTTGCTGTAATCATCTGACTGTTGTTGCCAGTGACGACTCGGATGGCATTCCATACTTGTTGTAAATAAAGGACCGGGACGTCAGTGGTAGCGGTGAGTGCATAGCGGAGTGGGTGGCCGAGTAGGATGTCCACGACCACATGATGTTGTGGTCGGAACTCGGCAGCATCGAGGTGATGGTTGTTGCCCTCTATTTCAGAAAAGTAGTCGGGTGATATTAAGGTGTTGTCGGCCTCCTCGTTAATGAACTCCTCTTGGGGAGGGTTGCCTTGTGGTTGTTATTCCGCCATATGTGTACCTGAAAGACACGGTATATGTATACGGCTGTTAGCAAGATGAAAGTGCGTACCTTGGCGATGACCGGCTAAAGCTGGAACGGATTGAGGAATGGCAGTGAGGAACAGGGTACTGGAGTGGCCAAGGTGTCTGGACATAATGAGTATCCGGTAAGATAGGGTGTCCGGATACAATGGTCACCAGATAACAGAAGTTACCGGGTACATTAGTTATCCGGATACGCACACTTACCGGACAGAATGGAACTTACCGGACAACTAGGGTGTCCGGATGATAGAGCTTACCAGACAAAAACACGACCTACCCGGATAGTTGAACTTACCGGATACCATGAAGGTTTCCGGACAACATAGGTTACCGGGTGAGATGCATTCCGGATAGAAGGACTTACCGGATGATGGTGGTGTTCGGGTAACTTGAGTGTCTCCGGATAGTTTGAAACTATCTGGACGACATCTGGTTAGATCTAATCAAGCCCAATCGATATCAACACATGGATCTAACTACCCTAGGAAGGTTTAATCGAGTTTAGGAGCAAAAAACAACCAATAATGGAACCTAAATCATCCCTAACAGGGTGGATTATGAATCGACATTCGGTCGGAGTCCGAACGACTCAAATCATCGACTAATCGGTCGATTTGTGTATCGATTTGTGTGTGAAAGGGTACGGAAATCAAATGAGAATAGAAATCGAGTACATACCTGAATTTGGAGACTAAGATCGACTGAAATGACCGAGATTAGATTTATCCGAGGGTTTTAGAGCGGGGAGGGTTTTGTTAGAGAGTTTCCGGAAAAAGTGGAAAAGAGAAAGGATCCGGATATATATAGGGGACTAGGTATCCGGTGGGTCATCCGAAAACCTACCCGGTCCGGATACCTATCCGGATAGGATGGTTTCCGGATAACTTATCCGGATACCTGTCCGGATACATTTGGAAAATTTCACAAGAAGACCCTGGGATTTTCAAATTTGACTTTTCTTTCCCAAAACATTTAGAGAGTTTTTAAAACACGCTCCCCCTCAAATTTTGCACATAAAGAAAATGCTCCCCCTCGAATTGTGCATGAGAAAAACTTTGGGGTAAGCCACAAAAAAAACTTATGACATTAAGAAAAAGGTGTGTGATTCTCCCCCTCAAACATAGAACGGACTTACTTGATTGGACTTAGGCGTATGTGCTTCCCCTGAACACATGAACAGCTTTGTGAAACGCACATATGTTAAGAAAAAGTAGATGACAGTAACGAAAATGAATGGAAATCACAAACGAATTTAAAGCAAACAAACGAAATCTACCTAATTGATACAGAGATGTAAATTGAGATGTGCGTGATACAAGTAGAATACAGATACGAGGAAATGTATACTCGATCCTTTGGCGACCAGGAACCAGATGATTAATAGACAGTTTCTTGTAGGTGTATGGAACTTGTATCGGGCGCATATTCAGGTTACATCTTCAGATTAAGCATACCAAGCTTGGACACAATATCGTTAAAGCGTTTTTCGTCCAAGGGTTTTGTAAAAAGGTCTGCTATCTGATGTTCTGTATTAACGAAATAGAGTTCGATTGTACCTCTTTCGACGTGATCCTTGATAAAATGGTACCGAACGTCTATGTGCTTCGTCTTAGTGTGTTGGACTAGATTGCTTGAAATGGCAATTGCACTCTTCGAGTCGCAGTAGATGGGCACCTTCGAGTAGGTGAAGCCATAATCCTTGATCTGGGTGCGCATCCATATCACTTATGAACAGAAGCTCGCGGTGGCTGTTTGGGCAAAAAATCACGTCGCTCGACCGCGACCAGAACAGGTAAGACGTATGATTAAGGACTATATCTTGTATTAAGATAAGGTCTCGACAAAGACCCAGAACACCATCGTCGTCCCTCATAAAAGGTAAGTCGAGAGTTCCTCACAACGCTCGACCATAGCGTCGCCCGATCCGCACGACTATTATATAAAGACGCGCGACCTCGACCAAAGCTGACGTTAACCATAACCGTTTGTTAAGTGTTTAATGCAGGAGTCAAAGTCATTAAGGAGAAACGACTATAACCGACGCAATCATTAAACAGCCGGCAACCGTAACGGACGAAGATCATTACTCCGGCGACCGTTTCCAACCGTTAAGGCCATTAAAGGAGCATTCATGGATGAAGCTAAGAACACGAAGACTATAAATATCAAGCTCAATCAACATTTCAACACATCGAATATCCGGCGATTAACAACCGAAGCAATATTCAAGAACACCTGAAGTGAAAAACCATTATTCTAAGTATCGCTCTCGACGCACGACAACAACCCTCGACCAGCAGTTCACACTTTGTTTCGTACACGACAAACACCTATTTTTACATTCAAACACTTGTACTTTACATTTCAAATCATTTTCTTCATTTGTATTGTAATCACTGTACGATCGACACCAGTATCCAAGGACATCGCCCCTGATTGGCGACCATAGTGCAGCGACGACACCCACTGTCGTCCGCAGGTTTTTTCCTCGATTAAGGTTTTTCATGCGTCATCAAATCCCTTGTTTCTTTATTTTATTTATCGTCGCACGTCTCGTCGAAAGATTCTTTGTTTAGTTGTTTAAGTCCACATCGACCTTAAGTTGTCCCTTTGGTGCGATTTTTGGCATTAACAGTTTGGCGCCATCCGTGGGACTACATCTAGAGAAAATCCTCGACGAACGTGCATTCTACTAATAGTTTCTTGGAGTTTCTTCTATTTTCTGTTGCAGGAAAATGGCAGCCCCTGGAAATCCGCAGCAAGTCATCGCTCAGATGTATCAGGAGCTCGAGGTTGCCAGGAATCAACTCAATGCAATGGCAGAGCAGAATCGCAGAGCAGCTGAAGAGATCGCGCGGCTAAGGAATCCTTTTGGACCCCAGAATGGTCCTAGACCATTCACCCAGAATCCAGGTTCGGGACCAGGCCCGTCCGCACAGAATCAGCATCCAGGTACATTCATGCAGAATCAGCAGCCGGTTTCATTCATTCCGAATCCCCAGTCTGGGCAGATTCCCCCTCAGCACATCCGACCACCACCCTTGAACAATGGATCCCAACCATTGCAAGGTGGCGCCCAGTCGTTTCAGAATGGATCCCAGCCGTTCCAAAGTGGTCCGCAACCTTTCCAGCAAGGATCGCAATCTTTCCAGCAGAGATCGCAGCCATTTCAGCATGGACCACAATCGTTTCAGAATGGACCGCAGCAATTCCACTATAGGTCGCAGCCATATTTTGTTCCGTTCAACGGGGACACCAATGGTTCGTCGCATGGTAATGGCACTAGTCCAGGGACCAATCCCTTGACAGGGGCAAATCCTGATCTTAACGATCCCGTCGCCCAGCGTTTGAAGATGTTAGAAGACCAAAATGAGCGAGTCATGTCCTTGCTCGCCAAGTTGCCTGGGGCAGCCGTGCCTGTCGACGTCGAGCCTCGCTCGGGGTATCAGGTGTCGCCCTTCATCGACGAGATCGCCACCGTCGAGGTCCCAAAGAAGTATAACATTCATGCCTTCACTCCCAAGTATTCGGGTGTGACCGATCCAACCGAGCATGTCGCGCAGTATAAGCAACTCATGTGGACAATCTCGATTCCACACATGTACCAGGAAGTATGCATGTGTAAGAGTTTCGGGGCGACTCTCACTGGTCCATCTCTCCAGTGGTTGATCAATCTCAAACCCAAATCTATCGGGTCGTTCGCCGAATTGGTCAACCAATTCTCCCGGCAATTGGCCAGCAGTCGTAAGATGGAAAAGCAGACTAGTGATCTATACTATATCGTGCAGAAGACCAATGAGTCTATTCGAAGTTATTTCAATAGATTCAAGGCCGAAATGATCAGTATCCGCAATTGTGACATCAAAACTGCGATCGAAGCTTATAAGCGTGGTCTAGTCCTCTCCCCTGTTTGAGGATATCGCTGAAGGCTCCACAACTGCGACTTCACCAATAATACCAGCTGCCGCTGAAGAAATAATCCCAGTCTTGGATTTGATCTCTGAGACTGATGAACCTGAAGAACAGACTCTCACACAGACACATACCTTCCTTAGGTCCTCAAAAGCTAAGAGAAGAAGAACAGAAGAAAAGAGAGGAAATAATAAAGCGATTCGAGGATCAGCGAATCATTCTAAGACGTGATCAACTGCCTTCAGTTCCTCCAAAGTTCAGAATTTCAAAAGCTGAATACAAGGAACACCTCAGAGCTGAACGCCTCATCGCTGAAAGAAAGGAAGCTGAAGAAAAAGACAGAGAATACGCCATCAAGCTTACTCAAGAATCTGTCAAAGACCCCAAGCTGAAACGTGTTCCCATTCAAGTTCAACGAAAGCTTTGGGAAGAAGCCCAGAAGATCGTGGAAAAGAAAACTAAAGTTTCTCAGACCACCCTGATATGGTGTAAAGAGAAAATACACTTCAGATATCGTCCAGCGAAGATCAACAAGGTATTCATCTCTGGAAGAACCTCTATCGGAGTACCTATTGTTGACATCAAACTTTTCAGAGAAGATGGCCAATCTGAAACCTTTCGCGCTGACACTGTAAAAAGGTATGGTCTCTCTGAATGGCTGGAGATGAGGTTAGCTATCCAAAAATCACAATCTAAGTACAAGGATCATTTCGAAAAGCTGATAAACAGACAGATCGATTTGATATCTTCTTGTGTGGATATTCCTCCTCTTCCTGATCTTAAGCTGAAAAGAAAAAGGCCCTCTCCAAAGAAGAAACGTCAAGATTCAAACTCAGGTCCTGTCATACGAAATGAAACTGGAATTGGTTTCTCTCGCGCTGAAGTACTTGGTCCTGACCCTGATCTATCTGCCCTTGACATTTCTTTGCCACCATGTGAACTTTTCGTCCCTGGTAAAGTCATCAGTAATCCTTATGGAATATTCTTTCTCGACTACGACGGACGTAAATGTTTTCAACGGATCGCTGAGCTTCCAATCACACCAATCGAATATCTCAGAGATCTCATCTACTGGTGTGACTTCAGAAAAGACATTCAGGCACGACACCTAAAACCATTGATTTTTGAAGAAGCGCTGAACAAAAGAAAGCGAGGTGTAACGGTTCCTGACTGGATGATCCCCACTGAAAAGACCCTTGATGAACTTCTCATTAAGGAAGAACCTTTATAAGCTGATATGATCGCCTTTTCTCTATTGTATCAGTTATTCTTCTGTACTTGTAATTTATTTCGCTCGTACTTACAATCTTTTCATTTTTCTTTGTATCGTGATTCAAAGTTTTAAAGAAAGATTTCAGCGAATGTACTTTACTCCATCAGTACTGAAAAGATCCCAGAAAACAGTAAAAGGGACAAATATCTTATGAGTTCTTTTTATCCTTATGTTTTTCATTAAATAGCAATTTTCTCTGTTGCTGTGTCATAATCAAATAGGGGGAGATTGTTGATCCAAACCCTCTGTGATTTGATAATGACCATCTCTTAAATACTTAGTGAAAATTGTAAGTAAACAATATGTATCAGAGTTTCACTATCGCTGATAAGTACTAAGATCTTCCAGTACCGCTGATAGGAACTCTCGCTCTTTAAGTTAAACATTCAGCGAAACTCTTCACCATAAATGCTCTGAGTCTGTTCAGTCATTATGGTGATCGCTGATAAGTTAGTTGTTTACTTATGATCCCTGAAGACAAGTTTCACGTCAACAAAGGTTCTACGTTGAAGTCGAAGATCGAGCTCAAGAACCAGCGACAAGTCTCCTAATGAACTGATGCGGATCAGCGAAGACTCAGATTTGTTCACTCAACGTGAAGTATCAAGTACAAGACTTCAGCTATCGCTGAACTCTATCATTCGCTGATATGAAATGATAGATCGCTGAATCAACGAAAGCTGATCATGAAGTCCTCCGTACAAAATACTTTTGTCTTATCCACCCTTGCACAACTCCGTACGAAATGTCAGAAAAGAACCTCCGAAAATCTGAAATCGTACAACCACTCTGATACTACACTGTTCATCCATACGGCTACTAAGGTTGTCAACCAAGGTCAATGACATGCAACCAACCAGCTGATGACACGTGTAAAGTATATACTGACTTGCATTAAATGCATGTAGTATATAAAGAGATGAACTCACTTCATTTGAAGTAACTTGCTAACTCTGGACAAGTTCAATCTCTTATCTCAAGATAGGTTATTATTAGTAATTTCCTTATCTCTCTTAGTGTAAGAAACCTTAGTGTTCCAACTTGTTTAGATTTAGGTTTATCCTTAATCTTGTTTCCGCAACAAGCTGTAAATTGTTAATGATTTATCAATAAACAATTTAGAAAAGTAAAATATGTGTGTTTGTATTCACCCCCCCCCCCCCCTTCTACAAACTTGTATAGGCCTTCGGGACCAACAAGTGGTATCAGAGCGGATTTGTTTAATCTCATAAACAAGATCTAATCTAAGATATTTCTCTTCCTTGCTATTATCTGAAAATGGCCACCAACACAAACACAGATTATATAGACAATGGTTCTCTTGCAAAACCCCCTAGATTTTCCAGAGACAACTTCAACTTATGGGGAAATAGGATGACTCTCTTCTTAGAAGGTGTAGACCCCACTATGCCTTGCTATCTTGAAAACGGCCCATACATCCCTGTAACAATTGATCCTTTAGTTCCAGCCACTGCAAATAGACCTGCTATTCCAGAAAGGCTGATTCCTAAGGAAATACACATGTGGACCGACGAAGATAAGAAGAAAGTGGGTATAGATACAAAAGCCAGATCCATACTATCCATGGCTCTTCCTGACGAAGTCTACCATTCCGTCATGAACCTGAAATCATCAAGAGCCATGTGGGACACAATATGTGTTCACTATGAAGGAACGTCTGAAGTCCAGGACTCAAGAAAGATCAACCTGGTAAGACAATACGAAAACTTCATTTCTGGTAAGAATGAAACTCTCTCTGAAGTTCACCAACGTTTTAATTGTTTAATTATAGATCTGAAAACTGTTGGTAAAGAATATTTTAACTTTGAGGTGCTGACAAAGTTTCTAGAATGTTTACCTGAAAGCTGGGACAATTATTCTATGTGTCTCAAGCTGTCAAAGGATCTAAAATCAATGACCCTTGCTACCTTATATGGCACGTTGCTGAATCATGAGCAATCAAGCCATCTTAAGAAGAATCTTGTAAAAGATTCCAAAAGCACCCCTGTTGCTTTAATCTCAGAGGAACCTTCTACTCAGCGACCCTCGGTCACTATCACTGAGTTAGAGAGTAACTCTGAAAGGTCATCAGATTCTGATTTTTCAGATGATGAATCTTTGGCTCTCCTAACTAAGAAGTTTAGGAGATTTTCCAAGAAGAAAATGTTTAGAAAGAACAAACCTCTTTCCATAACTGACAAGCCTAAATCATCAGTTTTTGTTGATAAGGCTACTGCTACTTGTTTTAACTGCGAAAAAATAGGACATTTTGCTAACGAGTGCAGGTCTAAGAAAGTTTCTAGACCCTCAGCTTTTACAAAGAAATCCTTTGTTCCAAGGAATAAAGATGACAAATACTCAAAGCTGAAAGAAAAATATGCGAAGCTGAAAAGCTTTAAGAAGAAAGGCAAAGGCCTGATGGCTGACTATGATTGGGCTGTTTCTGATGAATAAGCATCATCATCTGACTCTGAAGATGATGAAGCAAATCAATGTCTCATGGCCAAGATTGAAGAAGAGGAAGAAAGTTCAGACATTCCCTCCACTTCAACATCTGTATCACCTTCTTTCTTTACCAATATTGCAAATATTGATGAAGCTGATAGTCTCCGTAAGATCGATCTCTTGACTAGAAGTTTATACGAAGCCATGAACGGCAAAACTGTGGTTGAAAACCAAAATCTTGATCTCGCTGAAAAGCTTAAAAACTGCCACCTTCAAATAGAAAAGCTTTCTAAAATTGAAGAAGATTTTAAAGATCAAGTATATTTAAATCAGCTAGTCAAAATCGAACGAGCAGAAGCTATCGCTGCATTAAAGGCTGAAAAAGCTACTGTTGAAGGATGGTGTAATTCTTCAACAAAGATCACTGAGATAATAAAGTCTCAAATTCCACTGAGTGATAAACGTGGTTTGGGTTACAAATATGAAACTTCAAAACCAACCACTAAGCGTTCAATGCTTAAATTTGGAACGTTCGTATCCTCAGTCGCTGATACTTCATCTTCTCAGTGCTCCTCGTCCATTACACCAATCCCTGAGGAAACTCCTACCTCCTCAAAAGGCAAGGAGAAAATGGTTTATTCAAAACCTACCTCTGTCTGTAAAGACAAAGGTAAAGGAATTGTTATTTACCAGAATCCTCATAAGGGTACCTTAGTACCAAAACTGAATGCTTCTAAAGCTTCAGTGGATCATCCCTCTGGATCAAGGAAACAGATATCTGGATTTATTCAGCGATCTACTCCTAGACTCAGATTGGATGTCCTTGGTAAGAAATCTGAAGAACTGAATGTTCGTCCCATTTCTAAAGCAAATAGCTTACTTGGTGCTGGTACTTCTAATTCTAAATTAAAAGCTCAGCAAACAAATGGTCCTAGAACTACTTTCAGCTATAGGAAATGTTATCAGTGTGGACTCACTGATCATATTGCTAGTAAGTGCCCCACAGCCACCAAAGCTGAAAAGATAGCTAAGGTGAAGATTGCCCCCAAGGCAAAGAAGACCAACCCTGGTGCAAATCAGGTCAAGGTGAATTCTACCACTGAGGTTAAGAAATTAACCAAAGTGAAGAAAGACAAAGTTGAATCTTCGAATGTTGCGAAGACTGCTGAACCTTCCATTCCAACTACTTCCACTGACAAACGTGTATACATGGTTAAGTGGGTACCCAAGAAAAACTAATCTTCCTTTGTATTACAGGTTAAGAAGGGTATCTGGTATCTCGATAGCGGATGCTCTAGACACATGACTGGTAAGAAAAGCCTGCTCGCTGAATACAAGGAAGAGAATGGTCCCTCTGTGACTTTCGGTGGAAATGGAAAAGGACATACCCGAGGGTATGGTGTACTTTCAAATGGTACAACCTCCTTCAGAAGAGTCGCATATGTTGAAGGGCTAAAGCATAATCTTCTAAGCATCAGTCAGCTTTGCGACATGGATAACAAAGTAATCTTTACTAAGGAATCCTGCTTTGTCACTGACAAAAAGGAGAAGATAGCTCTCAGCGGTTATCGTTTGGAAAATGTTTATGTAATAAACATGGACTCAACAACCACTGAGAACTCCTGTTTCTTCTCAAAGGCCTCATCTGATGTCAATTGGCTATGGCATAAGAGGCTATCTCATCTAAATTTCAAGACACTGAACACTCTTTCTTCAAAAGAGTTAGTCACTGGTCTACCTCAGCATTCATACGCCAAAGAGTCGTTATGTTCAGCGTGTGAAAAAGGGAAGCAGACCAAAGCAAACTTTAAATCAAAGCAAGTTTCTTCAGTGTCATCTCCTCTACATCTACTCCATATGGATTTGTTTGGCCCTGTTAACAAACAATCCATCGCTGGAAAGAAATATACGCTGGTCATAGTTGATGAATTCTCTCGCTTCACTTGGGTAATGTTTCTCCGTTCTAAGAGTGACACCCCTGAAGAACTCATCACCTTTGTTCGGAAGATGGAAACCCTGAACAATCTGACCAGTCGCTCAATAAGGAGTGATCATGGAACTGAATTCAAAAACAGTTCTCTTGATTCCTTCTTTGAGAGAAAGGGTATTTCTCACAATTTTTCTTCAGTGAGAACACCGCAACAAAATGGAGTCGCTGAAAGAAGAAATAGAACAATCATTGAAGCTGCACGTTCAATGTTCAGCGATTCTCACCTGCCTACTCAGTTTTGGGCAGAATCTGTCAACACTGCTTGTTTTACACAAAACAGGTCGCTGATAGTCAAAAGATTCAATAAAACAGCCTATGAACTTTTTCATGGGAGAAAGCCCTCAATCAGCTTTCTTCACATCTTTGGATGTCAGTGTTTCATACTGAACAATAGAGATGCTCTTGGAAAGTTCGATCCTAAGGCTGATGATGGAATCTTTCTTGGATACTCCTCAGTTTCCAAAGCCTTCAGAGTCTTCAATCGAAGAAGACAAACTGTGGAAGAAACTATTCACGTCACGTTTGACGAATCCCGTTCAGCGAACTCTAAACCGAACGCTGATATAGAAGAACTGAATCAATGGATGTTTTCTCATCTTGGTGATTCAGAAGATTTTCCCACTCCTCATGCTCAACCAGTAGAAGATGATAGTCCCACTATCATTCCAAACATGCAGAATAGTGAAGCTGAAACATCATGGGTCTCGGCTGTTCCTATAAACACTATACCTGCAGTTGATCCAAATGTCTCAGACCTTCCATCTACTTCTCAGCAATCAGTGAATATAATGACAACTGCATCAATTCCTCTCTTGGCTGATACTCCCGACGTCGCTGAAGCTTCATCTTCAGCTCCTCAAGTTCAAGTTGAGTCAGCGTCTCACGCTCCGGCTCAGTGATGGACTATAAATCACCCAATTGATCAAATTCTTGGTGATCCAAACGCTGGGATTCAGACTCGACGAAGTGCAGGTAATATTTGTTTATTTGTAAATTTTATTTCACTAACTGAACCAAAGAAAGTAGATGATGCCCTCAAAGATCCAAACTGGGTCAGCGCCATGCAAGAAGAGCTGACTGAATTTGAAAGAAACAAAGTTTGGAAAATTGTTCGATGACCAACTGACAAAACTGTGATAGGCACTAAATGGGTCTATCGAAACAAGTTGGATGAACATGGTACTGTAATCCGCAACAAAGCTCGTCTTGTTGCTCAGGGATACAGACAAGAGGAAGGCATAGATTATGACGAAACATTTGCTCCTGTAGCAAGACTTGAATCTATTCGTCTATTCTTAGCATATGCTGTACACAAGACCTTCAAAGTACATCAGATGGATGTCAAGTCAGCGTTTCTAAATGGAAAGCTGAATGAAGAAGTATATGTGGAACAACCTCCAGGATTCTCAGATCCTAAGCGTCCAGATTATGTTTATAAACTGGATAAGGCACTTTATGGCTTGAAGCAAGCTCCACGTGCATGGTATGACACTCTTTCCACTTATCTCCATATTGAAAAAATTGAGCGAGGTAAGATTGATAAAACGCTATTTTTTAGAAAAGTAAAAGGTCATATCATTCTAGTTCAAATATATGTTGATGACATTATATTTGGTTCTACTAACCCTGAGCTTTGTACTCGTTTCGCTGATAGAATGAAAGATGAGTATAAAATGAGCATGATGGGTGAACTAACATATTTCCTTGGTCTTCAGATTAAGCAAACTGAAAAAGGAACTTTCATTAATCAGGGAAAATATGTTAAAGATATGCTGAAGAAATTCGACTTAACTGAAAGTTCAGCTATGAAAACCCCTAGGGCACCACCGCTGACACTTGATAAGGACACAAAGGGTGTTCCTGTCAATGTCACGCTGTACCGTGGGATGATCGGCTCACTATTGTATCTTACTGCTAGCCGACCCGATATTATGTTTGCAACATGCTTGTGTGCACGATATCAAGCTGAACCTAAGATATCTCATATGAAAGCTGTAAAGCGAATCTTTCGATATCTTAAGGGTACAGCGAATCTAGGTCTTTGGTATCCCAAAGATTCAGGATTCGATCTAACTGCATATTCAGATAGTGATTTTGCAGGTTGCAAAATGGATAGGAAAAGCACCACAGGAAGATGTCAGCTCCTGGGTGGAAAGCTGGTAAGTTAGACAAGTAAAAAGCAAAATTCAGTGTCCACTTCCACAGCTGAAGCTGAATATGTAGCTGCTGGAAGCTGTTGTTCTCAAGTCTTGTGGATGAGAAATCAGCTACTAGACTATGATCTTCAGCTCTCCAAAATTCCAATCTATTACGACAGCACAAATGCCATCGCTATAGCAAACAATCCAGTACTACATTCAAAGACCAAACATATAGAAATCAGATATCATTTTATCAGAGATCATGTGATGAATGGTGATATAGAACTTCATTTTATCCCAACTGATTATCAGTTAGCTGACTTATTTACCAAACCTCTTGATGAGACAAGATTCAACTTTCTCATCAACGAGCTTGGAATGCTGAACTTTGAAGGATAAAATCTTCAGCGGTTCACATTAATCAGCGAAAGGATAAAATCAACTTGTATAACCCATTCTATCATCTTCTCTCTAAATAAACTTGATTCACTGATATCAAGGTATGTTTACTCTCTCTGACAAACGCATGAAAATGCAAGATTTCAAAACAAAATGCATCGCTGAATATCTTTTCCTTAACAGCGATATTTTGAAATTTCTTAAAACCTTCACTGAATATTTTCATTCAGTACTTCATGTTTTCAAAAGTATCTCTGAGTTTTTCGAAACCTCAGAGACAACCAAGAATATGAAAGGACAGTTGTGACGTCATTGCAACGGATAAACCCCGGCACGTTTTCTCTTCCTGACACACGTTTGCACGTCTCGTTCAAACTTCCAATCAAATGCAAACACGTGTCCGTGTCATGATGAAAATCTTTTCCCGCTCAAGATTTTCTCTTTCTAAAATCTCTATATAAACAAACTCCTTGTTTATATTTTTCTTTTACGCGATCAATCTTCCTCCGCAAGAAAGAATTCACTGTTGCATTTGTGATTTCAAAATCTTCAAGAACTGTTCATCATCAAACATCAAGGTTAATATGTTCTTATTTATTACCGAATGCGTATAACTTGTTTCCGATCTTCTCATTGTTTTAACAAGATCAAACAAAAGAACTTCGTAAAATGAAATCATTTTCTTTCGTGGTTTTATGAACACAACCATTTCATGGTTGTTCTTCAAGTTTAAATGCAAAATCTTAAACTTGTTCTTCATTCGTTTCCAGAATCTATTTCTTCATAGAAAACTGGAAAACAAGAAAATGGGTTTTACATTTCGTTTTAAAAATCAAGAAAAACCCTAATCTTCATTAAGGCATTTGTGTCTGAATGAAATGGATAAAATTCGAAACATCTTATTGGAAATTCTTTCCACATTAAGATCATTCTTATTTGTTAACATCCTTGGTTGAACTGTTAATACAGAGAAATGGCCTCGTCTGACATTCCTGCTACCGCTGAGAACATCTCCGCTGACTCTGAGGAAGTGGAAATCCTCAAGGCTCCACAAGTCAAGTTTGAACTTGACAAACTGGATTGGACTAAGGTGAACAACCTCTCTGCGCTTCTCGAGTTTCATCCTCGAAAGCAAGTCACACATCTAGATGATGCTGTGAAATTTCTGAAGAATTGCTGCATCTCCACAGCCCTGACCATAACACCTCCTGCACATGATCTTTTGCTCTCACAATTCTGGTACTCAGCGAGACACACTCAATTACCTTCTGCCAAAGACCCCTCCAAAATAATAGATTGCATCCTCTGCGATATCGAATATGGCACCATAAAGATCACCCCAGCCATTATTCGCAAAGCTCTCAGCCTTCCCATCGCTACCAAGGAAAAACCTTTTGTTCCCCTCCCTGACCCCAAGAAAAACTCAGACAGGGAAGCCATCATTGCATTCTTCGATGCAATGGGCTATGTATGGGAAATAGGCAGAGACATGAAGCCCGAGAAGAAGCTGACGATCATCAAGAAATCGAAGATTCCCAGCGAGATGAATTTCATCTTCGCTCATCTGATAAGCTGCATGACTGCAAAGAGTGGCTCCTCCGACCAAGCCGCTAAACCTCAGCAAGCAATGGGTTATGCACTGTTGAAAGGTCTGAACATAGACTGGGCATCGATCATCTATGATGACCTGGTTCTACAAGTGGACACCGTCGCTGACAGACCTCCATGGGTTCCTTACCCACGTTTCATCGGCGCCATCTTCCAATGTGGCCTGAAGGAAACCTACCCAACTGATGGTGACCTGAAACTTTCTCAGGTCGGTCCAAAGATACTCAACTTTAAACCAACCGTAAATGAGGTACGTCTTTCTACACTCTTAACTCTTCTTAACCCTCATACTTCTTCTACTTCTGCAGCTCCTTCAGCGGACAAACCCACCGCTGATACCCCAGTTGCTACTTCCATTCCTCTTAAAAGGAAACACTCTCACACCCCACTTGATTCTAAAAGGATCAAGAAAACAAAGGAGCAACCCCAGCAATCTCATGCTGAAGACTCCTCAGCTCCTTGTGCAGAGCTGAAGGAACGTTCAGTGGTACGCTCTGCCACACCTGAACAAGCCATCCCTTCAATCCCAATCTCAGCGTCTCCAAACGTTGAGATTACAGACTTGGAAACTTCCCAACCTCCCTCAGTCTCTCAAAAGACTGATGAAGTGTTTCTCAGCGATTCCAACGCTGAACTCAGAACCCAACCTCCAAACTTATCCTTCGCTTCTCCCTCCACTCATTTGGTCTCTCCTCCAGTTATCACTGGAGATGCCATCATTTCTATGGAAGCTAAAGCTGATAATCCAGAAATGATGAAGACAGGACCTGCAGACCAATCCATGGGCACTTTTGAAGATGACATGGAACTTTTTTCAGGAACCCGTGATTTCGATGAATTCACAAATCCTCCTGCAGGTAATCAACAACCCATAAACACTGTGACTAAACCCCAAACTTCTGAGCTTTCCTCTGTTCACAAGTTTTTATATGTTACAGGTCCTAATTTGGGAGATATCAACGCCTCTCTGAAGTCCGTGGAGACAAAGCTGACAAGTCTCACCACTACTCTCTCCAATAACTCTTCAGCTGTAACAAACGCTGGAGAGAATCTGAACAAGCTGACAACGGTGGTGGAGAAAAATGTTGAAGTAATCCTATTTTGTCACAGATAACCAGTGAATTGAATTAAGCATATAATCGTAAGCGAGTAATCGAACATACCGGGAACGTTTGATGAAGAAATCGTGGTTGTGTTCGTCGATTCCTTTTCCATTTTCCTTACAAGATCCACACTGAAATCTATTCCATGATGGATTGGTTAAAATAGAGAGTTTGTGTTCTGTGTATGGATATGGATACAGAATGGCGCCAAATGGGATTTTTATAGAGGGAAGAGTGAGTGTCAAACGGTACATCCATCATGAACCATTGCCACCTCTTCATTTGTAACTTCCTTTTCACACGTGCATATACATATCTATATATATATACATGCATACAACATATATACATATATGCTTAATGTAAATCATTATAATAAACAATATAATAACAATAAATCATTTAATTGTTATTAATAATTATCTTGTTCCCATTATATATATAATACATATATATATATATATATATATATTACAATCTCCCACTGAACAAGATAATCTCAAAATAACAATTAAACTAAATTGCGCACTTGATTTATTCTTATATCAGTATCATAATTTCTGAAGTGATCGAAGTAAATCATTAGATCATGGAAGTTTACTGATCAATGGTATTGTACAGACTTCTATGGTCATAATGTCAAACTTCAATCAGACACTTGTTTTAGTTGGCACCTTATTCTCATACTTAATTATGAATCCTGAAAGGATCATAAATACTGATCACACATATTTATGAACTCCTAATATTCTGAATTGCAAAATGATGCTTTATAAAATTCACGTGAATATCTTAATTTGTACAAATCATAATTTCACTAAATTGCAAGAGTTCCATACTAAATAAACATAGAATTCGTTCATAGTACAAAGAGATATAAACTATGTCGTTGCAACTTGTCAATCCTTTAGTAATCAATTGATTTCGATATTCCCATATTCTTGACGTGTCCTTTAAAGCATTCAACCGGAAGTGCTTTTGTAAAAGGATCCGCTAATTGCTCTTTTGTACCTATCTTCAATACCTCTATTTCCTTGTCTCTGACGTTCTCCCTAACTGCAAAATATTTGACGTCTATATTTCTGGAACCACTACTTCTTTTATTGTTCTTACTAAAGAACACGGCAGCGGCATTGTCGCAATACATTGTAAGTGGCCTTTCTATTGAATCCACTATTTTCAATCCAGCGACAAAATTTTTAAGCCAAATCGCATGAGACGTTGCATCATAGATTGCAATATACTCTGCTTGGAAAGTAGAAGTAGCAGTCAGGGATTGCTTACTTGCTTTCCATGATATGGCTCCTCCCGCCAACATAAAGATGTAACCAGAAGTAGACTTAAGATCGTCGTGGTCTTGCTTATAGGAAGCATCAGTGTAACATTCTATTTTCAGCTCTTGATCATCAATTCCTTTATATGACAGCATGTAATTCATTGTCCCTTTCAGGTATCTTAGTACCTTCTTTCCTGCAACCCAATGCGCATGACCAGCATTGGATTGAAATCTGGACAACATGTTTACTGCAAAGGCTATATCTGGCCTAGTACATACTTGTGCATACATCAAGCTTCCTACCAATCTTGCATATGGAACTTTGTCCATTTCTTTTCTTTCCAATGTATTATTAGGACATTGTCCCTTATGCAATTTATCTCCTTTTGAAATTGGTGCTTCACCACCTCTACAATTATCCATTCCAAACCTTTTCAGTACCCTTTCAATATATCCCTTTTGTGATAATCCCAAGGTTCTAGTTCTTCTGTTTCTTATGATCTCGATTCCCAATACATAGTGAGCTTCTCCCATGTCTTTCATATCAAAGCTCTTCATGAGGAAGGCTTTTGTATTTTGTAGAAGTTTCTTACTGTTAGTGGCCAGTAAGATGTCATCTACATATAGTATAAGAAATATAAAACTGCTCCCACTGGTCTTTGAGTATATACATTCATCCAATTTGTTTTCCTCAAAACCAAAGTTACTCATGACAGTATCAAATTTCTTATACCATTGCCTTGATGCTTGTTTTAAACCATAAATGGATTTATTCAATTTGCAAACTTGATTATTATTTATTGCAAAACCTTCTGGTTGAGTCATATAGATTTCCTCTTCCAAATCTCCATTTAAGAAGGCTGTCTTTACATCCATCTGATGTAATTCTAGATCGAAATGTGCTACAAGGGCCATTAGGACTCTGAATGCATCTTTGGTCGAAACTGGTGAAAATGTTTCGTTGTAATTGATGCCTTCCTTTTGATTATATCCCTTAGCCACTAATCTGGCCTTGTACCTTTCAATCTTTCCATTTGCATCCCTTTTGGTTTTAAACACCCATTTGCATCCTATTGACTTTATAGAGTTTGATTTATCAATTAGATCCCAAACTTTATTGTTTGACATGCTTGTCAATTCATCTTCCATGGCTTCCAGCCATTTATCTTTGTTAGATGATTCCATAGCTTCCTTGAAACTAATCGGATCATCATCTTCCCCCAAATCAAACTCCATTTCAGTTAAGTATACATGGTAGTCATCAGGTATTGCAGGTCTCCTTTCTCTTGTGGACCTTCTTAAAGGCTCTGCATTATGTATTGGCTCAGGTGGTTGATCAGTCACAGGTTCAAGTACATGTTCCGCTTCAGGTTCAGGTACTTGAGCTTGTGATGATTCCAGGGATGGATTATCAGAGGCTTGATCTATATTTTCAGATATATTGGTACTTACAACAGGTATGGGTTGCAATATGATGTTTCCATCTTCATTGATTGGAAATGGATCATCTTCATGGTAATTCATCCAATCATTCAAACTTTGAGAAGTTTGAGATGAGTTTTCCATGTCGTCATCTTCATTGAATATCTCATCGTAAAACACTGCTTTGTTTGTTTCAAAAATTCTTTGCCCTCTACTTGGGTTATAGAATTTATAACCCTTTGATTTTTCAGAGTATCCAATAAAAAAGGCCGACAGTGACCTTGAATCCAATTTGCTTAATTTTTCAATATGGTATTCTCTGGTCTCTGCCTTGCATCCCCATACATGAAAATGGTTTAGACTAGGTTTGTATCCATTCCACAGTTCAAAAGGTGTACCTTTTATTGCCTTGGTTGGTGCTCTGTTGCATATGTAGTTTGCTGTCTTTAATGCTTCTCCCCATAGGAATTTTGGTAAGCTGGATCTCGCGAACATGCTTCTCACCATGTCCATCAAGGTTCTGTTCTTCCTTTCTGCCACGCCATTTTGTGTAGGAGTATAGGGCGTTGTATATTCAGCTTTTATTCCTACTTGTTCCAGATATATTGCAAATGGTCCTTTATGCTGTCCCTTTTCATAATATTTTCCAAAATATTCTCCTCCTCTATCTGACCTGACTACTTTGATAATTTTCTCAGACTGTCTTTCTATTTCTGTCTTAAATTGTATGAAACAATCCAAGACTTGTGACTTTTCGGTCATTAGAAAAATATGACAAAATCTTGAAAAATCATCGATAAATGTAACAAAATATTTGTTACCACATATTGTCTCAATCGGGAAGGGTCCACATATATCCGTATGGATTAACTCAAGAATGCATTGACTCCTCTTAGATGAGAAGTTCCTTGAGTTGGTCATTTTTCCTTTGAGACAACTTACACAAGTCTCAAAGTCGTCAAAACTTAATTGTGGTAGGACGTTTTGTCTAATCAATTCATGCATTCTTGATTTAGATATGTGTCCCAGCCTTTTGTGCCACAAGAGAGATGATGTGTTTTGTTTGTGTCTTTTCTTGGCTCCTGTTAGTTTACTTATAGAGCAGACTTGCCTTTTAAGACCCTTGTTGATGGTTTCATTCACGCAATTTAAATGCCAATATCCATCAATCAAACATGCATTTCCAAAACAAACATCATCTAAATAAAACAACATACAATCTTTGTCTGCATAGAAGGAAACATTGTTTTCAATCACAATCTGAGAACCTGACATCAGGTTTCTCTTTATTTTAGGTATATAATATACATTACTTAAAGTCAGAATATAATTGTTCTTAAACAATAATTTACATTCCCCAACAGCTTCCACTTTCAATGCCTGTCCATTTGCTGTACAAATCTTCGATTCATTTGTCCTTGGGACTGTTATCTTTGACAATCCCTGCATTGAATTAACAATGTGAATTGGTGAAGCTGTATCAAACCACCATGAATTGTTATTACTGTAATTAGTGGTTTCTAAAGAAAATAAGTGGTCAACATTACCTTTCTTGTTTAACCAATCCTTAAAACCTTCACAGTCTTTCTTGAAATGTCCTGTCTTCTTACAGAAGAAGCACTTCAGTTCTTTTTTGTCTTTAAAAGGATTTCCCTTGCTCTTGTTTCCTTTCGTATAAGGAGTGGAAGAGCTTCCTTTGTGAAAGTTGGGATGTTTCTTGAATTTGTTCTTGGACTTCGACATGTGATTAACAACGATCGCCTTTCCTTTGTTTTTGATTTCCGATTCCTCCTGGACACAGATGGAAATCAATTCGTCTAAAGTCCATTTTTCCTTCTGGGTGTTGTAAAGACTTCTCAAGTGACTATATTGATCAGGTAATGAGTTTAATAGAAGGTGTACCAGGAATGAATCGTCAATTTCGACCTTCATTTCCTTTAGCTTGCAAGAGGTGTCAATTCCTTGCAAGATGTATTCCCTGATACTACCCTGTCCATTAAAGTTCATCCTGATCAATTTATTCATAAGGTATCCGGTTTCTGCTTTATCCGATACCTTATATTTGTCCGCAATTGAGGCAAAGTAAACCTTAGCTAGATCAGATTCCGGTATTCCGCCCTTGACAGCATCAGTTATACACTTCTTAATGTATATCAAGGCTATTCTGTTGTGTTTATGCCATTCTTGATGCTTTAGCTTAACTTCATTGGCTGCTGTATCCCCAGGTTCTGGTGGTGGATCTTCTTTGAGAACGTGATCATAGTCCAGAATCCCTAGCATGAGCTCGATGTCCTCTTTCCATTTCTTGTAGTTTACACCATTTAGTGGTGCAAAGTTAGCCACACTCATTGAGTATTGTGCTGAGAGCGACAAAGATCAAGATTGATCAGTTTTAATGAATGATTCTGAATTTTGTCTATAATGGAATAGAATCAATTCCTTTAATTTATGTAGTGACGTAAATCTCGGATTTAATTACCTTTTGTGAAAGCATATTTAATCCGAAATTCAGTCGTGTATAAGTGTTTTGATCAGAACTGCTATGGCAGTATGTGAAAATTTAACATTTTATAAAAATTGCAATTTCTATGTAAGTAAACTGCAATTTCTTAATTGTGATTCTTGACTACTGTGGTAGTATTTGAATCACTAGAATCCAGTTTCACTGTGGTGAAATGTGGATTTCTAGATAAAAGAAGAATGTAAATGTTTAAATACCAAGTATGGTATAAATTGATCAATATAATATTTTAAATTGGGCTTTATTAAAGTCAGACTTCAATTTCAATGTATCATAAATTTATACGGACTTCAATTTCACTTGGTTTTACCCTTTTGATCGGACTTCAAAATTCAAAGGGTTCCCAATTTTGGTCTGTCTTCAAGTCCATTGGTTTCAAATCCGATCGGTCTCTCATCTGAATCGGACATCAATATCGATCGGGTTCCATGTTGATCGGACCTCAATTCCAATCAATTTATTGTTATGATCAGACCTTAATATCGGGCTCTAATTTTACAAGCATGTGAATTTCTATCGGGCATAGTCTTTATGCCAGAATTGAGAACAAAACAACCAGAACTGAATCAAGTGATTTAAACAAAACTATTTGGAATCCATATACCGTTTGTTCCTGATCGATAAATCCCCTACTTTGTGTGCATCAATATGAAGGTTCGGTATGAACCAGTTTACTGGGTTTTTAATAGGAAATACTATTCTGTGTTCTTATATGAATCAGAAATCACAGAAATTGAATCGACGAGTTATGAATCATTCGATCAATAGATTTAACTAATTCAATTCAATGGTTATTGGCTCTGATACCAATTGTTGAAGTAATCCTATTTTGTCACAGATAACCAGTGAATTGAATTAAGCATATAATCGTAAGCGAGTAATCGAACATACCGGGAACGTTTGATGAAGAAATCGTGGTTGTGTTCGTCGATTCCTTTTCCATTTTCCTTACAAGATCCACACTGAAATCTATTCCATGATGGATTGGTTAAAATAGAGAGTTTGTGTTCTGTGTATGGATATGGATACAGAATGGCGCCAAATGGGATTTTTATAGAGGGAAGAGTGAGTGTCAAACGGTACATCCATCATGAACCATTGCCACCTCTTCATTTGTAACTTCCTTTTCACACGTGCATATACATATCTATATATATATACATGCATACAACATATATACATATATGCTTAATGTAAATCATTATAATAAACAATATAATAACAATAAATCATTTAATTGTTATTAATAATTATCTTGTTCCCATTATATATATATAATACATATATATATATATATATTACAAAAAAGGCTTCCACAGATGACATGAAACAACTTGATAAGACTCTCAGCGACTTCGCCAAGGTGCTCGCTGATATCTACATAGACTACACCTCTCTCAAAAGCTCAGTTTCGTCCATGTCCAGCGAATTTACAACGCTGAAGACATCGGTTGGAACACTAGAGGGAGATATGTCTGCTGTGAAGACAAATGTCAACTCTCTGACGACTGACTTAAGCTCTGTAAAGACTGACGTTGGTTCGATGAAGACTATGATCGAACAGCTGCTGCACAAGGCGAATACTCCTGCTCCTGCCCCTGTGCCTGAACCTGAACATTTTACAGCGACAGATCGCATTGAGCTCGGGAAGATCAATCCTGTTATTTCTAGCCTTGAAGACAGATTAGCAAAGATTGAAGCTTGTGTAGGTCTCTCTGGCCAAGAAGACAGAGAACCTACCAACGCTGCTGAATCTACCCATTCCTCCCCCAGTCATCATGAAAAAGAGGGGGAGAAGAGTGCTGAAAACCCTTCCAAGAGCGCTGAAGACCTTTCCCATGATGAATCTATCAGGGGAGAGAAGAACGAAGACTTCACCTTCACTGAAGAGGGTGAGAAGACTATTGAAGCTGAAGCAGCCGCTAGACCTCAGGGAGATGAAAACCCTGAGGTAACCGAGAAGCTCGCCTCTGTATCTGAGGGGGAGCAACTCGAAGAAGACGCTGAAGAATCCGAAGCAGAAGATGATGAAGCCGCCGACATCCCTGATGATGAACCATCTTCTTCTCCAAAGAATGATGATGATGACGAAGATGACGATGACTTCTTTATCGTCAAACCTGCTCCGAAGATCAAAGCTCTTAAGGGAATCTCGATAAATGAACCTTCAGGGGAGCAGACAAAGACAAAGCCCTCAGCCTCTGGAGCTGAGAAAGGCAAAGGCCAAAGCGTCGCTGAAGATGACAATCTGATGATCTTGCTTGAAAAGACGGTTTGTCAGGTACACTAAACATCTCTTACTCCATCCCTCCTCTATCATACACTATCAGTTCCTTTACCCAAGCCTATACACTTGAACCAATTCTCTCTATCTGATTCTACCCAAGTTCTTACTCGTAAGATCGCTGTGTTTCAGCTAGTCCTCTCCCCTGTTTGAGGATATCGCTGAAGGCTCCACAACTGCGACTTCACCAATAATACCAGCTGCCGCTGAAGAAATAATCCCAGTCTTGGATTTGATCTCTGAGACTGATGAACCTGAAGAACAGACTCTCTCACACAGACACAGACCTTCCTTAGCTCCTCAAAAGCTAAGAGAAGAAGAACAGAAGAAAAGAGAGGAAATAATAAAGCGATTCGAGGATCAGCGAATCATTCTAAGGCGTGATCAACTGCCTTCAGTTCCTCCAAAGTTCAGAATTTCAAAAGCTGAATACAAGGAACACCTCAGAGCTGAACGCCTCATCGCTGAAAGAAAGGAAGCTGAAGAAAAATACAGAGAATACGCCATCAAGCTTACTCAAGAATCTGTCAAAGACCCCAAGCTGAAACGTGTTCCCATTCAAGTTCAACGAAAGCTTTGGGAAGAAGCCCAGAAGATCGTGGAAAAGAAAACTAAAGTTTCTCAGACCACCCTGATATGGTGTAAAGAGAAAATACACTTCAGATATCGTCCAGCGAAGATCAACAAGGTATTCATCTCTGGAAGAACCTCTATCGGAGTACCTATTGTTGACATCAAACTTTTCAGAGAAGATGGCCAATCTGAAACCTTTCGCGCTGACACTGTAAAAAGGTATGGTCTCTCTGAATGGCTGGAGATGAGGTTAGCTATCCAAAAATCACAATCTAAGTACAAGGATCATTTCGAAAAGCTGATAAACAGACAGATCGATTTGATATCTTCTTGTGTGGATATTCCTCCTCTTCCTGATCTTAAGCTGAAAAGAAAAAAGCCCTCTCCAAAGAAGAAACGTCAAGATTCAAACTCAGGTCCTGTCATACGAAATGAAACTGGAATTGGTTTCTCTCGCGCTGAAGTACTTGGTCCTGACCCTGATCTATCTGCCCTTGACATTTCTTTGCCACCATGTGAACTTTTCGTCCCTGGTAAAGTCATCAGTAATCCTTATGGAATATTCTTTCTCGACTACGACGAACGTTAATGTTTTCAACGGATCGCTGAGCTTCCAATCACTCCAATCGAATAGCTCAGAGATCTCATCTACTGGTGTGACTTCAGAAAAGACATTCAGGCACGACACCTAAAACCTTTGATTTTTGAAGAAGCGCTGAACAAAAGAAAGCGGGGTGTAACGGTTCCTGACTGGATGATCCCCACTGAAAAGACCCTTGATGAACTTCTCATTAAGGAAGAACCTTTATAAGCTGATATGATCGCCTTTTCTCTATTGTATCAGTTATTCTTCTGTACTTGTAATTTATTTCGCTCGTACTTACAATCTTTTCATTTTTCTTTGTATCGTGATTCAAAGTTTTAAAGAAAGATTTCAGCGAATGTACTTTACTCCATCAATACTGAAAAGATCCCAGAAAACAGTAAAAGGGACAAATATCTTATGAGTTCTTTTTATCCTTATGTTTTTCATTAAATAGCAATTTTCTCTGTTGCTATGTCATAATCAAATAGGGGGAGATTGTTGATCCAAACCCTCTGTGATTTGATAATGACCCTCTCTTAAATACTTAGTGAAAATTGTAAGTAAACAATATGTATCAGAGTTTCACTATCGCTGATAAGTACTAAGATCTTCCAGTACCGCTGATAGGAACTCTCGCTCTTTAAGTTAAACATTCAGCGAAACTGTTCACCATAAATGCTCTGAGTCTGTTCAGTCATTATGGTGATCGTTGATAAGTTAGTTGTTTACTTATGATCCCTGAAGACAAGTTTCACGTCAACAAAGGTTCTACGCTGAAGTCGAAGATCAAGCTCAAGAACTAGCGACAAGTCTCCTAATGAGCTGATGCGGATCAGCGAAGACTCAAATTTGTCCACTCAACGTGAAGTATCAAGTACAAGACTTCAGCTATCGCTGAACTCTATCATTCGCTGATATGAAATGATAGATCGCTGAATCAACGAAAGCTGATCATGAAGTCCTCCGTACAAAATACTTTTGTCTTATCCACCCTTGCACAACTCCGTACGAAATGTCAGAAAAGAACCTCCAAAAATCTGAAATCGTACAACCACTTTGATACTACACTGTTCATCCATACGGCTACTGAGGTTGTCAACCAAGGTCAATGACATGCAACCAACCAGCTGATGACACGTGTAAAGTATATACTGACTTGCATTAAATGCATGCAGTATATAAAGAGATGAACTCACTTCATTTGAAGTAACTTGCTAACTCTGGACAAGTTCAATCTCTTATCTCAAGATAGGTTATTATTAGTAATTTCCTTATCTCTCTTAGTGCAAGAAACCTTAGTGTTCCAACTTGTTTAGATTTAGGTTTATCCTTAATCTTGTTTCCGCAACAAGCTGTAAATTGTTAATGATTTATCAATAAACAATTTAGAAAAGTAAAATCTGTGTGTTTGTATTCAACCCCCCCCCCCCCCCCTTCTACAAACTTGTATAGGCCTTCGGGACCAACAATATATCCAGAGGCCCAGCATGAAAACCAAAAATTCAAAGTATTCCAGAACACTCGACAAGAAGGTACCCTTTTTTCATTTTTTACATATGATTATTTACCAAGACAATTACTGACTTAAGCATCGGAGGGTCGTTGGTTAGCCAACGACCAAACCCCCGACATCGCTTTATCGCAGGATCGCACGACATAGACGATCAGGTCCATGACTTGATCACGCCTCATAGCTCGTCGAACGACTTAATCGCACGGTCTTATAGTCAAAACGACTTTGCAGTCTGAGTTTCTTAACTTAGAAAAACTTCGCGTCTTGAATGTATGCCTTAGTCGCATGTATTTATTTTTGTCAGCGTAATAAAAAACCTTACGATTTATGTGTCAATGGGTGCTTTAATCGCATGCTCTCATATTACGCTCTTACTCTTGCTCTACAATAGGCGACGTAGTTGCATGACTTATCATGTATTCCACAATCAGTTACATAACTAACAACATTTATGTGACGAGATTGTAAATTCGATAAAAAAAAACAACTTCAATTTCATTAGGTCAATATGTTACATCCAAAAAATTGACCACCAACGGCCAGCAAAAACAAAGGAAGTAAAAATTCTTAAACTGCAGGAGGAACATCCATCGCATTATTGCCTGAGGTCCCGACCTGAGGATCATCATCTGCCATTTCCCTCGTTCGACTTAGGGCTTGCAGTTCGTACTGAGCATCGAAAAGCTGAATAGCTAACTCATCGGCGCGTGCCAAAGCCAACCTCTCCCTCTCCAACGCCGCCTCCTCCCTTTTCAAAGCAGACGCCACCAACTCCTCGGCTTTCGACATCACGGCGTACAATGCCAGAGACGACTGGAACGTCTAAAAATACACGAAAAAGTGTTAAACAACGAACGACATCGAACGTTGAAACAAGTCATGAAAGATTGACACTTACTGAGAACGCCAGACTGGCAACCTGAGATCCTATCTCTCTGGCCGGAACCCCGTGAAAACGCTCCCTGAAATATGGAAGCAAACACCTCTCCAAGTGAGGAAACAACGTTGTCCCGTCTAGGACACCATCCGCCATAAAGTTCGACGGCAATGAAAAATTAACCGTCGTGACTTCGGCCGACAACCCCTCGCCCCTGACGGCAGATGATGGGGTTGACATCTTGAACACCGGTCTCGTCATTGTCGCCGAAAGTGCCGAACTTTCCGGTGTCGCGTCCATCGCGCCAGGACGGCTAGATGATACCTTCGCCTTCTTAGGCAGAACAACTCTCGATGAGTTATCAACCCTCGATGACGGTTCCCTCAGGAACGTCTTCCTGGTTCTCTTTTGGCTCGACCCAGCTGTCGAAACGTCTTCATCTCGAAGGGCACGCATGATCTGTTTCCCTCTCGCCTTAGAGACTGATTTCCTCTCAGTCGACACTAACTAGGAAATACATGAAACATCAGATGGAAAATATAAATGGTGAAAATCAACAATCGTAAAATGTTTACCGGTCGTTTCCTCTCGTTCAGCGTCCACCGCCACGTCCTCGTCTTCGACCACCAATTGCCATGTAACGAAAGATCGTTCGTCAACGCTAAGACTCAAGAACTTGTTGATCTTAGCCTGGGAATCCGCAGTCGGGTTCACTTCGTCAAACTGAATCTCTGAGGATAACAGGAGAAGAATGGTAAATAAAAGCCATAAAAATGAAACTCAGAAAATGGCGAAGCATACCTGTCTTATTCCAGCCTGACCGCATCCAATCGCTGCTGGAATCCAGTGAATCGGCAAGAACAAACACATACCTCGACTTCCACCCACGATCATTAACACCAGTTCCCAAAACCAAAGAACGATCACCCCTGAACTTAGAATAAGGACCATAACGCCAGTTCTTATCCTTTTTAACTTGATACGCCGCCAAGAAATCACTCATGATCATAGGAGACTCCCATTTTGCGGACGCTCGCTCAATAACCAGCAAAACTCGCCAAAGTTGGGGCATCAATTGTCCCGGCGACACATCGAAATCCTGCATGAATGACTTAGATAAACCAGAAAACGGCCACTGAAACCCTATCTTAAAAGGATACTCATACAAAGCAATATATCCCTTGGGGCAGTCCATAGAACGAACAATCCCCGGACACCGCAACTCTATATTTGCCGGGATTTTTGCCAAACTCCTAAAAGCATCTAAGTCTACGAGATTCATGATAAGGCTAACAGGTTCCGTCGACATTGTGAATCGGAGGACAGAACAAGATCTTATATAAACGCTCTAAACTGCTAGCTGAATATTCGCAAAGATGAAAATTGGAAATCGCAACAAGTCGAGTCCGCTGATGATCAACACGCGTCCATGTCCTTTCGTATATCCGCCCGGATCTTCGACACTTGTCTTCGACAGCTGGTAGGCATCATCGCACGTCAGTATGACATCACAACTTTTCAACTTCTCGTTCAATTAAAGGCGACCCGGTCTAGTTCCACGACAACCAGGTAAGTCCCTCAACCCAGGTCACAAGTCTAAGCGTTCAACAAGCAAAATTTAAAACTTAAATTTGACATTCAATTTTCAAATTTTGGGGGCAAGCTGTTTGGGCAAAAAATCACGTCGCTCGACCGCGACCAGAACAGGTAAGACGTATGATTAAGGACTATATCTTGTATTAAGATAAGGTCTCTACAAAGACCCAGAACACCATCGTCGTCCCTCATAAAAGGTAAGTCGAGAGTTCCTCACAACGCTCGACCATAGCGTCGCCCGATCCGCACGACTATTATATAAAGACGCGCGACCTCGACCAAAGCTGACGTTAACCATAACCGTTTGTTAAGTGTTTAATGCACGAGTCAAAGTCATTAAGGAGCAACGACTATAACCGACGCAATCATTAAACAGTCAGCGACCGTAACGGACGAAGATCATTACTCCGGCGACCGTTTCCAACCGTTAAGGCCATTAAAGGAGCATTCATGGATGAAGCTAAGGACAAGAAAACTATAAATATCAAGCCCAATCAACATTTCAACACATCGAATATCCGGCGATTAACAACCGAAGCAATATTCAAGAACACATGAAGTGAAGAACCATTATTCTAAGTATCGCTCTCGACGCATGACAACAACCCTCGACCAGCAGTTCACACTTTGTTTCGTACACGACAAACACCTATTTTTACATTCAAACACTTGTACTTTACATTTCGAAGCATTTTCTTCATTTGTATTGTAATCACTGTACGATCGACACCAGTATCCAAGGACATCGCCCCTGATTGGCGACCATAGTGCAGCGACGACACCCACTGTCGTCCGCAGGTTTTTTCCTCGATTGAGGTTTTTCCTGCGTCATCAAATTCCTTGTTTCTTTATTTTATTTATCGTCGCACGTCTCGTTGAAAGATTCTTTCTTTAGTTGTTTAAGTCCACATCGACCTTAAGTTGTCCCGTTGGTGCAATTTTTGGCATTAACAGTGGCCACGTACTCCGCCTCAGCAGTAGATGTGGAGACGCACTATTGCTTCTTGGATGCCCAGCTGACGAGACTGTCGCCCAGGAACTGCACGTGTCCCAAAGTGCTTTTCCGATCCAGCATGCTGCCTGCATGGTCCGTGTCCGAATAAGCCGTAAGCTCAAAACCTGTCTCTTTCGGGTACCACAAGCCAAGATCAGCATTACCTTTTAAGTAATGAAAAATTTGTTTGACCACAATTAAGTGAGACTCTTTTGGTTTTGATTGAAAATGGGCGATAGAAATGTTGAAAACATTAAAGAACCTATCATTCCTCGGTAGATTTTGGTGTCCAAGTCCTTTCCGTTAGGATCGGCGTGTAACCGCGTACCGGGGGAAATGGGAGTTTTTGTCGCCGCAGACTGTTCCATCTGGTATTTCCGAAGAATATCCCGGATGTACTTAGCCTGGTTAATGAATATCCCGGTCGACAGTTGCTTAATTTGAAGACCGAGGAAAAAATTCATTTGGTTTAGCATACTCATTTGAAAATACTGTCCCATGAGTTTTGAAAAGTTCTTACAGTACTGAGGGTTTGTTGAGCCAAAAATAATGTCGTCAACATAGACTTGGATTAAAATTATATGGCCTTTTTCATTCTTAATAAATAAAGTAGTGTCGATTTTACCTTTTGAAAAACCTGCTTTGATTAAGAATTTGGACAAAGCGTCATACCAGGCACGTGGAGATTGCTTAAGACCGTATAAAGCCTTGTCGAGGATGTATACGTGGTTTGGCTTGGAGTCATCCATGAACCCGTCCGGTTGCGAGACGTACACTTCTTCCTTGATTATGCCGTTGAGGAAGGCGGTCTTGACATCCATTTGGAAGACCGTGAAGTTCTTGTGTGCGGCGTATGCAAGGAACATACGTATGGCTTCTATTCTGGCTACCGGAGCGTATGTCTCATCGTAGTCGATTCCCTCTTGCTGGAGGTATCCTTTGGCCACGAGGTGTGCCTTGTTCAATACGATGATTCCATCTTCGTCTTTCTTGTTCTTGAATATCCACTTGGTTTCGATAACCGTCTTGTTGGCTGGACGTGGGACATGTCGCCATACTTTGAGGGCCTCAAACTGGTTGAGTTCCTCTTGCATCGCCATTACCCAGTCCAGATCATTAAGAGCTTCAGAGATGGTGTTGGGCTCGATTTTGCTTAGGAAGCCGGAAAACAAGCAGAAGTTGGCAGAGGCACCTCGCATCTGAACCGGAGTGAAAGGATCGTCGATTATCTGATGGAGAGGGTGTGCTTTTGTCCATTTGGTGGTGTGTGGAAGCCGTTGGTGAGTCGCATGAGAGGTGTCCGGGTCCACATACTCACCGGGGGGAAGGTCTTGAACGGCTTCAAGAGATGAAGGACGGTTCCTTGGAGGAGATGGTACGGGATTCGCCGTTGGTTGGGCAACTTTTGGGGAATCCAGTGGTTGATCCTTTTGAGTTGTTGAGGACGAATCTTCCGGAGCGATCTCCAGAATGGGCACTGGTTCCTCCGATGGAATCTCTGTTTCAGTAGTTGTGTTCGTTGAACTTTGAGGAGATTCCAGAGTTAGAGCTGGAGTGCTTGTTGACGGCGGCGAACCGGAGAGATTCGTCGAGTCTTTTAGTTGAGCAGCTCTATCCCTAGGTTGCACAATTACACGAGGATTAGACATATTAAAGAATTCATCATAAAAATGCTCAAAAAGTAAATCTAAATCAGAAAGATGTGATGTTGACGTAGATGCGTGATTTGGATTTACTGGGGTTTGTGTAGATCCCGAACGAAAGTGTTCGGAAGCTAACACGCCAGTTAATGCGGGTTCTGAACTGAGTTGTTCAGAAGCCAAATCCGCGGCTTCGTCAAACGTCACGTTTACGCTTGCGATGACGGATTTGGTCCGTTTGTTGTAAACGTGGAAGGCTTTAGCCTGCATGGAGTATCCGATGAACACTCCTTCATCTGCCTTTGGACTAAATTTTCCGAGATCATCCTTGTCGTTCAGAACGAAGCAAGTGCACCCGAACGCCCGAAAATACTTGATATTTGGGATTCGGTTGTTGATGATCTCATACGGGGTTTTGTTGAACCGTTTGTTGATGATGGAACGGTTTTGCGTGTAGCAAGCGGTCGCAACGGCTTCAGCCCAGAGAAATAACGGCAGCTTCGATTGCGATAGCATGGTGCGAGCGGCTTTGACAAGGGTACGGTTCCGCCGTTCTACCACTCCGTTTTGCTGAGGAGTCCTTGCGGCAAAAAAGTTGTGTGAGATGCCTACTGATGTCAGATACCCGTCCAGCACATGGTTCTTGAATTCCGTCCCGTTGTCCGTCCTGATTGATTGAACTAGCTGACATAGGTTCAGTTGGATGGTCTTCAGGTGGGTGATGATCAGCTTCGGGGTCTCGTCTTTCGAGTGCAGGAACTTCACCCATGTGTAGCGTGAGAAATCGTTGACCATCACCAGGACATATTTCTTCTTGTTGATGCTCTGAACGTGCATCGGTCCACACAAATCCATATGGATGAGTTCGAGGGAACGGGATGTGCTCGGAGCAGTCTTTGGCTTGTGAGTGGCACGCTTCATCTTGCCCATTTCGCTTGCCCCGAAGAGTTTATCCTTCTCGAACTTGAGCTCGGGCATGCCTTTGATGTGTCCGCCTAGCACCAATTTGTTGATGTTCTTGAAGTTGAGGTGCGAGAGTCGTCGATGCCAGATCCATGCTTGTTGTGAGTTGGCCTTCGACATGAGGCAGAGTGAATCATCGGTCTTCAGGGATGAGAGGTCGATGGTGTATAGGTTGGTTTTCTGAGTTCCAACGAGTAATTCCTTTTCGTCTTCAGTACGGACGCTACACCTTTTAGCTTTGAAGTTAACCTTGAGATCTTTGTCGCAGAATTGGCCGATGCTGAACAGGTTGTGTCCCAATCCTGCGACGTATGACACCTTCTTGATGGTGATCTTGTCTTAAACGATGTCGCCATAACCCATAATTGGCGCTTTGTCGTCGTTCCCAAATCTCATGTCTCCGCAGTATTTCTCGGTGAATTTCGTGAGTAGCTCCCTCCTTCCGGTCATGTGCTTGGAGCATCCTGAGTCAAAGTACCAAACATGACCGTCTTGCAAAAACGAGTTTAGGGATTTTTAGGTACCCATTTGAAAATGGGTCCTGGAGGGTTAGGTTTAACACCTGACTGGGGAACCCATTTTGAATTGGGCTTCCTTTTGGGCTTACGAGATTTATGCTTAGGTTTAGAATTAAAGACATGATAAGAACCAAACCAATCAGATGCATAACGATTATCATCAAAATCATTCAATCCACATGATAAGAACAAAAACAATCATGGGATATTTGAATCAATTGTTGTATGGAATAAAGACTTACGGAAATTTAATACTTTGTTCAACAGAATTATTCAAATCATGAAAACCACAATTATTAATGCTTTTCCTAGAATTGAAAGCAGAATTAAATGACTTTGACTCCGACTTGCTCTTGTTAGATCCTTTGGCTACCCACTTTGGTTTGTCTTGTTTGGCCCAACCATTTTTATTTGAAAAATCATTAACAGCATGGTCAGCAGAGTTTGAGTAGGAAGGATTTCTATCATTTGATCGACTGGTCTTTGTCGCGTCTGTGAACGTTTTTGAGAATGAGAATCGGCTTTTGAAACGTTGTTCACAGACGGGGGTCTTGAGTTTTGAAGAACACTCGCCTTTAAGAAATTTGACCGGTGGATTTACTGCCTTAGACAGAAAGTCGGTGGGGTTTGGAAGAGGTTTGTCTTATTCAAACTTAGCAAACTCTTCATATAAACTTTCAAGTTTCATCGGAACTCATAAAAGCATACAAATCAATATCAGACACAGATGGAACAGGATTGGTTGAGGGAGGTGAGGAACACTTTGAGTCTGTGTTTTCAGAAGAATCTGTTGCGGAAGCTTTTTGAAATTCAAAGTTAAGATTCTTTTGAACACAGTCATCTTGATACTCTTTTCCTTTTCTAAAAGATGTTTTGCCAATAAAGGCCTTACACGAAGATGTATCTGATTAGTCCGAGGAAGGTTCGAGTAGATTTACCTTTTCTTTTTGGAGTTGGTCAAACTTCTCTTGGAGTTGACTTTTACTCACTTGCTCTGGCATCACTTCTGTTGCCAAGGCAGACAGTTTGGATATGAGCCGATTGATTTCTACCCGAAGGAGTTCCTTGTCCTCAATAGATGCAGCTCCGGTTATGGTGGATTTTAGTTTCTCAAGTTCAGTTAAAATCTCTTGTTTTTCCTTTTGAAAATTAGTCCTTTCCTTTTCGAGTGTCTCCTCTAACTCGACTATTTTTTATTCCAAAACAAGAGGAGGAACATAGCGTTTAAACTCATCCGTCTTAGTTTTGGATTCAGGTGCAGGGGCCTCTGTTGATCCAAACCCTCTGTGATTTGATAATGACCCTCTCTTAAATACTTTGTGAAAATTGTAAATAAACAATATGTATCAGAGTTTCACTATCGATGATAAGTACTAAGACTTACAGTACCACTGATAGGAACTCTCACTCTTTAGATTAAACATTCAGCGAACACTCTTCACCATAATGCTCTGAGCCTGTTCAGTCCTTATGGTGATCGTTGATAAGTTAGTTGTTTACTTATGATCCCTGAAGACAAGTTTCACGTCAACATAGGTTCTACGCTGAAGTCGAAGATCAAGCTCAAGAACCAGCGACAAATCTCCTAATGAACTGATGCGGATCAGCGAAGACTCAGATTTGTCCACTCAACGTGAAGTATCAAGTACAAGACTTCAGCTATCGCTGAACTTTGTCATTCACTGATATAGAATGATAAAGCGCTGAATCAACGTAAGCTGATCATGAAGTCCTCCGTACAAAGTACTTTTGTCTTAACCACCCTTGCACATCTCCGTACGATATGTCAGAAAAGAACCTCCTTATTGTCTGAAATCGTACAACCACTCTGATTCTACAATGTGCACCATGCGGCTACTAAGGTTGTCTACAAAGGTCAATGACATACAACCAATCAGCTGCTGCCACGTGTAAAGTATAAACTGCCATGCATTAAATGCATGCAGTATATAAGAAGGACTCAAGCTTCATTTTTGAAGCACTCGTAAACTCTGGTCGAGTCATCCTTCTTATCTTGAGATAGGTTATTATTAGTAATTTCCTTCTCTTTCTTAGTGCAAGAAACTTAGTGTTCCAACTTGTTTAGATTTAGGTTTATCCTTAATCTTGTTCCGCAACAAGCTGTAAATTGTTAATGATTTATCAATAAACAATTTAGAAAAGTAAAATATGTGTGTTTGTATTCAACCCCCCCCCCCCTTCTACAAACTTGTATAGCCCTTCGGGACCAACAGCCTCATCCTTTTTAGAGGAATCCTTGGGCTTTGCAACCTTGTAGCCGTCAAAGTAGTCATTCGAATGGTACTTGGATTTATTTTTCTTGTAAGAATAGTTGAGAGCTTCATACGCAAAGGTTAATTGCATTTTAGTGGTGTGTGCGCGTTTGTATTCCTCAGTTTCCTCTTCCTTTTCCTCTAGAGGTCCGGTCCATTTGATCTTATATTCGGGGTATTTTCTATCAAAGCCAAAGAAATTAAACTCGTATAGAGTAGGCCTCATAGTCAAAACCCTTTTTAGATAATGTGGGTTGTCATACCCAATTCCCCATTCTTTATTGAAATAAGTGAATTCCTTAGGTTTGTTCATATGTATCGTTTGATCAGTTTGACCTCGTTGATGGAGTTTGGTTTCAAGATCAGTTATTTTAGCAACAAATTCTTTGTGTTGAATTTGAAGAGAGGAGCATTGATAGATAATCTCTGCTTTCTCATCCTCACACTGATCAAGCTTTGAATTTAATTAAAATATCTTGGCCCTTAGGTCCTTTGGTGCTATGGAAAGATTTGTACATTTTTCTTTAAGGTTAGCATTGTCGGACTTGTACTTTTCAGTGATTCTCTTTTCAACATCTAGCTTTTCTTTTAAAGAATTAATTTCAAGCAGTTGTTCATTAGTGGAAGCCTTATAGGAGTCTATTCTTTGAACAAGTAATTTCATCTGATCGACTAAGCCTTGGTGGATAGGGATACATACCTGACAAAGAGCTCCTTTTTCTGATGGAGGAGAGTAGTTACCCATGAAAGCATCGGCATCTTCAGAGTTGCTTTCATCGTCGGAACGGTTCATCCAGAAGTTGTCTGAAACCAATAGTGCCTTTCCTGCAGCTTTTTGTTCTGCTAACAGCAGTTTCGCCTTGTAGTATTCCACGTTACGTACAACGGGCTTTCGGCAGTCTTTGGCAAAGTGGCCCAATTTACCGCAGTTATAGCACGTGACTGGCTCATTCTTCTTCTTTGACTCGGGCTTTCGTTCGTTCTTATTCCTTATGATCTGATTGCTTGTGCTCGTCAGACTTTCTCTTTCCTTCATATTTCTCTTTATAATCGTGGCGCTTGTTGGGAGTAGTAGAGTAGCGCTGATTATTAGAGGAAGGTTTCTTGAAGAACTTCTTTCTTTGAAAAGACTTGATGATCAGGGCAAACTCTTCATATAAACTTTCAAGTTTCATCGGAACTCATAAAAGCATACAAATCAATATCAGACACAGATGGAACAGGATTGGTTGAGGGAGGTGAGGAACACTTTGAGTCTGTGTTTTCAGAAGAATCTGTTGCGGAAGCTTTTTGAAATTCAAAGTTAAGATTCTTTTGAACACAGTCATCTTGATACTCTTTTCCTTTTCTAAAAGATGTTTTGCCAATAAAGGCCTTACACGAAGATGTATCTGATTAGTCCGAGGAAGGTTCGAGTAGATTTACCTTTTCTTTTTGGAGTTGGTCAAACTTCTCTTGGAGTTGACTTTTACTCACTTGCTCTGGCATCACTTCTGTTGCCAAGGCAGACAGTTTGGATATGAGCCGATTGATTTCTACCCGAAGGAGTTCCTTGTCCTCAATAGATGCAGCTCCGGTTATGGTGGATTTTAGTTTCTCAAGTTCAGTTAAAATCTCTTGTTTTTCCTTTTGAAAATTAGTCCTTTCCTTTTCGAGTGTCTCCTCTAACTCGACTATTTTTTATTCCAAAACAAGAGGAGGAACATAGCGTTTAAACTCATCCGTCTTAGTTTTGGATTCAGGTGCAGGGGCCTCTGTTGATCCAAACCCTCTGTGATTTGATAATGACCCTCTCTTAAATACTTTGTGAAAATTGTAAATAAACAATATGTATCAGAGTTTCACTATCGATGATAAGTACTAAGACTTACAGTACCACTGATAGGAACTCTCACTCTTTAGATTAAACATTCAGCGAACACTCTTCACCATAATGCTCTGAGCCTGTTCAGTCCTTATGGTGATCGTTGATAAGTTAGTTGTTTACTTATGATCCCTGAAGACAAGTTTCACGTCAACATAGGTTCTACGCTGAAGTCGAAGATCAAGCTCAAGAACCAGCGACAAATCTCCTAATGAACTGATGCGGATCAGCGAAGACTCAGATTTGTCCACTCAACGTGAAGTATCAAGTACAAGACTTCAGCTATCGCTGAACTTTGTCATTCACTGATATAGAATGATAAAGCGCTGAATCAACGTAAGCTGATCATGAAGTCCTCCGTACAAAGTACTTTTGTCTTAACCACCCTTGCACATCTCCGTACGATATGTCAGAAAAGAACCTCCTTATTGTCTGAAATCGTACAACCACTCTGATTCTACAATGTGCACCATGCGGCTACTAAGGTTGTCTACAAAGGTCAATGACATACAACCAATCAGCTGCTGCCACGTGTAAAGTATAAACTGCCATGCATTAAATGCATGCAGTATATAAGAAGGACTCAAGCTTCATTTTTGAAGCACTCGTAAACTCTGGTCGAGTCATCCTTCTTATCTTGAGATAGGTTATTATTAGTAATTTCCTTCTCTTTCTTAGTGCAAGAAACTTAGTGTTCCAACTTGTTTAGATTTAGGTTTATCCTTAATCTTGTTCCGCAACAAGCTGTAAATTGTTAATGATTTATCAATAAACAATTTAGAAAAGTAAAATATGTGTGTTTGTATTCAACCCCCCCCCCCCCTTCTACAAACTTGTATAGCCCTTCGGGACCAACAGCCTCATCCTTTTTAGAGGAATCCTTGGGCTTTGCAACCTTGTAGCCGTCAAAGTAGTCATTCGAATGGTACTTGGATTTATTTTTCTTGTAAGAATAGTTGAGAGCTTCATACGCAAAGGTTAATTGCATTTTAGTGGTGTGTGCGCGTTTGTATTCCTCAGTTTCCTCTTCCTTTTCCTCTAGAGGTCCGGTCCATTTGATCTTATATTCGGGGTATTTTCTATCAAAGCCAAAGAAATTAAACTCGTATAGAGTAGGCCTCATAGTCAAAACCCTTTTTAGATAATGTGGGTTGTCATACCCAATTCCCCATTCTTTATTGAAATAAGTGAATTCCTTAGGTTTGTTCATATGTATCGTTTGATCAGTTTGACCTCGTTGATGGAGTTTGGTTTCAAGATCAGTTATTTTAGCAACAAATTCTTTGTGTTGAATTTGAAGAGAGGAGCATTGATAGATAATCTCTGCTTTCTCATCCTCACACTGATCAAGCTTTGAATTTAATTAAAATATCTTGGCCCTTAGGTCCTTTGGTGCTATGGAAAGATTTGTACATTTTTCTTTAAGGTTAGCATTGTCGGACTTGTACTTTTCAGTGATTCTCTTTTCAACATCTAGCTTTTCTTTTAAAGAATTAATTTCAAGCAGTTGTTCATTAGTGGAAGCCTTATAGGAGTCTATTCTTTGAACAAGTAATTTCATCTGATCGACTAAGCCTTGGTGGATAGGGATACATACCTGACAAAGAGCTCCTTTTTCTGATGGAGGAGAGTAGTTACCCATGAAAGCATCGGCATCTTCAGAGTTGCTTTCATCGTCGGAACGGTTCATCCAGAAGTTGTCTGAAACCAATAGTGCCTTTCCTGCAGCTTTTTGTTCTGCTAACAGCAGTTTCGCCTTGTAGTATTCCACGTTACGTACAACGGGCTTTCGGCAGTCTTTGGCAAAGTGGCCCAATTTACCGCAGTTATAGCACGTGACTGGCTCATTCTTCTTCTTTGACTCGGGCTTTCGTTCGTTCTTATTCCTTATGATCTGATTGCTTGTGCTCGTCAGACTTTCTCTTTCCTTCATATTTCTCTTTATAATCGTGGCGCTTGTTGGGAGTAGTAGAGTAGCGCTGATTATTAGAGGAAGGTTTCTTGAAGAACTTCTTTCTTTGAAAAGACTTGATGATCAGGGCAAACTCTTCATATAAACTTTCAAGTTTCATCGGAACTCATAAAAGCATACAAATCAATATCAGACACAGATGGAACAGGATTGGTTGAGGGAGGTGAGGAACACTTTGAGTCTGTGTTTTCAGAAGAATCTGTTGCGGAAGCTTTTTGAAATTCAAAGTTAAGATTCTTTTGAACACAGTCATCTTGATACTCTTTTCCTTTTCTAAAAGATGTTTTGCCAATAAAGGCCTTACACGAAGATGTATCTGATTAGTCCGAGGAAGGTTCGAGTAGATTTACCTTTTCTTTTTGGAGTTGGTCAAACTTCTCTTGGAGTTGACTTTTACTCACTTGCTCTGGCATCACTTCTGTTGCCAAGGCAGACAGTTTGGATATGAGCCGATTGATTTCTACCCGAAGGAGTTCCTTGTCCTCAATAGATGCAGCTCCGGTTATGGTGGATTTTAGTTTCTCAAGTTCAGTTAAAATCTCTTGTTTTTCCTTTTGAAAATTAGTCCTTTCCTTTTCGAGTGTCTCCTCTAACTCGACTATTTTTTATTCCAAAACAAGAGGAGGAACATAGCGTTTAAACTCATCCGTCTTAGTTTTGGATTCAGGTGCAGGGGCCTCTGTTGATCCAAACCCTCTGTGATTTGATAATGACCCTCTCTTAAATACTTTGTGAAAATTGTAAATAAACAATATGTATCAGAGTTTCACTATCGATGATAAGTACTAAGACTTACAGTACCACTGATAGGAACTCTCACTCTTTAGATTAAACATTCAGCGAACACTCTTCACCATAATGCTTTGAGCCTGTTCAGTCCTTATGGTGATCGTTGATAAGTTAGTTGTTTACTTATGATCCCTGAAGACAAGTTTCACGTCAACATAGGTTCTACGCTGAAGTCGAAGATCAAGCTCAAGAACCAGCGACAAATCTCCTAATGAACTGATGCGGATCAGCGAAGACTCAGATTTGTCCACTCAACGTGAAGTATCAAGTACAAGACTTCAGCTATCGCTGAACTTTGTCATTCACTGATATAGAATGATAAAGCGCTGAATCAACGTAAGCTGATCATGAAGTCCTCCGTACAAAGTACTTTTGTCTTAACCACCCTTGCACATCTCCGTACGATATGTCAGAAAAGAACCTCCTTATTGTCTGAAATCGTACAACCACTCTGATTCTACAATGTGCACCATGCGGCTACTAAGGTTGTCTACAAAGGTCAATGACATACAACCAATCAGCTGCTGCCACGTGTAAAGTATAAACTGCCATGCATTAAATGCATGCAGTATATAAGAAGGACTCAAGCTTCATTTTTGAAGCACTCGTAAACTCTGGTCGAGTCATCCTTCTTATCTTGAGATAGGTTATTATTAGTAATTTCCTTCTCTTTCTTAGTGCAAGAAACTTAGTGTTCCAACTTGTTTAGATTTAGGTTTATCCTTAATCTTGTTCCGCAACAAGCTGTAAATTGTTAATGATTTATCAATAAACAATTTAGAAAAGTAAAATATGTGTGTTTGTATTCAACCCCCCCCCCCCTTCTACAAACTTGTATAGCCCTTCGGGACCAACAGCCTCATCCTTTTTAGAGGAATCCTTGGGCTTTGCAACCTTGTAGCCGTCAAAGTAGTCATTCGAATGGTACTTGGATTTATTTTTCTTGTAAGAATAGTTGAGAGCTTCATACGCAAAGGTTAATTGCATTTTAGTGGTGTGTGCGCGTTTGTATTCCTCAGTTTCCTCTTCCTTTTCCTCTAGAGGTCCGGTCCATTTGATCTTATATTCGGGGTATTTTCTATCAAAGCCAAAGAAATTAAACTCGTATAGAGTAGGCCTCATAGTCAAAACCCTTTTTAGATAATGTGGGTTGTCATACCCAATTCCCCATTCTTTATTGAAATAAGTGAATTCCTTAGGTTTGTTCATATGTATCGTTTGATCAGTTTGACCTCGTTGATGGAGTTTGGTTTCAAGATCAGTTATTTTAGCAACAAATTCTTTGTGTTGAATTTGAAGAGAGGAGCATTGATAGATAATCTCTGCTTTCTCATCCTCACACTGATCAAGCTTTGAATTTAATTAAAATATCTTGGCCCTTAGGTCCTTTGGTGCTATGGAAAGATTTGTACATTTTTCTTTAAGGTTAGCATTGTCGGACTTGTACTTTTCAGTGATTCTCTTTTCAACATCTAGCTTTTCTTTTAAAGAATTAATTTCAAGCAGTTGTTCATTAGTGGAAGCCTTATAGGAGTCTATTCTTTGAACAAGTAATTTCATCTGATCGACTAAGCCTTGGTGGATAGGGATACATACCTGACAAAGAGCTCCTTTTTCTGATGGAGGAGAGTAGTTACCCATGAAAGCATCGGCATCTTCAGAGTTGCTTTCATCGTCGGAACGGTTCATCCAGAAGTTGTCTGAAACCAATAGTGCCTTTCCTGCAGCTTTTTGTTCTGCTAACAGCAGTTTCGCCTTGTAGTATTCCACGTTACGTACAACGGGCTTTCGGCAGTCTTTGGCAAAGTGGCCCAATTTACCGCAGTTATAGCACGTGACTGGCTCATTCTTCTTCTTTGACTCGGGCTTTCGTTCGTTCTTATTCCTTATGATCTGATTGCTTGTGCTCGTCAGACTTTCTCTTTCCTTCATATTTCTCTTTATAATCGTGGCGCTTGTTGGGAGTAGTAGAGTAGCGCTGATTATTAGAGGAAGGTTTCTTGAAGAACTTCTTTCTTTGAAAAGACTTGATGATCAGGGCCATAGCTTTATTTATTTCAGACAGCTCAGGGTCAGAGTCGCTTTCCTCTATTTCTTCAGCTTCTGGTTCTGATTCACTGGTCTCTTGGGTTCTCTTGGAGTGACGGCTGGATGACTTGCCGCTTTTTGAAGACACAAGAGCGAGTTATTTATTTCAGACAGCTCAGGGTCAGAGTCGCTTTCCTCTATTTCTTCAGCTTCTGGTTCTGATTCACTGGTCTCTTGGGTTCTCTTGGAGTGACGGCTGGATGGCTTGTGACCTGGAAGATGATTTCTGAGTGCTCATTGTCTCTATGACTTCATCCTCGTCTTGCATGAGCATCTCATAAAGCTCATGGATTGAGACGTTCTCAATCAGATTGTTCTGATTGATATGAGAAGCGAACACTTTCCATTCTGCAGGAGATTATTTAAGAACTTGAGGCCATTCTCCGTGTTAGATCGAGTGATCGTGTTTTTGTGGAGCTCGTTCAGAAGAAGGCAGAATCGTTCATATGCCTGAGTTATTGATTCGCCTTTTCGCTGCTTGAAGTCGTCATATAGGGTGATGCAGCTGTTGACCTTCAATTGGTTTCCCACTTTACTCCCTCTCATCATCTTCTCGACTTGATCCCACATGCCTTTGGAGGTATGCTTAAAGCTATCAATGGCCGTGTAGATCTCGTTTGGCAAACCCTGAACCAAATACCTCTTTGCATGTTGCTCTCTAGTGAATCGGTTTTGTTCTTCTTCAGTCATCGTGGCGAACGTCTTCGGTTTTGCCTGTTGTGGAGGACCACCTTCGACTTGGGCAGGAACAACTTGCATTGGGGTTTCTTGTGGGCCTTCAGTGAGAGCTTGCCAGATGTATTCGAAGTTATCTTTAGATTCGACAAAGATAATGAATCTGTCTCGCCATTGACTGTATTCGCCTCGATAGAGAGTTGGAGGCTTAGAGTTGGTACCGATTGCTAGCGCATCGCGAGACATCGTGAAGTATGCACTAACGTGATCGTCAGACAGTAGTGTCGATTCAAGGTGAAATCCTAACGCAAGGCACTACGAGTGACAGTCCTAACGCATGGTCTAAGAGTGAAATTAACTAAGACTGGTAAGAAATCAAATCAGACTTACCGGATAGGAATCCGGATAAAGGTGTCTGATCAGGAAGTGTCCGGATCAGAATTGTGTGAAGTGTCCGAACAATTAGAGTAACCGGATAAATATGAGGTTGCCGGATAACTCAAGGTTACCGGGTAAATCAAACTTACCGAAAAAAGGAAGTGACCGGATAAAGCAAAGTGACCGAGTAAAATAAACTAACCGGGAATAATATCTTATCGGATAAAGGGGTAACCGGGAACTGGAGTAATCCGGATACAATTGTAATCCGGGAAACTACCGGAAACTTCCGGAAACACAAGTTTCCCGGAAACAACTAAGCAATTCGGACAAGAAGCGTCCGGAAAGTAGCGAATTTTAGAACTTACCCGGATACACTAAGAACTTCCTGATAGATCGACTGGCGTCCGGACACGGCGGCTGGACTGAAAAATCGGATCGATGAAACACTAGGGTTGCTCGATTTCTTTGCTGAAAGGTTAGATATCGACCACAACACGGAAACTAACAAACCCAAATCAATTTCTAAGCAAATAATAATGATTTTGAAGCAAAAAATTTGAACTTTTTAAAGAACAGAGACAAAAACCCAAAACACTGATTTGCTAAGAAAAACTACTCAATCAATCGAATTAGAATCTGGAAAGATGCAGAAATACTAATAGAACCAATATGAATCGAATGCAATAAACAGAATCACGCGATTTGACCAGAAATCAATTAATGAGATATTGGATTTTAAGAACAGTCGATAGAAAAACAACTAAAACTTACCAGAAACCTTTGAATCACCTTGAATCGAATCGTCTGTATGCTCTGATACCAATTGTGGATCCCAGATTAGTGCAATACAGTAGAAATCACGAACAAATAATCAATAAGAACAATATGATTTCAATTTGCCATCCATCTATTTCATAACCATTCAGAGAATTCAATAGTACAATTACAATAGTTAATGGACGATTAACCTAAACAATTAGGCTAAACAAGCTGATCGACAGAGTCTCCTCAGTGGTCGACTAGCCTCCTCCTCCAGCTCTTCAACAAAACCAAAGACCTGCTAAGAAGAAACGTGCATCCTCATCCTCAGGGCATGCTATACGAAATGAAACCGGAATCAAATTCTCAAGGGAAGCAGTGATCAGTGAACCCTATGGTATCAGCCTTAACCCTCACACTGCCACCAGATGAACCTTTCATCCTTGGTGAAGTGATCAGTGAACCCTATGGTATCATTTTTTAGACTGGAATGGTATCATGCGCTTTCAACGTTACTCCGAACTACCCATCAGCCCAGTGAACCATCTAAGAGACCTCATCTACTGGTGCAACAAATCAAGACTATGACTCTACTTCAAAACCCAGGTGCTAAACGAAGCAAAAATCAGAAGACAAAAGGGTGAAGTTGTCCCTGATTGGATGATCCTAGAGACGAGTGCCTTCGATGAACTACTCTTCAAAGATGAACCACTCTAACTGATAGATCTCCTTGAATTCTTCTATTTATTAGGTGTAAACTTTCAGTACTTGTATTTATTTCATTGTACTTATATTTTTTCAACTTCCCTTGTAATCTATTTTACGAAGTAATGAAAAAATTCAATGAAGTACTTTACTCCATCAGTACTTAAAAAGATCCCTGAAAACAGTAAATGGGACACGAACTTATGAGTCCTTTTCATCCTTATGTTTTTAACTTAGCAATTTTCTTATGTTGCTTTGTCATCATCAAATAGGGGGAGATTATTGATCCAAACCCTTCAGTGATTTGATGATGACCCTTAGAATCACTTAGTGAAACACTGCTCGTAATTGTTCCTTAGTGATAAATGTACATCAGTGATAAATGAGCTTGTTTAGTTTCGCTGATGATCACTGATTAATTATCTGTAAATGTTTATTTGTAATCCCTGAAGACAAATTTCGCGACAACGGAAGTTCATCGCTGAAATCAAAGACAGCGATCGCTGATCATGAAGCCTGTTCTACAAGAAACGTTTGTCTTATCTCCTTGCACACTTTTGAACAATTTGTCATAGGGACATGCCTTTATCCAGAATCGTACAAATCACTCTGCCAACTACACTGTTCATCATACGGCCAAAAGCATGTTTGCAAAAGTCAGAATCATGCAACCAACCAAGTGTTGACACGTGTAAAGTCCTCCTGACATGCATTAAATGCATGTAGTATAAATAGGAGGAATGCCTTCATTTTGAAGGTGGCTATCCCTAAACTACTTAGTGCCTTAAGAAAATTATCCTTAGTTTTCTTAACTTCTCTCTTTTTTATTCTTAGTGCAAGAATTCTTAGTGATTCTCATACTTTGTTTAGATTAGGTCAAGTACTTAATCTTATTCCGCAACAAGCTGTAAATTGTTCTGATTTATTAATAAACAATTTAGAAACTATAAACTCTTGTGTGTTTGTATTCAACCCCCTCCCCTTTTACAAACTAACTTGTATAACCCTATAGGACCAACAACATACCTGATGATCAGAGAACATTTATTCATAGATCAAGAGATGACTGTCAAATATAAAATCTTAATCATTGATGTAATAGTTGACCACTAAAGAGTTATTCACGGTTTAGCATTCCAAGCTCACTGATGAGAAAGTTGAATCTTGTCTCAACAAGAGGTTTGGTAAAGATATCAACGAGCTGATAGTCAGTGGGAATAAAATGAAGTTTTAAATCTCTATTCATCACATGATCTCTGATAAAATGATATCTGATTTCAATGTCTTTGGGTTTTAAGTGTAGCATAGGGTTGTTTGCCATAGCGATGGCACTAGTGATGTCGCAATAGATAGGAATATTTGATAGCTGAAGGTCATAGTCTATGAGTTAGTTTCTCATCCATAAGGCATGAGCACAACAACTACCAGCAGCTACATACTCAGCTTCAGCGGTTGAGGTGGACACTGAGTTTTGCTTTTTACTTGTCCAACTCACCAGCTTTCCACCTAGGATTGGACAGCCTCCAGTGGTGCTTTTTATATCCAATTTGCAACCTGCAAAATCACTACCTGAATAGGCAGTTAGATCGAACCCTAAGTCCTTGGGATACTAAAGACCTAGGTTGGGTGTCTGAATATTCACTTTACAGCGATCAGATGTGATTCTTTGGGTACTGATTGATATCGTGCAAATGAATAGGTAGAATACATGATATCAGGTTGACTAGTTGTAAGATATAAAAGAGAGCCGATCATTCCTCTATAGGCAGTAACATTAACAGGTTTCCCATTTGGGTCCTTGTTTAGTGTCAACGAAGGTGCTATAGGAGTTTTCATTGTTGATCTTTGAGTAAGATTAAACTTTTTCAACATATCTTTAACGTACTTACCTTGGTGAATAAATGTACCTTTATCGCTTTGCTCAATTCTAAGCCCAAGGAAGTATGTTAGTTCAACCATCATACTCATCTTATATTCTTTCTTCATTCGTTCAGCGAATCGAGTACAGAGAGATGGGTTAGTGGATTCAAATATAATGTCATCGACATATATCTGAACAAGTATAATATGCAATAAATGCAAGACATAAATGGAGCTCTACATTGAGCCATTAAAACCAGACAAATGTCCTCAAGACTCTTTTAAGTCAAAACAGAGCTAAAATGCTCAAAACCCATTTGACCGACCAATTACGGTCCTCAAATAATAAAACGCATTTAAAATGAGTTTATGCAAACACATACCTCAAAGATATGATTAACCCAAAACTTATCATTGGTTGAGACAAACCATTTCCAAATGAACTCATACCCGTATATTTCCAAAATGTCTCATAACACGATAACATGCATTTCCAAATGGATTATAAAATCAAATACACCAAAAATGCGTAAATCATCAAATAGACTCTCCTTGTACAATAAATCACCAAAAGAACACATTTATGAGATTTACCCATCAAAATATCAAAATTCAAATATGAGCATTTCATGAGATTTATCAAATATGAACACTTTGTCAAATACTCAACACGTTGATAACTATCAAGTAAACACATTTTTTTATTCAAAATACATATTTGGGCATGTACATAGTTTTCACAAAGCAACTTGAACTTTAAACCTAGATTTTACCGCAATCTTGAGTTTCCTTGAAGAAACATGAATCCACAAGCAATTTTTCCAAAAACCACTTAGGTTTTGATGAAAACCTAAAAAACCCCAAAAATCTCTAGGATTAAAGATAGAAACTTGATCTTGCGTCAATAGATGAAACCACTAGCATAACATGGAGAAGGAACACTTTGATCTCCATGAAAAATCCCCAAAATCAGTTAGGGTTAGTGAGGGAAGAAGGGGAAAAGATTTGGGAGAGAAGAGAAAGAGTTTAGGGGTGAGAAATGAGAAGCTTACCACCACCAAATACTCTTAAATCTTCAAATGAACTTTAACACTAATAATCTTGTTGATCCAAACCCTCAGTGATTTGATAATGACCCTCTCTTATATACTTAGTGAAAATTGTAAGTAAACAATATGTATCAGAGTTTCACTATCGCTGATAAGTACTAAGATCTTACAGTACAGCTGATAGGAACTCTCGCTCTTTTAAATTAAACATTCAGCGAACACTGTTCATCATTAATGCTCTGAGTCTGTTCAGTCATTATGATGATCGCTGATAAGTTAGTTGTTTACTTATGATCCCTGAAGACAAGTTTCACGTCAACATAGGTTCTACGCTGAAGTCGAAGATCAAGCTCAAGAACCAGCGACAAGTCTCCTAATGAACTGATGCGGATCAGCGAAGACTCAGATTTGTCCACTCAACGTGAATTGTCAAGTACAAGACTTCAGCTATCGCTGAACTTTATCATTCGCTGAATAGAAAATTATAATCGCTGAATCAACGAAAGCTGATCATGAAGTCCTCCGTACAAAGTACTTTTGTCTTAACCCCCCTTGCACGACTCCGTACGAAATGTCAGAAAAGAACCTCCGATTGTCTGAAATCGTACAACCACTCTGATACTACACTGTTCATCCATGCGGCTACTAAGGTTGTCAACCAAGGTCAATGACATGCAACCAACCAGCTGATGACACGTGTAAAGTATATACTGACTTGCATTAAATGCATGCAGTATATAAAGAGATGAACCCACTTCTTTTGAAGTAACTTGCTAACTCTGGACAAGTTCAATCTCTTATCTCAAGATAGGTTATTATTAGTAATTTCCTTATCTCTCTTAGTGCAAGAAACCTTAGTGTTCCAACTTGTTTAGATTTAGGTTTATCCTTAATCTTGTTTCCGCAACAAGCTGTAAATTGTTAATGATTTATCAATAAACAATTTAGAAAAGTAAAATCTGTGTGTTTGTATTCAACCCCCCCCCCCCCTTCTACAAACTTGTATAGGCCTTCGGGACCAACAAATCTATCCTTGAAGAGCTCTAAAAAACGAAGTCATAGCAACTTGAATCAACAAAATCGGAGTTGGTATGCAAAAGTTATGAAGAAATGAAGAATGGGGGTTGCAAATTGCGTTTTGTGCAGTTTCAGTGCTCCGGGCGGTTTTCCACGCGGCTAAATCCGCGCCTCCATCCAACAAGACTATAAAATCTAGAATTTAAGACCAAAATTATATTTCCACCATTTCTCTTAATAGATCGATTTCTGTACTAACTCGAAATCAGGGCGTTACACAAAAATTCAAATCCTATCAGTGCTCAAGCTCTCTTACTCAAAGAAGCTGAACAAGAAAATCGGAAATAGCTGACACTAAAGGAGAAAGAACTAAGTTGGTGCGGAAACAACGTGGAACACCGAATAATCGAACACAAGATCACCAACGTCACCATCTATAGGAGAGTAAAGGATGGAAGGATGATCATGATTCCATCATTGACTATCCTTCTTTTCTCTACCAGTATGGATTCTACGAGTGGTTGGAAATTCATCAAGGCATTCAGAAAACATTACCCGAACCACGGGTTGAACCAAACTGAACCGAACCGAACTGCGGTTAGTCGGTTACCCGCGGTTCGGTTCACGGTTACCCGAATTTATCAAAAAATTAATTATTTGCAATATAAAAATAATATCAAAATAGAAAATTTAAACCAATATCATAACAATTATATAAAAATAATCCAAGAACAAGAAATTAAAATAAGTTTATTGTTTAAAAATATCTACTATTTGGTTGATGACTACTCAAAAAATGAATAGTTAATATTAATTATAATATTATTAATTGTATTATATATATTGGTTCGGATCGGTTACCCACGGATACCTATAACTTAAAACCGAAACTGATTCGTCAATACTTGGTTTTCTCGGTTTTCGGTTTTCTCGGATTTCGGTTTTTCCGGTTTTCGGTTTTTCCAGTTTTCGGTTTTTCGGTTTCGGATCAAGCGGTTCGGATCGGTTTCTCGGTTTTCCGGTTTTTTTTAACACCCCTGGAAAACATCCCTCCTATACCTCTGAAGACTACTCGTCGAGGCAAGCTTAACACTGAAGATGGTCCCTCCTAAAAAAAGAGCATGAAACAAAGTTCTCAGTAGATAACATCTTTGGCCATGTAGAGATACCTAACTTATGAATGTCGAATTTGTACATGCCAGACAAAGGTCCTTACATTCCAAACACGGTTTGCTTCGAACCTGGATATGGGCTTATCTTCATAGACTTGGAAGGGTAATACAGGTTTCAGAGATGTTTAGAACTTCATCTTTGTCCTGTTAAGCATCTGGAGTATCTTCGATTTTGGTATGATTCTAATTTGAACGGAAGTGAGATGGATAAGAAGATCAAAAGAGAACTACTAAAAAGGAAAAATGAAGGAGCCGAAATCGATGAATATATATTTCTATGATATTAGCTGATAGTTTCTCTTTGTATGTTTAATCAATTAAATACACTTTCAGTTATGTACTTCTCAATTATTGTAATTTTATATTGTACTTGCAATCTTTTCTATAAATGAATGAAATTTTCAGTGAAATACTTTACTCCATCTAAATGCGGAAAAATATCTCTCAAAATAGTAAGCATGACAAGTATTTTATGAGTTCCATTTCCTTTCTGCTTCAGCTAGCAATATTCTTTATATTGCTTTGTCATCATCAAATATGAAGACATTGTTGATCCAACTCTCTCAGTGATTTGATGATGATCATTTTACTTCGTGAAATTAGTTAAGCCTATTTTTATTATTTCGGTTCTAGTGATCTTTACACTGAGTCAATTCAGTGATCGCTAAACATGTATTATAATAGACACTTAAGTAAACCTGAAGACAAAACTGACGCCGAAGAAACCTTCAACGATGTCAAAGAAGTAGATGAACATGGAGACATGTCAACTCGTGATATGAAGTGGAATTCAGTGATACCGTGGCTGTCTATATCAAGTGTGAAGTCTGCCAAGAGTCACCGATAGTTGAAGAATCCTTAGCGATTCATCTCTCTATCACTGATCAATATTCTTGCTAATCAATATTTATTTTGCCTTGCTCTCTTGCACAAAAGGACGAAGATACATAGTACAATTGTTTTACGTCTCCAATCATTCTTACCAACTCTTAGCCTTACAGTTCACATGCGACCAAAAGCTTGACATATCAAAAGGACATGCATCTCATTCATCTCTTGACACATGGATTGTCCCCTCTTAGGTACATTTAATGCAGTGAGTGTAAATAGCAATGAAGACCCATCTTCCACGCTATGCCTTCACCTTCTTTCTTATTCTTTTCTCTTTTGTTCTAATTTGTCTTTGTGCAAGAAAAAACTTAGTGATTCTAAGATTGTTTAGATTATGATTTTTCCTTATCTTGTTTCCACAACAACCCGTAAATTCTATATTGGTTCTTCCATAATCAATAAAAGAATTTGAAAAATAAAATTGTGTGTTTGTATCCATCCCTCTCCCCTCTACAAAATATTGCTATTGTAGATACTCTTTGGAGCAACACTTGACTCATCTCTCTTTAAGATTATACTATTTTAACATGCTAATAAACATGATAAAGACCATCTTTTGCTTATTATGTTTTATCCAATTAGCATAAGTCTACCCTTTTGTGCTATTCTTACCAAATTGAAACCAAGTTTAAGCCTCAAATTACTTTATTCGTTACCCAAGTTTTAAACATATACAAACACTACCCATTGACCAATTGTCAAAGGAATATACCCGTGCATCCCGTAAGCTAGAAAACATATCTTATATGTTCGGAAAGAAAAGAAGAAAATGGACACGCTTTAGAAAAAGAAGAAAAAAGTATTTATAAGAAAAAGAATATTATCCCCAATAAAAGAATAAAGCAAGAGGACAAAACGGATGACATGGTCAAATATTTTTACCATCGCTGCTTCATATCATTTAATGGGAATGTGTTTTAAAGAATATGTATCTAAAAATCCGCATATGTAGCTTTATATTTCAAGGATAGTTCAATCAGGTTCTCCATTTGGCTTGAGGTCTTTAACCACTCTTTCCCATACATATCATTCCCATACCCAAAGTCGGATTACTCGTTATACCCTGACAATTCTTTTGATTTATATGCATCGTTTTAATCTAAGCATCAGTGAGTAAAATTTTCAAGTCTAATGTAAGTGCATATTAGTATAGAGACACTTTAAGCGATACACTTTTATACCTCAATAGTGATTTGAGTGTTTGTTTGGATTTTCCTATTTGTGATAGAGTTCTTGAGATTAGCTTGTGTCTAACTGATTGTGTATTACTCACTAGTTGATGTTGTTTTGCAAATCCTAAGTTCATGAAGTCATGTGTGTGTTCATATCTTCGTCTGACTCTATTTTCCCTCATTTTGGGTTTGTCCTTTATGGTGGGATTGCCTTTTCTTTGGGAGGGAGTCCCTCGTCATTTAGGTGTATTTTTTCTTTTCTGTTTTTTTTTGCCAGGAGTGCCGCCTCCTTTCCAAAAAAAAAAGAGCATGTCAACAATTATGCTATTTTTTCCCCTAAAATACAGTTCCAAATAGGGGTGTACAGAAAATCGTCAACTCACGAAACCCGACCAACCCAACCCACTAACAACCCAATCAAACCTAACCCGCCGAACCTCTGAACCGCCAAACCGCTAAACCACTAATTATAAGGGTTGAAATTGGGTTACGAAAACTCAACCCAACCCAAACCGCCAACCCGCCGCTAATATTTTATTTTAATAAAAATATATTTATATATATTATATTAATATATTTATTCAAATTATATAATATATTTGAGTCTTTATATGATACTCAAACTGTTGCTAAGCTTGTTGTCAAGGTGGAACAAATGCTTCATCGATTGTTCAATCATTATTCAAAAGGTGGTAAAGATGGTGGTGAGGTTAGTTACTTAGTTTTACGCATGATTATTTTAAAATTTTATTATGCATGTTAATATGTTATCGTTTATTTACTTTATGTTTATATTTTTTTGCTATGTGTATAGGTTACCAAACTAGATTCACCACCAAGGATGAACCAAAAGAATCTCATAGGAGAAAATTGTTGGAATCATTTTGCAACATCAACAAATGGACGTATCGGAGAACATGAACGACGTTGATGGATATTTGGTTGATGAATCTATCAATCCAAATACTCCATCATTTGAAGTATTACTTTGGTGGAAAGTTAATGCTAATAGGTATAGCATTTTGCCTTTGATAGCTAGGGATGTTCTTGCTATGCCTATATCTACGGTAGCATCCGAATCCGCCTTTAGTACTAGCGGCCGTATTTTAGACTCATTTAGAAGCTCTTTGAGTCCAAAAATGGTGGAGGCCCTTGTATGCACACAAAGTTAGTTGAAATGGAACAACGAGGGCATTCAAATAAGTGAATTTTTGGATGAAATTGCATCTTATGACTTTCTTGAAGAAGGTAAATTTAACAATGCTTCTTTTCATGCTTATACAATATATATTCTTAATAAATTGCTTAATTTTTGTTTTTGAATTGTAGACAAACTCAAGGAGAATGCAACATTGGAGTCGGAGACGGTCGTACTTGATTGTGGATGTGAATTCGATGCTACAATTTACACTTTTGATGTTTAAGACTCAATGATTTAATATATTTGGATGATTGTAATAACTAATGACTTTGTTGGGAATATTTTTATTTTTATTTGTCGTATTTTAATCGTGAACTTTATGTATATCACCAAACCGCTCACCCGTCCAACCCGCCACGACCCACAAGGGTTGGGTTGGGTTGGGTTATACTTTTGAATGGGTTGAGTTGGGTTGAAATTTTTCAAACCGCCATAATTGGGTTGGGTTGTAAAATTGTCAAAAACCGGCCAATCCAACCCGTGTACACCCCTAATACCAAAAGTCAAAATCTAAAAATATTACTTTTAATTTCAGCAACTATCTTATTTTATAGATTTTAGCATTTGTTATTTTCTTAAAATAATCAATACATTAATAAAATATTATTTTTTTCTCTCCTAAACATTTTATTTCAATACTTCTCTTTTCTTTTTTCTATTTTGGCATACAAGATAGCATAAGTGTTGAATTAAAAATGTTGCTATATTCTCATTTTTCTCTATTTTATCATATTTGTTGGAGATACTCCACGGCATTGTCAGGACAAACAATGACCCAAGTGTGAGAGTATTTGATAAATACATATTTTAACCTATTTTTATAACGAATACCATACTTTTTACGATGACTTTAAAGCTAATTAGACGTCACTTAATTTTAGTTATTGATTGGTCTTTGATAGTTGCCAAAAAGATGGATTTAATTACAAGCTTAAGGGTGCGTTTGGTTGCAGCACAGTCAGAACAGGACAGGACAGAACAGAACAAGACAGTTGTCCGGCGTTTGGTATAGCATAACTAAACGGGACAGAACAAAACAGGATTGATTAAATGACCAATTTACCCCAGTGAGCTGTTTCTGTGTTTTAACATACATAATGAATTCTCAAACACTTTTATTCAACAAATAAGCTTCCAAACAGCAGAAAAAATTTCGATTTTCAGAAACAAAGAGTGAGCTGTTTCTGTGTTTTAACATACATAATGAATTCTCAAACACTTTAATTCAACAAATAAGCTTCCAAACAGCAGAAAAAAATTCGATTTTCAGAAACAAAGAGTGAGCTGTTTCTGTGTTTTAACATACATAATGAATACACTTTTATTCAACAAATAAGCTTCCAAACAGCAGAAAAAAATTCGATTTTAAGAAACAAAGAAGCATCCAAACAGCAAAAAAAAATCAATTTTCAGAAACAAAGAAGCATCCCAACAGCAGAATTTTTTTCGATTTTCATAAACAAAGAAGCATCCAAACAGCAGAAAGCTTCCTTTCTTTTCCAATGGCGATTTGTTGTTTGACATAGCTCATATTCAAACAACAAACAGGTTTCGATCAATTGAAAACCATTGATTCGAGCTTCAAGTCATCGATTTATGAAATTCGTTGGAAATTTGTTTGAATCGTGGTTCAGAAGCAGCAATTTCAGATCCAAAATCGATCCAAACAGCAGATAGGCAAATCGATTTCAGACTTCAGATACGCAAATCGATTTCAGACTTCAGATAAGCAAATCGAAGGTGAAGATGAAGGTTGGAAGAATCGATTGGAATCAACTGGGGGAATCGATTGGAAGAATCGATCTGGAAGAAGCAGTTGGAAGAATCGATCGTGGAGGGGCGTGGGTAGAAGCGAGAAAGTATCAGATGATTTAGGTTTTAGAAAAGGATATTTTGGTCAAAAATAACTCTGTTCCATCTTGTTCCAGGGTTTTTGGTGGAACACGCGTGTTCCACATTTGTTCCATTTAGTTCTGTTCTGTTCCACCTTAAGCCATGCCAAACATGGGACAAGAGCCCTTGTTCCTGTCTGTTCTGTTCTGTTCCGCCTGCCAAACGCACCCTAAAGGATGACTTTGATAGAACTGACTTGCATTATAGGGTTGCTTAATGTAGCTTAACCGATCCAGATTCCAATCACTAGTTTGAACTCATGCTTGTCTCAACTCTAAGGAAATTGGTAGGTTAATTTATATGTTCGTAACTAGAATTGACTTAACCAATTAGAAACTAATCCATTTGGCAAAATTTAACATGATAAAAAAACAACTATATTTCAATTTTTAAAACACTCCAAGATGTACAGCCAAAGCAAGGTTTTAATTTAGCCCACCATCCCCAATAATTGAGAAACTAAGGACTAGAAGAACATCCAACAGTTGGCTTAAACATTGAAAGACAACAAACATCTCATGACCTTCAAGACAAGAACAAAAGCAGAGCGATCGCACTAAACCCTTGTCCCTACACAATTGCCAAACCGGGACTCAATCACACATTAAAACTCGACACCCATCACAGAATATATACAGATTAGTAGACACAATTAAACAAAACAAAACGAAATATAGACCACAATAACAAAAGAACCAATAAACCGCTAAACAAAGAACTGACCCTTCTTTTTCACCGTCAGAAATTTAGTGTTGGGTGATTGTGCATATGATATTGAGATCAACTCAGCCCGGCACTTTTCTTTTTTGTCGATGTTTGTAGCATCTGCGACATTTTTCAGCCCATTCGAGATCCTGGGCAGGTCATTTAATGGATAGTGTTTTTGGGGTATTGAATACGAGATGGAAATTAGTGACTCACGTGTCAAGTCTTCAGAAACGGCGCTTCCGACTTGTCTCTTAGCCATAAAACGGAAACTCCTGCAGCATATTGCAAAAGGACCCAACAGAAAAGCATCACTAAAGAAAATACAATACTAGATTTTGGGTGAAAAACAAAAACCATCAAGTTGTGGCATCATTTCATCCCATCTAATAAGCCTAACAGCATATAGCTAGGGCTAATCCACGGCTAGATAAACACGTAAAAATAGGTAAAGGGCTTATCTAGCTCGTTTCAAGAAGTTCTAGAGCTACATTGAATAAAAAAAGGTGGAACTAATGCAAACCACAAACCAGTATATCCCCCACAGAGAATAGGAAGTGAGCTCTCTGCCCAGTAGAGAGAAAAAGGGGTGATTCTAACCTAGTGAACGAAATTACCGGCTACTTGAAAGTTGAAACAGTCTTTCGTTATACTTCTCTTGTTGTTGAGTACCAGATGTTTCCTTTTATAGAAAGCCAACAACCCATGTCAACCCTTAGACTAAAAGGCATGGGATCATGTGCGAAGTGCCATTTTTGGTGAGAAGTGTGAGAAGTGCTTTTAAACCGTTGATCACTTTTAATCAAATACCCTCCCATGAATTGCAGCTTAGAAGGGAATTAATCTGGTGCATCTTATCTCGGTGCATCGCATCCTAATGTTCGTCCATTTCTCATCCAACAATTGATAACCACTTCTCAAACTTCTCACCAAATTTGGCATTGCTCACCGGAACCCAACCCTAGACTAAAAAGCAAACCAAGTATATCCCACCTGATAGTAGGGTCTGGAGATAAGATGTATGTAGACCTTGCCTTTGTCCAACGTAACATAAAGAAACTCCATAAACTACAAGTTGTAGCTATCAAGAGTGGAGGTAGGTAACTAGAGCCTCTTGATACTAAACATAATATCGATGCCAACTTAAAAGGGTATAAAAGAATAATAAAGCACACAAGGGCATGTGGAGGAGCGAGTTTTGAGTCCCATGTACCAAACGCAGCCTAAAGGCCTAGCGGCCTAATAGCGGAAGAAGATACACAACAACTAAACTAAACTAATCATCCTAGGCCACCAAGACCAAGCTGCATCACATGCATCCATTCAGTATTATATAGGCAGGCGACATAGAAGCCATAAGTCCAACTACACTTAAATTTGCAAAAATTGGCAATCTTTTGGTGAATTAATCATATTCAACTCATCTTTCCACTAATTAAGATTATAGCCAAATTAGAGGTGTATCTCGAGGCCAAGCTCATGAAACATATAGGCTTGGGCTTGCCAAGTCCACAAAGCATAGACTCAAGCTTTAAAGCAAACTATCCTTAAGCCTCCAAGAATCTAGGACTAGCGAACTAACTAAATATAAACTACATTATCGTTTGTATAGGCTCAATGGGTTCAACTCCTTTTCAGCTCAGCTTGGTTTCTGCTCACCTAACAACAGTCTTCCACTTCCTTTCCAATTTTTGCAATCTTATTTACCAAAGAAGATGCTATACAATTCAATATATGAAACATAATTGGTCCTTTGTTCGTGTTTCTAAAGGTTCACTTATACATGTAAGCAAAGAATAAAAAAAAATCATTTGCTTACTTTAAGATAAGAATTGAAAGGTCAATATTATTCTCACTTCTAAATCTCCATTTATATAAAATAAAATAAAAAACCAACCTACAAGAAAGTATGAGAACATTTAGGTTCCTCCATGCATCTCCTTCAATTCTAATAAAACTATGACTAAAGAAGGTAAATCAATAGCTCGAGGAATCTCCCTTCCAACATTCAACTAAGAAAAATTAAGATGCTTAAGGAGCGATAAGATAATAATTAGAAACTATTAATAGATTATTTAGCCAACGGCCTATGCCAACAAACCGACACCAATATATCATAAACCTGATAGTGGTATAAAAGAACAAAAGAGCGTTCAATCCTACATGTAATAGATGAAATGATTTGACCAATGCTCCTCCCTCCCAGAGAATAAGATGCTGCTATATTGTAATGGATTAAAAAATTCAAACAAATAATTGACACCATGAAGCTAAAATGTATATCATTATTCAATAAGCACTAAACTTGCCACCAATAATATTATCGCACAAAGTACTACAATTCATATTTGTAACACTTGCAAACAAAAGAGTAGATCACAAGAGTTTTCTCATTCCAAGAAAGAGCCAAGTAGACAAAAACAAGATGGTCACAAAGCCTCAAGGTCTTTTATTCATTTTCATTCTCATTTTCATTTTGTGGGTATGAAGATAAATGGAAATCAGACCACAAAATGCAGATGAGAAATTAAACTTTTAGCATTATCTAACTTTAAAATAGCTGATGAATGAGTTGCCAACTGCCAAAAGCAATCATCTTCTTGCACTCGTATTTATTATACCAACAGAGGGTAATAGATAAAAACCTTAGTATCAAGTGAGGCCAGCTTCTTTAGGAGTCTTTGCAACAATAGAAAGTGCATGCAAACCAGATTGAAGCTCCTCTGCCAATGCGTCATAAACCATTCGGTGTCGCTTAACCAGATTCTGCCCATCAAACTTACCTGAAACCACCTTCACATTAAAATGAGTTTCGTTTGCGTTGTCCTTAACAGCAGCATGCCCTGCATGCTGATATGATACATCTTCCACTTCCAAAATCTTTGCTTCTAGAACCGATTGAAGCTTTGACTTTATCCTACTCGCCCTCGACACCAATACATTTGCTCCTCGCGAACCCATGATTCTTTTTTATTCTTTAACTGTAGGAAAACAAACTTTCACTACTTACTTTACCTTTACTAAGTCCTAAGAACAAACAAAAACAAACAAACCCATTGATACCAATAGACCTCAAAACCTTTTTAATTTCACTCCACAATAAGATGAATAAATGTACACCAAATCTATCACTTTATTTATACAAATCTACACAAAAGTTGAATGAATTGTTTAACATCTATGCCCTTTTAAATTATTTCCAAATTAGTGATGAAAACACGATTCTATTTATAATATAATGTGCCCAGAAAGAATTAATACAGGCAAAAGATAATGCGAAACATTGAAACAAATCAATTCAAGCAGAATATCATTAGAAACCATTAGAACCCTAATAGCAAATTACCAATAAACTATAAAAATCAAACGCATACATAGAGCTTCTAATCATCAACTCATCAGAAGCAATTCCATTGAATAACTAGATAAAAGAAATTCGGATTCAAATTCGAAATCGAATTTGTATCATACGGAATATAAACAATCATTTATACAATCAACAAAAAAACCAAACGAGTAAACGAGGTCATATTCTAATACAACCCATATTATTCAACAATTATGGAAATTTACTGGGTTAAAACTCAAAGAGATTAAACAGGAAAAGTTATGTAGGTACCTTTTGTGCGATTGCTTTGTTTTTCCTTCGTTTTCGTATCTCCAGCTTGGTTTTCGGCTATAAATAATGGGGTTTTGGTGGATAAGACTTGATGACGTGCCACATTTTGCAAAGCCCAAATTTAGGTGTTGGGCTTTTCAAATAGATCTAGCTATTATTAGGGCTTAATGAGTAAGGTCTTGAAAATTATTTTATTTAGAAGTAAATTACCTGTTTGGTCCATGTGGTTTACGTTTTTTATCCTCATTAGTCCTAAAAATAAAATAAGTATGCGAATGGGCTCTATGGTAACCAAAAGCGCTAGGTTTTGGTCTCTCAAAATCAATTAACCCTATTAATTCGAGGGTATTTTAGTCATTTTTCATTATTTTGTCTTTTTCTCACTTTATCTCCCTGAACCTTTTTTTCTCTCTCTCTCTCTCTCTGACCCACAACCCTTCCTTCAACACATACCCACCTACAACTTATATATATATATATATATATATATATATAAAGTCGGGTTCAAACGAGAATGATATCTATTTAAAAGAATAAAAGAATATCTTTGGGCCAACCATTTTACTAAATAATTCCTTAAATAAAACTTTCTTAATAATCACCAAAAGGGCATCATAGTCATTTGTTATATAGATTATATATAGAAACTAATTTATTTTTATATAAATTATGTAATAAATTTAATTAAGGTATTTATTCATTTTTTAAAAATTTTGTATTTTAAGCATGATTATTTATTTATTTATTATTTTTTACAATATTAAAATAAGTGTGATTTAGTTTTTCATTTTAGATATTTATTTTTATTGGATTAGGTTATTTAATATTTTTTTACAATTTCGTCAAAAATCACTTGTGATATTCACAATTAATTCATGGTGAATCACATTTGATATCCACAATTAATTTTAAATCACATGTAATTAGAAAAACAGTTCGAAAAAAATTAATTCATTATGAATCACAAGTGATTTTGATGAAAAATTGTCACACCCCGCTAAAGCGGAAACACGGGATGTACAGCTCAAGTTTCATAGCAAACGTTACAAGATCACACCAACCATCAAAATACATTCAAAAGCTTACAACATTGTCTTTTACAAACGTTTTACGAAAGGGAAATGAACATAATTTAAAAACGTAGAAAGCTTCAACACGCGTAGCCTTCCTAAGTTCCAACCTTAAAGACGTTCTCCTGAAAAGCATGTCAATAAAAGGTCAACTAATGCACTAGTTGGTGAGATCACAGGTTTATGAGTACAATAAAGTTTGTCATAGAAATAGTTTAAATCCGCACAAATGGATATGTCAACCGGTTGTGAAAACACTTGCTCAAGGTAATTGTATGTATGATATTTAAGCTAGGAGCCCGTTACCCGACCTATGTGACAGAACGCCCCTCCGCATGTTCTATCATCAACAATGCGTACGAACAACAATAATTATGCACTCAAACAAGCGCGACTTGTGAGTAGGGTTGTCAATCCAAATAGCGCTATCCATAATTACCAACGGCTCAATACATGAGTTAAACGGGTAACGTAGATTAAACAGGGACTTAATATGATAGAGAAAAATCCAAAATCTTACAACATGCACAAAGCATACATACCATAGAGCATAAGCAAGTATAGCAAGATTTGTATTTCCAAGAAAAACAAGACAACCGGTGCGTAAAATAATTGAAGTAACGACATGCTTTTCACCCCAAAAGATATAAAATATTAAAAGGGGCTGTGATAACTCACTTGATGCGCGATGAAATTCCGGGAATCTCCCCCAAAATACCTCGGTGTGATTCTACTTCGAACCTACGAACGTAAGGTCGCTAGTGAGTTTTAATCTTAAGAGTTCGGTAGGCTAACTATCCAAATCGTCATAAAATGTCCTTTTATAAAATTTATTTAGAGTTTGTATTTTTATTACTTTTCAATCATGACATATGCATGTCATCAAATAACTGAGATTATACCATAAAATGGTATATTTACAACATAAAATAATTATATAGAAACAAAGTTGCTTTCAAACCACTTTTGAGATTATTCTTTTACTGTCCAGATTTAGGTGCCATTTTCTGTCCATTTTTGGATATCTTCCAGTGCATGTTAGGTCAAGATATTTTATGTCCAGATAATTTTATATGTTAGGAAACTTTTGATATAAGATTCATAATTTTTAGAGGTGATTAGGTACATGAAATAATTCCTTCCGTACAATCACTACAGAAAGCTTTGCTGTTTGCGCACTGTTTTTGTGAAGACTGTTTGGTAGACGAAATCTTTGAGTTTTTGAGTGAAACCACTTGGGTTTGAAACCTAACTCATAAAAACAAATTCCAGAAAAAGAATCACCCAATTTGGAGTATTATTGAGTGAGATATGACCTTTTTAAGAGAGAGATAGAACTCTGGCAGTAAGCTGTCAAAACTAAGCTTTATGCATGTGCATCCCTTTTGTCTTTTTATCAAAATTCTTATTTTTCTTGCATGCAATCCGACTTGACTCATCCCCATACAGATATTTTCAGTTCTAAAACATATTTTTAAGTCATTTAAACCACATGCATGCTATCTACCAAACTCATCTTTTGTAGAAATTTGAAAATGGGTCTTTTTGAAGATTCTTGGGTGTTTATGCCAAGAACTTCTCCATGCAACTTAAAATTATATATTTTTGGCTCATGTATGTTGATTTAAACATGTTTTTAGTGAAATCAAAGAGTTTTTCATACAACTTTTGGGATCAAAAGTGTAGATCTTTTAAGAAAACTACATGCATGCAAGTTAAGAGCCCATCTTTGATCTTAACATAGGTTTGATCATGGATTTACCACCTTTTTAATAACATGCAAGTGTTATGGTGGTAAATCTACAAACATTAAGAGGTATGTAGATGGTTCTTAACAAAAGTTTAAAGAAAATGTAGAAGAAGAAGAAAAATTACTTAAGAAAAAGCAAAGGATTAAGAGAAGGGTGTGTGGATTTCATCCATCACACATGCATTTACCTTGAACACTTGAGTCTCTTGAAGATGGAGGTGTTAGGGGCTGAAATTCGATGAGTTTTTGAAGGTGTTCTTGAGAGAATAAAAGAGAAGTAGAGAGAAAATTTCTTAGCGTGAGAAATTAGAGAGAGAGAGAGAGAAGTTGCATATGAACTTGGAAATGAGAAGAGAAAACATAAAAGGGGTAAAGGGGAGGGGATGGGTCGGCCATAGGAGGGGGGTGATGTGTTGTGTAAAAATTGTCAAATCTTGTCTTTTTTATTTAAATTTCATGCATGCAAAACTTTTCTTTTAAATTTAAATTTTTAAACAATACTTTTAAACTTTAATGATAGAAGTATTAATATCATTTTTGGTTGAAATAAATTTTAGTTGTAAGATATAATTATAGTTGTGGATAATTGTTGTTTAAGTTGGCATTTTATGAGATTTATGGATAATTCTCTAAATTTGAGGGGTTTCTAGGCAAAAATTCTTAAATTTTCCTACTGTACCGAGTTTACTGCTAAAATTGGACTGTGTGACCAATGACATAAATATTGAATATGCTTAGATTAATTCTAACCTGAAACACGAATTTGACGGTTGTCACAGTCTCCCCCGGTTAAAAGAATTTCGTCCCGAAATTCAAGAGTTACCAGCTTTAACCGGTTTGCTAGCGAAAAGATGAGGATACTTATGCATTATGTAATCCTCTCGTTCCCAAGTGTACTCAGGCCCACGCCTTGTGTTCCAATGGACTTTTACTATCGGAATCTTGCTTCGCTTAAGACGCTTGACCTCCCTATCCAGTATTTCGATTGGTTCCTCCACGATGTGCAGTTTATCGTTGATTTGGACTTCTTCCAAAGGCACGGTTATCGCTTCGACAGCTAAACATTTCTTCAAGTTTGACACATGAAACGTGTTATGAATAGCACTTAACTCTATTGGCAAATCCAACTTGTATGCTAGTGGTCCAATTCATTCTGTGATCTTAAATGGTCCAACATACCGAGGGCTCAACTTTCCTCTTTTCCGAAACCGAACTGTTCCCTTCCAAGGGGGTACTTTTTAAAAAAACTCTATCTCCAACCTGGAATTCTAAAGGCTTCCTTCGATTGTCCGCATAGCTCTTTTGACAATCTTGAGCTGCTTTAAGCCTATCTCTGATAATTGAAATCTTGTCAGTGGTTTCTTGAACAATATCCGGACTAGATAGCTGTCTATCTCCAATCTCCAACCAACAAAGAGGTGATCGATACTTGCGTCCATATAGAGCTTCATATGGCGCACGCTTAATACTGGTGTGATAGCTATTTTTGTAGGAAAACTCAACTAACGGCAAGTGGTTATCCCAACTTCCTCCAAAATCTATCACACATGCCCGAAGCATGTCCTCCAACGTCTGAATGGTTCGCTCACTCTGGTCGTCCGTTTGAGGATGATAGGCAGTGCTCAAATTCAACTGCGTACCCAACGCTTTTTGAAGTGACTGCCAAAATCGAGATGTGAAGCGGCTATCTCTATCTGATATGATGGAAACTGGGACTCCATGTCGCGTGACGATTTCCTTGATGTAGATCTGAGCAAGCTTCTCCATCTTATAGTCTTCCCGAATAGGCGAGAAATGTGCAGACTTTTTAAATCGATCTACTATAACCCAAATCGAGTCGTGCCCTTTGGCAGTTCTCGGAAGTTTGGTTATAAAGTCCATAGTGATTTGCTCCCATTTCCACTGGGGAATCTCCGGTTATTGCAGCAACCCAGATGGCTTTTGATATACAGCCTTGACCTTTGAGCAAGTTATGCATTTCCCTACATACATGGCAATATCCTTCTTCATTCCTGGCCACCAATAGTACTCCATTAAATCCTTGTACATCTTATCTGCTCCTGGGTGAATTGAGTACCTAGATTTATGAGCCTCCTCCAGTATCATTTCTCGTAGGTTGCTAGTCTTTGGGATCCATATTCTACCCTTAAAGTAACGTACTCCATCAGCCTTTGTTTCAAATCTAGCCACTAAACCATGAAGAGTCTCGTCCTTCAGGTTTTCAGACTTCATTGCTTCGATTTGAGCTTCGAAAATCCGAGTCTTTAAACTTGTTTGTACAAGTGCTCCCATTGCTCGTACACGTGAAGGTTTTACCTTTTCCTTCCTAATCAGGGTATCGGCTACCATATTGGCCTTACCTGGGTGGTAACGTATCTCACAATCGTAGTCGCTGAGCAGTTCTACCCATCTTCTTTGCCTCATATTAAGCATCTTCTGATCAAAGATGTGCTGAAGACTCTTGTGGTCAGTGAAGATAGTGCACTTGGTACCATATAGATAATGCCTCCATATCTTTAGGGCGAATACCACAGCTCCGAGCTCCAAATCGTGCGTGATATAGTTCTTCTCATGAACTTTTAATTGTCTCGAGGCGTATGCTATCACCTTATCCTTTTGGATCAATACGCAACCTAATCCCTGATGCGATGCGTCACAATATACCACAAAATTCTCCGTTCCTTCCGGTAAAGCTAAGATCGGTGCATTGCACAACTTCTTCTTCAAAAGTTGAAACGCTTCCTCTTGCGAAACTCCCCAAACGAATTTCCTATCCTTTTGTGTCAACGCGGTGAGGGGTTTAGCAATCTTAGAGAAATTCTCGATGAAACGCCGATAATAACCTGCCAAATCTAGAAATTGGCGAATTTTCGTTGGAGTCTTTGGGGCTTCCCATTTCCGAATGGCTTCCTTTTTAGCCGGGTCCACGTGAATCCCTTTCTCTCCAATCACGTGACCTAAGAAGTGTACCTCCCGAATCCAAAATTCGCACTTAGAGATTTTGGCATACAGTTTATGTTCCTTGAGAAGTTCTAGAATCACTTTTAGATGTTGCTCGTGATCCTTCTTACTCCTAGAGTAGATCAATTTATCGTCGATGAATACAATTACAAACTTATCAAGGTATGGTCTACATACCCTATTCATTAGATCCATAAACAAAGCTGGCGCGTTTGTCAATCCGAATGGCATGACTAAGAACTCATAGTGTCCATAGTGAGTCCTAAACGCTGTTTTAGGAATGTCCTCCTCACGGACTCTCAACTGATGATATTTTGATCGAAGGTCAATTTTTGAGAAGTAAGTTGCACCCTGCAACTGGTCGAACAAATCGTCTATTCGCGGGAGAGGATATCGGTTCTTAATTGTCAACTTATTTAGCTCCTTATAATCGATGCACATTCGAAACGATCCATCCTTTTTTTTTACGAACAGAATTGGGGCTCCCCAGGGTGATGAACTTGGCCGAATAAACTCCTTGTCCAGAAGTTCTTGTAGTTGACTTGACAACTCCTGCATCTCGGTGGGCGCTAAACGGTACGGTGCCTTAGCTACAGGTGCTGCTCCGGGTACAAGATCGATCTGAAATTCAACTTGTCTCGGCGGGGGAAGTCCAGGCAAATCGTCTGGGAACACCTCTGGGTGATCTTTCACTACAGGAATATCTTGGATTCGCCTCTCCTCGGACTTCTTCTCTACTACGTGTGCCAAAAATGCGACGCACTTCTTTCTCAGATACTTATGGACCTTCAAACACGATACTATCCTTAGTTCCTTTCCAGCTCTATCTCCTTGCACAACAAGAGTTTCTCCGCCTTGCAATGGTAACCTGACAGTCTTTTCAAAACTACTAACCTCTGCTCGGTTCTTGGATAACCAATCCATGCCTATTACTACGTCAAAACTCCCCAACTCAATAGGTATAAGATCAACGCTAAAAGTTCTATCGGCTAATTTCAAGGTACAACCTAAGATTACATCTTTAGCCTCTAATTCATATCCATTAGCAACCTCAACAATATTAGCATTCGGCAATTTCCTAGATTTTAGATTGATCAAAGGCCTAAATTCTAACAAAACAAAGCTCCTATCGGCTCCAGTGTCAAATAATACCGATGCATAACAGTCGTTTAGGAGAAACGTACCTGTCACCACATTAGGGTCTCGGCGTGCTTCCTCAGCTCCTAAAACAAACGCCCGTCCTCGAGCTTGTCCTCCTTAGTTGGCTTGCCTTTCCTGATACCCAGCGTTGTTATTGCTCGGCCTCCTACCCAATCTCGGGCGCGTATTCCGGAAGTGATCCTGACTTCCGCACTCGAAGCATACCCTTCTCCCTTCATTGAGATCCTTTTCCATCCTACAGGACTTGGCGAGATGACCTGGCCGCTTACAATTGTCACAAACGGGGCAGGCTCCCTCGTGAAGAAAATTGCATTTGTTGCAGTTTGGGAGTGGACCATTGTATCGCCCTGCTTCCTTAGCATTCATCCCAAAATTCCTTACTACTTTCTTATTCCTGCTTGAACCACTACCAACCGTCTTTCCTGACTGACTCTCTGGCCTCCTCTTACTACCGACACCTTTCTGAGTCAAAGTTCCTGCCCTAACCGCATCGTTGGTCAAACTAGTTGCTAATGCCATTGCGGCTTGGATCGTGGTCGGACTTGCCGACGTAACCATCCCTCGGATCTCCGGGGCCAATCCCCACAAGTATCGGTCAATCCTTTTGCTCTCCAGGGTAACCATGTGGGGTACTAACTTTGCGAGTTCATGAAAACGAGCGGTGTATCGGTCTATGTCTGCTCCAGATAACACCAAGATAAAATCCGTTCCTATTTTTAGATAATGCCGCTAATACAAAATTTTGATGTTCATCAACCATCAATGCCACAGTTTTTAAATCTAATACCGCCAAATACTGGAATTTACTTAAAATACATAGTTCCTAATAACCTCAAGAAAATAGTTTTCCTTTGAACCAAAAGTCTTATCAAAAGCTGCCAACTATCAACCATCCTAATCAAGACCATCTCATATACACATCTATCAAGATTATCAGCACAAACATCGCTAGCACTACTCCCCTAATCACGCACACAAGCTCCGCTCTCATCGCAGTCCGCCTAGTAGTCCTAGCGTTCTCCAAAGCCTGGGTTGAACAATCATACAGGAGATGCGTCAGCTCCGCCAGGTCAGTCACGAACTACTCCTGATGAGTCACCCTCACCTGACAGTCGTGTAGCTCGGTCGTCATTACCCTTATGTGTTGCTCCTCCGCCCAAGACATTCCGGACACTCGTCCGATTGGTATGCCGGTGGGAACTCGAGGCGGCTCCGATGCTTCCGGACGCTCCGTCCTAAACGTCACCCGTCTAGGGATTGGGATGCTCTCCCTTGCCGTTTGTCTTACACGTGGTCCGTTGGGGTTCCGTTGAAAGGTTTTGGGGGTTGGTTGAGGCAATACCGAGGTTGGCGTCACTCTCGGTTCGTCGTAAGGATCTCACTCGCTTGACACCTCTTGATCTGATTCAATGCTCCTAGGATCCTCATCTTCCCGGATACTCGGTGGGTTGACTCGAGGTCGACCAGTGACATAACCCGACTCGTCGGCCGAGTAAGAAGAGAGAGAGTGGGATGATGATGACGACATAGTGAAACTGAGGCAAAAGTATACTTAGTCACTAATCGCACAAGTGTAATGTCTATCCTATGCAACGCCTACGCACTATGCATGCTACTAGGGAGTGCAAGTAAAAATTGACGTACTCCTACTATAACCAAATATCAAGCTCCACTGTAAAGCCCGTATCCCGGTATGTATTTTCTTTTATTAATTCTTTTCTTCTAAGTTTGATTTAACGGGGTTTCCATTAACGGGGTTAGACGATTTGGACCTTATAGTTAAATATGCCAAACATTGTTAGTTTGCGAGAAGAAGATAGTCGAGGGGCTAAAATTGTTAAAGGGCCAAACTTGTGTGGTGTTCGGCCCATGCAACCCAAAAACCATAATCCATATTTCATTTGAGGTGTTTGTGTGCTATTTGGTGACTTAGGAAACAAGGAAGGGAGTGAGAGAAGAAAAGAAACCTACGGCTCCCTCCTCCCTCACGTACCTCTCGATCAAAACCCTACCCCCTCTTTTTTTTGACTCACGGCTGCAACCCCTCCCCCCCCCCCTTTGTTGTCGACGGCCGAAAGAGAAAGAGAAAAGAGAACGAGAGTGAGAGGGGTGATCGCCGGCAAGAGAAAGAGAGAGAGAGAGAGAGTTCGCCGGAAAGAGAGTTCGCCGGAGAGAGAAAGGCGCCGGAAAGAGGAGAGAGAGTCGTCACGTTTCTGCCGGAAAAGAGTGGAGGAGAAGTCACGTCGAGGTAATCCCGTGTTTCCGTTCTCTTTCGTTGTGATTTCGTCGTCGGAACGCCGTAAACGGCCACCACCACCGCTGCAGCCACGGCTGCCGGCGGTGGGGCCGCCGCTGCACGCCGCCGGGGTGGCGGCAGAGGGGTGGTGCAGGTGTGCGGGTGAGTCGGGATGGGCGATGTTGTAAGGTTCCGCCGGAAGGTGTTACCGTAACCATCGTCGCCGCCGCCAACCACCACCGCTGCCGGAGGCTGATGTGGGTGGTGCTCGGTGGTTGTCCAGCCTAGTATGACCTTTCTCCAGTAAGCTTGTAGGCTGTTCGGGTCTGTTCGGATTAAGCTATGACTTAATGGGTTTATAATCAATATTTGTCATTTCATGTGAAATTCACTGTTTCTGCCACTGTTTTGTGAAAGCCATAACTTTTTCTAGGAACATCGTATTGGGGTGAGATCAGTTCCAAAATCTCCCATTCTGAGTCTGGTAAGTTTCATATGTTTTACGGAAAAACCAGTTCGGACCATAGCTGGTGTCAAATTGTTGTTTTGTACTGAAAGGTCCTGTTTTTCACTGTTCTGCAAGTCGGTTTTGTAAAATCCATAGTAAATTGTAGAAAAATCGTTAGAGCACGTGCGATATGTCCCTGGAACCCTAAGACATGGGACTTTGTGATTATGGAATAATATTCCTGGGTTTATCAGTTTTTAAGGGGTTAAACAGGTCCCGAACAGACCTGTGTTTTTTAGAGTAAAAGCTGGAATTTGTAACTTGTAATCTAGTAGTTGTGAATTTGGGCTAGGACTTCGTGGTGACGTTTGATATCACTTATTTAGGTGGAAAAAGGTGAGCTGGTGTTGGCCGGTTCGTGTTGCTGTTGAGGACATAAGCTTTGCTTTTGAGATGAGTTCTCTCACTATATAGGATGGGAATTATATTTGTGTTACTATAGCTCGAGTGTGATAGTTATGATTGTTTGTTGATATTATTGTGTTATGGGGTATATATAATTGTGTATATATATTGAACTGTGATTGATGTACTTCTTGATGGGTGTTCCAAGAAGTATATGGCTTATAATGAGTTGCGATTATATTTTCTTGATGGTCGTTCCAAGAAGTATAAGGCTTATTATTAATTGTGATATATTTTCTTGATGGTTGTTCCAAGAAGTATATGTGTTTGTATAATGAGTTGCGATTATATTTTCTTGATGGTCGTTCCAAGAAGTATAAGGCTTATTATTAATTGTGATATATTTTCTTGATGGTTGTTCCAAGAAGTATATGTGTTTGTATAATGAGTTGCGATTATATTTTCTTGATGGTCGTTCCAAGAAGTATAAGGCTTATTATTAATTGTGATATATTTTCTTGATGGATGTTCCAAGAAATATATGTGCTGGTATATTTGGTATATATATAAATTTGGGTGCAAGACGTGATTGCTTGGTATGAGTTGGTTGCGATAACTAGCTGTTTAAGGGTGATGCTGATATAATTGCGATCCTATTTATGGTTTGAATTCACTAAGCCTTGTGCTTACCCTTTCCTATTTAATGTGGTTTCAGGTACTAGTGGCTCCAAGGCGTGACGGGTACACACTGGCGCGCGTGAAGAGTTTTATAATCATGAGACTAGAGTTATAATTAAACGATTTAATTTCCGCTGTTTAGTATTACTGAGAATATTTATTATTGAATTTGCAAACGAAACGGTGTTGGATATCTAATAAGGTTTTATTTATTAAAATGCCTATTTTAAAAGTTAAAATTTATTGTAATTTTTGGGACGTTACATCCACACGGTCAGAAACACCTGAAATTAAATAATAATATAAAAATATATTATCAGCACCAAAAAGTAGATAGAATCCTAACAAATGAATTCTTATGATATAATTCTTGCCTCTTAAGTCACTGATAGTTGCAGGCATATCTGGATCCAACACAAGCGAATAAACTTCAAGTGCATTTGGAGTTAGCTTCTCTGGTTTTGAGTCTCCATAAGTTGAGTCCTCTTCAGATTACTAAAACTCGATAGGAAGAACCGCCCTTCTAGATCCTCGACCATGTCCAAAAGAGAAAAAATGTCGTCTTGTTTCCACTCGTACCACCCTCTTCGTTGTTCCCAATTTCTTTGAGATTCCCATCGTTCTGTATGATGTCCTGAACCGTTAAGTAGATATGGCGGTCAATTGCTGAATCCATTGAGAAAGATCTCCGAATGGGTTGTATTGAAAACCGCTCATCTTTTCCCCTGATATCAATGCTCTCATCTCCCATGGGAGAAAGCCTTCCCAAGTTTCAGGTGTGATTCGGTCTCATAAGAAGCCCTAAGTATCTCATAAGCAAGGCATAAACACTACTCGATCATAACATCTGGATTTATTGCTTTATAACGGTTGTGATACCTGAAGAGTGGAGAGGGGTTTGTGATGGAGGGTACATTGCAACCGCAGGACGTGGGAGAGAAAACCATGGAGAGTTTGTGTGAGAGGAGAGGGGATTGTGAGAGTGGGAGGTTGCAGACGAGGAGGTGGGTCGGTTAAGATAGGAGGTGAGCCGGATAAGAGGATTAATGAATGACTTAATTGTAAGGAGGAGCGACTGAATGGATGGCTTATTGAATTTAAACGGCTGAGATTGAAAGTTGAGTTGAATTTAAACTGCCAAGATCGACCCAAAAACGGTTGGACTCCATTGGGTCCATATTAAGTATAATGGTCTCTCTTTCCTGCAATTTGTTTCAGATATCATAAAAATCATGTATCCAGATTTAATCTAGAAAGACTTTCAGGTTGGTAAAGATACAAGCTGGATTTGGAGGCACTTCAGAGGTATTTCACTAACCCTAGAGCACTCAGATGTCTTTCATCCTCTAGCCTGATACTTTTTGTCATTTCTGTCCTGTAATCTATACATTCATTGGCTTTTGTCAAGTTCAAGCAATCCATAAGAGTTGAAGAACTGAGTGGGTATTGATTTTTTTTGCCTCACATACTAATTTTGTTTCTTTTACTGACCGTCTCAAAAACTTGCATTACATGTTTTGCTGGATGCAGGTACAAGAAAAGCTCTTACACTTTCTTCTGACCGATGTTTTGCTGGATTATATGGCAGGTTCAAGAAAAGCTCTCATTATAATTGAGGGAAATTGACGAAAATAGCCATTTCATAAAGGGGTAGTGAGAAAATAGCCATTTTCTCTCCCATTTTACACAAATGGCCATGGCTCCGCAATTGCGGAGCACTGATGAGCAAGTGCGGAGCACTGTAGCAGTGCGAAGGAGCACTGTAGCAGTGCGTATCTCAATTCAATTTAATTTAGTATTTACACTTTTAACCCCTATACTTATTTACTTTATACCTTTTACTTTCATAATTTTATTTTTACATTTAACACATATAATCGTTTATTAACTAAAATACATTAAAAAAATACTTTTTAATTTTAACAAGTTACACCGTTATAATCGTCTCTTCGATACGCTCAAAATGAGCCCAATATTGAATTTTTTTCATTTATATATTTTAATATATATCATATACACCACATATAAAATATTTTTTATATTTAAAATTCATTTTTTAACGTATTTTTAATTTTGTTTTACATTTCTATCGCATTAACATAATAATCATATATGATATATGTTAAAATATTTTTTATTAAAATTATTTTTTTAAAACTTATTTTTTATGTAGTGTATATGATATATATTAAAATATATAAATCAAAAAAATTCAATATTGGGCTTATTTCGAACGTATCGAAGAGACGATTACAATGGTGTAACTTGTTAAAATTAAAACGTATTTCTTTAACGTATTTTAGTTAATAAACGATTATATGTGTTAAATGTAAAATTAAAATTATGAAAGTAAAAGGTATAAAGTAAAGTAAGTAATAAGTATAAGGGTTGAAAGTGTAAATTTCATATATGATTTTAATTTGATATTTACACTTTCAACCCCTATACTTATTTACTTACTTTACTTTATACCTTTTAGTTTTATAATTTTAATTTTACATTTAACACATATATCGTTTATTAACTAAAACACGTTAAAAAATACGTTTTAATTTTAACAAGTTACACCATTATAATCGTCTCTTCGATACGTTCGAAATGAGCTCAATATTGAATTTTTTTTTGATTTATATATTTTAATATATATCATATACACTACATAAAAAATAATTTTAATAAAAAATATTTTAATATATATATCATATATGATTATTATGTTAATGCGATAGGAGTGTAAAACAAAATTGAAAATACGTTAAAAAATGAATTTTAAATATATAAAATATTTTATATGTAGTGTATATGATATATATTAAAATATATAAATAAAAAAAATTCAATATTGGGCTCATTTCGAACGTATCGAAGAGACGATTATAATGGTATAACTTGTTAAAATTAAAACGTATTTTTTAACGTATTTCAGTTAATAAACGATTATATGTGTTAAATGTAAAATTAAAGTTATGAAAGTAAAATAAGTAAATAAGTATAGGGGTTAAAAGTGTAAATATTGAATTGAATTAATTGAGATACGCACTGTCCGCAATTGCGGAGCCATGGCCATTTGTGTAAAATGGGAGAGAAAATGGCTCACTACCCTTTTATGAAATGGCTATTTTCGTCAATTTCCCTATAATTGAGCAATACAAACCGAAAAGAGAAAGACAACAAAAGGTAGAAATCGGCAGTTGGTTGATGTAGGTCGTGCAACCCCATTGAAGGGTGTCTTATCTTGCTTCTTGTTGTGTAGTTAGCAGAAAAGGAAGAGTTAAGGAGGTTGAGGTAACAACTTGTTAAATCTTCTGGAAGACCCATTTTTTATTTTTTCCGTAAAAATAACACTCTCTCCGTAGATCACCAGAAGAAGCAGTAAGTAGGTGACTAGGATTTGGAGTTGTTCAAAAAAGAAAAAATTAACAACTCTTGATGAGCTCAAAACACTCAACCCGGAAGAAGAAGCATTTTAGATGGAGATAGGTCTTGGCGGGAAGTGATTGTTGCCATGGCTTATTATCTTTGTCTTCTTCATAGCCTTCACCATTTACACCTACTTCTTCAGAATATTCAAATAAACATTTATCGACAACTGAAATTGTCGGATTATAGAAACCCTTTCAAGTATTGATGTTGCTCTAAAACAACGAAAAATTTGTACCTCAGATGGGTCTTCTAAAAATTGTACCTTTTATGTTTCTCTATGACAGCAAAGATGAAGCTAGAGAAAAATCAGAGATTTCAAGGAGCTTGCCCACTACAAACCAACATCATCAAGGATTGAGGAGGAAGGTTGAGGAAATTTCTTAGAGAGTTTCAAAGAGTAATAGCTTGTAGAAAGGGTTAGAGGAGAAATAGATGGAGATGAGAATAGGCTAACATTTCAGGCATCAACCATGGGGAAAAAGGAAATGACATCTCATGTTTGCATAGAGCCAAACGTAAAGGTACAATCATGGATTAAAAGAAAAAGAAGGAAATCATATATCAGCTTTACCTTTTTTTTTTCTTTCTCTTTTGTCTCTGTATGTAAGATGTTTCAATCAGTACACTTGTGGGTAAAATATTACACCTATGGTTAAAACTTCTACAAATGAATTCAAAGAAAGAAAAAAAAAAGTAAATTTAGGGTTACGATGAAACTTGAAAAGAAAGAGATGTTATCGATGGCAGTATATAATGATAGCTACTATTATAAAAGAAAGTGCATGGAGAATTGAGCTTTTCTTTGTGAGGGTCAGAATTGGAAAGCAAAAAGTTTGGTTGTTATCTTAAAATAGTTTGAAAATTAAATTAGTTAGATCTCCAATAGGTCACGTTATATTTTACACCAAATCTCAAAAGCAGTGTAAAAAATAATGTAAATTTTAGTGTTAATAGTAAATCTTCTCTAATAGGTAACACTATTATTTAGAAGTGATGTAAAAAGTAGTGTAAATAAATAATGTTACACCAAATATAGTGTAATACTATTCATTGCACTAAATTTAGTGTGAAAAATAGAAACCCCGTTGAAGATGTGAATAATGTCATTTACACAAAATATAGTGTTTAGTGTAAGATTTAGTGATCCCATTGAAGATGGTCTTATTACATGTTTGTAAGTTGGATATTAAAAACTTTTTTTTAAGTTAAAAAGTTATAAACAAATGTAAAATAACTATATTTTAAGCAAATAGTTAATACTTATATATATAAACTACTTTTTTAATTATGTTTTTATATTTACACGTAAGCAAGTTGTATAATTTTTTTAGGGAAATTAATTAAAATGCCACAAGTTTTAAAGTGAGTTACCAAAATACTCTAAAAAATTAATTTCTTACCAAAATGCCCTTTTTTCCGCGGAGGGAGCCCTCTATAGCGGGCAGGGACTGAAAGTGTAAAATTTTGCAAGATTATTTACACTTTCAGTCCCCATAGCGGGCCATCGCGGGCCTCGATCGCAGGGGCCAGGGACTGAAAGTGTAAATATATCTTGCAAAAAATTTCACAATTGGTCCCTGCCCGCGATCGCGGGCTCTTATCGCGGGGAAAAAGGGCATTTTGGTAAGAAATTAATTTTTTGGGGTATTTTGGTAAGTCCCTTTCAAACTTGTGGCATTTTAATTAATTTCCCATTTTTTTAAACCTTAGGCCTTCCGTAGCGCAAGCCCTCAACGCCACATCAGCGGCACATCAGCTAAGCCCTCAAGCCCTAAACACCCCCAGCGCATAACTAAAAGCCCTCAAGCCCTCAATGCCACATCAGCGCCACATCATTTTTTAAATTCTTTTATTTATACATTTAATTATTTAACAAAATAAAAATATTTATATATTTTTGAATAAATAAAAATAAGATAAATAATAAAAATAAAAATTCATATCATTCATTAAAAAATTAAAAATTACAAAATAAATTTAAAAATTACAAAATAAATTTAAAAAGCTACTCGTCGTCATTGTTGGGAACTTGGATACGCCAAATATGTTCGACCAAATCCGACCGAAGGTTATTATGAGTGGCTCGGTTTTTGACTTCTCGAACATTTGTCGCGCGTTGTTCCTCACTGATTTGGGTTTCATTATCATCCGTGAAAAGGCCGTTTTCATCGCCACCACAAATAGCATGGTATTCGTCTTCGAGTATCATATTGTGTAATATGACACAAGCGTACATAATGTTTCCCAATCTTGAGAGTTCCCATCCGCGTGCCGGGTTATGAAGTATATGCCAACGTTGTTTAAGCACGCCAAAAGCTCGTTCAACATCTTTACGTGTCGATTCTTGCGCGGACTTGAATTTTTGTCGTTTAGGGTCCCGTGGGCACGTAAATGCTTTTACGAAAGTAGCCCATTCCGGATATATCTCATCCGCTAGATAATATCCGTGCTCGTAGGTGGCTCCATTCACCTCAAAAGGGCAGTCGGGTGCTTTTCCATCATACACATCGTTGAAGATGGGCGACTGATTGAGAACATTGATGTCGTTGTTGGAACCGGCAACACCAAAGTATGCGTGCCAGATCCATAGATCTTGAGAGGCCACTGCTTCTAGCATGATTGTCGGGTGCTCATGATCGCCTCTCATGAATTGACCTCCCCATGCATTCGGACAATTTGCCCACGCCCAATGAGTAGAGTCTATGCTGCCGAGCATGCCGGAAAATCCGTGTTTAGCTTCATGTGCGGCGTACAACTTCTGAATATCAATAAAAGTAGGCTTGCGTAAATATTTTTGACCATACAGTTCAATAATACATGTGCAGAATTTGTACAGACAATTTCGTGACGTTGTCTCTCCCATACGGATGTACTCGTCAAGTGCGTCAGCACTTACTCCATACGCCAATTGCCGAATAGCGGAAATACACTTTTGTATCGGAGAAAAACCTTGTTTGCGTCTGCCGTCCACCCGAAGTGTAAAATACGGATACTCTCCTGCTAAATCTTCAACTATTCGTTCGAATAGTTGCCTGCTCATCCTGAACCGCCGCCTAAACATATCCGGTGTATAAACCGGGTTGTTGCCAAAGTAGTCCCGCATAAGCCGCTCGTTTGCAGCTACTCGACCTCTTTCTATGTTCGCGGCCCTCTCTGTTGTTGACGACGAGGCGGTGCTACCATAAATCCATAGTGCAGCATGTCGAAAAACTTCTCTTTGTAGATTCAACAACTCGTCGGTGTCTACGGATGATGATGACGCGGTCGGTGAACCGGGTTGTAGCGAATCCATATTGTTTAAAATATAGAGAATGAAAGAGTTTGAGAGAGTTTGAGAGATTGTTGGTGTGAAAAAATAAGAGGTTGAGGGTTAATATATATAGTGTGATTAAATTGAAAACAAAATATAAAAAAAAATTAAATAAAAAGTAGCCGTTGAAAGAGAGCCGTTTGAATAAAAAATTTAAAAAAAAAATAAATAAACAAAACACATCGGGTTCCTCGGGTTTTCAAACCCGCACCCCGAGCCCGAGCCCCAAGCCCGAGCCACCAGCACCGCTGCCCGTAGCAGCCCGCAGGCGAGCCCGAGCCCGAGCCCGAGGCGCTGCGGAAGGCCTTATACCTTATATTAACTAGAAATTTGTCATTATATAAGGTAATAAAATGTAAGTATTAAAAATAATTTTTTAAATATCTATAATGTTTAATAGTATTATTAAATTTAAAAATATTCAATATATGGTTCATTTTAAAAGTATTAACAGACACTAATAATAATATAGTTTGTAAATAGAAACATTTTTTTTAATCTATTTTAATTAATATACGATTTACGTATGATAATGAGATAAAGGTCAAATAAGTAATGAAAAATTAAGGATATAAATTAAATTAAATTACTAATTCCAATGGTATAAAGTATAACTAAATTTCAATTACGCATATGTGTAACTATTATTATTTTTAACGTATACACATATTTGCATAAAACATGGTTGTGTAATGAACAGGGTTGATAAATCGACTATTTTTATCAATTTCCGCTCAATCGATATCCATAACAAACATCAACAACAAAGTTGATGTTTTTTTAATCTTTTAAAAACTTTTAATGTTTTGTAAATTTATATTTATCTATTAATACCTTATAATACATATATACAAAACTCTTAAAGACAACTCACAATGCATATGATACTACCATTTTATGCATAAAAATCCAAAAACTATGAATTACAACCCCCAAAGCAGAAGGTACAAGTCCACAAAGCATACACTCTTCCCTCATGAAAATATCTTAATTCCCGCTTCCCTTCCCACAAATTTGTTTCAAAACTCCCGCTTCTCTCTCTGTTTGACTATGCATAAGCTCATCACGTTTTGTCACGTTTTGTCAAATATGAAATATTAGGTACGGCTGAATCCTTCTTCCTCCTGCTTCCTCTCGAATCTACATCTCCTCTCATCTGGTATGAATTTGGGAACTTGAAACTTTTGCGATTATTTTTCTATATATCTGGTTGATAAACATAATTTATGGTAATAATTGTTTTCCAATTAAATCATACTAGCCTATAAAAAATTGAGAGAAAACGAGAATAATACGAACAAAAAACATCGGTGTCAGAAAAGTTATTTGCTTCACAATTGTCATTCACCCGCGCTGCATCGCGCGGGTAGACAGCTAGTATATATATATATATATATATATATATATATATATATATATATATATATATATATATATATATATATTACTACCTCATAATGCATATACATCAAAACTCTTAAAGACAAGTTTTAATGCATAATGTACTACTCTTTTGTGCATGAAACTTAAAAAACTATGAATTACAACTGAGAAAGCATAAGGAACAACTTGTTAATGCATGCAGATTACTTTTTACTTTTTCCGGATTTTCAGGTCAGACCATACATGACGCTCCAACTAATAAGATAGGGATTCAAAATTTCAAAATTTCAAAATTTCAAAATATTCAAACCCTTCTTCTCTGATCGTCCAAACCCATGCCTACCCTTATGAATTTTTCGGTCCGAAATGAAACCGTTCAAAAGCACAAGAAATAATCAAGCATCACCATCCCCACCATAATCTATCCCAAACCTGATAAGTTAGTCCATGGCTTCGCCACCATGACCATGACCATGTGGCAGTGCAGAGATCATCTTCTTCGGCGGGTTAAACTCCGACAACCCTGATCCGTCTTCTTAGGTTTCAGGCAGAGGGTTTGGATAAGGAACTGAGAAATCTTGGAGTATGTCGGTGAGAAATCTTGTGTTCATAGCAAGTGATCTAAGTGCCCCTTTGACGGAATCTTGTAGATCTGAATCAGTGATGTCTCAGATAAAGTCGCTTGTTTTTTCTAACTATACTGGTGCGCTTTTGTTTCTTGAAAATCATTTTTAATTTCTTGTTACTTCCTTTTGTTTGTAGACCACCGACTGTTTTATAGGTTAGGTTTTTATCTGTAATGTGCAATCCTCACTTGGTTTAAACCCTGTTTGCTTTTACTACATTTATTATCAGATTGCAGCAATAGGACCAGAAGTGAGTACGTTGGGTAATAGTTTTGGCCTACAATTCATATTGGTTTGTTCATCTTTATCGTTAGATCTCACGATTTATCATCTGGGTCTGTATCCATTCCCATTTTCTTGAAGAAATATTACGATTATAAGGTAATATTTTGATCTCCAACCCTTTAAAGGTAATATCCAAGCGTTAGTTGACGCTCTGTGGTCTGAGTTTACTTTGATTTGTAGCTGGATGAATTTTTGTTGTTGTTTTTGGATGCGTTTAGCATCGAAAGAGAATCTCATCGATTTTGCTCGGCTCGATTTTGATCTCGAACCCTTTTTGTTGTTGTTGTTTTTGTGATTTCATACATATTCATGGGTTTTGTGATTTCATACAGATTCATGGGTTTGTTTTCATTTAATAGATTTTGGTAACCAAGAACCATACATTAACCCTAGCAGTCAATCGTCTCTCTCTGCACTCAAAGCATGGCGATATGTGTTAGTAATTCGGATAATTTCAATGTGTTTGGTCGATGTCTCGATGAGCAAGTGGATTAATGATTTAACTTATATTTTTTAGGAGTAAGTGGATAAGTTGCTGTCAAGCAGACTTATAATGGGTCTTAACAAAAATTAGTTAAATGATGGTTAACCTGATTGAGAACAAGTTCTTGACTGACTTTTATTTATTGTAGTAGTAGCAAAATAGCTGCAGCAAGACAGGATTGCCAATTAGCTGCAGCAAGCCAGTTCTTGACCAACTTTCATTACTTTGTCTTTTTCTCGTTCCAACTGGAGCATTCTGTTTTTGTTGCTTGCAAGGAAGATATGGATTACATACCTGCATTTCATTGATTGAATTTTCTTACATGTTCAAATCTTGAATCATGACAATTTCAACTTTTAATGTTGTACCAGTCAATATAATTTATATAGTTGAGGTTTATATCAATAAAACTTAGCAGATGTACTTTTTAACATAATTATTTCTGGTTGCAACACTCTTCTGAAATGGCACGGGTCCTAAAGATTTGCTTATTGCTCCATCTTAGTTGTTGCTTATGTTAATAATGTACTTATTTGTAGTCTGTTTCTGCAGTTTTTGTATACCATAACAGGGAACTTTTATAGGAACATTTTTATGTAGCTCTAATGAGGCCAATTTCACACAACTGTTGCCAATAATGGATTATTATTGCTGGTATTTTTAGGACGAGTAGCCATGGGTTAAGAGTACAAGTGTAACAACTTTTGTTATGGGCTTGCAACCAAACACAATGCTATTGGTCAAGTCAAATCCATTGATTTTTGGTGAAACCAAATAAAGAACTTTAGGTGGATTCAGAAAATATTTAATTGCTTCTACCATAATAAAATCTCTAAATCCTTAGTAGACATAACCCCAATGTGGCTTGGTATATTGGATTGTGGTATTACTTAATCTACATTCTGCTTTCCATATGGATAAAATATTTTACATGTAGAAAGGCCCGAGGAATATGAATCATGAGGTTATTGTCAAAGTTATACCAAAGCTTTTTTCATTGTTTGTTATTTCCTCTTGAATTGATTTCCCATTTTATATACATTCCTTGCAGAAAAGGGCTGGTCATTTGGTTCAGGCTGTTTATAATCATTAATTATACCATGCATTCTTTTCATCTTAAATCCAATTGGTTCAGGTATGAGAAAGTTTTCTTCTTGCTTTTGTTTTAGTTGGAATCCTATTGCTTATCATTTATGTTTCTATTAACTTGTTTTCACAGCTAGCCGATCTGTAGATATAATGCCGTTTTAAAGTTGCCACATTTTCAATTCTGTAAGAGAGTGTGCATCAACTCTCCTTGTTCCATAAAAAGAATGGTGCTAACTGCTAAGTTTGGTGGTTGGCATAGTCTAACCTGTAAAAATAGTGTTATCTTTTTGGAGAGAATTTGGAATGAAAATATGAAATTCTATTTATTGGATTTTGTGAAATCACCATTTTGTTGTAGGTGGGTTTCTTCATGTCATTTTGTCACATACAAGATATATTCATTTGTTCGTGGAAATATGTGCTCCCTTCTAGCAACTTGGAGCCGTTCCTCATCAAGCTTAAGTACAACACATTTGGTTCTTTTATTTTTTAGACTTAACCACTTGTATCTATGGAATTCTCATCCTTGCTATCTTTAGGATGGACACTACAGAAAGGAGGTTCATTTACCATAAGAGCATCATAAAACGATTTTTCTGCGGCTTATCCCTTCATTCTACCTCATTTAATCCTGTACCAAGTGTGTAGCCTTGACCTTAGCTGCTATTATCGATGGGTAGCGATAACTTAGATCATGTTTTTTGAGTCCACAAATCAGCAGCTAGGAGCAATTTTAGTCCACATTGTTGACACAAGTCTAAGGACTGTTATGTGGGTCAAAACAGCAGCTACAATTTGTTCTTTGAGGGGCATAATCGAAAAACAGCAGCCCCAATGGTGCTGTTTTTGAGTGACAGTTTTGGGGCCGTGTTTAGAGTCATTTGGGGGAGTGTTTAAAGTCATTTGGGGGAATGTTTAGACCTATTTGGGATCATGTTAGGGGCTGTTTACACCTGTTTAAAGGGCGGTTTGGATGTGTTTTAGAGAGCATTAGGATCTGTTTTGGAATATGGTCAAATGGTATGGATGTTGCCCACACTGTGACAACCGTCAAATTTACACTCCAGGTTAGAACTGCACTGAATGTTTCAGTTAATCATGTCATAGTTCACACAGTCCAATTCTAGCAGTAAACTCAGTACGATAGGAAAAATTTAAGAATTTTTGCCTAGAAACCCCTCAAAGTAGGGAATTATCCATAAATCTCATAAAATGCCAATTCAAATGACCTAAATACAAATGTATATGTATACTTTACAAATTATACTAGTAAAATAAAACAAGTCTTAATATGATGGTAAATTAGTTATTTAATAATTCAAATTAAAAATAAAAATAAAAATAAAAATAAAAATAAAAATAAAAATAAAAATAAAACCAAGACAACTTTATTTTATACAATTATGCACTTCTCACCCTCTCTTTTCTCTCTCCCAAAACCGGCCACACCCCCCCCCCCTTAAACCCCTCTCATTTTTCTTTCAACTCACTTCACACTTCATTTCTCATATCTCTCTCTCTCTAATTTCTCACTCTAGAGAAAATTCTCTCTTCTTCTCTTTACTCTCTCATTTCACACACTAAAAAGTTCAGCCCTTAAAACACAAGGGATTCAAATATTCAAGAAATCTCAAGGTAAACACACATGTAGAGCAAAGCCTACACACTTCCTTCTTAATCTTCTTCTTTTCTTTGAAGTTTTCTTCTACTAGTTTTAGTTTTACACTTGTTTTGCTAAAAGTACTTCTTTGAGCATCTTAATGTTTGTAGATTCACCACCATAACACTTGCATGTTACTAAAAAGGTGGTAAATCCATGATCAAACCTATGATTAAGATCAAAGATGGGTTCTTAACTTGCATGCATATAGTTTTCTTGAAGATCCATACTTTTTGGTTCAAAGATTTCATGAGTAGCTCTTTGAAACCACTAAAAATAGGTTTAAACCAACATACATGAGCTAAAAATATACAATTTCAAGTTGCATGGAGAAGTTCTTGGTATAAACACTCAAGAAACCTTCAAAAAGACCCATTTTCAAGTTTTTGCAAAAGATGGGTTTAATGAATAGCATGTATGTAGTTTAAATGGCTTAAAAATATGTTTTGGAACTGAAATTATCTGTATGGGGATGAGTCAAGTCGGATTGCATGCAGAAAAGAATAAGAATATTGCTAAAAAGACAAAAGAATGCACATGCATAAAGACTAGATTTGACAGCATGCTGCCAGATTTTACCTCTCTCTTCAAAAGGTCATATCTCACTCAATAATACTCCAAATTAAGTGATTCTTTTTCTGGAATTTATTTTTATGAGTTAGGTTTCAAACTCAAGTGGTTTCATTCAAAAATCCAAATATTTCATCTACCAAACATTTTTCACAAAAACAGTGCGCAAACAACAAAACTTTCTGTAGTGACTATACGTCAAGAATTATTTCATGTACTTACCCACCTCTAAAAATTATGAAACTTATGTCAAAAGTTTCATAACTCATTAAACTGCCTGGACATAAAATATCATGACCTAAATGCGTCTGGAAGATATTCAAAAATGGACAGAAAGTGGCACATAAATCTGGACAGCAAAAGAATAGTCTTAAAAGTGGTTTGAAAGCAACTTTATTTCTATATAACTATTTTATGTTGTAAATCTACCACTTTTATGATAAAATCTCAGTTATTTGATGACATGCATATATTATTTTGAAAGGTAACAAAAATTCAAACACTAAATAAATTTATAAAAGGGCATTTTATGACGATTTGGATAGTTAGCCTACCGAACCCTTAAGATTAAAACTCACTAGTGACCTTACGTTCGTAGGTTCGAAGTAGGATCACACCGAGGTATTTTGTGAGAGATTCCCGGAATTCCATCGCGCATCAAGTGAGTTATCACAACCCCTTTTTAATTATTTTACATATTTTGGGTTGAAAAGCATGTTGTTACTACAATTATTTTACGCACCGGTTGTCTCGTTTTCTTGGAAATGCTAATCTTGCTATACTTGCTTATGCTCTATGGTATGTATGTTTTGTGCATGTTGTAAGTTTGAGTTTTCTCTATCGTACTAAGTCCCCGTTTAATCTACGTTACCCGTTTAACTCATGTATTGAGCCGTTGGTAATTATGGATAGCGCTATTTGGATTGACAACCCCCCACTCACAAGTCGCGCTTGTTTGAGTGCATAATTATTGTTGTTCGTACGCATTGTTGATGATAGAACATGCGGAGGGGCGTTCTGTCACATAGGTCGGGTAACGGGCTCCTAGCTTAAACATCATACATACAATTACCTTGAGCAAGTGTTTTTACAACCGGTTGATATATCCACTTGTGCGGATTAAATCTGTTTCTATGACAAACTTATATCCACTTGTGCGGATTAAAACTGTTTTATTTACAAACTTTGTTGTACTCATAAAACCTGTGAACTCACCAACTATTCAATAGTTGACCCTCTTATTTACATGCTTTTCAGGAAATAGCAAGTAAGATTGGAACTTTAGAAGGCACCACAAGTAGCTGCATCCAACACTATTTTCCTTATCATGTCAATTTTTGTTTTGGACATTTTGTATTTTTGAACAAGATGTAACTTTTGTAAACCTTTTAAGCTATGATGATTGTGTGTTGTGTTTCACCTTACGCAATGAAACCTTGAACTGTGACATCCCGTATTTCCGCTTTAGCAGGGTGTGACACACACGCATGCCAAAAGTTCTTACACTTGTCATCCTGTCAACAGTTTTGGTTCTGACGATCATTGTTTACTCCCGATCATGTTTCTTTTAGATCAACTGCATTTGTATACTTTGTCGTTTAGTTACATTTGATCAAATATCAATCTATCATTTAACTATCCAAGTTCTTTTAATCTTCAGGTTGAGTGCTACACTTGAGAAGTTCTCATATTTGATTCCTTTAACGGTGTCTCGTGAAGGTACCCAACCTGCAAGGTTGTTGGTCCCGAAGGCCTATACAAGTTTGTAGAAGGGGGGGGGGGGGGGGGGTTGAATACAAACACACAGATTTTACTTTTCTAAATTGTTTATTGATAAATCATTAACAATTTACAGCTTGTTGCGGAGACAAGATTAAGGATAAACCTAAATCTAAACAAGTTGGAACACTAAGGTTTCTTGCACTAAGAAAGATAAGGAAATTACTAATAATAACCTATCTTGAGATAAGAGATATGAACTTGTCCAGAGTTAGCAAGTTACTTCAAAATGAAGTGAGTTCATCTCTTTATATACTGCATGCATTTAATGCAAGTCAGTATATACTTTACACGTGTCATCAGCTGGTTGATTGCATGTCATTGACCTTGGTTGACAACCTTAGTAGCCGTAAGGATGAACAGTGTAGTATCAGAGTGGTTGTACGATTTCAGACAGTCGGAGGTTCTTTTCTGACATTTCGTACGGAGGCGTGCAAGGGTGGTTAAGACAAAAGTACTTTGTACGGAGGACTTCATGATCAGCTTTCGTTGATTCAGCGATTATCATTTACTATTCAGCAGATGATAAAGTTCAGCGATAGCTGAAGTCTTGTACTTGATACTTCACGTTGAGTGGACAAATCTGAGTCTTCGCTGATCCGCATCAGTTCATTAGGAGACTTTTCGCTGGTTCTTGAGCTTGATCTTCGACTTCAGCGTAGAACCTTTGTTGACGTGAAACTTGTCTTCAGGGATCATAAGTAAACAACTAACTTATCAACGATCATCATAATGACTGAACAAACTCAGAGCATTTATGGTGAACAGTTTCGCTGAATGTTTAACTTAAAGAGCGAGAGTTCCTATCAGCGGTACTGGAAGATCTTAGTACTTATCAGCGATAGTGAAACTCTGATACATATTGTTTACTTACAATTTTCACTAAGTATTTAAGAGAGGGTCATTATCAAATCACTGAGGGTTTGGATCAACAATCTCCCCCTATTTGATTATGACATAGCAACAAAGAAAATTGCTATTTAATGAAAACATAAGGATAAAGAGAACTCATAAAATATTTGTCCCTTTTACTGTTTTCTGGGATCTTTTCAGTACTGATGGAGTAAAGTACGTTCGCTGAAATCTTTCTTTAAAACTTTGAATCAGGTTACAATGAAGAACAGGAAGATTACAAGTACAAGCGAAATAATTTACAAGTACAGAAGGATAACTGATACAATAGAGAAAAAGGAGATTATATCAGTTTTCAAAAGGTTCTTCCTTAATGAGAAGTTCATCAAGGGTCGTCTTTTCAGTGGGGATCATCCAGTCAGGAACCGTTACGCCTTGTTTTCTTTTGTTCAGCGCTTCTTCAAAGATTAAGGGTTTTAGGTGTCGTGCCTGAATGTCTTTTCTGAAGTCACACCAGTAGATAAGATCTCTGAGCTGTTCGATTGGAGTGATTGGAAGCTCAGCGATCCGTTGAAAGCATTTACGTCCGTCGTAGTCAAGAAAGAATATTCCATAAGGATTACTGATAACTTTACCAGGGACGAAAAGTTCACATGGTGGCAAAGAAATGTCAAGGGCAGATAGATCAGGATCAGGACCAAGCACTTCAGCGCGAGAGAAACCAATTCCAGTTTCATTTCGTATGACAGGACCTGAGTTTGAATCTTGACGTTTCTTCTTTGGAGAGCCCCCTTTTCTTTTCAGCTTTAGATCAGGAAGAGGAGGAATGTCCACACAAGAAGATATCAAATCGATCTGTCTGTTTATCAGCTTTTCGAAATGATCCTTGTACTTAGATTGTGACGATTGGATAGCTAACCCCATCTCCAGCCATTCAGAGAGACCATACCTTTTTACAGTGTCAGCGCGAAAGGTTTCAGTTTGGCCATCTTCTCTGAAAAGTTTGATGTCAACAATAGGTACTCTGATAGATGTTCTTCCAGAGATGAATACCTTGTTGATCTTCGCTGGACGATATCTGAAGTGAATTTTCTCTTTACACCAGATCAGGGTGGTCTGAGAAACTTCAGTTTTCTTTTCCACGATCTTCTGGGCTTCTTCCCAAAGCTTTCGTTGGACTTGAATGGGAACACGTTTCAGCTTGGGGTCTTTGACAGATTCTTGAGTAAGCTTGATGGCGTATTCTCTGTCTTTCTCTTCAGCTTCCTTTCTTTCAGCGATGAGGCGTTCAGCTCTGAGGTGTTCCTTGTATTCAGCTTTTGAAATTCTGAACTTTGGAGGAACTGAAGGCAGTTGATCACGCCTTAGCGTTGGTGACTGGGGGAGGAATGGGTAGACTCAGCGTTGGTGTTATCTCTGTCTTCTGGGCCAGAGATTTTCACACAACCTTCAAGCTTTGCTATTCTGTCTTCTAGGCCAGAAATAGCAGGCGTGATTTTCTTCAGCTCTGTGCGATCCGCCGCTGTGAAAGATTCCAAAACAGGGGCAGGAGCAGGAGCTGGAGTTCTTGCCTTGTTGATCAGCTCTTCAATCATTGTTTTCATCGAACCAACGTCGGTCTTTACAGAGCCTAAGTCAGTCGTCAGAGTTTGAACGTTTGTCTTCACAGCAGACATATCACCTTCTAGTGCTCCAACCGATGTCTTCAGCGTTGTTACTTCGCCGGACATGGAGGAAACTAATTGTTTGAGTGAGGTGTAGTCTGTGTAGATGTCAGCGAGCACCTTGGCGAAATCGCTGAGAGTCTTATCAACAATCTTGATGTCGTCTGTGGAAGCTTTCTTTTCCACCACCGTTGTCAGCTTCGTCAGATTCTCTCCAGCGTTTGTTACATCTGTAGAGTTGTTGGAGAGTGTGGTGGTGAGATCAGTCAGCTTAGTTTCCACGGACTTCAGAGACTCGTTGATGTCTCCCAAATTAGGACCTGTAACACATAAGTACTTGTGAACAAAGGAAAGCTCAGAAGTTTCAGGTTTAGTTACAGTGTATATGGGTTGATTTGTACCTGCAAGAGGATTGATGAAATCGTCAAAGTTGCGGACTCCTGAATAATGTTCCATATCCTCTTCAAAAGTACGGTGAGGTATGGTGATCTCTGCAGGTCCTGTCTTCATCATTTGTTGAGAAGCGTCAGCGGTGGCTTCTGGAATGATGGCATCTCCAGTGTTAGCTGGAGGAGTGTCCAAAGAAGTGGAGGGAGGAGCGAAGGATAAGATTGGGATTCGGGTAATGAGTTCAGCGTTGGAATCGCTGACAATCACTTCATCAGTCTTTTGAGAGACTGAGGGAGGTTGGGTAGTTTCCAAGTTTCTAACCTCAGCGTTTGGAGACGCTGAAGTCTGGATTGGAGGGATGACTTGAACGGGTGTGGCAGAGCGTACCACGGAACTTTCCTTCAGCTCTTCAGAATGAGCTGAGGAGTCTTCAGCATGGGATTGCTGGGGTTGCTCCTTGGTTTTCTTGATCCTTTTGGAATCAAGTTGGGTGTGAGAGGGTTTCCTTTTCTTAGAAGGAGAGGATTGTGTGGCCGGGGTATCAGCGATGGGTATTGTCGCTGAAGGAGCCACAGAAAGCGGAGAATTTAGAAGAGTGAGAAGAGTAGAGAGACGTACCTCGTTGGCGACAGGTTTGAAATCGAGCACCTTAGGGCCAACCTGAGAAAGTTTCAGGTCACCCTCTTCAGGATAGCTGTCCTTCAGGCCATATTGGAAGATGACGCTGATGAATCTTGGGTAAGGAACCCATGCTGGTCGGTCAGCGGCAGAATCCACGCGTTGTACTAGGTCATCATATATAATAGAGGCCCAGTCAATGTTTAGACCTTTCAGTAGAGCGTATCCCATAGCTTGCGTAGGTTGTGCGGCTTGATCAGAAGAGCCGGACTTCGCTGTCATGCAGCTGATCAGGTGAGCGAGGATGAAATTCATCTCGCTGGGCATTTTGGACTTCTTTATCAGCGTCAACTTCTTCTCGGGCTTCTTGTCCCTTCCAATGTCCCAGATGTAACCCATTGTGTCGAGAAAAGCAATGATGGCATCTTTGTCAGCTTGCTTCTTATGGTCAGGGAATGGAACGAAGGGTTTTTCTTTGGTGGCATTGGGAAAGTTCAGGGCTTTTCGTATGATTGCGGGGGTTATCTTAATTGTGCCATACTCAGTATCGCTGAGTATGCAATCGATGGTTTTGGAGGGGTCTTTGGCGGAGGGTAGCTGAGAGTGTCTGGCAGAGTACCAGAACTAGGATAGTAGTAGCTGACTTGCAGGAGGTGTGATGGTCAGGGCTGTTGAAATGCAGCAGTTTTTCAGGAAATTCACAGCATCATCCAGATGTGTGACTTGCTTTCGAGGAGGAAACTCGAGAAGCGCAGAGAGGTTGTTCACCTAGTCCAATCTAGTTGATCCAGCTTGAACTTTACCTGAGGGGTTTTGATGATGTCCACTTCCTCAGAGTCAGCGGAGATGGACTCAGCGGTGACATTGATCTTTGAAGATGCCATTTCACTGTATTATCAGTTCAACCAAAGATGTTAACAAATAAGAATTATCTTAATGTGGAAAGAAATTTCCATTAAGATGTTTTGAATTTTGTCCATTTCATTCAGACATAAATGTCTTAATGAAGATTAGGGTTTTTCATGATTTTTGAAATGAAATGTAAAACCCATAAAGTCTTGTATTCCAGTTTCTAAAAGAAAACTGGATACGAATGAAGAACAAGTTTAAGATTTAGATTTAAAACTTGAAGAACAACCATGAAATGGTTGTGTTCATAAAACCATGAAAGAAATGATTTTATTTTACAAAGTTCTTTTGTTTGATCTTGTTAAAACAAAGAGAAGATCGAAAACAAGTTATACACATTTGATAATAGATTAGAACATATTAACCTTGATGTTTTGATAAAGAAGATGATGAACAGTTCTTGAGGTTTTTGAGAGCAAAAATGCAACAGAGGATTCTTTCTTGCGGAGGAAGATTGTTCGCGTAAAAGACAAATATAAACCAAGAGTTGTTTATATAGGGAGTTTTAGAGAGAGAAAACCTTGAGCGGGAAAAGGTTTTCATCATGACACGGACACGTGTTTGCATTTGATTTGAAGTTTGAACGAAACGTGCAAACGTGTGTCAGAAAGAAATCGTGCCTAGTGTTATCCGTTGCAATGACGTCACAACTGTCCTTTCACATTCTTTTAGGATGTCTCTGAGGTTTTGAAAGCTCAGGGACTCTTTTAAAAAACATGAAGCACTGAATAGAAAATATCAGTGAAGGTTTAAAGAACTTTCAAAATATCGCTGTTAAGGAAGAGATATTCAGCGATGTAATTTATTTTGAAATCTTGCATTTACATGCGATTGTCAGAGGGAGAAAACATACCTGGATATCAGTTTAACCAAGTTTATTCAGAGAGAAGATGATGAAATGGATTATGTGAGTTGATTTTATCCCGAAGGCTATACAAGTTTGTATAACCGTATCGCTGATCAAATGTTAACCGCTGAAGATTTTACCCTTCAAAGTTCAGCATTCCAAGCTCGCTGATGAGAAAGTTGAATCTTGTCTCATCAAGAGGTTTGGTAAATAAATCAGCTAACTGATAATCAGTTGGGATAAAATGAAGTTCTATATCACCATTCATCACATGATCTCTGATAAAATGATATCTGATTTCTATGTGTTTTGTCTTTAAGTGTAGCACTGGATTGTTTGCTATAGCGATGGCACTAGTGCTGTCGCAATAGATTGGAATTTTGGAGAGCCGAAGATCATAGTCTAGTAGCTGATTTCTCATCCACAAGACTTGAGAACAACAGCTTCCAGCGGCTACATATTCAGCTTCAGCTGTGGAAGTGGACACTGAGTTTTGCTTCTTACTTGTCCAACTTACCAGCTTTCCACCCAGGAGCTGACATCCTCCTGTGGTGCTTTTCCTATCCATTTTGCAACCTGCAAAATCACTGTCTGAATAGGCGGTTAGATCGAATCCTGAGTCTTTGGGATACCAAAGACCTAGATTCGCTGTACCCTTAAGATATCGAAAGATTCACTTTACAACTTTCATATGAGATATCTTAGGTTCAGCTTGATATCATGCACACAAGCATGTTGCAAACATAATATCGAGTCGGCTAGCTGTAAGATACAATAGTGAGTCGAACATCCCACGGTACAGCGTGACATTGACAGGAGCACCCTTTGTGTCCTTATCAAGTGTCAGCGGTGGTGCCATAGGGGTTTTCATAGCTGAACTTTCAGTTAAGTCGAATTTCTTCAGCATATCTTTAACATATTTTCCCTGATTAATGAAAGTTCCTTTTTCAGTTTGCTTAATCTGAAGACCAAGGAAATATGTTAGTTCACCCATCATGCTCATTTTATACTCGTCTTTCATTCTATCAGCGAAACGAGTACAAAGCTCAGGGTTAGTAGAACCAAATATAATGTCATCAACATATATTTGAACTAAAATGATGTGACCTTTCAGCTTTCTAAAAAATAGAGTTTTGTCAATCTTACCTCTCTCAAATTTTTCAATATGGAGATAAGTAGAGAGAGTATCATACCATGCACGAGGAGCTTGCTTTAAGCCATAAAGTGCCTTGTCCAGTTTATAAACATAACCTGGACGCTTAGGATCTGAGAATCCTGGAGGTTGTTCCACATACACTTCTTCATTCAGCTTTCCATTCAGAAACGCTGACTTAACATCCATCTGATGTACAGTGAAGTTTTTGTGTACAACATATGCTAAGAAAAGACGAATAGATTCGAGTCTTGCTACTGGAGCAAAAGTTTCGTCATAATCTATGCCTTCCTCTTGCCTGTATCCCTGAGCAACAAGACGAGCTTTGTTGCGAGTTACAGTACCATGTTCGTCCAACTTGTTTCGATAGACCCATTTAGTGCCTATCACCGTTTTGTCAGTTGGTCTACGAACGAGTTTCCAAACTTTGTTTCTTTCGAATTCAGTCAGCTCTTCTTGCATAGCGCTGACCCAGTTTGGATCTCTGAGGGCATCATCTATTTTCTTTGGTTCAGTTAGAGAAATAAAGTTAACAAATAAACAAATATTACCTGCACTTCTACGAGTCTGAATACCAGCGTTGGGATCACCAAGAATTTGATCGATTGGGTGATTTACAGTCCATCGCTGAGCCAGAGCATACGTCGCTGACTCAGTCTGAACTGGAGAAACTGAAGATAAGGCTTCAGCTACTTCTGGATTATCAGCTAAGAGATGAATGTTTGCATTTGTCACTTCATTCACTGATTGCTGAGAAATAGACGGAATTTCTGAGACATTTGGATCAACTGCAGGTATAGTGTTTATAGGAACAGCTGAGACCCATGATGTTTTAGCTTCACTGTTCTGCATGTTTGGAATGATAGTGGGACTATCATCTTCTACTGGATGAGCGTGAGGAGTGGGAATATCTTCTGAATCACCAAGATGAGAAAACATCCATTGATTCAGTTCTTCTGTATCAACGTTCGGTTTAGAGTTCGCTGAACGGGATTCGTCAAACGTGACGTGAATAGTTTCTTCTACAGTTTGTCTTCTACGGTTGAAGATTCTGAAGGCTTTGGAGACCGAGGAGTATCCAAGAAAGATTCCATCATCAGCCTTAGGATCAAACTTTCCAAGGGCATCTCTGTTGTTCAGTATGAAACACTGACATCCAAAGATGTGAAGAAAGCTGATTGAAGGCTTTCTCCCATGAAAAGGTTCATAGGCTGTCTTTTTGAATCTTTTAACTATCAGCGACCTGTTTTGCGTAAAACAAGTAGTGTTGACAGCTTCTGCCCAAAACTGAGTAGGCAGGTGAGAATCGCTGAGCATTGAACGTGCAGCTTTAATAATTGTTCTATTTCTTCTTTCAGCGACTCCATTTTGTTGCGGTGTTCTCACTGACGGAAAGTTGTGAGAAATACCCTTACTCTCAAAGAAGGAATCAAGAGAACTGTTTTTGAATTCAGTTCCATGATCACTCCTTATTGAGCGAACAGTCATATTGTTCAGAGTTTCCATCTTCCGAACAAAGGTGATGAGTTCTTCAGGGGTGTCACTCTTAGAACGGAGAAACATTACCCATGTGTAACGAGAGAATTCATCAACTATGACCAGCGTATATTTCTTTCCAGCGATGGATTGTTTGTTAACAGGTCCAAACAAATCCATATGGAGTAGTTGTAGAGGAGATGACACTGAGGAGACTTGCTTTGACTTGAAGCTTGCCTTGGTCTGCTTCCCTTTTTCACACGCTGAACATAAAGACTCTTTGGCGTATGAATGCTGAGGTAGACCAGTGACTAACTCTTTGGAGGAAAGAGTATTCAGTGTCTTGAAATTTAGATGTGAGAGCCTCTTGTGCCATAGCCAGTTGACATCAGAAGATGCCTTTGAGAAGAAACAGGAGTTCTCAGTGGTTGTTGAGTCCATGTTTATTACATAAACATTTTCCAAACGATAACCGCTGAGAGCTATCTTCTCCTTTTTGTCAGAGACAAAGCAGGATTCCTTAGTGAAAATCACTTTGTTATCCATGTCGCAAAGTTGACTGATGCTCAGAAGATTATGCTTCAGCCCTTCAACATATGCGACTCTTCTGAAGGAGGTTGTACCATTTGAAAGTACACCATACCCTCGGGTATGTCCTTTTCCATTTCCATCGAAAGTCACAGAGGGACCTTTCTCTTCCTTGTATTCAGCGAGCAGGCTTTTCTTTCCAGTCATGTGTCTAGAGCATCCGCTATCGAGATACCAGATACCCTTCTTAACATGCAATACAAAGGAAGATTAGTTTTTCTTAGGTACCCACTTAACCATGTATACACGTTTGTTAGTGGAAGTAGTTGGAATGGAAGGTTCAGCGGTCTTCGCAGCATTTGAAGATTCAGCTTTGTCTTTCTTCACTTTGGTTAATTTCTTAACCTCAGTGGTAGGAGTCACCTTGACCTGATTTGCACCAGGGTTGGTCTTCTTTGCCTTGGGGGCAATCTTCACCTTAGCTATCTTTTCAGCTTTGGTGGCTGTGGGGCACTTACTAGCAATATGATCGGTAAGTCCACAGTGATAACATTTCCTATAACTAAAAGTAGTTCTAGGACCACTTGTATGCTGAGCTTTTAATTTTGAATTAGAAGTGCCAGCACCAAGTAAACTATTGGCTTTAGAAATGGGACGAACATTCAGTTCTTCAGATTTCTTACCAAGGACATCCACTCTGAGTCTAGGAGTAGATCGCTGAATAGATCCAGAGATCAACTTTCTAGATCCAGAGGGGTTGGTCACTGAGGCTTTAGAAGCATTCAGCTTTGGTACTAAGGTACCCTTTTGAGGATTTTGATAAATAACAATGCCTTTACCTTTGTCTTTAGAGACAGAGGTAGGTTTTGAATAAACCATTTTCTCCTTGCATTTTGAGGAGGTAGGAGTTTCCTCAGGGATTGGTGTAATGGACGAGGAGCACTGAGATGATGAAGTGTCAGCGACTGAGGATACGAACGTTCCAAATTTAAGCATTGAACGTTCAGTGGTTGGTTTTGGAGTATCATATTTATAACCCAGACCACGTTTATCACTCAGAGGAATCTGAGCCTTAATTATCTCAGTGATCTTTGTTGAAGAATTACACCATCCTTCAACAGTAGCTTTTTCAGCCTCTAATGCAGCGATAGCTTCTGCTCGTTCGATTTTGACTAGCTGATTTAAATATACTTGATCGTTAAAATCTTCTTCAATTTTAGAAAGCTTTTCTATTTGAAGGTGGCAGTTTTTAAGCTTTTCAGCGAGATCAAGATTTTGGTTTTCAACCACAGTTTTGCCGCTCATGGCTTCGTATAAACTTCTAGTCAAGAGATCGATCTTACGGAGACTATCAGCTTCATCAATATTTGCAATATTGGTAAAGAAAGAAGGTGATACCTGAATGGTAGATGTTGAAGTGGAGGGAATGTTTGAACTTTCTTCCTCTTCTTAAATCTTAGCCATGAGACATTGATTTGCTTCATCATCTTCAGAATCGGATGATGATGCTTCTTCATCAGAAGCAGCCCAATCATAGTCAGCCATCAGGCCTTTTCCTTTCTTCTTAAAGCTTTTCAGCTTTGCATACTTCTCCTTCAGCTTTGAGTATTTGTCATCTTTATTCCTTGGAACAAAGGATTTCTTTGTAAAAGCTGAAGGTATCATGATTTTCTTTGACCTGCACTCATTAGCGAAATGACCTGTCTTTTCGCAGTTGAAACAAGTAGCAGTAGCCTTATCAACAAAAGCTGATGTTTTAGGCTTGTCAGCTATGGAAAGAGTTTTGTTCTTTCTAAACATTTTCTTCTTGGCGAATCTCCTGAACTTTTTAGTTAGGAGAGCCAAGGATTCATCAACATCTGAAGAATCAGAATCTGATGACCTTTCAGAGTTACTCTCTAACTCAGTGATAGTGACCGAGGGTCGCTGAGTAGAAGGTTCCTCTGAGAATAAAGCAACAGGGGTGCTTTTGGAATCTTTTACAAGATTCTTCTTAAGATGGCTAGATTGCTCATGATTCAGCAACGTGCCATATAAGGTAGCAAGGGTCATTGATCTTAGATCCTTTGATAGCTTGAGACACATGGAATAATTGTCCCAGCTTTCAGGTAAACATTCTAGAAACTTTGTCAGCACTTCAAAGTTAGAATATTTCTTACCAACAGTTTTCAGATCTATAATTAAGCAATTAAAACGTTGGTGAACTTCAGAGAGAGTTTCATTCTTACCAGAAATGAAGCTTTCGTATTGTCTTACCAGGTTGATCTTTCTTGAGTCCTGGACTTCAGACGTTCCTTCATACTGAACACATATTGTGTCCCACATGGCTTTTGATGATTTCAGGTTCATGACGGAATGGTAGACTTCGTCAGGAAGGGCCATGGATAGTATGGATCTGGCTTTTGTATCTATAGTCACTTTCTTCTTATCTTCGTCGGTCCACTGATGGATTTCTTTAGAAATCAGCCTTTCTGGAATAGCAGGTCTATTTGCAGTGGCTGGAACTAAAGGATCAATTGTTACAGGGATGTGTGGGCCGTTCTCAAGATAGTAAGGTATAGTAGGGTCTACACCTTCTAAGAAGAGTGTCATCCTATTTTTCCACAAGTTGAAGTTGTCTCTGGAAAATCTAGGGGGTTTTGCAAGAGAACCATTGTCTATATAATGTGTGTTTGAGTTGGCCATTTTCAGATAATAGCAATGAAGAGAAATATCTTAGATTAGATCTTGTTTATGAGATTAAACAAATCTGCTCTGATACCACTTGTTGGTCCCGAAGGCCTATACAAGTTTGTAGAAGGGGGGGGGGGGGGGGTTGAATACAAACACACAGATTTTACTTTTCTAAATTGTTTATTGATAAATCATTAACAATTTACAGCTTGTTGCGGAGACAAGATTAAGGATAAACCTAAATCTAAACAAGTTGGAACACTAAGGTTTCTTGCACTAAGAAAGATAAGGAAATTACTAATAATAACCTATCTTGAGATAAGAGATATGAACTTGTCCAGAGTTAGCAAGTTACTTCAAAATGAAGTGAGTTCATCTCTTTATATACTGCAAGCATTTAATGCAAGTCAGTATATACTTTACACGTGTCATCAGCTGGTTGGTTGCATGTCATTGACCTTGGTTGACAACCTTAGTAGCCGTAAGGATGAACAATGTAGTATCAGAGTGGTTGTACGATTTCAGACAGTCGGAGGTTCTTTTCTGGCATTTCGTACGGAGGCGTGCAAGGGTGGTTAAGACAAAAGTACTTTGTACGGAGGACTTCATGATCAGCTTTCGTTGATTCAGCGATTATCATTTACTATTCAGCAGATGATAAAGTTCAGCGATAGCTGAAGTCTTGTACTTGATACTTCACGTTGAGTGGACAAATCTGAGTCTTCGCTGATCCGCATCAGTTCATTAGGAGACTTGTCGCTGGTTCTTGAGCTTGATCTTCGACTTCAGCGTAGAACCTTTGTTGACGTGAAACTTGTCTTCAGGGATCATAAGTAAACAACTAACTTATCAGCGATCATCATAATGACTGAACAAACTCAGAGCATTTATGGTGAACAGTTTCGCTGAATGTTTAACTTAAAGAGCGAGAGTTCCTATCAGCGGTACTGGAAGATCTTAGTACTTATCAGCGATAGTGAAACTCTGATACATATTGTTTACTTACAATTTTCACTAAGTATTTAAGAGAGGGTCATTATCAAATCACTGAGGGTTTGGATCAACAAAGGTTGATTAGAAATCACATGAATAATGTTCCTTTAAAATTTATAATATCGTTGGTGTTGTTTCTCGAGAACATCATATATTTTTGGCTAGGGGTGAACATGGTACGAAACCATGTGTTTTTTTCATATACCATGTACCAACCAATTACAATTGGTACACAAAATTTTATACCATGTACCAACCAATTATACTTGGTACCAACTAAATTGGTACCAACTTTTTTCGGTTGGTACATGTTGGTACGGTTTGTACCAACATCTCAAAAATTGAGTTATGAACTAATTAGATTGACATCTTTACCAACTAGATTTTTATGCATTAAACACGTCGATCATTAATAGCATGTTGATATGCATTGTACCATTTATCATATTACCTATACAAACATTTAAATAATCTTCAAATATACACAAACATTCACTAATAGTCTAATACAAGTGACAGTTAAGAAGCGAGAATGAACCATGAAGAGTGGAGTGTAGGAGAGTTATCAAAATTGTTAAGGATAAGAGAATGAATTTAATCAAGTTCTATATATCAATTTGTATTACAATTTAACAAAATGTAAAACAAGATAATTTAAAATTTTATAAACCAAAATATGTTGTATTATTGATTAAACTTTAATTAATAAATAATTAAAAAAATAAGTCGGTACGGTACGGTATTACCGTGGTAAACGACTTCTAATACCACGTACCAACCAAGTTTAAATAGTTGGTACGGTATACCAACCAATTAGGTCGGTACCAACTAAATTGGTACGGTTGGTACGAGAATTAGTTGGTTTGTCTCGGTACAAAATTGACACCCCTATTTTTGGCAGGGCTACATTGATGCTACCAATCCTTTTAAACAGAATCTTTCGTCGAGAGTATTGTAGATGACAATGGACTATTCAGAAAGGCTGAGAAAGAAATATTTAAACTAAGTTTATATATTGTGGGAGGTTAAAGATTTCATCAATGGGGGAGGGGGATATAATAAAGTTTTTAGAGCTTAAGAATGGAGGTCCAATTGATGGTGAATGGTAGCAAAAACTTGTACCATGGCAACTTGCTTACCTTTTGGTATTGTACATTAGTGTATTAATTGGATGATGAGGCAAAAACAGTCGAAGCATTCTACAACACCAAATTTAAGTTTATTGTGACTTAAGTTGATTGTTGCTTTTGCAGTTAATGTCATATTGAACATGTATGAGCAATATCTAATTTTATATTGTGTTTGTCTTGCAATTACCTATACTATGGACCCAGTTGAGTCCAACCACCTTTGGATCAATCTGGGCCCTTTAAACTCCAGCCAACTTTTAATCAGGACCGTTCAAAATCAATAAGCCCTTTCACTCAGCCATCTTAAATTCAATAATCCCTTCCCTCGCCTTCAACACAAATGCTACCCCATCGTCTTCGCCTTCAACCTCCTACTCAACCACGTTTCCACGGTTTCAACTTCAGTTTCCCTCTCACGTCTTCGCCTTCCACCTCTCACCATGTCTCTACCCACGATCATCTTCCTCCAGTTACCCAACCACCTCCTTGAACCTCTTCTTAATCGACACCCAATCCCCTTAAATATCTCCAAAACAAAGCGAGTTCATGTGGTTACCCAACAATAATCATCTATCGATTTCTTCAAAATGCAGAGTTTGTTCTTCTTTCCTCGCAAGAATCTTAGAAATCCCGCAAACCCCTAACTCTTTTATTCGTCAATTCATCGGAATTCAATTTCAATTTCGAATTCCTCGCCATAATCTTCTTCTTAGTTTCAGATCAGGAAAATGGGGTTTCTTACATGGTTCAATGCTCTTACAGGCTCGTCGCAAATCAAACGGTTAAGAGTCGTGATCAGACCCCCCCTCCTCCTATTGATCGTCATCGCCGCAATCCCCTCTGTTCTCGCCTTTGTCCTACATTTTTCCTCAAACCCAAAAAACCCTAACCATATATCGTCTTTCTACTACATTTCTTCAAACCCAAAAAAACCTAACCAAATCTACGGGATGAACATATTGTGAGCAGAATTGACACAGTGTTTCAAAATCCAAACACCAAGTGAGCAGCCAAATAAACCGATTCGAGCTTAAATTGACAGAACCCAAGGGACAAAAAATAGGTAATATTTCTTTATCTTCTCTGTTCATAGAATACAAACTCGATTTGTAAGGTTTTGTTCATATAAAAAGCGAAAAGATTACCATCAAGATCAATTTGTTTAGGGATCAATTTGTACACTCTCTATGATCAATTTGTTCATTTTCATGGTTCATGGATATGCTTTTACATGCTTTCTGTTCGTCTTAAGTTTGTTTATTTGCTCTAATTTCCAAATTTGATGTCAAATGAAATCCCATTTTGTTTCAGGGGAAGCTAGGAGATTTCAAAGAAGGATTTTTAAAAACGAGGGAAAGAACTTGGTTTCTGTATATGATGCCATTACACCTGCTGTATGTTTAATTGATTGCATTTCTCCATTTCTGTTGCAACTTTAAGTTTCTTTGATGAAACGATTGAAGTGTGTCGAAAAAGCCACATATATGGGGCTTCTTCGGTTGTGCATGAAGATTTGGTGTTGTTTATGCTTCGGCGAAGAAGAAGAAGTGTATAGTGAATATACTTAATTTTGTCAAAGGGATGCCCTGATTGGAGTTGTTTTGCGGATAATCTTTACAATTGAGTTATAATGAATATTAATATAATCATTGTATCTATTAGAGTACTATATCACCATATCGGCTAGACATCTGATTAGGCTCTTAAAAATAGAGATTTCAAAGGGTTTCACATATCTTCAGATGATCATTTCATTACGTTTTTCTACAATAATTCAATCAAAATTATTTGTAAATGTGAAGATATGATAACCATTTAAATGAGATTTTCCATCTACTGCAGATGGACTTTGGTTTTGGTATATGTTATATGTCTAATGTGATCCATATTGTGTTTCTTACAATCTTTCATTTAATACAATTGTGGTTCATGATAATGTACTAATATTTGATCTAAGAGGTAGGTGTGGGAGATAAAAATGTTGGTGACAGATGGAGGTGGTCCAGACCTGATGTAAATACATACACATTGTTAGTTCGTGGTCTTGCAGCATCATTGAGGGTTTCAGATGCCCTTAGGATCATTGCTAATGTTTGCCGAGTTGGAGTATCTCCTGGTGAAGAGGTACAACTGCTGTTACTGTTTTGGCTTAATTTTTGGCAAGCATTATACTGAATATTCCAAGGAAGTTGGTGTCTGTAATTTCTCACAGTTGTCTGTAGTTTTTTCTTGGAGGAAGTCTCAAATGATAGAAATCCTGAAACCTATATAATAAGATACTTCAATTGCTTTATGTTTCTATTCCTATATGGGTCTTAAGATGAATTATTGATCTTTTTGTTTCTATATCCAACTGATCTGCTCAAATTGATCCAACTTGTCATAAAAACACTTCTCTATGATGTTTTCTCTGAATACAAATAGCAAAAATAGTCGATAGTGGTGATCAACACATTCCATGGGAGCAAATTGCGTGCACCAAATAAGAAATGGATCATATATGCGATTTTCTATGTATCTTTTTGTTCGGTTTGATTTTAAACACTCTTTAATCTCTGCATCTGTTTATGAAGTTGTGCACAATCTTTTTGTTTGGTTTGATTTGGTTCTATGTTTATGCTAAAGTTTTAATTGGGCAGGAGTTGAAAGATCCTTTGGGGCGATTTTTCGATGATTAAAGGTGGATAAATACAAAGCCATGAGAAGGAAGGTAAATAAAGAAATATTGACATTTTGACATGGGGGTGATAAGAAAGATTATTTCTAATTATTTCGTTTTAGATCAACGAAATTGGTCTAATCTACTTCTTTGTGAGGGAAAAACAATTTCTTATGCAGCAAATATAAAAGTGAATGAAATTTTGGACTATTATAGCACCTCATTATAAATATATCATATTTTTTTCTAATTATAAATATATCATATTTTTCTTGGTATTGCCGGGATGGGGTTCTCATCCTATAGCATGTGGGTGGACAAGGTATGTTAAAAAAATACTTTTTCCTATAAACTATGACATTGACTGTCTTTGGAGGTATTTTTTTTAATCTTCATATATTGTGCTACATTCTTTATTGTTATATCTTATTACATAGCAAGTCTTTCACCGCAAACTAATTTTGGTAGGCTAAAAAGAGAGAGAAATACTTTGTGTAATTAATTTAAGCGTTTTTCTCAGTATTTTTGTGTATGTGGATGTGAAATATTTTCTATATATCTCTTCCTTGTGTAATTGTATATGGTTTCTCCTTCAGTTTCATATGAGCAGTATAGAAGCTCTTAAGAATAACCTAAAGTTTCTTCATTTGTTTATGTATTATTTAGTTCGAGTGTTGGTAATATCAGGTTTCATAATTGTTATTAACTTATTTGGTTATAAATTCTATAAAATCACATTGGTTAAACGATGATTTTGTTCTGCAGGCTTTTAGCTGCATCAATGAGAGCTCAAATTTTTTTAGTGGATGTTCTATTTGGTATTTTGGTTAATATTATCAGAATGAAGCAGTCATCTCGCACAAACAGGTAATCCATTTGTAAATTTTGGTTCTCCATAAGACGCAAAAGTTCTTAACATCATTGGAAACAGGATAAGATTCTCCGTTTGGGTGTTAATTGCATTGTTGTTATTTATTCCCCCATCTTTAAAGCTTAAATTCACAAACGTGCATTTATTTATATGTTGAAAAACAATAGTGAGTTAGTGACCCGTTTACTGACCTTCCCTCTCAACTCCAACCACCTTCCTCAAAACTGCCTAATTTATCTCCCCCAGTCCACACAACCTCCTTCTCTTCTGCACGATTCCTCACAACCCCCTCTCCCTAGCATGATTTTCCTGAGCCGCTGATCTATTCCTTGATTCTATATCAACATTCACTACTTATGAACTCTTCCTCTACTACACCTTCATATTCTACACCGTCCTGGCATTATTTCATTGGATGGGGTTTTCTTAAAGCAAAAGGTAATGATTAGTACTTTACATGGCTTGTGATTCATATCTCTATGTCATCATAAAGCAAGGGGCCTGAATCCATGGGGTGTTATTATTTACTCTGCAGGTTGTGGATGCACCCAAGATTCTGACTGTACTAGGAAAAATTCTGTTCTTGTCAGAATTCATGAACTCCATGTACGAATGTCAATACAAATCATTCTTCTATGCTTTTGGTGAGTTTATTTAATATCTTTTACATCTTAACATTGTTATATGGTATTGAAAATTAACTGCGACATCAAAGCACTATTACATAGATTATGTGTTGAGGTGAGACGTGAAGATGGTCGAAAAGTATTTGGCTCCGTTCACACACTTAAAAGATTATATTGCACAATACTTGAGCAACTACACTTTTATTGTTTTTTTATATTTATACTTCATAATACCCTAATAAATCTTGTCCCCGAGATGAAAAACGATGTTTAAATATTTGCAATGTAGCTTTGCCATCAATTATGTTGCCATCGTGCTCCATGGTTGTGAACCTTGTCTGCAAATCAGAAGTTCTAGGACCCAACAAAAAAATTAGAGCCCAGTAATTTATAAGCAATTTAAAGACCAGTGTTGTTTTTTTAATCTCCAAGGCGACAGTAATTGTTATACATTATTTTATACTATAACGTTTTAGGAGATCATATTTTAATTATGGCAACTTAGTGGGCTTATTGTCTTAGCTGAGAATAGAGATGGGTGATGAAAATATTAGTAGGCAAAATAGGAACAAGATGTTATGTTTCTCCCAAGCTGAGAGCTATAATCAGTTGAGGCATTGTTTATTACTTCGTTCCAAAATAACCGTCCATGATGAAAAAGGCATACATATTTAGAAATGTGTGATTATTGTACTTTTTAATCAACCAAATGACAATTTTACTTATAATAATAGAGGGAGTAATGTATTTCTTATCTAATGATTTAGGGTAGAATTGGAAAGTAGACACTTACCTTTGAAATGGGACATTTATTTTGGGACAAACTAAAATATTTTTGGGACAAACTAAAATATTTTTGGGACAAACTAAAATATTTTTGGGACAGGGGTGTATTGATTTTACCCATTTGATTTAACCTATATTTAATCCTATTGATTTACAGGGTAATATATTTGTTTATTACTATTAATTAAAGTGTTTTGCCTTGATTTTTTGCCAACTGTTTCTTCTCTATCTACTTTTTTGGTCTACAAACTTGGTACAATTATCCATTTTGGAGCCTGTTAGTCACATTAATATGGGGTTATAAGGGTGGCTTTGTTCTTATTGTGTTGATTATTCTTCCAATGGTCTGTGGCCAAATTGGCTCTTAAATGTTGTCTCATATCTATATCTAACAAATGAAAATGTTGATATAAGAATGGGTTGAATAAATCTGTTTGTATGCCTTGGAGTCTATTATGCTTGGTTCATGAGCTGGTAAGTGGGGATACAAGGAGGATTTATACTTTGTTGTGTTAAAGAAGTGGGGATATACAAGGAGGATTTGTACTTTGTTGTGTTAAAGATTGTTAAGCAGTGCAGCCCAGCCCTGTGCAAATGCCCAATAACCTATTCTCATAGTCAGTTTTGATGAATTCTTTTTTGATCAATGCTACATCTACTGTTTGCTCACTATGGCTGCTGATCAAATTTGTTTTGTTGTGTATTTTTGTTGTTGAAGAATCTCTTTTGAGTGCTGATCATGGCAGAACATGTCTTGAATCGTGTTCACAGTCTTTGTGAGCGCCTCAATTCTACACTCACAACCCATTGTAATGAAATCCTAATGGTTCTTTCAAGGTATCTCCTAATCCCGCTTTTTATTTTTCTTAATTATAATTTCAGATCAATATTGTTTGTTAATTTTTTCGTCTAAAGTTTGAAGAATTGAAAGCCATGGAAAAGGAATATTGAAGCCTCACCAACTAATGTCTGAGTTTGATGCAATATGCAAGGAGGATCAAAGCAAACTCCATGATGGTGCCTTTCATGAAGTTCTCAAATGCACACATGTTTACTTTACTCTCTCTCTCTCTCTCTTTTTTTTTTACTTTTTTTAATTTCATAGGATAGGAAATGAACACACACAAGGATGCTAACTTGATTTTCACGGTAATAAATGAACACACACATGGATGCTAACTTGATTATCATGGTGTGGATTCTTTCAAGGATGCACTCATGTCTAGGCATGGCAATTTGACCCGACCCGGTGGGGAACCCGGTTCACCCGACCGGGGCCGGGGATTCCCCGCCAAACCGGGTACCGGGGCCGGGGAAACCCGTTAGTTGAAAACCGGGGCCGGGTTGACCACCCCCGCCCCGCCCCGGACCCGTTATATATATTAATAAAAAAATATTAGCTTTTACATATTAATTGAATCCAAATGTTTTTGCCATTCCAATTTGGAAGAGAATCAATGTTTATGCTTATGGCAATGTTCTACAGGAAGATCAAAAGAATGAATCTCATTTTCATGTCTCTGTAAGTTGTATTGCACAATTTATCAAGGTGCAAATCATCAACAGGCTATAGGATGAAATTGCAATATGCTTCCACCTTTAGCTTCTCAATTTCACCAGCAATATGCTAAGTATGTTCAAACTTCTTTTAAAGTTCTCACCGCAGACGTCTTTATGCATTTCAAACACCGTGCTTTGTTAAACAGGAGCAAGTATATGTGATATCTGATTCAGTTATATATATATTAATTTGATTGTTTTCTTTGGGTAATCACTATTTATTTTCTCTTATAATTTTCAATGGTTTTCTGGTTGTGATAGGACATGCTTGGTTCCAGCATATGTGAGGCTACTTCGAGATCTTGAAGCTGAAGTATGTATTGCAGCTGCTGGAAAGGTCAGCAAGTTCAGTTGGATTCTTAACCCAGAACTTGCAATTCAGCATATTCTTCCATGTGTAAAGGTTTGAGGTTCACTAAAAATCCCGTTCTTTTGGATACTTATCTCTTGGATTTTGAAATCTTAATTCTTCCAAGAAAGTCTTAAGCTTACATGTTGCATACATCCAAATTATCATTTTTGTTGAGCATTAAATGTTTAAGTATTGCATATCTGTCAATTGACTATTATGTTTGGGCATTCTCCATTTTTCTCATACACATGAAATGAGAAAAGAGCATGATATTCACACGATGAAACAAAATGTTTGCATTCACACGATTTGCTATGTTTTTATTAAATAACATTATTGAATTAACTCGTGTTGGAAGCACATTCAATGGCATCATTAGTGCCATGGTTGTGATTTTGAGTGGTATGATGTTTTGAGTAGAATGATAATCATGTAATTCATATGTGATTGTAGTTCTTCAAAACGTTATCATATGCAATAATTCAAGTTTTTTTTTCATTGTTGGACTTGCTCTGAACCCTTGACTCCATTTTCTTCATATACTTGAACTTAATTTTTTTAGTGTGATTTCAGGTTCTTAATTTTTATTTGATTTACAGTTAACCGATTTCTAGCTTTTCAACTATGCACTTTGAAATTGCAATAGAAATGGTATATTTTGTATAAGTTTGCTACGATCTGGTACCGTGTATGGGGCATGAACTACTCTGTCCTAGTGTGGTACGTTGTAGATAAGAACTTACTATCCCAGTATATGCTCTGTCTTTTTGCCTTACCTTACTCTTAACTTTTCCACTCTATGTTCACACAGTATGGATCATTCGGAAACCAAAGAAAAACTTTTGATGTTCTCTCTTTATGCTAATAAACGATTGCCTTGGACAACAACCGTTGAGAGGGTGGTGGTGGTGGTGATGGCGGGAGTGCAACCGCGACTGGATGACGACTTTTAGAGGGCATTGGCGATGACGACAGTTTAGTTGCAAAGGCAGAAAAGGTTATTGAGAGAATTTTTTGTTGAATCTAGGCATGGGAATGGGGCGGGTATGGGGCGGGGACCTCAATCCCCATCCCCGTCCCCGATCATTATATTCATCCCCATCCCCGTCCCCATCCCCACCGGGGAATATGATCATATCCCCATCCCCATCCCCACCGGGGAACGGGGATCCCCAACGGGGAAACGGGGATTTTTTCCCCAATCGAATTTTTTTTATTTTAATACAAAAATAATTATTTTAATACAAAAAAAGTTATTTTAATACAAAATTAAACATCATATAGTAATTAACAACCTAAAACCAAAAGAAAATCAACCTAATCCAAAAAAATAACGTTACACGTACCCAAACATATCGAGTAATATCCAAAAAAATAACGTTACACGTACCAAAACATATCGACTTATCGAGTAATATGGCAGAAAGGTAAACATATTACATTTACAACAAAATATAAAAAAATAACAAAAACTACAAAATATTTTGTTTAGAAATGCATCAACTTTATGAAACAAACCACTCATATATATATATATATATATATATTGCATATATAATATGAAAATGATTGATGTGTTGGGATTCAATTTTATGGAGATGTAGTTCAGTAGTTGATGGGGTTCATAAAAGAAAAAATATATATATATATATATACCTTTACTTATATATATATATATATATATATATATAATAGGTGTCTGATGTATATGTGTATGTATACATACATTAATGATTAAAAAGATATGAAATTATTACTGATTTCTTGGACAAAAAATATTACTATATATTTAAATATATATTTTCATATTATATATATATATATATTATTTACATATTATAAAATACGGGTACCCGGCGGGGCGGGGAGTGAGATGCCCGTCCCCGTCCCCATCCCCGGTTTTAGAAAAGCGGGGATCCCCGTCCCCGTCCCCGATACCCGGTTTTACGGGGAATCCCCGTCCCCGACCGGGGCGGGTGGACCGGGTTACCCGACGGGTCGGGGGTGATTCCCATGCCTAGTTGAATCTACTACCAGGAAATTGTAGATGACAAACTATTTTTCTAGACAAATGTTAATTAAGAAGTAAATAATCCAAACTGAACGTTACAAGTCCATGAACAAATGTTTTAATCTTCAAACTGATTGCTTGGTTTTAGATGTGGGAGTAGGAATGTGGACTATTTGGGTTCGGGTGAGAGCCGAGAGGGAGAAGAAAATTACACTACAAGCAATTACATATTTATCATCTTCTACAGTAAGCCTAGCTACTAATCTTTAATCTGAAGTAGACATACAAGACTTCTAAATTAAATAATGCTGGTAGGCAAGTAGTTCTTGGAAAGGTGGCACAATGCACAATGCATCACATCTACATGAAGCTTATAATTTGCAAAATTATTAGGTGAAAAATAATCAATAAATATTGTTTACAAATCTAACTTACCCTATTAATAGCCGAAATTAGTATCCTTACGTGGGGTTGTCATGAGAGATATCACCCAACCTTGTCTTTACATTTACTAGAATTTTACGTCATGTTGTATACCCGACCACCGGACGGGTATAGCACTAGTTGATATTTTGATATGGAAGGTATTGTATTTGGGCATTTACCAAACATGTATTTTTCTCAATTTTATATAATTCACATATTTTAAAATGGTTATTTTAAAGTATTCAAGCTATTAATTCTAACATAATAGAACAAACAACAATTTAGCTTAACTTATATATAAAACTTTATGAAAAGAAAAAACAACAAAACATCCACTTAATTTTGGTAGCCAAGTAAACTTGTCAGATTTTTCTTTGGAAAAACCGAAGAGTTGCTAAGATCTCTAATTATGTTCATGTGTCAACATGTCACATTTTTCGCCTTAAATCACTACATTGAGGTTCTTGCAATGGAAGATGAAAACACCTTTCGAAGGTAGACTATGAGGTTAAAAGAACATAAACAAGAGTAGGAGTTTTTGTTACATTAATTTTCAATTTCCCGATTTACATGAAATTTCACAACCTGCCGCATTGCACGGGTACGAATGTGCATTATTTACAAATGATTGTATTTCTGTTTTATTCGGTCAAAGATTTCAAATTTTGTAATGAGATTTGAATATATGGGTTTGGAAGCTCAATACTTATGCAATTAAGTTTCCAATATACCTTGCTAATACATTATATTAACCTTCAACTTTATATATTAGTTGACTTACAAATTAAACATGCAAACTCATGAAATAAAATCGAAAGTGAAGGAGAAAAATGATTCACAAGTAAACTAATGTTTCAGAATTGTCATTCACCCGCGCTGCATCGCACGGGTACACCACTAGTGTATATATATATATATATATATATATATATTAGGGAAATTAATTAAAATGGCACAAGTTTGACTAACTGTTATCAAAATGCCATAAATTTTTTCCATTTTGCAAAAATGCCACAAATACCCGCGATGGGAGCCCGCGATCGCAGGCAGTGGCATTTTTGTAATTAACAAATACCCGCGATCACCGGAGGAGCCCGCGGTGGCTTCAAATTTGATTTGTTTTGTTTTTTAATTTACAGTTTCACCCCCTATACTTATTTACTAAATTTACTTTATACCTTTTACTTTCATAATTTAATTTTACATTTAACACATATAATCGTTTATTAACTAAAATACGTTAAAAAAATACGTTTTAATTTTAACAAGTTACACCATTATAATCGTCTCTTCGATACGTTCGAAATGAGCACAATCTTGAATTTTTTTGGATTTATATATTTTAATATATATCATATAAACTACATAAAAATTCTTTTTTATATTTAAAATTCATACCCTTATTGTTAATTATTTAATTTATGGTACTCTTATAGTTAAAATACTTTTTATTTATTTTATTATCGATGGTCCAAGTGTAAGTATTAAAAATTGGCGGAGCCTTTGTGATGGACATACATCGATCATTTTGTGCATACTCTGTAACTGCAAATACTTCAGTTCCAAACACACATGAATCATCGTTCGCCAAATACCCATTTTCACAATTCTTAAATGAGTCCAGTGATACCAACTTGTCAAAACCCCATTTCATATTCTTCTCGTGAAACCTTCTCCTATTGCCATTCACGATATCTATAAACACATTCAAATAATAATAATTTAAAATGATTTAATGAATTAGTTAATATATGATTATTATGTTAATGTGATAGGAGTGTAAAACAAAATTGAAAATACGTCAAAAATAAATTTTTATGCAGTTTATATGATATATATTAAAATATATAAATCCAAAAAAATTCAAGATTGGGCTCATTTCGAACGTATCGAAGAGACGATTATAATTGTGTAACTTGTTAAAATTAAAACGTATTTTTTTAACATATTTTCGTTAATAAACGATTATATGTGTTAAATGTAAAATTTAAATTATGAAAGTAAAAGGTATAAAGTAAATTTAGTAAATAAGTATAGGGGTTGAAAGTGTAAAATTCAAATTGTGATTTGGATTTGATATTTACACTTTTAACCCCTATACTTATTTACTAAATTTACTTTATACCTTTTACTTTCATAATTTAAGTTTTACATTTAACACATATAATCGTTTATTAACGAAAATACGTTAAAAAATATGTTTTACTTTTAACAAGTTACACCATTATAATCGTCTCTTCGATACGTTCGAAATGAGGCCAACATTGAATTTTTTTGGATTTATATATTTTAATATATATCATATAAACTACATAAAAATTTATTTTTAGCGTATTTTCAATTTTGTTTTACACTCCTATCGCATTAACATAATAATCATATATTAACTAATTCATTAAATCGTTTTAAATTATTATTATTTGAATGTGTTTATAGATATCGTGAATGGCAATAGGAGAAGGTTTCACGAGAAGAATATGAAATGGGGTTTTGACAAATTGGTATCACTGGACTCATTTAAGAATTGTGAAAATGGGTATTTGGCGAACGATGATTCATGTGTGTTTGGAACTGAAGTATTTGCAGTTACAGAGTATGCACAAGAAGATCGATGTCTGTCCATCACAAAGGCTCCGCCAATTTTTAATACTTACACTTGGACCATCGATAATAAAATAAATAAAACGTATTTTAACTATAAGAGTACCATAAATTAAATAATTAACAATAAGGGTATGAATTTTAAATATAAAAAATAATTTTTATGTAGTTTATATAATATATATTAAAATATAGAAATCCAAAAAAATTCAAGATTGGGCTCATTTCGAACGTATCGAAGAGACGATTATAATGATGTAACTTGTTAAAATTAAAACGTATTTTTTAACGTATTTTAGTTAATAAACGAGTATATGTGTTAAATGTAAAATTAAATTATAAAAGTATAAAGTATAAAGTAAATTTAGTAAATAAGTATAGGGGGTGAAAGTGTAAATTAAAAAACAAAACAAATCAAATTTGAAGCCACCGCGGGCTCCTCCCGTGATCGCGGGTATTTGTTAATTACAAAAATGCCACTGCCCGCGATCGCGGGCTTCCATCGCGGGTATTTGTGGCATTTTTGCAAAATGGAAAAAATTTATGGCATTTCGATAACAGTTAGTCAAACTTGTGGCATTTTAATTAATTTCCCTATATATTACTACCTTAGGCCATCCGTAGCGCTCCGTAGAAGCCCTCAAGCGCCACATCAGCGCCACATCAACTTTTCTCCTAACCCTCAAGCCCTCAAAAAGTGGAGTACCACTACCCTCAAGCCCTAGCTTGCCACCTCAGCGCCACATCAGCTTTTCTCCTTACCCTCAAACCTTCCATTTTTTTAATTCTTTTATTTATACATTTAATTATTTAACAAAATAAAAATATTTATATATTTTTTAATAAAATAAATATAAGATAAATAATAAATAAAAATAAGAAAAAAAATGTCGTAACTTAAGGATAAAAATGTAAAATTTGATATACAATAAACAAGGACCAAATATGTAATTTTCTCAATTATTTTTTTGAAGAATTAACTCTAATTTTAACAAAGTTGGATGGAAGGATGAAAATGGAAGGAAAATAGAAACCATAAGGATAAAAAAGCAGTTTTAAAAGATCAAAGACGAAAACCGTTATTAACAGTAAACCACAGGGACCAAAATCATAGTTTACTCATAAAATAATTTTATGTAGTTTATATGATATATATTAAAATATATAAATCCAAAAAAATTCAATGTTGGGCTCATTTCGAACGTATCGAAGAGACGATTATAATGGTGTAACTTGTTAAAATTAAAACGTATTTTTTTAACGTGTTTTAGTTAATAAACGATTATATGTGTTAAATGTAAAATTAAAATAATGAAACTAAAAGGTATAAAGTAAATTTAGTAAATAAGTATGGGGGTTGAAAGTGTAAATTTTAATTAAAAATCATTAAAATATGGCAAATTTTCATTTGGGTTCCACGGGCTTACAAACCCGCTCAGCCCGAGCCCGCAGCTAGCCCGCTCCCCCCGTACCCCTTACCCGCGTACCCACTTGCCATCTGGCGAAGCCCGAGCCCGAGCCCATGGGCGCTACGGATGGCCTTATAATGCATATATATCTAACTCTTAAATACAACTCTAAAAGCATGATGTACAACTTTTTTAGCATAAAACTTGAAAATATATGAATTACAAGTATTTAAGCATGGTATACAACTTACTAATGCATAGATTTAAACCCCCAACACTACTACTCAAAGTGGAATGACACATACTTGCTTTCTTAATGAAAAAAGTTTTACCTTGCAAGAATCAAGATGCAAACCCTTGCACCCTTTTGTCTTTTTCAGCTTTATTGATTTTTTTCTTCCTGGTTCTCTGCTTTCACGATTTCAAATGATGCTCCATTTTCTTTCTCTTCAACTTCCTTTTTACAAGACATAGGCATCTTGGTTTTCCTTTCTTCTTTCATTTATTTCTACAGGTATATCATTTTCGAGGTCTTCTGCTTTGCCTATTGTGAGTAGCGATGATGTTTCATCGGATGAAGCTCATGGACATGGTCTTATGCAGGTTCGCTTCCTTCTCGATCAGTTTCTATTGGAAATCTAAAACCTTATATCTTGAATTTTACCTTCTTCGTAAATATATGTTTTTGTGAATATCTGTTTTTGGAGTAAAAGTTCATAAATATCTGTTTTTGTTTATATGTTTTCTCCAAAATCATATATCTGTTTTTGGATCAGGCACGCCTCCTCATAAGAAGGTAAAATTCAGATATTTGTTTTTGGATCTCTACTCTTGGTTGCTTTCCAAACAAGGTACAAGGAAGTTCTGATTTAAGGCACATACTGCATCATCTGCTCTAGCCCCTAATTTTTTTTATTGCTATTAACAAAAGAAGAAACAAAATGTGAGATTTGAAGAACCCATTTAGTTTTCCAAATATATATATGACAAGAATCTTATACATTTGTTGGCTTTGAAGTGTACCATGCTTATTTCACGTCTCAGGTGAGCCATACCTATTTGGCTTTCTTCATACACTTTCTTCATGAAACCAGGACGTATCCTCTCTCGAATGAAGATTTCTTTCGTGCTTCTTTCTACCTTCTACCTGTCCCAAGACTACATAAAAAACCGGCAATGAGGTTACTCGATTTAGATTTCTCCACAGGTTATTTTGATTTTTGTTTTGATGACAACTTTGTTGATGAACATCACATTTTGCATCTGATTTCGATTCATGGGTGCAATCTTGCATATTTGTAAATAGTGTAAATAATTTGGTCATCATTCCCTTGGTGCAATACTAGCATCTTCTGTCTTCCTTCTTGTTGTGCTTGTTTTTTCTATCAAACTCAAACTTGACATCAACCAAGAAATCACGTCCGACGGGTTATCAAGTTCAATGATCTTTTTGTTTATTTTTCATTTCTTTTATCTTTTTCTAAACTCTGTATATGAAATTGTTTACGAAGCTTATGAAGTGTGTGTAGCTGATATATAGCCTATCTTTTTGTAGTATTTTGATATTGGATTCATTGTGTTCGTCTCAGGTTGTTGCTTGAAACAAAATACCATCCGCTGTCGGTAGTGGATGTTGATGGCAAAGCCGGTGAGGATACTTAATTCCATTTTGTTCTTTATTGTTTCATTAATATTGAACTCCACTTTTAAACTTTCCAAATATTCTAATACTTCTTACTCTATGTGTGATCGATTCCGGCTCCCAAGACCGTCTCTTTCTGCTGCTCCCAGGACCTAATAGGTTGAGTTTGTTTCATTGTTTGGTTCTAATGATTTTTTGGTGGGTTGTGGTTGATTGCGGTCTAGGAGCCTATTATAGGTATCTTACAGAGTTCAAGTTTAAGAAAGAGGCAGCCGATCGTCGAAGGCTTATCAAGTAAGTAGATACTTCTTAGTGTTCTATTACGAGATAATGAAAATCAAATCTCCGTCAAACTCTTTGACCGTAAATCTCAACCATCGCTAAAACAGTCGTAGGGCAGGATTAGAGAGAAGCAACGACCGTGTTCGAGACCAGAGCTTGGAGGCCTCTGTGAGTTCCAGAAAATAGAGATCCTCGATTAGTTGTGCCAGTTCTGCTACCTAAGAATCAGCCATTGAAACTACGTAGAAGGGTAATCCTTCCAATGCTATTAGTTATCTTGAATCGGTTCTTGATTTTAGTGTTTTTTGACTATTAATCTGCTCTTTTTGAACATATATATGATCGCTAGAAATGATTATATTTTCATTGCATTATGCGATAATTTTTTCCCCCAAATGTTTCTATATCTTGTGTTTGGTGGATATATATACATTTGAATCAAGCATTACCAAAGCATATGTCACTTATAAAGGTTTAACGTTTTCACATAGACCATGCTTAAAATACGAAGAAGGGAACATCTTTTATTGTCTGAAAAGATCTTAACCTTACAGTCTCAACATCGCATTAATTTTGTATAATATAGAAAGAAACTACTTGCAATTAGAATGATTGGTTTCTTTGTTTGTGTTTTGCTCAAAATATTTATTTATTTAGTTATTTTAAAGTAGCAATAACCTCTCCTGTTCTTCTCGAGGTTAGATCCTAACAAAATACAATCTAAAAGAAAGCCATTTATTATTGACTTATTGTTTTTTTCACATTTGTTTGCTTTTGTGGTATATGGATGATTTTTTCATGAAAAATTCTTAATTGGTTTAAATGGGCAGCTCACACAAATCTTATCCGTAATTGGAAGCTTTAGTTATTTGATGGACGCTGGTTTCTTTTTCTTGGAAAATGGTATTCAAGAAGAGGCTAAACAGAGATCCATAATTTTTTATAGCTTTCATCCTGATGCACCTTTTTTGATCATGCATCTTATATAACTTAAGTGGATTTCCTATGATAGAAATTCTCATCTAATTATGTTTGCTTGTCATAATGTCATTGTTTTTTCACAAATGGATGGTTTGAAATATATATCTATACTATATTATAAAGCATGAAGCCCCCTAACTCTTAAAAACCACCTTCTAAGAACAATGTACTACAACTTAAAGCTTTTTTACTTAATTTCTTTTAGAGAGAGAAAACTAAACTTTTTTTTTTGGTATTCCCTCTAATCACGCCTTCAGTTTCCTTTTCTTTTTCTTCTTCTTGGTTGATTTTTGTCTAATTAGAGTGAGAAACCAAACTTCAGTTCAAAAAAGTTCTCTTCCCAAGACAGGGCACGCCTCTTCCTTCACGCTATTCAACCTCCCGATAACCTCAGGGACGATTCAAACTCCAGAATGAGGTCGATTTCAACTCCCTTTCTGTCTCTCTCTCTCTCTCTCTCTCTCTCTCTCTCATTGAGGTCGATTTCTAATTTAGGTTTTTTTTTGTTTGGTTGATTTAGGATTTGAAGGATTGTCGAGATGGAGATGTAATCAACTCAAAGAAGGTTTGTGATTCACCATTTCTAATTTAGGTTTTTTTTGTTTGGTTGATTTCACATCGCTTTTGGTTAATCGATTTGGTTGATTTTTGTCTAATCGATTTTGGTTCTATCGATTTGGTTAAAAGCTTCAATTTTGGTCTAAGCTTTACGTGATGGTTATCGATTTCAACTCTCTCTCTCTGTCTCTCCCTCTCTCTCTCATTGAGGTCGATTTCTAATTTAGGGTTTTTTTGTTTGGTTGATTTAGGATTTGAAGGATTGTCGAGATGGAGATGGAATCAACTCAAAGAAGGTTTGTGATTACCATTTCTAATTTAAAGTTTTTTTTGTTTGGTTGATTTCACATCACTTTTGGTTAATCGATTTGGTTGATTTTTGTCTAATCGATTTTGGTTCTATCGATTTGGTTAAAAGCTTCAATTTTGGTCTAAGCTTCGGTTTTGGTTCTATCGATTTTGGTTTAAGCTTCGATTTTGGTTGGGGTTAAAACATGAAAATCGATTAGAGAGCCAAAAAATTAGAAAATGGCAGCAAGATTAAAACATGAAAATCACCATCGCTGATTTAGAAGGGATATTATATAGCTTTTAAATGAAGGACAACATTCATTTTGTGCTACTTTCATATGGTGCTTTGTTCATTTGTTGTATATATTCGACTTTTCTCTATTCGATTGATAACTGTAATATCTCGTAATTTTATATGAGAATATTATACAAATAAATGTATTCCTTCAAGTTTGGAAGTCTTATAAAACCCGAGGGATTAGTTTTGTCAATAGAGAAAACCTTTTAAGATTTGTGATAAGTTGAAGCATGGATTTGGTGCAGGTATTTCTTTATGGTTCATAAACTTAATCCTAATGAGGCCGATTTGGTTCTGTTTAATATCGAAATGAGGTCGATGATGGAAGCTTTTGGTGCAGGTATTTCTTTAGGGTTCAAAAACTTCAGCTTTTTCGCCATTTCAGGTATTTTTTGGTTCTGTTCTTTCTAATCGATTTGGTTCTTTTTTTGGTTCTGTTCTTTCTAATCGATTTTTTGGTTCTGTTCTTTCTAATCGATTTGGTCCTAATAAGGTCGATGATGGAAGCTTTTTGTGCAGGTATTTCTTTATGGTTCATAAACTTAACCTTTTTTCGCCATTTCAGGTATTTTTTGGTTATGTTTTTCTAAAAGAAATTGTTTCTTCTGAGGTATGTGGGTTTTTTCTAATCGATTTTGTTTTCTATCTAATCGATTTTGTTTCGATTTTTCTAATCGATTTTGTTTAGGTTTTGTCCAAAACATTTTGCTAATCGATTTTCGTTCGATTTTTCTTACAAAACCTTACGTACGGTTTCAGACTCTCGTTTGGGGTTTTTAATCGATTTTGGAATCGATATTTGGGTTTCTTGATCTCTTTCTAAGTTTATTACATTTATTTGGTTATTTTGTATTCAATAGTGAAATTGGCGGACACCAAGGCAGTGACTATCCATACAACTATACAAGGAAGTTCATGACAAATAAGCTTCTTTCCAGGAAGCAATTTGTGAGTTCTTTGCACAACTACAACTTTTGATATGTAATAATGCTAATCATTTATTTGTAGTTAACTTTTTTTCCACACACATTGTGATTGTTGATGCAGGTAATTGATGGGCTTCAAGGTTTGACACTATCTAATTGATACGCAATTTTATTATGTGGACTTACCACACATATATAAGTCAATATTTTAAAACAGTCTTCTTTAGATTCTCTTTACTTGATCAATCGTCCATTGCTGAGGTTGATTAGATTTCTTGGATGTTTGCAGTCAACACAGAACCCCAGATAAAATTCATGTTTAAATATGCATTACTATTAGTTTGAGCATGTGGTTATTTTACGAATCTTGGTAGACCATATTTGTAATTATCCATGCATCATCACTTATCCCTTTCTACTTGTAGTTGTACTTGACAGATCTTTCCACAAGAGAGAGTGTATTGCTTTGCACCAAGGAACATCCTATTCAGCAATTAGCACTGCATGATGATGGTATATGGGTTGCAACAACAGATTCTTCTGTGCACAGATGGCCTTCAGAAGGACTGAATCCCGAGAAGGTGTTTCAAAGAGGCGGTTCCTTCCTAGCTGGAAACTTGTCTTTTTCAGAACCAAGAGCCTCCCTAGAAGGATCTACCCCTGTGAGTCATCTTATTTGCTGTTTGTTTACCTCTTAGTAGTTCCATTAAGAGGCAACCTCTGAATTGCTAAGAGGTGAATCTTGGTTGGCAAAAATAGTCCGCCTCTTAATGATTCTAAAACCCTCTGAATGAATTTGTATCTTGGACCTCCCTTAACCATTCAGCTCCCTAATTTAATTTTGAACAATTACCAAAAAAAATTACATTGTAATTGATCCAGCATCTTCATTCTTGAAAGATGTTTTTTAGGAAAGGTGGAATGGAACCCCTTTGAATTTATTTTATATTTTAATCACAAACAAATAATATACATGTATTGATAGATATCTCTTTTAAAAAACGCCCCTGATTTTTTGTATTGGTTATTTTAAACATCTAAAGTAATTATGTTTTCTTAATTATGGAATTGATCGATATCTATTTAATATGGAAACTGAATTAAAATCCTAATTGATATCTATCCTTATTTCCTAATACTTTTTCCTTAATCGATATCTATTCTTCTCATTCTAAAATTAAAATTGATATCTTCTCCTTTAAGATTCTAATTGATATCTTCTACTTTAATAATCGACCACTCTTCCTCGTATAAAGGGATCCACCTATTCAAGACTAGAAATCAAAAACAGTAAAACACTAAATTGAAGAATTAGAATTCTGGAAATTAACTTCTGTTGCTTCATTCAGTTTCGGTAAGGTTTCAGACCTCTCACTTAATGCTTAATGCACACACAAACACTTTATGTTACTGCTTCATCTTCTCAGTTTCTTTTTCTGTTCAAATAAGTCACAGAATATTAGCTGCTTAATGGGCTGCTTAATAGGCTTAATAAGTTGCTTAATGCTTAATGCACACACAAACACTTTATGTGATTGCTTCATCTTATCAGTTTCTTTTTCTGTTCAAATAAAGTCACAGAATATTAGTTGCTTAATGGGCTGCTTAATAGGCTTAATAAGCTGCTTAATGCTTAATGCACACACAAACACTTTATGTTACTGCTTCATCTTCTCAGTTTTTTTATGTTCAAATTAGTCGCAGAATATTAGCTGCTTAATGGGCTGCTTAATAGGCTTAATGGGCTGCTTAATGCTTAATGCACACACATAATCATAAACTGCATGTTCTTATTACAAAAAAAAACATGTTCTTATTCATATGTGGAATGATGAAGACAAGAAGAAAGTGGCTATCGACACCAAAGCCAGATCCATTCTTTCCATGGCTCTTCCTGACGAAGTCTGCCATTCCGTCATGAACCTGAAAACCTCCAAAGCCATGTGGGACACAATCTGTGTTCAGTATGAAGGTACGTCTGAAGTCCAGGACTCATTTAAAATCAACCTGGTAAGACAGTATGAAAGCTTCATTTGTGGTAAGAATGAAATTCTCTCTGAAGTTCATCAACGCTTTAACTGTTTAATAATTGATCTGAAAACCGTTTGTAAGGAATATTCTAACTTTGAAATTCTGACAAAGTTCTTAGAATGTTTACCTGAAAGCTAGGACAGTTATTCAATGTGTCTCAAGCTGTCAAAGGATCTTAAATCTATGACTCTTTCTACCTTATATGACACGATTATTAATCATGAGCAATCGGGTCATCTTAAGAAGAATCTTGTAAAAGATTCCAAAAGCACCCCTGTTGCTTTAATCTCAGAGTCACCTTCCACTCAGCGATCAACTATCACTATCACTGAGTTGGAGACTAACTCTGAATGCTCATCAGATCCTGACTCTTCAGATCTTGATGAATCTATGGCTCTCCTATCTAATAAGTTCAGGAGATTCGTCAAGAAGAAAAATTTCAGAAAGAACAAACCTCTTGCTATCACTGCCAAGCCTAGACCATCAACCCCTGTTGATAAGGCTACTGCTACTTGCTATAACTGTGAAAAGATAGGACATTTTGCTAGCGAGTGCAGGTCAAAGAAAGTTTTTAGAAACTCAGCTTTCGCCAAGAAATCCTCTAACCCCAGGGCTAGAGATGATAAATATCAAAAGCTGAAAGAAAGGTACGCAAAGCTGAAAGGCTTTAAAAAGAAAGGTAAAGGCCTGATGGCTGACTATGATTGGGCTGCTTCTGACTCTGAAGAATCATCTGACGCTGAAGATGACGATGAAGCCAATCTCTGCCTTATGGCCAAAATCGAAGAAGAGGAAGAAAATTCTGACATTCCCTCTACTTCAGTCTCTGCTACTAAGGTATCACCTTCCTTCTTTACCAATATTTCAAATATTGATGAAGCTGATAGTCTTCGAAAGATCGATCTCCTGACTATGAGTTTATATGATGCCATGAATGGCAAAGATGTTGTTGAAAATCAAAACCTTGATCTCGCTGAACAACTTAAAAACTGCCACCTTCAAATAGAAAAGCTTTCTAAAATTGAAGAGGATTTAAGAGATCAAGTTCATATAAATCAGCTAGTCAAAATCGAACGCGAAGAAGCTATCGCTGCATTAAAAGCTGAAAAAGCTACTGTTGAAGGATGGTGTAAATCCTCAACAACGATCACTGAGATAATTAAGTCTCAGATTCCTCTGAGTGACAAACGTGGTCTTGGTTATAAAGCTGACGCTGAAAAACCAACCACTGATCATTCCATGCTTAAGTTTGGAATGTTTGTCTCCTCTATCCCTGACACTTCATCTTCTCAGTGTTCCTCTTCAAAAACTCATATTCCTGAGGAAATCTCTACCTTAGTTTCTAAAGGTAAAGAGAAAATTATTTATCCAAAACCTCAGAAGGGTACCTTTGTACCTAAGATGAATGCTTCTAAAGCTTCAGTGACTTATCCCTCTACTTCTAAGAACAAGATCTCTGGATTTATTCAGCGATCTACTCCTAGAATTAAAGTGAATATTATTGGTAAGAAGTCCGAAGAACTGGTTGTTCCTCTCATTTTCAATGCCAAAGGTATACTTGGTGCTGGCCTTGCTCATTTAAAATTAACGGATAAGCATGCAAATGGTCCTAAAGCTACTTTTAGCTATAGGAAATGTTATCACTGTGGACTTACAAATCATGTTGCTAGTAAGTGCCCCACAACCACCAAAGCTGAAAAGACAGCTAAGGTGAAGATTAATGCCCCCAAGGCAAAGAAGACCACTGAGGTTAAGAAATTAACCAAAGTGAAAACTGACAACAAAGCTGAATCTTCAAATGCTGCGAAGAATGCTGAACCTTCCACTCCCTCTACCACCACTGACAAATCTAGACCCAAAATGAAATGGGTGCCTAAGTCAAACTAATCTTCCTTTGTTTGCAGGTTAAGAAGGGTATCTGGTATCTCGATAGCGGATGCTCTAGACACATGACTGGTAAGAAGAACCTGCTCACTGAGTATAAGGAAGAGAAGGGTCCCTCAGTGACCTTCGGTGGAAACGGAAAAGGCTACACCCGAGGGTTTGGTGTACTCTCTAATGATACAACAACCTTTGGAAGAGTTGCATATGTTGAAGGACTGAAGCATAATCTTCTAAGCATAAGTCAGCTATGTGACAAGGATAACAAAGTGATATTCACTAAGGAATCCTGCTTTGTCACTGACAAAAAGGAGAAGATAGCTCTCAGCGGTTATCGTTTAGAAAATGTTTACGTTATTAACATGGACTCTACAACCACTGAGAACTCCTGTTTCTTCTCAAAATCCTCATCTGATGTCAATTGGCTATGGCATAAGAGGCTCTCTCATCTCAACTTCAAGACACTGAATACTCTTTCTTCTAAAGAGTTGGTCACTGGTCTTCCTCAGCACTCATACGCCAAGGAGTCCTTATGTTCAGCGTGTGAGAAAGGGAAACAGACCAAAGCAAGCTTCAAGTCTAAGCAAGTTTCCTCAGTGTCATCTCCTCTACAACTTCTTCATATGGATATGTTTGGCTCTGTTAACAAACAATCCATCGTTGAAAAGAAATATACATTGGTCATAGTTAATGAATTCTCTCGCTATACCTGGGTAATGTTTCTCCGTTCTAAGAGTGACACCCCTGAAGAACTCATCACCTTTGTTAGGAAAATGGAAGTCCTGAACAACATGACCGTTCGCTCAATAAGGAGTGATCATGGAACTGAATTTAAAAACAGTTCTCTTGATTCCTTCTTTGAAAGTAAGGGTATTTCTCACAACTTCTCTTAAGTGAGAACACCGCAACAAAATGGAGTCGCTGAAAGAAGAAATAGAACTATCATTGAAGTTGCACGTTCAATGCTCAACGATTCTCACCTGCCTACTCAGTTTTGGGCAGAAGCTGTCAACACTGCTTGTTTCACTCAAAACAGGTCGCTGATAGTCAAAAGATTCAAAAAGATTGCCTATGAACTCTTCCATGGGAGAAAGCCTTCAATTAGCTTCCTTCACATCTTTGGATGTCAGTGTTTCATACTGAACAACAGAGATGCCCTTGGAAAGTTTGATCCTAAGGCCGATGATGGAATCTTTCTTGGATCTTCTTCAATCTCCAAAGCCTTCAGAGTCTTCAATCGTAGAAGACAAACTGTTGAAGAAACTATCCACGTCACTTTTGATGAATCCCGTTCAGCAAATTCTAGACCTTCTGCTGATACTGAAGAACTGAATCAATGGATGTTTTTTCATCTTGGTGATTCAGAAGACATTCCCATTCCTCCATCTCATACTCATCCCGCTAAAGATGATGATCCTACCATCATCCCAAGCATGAAGAATAGTGAAGCTGAAACTTCATGGGTCTCAGCTGTTCCTCTAAACACTATGCCTGCCTTTGAACCTTCTATCTCAGAAATACCATCTACTTCTCAGCAATCAGTGAATGAAATGCCATTTGCACCTCTTCCTCTCTTGGCTGATATACCAGAAGTTGCTGAAGTCTCATTCTCAGCTCCTCAAGTTCAGGTTGAGTCAGCAACTTATGCTCCTGCTCAACGATGGACTATAAATCACCCTATTGATCAGATTCTTGGTGATCCAAACGCTGGTGTTCAGACTCGACAAAGTGCAGGTAATATTTGCTTATTTGTTAACTTTATTTTTTTGATTAAACCAAAGAAAACAGATGATGCCCTCCAAGATCCAAACTGGGTCAGCGCTATGCAAGAAGAGCTGATAGAATTCGAAAGAAACAAAGTTTGGAAACTTGTTCCTCGTCCATCTGACAAGTCAGTGATAGGCACTAAATGGGTCTATCGAAACAAGTTGGACGAACATGGAACTGTAACCCGCAACAAGGCTCGACTTGTTGCTCAGGGATACAGACAAGAGGAAGGTATAGATTACGACGAAACCTTTGCTCCAGTGGCAAGACTAGAAGCTATTCGTCTCTTCTTAGCTTACGCTGTACACAAAGACTTCAAAGTTTATCAAATGGATGTCAAGTCAACGTTCCTAAATGGAAAGCTGAATGAAGAAGTCTACGTGGAACAACCTCCAGGATTCTCAGATCCTAAGCATTCAGGTTATGTTTATAAACTGGATAAGGCACTCTATGGCTTAAAGCAAGCTCCTCGTGCATGGTATGACACTCTCTCATCTTATCTCCTGATTGAAAAATTTGAGCGTGGTAAAATCGACAAAACTCTATTTTTCAGGAAAGTAAAAGGTCATATTATTTTTGTTCAAATATATGTCGATGATATTATATTTGGTTCCACTAACCCTGACCTTTGTACTCGTTTCTCTGAAAGGATGAAAGCTGAATATAAAATGAGTATGATGGGTGAGCTAACATATTTCCTTGGTCTACAGATAAAACATAATGAAAAAGGAACTTTCATTAATCAAGGAAAGTATGTTAAAGATATGCTGAAGCAATTTGATTTAACTCAGAGTTCAGCTATGAAAACCCCTATGGCACCGCCACTGACACTAAACAAGGATCCTTCTGGAATACCTGTTAATGTCACGACATACCGTGGAATGATCGGCTCTCTGCTGTATCTCACAGCTAGCCGACCTGATATTATGTACGCAACCTGTTTGTGTGCACGATATAAAGCTGAACCTAAGGAATCTCATATGATCGCTGTAAAGCGAATCTTTCGTTACCTTAGGGTACTCCTAATCTAGGTCTTTGGTATCCCAAAGATTCAGGATTTGATCTAATCGCCTATTCATATAGTGATTTTGCAGGTTGAAAAATGGATAGGAAAAACACCACAGGAGGTTGTCAGCTCGTGGGTGGAAAGCTGGTGAGTTGGACAAGTAAAAAGCAAAACTCAGTGTCCACCTCAACCGCTGAAGCTGAGTACGTAGCCGCTGGAAGCTGTTGTTCTCAGGTCTTGTGGATGAGAAATCAACTACTGAACTATGACCTTCAGCTCTCAAAGATTCCAATCTATTGCGACAGCACTAGTGCCATCGCTATAGCCAACAATCCAGTGCTACACTCAAAAACCAAACACATCGAAATCAGGTATCATTTTATCAGAGATCATGTGATGAATGGTGATATAGAACTTCATTTTATCCCAACTGACTTTCAGTTAGCTGATCTGTTTACCAAGCCTCTTGATGAGACAAGATTCAACTTTCTCATCAGCGAGCTTGGAATGCTGAACTTTGAAGAATAAAATCTTCAGCGGTTAGCATTTGATCAGGGGTAATAAGAACTTGTATAACCCTTTCTATCATCTTCTCTCTGAACAAAATTGATTCGCTGATATCAAGGTACATTCTCTCTTGTTCGCTGACGTTCGCCTAGAACTGAAAGATTTCAAAACAAATTGCATCGCTGAATATCTCTTCCTTATCAGCGATACTTTGAAATTTCTAAACTTAACACTGATCTCTATTCAGTGCTTTATGTTTTCAAAATGTCCCTGAGTTTTCAAAATCCTCAGAGACATCCTAAAATATGAAAAGACGTTTGTGATGTCATCAAACGGATAAACCCTGACACGAACTTTTTCTGACACACGTTTGCACGTTTCGTTTTCTCATCAAATCAAATGCAAACACGTGTCCGTGTCATCATGAAAAACTTTTTCCGCTCTTAGTTTTTCTCTCTCTACTCTCACTATATAAACCCTTTTGAGTTTATATTTTTTTCTTTACGCGAACAACTTCTTCTTCAAGAAAAGAATTACTGTTGCATTTTGAACTATCGTTTCGACAAACTGTTCATCTTCTTCTAAGACAACAAAGGTTAATATTCTCACTATTTTCCTACATTAACTTGTTTCTGATCTTATCTTTGTTTTCAACAGATCAAACATAAGAAACCTTTTTAAAAAGAAATCATTTTCTTCTCATGATTTTATGAACACAACCTTCATGGTTGTTCTTCAAGTTTAATTGAAAAATCTTAAACTTGTTCTTCATATGTTTTCCAGAATCTCTTCTTCAAACCGAAACTGGAAAACACATACTCTCCATGTTTTGTATTTCTTTTTCAAAACAAGAAAAACCCAAATCTTCATTAAGACATTTTTTGTCTGAATGAAATGGACAAAATTCAAAAACATCTGTTTGGAAAATCTTTCTACATTAAGACATTTGTTTGTTCATTTTCTTCGTGGTTATATGTGTTACTCAGAAATGGCGTCTACTACTGACACTGCTACTGCAAAGTCTCCCATTGCCGCTGAGATCACTGAGTTCATAAAGGCTCCTCAGGTTAAATTCGATCTCAAGAAAGTTACGTTTCAACACAACAACCACTATGCGCTTTTCGATTTTCCTCAGCGAAAGCAAGTCACACATCTGGATGATGCTGTGAATTTTCTCAAAACCTGCTGCTTATCTACCGCCCTGACTATTGTACCCCCTGCCCATAAATTCCTTTTAGCTCAGTTCTGGTAGCCAGACGAGCTCAGGTTCCTTCACCCAAAGACCAAACGAAACTACTTGATGTCATCCTCTGTGACACCAAATTTGGCACCACCAAAATCAACCCTGCTATTATCAGGCGTGCACTCAACCTACCCGCAGCTACCAAAGAAAAACGCTTTATCTCTCTACCAAACCACAAAAACCTAGCTGATAGGGAAGCAATCACTGCATTCTTTGATGCAATGGGTTACACATGGGACACAGGGAGAGATAAACTCCCTGAGAAGAAGCTGACCCTGATCAAGAAATCAAAGATGCCCAACGAGATGAACTTCATCTTCGCTCACCTGATAAGCTGCATAACAGCGAAAACTGGCTCCTCTGATCAAGCCTCTCAACCTCAACAGGCCATGGGCTATGCACTGCTGAAAGGTCTCCACGTCGACTGGGCGTCAATCATCTACGACGACTTGGCGTTCAGGGTGGATATGGCTGACAGACCAACCTGCGTTCCATACCCCCGATTCATCAGCGCCGTCTTTCTAAAAGGACTCGGGGACAAATACCCAAAAGAGGGTGATCTGAGACTCTCTCAGGTTGGCCTTAAGGTGCTCGACTTCAGCCCCATGCCAAACGAGGTACGTCTCTCTACTCTCTTAACTATTCTTAATCCTCCTTCTTCCACTTCTGCGGCTACCTCAGCGGAAATCCCCACCGTTGATACCCAAGCTGCACCCTCCACTCCTTCTCATAAAAGGAAACACTCTACTTCCCAACTTGAGTCCGAAAGGATAAAGAAAACCAAGAAGCAACCCTCTAAGCCATCAACGGCTGAATACCTAGCGTCTGACTCTCAACAGACTATGCTGGATAATCTCATGGTACGCTCTGCCACAGCTGAAAAAGCCACCCCTTCCATCCAAACTTCAACGTCTCTAAACGCTGACGTTATTAACTTGGAACATAACCCATCTCCTTCAGCCTCTCTACAGACTGAAGTGATTCTCAGCGGATCCAACGCTGAACCTCGCTCCCAACCAATTTTCTCAACCTTCGTTCCTCCCACCATTTATTTGGACACTCCTCTAGTTTTCCCCTCGTTCTCTGGAACGCCCATCATCATATATGATTCAGCTGCTGATACTCTACATATGATGATGGATGCAAATTTAGGATCTGCAGGCACTTCCATGCGCCAAGGCACTCTCGAAGACGACATGGAACACTACTCAGGTCTACAAGGTTTCGACAACTTTGCCAACCCGCCTGCAGGTATACACAAAACCATACACATTCCTCTCTCTCAACCCCAAACTTCTGAGCTTTCCTCTGTTCACAAGTTATTTACTGTTACAGGTCCTAATTTGGGAGATATTCAACACTCCCTGAACGATCTGGTGACAAAGGTGGATTCTTACAACACCACTCTCTCCACCAACTCTTCAGCGGTTACAGACGCTGGAGAGAATCTCAAAAAGTTGACCGACATTGTTGATAAGAAAGCCTCCAGTGCTGATCTGGAGGTGGATGGCAGTATTGGTCAATTTGCTACTACTCTCGCCAACAACTCCACAATCGTCAACGATCTCAACCTCACTAAGACCACCCTCGCAACAAACTTCACCACTCTGTCCAATGAAGTCACATCATTGAAGACAAAGGTTGGTTCTCTTAAGGGTGAGGTCTCCACGATCAAGACTGAGGTCTCCACGGTCAAAGATCTTCATCAAGTACTCGATCGCCTGAACGCCCCAACTTGTGCTCCTTCGCATTTCACTCAGGCTGATCGAGAGGATCTTCAAAGTCTTAATCCTGCAATTTCTGGCCTAGAAGACAGAATCGCATTGATTGAAATCTGCATGGGAATCACTGGCCTAGAAGACAATGACTCTCATGACACTGCCGCTGACATTCCAAAAACCTCCCCTACTCATCATGAGGAAGAGGGGGAGAAGAACGATGAAGGTCTTCCCCATAATGCTGAGGGGGAGACAAATGAAAATGCTGCTGCTGCTACTTCTACTGGACAACCTCAGGGAGTTGAAAACCCTGAGGGAACCGAGAAACCTCCCTCTGTATCTGAGGGGGAGCAACTCAAAGAGTAACATGATGAAGCTGTTGCTGATGTGATCGAACCTTATGCTGACGAGTTCGAATCTGAAGAAGAAGCTGAAGACGATGAAGCTGTCGACATCTCTGACGACGAACCATCATCAACTCATAAAAATGACGACGATGATGACGATTTCTTCTTCGTCCAGCCTATCAAGGCCGCCCCAGCTCAAAAAGGGGTCATGATAAAGGAACCTTCAGGGGAGACGACTAAGACAAAACCTGCAGCAACTGAAGCTGATAAAGGCAAAAACAAAGGCCTCGCTGCAGAAGGCAATCTGTCTATCCTTCTGAAAAAGCCAGTTTGTCAGGTACAATATCTCCTCTTTCCTTATACTGCATCCCTCCTCTATCCCTTCTCAACCTCAGTTCTCCTCTCCATAAAACCTATATACACTTGATCCTCATTCTTTTCTCTATCTCTTTCTACCAAATGATCTTACTTAAACGATCGCTGTGTTTCAGCTAGTCCTCTCCCCTGTTTGAGGATCCAGCTGAAGGTTCTCCTGCTAGAACTCCAATAATCCCAGCCACAAGAGCTGAAGCAATAATCCCAGTCTTAGACTTTACTGAGACTGATGACATTTTTGAAGAAGAAGAGCTGCTCTCTCACAACAACAGACCTTCCTTAGTGCCTCACAAGCTAAGTGAAGATGACCTGAAAAAGAGAGCTGCCATGATCAAACAGTTCGAGGATCAGCGACGTTTACCCACTCATCTTAACATTCTCTCAAAAGATGAAGTCGTTGAATCTCTCAGAGCTGAACCTTGCTCCCAACCAATTTTCTCAACCTTCGTTCCTCCTACCATTTCTTTGGACACTCCTCCAGTTTTCCCCTCGTTCTCTGGAACGCCCGTCATCATATATGATTCAGCTGCTGATACTCTACATATGATGATGGATGCAAATTTAGGATCTGCAGGCACTTCCATGCGCCAAGGCACTCTCGAAGACTACATGGAACACTACTCAGGTCTACAAGGTTTCGACAACTTTGCCAACCCGCCTGTAGGTATACACAAAACCATACACATTCCTCTCTCTCAACCCTAAACTTCTGAGCTTTCCTCTGTTCACAAGTTATTTACTGTTACAGGTCCTAATTTGGGAGATATTCAACACTCCCTGAACGATCTGGTGACAAAGGTGGATTCTTACAACACCACTCTCTCCACCAACTCTTCAGCGGTTACAGACGATGGAGAGAATCTCAAAAAGCTGACCGACATTGTTGATAAGAAAGCCTCCAGTGCTGATCTGGAGAAGGTGGATGGCAGTATTGGTCAATTTGCTACTACTCTCGCCAACAACTCCACAATCGTCAACGATCTCAACCTCACTAAGACCACCCTCGCAACAAACTTCACCACTCTGTCCAATGAAGTCACATCATTGAAGACAAAGGTTGGTTCTCTTAAGGGTGAGGTCTCCACGATCAAGACTGAGGTCTCCACGGTCAAAGATCTTCATCAAGTATTCGATCGCCTGAACGCCCCAACTTGTGCTCCTTCGCATTTCACTCAGGCTGATCGAGAGGATCTTCAAAGTCTCAATCCTGCAATTTCTGGCCTAGAAGACAGAATCGCATTGATTGAAATCTGCATGGGAATCACTGGCCTAGAAGACAATGACTCTCATGACACTGCCGCTGACATTCCAAAAACCTCCCCTACTCATCATGAGGAAGAGGGGGAGAAGAACGATGAAGGTCTTCCCCATAATGCTGAGGGGGAGACAAATGAAACTGCTGCTGCTGCTACTTCTACTGGACAACCTCAGGGAGTTGAAAACCCTGAGGGAACCGAGAAACCTCCCTCTGTATCTGAGGGGGAGCAACTCGAAGAGTAACATGATGAAGCTGTTGCTGATGTGATCGAACCTTATGATGACGAGGTCGAATCTGAAGAAGATGCTGAAGACGATGAAGCTGTCGACATCTCTGACGACGAACCATCATCAACTCATAAAAATGACGATGATGATGACGATTTCTTCTTCGTCCAGCCTATCAAGGCCGCCCCAGCTCAAAAAGGGGTCATGATAAAGGAACCTTCAGGGGAGACGACTAAGACAAAACCTGCAGCAACTGAAGCTGATAAAGGCAAAAACAAAGGCCTCGCTGCAGAAGGCAATCTGTCTATCCTTCTGAAAAAGCCAGTTTGTAAGGTACAATATCTCCTCTTTCCTTATACTGCATCCCTCCTCTATCCCTTCTCAACCTCAGTTCTCCTCTCCATAAAATCTATATACACTTGATCCTCATTCTTTTCTCTATCTCTTTCTACCAAATGATCTTACTTAAACGATCGCTGTGTTTCAGCTAGTCCTCTCCCCTGTTTGAGGATCCAGCTGAAGGTTCTCCTGCTGGAACTCCAATAATCCCAGCCACAAGAGCTGAAGCAATAATCCCAGTCTTAGACTTTACTGAGACTGATGACATTTTTGAAGAAGAAGAGCTGCTCTCTCACAACAACAGACCTTCCTTAGTGCCTCACAAGCTAAGTGAAGATGACCTGAAAAAGAGAGCTGCCATGATCAAACAGTTCGAGGATCAGCGACGTTTACCCACTCATCTTAACATTCTCTCAAAAGATGAAGTCGTTGAATCTCTCAGAGCTGAGAAACTTTTTGCCGAAAGAAAGAAAGCTGAAGAAAAAGACAGAGAGTATGCCTTAGAGCTCGCTCAGCGTTCTTTCAAAGATCAAGACCTGAATAAATTTCTTGTTGCTGTTCAAGAAAAACTATTGTTGGACGTACAGAAGACTCGCCAAAAGAAGACCAAAGTCAGCGACACCACTCTTGTATGGTCCAAAAAGAGTTTCCACAACAGACAACATTCCTCAAGAATAAAAACTGATAACGTTCGAGGGAGATACGCTTTGAAAAACAACATAAAGGTACCGATTGTTCATATCCAAGTTGTCAGAGAGAACGGCCACTTCAGAACCTACTACATGTCTGATATAAACAAATTTGGATTCTCTGAATGGATGGATATGAGGATAGAAATTCAGCGCTCTCACTCCACTTTCAAACCATATGTCATTCAAGCCATAAACAAGAAGATTGACTTAGTGTCTTCAGCGATTGATATTCCTCCTCCACCATCGACAAAGGGACAAACTGCTCCAAAGAAGAAAAGAACTTCCTCCTCAGGACCCGCTCTAAGAAACGAGACTGGTATCAGTTTCTCTCGTGAAGTAGTTCTTGGCCCTAACCCTGACCTCTCCGGACTTAATACATCTCTACCTCCTGCCGAAGATTTCGTTCCCGGTAAAGTTATCAGTGAACCCTATGGCCCTTTGATAATGACCCTTTAAACACTTAGTGAAAATTGTAAGTAGACAATATGTATTAGAGTTTCACTATTGCTGATAAGTACTATGTCTCTAACAGTACCGCAGATAGGAAACTCATGCTCTTTAATTTTACCATTCAGCGAACTCTGTTCGTCTATAAGCTCTGAGCCTGTTCAGTCTTATTAATGATCGCTGATAGTTTAGTTGTTTACTTATGATCCCTGAAGACAAGTTTCACGTCAACTATGTTCTACGCTGAAGTCGAAGATCAAGCTCAAGAACAGCGACAAGTCTACTAATGAACTGATGCGGATATCAACGAAGCCAAGACCTGTCCACTCAACGTGAAGTATCAAGTAGAAGATTTCAAACGATCGCTGAGCTTTATCACTCGCTGATAAAGTACTGTTCAACGAACGCTGATCATGAGGTCTACTCTACAAGTTACTTTTGTCTTTCCCCCTTGCACGTCTCCGTACGATTTGTCAAAAAGGACATCCCTTTTGTTCTTAATCGTACAACCAACTCTGAATTTACACTGTACACCATGCGGCTACTAAGGTTGTCTACAAAGGTCAAATCATGCAACCAATCAGCTGCCACGTGTAAAGGTATACTGCTTTGCATTAAATGCATGCAGTATATAAGAAGAACCCTACTTCAAAAATGAAGTGCCCGACCATCTTCTCTTTTCTCTCTTAGTGTTAGAATATTACTCGTAGTATTCTTATCTCCTTCTGTCTTATTTCTAGTACAAGAAACTTAGTGTTCTTAACTTGGTTAGATTAGGTTAATCCTTAATCTTGTTCCGCAACAAGTTGTAAATTGTTTGATAATATCAATAAACAATTTAGAAAGTAAAAATCTGTGTGTTTGTATTCAACCCCCTCTTCTACAAACTTGTATAACCCTTCGGGACCAACATTCTTTGCATAGGACACTTTTTGGAACATCTGATGAGAGTCTTCGTGACCCATCCGGAAGACTCAGAGTAGTTCTTTCTTTAGGACTACGAGGACAGAGTGGAAATCCTACCAGTGCTAACATCACGCCAACACTGAACGTAGGTTACACAGTTGATTCAACTGTTGTGTTAACGGAACACCTAAGTGGTACCGGAGTTAAATCACCCGTCTTTGTGACAAGGGAAGAGCTCGGCGGCGCCCTAAAGGCTGTTGAGGCAACACTTATTTAGGAGATACAAGGGGTGAAAGCATTGTTGAAAGGTAAAGGGCCGGTTATTGATGAGCCCGTAATACGTCCACGTCCGAAAATATATATGCCTCCGCCTTCACATGCTCGTGTAACTCCACCTCCACAAACTACCGTGCCTCCGAAAGATTTGTCAATAGAAGAATTAAAGGACCTATTCTATGCCAAATTATTATCCATCAGTCCCGAGGATCAACAAAACCAAAATCTACTTCAACTACTTCAGAATTTCCAACCCCGACAACAACCACCTCCACCTACACCTACACAGGTTACTTCAACTGATTTCCAAGAGTTTAAAACGGAGGTCATGCAAAACCTTAGTGATATGAACAAGATGATGGATGAAAGAAATGTCCAGTCAGTCGTGCAAGTCTCAAGCCTAGGGTACCAAACGTAGGCATGATCAAGATTCCGATGATCATGATCATGAGGGGGAGATGAATAAGAAGAGACGGGCTGAGACTGAGTCATTCAGAAGTGAAAAAAAACATGTCTGCTTCTGAAATTTTTAGTATGTTTGAATCCGGTGCGATGGGACAGGAAAGCGGGAAGCAGATTATTCTATATATAGATCCGAATGTGGAACCGACGGTTGAAAAGCCCGAGGTAGATGAGGAGGAAATAAGAAAAGTGAATGAAAATGAAATGTTTGTGAATATCATTGATGTCAGTTCGGACGAAGAAGGTGATGAAAAGGGAAATAAGTACGATAATTTTTGGAAGATAAAGGAAGAAGAGGAAGAGAACATCTTGATGGTTGATGATGAAATGACAGAAATAGACGTTGATTTCAGTGCTGATGAGGTTGACTTTCTATCTGAGATATTTGGGCCGAAAACACCGGAGGACATCACTATGAGTCCTATTCTGTCACCTGAACCCATTTCTTCTACATTATTACCAACCCAGCCTGAAACCACAAATCTTAACATCAACCTTAACCAACCAAACCTTGATCAAACCAAAATTCCTTCACCTGAACCAATCAATACAAAACCTGACTCACCAATCTTGTCTGATCCTTTCACTGAAGAAGCCAAACCTAAAGTACCCGAACCACCCATTATACCAACCTTTAACCCTTCAGCTGATCAAGCTGGACCCTCAAACCCTTCTACATCAAACCAGCCTGGTCCTTCTGGTGCTAATACAATACAAGATGCAGAGGAAAGATTGAAACTATCAAGGATGAGAACACCGTTTATGGAGGACACTGAAAGACGGTTGTTAGCACGCAGATTGAGGAGGCTAAATCCCTACGCAGTTTTGGGAATTAATGACCAGTCGGATGCATACAAGTTCGAATACATTTATTTCTTGAAGGGTAATTGTCAAAAAGAAAGATTCGTTAAAAGCAAAAAGCAGATTGTGACAATCAAGGAGGTTTATGTGAAAAAGTTCTATAAGATGTACTTTCCATTCTTCGTGGTACAAAGACAAGATTGTCGAAATTACACCTTCAATGAAGCTGATTTTTGCCATCTCACAATAAATGATTTTGAGTTCATGTACAACTACTTCCGAGACTTACAGATCAGAAAAGAAAATGTTCTCATTGCCTTGAACGCCATCAAGAGGTTCTTAAGGAGACATGTGTTGTATACCCAATGCCATGACTTTCAGATGGGATTGGAGAGCAGTCAACTGATGGTAAATCTTATTCGTCTGAATCAAGAAATGAGAGGTCTGATGAGAATGCCTCTATATGCTATTATTGATGATCCGGAGTTTGGGATTGCATTCAAAAATGATAGAGGGCATAAAATCTTTATTCGAATTTCTGAGCTGGCCAAGTATTCTGATGGGACACTGAAGCTAGTACTATTGCAGTTGGAAGAAAGACTGAAACGACATGACAAAGAGAGGAAGATCACTTGGATGTCTTCTCGTGCAAGAATCTTGTTGGTGAATGCTATAAATGAGATCAACGATAGAATCTACTTCAGAGTTACAATGAGAAGAATAGAATCTTATTTGGGATTCAGAAGAAGACAACCAAAGCTGCCTTGATAACTAAGGGGGAGATTGTTAGAGCTTTATTGTAGTTATCAGGCAGATAATATTTTGTACTGTATTATGCTTTCCAGTATGAGGTATGGGCATGTCATACCCTTACTATATAAGGAAAGTCACTTCATGAATTTCATAACCTTTTGTGTCATTTGTACTTTACAAATTACAATCAATGAATGACAAATTCTCTCTCTAGATTCTCTCTCTACATACTTTGCTAGATTTGGGATTTATCATATATTTTTATTTTATCATTTTATGATATATATATATAGATGCCCACTATTTTGTAAACTTTTATTCGTGTAAACTTTGGATTTCATAGGTTTTCTTAATGAAATTTTTTCATTAAATTGTTTTTTTGATGAAATTGTTTCATATAATTCATTTCTTGATCAAATTGTTTCATATATTTGTGTTTTTATGTAGTTTCATATTTTTTTTTCATTCCTATGAAACTGTTTCATATATTTTCTTAATTTAATGAAACTTTTTCGTTTTTACATAAAAAACACAAATATATGAAACAATTTCATCAAGAAATGAATGATATGAAACACTTTCATCAAAATAAACAATTTCATGAAATTTTTTTATCAAGAAAACCTATGAAATCCAAAGTTTACACACATTTAGAGATTTACAAGTTATTATCCCTCTCTCTCTCCCCCTCTCTCTCTCTCTCTCTCTATATATATATATATATATATATATATATATAGGGAGGTTCAAGGGAAAACCTCAAAAAAACGAAAAACTTAAGAACACCTTAAGGGCCCTTCATCTGGACGGTATGCATTTGTGCATACAGGTAAATTAAGTTGACTTTTTGGTTTTTATGCACAAGTGCCTTATGCATTTGTGCATATGCATGTGTGCATGTTACAAACTACCTGTATACACAAGTGCATACCCTACAGATGAAGGGCTCATAGAGTGTTCTTCAGTTTTCCGTTTTTTTGAGATTTTCCCTTGAACCTGACCCTGTATATATATATATACTACATTATAAAGCATTTGAGAAAAACTCTTAAAAACAAGTTTTTTTTGCATCAAGTACTATTGATGGATATTACCTAAAATTCAAGATTACATGTAATGATGCATGAGTACAACTATTTAAAGTTGCATGTTTAAATTGGTAACTAACTGATAACTGATAAACACAATCAAACACAAGATAAACATTTCATATAAAAAATACAATCCGGATAATTATGAACTCTAACAGAATACTTAATTATTATTATTTCAATAAAAAACATTATATTATTAAACACAAAATAATTCACATAATTATTAAACCTAATGTGCGTATTATAAAATCAACAAAGGCAAAAATTAAAACGAAACGTTAAAATCAAGATGTATCGCGCTGCATTGCGCGAGTACACTTCTAGTATATATATATATATATATATATATATATATATATATAGGAAAGTTCATCTAAAAACTCAAATTCAGTTGTAAACGTGAGGACAAATCTCGTCCATTGATCGCAGCGATATTTAAGCCATTCCTAAAATTCAGCTTTAGGGGTATTTTCGTCAAGATTAGAATCAACGCCTCCTTTGTTGACTTTTTATTTTATTTTTTAATTAAAAAACTTTTACCCCCTTAAATTTTAAAATAAATTATCTCAAAAATTAATAACATTTTAATCAAACAAATTACATCAAAAAAACGAGAATTTCGTGCTCTTCGATATGACATCCATCATGATATAGTTTTTTTTTTCGTTTTAACCGTTTTTACGTGAAATCGTGTATATGTGTTATATTCAGAGTGAATAATACAACATTCGGGATGAATAATATCTACATTTATTCGGACTGAGTATATAGAATTATTCAGACTGAATATATGGAATTATTCAGACTAAATAAAGGTAGATATTAAAAAAGAATAAAACTTATTCATGTCTTGATATAGTTTTTTTTCGTTTTAACCGTTTTTTATGTGAAATCGTGTACATGTGTTATATTCAGAATGAATAATATAACATTCTAGATGAATAATATCTACATTTATTCAGAATGAATATATAGAATTATTCAGACTGAATAAAGGTAGATATGAAAGAAGAACAAAATTTAAACATTTATTCGTTTTGAATATCTACCTTTATTCAGTTTGAATATATAGAATTATTCAGACTGAATAAAGGTAGATATGAAAAAAGAACAAAACTTAAACATTTATTCGTTTTGAATATCTATCTTTATTCAGTCTGAATATATAGAATTATTCAGACTGAATAAAGGTAGATATTCAAACGAATATAATTATTCAGACTGAATAATGGTAAATTATTCAGACTGAATAATTCCATATATTCAGTCTGAATAATTCCATATATTAAGTCTGAATAATTCTATATAGTCAGTCCGAATAAATGTAGATATTATTCATCCCGAATGTTGTATTAGTCACTCTGAATAAACACATATACACGATTTCACGTAAAAACGGTTAAAACAAAAAAAAACTATATCATAATGGATGTCATATCGAAGAGCACGAAATTCTCGTTTTTTTGATGTAATTTGTTTGATTAAAATGTTAGTAATTTTTGAGATAATTTATTTTAAAATTTAAGAGGGTAAAAGTTTTTTAATTAAAAAAGAAAATAAAAAGTCAACAAAGGAGGCGCTGATTCTAATCTGACGAAAATAATTACCTTTGTTCAGTCTGAATAATTACCTTTTATTCAGACTGAATAATTTTTTTTCCAATTTTACCCTTGCGCGCTAAATATTCATTAAGCCATGGACAGAGTTTTCAACTTATTTACAAAATTGCCACCGCATTTTTTTGCCACTGATCTCTTCACCGGATTATTAATCAACGGCTGTGGTTTGTCCTCACGTTTACAATTGAATTTGAGTTTTTATTTGAACCCACCCCTAAATATATATATATATAGAGAGAGAGAGAAAATAATTTATTATTTATAGTGTCCCTATGATATGCTCAAAATTTGGATTTAGTTCTAAAACAAATTATTTACATTGGTGGTTCCTAACTTTTTATTTTCATAACATTTATGATCCGTCCATTTCACAAGGTTACTTGGCAATTATTAGGAAGACTAATTGGTCTTTGAACAAACTATAGAGACCAAAAGTTTTCTACTATAAAATGTAATGCGATTCACGTTTTTTTTTAATATTTCATATATTAAATCACAAAGTAAATTTCTTGAAATAAATTACATATTAAATAAAATCTTTATATTTGTTTAAAAATCATTAATTTCACAAAAAAATAACGTAAAAAAATCTCAAGTTTAAAAAAACAAAGGAAATCAAGATAAATTCACATATCTTTTGAGTTGAGAATTGGAATATGGTATTGTAGCATTTTTTTTCTCTCAATACTCTATATCAACCAATTATAACCGGTACCCAAATATTTATACCGTGTACCAACTAACTCTGCTTGGTCCCAATTTTTTCGGTTGGTAAGTTTTGTACCAACGTCTCAAAAGTTGAGGTTACAAGTTCATTAACCGTGTGGCCGTGTGGCCGTTGACATGGTAGACTGAAGTGTGGAGGCATGTGTTGAGGAGAGAAGGAGACGAAGGGTTAGGTTACTAAGTAATATAATGAATCAAGGTTGTGCTATAAGGACGTATCGAGGACCAGAGGAGTAAATGAGTAACCAAGTAAGAAAAAAGTGATTAAACTCCTCTAAAAGCTAATAAAATTAAACAATCCAATGCATTAATAATTAAATGTAATTTACTTAATTGATTTTTTATGCTATAAATAAATGAATACATATTTATATACCATATATAAGGAGCTTAAACGATTATGTATTGAAAATTAAGAGGTACTAATCATTATGCTTGGTGTACAACGATATAAATCATCATAGGAACGATTATCATCAAAATTTTCTCTCCCACTCTCCCTCTATCCCACGTTCCCTTAAATCTGGATTAAACCCCACTTTTCTCTCCACGACCAACTTCCTCCCCGTTTGATTTTCCACTCTTCACAACTCTACCTCTCACCCTGGTATTGCTCTATCAAACTTTCGAACTCTTGCACTTAAAATCTTGCTCCTGATAAGATCCACATTTTGATTGCTATTGATTTGTTAAAATGGTTTATCTTACTTCTCCATATTTATGGTTTGTGTGTGTTTAGGGTTTCATGACCTTCTTAAACTTGTTTAATCACGCTCACCTGGTTGACAATTTTAAGGCATACTCGGAAGTGGGACTACAAGTCCGCAACCTTCTTTGTGTTGAATATATTTTGGAAAATATGTCAACCAAATTTGGGTATCATTCATCGGGTTCGAGATCATATGAATGGGATGAAAGTCGTATACCTAATATCAATCGTAGATTGGGAATTCGGCACCATACCTTGCCCATCTTCTTGAGCGGATAACTCGACCAAAGTCACATCGTTTTCAGTTTGATGTATTTTTCGTTGTTCAAATCGTCATGATTAGAGTAGGGTTTTTTTGTCGGTATAGTATCATAGAAGAAGGTATTATCTTAATATACAAGTTCACGTTTCCCATCTTCCCTTTATCTTTATTATCTTATGCAGTATTTAGAAAAAGCATTTATGAACAGGTGCATTGATTTTCCATGCTGAAAACTTAATCAGGATGGCTTTCTGATCCATTGTAACCATCCAAAAAAGGGAATCTTTATTTATACAGGAACAAAGGAAACAGAAGAATTTACAAGGCAAAATAAAGAGTGATGGTAAGTAAAGTTTCAGCTCTTAGATCCTTCCATACTAAATTTGGGTAAGAAATACCCTGTTTCAATTCCATTGTCTAGTCCATTTTAAAAATGGTGCAAACATCTGGTTAGGTTGAAGGTGCAACACGAGAACATTGGCCATGGGAAGCTATGGGGCGTTTTCTCAAGGCCTTAAAGATGATAAATTGTTGGTCCTAGCTATGGAGTAGCAAAGATAAACAAGTATTGTAGAAAGGGGGGGTTGAATACAATACATAAAAGTTTTCACTTAATTAATTCTTTATTGATTTAAAATCAAAAATTACACATAGAAAACTTAAAGACTGTTGCGGAACAGAACAAATAAATCCGTTCAAACAATCTTACACAAAGACACAAACAGAATGAAGAACAATTGAAAATACACTTAGAAAACAATGAACTTCTTTGAGAGAGAAATGTCAGCACTTGTGAGTCTTGAGAGTTTGTAAACTGGTAATCTTTGCAAGGAAGGAGACGACCTCTTTATATAGTGCCTCATGCATTAAATGTATGGACACTTGTCAAGCATGGGTAGGAAGTCAGGTCTTCTGAAAAATACTAAGATGTACCTTTTGTCTTGAAGCGTTGACCTGCAGTGTGTTGTAGTTGATCTTTCTTGAAAGTGATAAGAAAGCCGAACAACCTTTTTCCTGATCTTTGGAGGATGTCCCCATCAATGCAAGATATCACAAATATACTTTGCAGAGAAAGTACAATACCTGCCGATGACTTCTGGCCGAAGATGTCTTTAAGTGATCCTTGCCTTGTTGAAGATTTCTTATCCTTGCCGATCATATCTTCAAGTGTACTGGCCGAAGACTAAGATGTCTTCAAGTAGCAGCTTAACCTTTGGCTGAGAAGTCCATCTTCAATCCGCTTTGAAATATACTTCTTCTTTGTTTCTTCGGTTGATCTCCGACTTCACCGAACATTTTGTGTTACATAATTAAGCTGCTTGAAATAACCAAAAAAGTATTCTAAGTATGAAATGTGTAAAAATGAAAGACTGGAGGTCAGCTTCAAATCCTAAGTGACTCAACAATCTCCTCCTATTTGAGGATGCCATCCATACTTAGAAACTGAGGAGTAAATACTGAATAATTTATTTTGACCCTTGTTTACTCTTTTGGGTTCTTTTCACATAGTCCATTCTTTTTGTTCTTTTTAGATTTTTTAATTGTATCCGACATTTACAAGTAAAATGAAATAATAAAGTATAGCTGTACAAACTAATAAATGAAAATTGTACTTGTATTAAATACTTGAAGGAAATAAACTTGAAAGTACAAGTACAATGCAAAAAGATAGTAAATGAAGCAACTACTTCTTTCTTTTCTGAAGTTCGGCTGCAATATCATCTTTGAAGGATTTTCCTTCAGGAGAGGATGGGAGCATAGACGCGATGATCTTCAAGAAGAGAGAGTTGGCAATGGAGATCTGCTCAGCTCTGAAGAAGCTAAGGATGCCCATTGAGTCATGAAGGAAGATGCCTCGAACAGGAGTGGTGATTACTGTAGATGGAGGATGAAGCTGGGTAGAAGGTGGTGACAAGTTCAAACCCTCCGTGTTTACAATAGTACATTTGTCAGCCAAATTCTTTAGGGTGTTCTTCCTATCCAGAAGAAAATCAAGTACTGACTTATTCTTGGAAGCGTCAAACTTGTTTTGAAGATCAGATGCTTTATGTAGTTCTTGTGCTGAAAGGCCAAGAGTGGAAGGGGAGGTTGAAGCTTGAGTTTATCAGCTTCAGGAATGTGGAACTAGACTTTAGCTTTCTTTTCAGCTTTGGCCAACTTGGCCTCTTCTTCAGGAGAGATTGTACCTTTTCCTTTATCTTTCTTTTTCTCCCCCTCAGAAGGAGAGTGGGAGGAGGGAAGATCTTTGGTGGTTGATGTGGCGAGTGCTGCTGCCTTTTGGGCTATAGTGACTGCACTGAATTTGGCCGCCTTCTTTTCTCTAGAGGTAGGCTCCCGTGGACCGCTGCTGCCAGAAAGAACAGTCCAAGTACGAGGAGGCTGTTATGGTCAGTTTATGTTGAATTAAAGTTCAAGGGGCTAGTTGTATTTGTTTAAACTGAGTCTAGTTAGTGAACGAGCCGTGGGCTTGTTAACCACGGGCTCACCATATATAAGCTTTGTTTAGCCTTTGTTTTTAGGCTAGTTATTCATTTGCTTTCATAATTCATATTGTAAACTCTCTCCAGTTGAAAGCTAATTGGATGACCAGTTGAAATCAGAACCACTGTATTACATCTATTGATTTCATTATTGTTCGTTGCACGGATCTGGAACTCTCAATGGTATCAGAGCAGACGGACAGATCGATTCAAAGTTTTCTTATTGGATTCTGGTAAGTTTTCTGAACAATACGGCTGTGTTCTTGTTAGACAATACATATTTTGATTCTGTTGAAATTGATTGTTTTCGTTTATTGGATATTGTTAGCATCATTGTTATTAGTGATTCTGCAAGTTTTCACATCTTAATTCGATCATCTGAGTGATTTTTAAGCATTTTAAAGTTCAAAAGTTTTGGTTGTGTTCTTGATAAAAATCGAATTTAAAACCATCAAAACTTGTTGTTCTTGATTCAAAATCGATTTGGGTAGTGTTATTTTTGTGTTTGGTCGAGTTTCTAATCTTTCAGGAACGTTTTTGAGCAACCCTAGTCGATTCCCATTCGATTTGAAAATCCCAGCTGCTGTTTCCGGATACATCAGCAGCAGTTTCCGGACAAATCCAAACTATCCGGAAGTTCGCTAACTTTTTCCGGACACATCCCAACTTTCCGGGTAAGTACTATAATTTCAATCTTTTCGGGTATATTTGTTCCGGAAACCCAAAGTTTCCGGTAAAATAGTTTGTCCGGACAACTCAAAGTTTCCGGTAACCTATTTTATCCGGACAACTCGAAGTTTCCGGTAAAATTGATTTCATCCGAAAACCCATTCCATCCGGAAAGCGTTTTATCCGGAAACTCCATTCACCCGGTAAGTTTTTGTGTTCTTAATTATTATCCGAAAACTATTGTCTTCCGATAACCCTAGTGTTGTCCGGAAACTTTAGTCTGTCCGGACACTTTCTTTTATCCGAATACTTCTGTGTTATTGAACTGTTTCACTTAATCTGATCCGGACACTTCCAGATCAGACATCTCATCCGGATTCCTATCCGGTAAGTTCATTCCTGTTGAATTCTTACCTGTTCCTAGTACAACTCAGTCGTAGAACCTGCATTAGGATATCACTCGTAGTGCTTTGCGTTAGGTTATCACTTTGAATCGATCACATCGTTTGACAATCACTCCAGTGCAACTGAAGATGTCTCATGCCGATGAAGAAAAGACAAACTCAAGCCAGGTATGTGAATCTACTTCTCAAGAATCTTTTGATCAAATACAATCTCTTGCTGAATGGTTAGATTCCCATAAGGCCACCTCCGCTGAACAACTGCTTGAGATTAGATCTCTATCTGAAAAGCTAGATGTTCAAACGCGCATATCCGAAAAATATAAGTCCGAAAATGCTAACTTAAAAGAAAAATGCAACAATTTTTCAATAGCACCTAAGGACTTAAGGGCCAAATTATCTGAACTTCAGTCTCAGTTTGATCAGTGTATGAATGAAAAAGCAGAAATTGTTTATCAATGTTCTACTCTTCAAATTCAGCACAAGGAATTTGTTGCTAAAATTCTTGATCTTGAAACCAAACTTTATAAAAGAGGTCAAACTGATCAGACTATCCATATGAATAAACCAAAGGAGTTCACGTATTTCAACAAAGATTGGGGAATCGGATATGATAACCCGCACTACCTGAAAAAGGGTATAGCCAAAAGACCTATATTGTATGATTTTGGTTGTCTTGGAATAGACAAAGATTATCCGGAATATTCAATTAAATGGACTGGCCCTCTTGAACCTGAAAAAGAAGAGGAAACTGAGGAATACAAGCGCACACGCACATCCAAAATGCAACTTCCATTTTGTTATGGATCTTTAAATTATTCCTATAAGAAAAACAAGAAGTACCTCTCGAATGACTACTTCGACTGCTACAAGGTTGCAACACCCAAGGATTCCTCCAAAAAGGATGAGGTCCAAGCAACCGAAACCAAGACTGAGATGGATGAGTTTAAACTCTATGTTCCCCCTCTCATCTTGGAAGCAAAGATAGTCGAGTTGGAGGAGTCACTCGAGAAAGAAAGGTCAAATTTTCAAGAGGAGAAGCAAGCGCTAATCAAGGATCTTGAGAATCTTAAATCGGTCAAATCCGAAACTGTGTCTGATGAAGGACAGGAAATCCTTCGGTGTGAAATCACAAAGCTCACATCAAAACTGACTGCCTTGGCAACAGATGCGATGCAAGAGTATACGAGAAATGGTCAGCTCCAAGAGCAGATTGACCAACTCAAATCTGAAAAGCAAATTTCACCCGATTCTTCCTCCAACTCATCGGACACGTCTTCGTGTAAAGCTTTCATAAGCAAAACCTCTTCAACACAAGACGATAAAGATTCTCAAGACGAGTGTGTGTAAAGGAATTTGAATTCTGATTTTTTCTTAGCTTCCGCACCAAATTCCCCAAAGCACACTCACACTAAGTGTTCCTCGCCTTCCTTGACCGATCTAAGTCCCGCAATTCCGGAAGTCAATTTTTCTGAATATATGAACTCCGAAGGCAATTCTGAAGAAGAGTTTGAATCGTTCCCCTTCGAGAAACCTCTTCCGAGTCATACTGATTTTTTGTCACCAGTAGTCAATCGACCGGTCAATTTTCTAAAGGGTGGCTGTTCAATAACAAAGGCCCCAGCTGTGATTAAAATTTCTAAATCTCAACCCGTTTCTAAAAAAGAATCACAGCCGAGGCAAAAGACCGAGCAATTGACTGCCAAAAATACTGTTCCTTCAAAAGTCACTGACCATGCTGTCCATGTTGGCTCAGATAAAAACGGTCGTGCTAAAAAGGATAACCAAAAGTGGCTAGCCAAGGAATCTATAAGGGATGCTGCATCAAAGTCTTTCAATACTGTGTTTTACCCTAGAATGAACAAAAACGATTGTTCTTGGAATCATAGGAATGATTTTGTTAAAAGAGATGTTAATTTTCCGATGAAAATTTATTCTATTCCGCAATTGATTCAATTGTCGCATGATTGTTTGTGTTGTTCTAGTTGTGGTTGGAATGACTTTGATGATATTAATAATAATGATTGGTTTGGGTTATATCACATATATAATCATACACCCAAACGCAAACCCCGTAAAAACAAAAAGAAACATCATTTACAACGGGGTTCCCAATCAGAGGTTAAACCAATGCGAGATAGGAAACCCACTTCAAAACGGGTTACTCCTACTGAGGTCAAACCTACACCTAAGAGGCAACCTGCGTCAAAGCATGTTCCTACGAAGGGTGTCAAACCTAACCCTCTGGGACCCAGGCAAATATGGGTACCCAAGGTCCGCTAAACTTGTTTTGCAGGACGGTCATGTGTGGTACTTTGACACTGGATGCTCCACACACATGACCGGAAGGAGGAAGCTTCTCACGTACAACAAGGAATAATATGGCGGAAACGTGAGATTTAGGACCGCTGACAAAGCAAATAGATGTTCGGTACCATTTCACCAAGGATCACGTTGAAAGAGGTACAGTCGAACTCTACTCCGTAAATCTGTAGCCTTGATCTGATTGTGTGCCCGATACAAGTTCCATACATCTACGAGTAGCTGTCTACTCATCATCCGGTGTTTACACTCTTGATGATTGAGCATACACTTTCTCTCACTTGTATTCTACTTGTATCAGTTACACAATTAGATTGAGTCTCTGTATTTATTAGGTAGATTTCGTTTGTTTCATTTCTTTCTCCATGTGTTTCTTTTTCTTTCATACTGTCGTCTTATTTTATTTGCTTATATCTGTGCTTTCACGAGTGTTCATGTGTTCAGGGGGAGCACACACCGGTATCAGGTAAGTTTACTTAATTGTTGAGGGGGAGCGTCACACACAATTTTTTTAACTGATAAAAAGTTTTTTTTGTGTGTGGATTCTCACATGTGTTTTTCAAGTTATGTTCATTATTTGAGGGGGAGCAAAGTTTTCCCTGCTCAGTTTGAGGGGGAGCGATAGAAAGCTTTGTCAAAATCTTAGGGAATTGTTTTTGAAAAATGAGGGAAAGGACAAATTTTTTTGAAAGTGTCAAAGTGTTCGGATGCCTTTCCGGACCGGATGGGTATCCGGGAAGACCATCCGGTTTCTTGAGCTTGTATAAAATGAATCCAGAAACCTTTGGTCTCTTTATCCGGAAAATCTGCAAAACACACGCAAACCCTAAACCCTTCTCTCTCGTTCAGTCTCTCCTGCATTCCTCGATTCTTACTCTTTGTTCGTCCCACCTTCAGGTATGTGTTCCGTTTCTCCATATTGCCTTAGTTTACACATGTTTCGTCTCTATATCACTCGAATCGACCACAAATTTGATCATATGAATGACTCCGAAAACCTATTTTTAGTCTTCTCGACTTCGGGTCCTTTCGGTGGCGTATAGGTTGATTTAGTTGATTGTGTGTGTATATAAACTTCATTCGACACTACTTGCATGTTTTAAAAAGTGCTTGGGACTGTCCTTTGTTCGATTTATGATTTTGAGTTTTGTCCGGACACATTATTCGTGTCCGGGAACCTTCAACTTGATGTTGTTTTGTCCGGAAACAAGCATGAATTAGATATTTTATCCAGTAACCCTTGACATCCGGGAAACCTAGTTGTCCGAAAACCTCAGGGTTTCCGGTAAGTTCAACTACCGGATAGTCGAGGTGTCCGGTAACCTAAGATGTCCGGTAAGCAACATTTCATCCGGAAACCATTCTCATCCGACATCCCATTTGTCCGGAAACTATCTTAACATCCAGAAACCTTTGCTTTTCGGATACCTTTTGTCCGGATAATATGGTGTGTCCGGATAGTTATGTGTTCCTGTGTTTAACAGTCCAGTACCTCTTTTCTTACTGCCAGTCCTCAATCTGTCTCAGCTTGAGCCATTTTCTGCAAAGGTACGCACCGGCACTTGTTTATCCGCCTTCCTTACTAATTTGTGTTCTCTTACAGATATTACATGGCGGATCAGGATCAAAATCCACAAAACCCCAGAGAGCAAATTCCTCCCCAAGAGGAATTTATAGATGAGGCAGCTGATAACGCTTTGGTCGACCCTGACCATGGCACTGAGATAGAGCCAAACAATCATCACATGGACCCCGCTCAGTTTCGACCACAACCACAATACTGTGTGATTGTGGATATCTTAATGCGTCACCCTCTCCGTGAGGCCCTCACTGCTACAACCGACGTTCCAGTGCTCTATGTATACCAGGTGTGGCTCTCTGCTCAAGTCATCACAGCTGTTAACTCCCAGACGATCACGGCGCAGATCGACAACCAACCTTTTACGCTCACACCCGAGTTCTTCCGGCGTCTATTGTCACTTCCGGAAGCCAACGCCGGCGGACACCAAGGCTATGACCCCGCGGTCAATGACACTACTCTATGCGCTCAAGTCCGCGCTCTTGGGTACAACCATGACCTCAATCGTCCTTCCGCTTTGAACAGAAAGTACCTGGCCCCCATCTGGTACACACTATTCACGATTCTGAACATGTGTCTCTCATCCAGATGGAAAGGTATCGACCAGTGCACCGACGACTTTCTACGCCTATTCCATGCCATGTGCTACAACCGCCACGTGGACTTCGCGATGATCATCTAGCGCGAACTGGTCCAAGCAATTCGTCAAATCGGAGGCTCGAAGCAAAAGAAGTTCCTCCCATACCCTCGTTTCCTTTCATTGGCTTTGCGACATCATATGGACGCGAATCCGGCGATACCGCGACGTCTTAACCATCGGGTATGTCCTTCTCACCACTTGAAATATATGGTGATTCGTAACCCATCCAACGCCATAGCCATGCCCATACCTGAAGCCCTACTGGCTCACGCGGATCCCACTGCACCGAGTGTAGTAGCATATAGGGAAGCGTTAGGAAATCCCATGGTCCAGCCAATGCCGGAGGGACCTCCCCAGGGACATAGAACCGAGGGACGTGAGGGTTCTAGGACAAGAGGTGGAAGGGCCCGGGCAGCAGGGGCTCCCGGGCGGGGTGTGTTGAGAATTCGTGGGAGGGGAACTGGAGTGAGCAGTGCAGTGGAAATGCGTCCCAGTACTAGCCAATCCCATGCCGGAACATCATCCCGACCGATGCTCCACCATGACACCGAACCTTATCTTTCCGACCCTCCTTCACCACGCCGACATGTTGAAAATGTGGAATCTGACTCCACAGAATCCGATACGGATCGTACCATACGGGCAACACTTATCCCTCCCCGTATCGGACCAAACCCAGACTTTACCGAAGGCATCCCATCCGACTCACCAAAACCACCTCTCATCCCTACTACCCAGCCTGCTATGGGAGTTACAAGGAGACCTGAGGGATTATTAGTTGAAGAGTTAGAACATGTGAGGAGGAGAGAATTACGGTCGAAAGCGAACCAAGAAAGATTAAGCCATAAAGATAACAAGGCTACTGAGCGACCCCAACCGAGTCTCATCCGGGTTTCCTCATCTGCTATCCCGTCTCATCCGTTGGGACGGGGTATTGAAGAAGCCGCCGTGGACCCAGCGGCGCAACTGCACAACCTCCTCAGCCACTCATCCGTCTCTCAAAAGATGGGTGTTTCAACTTCTCATGGGGATCAAGCACAACTTCTACCGGTCTCTCAATCGGAGAGTACTGGTATTGAAACAAGAGACCAGCCTCCCCCGGTCTCTACTTCTTTCAGTGCACCATTGAGTCTAGCGCCACTTGACATATTAAATTCTTCGGCTAGGACACAGGATGAGACTCACCAAATCGATGCTCTTCGTGACTCGATCAGAACTTCCATAGCATCTCCGCCTTTAAGCGGAATGCAAGGATCAGAAGGAAATCCTACCACAGCTACCCCTATGCCAACTGCGAACGTAGGTGGCTCTGCCTCTGCGGTAGATGCTTCAACGGGCAATCTAAGTGATCCCGAAGTTACGTTACCCGACTTTGTGTCACAAGGGTCCCTGGACAGCACCCTCAAGGCTGTCCGCGAGGAAATGGAGCAGCGCCTCTCCACCGAGCTCGACAAAATTAAGAGCTTAATCAAAGGTAAAGAGAAGGTCGTCGAAGCTGAAACCGCACCTACACCTCCACCGGCTCCTGTTCAGCCTATCTACTCGGTGGAAACCCTAAAGACGATGCTTCTAGCCCAACTGCTCCAATAATCAGAAACCGACGCCTCAACTGAAGCAGACCTGATATCCGTTCTGAAATCCCAGGTCAGTGCTCCTTCGTCATCGATCACCACTCAGATGGATAACCTTGACTCGACTCTTAAGGACGTTCAACAAGCGCTTACAACGCTGTCCGAGAGAGTCCGTTCACTTGAAAATACCTGCAAGAGTCAAGCAGGCGGTCTGAAGCGCAAGCACGATGATCAGGATGATCCTGATGACCGTAAGGGGGAGAAAAGAACGACTAACCGAGACCACCCCGATCCTCACTGAAACGACTACTGTGGTTCATCAGGAACCCTCAACTGCGGCTACTACAACCGAAGAAGTACCCGAAGCCGAGTTGCCGTTAGCCGAGATGGTAATCGATATGGATATTTCAGATGACGAAGACCCGACGGTTGAAAAGCCTGAGGGATCTACACAGGAACTGGTTACTTTTGACATATCATATAGCCCGATACTGGATTTGATTGATCCAGACTGCGAGACCAACCTGGAGACCGAAGATGCATGGTATGAAAAAGCCGCCAGTGCCGTAAATCTCCAGGTTAATTTGGCCTTCCCTATTGATGAAGATGATAATATTGACTACGACCTGTTTCTACTCCAGAATTTGTATGGTACTCCCGTTTACTCAGCTCAAGCCGTCGAAACTTCAACAAGACCCGAAACTACAACTGCCGATATTTCGACATCTCCTCAACAACAACCGACAGCTTATGATCTTCCTCCTCCTCAACAGCAACAAATCCATTGGGAGAAGATCACAATATTCATTCCTCACCTGGAGGAATCCATGAAAAGGTTGTTTGTTCACAAGTTGCGCCTCATCGAGCCTACCTTCTGCCTTGGTATCTACAGTTCCAACCCAGAGTACCAACGCCGGTACATAAGCGCAATGAAGCGGTGTCTACCAGTTAGCCAAGTCCGAACCAAGCATAAGATCACCGAAGTGCTCAACATCCAGTCAGACCGTATTATGAAAGTCGTTTATCCAGTTTTCACAGTCCGACGCGAAGATGGAAATGAATGGCGATTCTCTAAAGCCGGCTTCCAGCACCTCCGACCGTTTGACTCCTATGCTATTATGAAGGACCTCCGTACACAAACCATCCGACCGCTTCCTGTAACTAAAGCGCTCGAAGTTGTTCGTCGATTCCTTGTCCGTACCATCATGATGTCTTATCTCACATACTTTCAAATGGCAATCGAGAATAGGGCAAAGAAGATAAATCTGTTAAAGCCCGATCTGAAAGCACATGAGTTGAAGATGTATCCCGAGAACGCACTGCTTCTGGAACCATAATTTGGGATTGTCTACATCAACGAACAGAAAGAAAAGAGATTTATGTGCTTCAATCAGGTAGACAGATTCTGCGATGGCACGCTCTTCAAAGTTCAAGATGCTCTTCGGAAAATCATCTCGTTTGAATCAGAAAATCGAAGGCGATCGTATGTTCCTAATCCGAATGAAACTACTGCTCGAAATGCCTTAGAAATGGTTGAAGAACGCATCGACTATCGCCATGCTATCCGAATGTTCGAGGTACACTCTGCGCTCCGTAAAAGATATGTCGCAAACTGGCGCCAACTCGAACTTCAATTCAAAGGGAGAGATTGTTAGGGTCAGTTTATGTTGAATTAAACTTCAAGGGGCTAGTTGTATTTGTTTAAACTGAGTCTAGTTAGTGAACGGGCCGTGGGTTTGTTAACCACGGGCTCGCCATATATAAGCTTTGTTTAGCCTTTGTTTATAGGCTAGTTATTAATTTGCTTTCATAATTCATATTGTAAACTCTCTCAAGTTGAAAGCTAATTGGATGACCAGTTGAAATCATAACCACTGTATTACATCTATTGATTTCATTATTGTTCATTGCACGGATCTGGAACTCTCAAAGGCCTTGGTACTTGTGATTTGGATTCCTCCCCCTCAGCGGTTGACGGGGGACAATCCACGAGAAACTGACAGATATTAGAAAAGTTATCAGATATACCATCCAAGCAAGTGGCAATCCTCTTAACCATGTCAAGTTCATAAGGTTCCATCATATAGCCTTGTAGTTCTACTAGGATTTCATCTACTTTTGCATAGAGAGATTTGAGTGAAGCGAGCAACTCAACATTGATGTCCTTTTGAAGTTGAGATTCAGTCTGCAATTTCCTTACCTCAGCATCCCGAGCATCAGAAGCAACTTTTAAAGCTGCCATGGAGAGGGTGAGATGAGTGTTGGATTCCACAAGAGACTGAATCTGAGTGGTCAAGGAAGCCATAGAAGTAGATAATGGTTCAACAACTGAGCGAAGAGAGGCATCCAGATCAGTACGGGAGATAAGGTTGGTAAGAGTCTGTTTGAAAGATTCAAACTGACTTCCCACCATACGATGCTTCCTGTTGCTGTCACGTATATCTTTAAGAAGATCATTTGGGAAGTAGATAACAAACTGCTATTCAGGTGGCGGTCCGGAAGTTTGAGCTTCGGATTGAGTACATGTAGGAAAATAAGGTATCTACGGGATGGTGTCGGCAAGCTTGAGTGGTTAGATGCCCAATTGAGCTTCGGCATTTGTGATGGTCGGGATGGTCGACTGGTCTTCATTGGATGTAAGAGGTGGAATGACCGATTGCATTTCTAGTCTATCTTCTGGCTGATCTTTAGAAGATTGGGAGGAATATTCAGAAGATTGGTGGAGAGGATCTTCAGAAGATTGGTGGAGAGGATCTTCAGAAGATTGATGAGAAGAATCTTCAGAAGATTGGGGATGAGCAATTGTCACATCTTCAGAATTTGTCACCTGTGTATTGGCGGACACAAAATAATCAAGCATAGAGTGTAAACCCTCCAGATCGATTTGAGGGGAAATTGACCCATCATTGGGTTGTGCAACAGGATCATGTGCTAGGCCGTGGAGTGCGAAATCAGGACCTTGGACCGGGGAGAGATCCAAGTCATCTTCATCCACCAAAGAGAGATTGGATGAAGGAATAATGTGGGTCCCCGTTTTGTAAACCAAAACCTGTAGGGAGGCAGTGGAGGAGCTAGCTAAGGTTGTAGCAGATTCCTTGGGCCCGGTAGGGACATTTTCAACAGCTTCCGATTGTTGAGAATCGGTTGCTGGATGGGAGGTTATGGCCCTCAAAGGATCCTTAAGCCTTTTAGGATCAGACCTAAGGGGGGAAAAGGAGTGACTCCGCTTCTTAGAATGGGTTTTGACTTGGGAAGCCACCAAAGGTGCTTTTGGTGGCAGAGTCATAGAAGCTAGTGTGGAGGTACCAGAAGGTTTTGAATTTTTTGATTTGCTTACCGGCTTCACTCGGGTAGAGGGAGGAGGGTCCACTACATTGGAGGGAGCCGGAATAGGACGAGGATCTTGGACATCACCACATTGTAGATCGAGAGAGTTAATGAAAGAAGACATACATGGAAGGAGAGTGGAATCATCGGGTTCTCATTGGAGAATTTGTTTGCTTACAGTTGGAGAAGTGTAGTCAAACACCAGTCTAGGATTTTCCGATTTTTGATCAGCTTCAATAGTATCCGCCATCTTGTGGGAGATTATGAGAGAGAGAAACCTAGGATATGCTACATGTGGCCTTTTGGAAGGGGAGATGACATTAACTATTTCATCAAAGAAATATTGAGCAAAATCTATCCTCCTTTGAAACATAATGGCATGAGCAAGTTTGGTGGCATAAGATGGAGATTGGTCGTAACCTCTAGTTTTACGACTAAGGCATAAAAGTACATAAGTAAAGAAGAAGTTCCATACCGGACCCATGTTTTTGCGTAGGAGAGTGCCTTGACTTTTATCACCATCTTTTTGTTGGCAGTGGATTGCACTTACCACTTCATCATGTTCCGTGTCGAGTGGGAACTTTTCATAAGATGGAAAAGTTGGGAGATGTAGAGCAGACCGAACATCTTCAACCCCGAAATTAAGGCCGGGTTCATGGGAGTTCGAAAGGATGGAAGCCTTGATTTGTTTTGTATGGTCGTCGTAGAGGCAAGAGACCCAAAAGTTACCGAGGAGCATTGTAATAACCAGGTATGTTATTGGTCTATTTAAAAGTGTTACTTTAATTTAAAATTATGAAGTTAGAAGTTAAGGGGGTAAGTTTTAATTTTATAATGGAAGTTTAGGGGTATATTTTGCCAAATAGGATAAGTTTGGGGTTTGTTTGGTCTTTTTACCAAACTCATCCTCCACCACCGCCATTATCCTCTCAATTAGGAGGAGGTGTCCTCCAATTAGTAAGAAAAGTATATTGTGAAGGTGTGTGTGTGTTTTCGGTTAAGAGAGAAAAGAGATAGATAGAGGCGTAGAAAGGAAGGAGAAGAAAGACAAGATTGTTGCTGAAATTAGAGGGTTCATCTTGTGAAGATTAAAGGTATGCTTCCTCTTAATCTATCCTTTTTATTTAGATAAAGTTTTGTGTAAGTTTTTGGATGGGTTTTGATGTTTTAGGGATGTTTTGGAAAATCTGAGCATATATGGTCAGGTTATGTTAATAGTCTTAAACATATCTGCATATTTACAGCAACATGCATAGCTTAAAAGATTAAATTTCTGGGTTTAGGATGAACACAGTGAACTGAGACATTCATGTATGTCGTAGTAGTGGGTTGCGACATGGATGATAGTTGCGACATTCATGAGTATCGCAACCTTGAGTTGCGACTTGCTCATTGATATCGCAACAGTTGGTTGCGACTTGGTGCTATGTCGCAATAGTTGGTTGCGACTTGGTGCTATGTCGCAATAGTTGGTTGCGACAGGGTACTGTGTCGCAGTAGTTGGTTGCGACATGGTACTGTGTCGCAGTAGTTAGTTGCGATATGTGTAGTATGTTGCGACATGGGGTATTTCATTAGTTGATTGCGATATGAGTAGAGGATTTCAGGATTTTAGAGTTTTAGCCTTTAAAAGAAATATTTGTACTTATGTGGTTTCAGATTCTGTGAAATTGGACTGAAAGAATTGGAGTGCTTGGTAATATCTTGGAAGGATTTTTGGTGATAAGCAAAACAGGTGAGTTTTACTTCAAAACGTTTTCAACTGGAATACATATATGTGTGTATTGGATATGTGATAAATGGTGTGACTATGTTTATGTTTGAATTATAATATATTGAGATAATGTAATTATGTGAATATTATATTATATTATAATACGTTGGTCGGGCATAGGACCGGTGTGTTGATTGTAGTTGTTGTACAGTGTTGTTGGCTGTAGTTGTTGTATATCGTTGTTTATTAGTTGGCTTGCAACCAACTAATATGGCCATGGGAAGGAGACAAGGAATTACGCGATGAGTGAGTTATGATTGATAATTGTCCTTGTGATATATATGGTGTTGTGCAAATGGTTTTAAAAATGGCAGGGATTTTCTCACTTAGACCATCAGGTCTAACCCTCATTTTTGTTTTAAAATATGTATTCCAGGTCATGAAGCAAGTAAGAGCAAGTGATAGGAGTATATAGGACCTTCTTTTGAAGATGTAGGCTTAATGAAGATCCATGATGTGTTATGATCCATTTTGTTTAGTGATGATCATGTAATTATTAGCAAAAAAAGTTTGTACGAAAGTAGTTATTATGTTGTTAAAGACTTCGGGACCGTAAATGTTAGATGTGTATCTTTTAATGAAATTATATTATGAAATATATGTTATTTGTATGTATTTGGGATTTTGGGTTATTACAAGCATTTTGCTCATTTTTAGACTTTTGGTAAAGGCATATTGGAGAGGAGACTTTAGTAGAAAGAAGGAAACTTGGTTGTGTTCGGGATGATCCGGGTCAAGTGCAAACCTTGCAAGATGATTGCAAGGATTGAAGATTAAATCTTCATGAGAGAGAGGAGAAGAAGAGGAGGCCATGGGTGAGTGAGAGAGAAGCAGTAAGATGCTTGAGGGAGAAGTGATTTGAAAATATGAGGAAGTGAGGTATATATAGGAGGCAAGTGAGGGTAAAAAGGGAGAGTGAAAGGTTTGATGGGTAATAGGGTGTAGGTAGGGTTGAGTGTTTAGGGAATGGTGAGAGATTGATGGGAAAGAGGGAAAAGGAAGAGAGAGAGAGGGTAGTAAAAATAAGAACCATAAAAAAATATGGGTGTAGGGTGTAGGTGAAGAAAATCGGCACAAAGAAAATCGGTGGGGGGGGGGGGGTTGGGCTGTCGTGACGTCGGCGATAGGTGAGTTTCGGCAAGAGGGAACAATCGGTGGCTGCTTTCGGCAGCCTTGAGTGTCGGCAGGAAGGAGCAATAGCCGATAGGGGCTGTTTGGTGTTGCGTGTCGGCAGAAGAGGGAAGCGGCGAGTGGCTCGGTGGGCGGTGGTAGCAGCGTCGGCAAATGATAGGGGCGGGAGTCGAAATGGTTGTCGACAGCAGCCAAGAAGCGGCAACGATCGGCAGCTAGAAACGGGATCGGCAGTGCCGATTTGGTTACGGATGGAGATGCTGTTCGACAACAGATGAGCAGTCGAGGGTGTGATCGACAGCCGTGGATGGTCTTCGATAGCAGACGGAAACAACATCCAGGCTGTTCGGTGGTTATGAGATCGACAGCAACATCGATCGGCAGCTTAGAGGAAGACGTCGACAGCTAGGGGCAGATCGACGGCTGTCGGCTGGAGGGAAATCGGCGAGATGGCGATCGGCAAAGGTGCCGATAAGCTTTGGTGGCGAGGGTAATAATCGGCAGTGCCGAAATGTTTGTGAAAGAGAGAGAGAGATGGGTGGAAAAGGGATTTTTGAGAGATGATTTTGGAAGAGTGTAGGACCTAAAATTTATAGAAGAAAAGTAAGCATTGGTTTAAGATAGATTGTAGGTTGTTTTTGTTTAGATGGAAAAATAAGGGTGAGGATTAGAAGTAGTTTTGGATCGGTAAAAATTTGATGGTGGAGATTGATGAGGTGAATGGGTGAAAAGTGAGTTGTGTTTGTTGTGTGAGGTAAAAAGGTAAGGGTTTTTGCTTTGAGAGGTAAGATAGAAATATGAAAGGAAAGGAGTAAAAATGGAAGTTGTATGAAATCTCTTATACTAAAATAAATTTCAGTATTAAACTTCCAACAAGTATAAATATTTTTTATTTTTCTTTTCTTTTTTTATTTATTTTTCTTTTCCTTTTTTTTGTTTATACAACTAAATTTAACATACCAAGTTCTCCTAAGAGAAACTTGAACCGAGCTTCTTCTAGAGGCTTTGTGAAGAGATCCGCCAGTTGAAGATCGGTGGGGATGAAGTGTAGCTCAATATCACCTTTAGAGATGTGATCTCGGATAAAGTGATATCTGATGTCGATATGCTTGGATCTGGAGTGAAGCACATGATTGTTTGCAATGGCAATTGCGCTTGAGTTGTCACACAGTATGTGAACTTGAGAGTAGGTTTGATTGTAGTCCCTTAGTTGATTCTTCATCCACAGAATTTGAGCACAGCAGCTGCCAACAACAACATATTCAGCTTCAGCCGTGGAGGTGGAGACTAAGTGTTGCTTCTTGCTAGACAAGCTACCAAGTTTACCACCAAGGAGTTGGCAGCTTCCAGTGGTGCTTTTTCTATCAACTTTTGATCCTGTAAAATAAGAATCTGAATAAACCATTAGATCAAAACCTGAGTCTTTGGGATACCAAAGACCCATATTCATGGTACCTTTCAGATACCGGAAAATGCGTTTAACCGCAGCCAAATGAGATTCCTTAGGATTGGCTTGGTAACACGCACACAGATAAGTAGCAAACATAATATCAGGTTTACTAGCAGTAAGATAAACAAGTTACCCAATCATACCTTTAAACTTTGTTACATCAACAAATACACCAGCTGGATCAACATCAAGTTTTAGAGGTGGTGCCATAGGAGTTTTCATGGGAGAGCAGGTATCAAATTTAAACTTTTTCAAAAGATCACGAATGTATTTACTTTGGCTTATAAAAATACCTTCAGAAGATTGTTTTACTTGGAGACCCAAGAAAAATGTCAACTCCCCCATCATGCTCATCTCATATTGACTCATCATGAGAGAAGCAAACTCATCACAAAGTGATTCATCGGTGGCACCAAAAATGATGTCATCCACATAAATTTGAACAAGAATAAGATTACCGGAGGTTTGCTTGATGAAAAGAGTGTTGTCAATCTTACCCCGAGTATATTTGTTCTTCAGAAGAGAGTCTGCTAGAGTGTCATACCAGGCACGAGGAGCTTGTTTAAGGCCATAAAGAGCCTTATCCAATCTGTACACATAGTCAGGATGAGAGGGATCTTCAAATCCAGGAGGTTGTTTCACATAGACTTCTTCAACTAGTTCTCTATTGAGGAAAGCACTATTGACATCCATCTGAAAGACTCTGAAGTTCTTGTATGCAACATGAGCAAGGAAGATTCTTATTGCTTCAAGTCTGGCAATTGGAGAAAATGTTTCGTCATAGTCAATTCCTTCTTCTTGCCTGTAGCCATAAGCAACTAGCCTGGCTTTATTTCTGATGACAGTGCCTTCTTCGTCCATCTTGTTTATGAAGACCACTTGGTTCCTATTGTAATAACCGGGTACGTCGTTGGTTTATTTAATTTTTATTATTTTGGTTTTAAGGTAAGTTTGGGATTAGTTTTATGGAGTTATAAGTTAAGGGGTAAGTTTTAATTTTAATATAGAAGTTTGAGGGTATGTTGTGCCATTTAATAAAAGCTAGGGGTTTAATTGGTTAAGGTGATTAATTAATCACCCCAAATCGCCTCATTCTCTTTAGAGACAATGAGGTGTCTCATTTAGGGGCATTTGACAAACTAAAGTGTATGCGTGTGTGTGTTTTTTCACGGCAAAGAGAGGAGAGAAAAAGAGAGAGATTTGAGGAAGAAAAGCTAAGAAGAAGAAGAAGCTGATTACTTTCAGCTGGGTTTTCTGAAACAATTGAAGAAACAAAGGTAACAATCCTTTACAATTCTTGCTTTTATGGTTATAAGTATGCTAGATGAGTTTATAAATGGGTTTTGATAATTTTAGAAGGATATGAGAAATCTGGGCTGGTGATAATGTTCTAATAGTAGTCTTAAACATATCTGCAAAATTACAGAAACATGCATGGTCTAAAACTATAAATTTCTGGGTTAAGTATGAACTTAGTTGACTGAGATAGTTATGAATGTCGCAGTAGTGGGTTGCGACAGTTATGGTGATTTGCGACAGTCATGAGTATCGCAACCTTGGGTTGCGACAAGCTCATTAGTATCGCAACGGTTCGTTGCGACAAGTGGAGTATCGTAACAGTTTGTTGCGATATGAAGAGATGTCACAATAGTGAGCTGCGATAAGATACTATGTCGCAAGTAGTTCGTTGCGACAAGGGTTATCGCAACTAGTTGGTTGCGATAACAGTTGAGGATTTTGGATTATTTAGGATTCTTAGTCTTTAAGGGCCCTGTACAGTAGATTAATACCAGTACAATGTGTATATGGGTATTTCAGATTTCTGTGAAGTTGGTGACGAAGATTCTTACGACTTTGAAAAATAAGAAGTGAAGTGACTACTAGCAGGTGAGTTTTACTTTAAAACATTTTCAAACTGGAATACATATATGTGTGGATTGGGAATGTGATAGATGGTGTGATTATGTGTTTATGTTTGAAATATAATATATTGAGATGTATATTGTATTTATATGAGCATTACACTACACGAGTGCACGTTGGCTGGGCTTAGGACCGGTGGAGTTTGGCTGTACGGAGGGACATCGGAGTTGGCTGTATGTAAGTGCAGCGGAGTAAAATGATTAGTTGGCTTGCAACCAACTAATATGGCCAAGTGAAGGATGAGTTGTACACAATGCACGAGTCTTATTTGGTATTTAAATACTTGTTGTATATTTGTGTTTTACAAAAGGTTTACTAAACTGACAGGGATTATCTGTGACAACCGTCAAATTCACGTTTCAGGTTAGAACTGAACTGAACTTTCTAGTTTTCATATTATAGGCGTCACACTAAAAAATTAGCAATTAGAGGCAGTGTTATTAGAAAAACTGAGGAATTTCGCGTAGCAGTCCCTAAAATAGGCGAATTATCCACAAATCTCATAAAATGATAAATCAAACACCTTAAACTTATATATATATATATATATATATATATATATATATATATAAATATACATACATGTACTTTGTCAAAATTATATTAGTAATTTGAACTAGTATTATTAACATTAATACAATTAAAATGGTTTAATTATTAATTAAAATAAAAATAAAAATAAAATAAATAAATGATATTTTTTGGTCCAATTAAAATACACCAAATACCACACCCCATACCCCATTTTTCCCCTTCCCATGGCCAGCCGCTCCCCCTATAAAACCCCCCTCCCTCACTTCATTTCATCCCTTTCAAACACTCTCATCTCACCTCTTTCTCTCTAGTCTATCTCTCTCTCTCTAGAAAACTCTCTTTTTCTCTCTAAATCCTCTCTATTTCTTTCAAAGTTTTACTTCTACTTCAGCCATTTAGACTCAAGAAACTTCAAGAACTCAAGAACCTCAAGGTAAACTCATATGTAGTGCAAAGCCTACACTTTTCCTTGTTTATGTTCTTTCTTTTTCTCTAAATCTTCTTCTACTTCTACACTAGTTTTACATGTTGTTTTGCTAAACATATCTTTGAATCTTGATGTTTGTAGATTCATCACCTTAACATCTTGTATGTTATTAAAAAGGGGATGAATCCATGACCAAACCCAAGTTAAGATCAAAGATGTGCATTTAACATACATGCATAAAGTTTTCTTAAAAGATCTATACTTTTTGATCCGAAAGTTGTATGAAAAGCTCTTTAACTTCACTAAAAACATGTTTTAATCAACATGTATGTGCCAAAAAGTTACTATTTTAAGTTGCATGGAGAAGTTCTTGGCATAAACACCCAAGAAATCTTCAAAAAGACCCATTTTTAATTTCTACAAAAGATGAGTTTGATAGATAGCATGCATGTGGTTTAAATGGCTTAAAAATATGTTTTAAAACTGAAAATATCTGTATGGGGAAGTGTCAAATCGGATTCCTTGCAAAAGGAACAAAATCATTGCAAAACTTAAAGTTAAATGCAATTTCCATGTAGCTATCTTTAACAACAATCTGCCAGATTTCTACCTTTCCCTTTAAATGGCCATAACTCTCTCAATATTTAACAAAATAAGGTGAAATTGCTTCTGGAATTTATGTTTATGTGTTAAGATTCGAACGCAAGTGGTTTCACTCAAAACCTCAAAGTTTTCGACCTTCAAACTGACGTCACAAAAACAGTGTGCAAACAGCTATGTTTTCTGTAGTATCAGCTTTATAAAAATTATTTGATGGACTTATCTATCTTCAAAAATTATGGTTTTTATACCAACAGTTTCCTAACACATTAAGTTATATGGACATAAAATATATTAACCTAAATGCCTCTGGAAGATATCCAAAAACGAACTGAAAGTGACGATAAATTCTGGACAACAAAGGATAACTTTCTGCTATGGTTAAAAACTAACTCTTAGACCCTTTTCACCACTTCTTGTGATGAAATTGCGGTGATACTAACATATTTAAGTTAATATAACCTACGTACTATATGTATATGCATTTTATATATTTTAACTTTTCATTTTGAACCCTTTTCATCATTCTTGTGATGAAATTGCGGTATATATATATATATATACTATATGTAACTTCTAACCTTAGACCCTTTTCGTCACTCGTCATGACGAAATTGCGGTAACTTCAATCTAACATATGTAATGTATTATATATTGATTACTAACTTCGGTTAATTCTTTATAACTTATAAACTTAATCACATCAAAGGCATTTTATGATGATTTGGATAACTAAGCGATATCAAGGACTAAGGCTTAAGCATAGAATCTTACTAGTGTCCTTACCTTCGTAGGATCGTTGTGCGGGTTGCATCGTGAACCTCTTGGAAACATCTTCGCTTACCACAATGAGCTTTCACAGCCCCTTTTTACTATTTTGTACATTTTGGGGTGAAAAGCATGTTACAATTTACTTACGCATCGGTTGCACTATTTACTCAAATGATTTACATTACTACGAACTTTTATGCGCTATGGTATATATGCTTATGTTAGTTGATTCTGAGTTTAACATTCATTTTAAAAGTCCCCGGTACAAACTACATTACCCATTAGCTCATTGTGCGAGCCGTTGGTATACTATGGATAACGTTATTTGGTTGACACCCCACTCACCTCGCGAGTACATAGTTACCGTCTTCTTTATCATGTTTGTGAGGAACATGTGTCTTTGGGGCATGTACGGTCAGTAGGTTTGGGTAGTGGGCTCATTACTTTAACATTTAGCATACGGATATACCTTGCGCATTGTGAACAACTGGATTTTGCGTACGATATTATACTTTGTGCATGTTGACAAACGAATTCTTTATCCACTGTGCGAATTTACCATGATGCTTTTGAACTATAACCGAATACTTTATCCACTGTGCGGATTTACAAAGATGCATTAAAACTATTATGCATACCGAAAACCTGTGAACTCACCAACTATTCAATAGTTGACCGTCTCATTTACATGCTTTTCAGGAAATATCAAGTAGCTGCATTCAACACGCTTTTATTATCATGTCGAATTGTATTTTGGACAAATTTGTATTTTTGGAATAAGTTGTAATTTTTGTTAACTTTTAAGCTATGAGGATTGTGTGTTGTCTTCTACCTTACGCAATGAAACCTTGAACTGTGACATCCCGTACTTCCGCTTTAGCGGGGTGTGACATTATCTCACTAGACCGTTTGGTCTAACCCTCATTTTGTTTTCAAAAATATGTATTCCAGGTCGAAGAACTTTTAATAGCAAAGGGAAGGATAAGGTGTAGGATGCGGTTGATAGCTGACGGAGATTAGGAAATGCTTATGTCTTGTATTGTATAGTTTTGAGACTAAGGGACCGTACTATGAAACTATGTTATGTATAATATGTTAATTGATGTATATTATGTATATTTGGGAACTGGGTCGTTACAGATGGTATCAGAGCCCTAGTTTAAGGGATTTAGGTATTCGGATCCATACCTAGACTTAAATTGCATGTGAAGTAGGATGTCCCTAATAATTTTAGAACCCTTGGGATGTTAAATATAAAAAGGTAGAAGGAACATCATGTAAGGTAATTTCAAATTACATTTGGCCAGTGTAATTGTGAACTTACATGTACATTTCTAACAAACTCTATACGTGCTAAAGTGTTATCTGACTTCGGTGCAAACCGATCATTGGTATTTCCGTTCTTTTGTTGCTTATCTGCATTAGAAAAGTATTTGATAATTGTGTTAGAGATATAGATGGGTGTGGGGTGCTTATTCAGTTAGTTCCTATGGCTTTGATTGAGTTCGAAGTAGTAGTGAAAACTAAGTATCTATACCTTTTCGCTTAACCGAATTCCGGGACGGAATTATTTTAAGGGGGAGATGTTGTAATAACCGGGTACGTCGTTGGTTTATTTAATTTTTATTATTTTGGTTTTAAGGTAAGTTTGGGATTAGTTTTATGGAGTTATAAGTTAAGGGGTAAGTTTTAATTTTAATATAGAAGTTTGAGGGTATGTTGTGCCATTTAATAAAAGCTAGGGGTTTAATTGGTTAAGGTGATTAATTAATCACCCCAAATCGCCTCATTCTCTTTAGAGACAATGAGGTGTCTCATTTATGGGCATTTGACAAACTAAAGTGTATGTGTGTGTGTGTTTTTCACGGCAAAGAGAGGAGAGAAAAAGAGAGGGATTTGAGGAAGAAAAGCTAAGAAGAAGAAGCTGATTACTTTCAGCTGGGTTTTCTGAAACAATTGAAGAAACAAAGGTAACAATCCTTTACAATTCTTGCTTTTATGGTTATAAGTGTGCTAGATGAGTTTATAAATGGGTTTTGATAATTTTAGAAGGATATGAGAAATCTGGGCTGGTGATAATGTTCTAATAGTAGTCTTAAACATATCTGCAAAATTACAGAAACATGCATGGTCTAAAACTATAAATTTTTGGGTTAAGTATGAACTTAGTTGACTGAGATAGTTATGAATGTCGCAGTAGTGGGTTGCGACAGTTATGGTGATTTGCGACAGTCATGAGTATCGCAACCTTGGGTTGCGACAAGCTCATTAGTATCGCAACGGTTCGTTACGACAAGTGGAGTATCGCAACAGTTAGTTGCGATATGAAGATATGTCGCAATAGTGAGTTGCGACAAGATACTATGTCACAAGTAGTTGATTGCGACAAGGGTTATCGCAACTAGTTGGTTGCGATAACAGTTGAGGATTTTGGATTATTTAGGATTCTTAGTCTTTAAGGGTCCTGTACAGTAGATTAATACCAGTACAGTGTGTATATGGGTATTTCATATTTCTGTGAAGTTGGTGACGAAGATTCTTACGACTTTGAAAAATAAGAAGTGAAGTGACTACTAGCAGGTGAGTTTTACTTTAAAACATTTTCAAACTGGAATACATATATGTGTGGATTGGGAATGTGATAGATGGTGTGATTATGTGTTTATGTTTGAAATATAATATATTAAGATGTATATTGTATTTATATGAGCATTACACTACAAGAGTGCACGTTGGCCGGGCTTAGGACCGGTGGAGTTTGGCTGTACGGAGGGACAGCGGAGTTGGCTGTATGTAAGTGCAGCAGAGTAAAATGATTAGTTGGCTCGCAACCAACTAATATGGCCAGGTGAAGGATGAGTTGTACACAATGCACGAGTCTTATTTGGTATTTAAATACTTGTTGTATATTTGTGTTTTACAAAAGGTTTACTAAACTGACAGGGATTATCTCACTAGACCGTTTGGTCTAACCCTCATTTTGTTTTCAAAAATATGTATTCCAGGTCGAAGAACTTTTAATAGCAAAGGGAAGGATAAGGTGTAGGATGCGGTTGATAGCTGACGGAGATTAGGAAATGCTTATGTCTTGTATTGTATATTTTTTAGACTAAGGGACCGTACGTGACTTATTATGTATCTCTTGTTATGAAACTATGTTATGTATAATATGTTAATTGATGTATATTATGTACGTTTGGGAACTGGGTCGTTACACCTATGATTGTTTTTATGGGAGGACGAGGAACCAATCTCCAGACCTTGTTTCTTTCAAACTGAGAGAGTTCTTCTTGCATGGCGGTGATCCAACATGGATCAACTAGAGCTTCTTCAACCTTCTTAGGCTCTATGATGGACAAAAAATTCACATAGAGACATATGTTACCAACTCTTCCTCGGGTTTGGACACCAGTTTGTTGATCACCAATTATTTGATTAATTGGATGATCTTTGGTCCATTTAAGTGCAGGAGGTAGAGCTGGAGGAAAGGAAGGTTGAATGAGATGTAGAGGGTAGATCTTCAGGATTGAAGGATGGAAGATCAGGTGGATTTGATGAAGAAGAAATATTTGATGGTTGAGAAAGGGTAGTGTTTTGAAGAGAATTTTGGTTTTGGGAAGTTTGTATCGGCTAAGGATTTTCTTCTTGGTTTGGAGAAGGGTTTGAAGATGTGGAAGGATTATAGTTTTGAGAAATCGGATTTTGAGGATAAGGTACAGGGATAGTTGGGTTAGGTGTTGTAGAAAAAGAACTATCACCAATGCAAAAGGTGATCCAACTATTTAATTCATCATCATCTGAAGAAAGGTATGATACCTTGAGGTCATCAAATTTGACATGTATTGATTCATCAATACATTTCTCCGAAGGTTGTAGACCCTGAAAGCTTTGGAGGTAAGAGAATAACCCACAAAGATTCCTTCATCAGCTTTAGGATCAAACTTGCCCAGGTTTTCTTTGTCATTCAATATATAGCATACACAACCAAAGACATGAAGAAAGCTGATGTTTGGTTTTTGACCATAAAAGACTTCATAAGGAGTCTTGTTATGTCTTTTTACAATAATGGACCTATTTTGGGTAAAGCATGCAGTATTATTTGCTTCGACCCAAAAATAGGTAGGCAAGTGGGATTCACTCAGCATGGATCTGGAAGCTTCACACAGCGTCCTGTTCATTCTCTCCACCACACCATTTTGTTGTGGAGTTCGTACAGCTAAAAAGTTCTGAGAGATGCCCTTTTCAGTGAAGAAGTCATCCAAAACACTGTTTTTGAATTCAGTGCTGTTGTCACTCCTTACAGATCTCACCAGCTGCCCGTTCAGTACTTCAGACTTCTTGATGAACTTTGTGATTTTTTCAGTAGTTTCACTTTTATACCTGAGAAAGAACACCCAAGTGTAACGTGAAAATTCATCAACAATAACTAAAATGTACCTTCTTTCACCAAGGCTTGGAGTGCTGACTGGTCTACACAGATCCATGTGCAGCATCTGAAGAGGTTGAGAGATGGAGAAGCATTGCTTGGATTTGAACGAGGATTTTGTGAGTTTTCCCTTCTCACAAGCAGCACACAGTTTTTCTTTCACAAAGGTCAGCTTTGGCATTCCAGTGACAAGTTCTTGATTAGAGAGAACATTTAGAGTCTTGAAGTTGAGATGGGAGAGACACTTGTGCCAAAGCCAGCTTCTTTTTGCAGAGTTTTCAGAAACAAAGTGTTAGAGCATTATTGTATTCAAGATTTATTGTAAAGTCTTGTAATAGTCAAACCTTGTAAAGTCAAAGATAGTCAAAGTCAAAGTAGTGTTAAATAGAGAGTCAATGTAATTAGCATTTAATGTGTTGTAATTCATAGGTATAAATAGCTTTAGCTTAGTTGTTAAGCAAGGTTAATGATCTTAATTGTAATATCTTAGAAAGAGTTTCTAGAGAGAGAATCTAGAGAGAGAAAGCTTGAATTCTTATGTAAACTTTAGATTCTTGATGATCAATGGATGATTACATGTTTACCAAATAGATCTGGTGTTAACAATTGGTATTAGAGCCAAATCGATGAATTTTTTCTCGATACGATCATCGGATCTCGATATTTCAAGTAAATTAGCCCGATCTACATGTATGTTTGTTCAAATCTCTTATGCTCTTGAAGATTTGCTCGTTATTCGATTCCAGATCATCTCCAATTTTTATAATCGAATTTCGACAAGTTTTGACGATTTTCGAAAATTTCGAGAGTTTTTCGGTGTTCTTCGCGAGTATTCTTAAGATCCGGATATTTTTGTTGCATGATTCGATTCGATCTACTCAGATCTGTTTCTATATTGTTTTTTGAGAATGTGATGCAATCAGATCTGAAAATCTCTTCAACAATCACAAAATTCGATTTTTATTCTATTCAGTATGAATTTTGTGTTCATCGATTGATCTTCAGCTCTTGGAAGTTTTTGATCGATTATTCTTCCTAGAATCCGTTTATTTTATGATTTCTATCAGTCTGCAACTTTCAGAATTGAATTTCGATGAAAGAACAGTCAGATAGAGGTGCTGAAATGTCAACAACAATTTTTTCATCGGAAAATCGCGTTTGGCCGGAGGTTGGCCGGAGTTAGTGTCTTGATCGATCTGAATCTTCACAGATCTGTTCATCATTGCTGTTATGATTATTTTGCACGATTAGGATAAATTTCCAGCAAGAATTCAGATCCTTAGAGCTGTTGGAAGTTCACAGATCGGATAATGAAAACATCTCGCCGGAAAACCGTGATTAGCCGGAAAAATCATTTTTTCGTGAGTATGTTTGTCTCAGATCTGTTCATTATGACGTTTCAAATTATCCAGACGTTAATTGGGGATAAATTCCAGCAAGCAATCAGATCTTAGTGAGTTGTTGGAATGTCTCGCCGGAAAAGTTTGTTGTTCGCCGAAAAATTCTGTTATTCATCGGAAAAGCGTGAGTTGCTGATTTATATGGATGCATGATATTTTTCTGGTTTCTATACATTATTTGATGATCATTGAAGGCTAAAAAGGTAATTTAAAGTAGATTTGATCGTAGATGTTGAAAGAAAAGTGGAAGAAAATGCATCAGTTCGTGAAATGAAGAGATGAATGGTTCACGTGGCTTGATTTCTTGGTTTACATTGAAAATCATTTTTTTATGATCTATTACTATAATGGAATCATAAAGTAGCTATTTTAGTCATCAAAGTTGGAAGATATGTGGAGAATGAAATCATCAGATTGTTGATGATTTTTTGGAGAAGATTGTGAATAGTGACTAACGGACCAGTTAGTGGACAGTTAGAATTCTAACAATTTTGGTCCAGATTTCGTTAAATTCGTGGTTTTTGCTAACGGAACCCGTGTGGCATCACTCCTATACTTCGTTTGTCACACGTCCATCTCCACGACATCGATTTGTGTTCGATTCCTCGAAATCCCTATCGAGTAGCGCGTGTTTTTACCGTTCCTCCTTCGAGCAAATTCGGACCAAGCTCTTAAGCCGAATTCTTACTCAACTTGTGGTCCAACGACGGATTCTTTGTTTTACACTAAATGCATACACTTTGAAGATGATTTTCGTGCAATTAGTCGGGGTTATGGAGTACATTGGATCCGATTTTTCAAGGTTGAAAATAATGAGTAAGAGCAACTTTCAAGGGGGAGCCGAGCCTACATTGAAAGAAATGCATCACTATAGTTGATCATGACTGATCTGAATTATTTTCAAGGTTCTAAATGGCGTGAGGCGTGGCGTGGCGTGGCGGCGAGGCCAAGCCTCAAGCCTTAGGAGCCACAGCTTGCCATGACGTTTATCAAGGTGTGACTTATGGCGGGAAATCTCTATATCATATATACTATTATATATAAAAACATATGTTTTGTACTATTAATCGATGAGTCAATGACAATAGCCAAGTTAAATTATGTTATATATTAAAAACAAGCAAATAAGACATTAAAAACGTAAAGAAACATCAAATATTGCGTTAAAAGACCGCACATTAGGCCATGGCGTGCCATAGACATAACGTGGCGTGAGACACAAGCCTTAAGCGACGGCGCGCCATGGCGGCTGTCGTGGCGAGCCTTTTAGAGCAGTGATTATTTTTAGAGTTGATTCAGAACTCTGACTAAATGCATTCAAAATTCTATGTTCTGACTAAGTGCATTCAAAGTTCTAAGTCCTTGATTTTAAAATTCTGACTAAGTGCATTCAGAATTATGATCTTATGTATTCAGAATTCAGATCAAGAGTGATCCGCTAAAGTTTTTCAAGAAAATCAAGGGGGGGAGGAGTTAAAGACTTCAAGATGATTTTACTTTCCAAAACTTTAGGGGGAGAATGTTAGGACATTTAAGTTGTCCTAAATATTAGAAAGTTTTGTAAAGTAATGGATTTAGGCCTCATGGGCTTGGATATGTAAATGGGCTTGGGCTTAAGTGTTGTAACAAGTAAGTAGGACTATAAATAGGTCATTTCATGTAATATTGTATTCATAAGTTCATAATAAAAAATGTAGCTCTTAATTTCATTTTGTTCTCTCTAGATTCGGTTTACATTTCTAGTAAATAAATAGTCCTCTTCTACTACATCTTGTTACCAATTACTTGAATTGTTGAAGATAATGGACTCACACAAAGTAGATGTTTGTTCCGAAAGAGGAGCTTTGTCCCATGTCTATAACATAGACATTTTCTTTTCTGTACCCGGAAAGTACAACTTGCATGTCTTTGTCAACCACCGTACATATGGACAGTTCAAAGATTACTTTGTACCCGAGATCACACAGTTGACTTATGCTCAAGAGATTGTGCATCAAGCCTTCAACATAAGCGACTTTGTTAAAGGTAACAGAACCATTAGAGAGAGTTCCGTAGCCTTTAGTACTGCCTCGAGAGTTATCGCCAAAGGTAACAAATAGACCTTTAGCCGACACGAAGTTAACAAGAAGAGCTTTATTTCCAGTCATGTGACGCGAACATCCACTATCCAGATACCAGATCTGTTGATGTCCGTAGACCTGCAGTCACAGAAAAATTAGTTCCTTGGTACCCACTTGGACATTTGTCCTTTTGGGTTAGAAGAAGAAGTAGAGAGATCTTTAGAGGAGTCCCTGTCCATTCTTTCAAGAGGGCAATATTTAGACATATGAAAAGTGTCACCACAGTTATAGCATTTTCTATAGATAAAATCCTTTTTAAAACTTTGACCACTTTCCTTGCTTTGACCTTTCACATTGACTTTTATGGTATTGGCTGAAGAGGATGATGCAAGAGGTTTGGATCCTAGAATTCCTTTGTCAGGGTTAAAGGTTGGTGAATTAGAGGATTCTTTGGGATTTGACTTTTTCAGGAGCACAAACCGAGGAATGGGAGGAGTAGAAGATTTACCAGAAATTTTCTTTGGAAATTCTCTTTTAGGATGAGAGTCGGCTACTGATTTTCCTTTGTTAGAAATGGAAGATCCTTTTGAATTTAGGTTGAGATTCTCTTTTGGGAAGGCTTAGGTTAAGAGGAAGAGGCTTCATCTATGTGTAAGGATTTCATCAGCTCATGAACAGGTTTGGGAATGTCATTAGAGCCTTGGGCTTCTTCAACTTCAGAAGTTGAGGCATCGCCTTTAGCTTTGATGAACATTCCAAACTTCAAGGCTTTAGAAAGATAAGTAGAGTTCATGGAATGAGAGTCACTTGAATGGTTTTCAGAGGACTCATAGAAAGGAGGAAGCACAAAGGAGGTGGAAGCATGAACATTTGAGGAAGAGTCAATGTCCATTTTGCCAAAACCAAGTCCAGATTTGTCATCACAGTTCATTTGGTCCTGAAAAATCTTTTCTACGTTCTTAGAAGAGCTAGTCCACAATTTCACAATTTCACAATTTCACAATTTCTTGTTCATTTTTAAGTCTTTTGAACAACTTATTTTTCTCTTTAATAAGAGTGAAGTTTATGGTTTTCAAATCTTCAAGCTCAGCTTTGATTTTGTCAAAATGTTTTAGTTGAGAAAGACAGATTTGAAGTTGAGAAGAGATAGATTTAATCTGAGCATTTGCCTTTTTCTTAGCATCTTTAGCAACATGGAAGTCAACAGTTAAAGAGTCAAATGCTTCAATCTTTTCAGCATCAGTAAGAGTTAGAAAGGGATGTACCTGAGTGGATGAGGAGGGACATCCTGTTGAAACTAAATCCATAGAGGAAGGAGATTCCTCACAATCAGTCATGTCATCAATCTTGGCCATGAAACAAATATTGGCCATGTCCTTATCACTGTCAGATGTGGGTTCATCTGCCCAGTCATGAGACTCAGCCAGCAGACCCTTTCCCTTTTTGTAAAGAATTTCATTTCTTTCTTTCCCTCTTTTGTATTTAGACTTATACTTTTCAGCACGTTCAAAGTTCATAGAGGAAACAGGTTGGCCAAATTTTTGAGAGGAAGAAAAATTTGTATCAGGTCTGGATCTGCTAGATTTTGAAAGAGAACGACCAGAGGAAGAGTTCTTAGATCTTTCAGAGAATTTGCTTCTACACGCAAAGGCAAAGTGAGCTTTCATCCCACATTTAAGACATTCCTCATTTGAGTTATCATTTGAAGTGTGTTTGGGGAAACTTTGAGAAGATTTCCTTGAAAATTTAGATTTACCAGAGGAAAAAAGGGATCTGGGTTTGGAGTAACCTGCCAGCATGGCTATACCATCTGACAGTTGATCAACATGGGTTTCCTCACCTTCATCATCAACATCACTAAGATATGCCTCCGAATGATCATTGATATCTTCCTGACTATGGTCAGAATCAGAAGGATATGTGATTCTAGGAATGCACCCAAATCTTTTGGAAGAGTCACTCACAAGAGCTAGAGAAGAGATTTTGATGTCTTTAATGACAGACTTCCTTTGGAGCTTGGTTTGCTCATAGTTAAAGAGAGTACCATACAGATCAGTGAGAGGCATATGATAAAGGTTCTTGGTTGTCTTAATGCATGTGCAAATGTTTTCCCAGAAATCAGGAAGACAGTCCATAAATTTGCATAAGACTTCCTCGTTGTCACAAATGCGACCCAACAGCTTAAGATCATTAAGCAGACAGTTAAAACGATTATAGTAGTCAGAAAGAGATTCTCCTTTTTTCATGAGAAAACAGTTCATATTTTCTAACAAGAGCGATCTTTCTGCTCTTTTTCACTTCAGACATACCTTCATAAAGAACACACAGAGTGGACCACATTTCCTTAGCAGTAGAAAAGTTTACAAGGGAGTGATAAACCTCATCAGGCAAAGAGAGGGCAATGATGGCTCTGACTTTAGTGTCAAGAGCTACAAGACGTTTATCCTCATCATTGTACTTACTGGGATCCTTTACAATGTATCTCCCAGTAGCAGGTGTTCGTTCTTCCTCAGAAGACTCATCACCATCCTCATCTTTGTCTGCCTTCTGGGAATTATAGCGATACCAAACTCTAGGGACAAAAGGTCCTTCATGGAGTATGGTAGGATATCTGCTGTCAACTCCTTCTAAGAAGAGCATCATACGACCTTTCCACAAAGATAAGTTATTAGGGTTAAACTTTGGTGGTTTGGCTATGGAGCCATTGTCGTATGATCCAACATTAGGGTTTTGAGAAGAAACATTGTTTAAAGAAGAAGATGAAGCCGTTACTGTAACAACCCGGTTCTCAGATATATACAAATAACATACATTCCATATCATGATATCATTAAAAAGGTACATCATATTTCACATACGGTCCCACAGTCTAGCAAAACATAGTAGATAATTCAGTACAAACTTTTACAATTTAATTACATGTTTAATAACAACGAAGTCTCAAGTACAAAAATACATCCATGACTTCTAAACTGACTTCTTCACAAAAGTTATCGTTCAATAGTCCTACTTATTTGCTCTTACCGGATCCGCCACCTGGAATACATGATTTTTAAAACAGAAAATGAGGGTTAGACCTAAGGGTCTAGTGAGTAAATCCCTGACATTTGTAATTCATTAAAAATTCATTTATATAATACACTCTTTATATAAATACACATACATCACACGTAAGTTAATACCAACTAGCATTTATGTATCATACCTGTCTCATTCCACCTTATCCCTCCACCAATGGCCAATATCAATTGGTTGCGAGCCAATTTATCACACCGGTCCAAAGCCCGGCCACGTATTATAATTTCATATAATACTCACGTAATTATAATATCTCAATATATTATAATCACCCACGTATGACATATTCATACACTTTATCAAATATTCGTTATTCACATAATGCATTCCAGTAAAATACTTTTTAAAGTAAAACTCACCTGATCTTTTTAGCAAAGGTCCTTCAAACTTTCCTCAAAACAGATTAACTTTTAACCCCGATCCTTAGTATCTGAAACAAATTAAAATGTACATACTCTTTAACACGTAAACAGGTAATTCACACTTTTCGCAACCCACTATTACGAAAACCTCACTTCTCGCAACCCATAGTTGCGAGTTCCTTACTTTTCGCAACCAACAGTTACGAAAATCTCACTTCTCGCAATTCACAGTTGCGAGTTCCTTACTTTTCTCAACCAACTGTTGCGAGATCCTAACTTTGCGTTTTAGTTACTTGCGCAAAGTGGAATTTTCGCAACCAAGGCTTGCGAATTCCTACTTTTCGCAAAAACACTGTTCATCGTCTTTTTCAGAAAAGTTCAGTTCATTTGCAGGAATCCATCTTATACCCAGATTTTGTACAGAAGTGTTCTAAACTCCTTTTAACACCTAAAATTGTAACTAAATTCACAAATTCTTCTAAAATTACCTAAACCCACTTCAAAGTTCATATGAAACCTAATTCTCATAAAAGAGAGTTTAAATCAGAAATTACCTCTTTGATTTTACTGCACCAAACACAAAATCCCAGCTGAGTATCTTTAATCTTCTTCTTCTTCTTCTTCGATGGTTCTTCTTCTCTCTCTTTCTCTGCCGTAAACGATTTCACACACACACACTTTTTGGGTTTTTGCTTGAATGTCCCAAAATGAGATATTTCCTCTAATTTAGACTACTGAGTCGGTTTGGGTGAAGATTGTTTTCACCTTTAACCAATTAAACCCCACTTTTCTCTTAACTGACATAACTCACCCCCAAACTTCCCAATACAATTTAAAACTTACCCTTTTAACTTCTAATTCCTCAAATACTATAGTAAAGACTTATAAAATATTTAAATTTAATTTAAATAAAATACCTGGTTATTACAACATCTCCCCCTTAAAAGAATTCCGTCCCGGAATTCAGTCAAGCGAACAGATGAGGGTATTTGGCTCTCATTTCCGACTCTGATTCCCACGTCGCATCCTGACCTCTATGATGTTTCCACTGAACTTTTACCTGTCTGATCTCTTTGTTCCTCAATACTTTGACTTTGTGATCAACTATAGCTTCCGGTTCCTCCACATAATTCAGCTTTTCATCAACCTGAATATCTGGTAGAGAGACTGCCTGGTCTGAAGTCACCAAACACTTCCGAAAATTCGATACATGGAACGCGTTGTGAATCCTGCTTAATTCCGGTGGAAGATCCAATCGGTACGCTACTTCGCCGATCCTTTCCGTAATTGCAAACGGTCCGATATACCTTGGACTAAGTTTACCTTGCTTCCCAAATCGTATGACCCCTTTCCAAGGTGAGACTTTCAACATTACAAAATCTCCAACCTGGAATTCTAACGGTTTCCGGCGTCGATCTGCATAACTTTTCTGTCTGTCTTGAGCCACTTTTAATCTGTCCCGAATCTGAGTGATCTTATCCGCTGTTAACTGTACTATTTCTGGCCCTGCTAATTGTTTCTCCCCCACTTCATTCCAACATAGAGGCGTTCGGCATTTTCTACCATACAATACTTCAAACGGTGCCGCTTGAATGCTGGAATGATAACTGTTGTTGTAGGCAAATTCTATCAAAGGCAGATGTTTATCCCACGATCCCCCAAAATCAACTATACAAGCCCGAAGCATATCTTCTAAAGTCTGAATTGTTCTTTCACTCTGCCCGTCAGTCTGAGGATGATATGCTGTACTTAACCTTACCTGTGTTCCCATCTCTTTTTGAAAGCTTCTCCAAAATCTAGAAGTAAAACGACTATCTCGATCAGAAATAATCGAGATTGGTATTCCATGTCGAGTTACTATTTCATTAATGTACAATTTGGCCAAACGTTCCAAGGAATCAGTTTCTTTTATCGGCAAGAAATGAGCAGACTTCGCCAATCTATCAACAATCACCCAACTAGAATCGAACCCCTTTGAAGTTCTAGGCAACTTGGTAATAAAATCAGTAGTGATCTGATCCCATTTCCACATTGGTATATCTAGCCGTTGTAACTGACCAAACGACTTCTGATGTTCAATCTTTACTTTCTTGCAGGTGTACAATCTTCCACATACTTAGCAACACTTCTCTTCATTCCCGGCCACCAATAGAATTGTTTCAAATCTCTATATATTTTATTTGTACCTGGATGAATAGAAAATCGAGATTGATGAGCTTCTTGTAGTACACGATCACGTAATCCACCCAAACGAGGCACCCAAATTCTGTTTTCCATACACAATAACCCACGGTCATTTTTCCCAAGCAATGCTGATATTCCCACTAACCGTTCTGATTTCAAACTTTCTTCCTGATAAGCATCCATTTGGCAATTCAGCAATTCGTCAAAGATACTTGGAAGGAGTTCAGCTCGTAGCGATATCGCCTTTATCGTTCCACTTCTTTCTTAACGACTTAATGCATCGGCTACCACGTTCGCCTTCCCGGGGTGATAAAGGATTTCACAATCATAATCATTTACCAATTCCAACCATCTTCTTTGCCTCATATTCAGTTCTTTCTGATCGAAAAGATGTTGGAGACTCTTATGGTCAGTGAAAATTTGGCATTTAGAACCATAAAGATAATGTCTCCAAATCTTCAATGCAAAGACCACTGCTGCAAGCTCCATATCGTGAGTAGGATATTGTCTTTCATGATCCTTTAGCTGACGAGAAGCATAGGCAATCACTTTTCCACGTTGCATAAGTACACATCCCAATCCTAGTTTAGAAGCATCACTGTAGACCACCAAATCATCAGAACCTTCTGGGAATGCTAATATCGGCACGCTGCAGAGTTTCTCCTTCAATATTCTGAATGCCTCATCTTGTTCTGCTTTCCATTCAAACTTTAAATTTTTCCGAGTTAGCTTAGTCAATGGCGTCGCGATTCGGGAAAAGTCTTTTATAAATTTCCGATAGTATCCAGCTAGACCCAGAAAACTACGTACTTCGGTTGCCGTCTTCGGCGGTTCCCATCTTTCAATTGCTTCCACTTTCGCTGGATCAACTTGTATACCCTTTTCTGAAACTACATGACCCAAAAACTGAACTTCCCGCAACCAGAATTCACATTTAGAGAACTTAGCGTACAACTTTTCTTTCTTCAATAACTCCAAAATCAAACGAAGATGTTGCGCATGATCCTCTTTGGATCGGGAATAAATAAGTATATCATCGATAAACACAATGACAAATTTATCGAGATAAGGCTTACATACCCGATTCATTAGATCCATAAAAGCGGCCGGGGCGTTCGTCAATCCGAAAGGCATTACCAAGAATTCGTAGTGGCCGTACCTAGTGCGAAAAGCAGTCTTTAGAACATCTTCTTCTTTAACCTTCAACTGATGGTAGCCAGATCTGAGATCAATCTTGGAGAAGTAACAAGCTCCAACTAATTGATCAAAAAGGTCATCAATTCTTGGAAGTGGATACTTGTTCTTGATCGTACGCTTGTTCAGCTCCCGGTAATCGATACACATTCTCATTGAACCGTCCTTCTTCTTTACAAACAAAACTGGTGCACCCCAAGGCGAAAAGCTAGGTCTGATGAAGCCCTTATCGGATAAATCTTGAAGCTGTGCCATCATTTCTTTCATTTCTGGAGGTGCTAGTCTATACGGCGCACGAGCGATTGGAGTGGCTCCAGGTACCAGGTCTATACCAAATTCTACTTGTCTAACAGGAGGAAGACTATTCAAGTCTTCAGGAAAAACTTCTGGATATTCACTAACGATGGGGATATCTTCCAACTTAATCTTTTCAGGCCTACTATCTATCACATAGGCTAAATAACTCGAGCAACCCTTACTAACACATTTACGGGCTTTTATCATAGATATAAGATTGGACTGATGATTCTTACGATCACCATAGATCACTACTGCCCTCTTATCAGGTAAAACAACGTTGATTATTTTCTTATCACAAACTATGTTAGCCCGATTTTTAGCTAACCAATCCATCCCTACGACCACATCAAACTCGATCAACTCTATAGGAAATAGTTGTATCGGTACCCCACACCCCTCTATATTTATCATGCAACAATCAAAAACCTCTTTAACTGCCACTTGGTTATCATTTGCTGTGTCTACTAATAAAGCATGTTTTAACATTTTAGGCTCTAAATGCATGTGAGCAGCAAAGGAGGGAGACACAAAAGATCGGTTTGCACCGGAATCAAATAACACCTTAGCACGCATGGAGTTTATGAAAAATGTACCTGTGACCACATCTGGAGTTTCCTCCGCCTCTTTAGCTGTCATTTGGAATGTACGGCCCCTCGTTTTTGGCGGTTCTATTCTTGGGACTACTGGTCTAGTAATGGCTGGTTTCCCGGATGTACCCCCTTGTTGTATTCTACCTCGTGGACAGTCTGATTGAAGGTGATCCGAAGAATTACACAAAAAGCAAAACCGCGTTGATCGACAATCTTTAACAACATGACCGGTTTTCCCACACTTAAAACAAACCCGAGATTCCACTTGACAATTTCCTTGATGGTAGCGATTACATATCGGACATGGTCTTTCCGCTGGTCGGAACGACGGACGGTTATCAAACCTCTGGAATCTAGATTTCTTTGGATCCTGTGGTGGTCCTTCCCATTTCCTTTTCCCCAAGCTCTTATCACCGGCATCGCTTTTATTGTCTCGTTCGACATTTTCTGCAGCATCCACAGCAGCTGTAAACGTATCTGGCCTTGTTGCAGTCACCAGTCTTCGAACTTCTGAATTTAACCCATAGATAAATCTCTCCATTTTCATCTTTTCGGTAGCAACATAATATCCTGCAAAACGAGATTTTTCTAAAAATCTAGCAGTATAATCTCTGACTGACAAATTCCCTTGCTGTAGATTCATAAATTCTTCTTCCAATTGTCTGACAGCAGCTTGTGGACAAAAGTGTGTTGTGAAAGCTAACACGAATTCCTCCCATGAAAAAGTAGTATATACATCCGTTCCTCTCGATTCTGTATGAGCCTCCCACCAATACAGAGCATCACCTTTTAGCATTGCAGTTCCATAAAGTACTTTATCTTGTTCAGCACATTTACACGTCTTGAAGATGGCCTCTATTTCTTTTAGCCATCTCATTGCTTTTACCGGATCCCGATCTCCTGAATATGTAGGGGGCTTGCAACTAAGAAACATTTTATAGTCACACCTTTTCATCACCGGTAAAACAGTAGAGGTAAGTGGCATTTCAACTTCGTGTTCCGAATTCGGTCTTTCAGTTTTGTTGTGACGATTATGTTCAAACATAGCTTGTATATTATCCTGTAACCTCCCCATTTCAGCCATCAGGTCATCCCGTGTAACAAATTCCGTACCATGCGATTGTGTTCTACCTCCAGTTCGACCCCCCGTTCCCCTTCCGGAAATGCCTCTACCACGATCTCCTCCTCTTCCCCCTGTTCCTAATGGTGGATTTTCTCCACCCGAATTCCTTCCTCCTCTTTGATTCCTTTGTCTAGTGCCACTTGCCATTCTGTAGATTCAAACAAAGTTAATATACACATAAGCACATACCCCATATGACAAGGTATTCCAGTTCAAACATGTACCTGTAAGATCATAATTACACTGGCCTGGTGTAATTTGAAATTACCTTACATGATGTTCCTTCTACCTCTTATACTTAGCATCCCCAGGTTCTAAAATAATAGGGACATCCTACTTCGCATGCAGTTTAAGTCTAGGTACAGATACTAATACCTAAATCCCTTAAACTAGGGCTCTGATACCATCTGTAACAACCCGGTTCTCAGATATATACAAATAACATACATTCCATATCATGATATCATTAAAAAGGTACATCATATTTCACATACGGTCCCACAGTCTAGCAAAACATAGTAGATAATTCAGTACAAACTTTTACAATTTAATTACATGTTAAATAACAACGAAGTCTCAAGTACAAAAATACATCCATGACTTCTAAACTGACTTCTTCACAAAAGTTATCCTTCAATAGTCCTACTTATTTGCTCTTACCGAATCCGCCACCTGGAATACATGATTTTTAAAACAGAAAATGAGGGTTAGACCTAAGGGTCTAGTGAGTAAATCCCTGACATTTGTAATTCATTAAAAATTCATTTATATAATACACTCTTTATATAAATACACATACATCACACGTAAGTTAATACCAACTAGCATTTATGTATCATACCTGTCTCATTCCACCTTATCCCTCCACCAATGGCCAATATCAATTGGTTGCGAGCCAATTTATCACACCGGTCCAAAGCCCGGCCACGTATTATAATTTCATATAATACTCACGTAATTATAATATCTCAATATATTATAATCACCCACGTATGACATATTCATACACTTTATCAAATATTCGTTATTCACATAATGCATTCCAGTAAAATACTTTTTAAAGTAAAACTCACCTGATCTTTTTAGCAAAGGTCCTTCAAACTTTCCTCAAAACAGATTAACTTTTAACCCCGATCCTTAGTATCTGAAACAAATTAAAATGTACATACTCTTTAACACGTAAACAAGTAATTCACACTTTTCGCAACCCACTATTACGAAAACCTCACTTCTCGCAACCCATAGTTGCGAGTTCCTTACTTTTCGCAACCAACAGTTACGAAAATCTCACTTCTCGCAATCCACAGTTGCGAGTTCCTTACTTTTCGCAACCAACTGTTGCGAGATCCTAACTTTGCGTTTTAGTTACTTGCGCAAAGTGGACTTTTCGCAACCAAGGCTTGCGAATTCCTACTTTTTACAAAAACACTGTTCATCGTCTTTTTCAGAAAAGTTCAGTTCATTTGCAGGAATCCATCTTATACCCAGATTTTGTACAGAAGTGTTCTAAACTCCTTTTAACACCTAAAATTGTAACTAAATTCACAAATTCTTCTAAAATTACCTAAACCCACTTCAAAGTTCATATGAAACCTAATTCTCATAAAAGAGAGTTTAAATCAGAAAATTACCTCTTTGATTTTACTGCACCAAACACAAAATCCCAGCTGAGTATCTTTAATCTTCTTCTTCTTCTTCGATGGTTCTTCTTCTCTCTCTTTCTCTGCCGTAAACGATTTCACACACACACACTTTTTGGGTTTTTGCTTGAATGTCCCAAAATGAGATATTTCCTCTAATTTAGACTACTGAGTCGGTTTGGGTGAAGATTGTTTTCACCTTTAACCAATTAAACCCCACTTTTCTCTTAATTGACATAACTCACCCCCAAACTTCCCAATACAATTTAAAACTTACCCTTTTAACTTCTAATTCCTCAAATACTATAGTAAAGACTTATAAAATATTTAAATTTAATTTAAATAAAATACCTGGTTATTACAGTTACAGATCAAGTTTATTAGATTAAACTGACTAGCTCTGATACCACTTGTTGGTCCTAGCTATGGAGTAGAAAAGATAAACAAGTATTGTAGAAGGGGGGTTTGAATACAATACACATATTTTTTCACTTAATTAATTCTTTATTGATTTAAAATCAAGAATTACACATAGAAAACTTAAATATTGTTGCTTAACAGAACAGATAAATCCGTTCAAACAATCTTACACAAACACACAAAGAGAATGAAGAACAATTGAAAATACACTTAGAAAACAATGAACTTCTTTGAGAGAGAAATGCCAGCACTTGTAAGTCTTGAGAGTTTGTAAACTGGTAATCTTTGCAAGGAAGGAGATGACCTCTTTATATAGTGCCTTATGCATTAAATGCATGGACACTTGTCAAGCATGGTTAGGAAGTCAGGTCTTCTGAAAAATACTGAGATGTACCTTTTGTCTTGAAGCGTTGACCTGTAGTGTGTTGTAGTTGATCTTTCTTGAAAGTGATAAGAAAGCCAAACAACCTTTTTCCTGATCTTCGGAGGATGTCCCCATCAATGCAAGATATCACAAATATACTTTGCAGAGAAAGTACAATACCTGCCGATGACTTCTGGCCGAAGATGTCTTCAAAAGATGTCTTCAAGTGATCCTTGCCTTGTTGAAGATTTCTTATCCTTGCCGATCATATCTTCAAGTGTATTGGCCGAAGACTAAGATGTCATCAAGTAGCAGTTTAACCTTTGGCTGAGAAGTCCATCTTCAATCCGCTTTGAAATATACTTCTTCTTTGTTTCTTCGGTTGATCTTCGACTTCACCGAACATTTTGTGTTACATAATTAAGCTGCTTGTAAAGAACCTAAAAAGTATTCTAAGTATGAAATGTGTAAAAATAAAAGACTGGAGGTCAGCTTCAAATCCTAAGTGACTCAACATAAATCTTTTAGTATATTTGTATGTAGTTATGGTACATCACATTATGTGTGTATGTGTGTATGTTTTTTTATTTCTGGTGTTTATAGTTTCTTCACCATTGTTCATAAATTTCTTGGTAGCAATCTTAATTGATGAGTCAATGCATTCTTATTAGTGCAAAGTCCACTTAGGGATATGTCTTTAGATTATCTTTAAAGGTTTATTTGGTTACCTAACTTGGATTAAAGTTGTATACTTTTTCACCGATACTCAATAATTCAATAAATATTAGCATTTCAATTGAATTTCTCTTCGATTCCTTATCTTCTGTGCTTGCTAAATTTCTATGTAGTTATTACTTCTGGTGAGTTTTTACACTAAAATTTGATAATTGTTGATCCTTCATAACACCATCCCTAGAATTTTAAGCTAAGCCCCTACTATGTGTAACTAGTGGTATACCCGTCCGTTGGTCGGGTATACAATATGACGTTAATTTGGATTCAGTTCTTTGATTAGTCACTCATTGCCATGTTATTACAATGCCCTTTACTGAAATAATGACAAATCTTTGATCAGATTCCATCTCTTCTTCGTCTTAATCCAAAATTCCCATCTTGGATATAACAATCTTCAGAAAACTTGTGATTTCATGACTAAAAGGTTCGAATCGAGCTCCTGGTCCTATAAAGAAATCTTGATTTTGGTATCTACAATAATCGGAAACCATATTCGGATACGGTAACTACACCACGGACGAGATTTGTGAGGACAAAAAGGGTTTATTCGGATGCAAAATCGGTTGAATTTGAAGCGATGGCAATATAGGCGAAGGAACCGGTTCCATGACTAAATTGAGCTTGATGAGAAAGATTAATGGTTTTTTCATTCAAAGTGAGAAGTTTTAACGGTTTTTTATTCAGCAAAATGGTTTAGGGACTTAATCATTCAAAATGAGAAAGGTTAATGGTTTTTTCATTCAAAAATATAGTTTATGAACTTAATCAATCAAAATGGTATAGTTCGTTGGGTATTTTTGAACTTTTCCCTTTTTTAATACGTAAAATTTGTTCGCACATCCATATTCTGGTTTGGTAGGATGAGCACTTGAAACTAAATTCGGTTTTGGTTTGTTGCTCTTCTCGTTGCCATCCTTCTTCTCCTTTTTAGCATATTTACCAGGGATAACACAACAATTTCCCATAATTCAAATTAAAAAATTTCAAATTTCCGAAAATTAAAAATCACATCAAACAAAAATATGAAACTCAAACCCCAGATACTTCATCTTTTCCATAAAACAAAAAAAAACATGACCTAATTTGAAATTCAAATAAGAATTCAAGAATCTTGAAACTCTCAATTACAAAACCAAAGATAACCAAAGATAACCAAATAACGAAACAAAACAAAAAAACATGTTTTTGTACATATTCAACTTATGTATGGTGATTCGAGACACTGCTTAAATTCAAGAAAACACCTTCAAATGAAAACCATTAATCTTGACAATAAATTCAAATCCCATAGACAAATGCGACTCCAAATGTGAACTTTTGTAACTTCTGCATATGTTTTGGACCCTAAGCTATCAACGAAAAACAGAAACGAAAATATATTTTTAAAGATGATGCTTCTTCATTTATTCATACTTGCAACGTCATATGTAATGACAAGAACCAAAGAATCCCTTATATAACTTGGTACGAGACTTGTAAAACTCTCTTGCCCAACCGTATCTGTGAGATAATACCGGGTATTTTAGTAAAAAATACTCATCAAAAGAAAAGTGCAACAATACTCAAGACAAGTAAATTCTCCGGTAATAATGATTAGAATGATAATTGCATAATAAAGCACCATATTTATACTTAGCAAGTGTTAGTAAAAAAGTTCCTAAACAATAGCAAGCATATGACAGTTGCACAAAAAACAATAAGATAATGAAACACAATTTTGAGTTGAGACCTGCGTTGTACACAGTTTCCTTAAAGAGAGAGGCCTGCAAGAATATTAATTATTGTAAGATAGAAAGCGTTTCTCTCTGACAATATAAGTAGAGGGTTGGGTTAATTTGGTGAGAAGTGGTTATCAACCGTTGGATGAGAATGGACGAACATTAGGATGAGATGCACCAGATCATTTCCCTTTTAAGCCGCAATTCATGGGATGGTATTTGATTAAAAGTGATCAACGGTTTAAAAGTACTTCTCACCAAAAATGGCACTTCTCATATGATCCCATGTCTATAAGTAGAATGTTGGCATTCCAACAATTTTAAAAACTTTTATTATGATACTGAATGGAGAAACTAACCATGAACCATCTGACAGCTGCATTTTCTCAAGGTATTCACCTGCACTATTGCACTATTAAGGAGTCTCTCTATTTCTTTACTCCCGTGTTCAGGGTATGACTTTTTAAACAATACCAGACATGTATTATTGATGATGTGCATTCAATGTACCTGGTCAACAACTTTGGTCATTCTCATAGGATTATAAAGTAATTATCAGAAAATTTGGAAATAGTAAGCTGCGGTCGAGTTTTACTCATGCTCAATGAAAATGCCAACAAAGAACTATGTAGGCTTGAGTATTTGAAATAGATAAAAATTTTATTAAGGGTACCTACTGGAAAAATGCACACTTTGAAACCAGTTATTAGTGGGGAGATTAAAGAATCAAACTCCTTTTTAGAATCCAAGATTGACTTGTTCACCAAAATCATCAGAATATGAGATAAGACAATTTATCTGATTACTCTCCTTCCTATCCTCATCGTCCAATATTACAGCCAACCCTAAGACAATTTATCCGACTACTCTCCTTCCTATCCTCACCGTCCAATATTACAGCCAACCCAGAAGCAAGACGATTTATGCATTGGCTGTCTTCGGCCATTTGTAAAATAAGGAAAACGGTCATTGCCCTACCAAAGTGACCCCTATCAACAGTCCTCAACGGTCAAGCGTATCAAGTAGCAACATAATTTTAAAACATAGGAGATGAAGCACCAATTTCACCCTGAAAATTAAAACAACAGTAATAAAAAAATAAAAGCCTAGAAACACCATATCTCTTATTTCTTCTCATGATATACAAACACGAATAATTGAACTTAAAGAGAGGAACCCAATTATAATTTGGTTAAAATTTCATTCTGTCAAGCCATATAATCTCCTTGGTATGCATCATTACAAGATTCCATTGTAAATTAACGAAGATATGACCAATAGCGGTAATTTTTACGGTTTTACTAATACATACACCAAGTTACAAAACCTAAAGAGACTAGAACATAAACAAATAACACAAGGATCACTCAACCAAAATAAAAGTAAAGTTGTGTTTGGTGTTCAGATAAATAAGATCTATAAGCAACTGTTGAAGATAAAATGATCCATAAAAGGGAACATGCTATGTTTACATTCAACTAATGAAATAACAACAAACCTCTGGTGAGCCAGTGGCAATTCCAATCAACACCAACCATTTCTCAGATGGATCACATTTGTAATTAATAATCTGGTTGTTTGATAAATTGGTCGTTCTACCAAACATCTTCACAAGCTCAAAATCACCTATGTAGAAAAGATTGAACACTGAGTTAAGAAAATATGATCTTTAGCTTACATGATGAAAGACACAAAGAATGCAGTATACCTTCAATTGACCAATGATATACTGATGTCTGAGTTACCATGCCTAACATCTTAGGAGTGACCCACTTCCAAAAGACAACCTGAAGAAGGAAATGAGAGAAGCCCAAATAAACAACAAAGTTTGACAAACAAAATGAGAAGGTTGCAACTCGTTAAATGATAAGTTACAAAAAGTTGTCACCTGCTCAGACATCTGATGAGACTTCATTTTGGCTTTCATCTAAAATTTAAATATCTATAAGTGATCCTGAGTAGTCCCAAAGCCTGCATTTTTCTGTCCTACTGGGTTGATTGATACTCCCGGTGCCACTTCAGCCTTCTGGAATATAGAGAACCTGATTTTAAACCAAACATGATTACGATGAAAATACGTATAAAATAATTTATCAAAAAGTGAGAACTGAAACATATCTGTGGTAGAAGAAGAAATATCTCTGCCCAATAGAAAGGACACTGTTTGAACACAAAATTCAAACAATTCAAAATGCCTAAAGTGAGTAGTTGAAGCTAAATTATCACCAAACAAATGTATGAACATAAACGACACCATTTGAAACACAAAAATCAACAATCAAAGAGCAACAAATAAAAACATCAAAAAGTGAGAACTGAAACATACCTGTGGTAGAAGAAGAAATAGCTCTGCCCAATAGAAAGGACACTGTTTGAACACAAAATTCAAACAAATCAAAATGCCTAAACTTAGTAGTTCAAGCTAAATTATCACCAAACAAATGTATGAACAGAAACGACACCATTTGAAACACAAAAATCAACAATCAAAGAGCAACAAATAAAAAACATCAAAAAGTGAGAACTGAAACATACTTGTGGTAGAAGAAGAAATATCTCTGCCCAATAGAAAAAAAATACATAAGAAATCGATATTTATAGGGAGACTCCATGAGAGTTTTAGGGAGTTGAAGACCACCTGCAACGGTTGTGAGGAAATTGTGGAGAAGGGGAGATGAAATAGTGGCTTCGTGTGACAGGGAGTTGAAGAACACTTGCAATTGATTGTTGTATCGAGACAGGATAATTAGGGTTAGGGTTTAAGGAAGAAGAATTGACCTGGTGGTGAACGATTTTTGTGGCGAGAAATGGATAGTAACTGCAAACATGTCGGGGGAGAGGGAGGGCGGTTTGCAGAGGGAGTAGCTAGTAACCGTGAGTGGAGAGGGAGGAGGGTTTGTGAAGGAGTAGCTGGTAACCGTGACTGAATGAATGGCTTAATGATTTTAAACGGTGGAGATTGAAAGATGGGATTAATTTAAACGGCTGAGATCTAACCATAAATGGTTAGACTCGCCTGGGTCCATAGTATATATAGTTCTCCAAGCAAGAACTTGTTGGTGCCTTACAAACTCTTGGTACTTACAGGTTTGATTTACCTTTTCTTGTTAACTAGTGTTCGACATCGCGCGTTGATCAAAATTTATGTTAACAAAACTATAAAAATTGTTTTTATTATTTTCATAGATATGGGATATGTTGCAAATTCATATACAACAATTTATTTTAGATAAAGATTGACTTTGAGCATATTCAGTTAATAGAATTATGAAATACATGTTGGATGTGTGATGAAAAGCGTTAGTTATAACTGTAATATAAATATTTATATACAACATTAATGAACGTCGTTTAAAATAAAACAATTCAAAAAATAACATAAATTGAAAAATAAATCAAAGGTCACCAACGTAGTGGAAGATATCGGATAACCAAGACTCAACACTACAATAAATAAATGTAATACGGCACAACATGATTAAATGTAATAAAGTGTTTATATTTATCAATATTATTATATTTTTATAAGAAAAGACGTAGAAGTCTTTAGATTCTAAGAAATGGTTTTATCAAAAATCCATTTCGTTTAGTCACTGATTTTTCTTCCAATATTTTATTCTCCTTTATCATCAATTCCTTGATTTTTTTGGCAGTTTGGGTCAAAGTTTGTATCGATGCATGAGTCACATGAACACGATTACATAGCATTGTTAATCAGTTTTTCACTTTTCTTGTTTAAATGTGATTCATCAGCTTCATTTTTCTAAATTGATTGTCTTGGATACATTGTTACCAGTAGTATCGATCTCCTTAAATTGTAGCAAAATTTTTATGCTGAAACTTATAAGTTGTAAATTCACAAAATGAAATCGATCTAATTTTGAACATAATTCAAAATAATCGAAAGCCAATAAAACAAATTTGAAGAACGTTAGTCGGTTTACAGTTTAGTGGAACATTGAATTTTCAAATGAACACTCAAAACAAATTAGTATATATCAAATTAAGAAACGAACATAAAATGAAGATTTATTGTCATTTGCGAGTAATAATGTAACATCAAAGTAACCGATACTCAAATGTTCTTTTAACATTGTGGGTTACCTGGAAAAAAGACATAGAAATGAGAATTAAGGTAACAATAAATCACGAAATTATAAAATAGCTAGATAAAATCAAGAATACATTGAAATTAAAGGAGTACTCGAATGAAAGACTTACATGTAATAATAATGTGTATGCCTTGATGATATAGTTTGGTGTTCTTCGACATTTGTAGATAGCCCGTTTTCCTTGTCACTTGCTTAAAAAAAGGCAACTCAAAAAACATATAAAGTCAATAGAATAGCAAATAACTCAACGATAAACAAATATCGAGAACATAAATTTAATCTCTTAGCAATACAAATCTAGTTAGAGAAAATGTGTTAGAGGGAGAGATTGAGAGGTAGTTTGTTGTGTTACAAAACATTAAAAAACCAATAGCAAGAAACCACTTATGCTTAAATAAAGGAAATTAGTGATTAATTAAAATAAAGAAAGAAAAATGAATGGTTGGTAACATAAAGAAAGGAAAATAAAAGGTTAATTTACATAAATTGCAATAAATTGAATGATTAATAAAAATAAATAATAGAAAACAATAGTTAATAACATAGAAAGAGGATAACAAATGGTTAATAACATAAATTGCAATAGATATGTAAAATTACTATTAAAGACCCTCATTTATAATGAACACATAATTTAAATATGAGAATGTAAAAGTCTTTAATATATTCAACATTTTAAAAAATCAAAAATTGATAAGAAAAGGGAGAACACATTGTCAAGATATAAACATTGTCAAGATGTTACATCATCTTTTGATAATTTTCATTTATATATATTTATTAAGTAAATTAGTCTATATACTTATAAAGATTTATTATGTAAATAAGCCTATAAATTCATAATTTTTTTTACATGATACTTGTAAAAAGTATATGAAATGTTCATTCATTTAATGCTATATTTTATTTTGAAATAACTCAAAAGTAAAAAAAAATACAACTAATTGTTCAAGCTCTATCAAGATGTCACGTCATCTTTTGATGACTCGTCTTTATATAGTTATATAGATATAGATTATAGTGATATAAATTTAATTGAAATATGGAAGATTCATTTAATAAAATGTTTGGGTAAATTAAAATAATGTAAGGTAAACATAAATTATATTTGTTGATGTCTTTATGTTGTGCAAATAAAAATAATTATAAAATAATGAAGAAAATTAGATGTTAAATAAAAATAAGGTAAATAAAAATTATATTTGTTGATGTCTTTATGTTCTGCAAACAAAAATAATTATAAAATAATAAAGAAAATTAGATGTTAAATGAAAAGTTAAAGTCATTGAATGAGAAGCTAGTCTTTTATTAAAAAAGGAAAATAGGAAAAAATGAATGGAGACTTCTCACTATGCCACCTAAACACCTCCACAGTTTACTTTTAAATATACATAGATTGATATTGATTGATTGATTGATATATTGATGATTGATTTTTTTCTATACATACATCATTTTTCCAATCTTACAACTTTTTAGCAATTTACAATATCTAAAACTCAACCACAACTAATTTTAATTTTTTCTTATAAGATTTGTTTTGAAAAAATAAGGTCATCCAAATAAGATAACCTTATAACTTAAACCCCATGAGTTGACATAAATGGCATCCTATCAACCCTTTTTTATACAAACTACTCTACTTCAACATTTCAACCTCTCACCAATGTGAGATTGTTAGGGTCAATTTTATGTTGAATAGAAGTTCAAGGGCTGTATTGCAATTCTTTATTTTGAGCCTTTATTGTGAACGGGCTGTGGGCTTGTTACCACGGGCCCAACATATAAAATGTATTGTTTAGCCTTAGTTTTAGGCTAGTTGTCTATTTTCACTTTCCTAAGCTTATTGTAATTCTCTCTCAATATTGAAAGTAAAGTGGATGACTAGTTGAAATCATACCGACCTGTTTCTTCTCTATTGATTTCTATTAACTGTTGCACGAATCTGGAACTCACAATTGGTATCAGAGCAGACGGACGAAACGACTCAAAGTGATTCTTGATTTTTGGTAAGAATTTTTATTCAAAAGTCGACTGTGTTCTTGTTTTCTTGAAAATCTCATATTTTGATTCTGTCAAAATTGATTGATTTCGTATATCATACTTGGTTAGTATCATCATTATATGCAAATCTGCAAGTTTACACACCTTAATTCAACTGTTTGATTGTGTTATTAGCAAAATCAAAATCTTCAAGTTTTATCTCTATTCTTGCTAAAAATCGAATTTTTACCATCAAAACTTGTTGTTTTTGCTTCAAAATCGATTTGGGTATTGTTATTTTTGTGTTTGGTCGAGTTCCTAATCTTTCAGGAACGATTTTGAGCAACCCTAATCGATTTCCAATCGAATTAGAAACCACAGCCGCAGTTACCGGATACCACAGTGGTTACCGGGTTCATACAGTTGTTACCGGGTAAGTCCTTATTGCCTCTTGTTACCGGGTAATCCCTAAACCAATAGTTACCGGATAATCTCAAACTTACCGACTATCTCAGTACTTACCGGACATAACTCTCGGTAAGTCCTAGTTACTGGTAAGCCCTCGCATTCGGTAAACTCATCCGGTAAGTACTTTTCCATCCGGTATACACGTCTTAATCCGGTAAGTCATCTCATCCGGTAAGGTTATTATTTGTGTTTCTTTGTTATCGGTAACCTTTGATTTCAGTTGCCACATCCGGTAACTACCTACACCCGGTAAGCTCTTTCATCCGGTAAGCACTTCCACCAGGTAAGTCTCATTTCTTTGCTCAATTTTAATCTATCCTGTATCTTGTATCACCCGGTAACCTCTGTTACCCGGTAACTCAAGATCATCCGGTAACCTTCTGCAAAGTTACCTGTGTTTCATAATCTGATCCGGACACCTCCAGATCAGATAGCTTTCATCTGGATTCCTATCCGGTAAGCCCTATTTGATCATTTCTTACCTGTTTCTAGTATAATCCACTCTTAGAACCTGCGTTAGGACTTCACTCTTAGTGCCTTGCGTTAGGTTATCACTTTGAATCAAACAAATCGTCTGACGATCATTCCAGTGCAACTAAAGATGTCTTCACGCGACGCTCTTGCTATCGGCACTGATTCCAAACCACCTTGCCTCTACCAAGGTGAGTACAGCCAGTGGCGGGACAGATTTATAATCTTCATAGAGTCAAAAGATAACTTTGAGTATATCTGGCGAGCTCTAAGAGACGGGCCAATTCCTACACCCATGAAGACCATTCCACCAGCTGCAGCAGGTGACCTACCTCGTGTCGTGAAAAAGACACTCACCGACATGACTGACGACGAAAGAAGCATGCTTGAGGGAGAAAAGCATGCTAAGAGGTATCTTGTTCAGGCTCTACCCAACACGATCTACACTGCCATCGACAGCTACAAAGAGACAACAAAGGGCATGTGGGATCAAGTGGAGAAGATGATGCGCGGGAGCGAAGTTGGGAATCAGTTGAAGATCAACAGCTCCATAACCAAGTTCGATGGGTTTAAGCAGCGCACCGACGAGTCTCTTTCTAAGACCTATGAACGCTTCTGTCTCCTTCTTAACGAGCTCCACAAGAACCAGATCACTCGTTCCAACACGGAGAATGCACTTAAGTTCCTCAACAACCTCCTGCCTGAGCGGAAAGTGTTCGCCTCACACGTCAAACACAACCACTTAATGGAGAAAGTCGGCATCTATGAGCTCTATGAGATGCTTCTTCAAGACGAAGATGAGGTAATGGAAATTCTGAACGAGAAGAAGGCCGCATCCAAGCCAGCTGCTGATCCTCTGGCTCTTATGTCTTCCAAACGAGGGAAATCTTCTGGCAGTCATTCCAAACGTGCCCAAAAGCAAAGCGAATCGGAGTCAGAACCTGAAGAAAAGGAAGACAGTGATTCTGATCCTGAATTATCTGCCATTAAGAAAGCGAGGCCCTGCTCTCAAAGTCCTTCCAACAACAGAAGTTCTATAAGAAGCCGACGTCCAATAATCAGCGCTACTCCACCTCCTCCAACAAGCGCCATGATTATCAGGACAAATATGAAGGAAAGAAGAAAGCTGATGAGCCAGACCAGTCTGAAAAGAAGGAGAAGACAGAGAAAGATGACCGCAAGAAGAAAGACGAACCCGTGACTTGTTATAACTGCGGGAAGCTTGGTCATTTTACCAAAGACTGTCGAAGGCCGGTTGTAAAGAACGCTCATTATTACAAGGCTAAGCTCGCTCTGGAACCACAAGAGTGGTGGCGTGTTGGCAAGGGCTTGGGGGGATGTGGTGGAATATCCCATCCACCCCGGGTTCGAGTCCAGGCGTCAACATTCTGTGGCCAGGCTTAGTCTCAGACGGCCGCTTTGTTTGTTTGTTTCTAAATTTCCAAGGATGTAGTTTAGGCAAAGCCTAGATGAACCTTATCCAAAAAAAAGCTCGCTCTGGCATAACAGAAAGAAGCAGGAGAAGCTCTGTTTGTGGAAGACGACTACTGGTTGGGTCGTTTTGACGATGAAAGCGAGTCTGATGGTGCTGATGCTTTCATGGGATATCACTCTCCTGCCGATGAAGAAAAGGCAAAGCCAAGTCAGGTATGTGAATCTACTCCTCAAGATTTCTTTAATCAAATGCAATCTCTTGCTGAACGGATAGATTCCTTCAAGGCCACCTCTAACGAACAACTGCTTGAAATTAGATCACTATCTGAAAAGCTAGATGTTCAAACGCGAATAACTGAGAAATATAAGTCCGAAAATGCTAACTTAAAAGAAAAATGCAAAAATCTTTTAATAGCACCTAAGGACTTAAGGGCCAAGTTATCTGAACTTCAGTCACAGTTTGATCAATGTGTGAATGAGAAAGCATAAATTGTTTATCAATGTTCTACTCTTCAAATTCAGCACAAGGAGTTTGTCGCTAAAATACTTGATCTTGAAACAAAACTCCACAAAAGAGGTCAAACTGATCAGACCATCCATATGAACAAACCCAAGGAGTTCACTTATTTTAACAAGGAATGGGGAATCAGATACGATAACCCACACTATTTGAAAAAGGGTATATCCAAAAGACCTATACTTTATGATTTTGGTTGTTTTGGAATAGACAAAATATATCCGAAATATACGATAAAATGGACTGGTCCTCTTGAACCTGAAAAGGAAGAGGAAACTGAGGAATACAAGCGCGCATACACGTCTAAAATGCAACTTGCTTTTTGTTATGAGCCTTTAAATTATTATTATGAGAAAAATCAAAAGAAGTACCTCCCGAATGAGTACTTCGATTGCTATAAGGTTGTAACGCCCAAAGATTCCTCTAAAAAGGATGAGGTCCAAGCAACCGAAACCAAGATTGAGACGGATGAGTTCAAGCTCTATGTTCCCCCTCTCATATTGGAAGCAAAGATAGTCGAGTTAGAGGAGTCACTCGAGAAAGAAAGGTCAAATTTTCAAAAGGAAAAACAAGCGCTAATCACGGAACTTGAGAATTTAAAATCCGTCAAAACCGAAGTTGTGTCGGATGAAGGACAGGAAATCCTTCGGTGTGAAATCAATAAGTTCACATCAAACCTGGCTGCCTTGGCAACAGATGCGATGAAGGAGCATACGAGAAATGGTCAACTCCAAGAGCAGATTGACCAACTCCAGTCTGATAAGCAGATTTCACCCGAAACTTCCTCCAATTCGTCTGATACGTCTTCGTGTAAAGCTTTCATTGGAAAAATCTTTTCTACACAAGACGGTAAAGAAACTCAAGACGAGAGTGTTTTAAGGAATTTGAACTCTGATTTTTTCCTAACTTCCGCACCAAATTCCCCAAAGCACACTGGCACAACGTGTTCCTCGCCTTCCTCGACCAATCCAAGTCCTGTAATTCCGGATGTTGATTTTTCAGAATTCATGATCTCCGAAGGCAATTCTGAAGAAGAGTTTGAGTCGTTCCCCTTCGACAAACCTCTTCCAAGTCATTTTGATTTTCTGTCACCAGTAGTTAATCGACCGGTCAATTTTCTAAAGGGTGATTGTTCTAAAACAAAGACCCCGACTGTGATTAAGGTTTCTAAAACGAAGCCTGTTTCTCAAAAACAATCACAACCGAGGCAAAAGACGGAGCGATTGCCTACCAAAAATACTGCTTCCTTAAAAGTCACTGACCATGATGTCCATGTTGTTTCAAATAAAAACAGTCGCGCTAAAAAGGATAACCAAAAGTGGCTAGCCAAGGAATCTGTCGAGGATGCTGCATCAAAGTCTTTCATGTGACAACCGTCAAACTTACGTCCAGGTTAGATTTATACTGAACATTGCAGTTATCTATATTTTAGACAGCACAGTCAAACTTAGCAGTAAAAACGATAGTGTTAGGAAAATTTGAGAATTTTGCCTAGCATTTGCCTTAATAAGGGAAATATCCATAAATCTCATAAAATTCCAATCTAAAATACCCTAAATACATACATATATATAAACTTTGCAAAAATATATATTTTATAAAAACAAGTATTATAGATTATAGATAAACTAGTTAATAATTCAAACATAAACATAAAAATAAAAATAAAAATAAAAATAAAAATAAAAATAAAAATAAAAATAAAAATAAAAATAAAAATAAAAATAAAAATAAAAATAAAAATAAAACACCATCATATTACCCAACACCACACTCCACCCTCTCCCCTCTTCCACTCCACCCTCTCCCCTCTTCCCAAAAACCGGCCCTCCCCTCCCCTTAAACCCCCCTCTCTCTCACTTTTCATCCATTTCCAAATCCCTCCTCGTTTCTCACCTTTCTCTCTAAGAAATCTCTCTTTTCTCTCTCTTCTTTCTCACTAGAACCCTCTCAAGTATTCAGCCATTCTAACCTCAAGACACTCCAAGAACTCAAGAACCTCAAGGTAAACTCATATGTAGTGCAAAGCCTACACTTTTCTTTGTATTGTTCTTTCATTTTCTTTGAGTTTCTTCTACTCCTACACTGGTTTTAAATGTTGTTTTCACTAAACATATCTTTGAATCTTAATGTTTGTAGATTCATCACCATAACACTTTGCATGTTGTTAAAAGAGTGATGAATCAATGATCAAACCAAATTTAATGATCAAAGAAAGAACTATTTGAATGTTTTCACTAAAAGCTCAAAAGGACCAATTTTTGAAAATGTTTTGACAAGATAACTTGTCTAAGTTGTTTGCATGTAGCTTGTGTAAATTAAAAGGAAGCTTTTCATCTAAAAATGTTAGATTGTTGTGTCAAAAATCGTGGCCAAACAAAAAGAATAAGATCCCATAAAGAACCAATGGAAATGGTGCATATAATTAAAGAAGATTTTCAACAGCAATCTGTCAAGTTTTTCCACTGACTTTGCAAGGCCATATCTCACAAAACAATTATCCAAATAAGGTGAAATCTTTTCTGGAATTAAATTTTATGTGTTAAGATTCGAACCCAGGTGGTTTCACTCAAAAACTCCAAGATTTCGACCTTCAAACATTTTTCACAAAAACAGTGCGCAAACAGCAAAGCTTTCTATAGTGATTTTACATCAAGAATTATTTCATGTACTTATCTACCTTAAAAAATTATGGTTTTTATACCAAAGGTTTTCTAACACATTAAGTTATATGGGAATAAAATATCTTAACCCAAATGCCTCTGGAAGATATCCAAAAACGAACTGAAAGTGACAACAAATTCTGGACAGCAAAGGATAACTTTCTGTTATGGTTACAAACTAACTCTTAGACCCTTTTCATCACTTCTTGTGGTGAAATTGCGGTAATACTAACATATGTAAGTTAATATAACCTACATACTATATGTATATGCATTTTATATATTTTAACTTTTCATTTTGAACCCTTTTCATCATACTTGTGATGAAATTGCGGTATATATATATATACTATATATAACTCCTAACTTTAGACCCTTTTCGTCACTCGTCATGACGAAATTGCGGTAACCTCAATATAACATATGTAACGTATTATATATTGATTACTAACTTCGGTTAATTCCTTATAACTTATAAACCTAAACACAACAAAGGCATTTTATGATGATTTGGATAACTAAGCGATATCAAGGACTAAGGCTTAAGCATAGAATCTTACTAGTGTCCTTACCTTCGTAGGATCGAAGTAGGATCGTTGTGCGGGTTGCATCGTGAACCTCTTGGAAACATCTTCGCATACCACCGTGAGTTTTCACAGCCCCTTTTTACTATTTTGTACATTTTGGGGTGAAAAGCATGTTACAAATTACTTACGCATCGGTTGTATCATTTACTCAAACTGATTTACATTACTACGAACTTTTATGCGCTATGGTATATATGCTTATGTTAGTTGATTCTGAGTTTCACATTTATTTGAAAGTCCCCGGTACGAACTACATTACCCATTAGCTCATTGTGCGAGCCGCTTGGTATATTATGGATAACGTTATTTGGTTGGCACCCCACTCACCTCGCGAGTGCATAATTGTCGACTAACTTATCATGTTTGTGAGGAACATGTGTCTTTGGGGCGTGTACGGTCAGTAGGTTTGGGTAGTGGGCTCATTACTTTAACATATTTGCATACTATATTATACCTTGCGCATGTTGACAAACGAACTCTTAATCCATGGTACGGATTTACAAAACTGCTTTATAACTACAACCGAATACTCAATCCACTGTGCGGATTTACAAACTTGCATTAAAACTGTTATGCATACCGAAAACCTGTGAACTCACCAACTATTCAATAGTTGACCCTCTCATTTACATGCTTTTCAGGAAATATCAAGTAAGGTTGAACTTTAGAAGGCACCACAAGTAGCGGCATCCAACGCTTTTTCCTTATCATGTCAATTTTTGTTTTTGGACAATTTGTATTTGAAACATGATGTACTTTTGTAAACTTTTATGATATGATGATTGTGTGTTGTCTTCTACCTTACACATTGAAACCTTGAACTGTGACATCCCGTACTTCCGCTTTAGCGGGGTGTGACAGAAATGGTATCAGAGCCGAAGGTTATAGAGAATACCGGTCTTTCATTGGAAAAACCCAACTATAACCAAAATCCAAAACTGACATGAAAACAACTGAACCTACTACTAGTATAACTAAGTCTAGAATGGTATTAACAGACTTTAATTAAACATAGACTGATCACCTATGTTCGATTAAGGTAGGTTAATGCGAGACTAGAAATGGTTATAGTAGGAGTATGTCAATTTTCACTTGCACTCCCTAGTAACATGCATAATGCGTAGACATTGCATAGGATAGACATTTCACTTGTGCGATTAGTAATTAAGTACACTTTTGCCTCAGTTTCACTATGTCGTCATTATCACCATCCTACACTCCCGATTCTTACTCGGCCGATGTGTCGAGTTACGTCAATGGTCGACCGCGAGTCAACCCACCAAACATCCAGGAAGATGAAGATTCTAGTAGCACTGAATCGGAGCAAGAAGTGTTAAGTGAACGAGACCCCTACGAAGAACCGAGAGTGTTACTGACCTCGGTACCACCGCAACCAACTCCGATAACCTTCCAACGAAACCCCAACGGGCCTCGCATTAGGCAAACGGCGAGGAAAAGTGTCCCAATTCCTAGAAGGGTCACTGTTAGCTTCAATCTTCTTAATCATAGAAGTATTTAGAAGTAGTGAAAAATAGGCTAAGTGAAGAAAGCCTCTTACAGAGGCTCTGCCGACATTACCGAGAAATCAAGGTCAAGAAGCTACAGAAGCAGCAGAGGCTTCCTACAGAAGCTCTGTCATACGCGCAAAGAAGACCAAAGACTCGGAATCCGGTGAAGACTGCTCCACAGAGGACCAGACCGCAGAACCTCTGTAACTCATTACAGAGCCTCTGTGGTCCTCACTGAGACTTGAAGATATTTATAATATCTTGCTACTGTTACAGGACCCGTACATCAACTTGCATGGTAGCATGCCCTGTCCAACGTCGACGTGTCAAACTCTGATTGGACTCAGTAGGGCTTAGTACATATTAGACGTCTGCTGCATTAAATGCAATACAGCACGTCTGACTGTTCATACCATCCTTGCAACTGTTCACGACATCCTCTCAACTATTCATACGTACCTCTTGAATAGTAGCATATGCTTTATGGTTCCCTTTAGAGTAGTATATAAGGAAGACTCATGTTGAGTTCTTCCTTACGATATACAACACACAGAAAAACATTAAGAACACAAAAGCTTATTCACCTTAAGAGTCATATCTGTTTTAAAGCTTTTTCTTACTCACGGTTCATAAACTTGTTCTTAATATATATTCAGTAAACTTTGAGATATAATAGTTTGTTCACTGTTTATTTATATTCTGTTCTAAATCTATCAAACTTATCTGTTAGTTCTTTAAATACGCTTCCGCATCAAACATTAAACCTGAACTAATAGATCTGATAATCTTGTTTAAGCAAAACGGGAACCAACAATTGGTATCAGAGGAAAGCTTGATTTTCAATATCAAGTGATCCTCGTTTTACAACTTTTATTTGATAGATTATTTTCTATCTTCATCACCATACTTCTAGATATTAGTCGTACCCAGAAAACCTTCCAGATTTTCATACTTAGAAATCCTCCATCAGATTATCCTTTCCTCAAAATGACAAATACAAATAACTTTTTCACTGCTGGCTCACTAACCAAACCTCCTACTCTTCTTAGAGATGAGTATCCTCAATGGAAGATAAGAATGGTTCATTTCTTTGAGGGTACTGAAAAAACTCTCAAACAATATCTTTACAATCCTCCTCTAGTTCCGATGATAACTATGCCACGTATACCAGCTACTGCTGAATCTGCTGAAATTCCTGAACATCAAAAACCTAAACCAAGAGAAGAATGGTCAAATGAAGATAAGGCAGAAGATGAAGTTGCACATAAAACAAAGAGAATATTGATCATGGCAATCCCCAACGAACTTTTTCAATCCTTAGATGCATGCGAAACAGCGCACGATCTCTGGAAAGAATTAGAAAGATAGTTGGAAGGGGGTGCTAAAACTCAGAAGAACCGAAGGGCACAATACATAAATGAATATCATGCTTTCAGAGCCTCTGCAACAGAATCTCTACAAACAACATACGACCGGTTCAACTCTCTCATAAACAAATGCAAAAAGTCTGGTATTCACAGAACCACGGAAGAAAATAACGTCATGTTTCTAAAGAGCCTGAACGATGAGTGGCTTTAGTTGTCTATGTCTTTACAAACAAATCAAGATCTAGACTCCTGGACACTCTCTGATCTCTATGGAACACTTGCTGCACAAGAGCCTCAAATAGCTCAAGCTAAAACACTAACCATTGTGCCATACGCATTGGTTAGTAAATCTACAGAGGCTGCAGACAGACCAAGAAATGAGAGAAATACAGAGGAGAAAAAGAAGGAGAAAAAGAAGATGGTAATGGTTGATAGCGAAGAAGACGAGCTGATATAGGAAGAGATAACTCTTGCGTCATTAGCTAAATCAATGGCTCTATTGACAAGAGAGTTTAGAAATAGCCAAAGGATTTCTGGTAGAAGAGATGATGAAAGAAGAGAAGAATCAAATGACCGACAGAGGTCAGACTACAGAAATGGTGACCTACAGAGGTCGAGCGACAGAAGCTACAGAGGAAATGATCAACAAAGATCAGATGATAAGGTAGGCCACACACAAGAATGCTACAAATGTGGTAAACCCGGTCATTACGCAAACGAATGTCGAACAGAGAAAGGTGGAGACCTACAGAAGTCTGACGACCGAACTGGAAACATCTCCCAAGGTTGTTCCAACTGCGGCAAGCCAGGTCATTTCGCAAAAGAATGCAGAAGCAGACCAAATCGCCCACAGAAGGACTCAGCTTTTTACAAAAAGAAGGCCGAGTATTACGCACAAAAATCTCTAATGGCGAACAAAGGGCATTCTGAGGCAAACAAAGAAGACTTCGAATCAGACTCTACCTCTGATGATGAATTTCCCACAAATGCCCTATTCTGTGGCATGGCAGAAGTTGACTCCGACACTGACAATGAGGTATCCATTTCAAACTCTACCTCAAGTACTAATTCTGTAGATGATGATTTATTTAAACTTAACATTGAACTGAAAGATATAATTGAAAGCATTCAGAAAAAGCTGACCTTTAATGAGAGAGAAGTAAGGCTTCTCACTCAAGAAAAAGCCAAAATCTTTGAAGAAAAAGGAAAAATCGAAAAATATTGGAGCAAAAATATAGATCCTTTAAAAAGGCAAATTTCTGATTTAACCTATGCTTTAAAAATCAAAACAAAAGAACTTCCAGTTTCAAGAAGTGAAACTACAAACATAAGAGCTCTCAAAGAATACTTTCAAAAGGAAAGAGAGGTACTTTGGCAAGATCTTTTAAGAAGAGAAGTTTTAATTAAAAACTATAAAGATGCACAGAACGTGTATGAAAAGGTAAACTCTCAAATAGCAAGACGAGGTATAGGGTACAGTGATATTACCTTAGGAGTTGAAAATAAACGACTAACAAACCAAACTTTCCAAACTTACTCTCTGTAAGTAAAAGGGTTAAACTCTCTGCAGAACCTCACTTGAGGAAACATACAAAGATGATCAATGTGTGGTTTGAAAACACAGATTCATCATCTTCAACCTCTGTCAATAGAGAAATCAAACCAAAGAAATATCTGAAAACACAAGATCAGATTGGTATCTTTAAGTTTGGTAAACCAGAGACTCAAACACAGGTCGCTTTTGTCTGTATGATAAATGTCGAAAAGAAATTGTCAGCAGAAGCTCCTGAGTTTAAACCCATCTTTTCAGAAGAAAACTTGAAGAATCTATTGAAAGAGAAATTTTGGAAGTTTTGAAATCAAATATTTTAGAAAATTTCTGTACATCTTCTATAGATAAAAAACTCACTGAAGAGATCTCATCAGAAACCTCTGCCATCCACGAAAGTTTTTCTACAGAGGAAGAAAGCTCGTATGATACATGCTCAGAAAATCCAGCCTCTGTCGAAAGAAATGACTCAACCTCTGCATATGAGGACGATTCATCCTCTGACGACTCAGAGACTGATTTCAAATCAGGGATAATTCACTGTGACACAGAGGATGTCAAATTCTCCTCTGAAGTTCTTAACAGAACAATTTCTCCAAAAGAGAAAATCACGGAGATACCTATCCATCCAGATTTTCTCAAAATGTGTATACAAGTCAAAACCTCTACAGAGCTTGAAAATCTGAAAAAGGCCTCTGAAAATCCAAAAAGCTTAAAATTTTCAAAACCTTTAAGGAAAAATCAAAGAGAATCCCACTTGGCAACAAAAGGGAAAATGGCCTGAACCTAACAAATATTTTTCCTCTGTGACAGTGAAGAAAGATGTTCACCACAGAAGAGAGTCACAGAAGGCAGGAACTAAACAAGACTTTTGCAAACAACATTCTAGTATTCATAGATCTTCTTGTAATAGGAAATCTAATGTAAAGAAAGAGTGTAATGTCTCTGTGGCTCAGTTCAAAGAATTCAATGAAAAGTTCAAATAAATCACATCTCATATTCAATACTGTCATTGTTTTGATCTTATGTTTAGATTGAATAAACACTTCTCAAGTCCAGATTGCTTTCTCACCACTGAAATTCGAAAGTCAGAACCACAAGAGAAACAATCGGATTCTTCTACAAAAGATAAAATGTATTTCAAGAATGCTAAGGCAAACTTAAAAAATTCTAACAATATTGGACCCATGTGGATATGGGTACCTAAATCTCTGTGATTGTCTTACAGAAGCAACATGTTCCAATTTGGTATCTTGACTCCGGATGCTCAAGGCACATGACTGGCAACAGAAGATTACTATCCACATACAAAGAAACACACGATGGTGGATCTGTAACTTTTGGAGACAACATGAAGGGACACATCAAAGGCTATGGAGTCATACAGAAAGTAAATGTCTCTGTATACAAAGTTGCATATGTGAATGGCCTCAAACACAACCTACTAAGCGTAAGTCAACTCTGTGATACATGATTCGATGTGTTATTCAAAAGAACTTTCTGCTCTCTACAGAGTGAAAACACAGGAATGGAACTTCTGCCAGCTGAAAGAAGAGGTGATCTATACCTAATGAATTTTACTTCAAAATCCAAGGACAAAGTTTGCCTAGTAGCCTGCAAAAGTGAAGAAGCGTGGTTATGGCACAACAGGTTCTGTCACTTAAAATTTCACACCTTGGATAAACTAGTAAAACTCAATCTAGTTAAAGGTTTGCCAAATGTTAAATTCAATAAGGATCATTTGTGTTCGGCCTGTGAAATGGGAAAACACAGAAGGGCTTCCCACAAAGGCAAAACTGACGTGTCTTGCACTAGGCCTCTGTACATGCTTCATGTCGACCTCTGCGGTCCCATTGCCATACAGAGCCTAGGTGGCAAGAAATACATACTTGTCCTAATTGATGAGTATTCACGTTTCACATGGGTTGAATTTGTTAGAAAGAAATCAGATGTACCAAATGTATTGATAAATCTAATGAAAAGAATCCAAGTTCTTTATGATTGCAGAATACAGAAGTTGAGAAGTGACAATGGCACATAATTTAAAAACTCTGTCATTGAAGCCTATCTTTCAACAGAAGGAATATCACATAACTTCTCTGCAGCTCGCACTCCACAACAAAACGGTGTTGTCGAAAGAAAGAATCGAACACTTGTGGAAGCCGCAAGAACTATGCTGTCAGCATGCGGATTATCAATGAACTTTTGGGCAGAAGCAATTTCTACTGCGTGTTATACTCAGAATCGTTCAACCGTTGTGAAAAGACACCTCAAGACGCCTTACGAATTTCTTAACAAAAGGCGGCCAAACATCAAATTTTTCCATGTATTCGGATGCAAATGCTTTGTCTTAAACGACAGAGATTCAAGAGGAAAGTTTGATGTAAAAGCTGATGAAGGCAAATTCATTGGATACTCTGCCACTTCCAAAGCCTACAGAACATTCCTTACAAAGTCTCACAAGATTGTAGAAAGCATCAATGTTTCTTTTGATGATTCATTCCAAATGACTTCTGAGCAAATAAGTTCAGAACTCGGAATTAAAGGGAAATCCTCTGACATCTCAAGAACAAAAGAAGATTTGGATCTTCTATTTTTGGAGATGTTCCACAATGACATTGATCCTTCTGTCGGAACCATCAGAGTTTCTGAAGAACCATCCTCTATCGGACAAAATCCTACAGGTATGACTCTAACTGGTCCAAATAATGCTTCATCTTCTTCTATAAATACTACAGATGCAATTGCCGAAGCAGAAGAAAGTGCAGAAGATGAAACATTAAGAAAAACGACCACAGAAGCTGCACAAACCACAGAAGAACCAATTACAGAGGAGATCGAGGACCAAGACTATACGTCCTCAGAGGAACAAACTCCACCACCACTCATACCAATCATTCCACAAACGGTAGAATCAACTACCAAGGCACGAAGAATTACAGAGGCTACACAAGAAGAAACACAAGAAGCCTCTGAAGAAAGTTTTGATGACATTGATGATCATCTTCCACGCACAACTCAGTGGACAAAAAGCCATCCTCCAAGCCAAATAATTGGAGAACCTTCTGACTCAGTAAAAACAAGGTCTGCCACTGCTAATTTTTGTTTCTTTACAAATTTTATTAGTGTGATAGAACCAAAGAAGATTTCTGAAGCCCTAGATGACCCAAACTGGGTAGACGCCATGCAAGAAGAACTTCTGCAATTTGAGCGTAACAGAGTATGGACTTTAGTACCTCTGCCAAGAGGGAAACAGGCCATTGGGACTAAATGGGTCTACAGAAACAAGAAGGATGAAGATGGAGTGGTCGTCAGAAACAAAGCAAGATTAGTAGCAAAAGGATATAGACAAGAAGAAGGCATAGACTACGATGAGACTTTTGCCCCTGTCGCACGGCTCGAAGCAATAAGAATATTCTTAGCCTTCGCAGCCCACAGAGGTTTTAAAGTCTATCAGATGGACGTAAAATCAGCTTTTCTAAACGGTGAAATCCAAGAAGAGGTTTACGTAAATCAGCCACCAGGTTTTGAAAGCTCAAAGTTCCCAAGGCATGTATACTACCTTGAAAAGGCTCTATACGGACTAAAACAGGCTCCAAGAGCATGGTACGAACGACTTTCTACCTTCCTTCTAGTCTATGGCTACAACAGAGGTACAACAGATACTACCTTATTCTATAAACGCAAAAATAGTGAGATAATGCTTGTACAAATATACGTAGATGACATAATTTTTGGGTCTACAAATTCAGAAGAGTGCAAAATTTTTGAAAAACTCATGCAGAGTGAGTTTGAAATGAGTATGATGGGAGAATTAACATTCTTCCTCGGACTTCAAGTCAAACAATCTTCAGAGGGAATTTTTATAAATCAAGCCAAATATGTCTCTGACATACTTTTAAAATATAATCTCTCTGATACCTCTGCAATGAAGACTCCAATGGCCACTGGAAATAAGTTATTCTTAGATCCAAATGGTATTTCTGTAGAATGTACTCTCTACAGAGGCATGATTGGATCTCTGTTATACTTAACAGCAAGCAGACCTGACATTATGCATGCCACATGTCTTTGTGCACGTTATCAAGCTAATCCAAAGAAATCACATTATGATGTTGTAAAGAGAATCTTTAGATACCTGAAGGGGACCAACAATCTTGGTCTCTGGTATCCACAGAACTCTGGTTTTAGTCTTAAAGCTTATACAGATTCAGACTATGGAGGATGCATGCTCGACAGAAAGAGTACCTCTGGGAGTTGTCAATTCCTAGGTGGTAAACTAGTCAGTTGGACCTCCAAGAAGCAGAATTGTGTCTCCACATCCACTGCAGAAGCTGAATACGTTGCTGCCGCTAGCTGTTGTTCTCAGGTTCTATGGATGAAGACTCAGCTAAAAGACTAACGGCCACATCCTGTTCAAAATACCCATCTTCTGTGATTCCAAAAGTGCCATTGCTATCTCTGCCAACCCTGTGAAACACTCAAAAACCAAGCATATCGATATAAGGTATCATTTCTTGAAACATCATGTTGAATACGGTACAATCGAAATGCATTTCGTGCCCACAGAATATCAACTCGCTGACTTATTCACCAAAGCTTTAGACGAGAAAAGATTCAACTTCTTGGTGGGTAAGTTAGGAATGATTAACATGGTGTGAAAATCATCTGTAAGTATAGCTTTATCTTCTGTAAATAAGTATAAATATCTATTATTTCTGTATGTATTTTTGTTGTATGCAAAAATAATTCTTAGTTACAGAGCTTCTGTGGGTCCGCTCAGATCTTCTGATAACCCTTACAGAACCTCTGGTAAACATGATCTATGCTCAATACAAATCTTACCATTCTTTGAACCAAGCATAGATCAAGGGGGAGCAAAAGGAATATTCTTGATCTACAGAAGTGAATAGATCAAGGGGGAGCAAAAGGAAAATTCTTGATCTACAGAAGTGAATAGATCAATGGGGAGCAAAAGGAAAATTCTTGATCTACATAAGTGAATAGATCAAGGGGGAGCAAAATGGACCCTGAAATGATCTACAGAGGTAAATCTTTCAAAGAAAAGCCAAAGAAGAATGTCGATATTTCTCCATCGACAGAAGTAAGACAAAACTGCCGAGAACAGAAGAACCAAAATATACTATGAATAACATTTCAAAAATCAAAAGTTCAAAAAGTTTAACAAAATTCGAAATAGGAGAAATTTAAGGTCATAGAGCTTCTGCTGAGCTCAACAGAGGTTCTGTAGGAAATATGCTCTGTGATCACAAATTAACCCTCTGTCGATCTTTTGGAATGTTATCTCGGAAACCGACAACACACACCATGACCTTCTCGAACAAAACGTTTATCAAAATAGTTTTCTCGGACACCAACTTTCAATAATGTGCGAAAAACATCTCTTAACACAGATCAAAAATTGGATGATCAAAAAGTTAATAGAATTCAAGTTATAAGTTTTTTTCTCTCATAGAGCTTCTGCTGGCTCTCATAGAGCTTCTGTAAGTTCCATCAGAGCCACAAAACCTCTGTGAGTAAAATTTCTTGACAAAATCCTATTGATCCTCTCCATTGTCGATACAAACGTTTTCGTTCAAAGAAGAACCTTCAGAGTCAATGACAACAATGAGATATATGAGAAGAGGTTAAAACTCAAGATTTTCAAAATCACAGAGCTTCTGTAAAACACAAGTTCTGCCATTTTGTTATCTGGGCATTTCTGAAGTAATAACGGTTACTTTTACTGAGAGTGAAACTCATGTGGCTAAAAACAACCTCACGCGCCTAGCATTAATGGGCCGCGCACGACGTCCTGTCATATTCTGACAAGGCCTACGTGTCCCATTTTCATTGGGCGTACATGGAACGTTTTTATTTGGAAAGTTGAACCCGCCGCTCAAACTCGAGTACGGATTCCAAATTTTAATCCATTGCCATATATTTTACTCTTTCAAATACTACCGTTTTACCCTCCTATAAAAACCAAGCTTACCCTCTCATAAAACCTTTTACAAACTCTTATCTTCTTCTCCGGCGAAACCCTGCAAAAGCTTGCAAAAACCTTGTTCTTAAACCCAAATGGCTTCATCTTCTAAAGCTATCTCCCAAGAACTCTCTCCGGCAAACTCACCGGAACACTCCCCTGCCCATTCTGAACATTCAGAAAACCCCAACCTTGCAAGAGCTATTGAACAACAAGATTCCGGGGACTCAGCAGAATTTGCTCCGACGACACACCTGCAAAACTTCATAGCAAAAGATCACTTCGAAACCATACTTCCTATCAAATCCAACAACTGCTATTTGGTCCCCTCAACCACTGCTTTCGGCGAAGCCCATGCTATTCTTCTGAACATAATGGAAAATCACATCCTCTTCCCTCTACTCTCAAGAACCCCAAACAAAATTCCAGTCCGTTATTTGAACCAATTTTGGCAAAGCTGCCTATTTGATAAAGACGATTCTCTTATCAAAGGGTACATTTCAAGAACTGATAAATCTGAGCATCTTGAAATCAAGTTCAACAGAACAATGTTCTCACTTGAATTCAACCTACCAACAAGGGGTCTTCTGGGATTGAAGAGTTATGCAGAGCAACCAACAGACGAAGAGCTCTGTCGCTTCGTAGAAATGCTTGGGTACAACACCCAACTACGGAAGAGAAATGACTTTCGCAGAGGAAGATTACCACCTCTGTGGAACACTTTGTTCTCTATTCTTAACAGATGCCTAACAGGGAAAATAGGGAGTATTGACCAGAGCTCACATCAAATCTTGAGCATCATGTATGGGGTTTACTATGATCTTCCACTAGATTATGCGACCATAATGATGCAAGAGATCATAAACACCATCGACAGAAAGAACAACTCGAGAAGGGTCAAAGAGAACGATCCCAACTTTCTACCACCTCTGCAATTCCAAAGAATATTGGGAGTACTGTTCGAACCTCTACTGCTAATCCAAATCTGGCCAATGGAAGGACCAACTCCCAAACAGTTCCCGATGAAGAAGAATATCCCCACTGATCATACTGATGGCTACTCACACCGCAGACCTCTGTCAAAGAAGCTTCTGAACTACGCATCGAATAAATCCCTTAAGAAAGAGTATATACGCGATCATAGAACTCCTAAACAGAGTCCTATGACACCCCCGCGTTTAGGTGTCCCCCTAGGAACAATGATAGCAAAACCTCTTTCCACTCAAGAAGAAAAGGATCAGAAGTTAGCAAAGCACATGGCTATTCAACTCAGCTTTATAGCCAAACGTGCAGAACTTATGGGAAAGAAGTCTTCATCAAGAACCTCTGCATCTACTCCAAAAACTAAGAAGAGAAAAACTGCAGAGGGCACCTCAACAAGCGCTGCAGAAGATCAACCTTCACCTTCTCATGCCACAGAAATTGGCTCCTCTGCTCCTCCCTCTTCCCCAAAAATGAAGAAGAAAAGATCGAAATCAACAGAGGAAGGGGCACCAAATCCTAAGAGGAGGAAAACCAAAAAAAAGCATGGTAAATCACTTGCAAAGTTGGTTACCATTGCAGAAGAGGAAACTGCTGAAGAAGAAGTTGCAGAAGAAATGGCTACAGAAAAGTATCAATCACCCTATCAATCTCCAGACAGATTTGCTCACCAAGGAGACCTGAACGACTTCTTACAGAACCCTGACATTGCCAACACCATAAATACAGCAGGGTGGACGGCACAACCTCTCGACCACCACTCTCCAGAAGAACAAGATTTCTTCATTTCTGGCATTGACACACATCTGCAAGAAGATGACACAACACCCAAAAATCAACCAGCCAACACCCCTGTCATTTTACAAAACCCTTTCATTCAAAGATTGGACGTCCACAGAAGAAGTCCAAACCCAGTTTCAGAAGAAATAGAACAAACAGAAACTGAGTGGAACAGAGGTGAAATTACAGAGGCTTCTGAGAATATGATGGAAGAAGAAAAAGAAAAAGGGGCCGAAGTTGTACAAAAAGAGGGATTAGCAACAACAGAGACAGGAATAGAGATCTTAAAGACAGATTCAGATGAAGAAGAAGCTGTCTGGATACGTAAAGGTCTTTATCATCCACATGTCATGAGATTATTCGGATCTCATCAAATGTATGACTTCTTACGACCAGAGCAAGGAACTTCAACAGAACCTAGGGAAGAAGCACCAAGCCGTAGGATAGCTACAGAGGATGAAACGATAGACAATGATGTAGTGCTTGGATGCTTAACAGAGGAAGAAGCAAGAAAAGATGCCTGGATAAATAGAGGCACACAACCAAAACCAACTCCCAGTGCAACCCACATTTCTAACTCCGCAGGTCTAGCTGCAGAAGGAGTTATTGAAAAAGAGCAGCACAGCTCGATTCTAACCCAACCCATCCAGCCAGAGGTTACTCTTTCAACCTCTGTGCCCACAGAAACCGGGGAATCCATTCCTAGGGAGTCTCCTCAAAGAGACTCACCTATTGTTCGTGATCAGTCGCCCCAGATTACCCTAGAACACCCTACAGAGGAATTCGTTTCCTCTGCCACGCACACATTAGGACCAAAACTTCTTTCAGAGAGAAGTAGTGAGCACAGAGACGAAGAGACTCTAGACAAGTCTCCCAGTCAACAGAAGGACATTCCAATAACCACCTCTGGAGTGGATTTGGACACTGTTCTTCACAGAACTTCTGTAGAGATCGAAACTCAGGTTTCTTCTCGAGGATCAGAAGGAAATCCTTCCACCCCCATCGTACAAACAAGGGTGAACGAAGGTGTCCCAGGAACAGGGACTCACTCTGGAGACGAATGTGTTCCTCCAGAGGTTACACAAGGAACACAAGTATCAAGGGATGAGTTCCAAACCCTTGTCACCTCTGTGAACCAAACCATGAAAGAGTTGTAAAGCTCTTTCAAATCTTTTGCAGAGACAACATCTACGGCTATCCTGAATCTGAACACCAAAATGGACAATCTGTCCACAGAGGTAAAAACCGCCATATCAGAGATGAAGTCTTCTGCCGAAATTACTGCCAAAGCAACAGCCACCTCTGCAGCTCAGGAATTCAGAACAACTGCAACTTCTTCTTTCAGGGACTCTGTCAAAAATTTCCTTGAACAAATGAATACGCAATCCAACAGAGCAGAGGGCATTACTCCTGCAGACTTACAGAATGCCCTATCACAAGTCCAAGCAGAGGCAATACGAAACACGACAATGATGCAACCAAAAGACTATATGACCAGAACACAGCTTACAGAGCTCGGACAGAACGTCATTAACCAGGTCACAGAAGTCATTGTCTCCTTCACAACTGCAAATGCCAACTATGTCAAGGATTTCAGAAAGAGTGTCGGCAGAATGCGTTTCAAAACAGAAGCAGAGCTTGCAACATTGATTGGCCTCTGCGATGATGTCTGTGAAAAGTTGATGGCAGCAGGAGCTGAATTACCGAAGAAGCCCAACACTTCTTGCAGAGCAGAGGGTACTTCTGGTAAAAGTCAGGATGATTCTGATGATGACCAACCTGGTCCATCAGATAATCCTGAGGGGGAGAATCTAAGAAAGAAGGCTACGAGCAGAGGAATACAAAGTCCACCAATCGCAGCAGAACCAATCAACCAAGCCCCTCCAGAACAAACCCAACAACAAACCCAAAAGACCACAGAGACAACACCCATCTCTGTGGAATCATCTCCTGACGAAACCAAAACTCCAGAAGCAGATAAGCAAACCACAGAGGCAACAACCGCCCCTGAGGTAATCATTTTGGAAGAAACAGATGAATAAACCACAGAGAAAACACCCACCTCTGTGGAAACACCCCAAACCATACAGAGAAGAAAGTCGATTGCCACCAAACCAAAAAGAGCAACGACCTCTGCTTCTGACGTTCTGAAAAAGATGCACACAACAATGAGTGATCGTATGGCGCAGAGAGAAGAAGAAAGGCACAGGTTCACTTTAGCTTACAAAATGGCAAGAAGATTCGATGTCAATACTTCATCAACAGAAACTGAGCTCACAGAAGAAGTCAACAAACAACCTCCAACAGAGGTTACAGAGCAACTCAAGCCAACAGAACCATCGCCACAAAAGTCCTCTAAATCACAAATGTCAAAACTCACAGAGGCAACCCCCATCAAGCCAACAGAAGTGCCAACCTCCAAACTTACAGAAGCAACAGTTTCTGCCCCGCCTAAAGCCAAAGATAAGGGCAAAGGAATACTGACAGAAGAGCCTAAGAAGAAAACATTGCCAAAGCCAACATAGAAACTAATGAAGAGTGCGTTTGATGCCTTTCAAACCCCAAAGCCTGAAGAAGTTGACTGGGCACATGGATTGAAGCCTCTGTCAGACATTCCTCTAACTGGTAGAGCCGCAGAAGTTGTTCAACAGATGGAGAGTCTCAGAAGACAAGTACCACAACCAGGTCCAACATATGAAGAAATGGAAGAAGTGGTATACAAATACCTCTATAAACAATCCTTTCAGACCAATTATCCAACAGATCATGTAACAGATCCAAGGATCAGAGAAGAATTTGAGAACATCTTCACAAGGACAAAGCCAAGAACCAAAGCAGATGTCTTCTCAATCCACAAGATCAAAAAGGTAATCTTCTGCAAATTCTCCTTCACAAGAACCTATCCAAGGGTCAGGTACAATCTTTACAAAGTCAGAAGAGAAGACAATTCAGAAACTACCTTCGCTGATGCTGATTTAAGAAATATCAATCCTTATGATCTACCTGACCTTCTGCAATGGACAAAGGACAACTACAACACAGAGGCAAACACCAGAGCCTATCAAGTGTTGAGAAAAACGATGAGGGAAAAACTTCTGCTCTACAGCATGATAGATTTCCAGCTGGGAAAGGATCTTGGTCTCAAGCATCTGGATTTACGACCACCAGAGGATCGCTGTCCACCGGACGCCGTACCTAACTCAATCATCACAGAACCACGGTTTGGGTTAGTATTTCAAAACCCTCAAGGCGAAACTAAACTATTTGTATGCATGGACTGTCAGAAGTACGCAACAAGTACTCTGAACAAGTTCAAAGCAAGCCTTGTGAAATACAGAGGTTCAAAGAAAATGGATAAAGATGCTGCAGATACTATCTTGAGAGAGATTGACGCAACAATCCGCCTAAGAGAACTCTGCATCAGATTCTACAAAGAGATCAGAAAAGTCGGAAGAGACAACAGAAGCTACAACGATTTCAAAGATGCCAAAATCTGATTCTCAGACCTCCAATCTCTGCAAACAAAGTTAAAGTTTATCTTTCATTGTACTCAAATGTAAAATGCCTCTGGCATATTTCTAAATGAAAGAAATTTTGAGGTATTGTTTAACCTCTGTCTTATCTAACTTAGCCTAACTTAACTCAAGTTCAAATTTTTATTTTTCACTACTTAGGGGGAGATTGTTAGCTTCAATCTTCTTAATCATAAAAGTATTTAGAAGTAGTGAAAAATAGGCTAAGTGAAGAAAGCCTCTTACAGAGGCTCTGCCGACATTACCGAGAAATCAAGGTCAAGAAGCTACAGAAGCAGCAGAGGCTTCCTACAGAAGCTCTGTCATACGCGCAAAGAAGACCAAAGACTCGGAATCCGGTGAAGACTGCTCCACAGAGGATCAGACCGCAGAACCTCTGTAACTCATTACAGAGCCTCTGTGGTCCTCACTGAGACTTGAAGATATTTATAATATCTTTCTACTGTTACAGGACCCGTACATCAACTTGCATGGTAGCATGCCCTGTCCAACGTCGACGTGTCAAACTCTGATTGGACTCAGTAGGGCTTAGTACATATTAGACGTCTGCTGCATTAAATGCAATACAGCACGTCTGACTGTTCATACCATCCTTGCAACTGTTCACGACATCCTCTCAACTATTCATACGTACCTCTTGAATAGTAGCATATGCTTTATGGTTCCCTTTAGAGTAGTATATAAGGAAGACTCATGTTGAGTTCTTCCTTACGATATACAACACACAGAAAAACATTAAGAACACAAAAGCTTTTTCACCTTCAGAGTCATATCTGTTTTAAAGCTTTTTCTTACTCACGGTTCATAAACCTGTTCTTAATATATATTCAGTAAACTTTGAGATATAATAGTTTGTTCATTGTTTATTTATATTCTGTTCTACATCTATCAAACTTATCTGTTAGTTCTTTAAATACGCTTCCGCATCAAACATTAAACCTGAACTAATAGATCTGATAATCTTGTTTAAGCAAAACGGGAACCAACAGTCACACTAACATCAACACGTCCGGAGGCACCGAAACCGCAACGTATGGCCACCGGCGTGTCAATCAGGCAAATGTCCGAGTTGGCTTGGGCAAGGGATCAGCATATAAGGGCGATGATAACCGAGTTGCACGGTTGTCAAGAAAGGGTGACTCATCAAGGCCAGGTCTTAACAGAACTAGTGGAGCTAGCACACCAACTGACCATCGTTTCGACTCAAGCTCTAGATGGTGTAAGAGTGGCTAAAAGAATGGCCATGAGGGCGGAAGCGGCATGTTTGGTTGTGGGGATGGCGCTATTGCTGTTGGTGATCTTGATCATGATTGGGGCATACTTGGGATAGTACGGATACGAAGGTGGATGGGTTGTAGCGTGTTGGATGTATTTTTGAAAAACATTTTCTTTACTTATTATTTCCAATTTACGTATTTTAAGTATTCAAGTTGTATTTCCTTTTCAAACAATATGATACCGATGTATGATAAACATCGGAAATTTTGTAATTTCGGCATTTAATAGAACGATGAATGGAAACCCATTGGGGGAAACATGAACTTTCAATCAACCCGTCTATTTACCTTATACTTAACTTTACTGTTTTAAAATTTCAAGTAATAGTATAAACTTGTGGAAAATACCAGTTCAAAAATTTGTACAAAATTTTAACCAAAACAATTTTTGGCAAATGTGTTTTAGAATCATGCCTCCAAGAAGATCCACTCGCCACACGAGAGATAATCCTGAAAACCAAACACCCGACATCGCACGGATCATAGCACAACGCATACAAGAAGCAATACCCAACATAGTCACGCAAGTAACCACCGACATTAATACTAACCGCGAGAATGAAGGAGGTAGGGGAGGAAATCCGGGTAGTAATAGTACCGGATGCAACTACAAGTCCTTCATGTCTTGTAAGCCCAAGGAGTTCTACGGAAAGGAAGGTGCCGTAGGATTGCTTTCTTGGATCGATAGCATGGAGTCGGTACTCCATATTAGCAAATGCTCGGAAGACCGCAAGGTGGAGTATGCGGCCTGTCAACCCCAAGGCAGGGCACTAACATGGTGGAACATCCAGGTTCAAACCCGTGGAAGGGAAGATGCATACAGACTCTCATGGGAGGAGTTTAAAAAGTTACTCATTGAGGAGTACTGCCCCAAAAGTGAACTTCAAAAGCTGGAATCTGAATTCTGGAATCACGCCATGGTCGGAGCTGACATAGACCGATACACAGCTCGTTTCCACGAACTCGCAAAACTGGTACCTCATATGGTCACTCCCAAGAGCAAGAGAATTGACCGATACTTATGGGGATTAGCGTCGGAGATCCGAGGAATGGTCACCTCGTCAAACCTGACCACAATCCAATCGGTTGTGGCCTTGGCAACTACTTTGATGAACGATGCGGTAAGAGCGGGAACTCTGACATCGGGAAGTTCCAGCAATAAGAGGAAGCCCTCAGTCAGGAAAGAAAACCTTTGGTAGTGCAAGCAAGGATAGGAATGTGGTAAGAAACTTCGGAGTAAAAACTCAGGACCCAGGGCAATACAAGGGTCCATTCCCTAAATGCAACAAGTGCAACCTTCATCATGAGGGAGCTTGCCCCGTGTGTGACAATTGTAAGCGGCCAGGTCATCTCACCAAATTCTGTAGGGGGAGAAGGGCATGCTTCGAGTGCGGAAGTCCGGATCACTTCCGGAATATGTGCCCGAGATTTGGTAGGAGGCCGAGCAATAACAATAATGGGAAGACAAGCCAATCAAGGAAATCAAGGACGTCAAGCTCGAGGACGGGCATTTGTCATTGGAGCTGACGAAGCACGTCGCGACCCTAATGTGGTGACAAGTACGTTTCTCCTAAACAACCACTATGCATCAGTATTATTTGACACTGGAGCGGATAGAAGTTTTGTTTCATTGAAATTTAGGCCACTAATTAACTTGGAATCTAGGAAGATGTCGGATGCTTATATTATTGAGGTTGCTAATGGTCATAAATTTGAGACTAAGGATGTAATTTTAGATTATACCTTGAATCTAGTTGATAAATTGTTTAGCGTTGATCTTATTCCCATTGAATTGGGGAGTTTTGATGTAGTAATAGGCATGGACTGGTTATCCAAGAATCGAGCGGAGATTTGTTGTTCTAATAAGGCTGTTAGGATACCTTTGCAAAACGGAGAAACCCTAGTCATACAAGGAAACAAAGTTGGAAGGAGCCTAGAGATAGTGTCAAGTGTGAAGGTTCATAAGTATTTGAGGAAGAAGTGCGTTGCATTTTTGGCACACGTGGTTGAGAAGAAGTCCGAGAAAAGGCGAATCCAAGATATTCCAGTAGTGAAGGATCACCCGGAGGTGTTCCCAGATGATTTGCCTGGACTTCCCCCGTTTAGACAAGTTGAATTTCAAATTGACCTCATACCTGGAGCAGCACCTGTAGCTAAGGCACGATACCTTTTAGCACCTGCGGAAATGCAAGAGTTGTCAAGTCAACTCCAAGAACTTCTAGACAAGGAACTTATTAGACCAAATTCCTCACCTTGGGGAGCCCCAGTCCTATTTATCAAGAAGAAGGATGGATCGTTTCGAATGTGCATCGATTATAGGGAGCTGAACAAGTTGACGATCAAGAATCAATATCCTCTTCCTCGAATAGATGATTTATTCGACCAATTACAGGGTGCAACCTATTTCTCAAAGATTGATCTTCGATCAGGTTATCATCAATTAAGAGTTCGTGAAGAGGACATTCCTAAGACAGCTTTTAGGACATGATATGGACACTACGAGTTCTTAGTTATGCCTTTCGGTTTAACGAATGCACCAGCTGTGTTCATGGATTTAATGAACAGGGTATGCCGACCATACCTCGACAAGTTTGTGATTGTGTTTATCGACGACATTTTGATCTACTCTCGAAGTAAAGAGGAGCACGGACAACATTTAAGAGTGATTCTAGAGACACTTACGGAACAAAAACTGTATGCCAAATTTTCAAAGTGCGAATTTTGGATTCGAGAAGTACACTTTCTTGGTCACGTGATTGGAGAGAAAGGAATTCACATGGACCCGGCTAAAGTGAAATCCGTTAAGAAGTGGGAAGCTCCAAAAACCCCAACAGAAATTCGTCAATTTCTGGGATTGGCAGGTTATTATAGGCGATTCATCGAGAACTTCTAAAAAATTGCTAAACCACTCACAACACTGACCCAAAAAAATAGGAAATTCGTTTGGGGAAAACCGCAAGAGGAGGCGTTCCAGCTACTGAAGAAAAAGTTGTGCAATGCACCAATCCTAGCGTTACCGGAAGGAACCGATAACTTTGTGGTGTATTGTGACGCATCGCATCAAGGTTTGGGTTGTGTATTGATGCAAAAGGACAAGGTTATAGCGTACGCCTCGGGACAACTAAAAGTTCATGAGAAGAACTATACCACACACGACTTGGAGCTCGGAGCTGTGGTATTCGCTTTAAAGATTTGGGGACATTATTTGTACGGCACTAAATGCACTATCTTCACCGACCATAAGAGTCTTCAGCATATCCTAGACCAGAAAATGCTCAACATGAGACAAAGGAGATGGGTAGAGCTACTCAGCGACTACGATTGTGAAATTCGCTATCACCCAGGTAAGGCCAATGTAGTGGCCGACGCCCTGAGTAGAAAGGAAAGGGTAAAACCTTCACGTGTACGAGAAATGGGAGCGCTTGTACAAACAAGTTTAAAGACTCGAATTCTTGAAGCTCAGACCGAAGCAATGAAAACGGAAAACTTGAAGGACGAGACCCTTCACGGTATAGAAAGTAGATTTGAAACTAAGGTTGATGGAGTACGTTATTTCAAGGACAGGGTTTGGATTCCAAAAGCTAACAACGTACGGGAAACGGTTCTGGATGAAGCCCACAAGTCTAGATATTCAATTCATCCGGGAGCGGATAAGATGTACAAGGATTTAAGGGAATACTATTGGTGGCCAGGAATGAAGAAAGATATCGCCTTGTACATAGGGAAATGTTTAACTTGTTCAAAGGTCAAAGATGTATATCAAAAACCATCTGGTTTGCTACAACAACCGGAGATTCCCCAGTGGAAATGGAAACAAATAACCATGGACTTTTGATAAAACCAGATCCGTGCAACAAAATAAGAAATCGAAATAATAAACAGTATGCGTAATGATTTCAACTGGTCATCCCTGCCATTCACTTTCAGAGAGAATTTACAATAAAGTTCAGAAAGCTAAAAGGATGATTAACTTGTTTTTCCAAGCTAATCTCACATTAAATACTATGGGCCCGTGGCTAGCAAGCCCACGGCCCATTCATTAATAAGGCTCAAAATGAATTAATACAAAACAACCATTGAACTTTAAATCTACATTAAAAGCTGCCCTAACAATCTCCCCCTTTGATTTGAAGTTCGAGTTGGCGCTCTAGATCTCTCCAGTTGAAGACATATCTTTTGCGAAGCGCGAAGTGTAGCTCGAACAATCTGATGGCGCGGCGATAGTCGATGTGATCTTCAATCATTTCCAAGTCATTCCGAGCAGTTACTTCATTCGGATTCGGAACATAAGAATACCTTGGATTTTCAGACTCGTGCTGAATAATCTTTCGAAGAGCATCTCTGACCTTTAGAAGCGTGCCATCACAAAATCTGTCTACCTGACTGAAACGCATGAATTTCTTCTCCTTTTGCTCATTGAGGTAAACAATCCCGAATTCTGGTTCCAGAAGCATAGCGTTCTCGGGATACAAGTTTAACTCAGGTGCTTTCAGATTCGGCTTGATCAGATTTACCTTTTTTGCCTTGTTCTCGATAGCCATTTGGAAGTCCGTTAGATAAGACATCATGATGGTGCGGACCAGGTATCGACGAACAGCTTCGAGCGCCTTTGTAATCTCTAGCGGTCAGATGGTTCTTGTACGTAAGTCTTTCAGAATAACCAAAAGTCGAGTGGTCGGAGGTTCTTGAAATCAGCTTCTGAAAATTTCCATTTGTTGCCATCTTCACGTCGAACAATGAAAACTGGGTAGACGATCCTTATAATACGTCTTGAATATACTGATTACCTCTGTGATTCGAAGTTTGGTTCTGACCTGGTTGACTGGAAGACACCACTGCATTGTGCTGATATATCGGCGTTGAAATTCTGGGTCAAGGTTGTAGATACCCAGACAGAAGGTCGGCTCGATCGAGCAAAGCTTGTGTATGAACAACTTCTTCAAAGATTCCTCCAGATGAGGGATAAGTACCATGATCTTCTCCCAACGGATTTGTTGCTGTTGAGGAGAGGGAGGAAGATCAGAAGCTGTCGTGGGAGGAGCAGTTGTCGGAAGATCAGAAGTAGTAGACTCGGGTCTTGTTGATGATGTTCCGGCGGGTTGAGCATAGTGAACGGGGGATGTTCCATATAAATTTTGAAGCAGGAACTGATCATAATCAATGTTGTCGTCCTCATCAGTGGGGAAGACCAAATTTACCTGGAGATTTACTGCACTGGCGGCTTTTTCATACCATGCATCTTCGGTCTCCGGGTTGGCTTCGCAATCTGGATCTATCATGTCCAGAATCGGTATGTCTGATGAGTCAAAATCAACCAGTTCCTGTGTTGAACCCTCGGGCTTTTCAACCGTCGGGTCTTCTTCATCTGAAATCTCCATATCTATGACCATATCTGCTAGTGGCAACTCCGCTTCGGGTGCTTCTGATGTAGTTGCCGCAGTTGGGGTTTCCTGTTGAACCACTGTTGTAGTTTCGGCAGTCATGATCTGGGAGGTCTCGGTTTGGCGTAGACGTTTCTCCCCCTCACGGTGATCAGGATCATCCTGGTCATCGTGCTTGCGTTTGAGACCGCCGGCTTGACTCTTACAAGTGTCTTCTAGTAAACGGACCCTCTCAGACAGCGTGGTTAGCGCTTTTTTGTATTCGTTGAGGGTCGAGTCGATGGAGTCAAGGCGAGAGGTAATGGATGAAGACGGAGCAGTAACCTGTGATCGGAGAATAGAGATCAGGTCTGCTTCAGTAGATGCGGTGGTGTCGGATTCCTGGAGTAGTTGGGCCAACAACATCGTCTTCAGGGTCTCCACCGAATAGATTGGTTGCTGTTGAATCGGTGGAGGTACAGAGGCGGTTTTAGTATCAACGAGGTGGCCTTTACCTTTGATAGCGCGCATAGCATTGGCAAGTTCAGCGGCTACGTGTTGCTGCATCAGTTGCTCCATATCCTGGCGGACAACCTTAAGGGTGCTGTCCAGAGACCCTGGTGACACGATGTCTGGGTTACTAACTCCGGGACCACTTAGGTTACCCGTTGAGGCATCTACCGCGGGGGTAGAGCCACCTACGTTCACAGTTGGCGTGATATTAGATGTGGTAGGATTTCCGTCCGATCCTCGTGTTCCAGTAGATGGAGACACTACAGACATTCCGGTCGGGTCACTTAGAGCCGCGACTTGGTTTTGTTCCGCATCAAGTGTCCTAGTCAAAGAATCTTTAATAACAAGTGGAACTAGACTCGATGGTGCATTGAAAGAAGTCGAGACGGGGGTTGCTGGTCTCTTGTTTCAACACCAGTACCCTCTGAGTGAGAGACCGGTAGAAGTTGTGCTATATCCCCTTGTGAGACTGAAACGTCCGTCTTTTGAGAGACGGATGAGTGGCTGAGGGGGTCGTGCATTTGCTCCGCTGGGTCCACGGAGGCTTCTTCAATACCCCGTCCCAACGTATGAGACGGGATAGCAGATGTGGCTACCCGGATATCGCTCGGTTCGATCCGTTCAGGAGCCTCGTTATCTTTACGGCTCAATCTTTCCTGGTTCAACTTTGAACACAGTTCTCTCCGGCTCGCATGTCCTAACTCCTCTTCTTGTTCTCCCCCAGATGTCCTAATAGGTTCGGGTCCAGTATGTGGAGGTGAGTCAAGTGGGATTCCAACGGTAAAATCAGGGTTGGGTCCGATACCGTGAGGTATTTGTCTCAGGCGTACGTTTCGGTTGGTATCGGAGTCCGTGGAGTCAGATTCCACGTCTTCAACATGTGGACTGGGAGATGGGGGTTCGGTGATATATAGCTCGGTGGAGTGATGTAGTCTCGGTCTTGAGGATGGACCGGCTTGGGCTGAGCTGGAACCGGGTTGCGATTCCACTGCACCAGCTACTCTCGTTTCCCTTCCTGTCACAACTAACGTTCCCCGCCGGACAGCACCTGCATGTCGGGCCCTTCCACCTCTTACTCTCGGACCCTCACGTCTCTCGGGTCTAAGTCCCTAGGCAGGTCCCTCCGGCTCTGGGTGGACCATGGAATTTCCTAACGCTTCCCTGTATGCTACTACCCCTGGTGCAGTGGGATCGGCAATGGCTAGTAGTGGTTCAGGGATGGGCATGGCTACCGCATCAGATGGATTGCGTATAACCATGAACTTTAAGTGGTGATGGGGACATACCGGATGGTTCAGGCGGCGAGGAATGGCAGGATTCGCGTCCATGTGTTGACGCACCGCAAGCGAAAGGAAACGCAGATACGGAAGAAACTTCTTCTGTTTGGACCCTCCGATGTGGCGAATAGCGGTGACGAGCTCCCTCCAGATGATCATTGCGAAGTCGATGCGGCGGTTATAATAAACAACATGAACTAGGTGAAGGAAGTCGCCGGTGTACTGATCAATGCCTCTCCATTATGAGGAAAGACAGCGGTTTAGGATTGTAAAGAGAGTACCATATCGGAACCAGGTACTTGCGATTGAATGCGGACGACCGGTTGAGGTCATGGTTGTAGCCAAGTTCGCGGATTTGAGCGCACAATGTGTCATCATTTACGGCAGAATCGTACCGTTCGTGATTGTTGGCGGTGGCCTCCGGAAGAGATAGAAGTCGGCGGAATGAGTCCGGTGTGAGCATGAAAGGTTGGTTATCGATTTGAGCGGTGATCGACTGCGAGTTACCGGCTGTGACGACTCGGGCGGTGAGCCATACCTACAGAACATACAGGACTGGGACGTCGGCTGTGCTGGTAAGGACCTCACGGAGAGGGTGATTCATAAGGATTTCCAGAAGGACCCGATGGTGTGGCTGGGGCCTGAATAGTGTCGGGTCCAGGTGATGATTACTGGCCTCCAGTTCAGTACCATGGTCAGGGTCAACCAAGGCAGCATCGGCTTCGTCGTCAATAATATCCTCCTCTTGAGGTATTTGCTCTTGAGGAGGTGGTTGTGGGTCTCCATGTTGTTCGGGAAGAGGTTGTTGTTGATCCGCCATAGATAATCTGTAAAATAAATACACAGTTAGAAATTGGGACGGATGAACAAGTGTTGGCGCGTACCTTTGCTGTGATTGGCTCAATCTGAGACAGATCGAGGACTGGCAGTGACAAAACAGGTACAGACATGGCAACAGGGATGTCCGGACAAAAATGGGGAAGCCAAGTTTTCCGGACCGAGTTGTTTCCGGACAACACATGTGTCCGGATGTCGGAGGTATCCAGATGAAAAGGGGAGTGTCCGGATAAAGTGGGGACTCTGGACAAGGGAGTCCGGGTGTCAGGGGTGTCCGAGTACACTCTTCTTCCGGATAACATTAGAGTCCAGACACCAAACTACTCGGTAGTTGAACTTACCGGAAACCCTAAGGTATCCGGACAACTAGGTCTCCGGGTGATGTTGGTTTCCGGATGGATCAGCATGTGATTGAACGTGTCCGGATAAACTAGCATCGGTTTGAACGTGTCCAGACACGAGGAACGTGTCCGGACGATGACTCAGGCAGTCCAAAAACAGAACAGGCAATCCCAAGTACGTAGTAGGCCACGGATGTTGTCGAGAGTCACTAATTAGGTTATAAGGGCATCGATGTAACTCGAAACCCCACATATTTGGCCAAAAATGACGAAACCCTTAATGGGTATTTGGACACTGTTCTATCAACGAATCGCGTGGATAAATCGGGCATTTAAGTGATTAAAGCATGGGTAAACATTAACACGATGTGATATTGAGAAGCATACCTGGATATGGGACTAAACGAAGTGCAAATCGAGTGAGTGGGGCGAGTCCGGGCGAGAGAGAAAGTCGTCGAGGGTTTGAGGGTTTTAGGGCGAATTTTCGGATAAAGAAAAACAAAAAAGGAGTCCGGGTGGCTTATATAGCCGGATGGTGTCCGGATTCTTGGCCGACCCGGATTCATACCGGATCCGGATACCGTCCGGAAACCTTTGGGTTTCCGGATACTATCCGGATAACTCCACCCGGTCCTTTCCCTTGAAATTTTGCAGGAATCTGAACCGGATGATGACTTTCTCTCGCTCCCCCTCAAACTGAGCATGGGGATTTATTGCTCCCCCTCAGATAGTGCAGTACAATGTAGTGGAGGAGTCCGACACACAAAGACTTTTAGACTTTTCAAGAAAAAACTTGTGCCGCTCCCCCTCAAATGATGACCATAACATGCACACATGAGTGCCCACACAAAAAAAAACTTTTGACATTTAAGAGAAAAACTGTGTGTGACACTCCCCCTCAAATTATGAGAGATCTTACCTGATACCACAAGGTGCTCCCCCTGAACACAAGAACATATGGTGAAAGCACAAAGAAAGTGAACGGAAATCAGACGACAGTATGAAATAAGAGAAACACACGAAGAAAGAAAAATACACGAAATCTACCTAATAAATACAGAGACAATGGTCGAAATGTGTAGCTAAGACAAGTAGAATACATGTGCGAGAAAGTGTATGCTCAGTCATCAGGAGTGAGAACACCGGATGATGAGTATACAGTTGCTCGTATATGTATGGAACTTGTAAGAGGCACACATTCGGATTAAGTCTTCAGATTTAGCATACCTAGCTTGAACACAAGAAATTTGAAATGTTTTTCGTCCAAGGCTTTGGTAAATAGGTCTGCTAACTGATGCTCAGTATTTACGAAGTAGAGTTCGACTGTACCTCTTTCGACGTGATCCTTAATAAAATGATACCGAACGTCGATGTGCTTCGTCTTGGTGTGTTGGACCGGGTTGCTTGAGATGGCAATTGCGCTCTTCGAGTCACAGTAGATCAGGACTTTGACATATGTAAAGCCGTAGTCTTTGAGTTGCATTCTCATCCAGATTACTTGGGAACAGCAACTTGCGGCGGCTACATACTCCGCCTCAGCAGTTGATGTTGAAACACATTGTTGTTTCTTCGAAGCCCAACTTACCAGGCTATCTCCCAAGAACTGAATTTGTCCCGAGGTGCTCTTGCGGTCCAACATGCATCCCACATGATCCGCATCAGAGTAAGCGGATAGGCCAAAACCTGTCTCTTTCGGGTACCAAAGGCCAAGATCAGCAGTACCACGTAAATAACGAAAAATTCGTTTAACAACATTGTAATGAGACTCTTTTGGGTTTGACTGATAACGGGCGCAAAGAAATGTCGAAAACATGATGTCCGGTCTACTAGCAGTTAGGTACATTAAAGAACCGATCATTCCCCGATACAATTTGGCGTTGACAGCCTTTCCGTTAGGATCGGCGTCAAGCTTTGTATTGGTTGCCATGGGAGTTTTCATTGGTGAGGACTGGTCCAATTGGAATTTCCGAAGAATATCCCGAATGTATTTGGACTGGTTTATGAAAATTCCTGTCGACAGTTGTTTAACTTGAAGACCAAGGAAAAAGTTCATCTCACAAAGCATACTCATTTTAAAAAAAATTCCCCATGAGAATGGAAAAGTTCTTTGCATATAAAGGACTAGTAGAACCGAAAATGATGTCATCGACATATACCTGGACTAGAATTATGTGGCCCTTTTCGTTCTTGATAAACAGTGTGGAATCAATGGTACCTCGAGTGAACTCAGCTTCTAACAAGAACTTTGACAGTGTGTTGTACCATGCTCGCGGAGCTTTCTTTAAGCCGTATAGTGCCTTGTCTAAGATGTAGACATGATCAGGCTTCGAGTCATCCACAAATCCATCGGGTTGCGACACATAAACTTCTTCTTGGAGGTCGCCGTAAAGAAAGGTTGTCTTCACATCCATTTGGAAGACTGTGAAGTTCTTGTGCGCGGCATAAGCGAGAAACATACGGATTGCCTCGATGCGTGCTACCGGAGTGTAGGTCTCATCATAGTCGATCCCCTCTTGTTGTCGGTACCCTTTGGCCACAAGACGCGCCTTGTTGCGAACAACGATACCATCTTCGTCCTTTTTATTTTTGAAGATTCATTTGGTGCCGATTACCGTCTTGTGCTTAAGAGGTGGAACCAGTCGCCATACCTTTAGAGCCTCGAATTGATTTAGCTCTTCTTGCAAGACGATGATCCAGTCTGGATCTTCGAGCGCTTCGCGTACGTTCGTCGGCTCAATCTTGCTCAAGAAGCCGAAAAATAGACAGAAGTTGGCGGAAGCGCCTCGTGTATGAACAGGAGTTGAGGGATCACCGATGATCTGATGTAGGGGATGGGCCTTCGTCCATTTGGTGGAGTGAGGAAGCGGCTGCTGGGTAGAGTGAGATGCGTCCGGATCCACATACGAACCAGATGGAAGGTCTTGAACCGCTTCAAGAGTAGCAGTCTTGTTTCTTGGAGGAAGCGGTGGAGGATTCGTCGATGGTTGACCAACTTCTGGTTCCGAGGAGTTCAGAGGTTGAGCATCGGTTGTAGCAGATTACGAATCAGTAGGAGCGATCTCCGATATTATAGGTTCCTCCGGGGGGGGGGGGGGTTACAGTACCAGGTGCAGGCGTATCTGAAGATGAGGGTTGAGTTGTCTCTATAGATGTAGACGGCGTACTCGAAGAAGGAGGCGGACCAGATAAAACGGCCGAGTCCTCATTGCGAGCAGCTTCAAGTCGCAGTTGCGCTGAGACAGAAGCAGAATAGTTAAGTATGTCATCATAGAAATATTGAAACAGTAAATCTAAATCAGAAGAGTCAGAATACGATGAAGATGAATGATTCGGATTTACTGTTGTTTGTGCAGATCCCGAACACGAAGGTCCGGAAGCTAGCACTCCAGTTAAACCGGGTTCTGAACTGAGTTGTTCAGAAGCCAAATCTGCGGCTTCGTCGAATGTCACGTTTATGCTTTCAACAACGGTTTTGGTCCGTTTGTTGTAAGCGTGATACGCCTTAGCCTGCATGGAGTATCCAATAAAAACTCTTTCGTCCGCCATGGGGCTGAATTTGCCGAGATCATCCTTGTCATTCAGCACGTAGCACGAGCATCTGAAGGCGTGAAAGTAGCCGATGGTTGGAACGTGATTATTCATAATCTCGTACGGTATCTTGTTGAACATATTGAGAAGGATAGAGCAGTTTTGCGTGTAGCATGCCGTAGACACCGCTTCAGCCCAGAGATACATCGGTAGATTTGCTTGGGAAAGCATTGTGCGGGCAGCTTCAACGAGAGTACGGTTATGTCTTTCTACCACTCCGTTTTGCTGAGAAGTGCGTGCGGCAGAGAAGGTGTGTGTGATGCCCACTGACCTCAGATAGTCATCCACCTTTTGATTCTTGAACTCCATCCCGTTGTCAGTTCTGATGGACTGAACGTGTTGAAGCTTGTTCTTCTGGACAGTATTCAGGTGATCAATAATGAGCTCTGGAGTTTCGTCCTTTGAGCGTAAGAACATCACCCAAGTGTAGCGTGAGTAGTCGTCCACCATCACAAGCCCGTATTTGCGCTTATTGATGCTCGGAACACGCATTGGACCACACAAATCCATATGAATGAGTTCGAGGGTCCGGGACGTGCTCGGAGTTGCCTTCGGCGGATGTGTTGCGCGCTTCATCTTTCTCTTTTCGTATGCCCCACAGAGACGATCCTTCACGAACGGAAGTTGGGGCACACCTCTGACGTGTTTGCCCAGCACCAGTTGATTGATACTTCTGAAGTTGAGGTGCGAAAGACGTCTATGCCAAAGCCAAACTTGATCAGAGTCGGCTTTTGACAAGAGGCAGACAGGTTTGTCGGATTTGAGTGCTGCGAGGTCAATGGTGTAGAGATTGGTCTTTCGAGTCCCAACCAGTAGCTCTTCTCCGTCGTTGTTGAGGATTCTACACCTTGTGGCTTTAAAGCTGACCTCGAGATCCTTGTCGCAGAATTGACCGATGCTGAAGAGGTTGTGTCCTAATCCTGCGATGTGGGATACCTTCTTGATTGTTATCTTGTCTTGTACGATGTCGTCGTAGCCCACGATCGGCGACTTCTCGTTATTCCCAAATCTCACGTGTCCGCCGTATTCTTCTTTGTAGTTCGCGAGAAGCTCCCTCCTTCCGTTCATGTGCTTGGAGCATCCAGAATCTAAGTACCACACATGACCGTGCTGCAAAACAAGATTAATGTTGTTTAGGTACCCAAATTTGTTTGGGTCCTAGAGGGTTAGGTTTGGCACCGTTTAGGGAAGATTGCTTTGTTCCAGCTTTCCCTTTAGGTGTAAGATTTACACTGTTAGAGGAAACTGGTTTTGGCACTTGTTTTCTCTTAGGTGCAGAGTGTACACCTTTTGGAGGAACAAGTTTTGTAGCAGCTTTCCACCTGGGTGCCGGTTTAACCCCAGTAGGAGCAACTCGTGTAGGAATGGGGTGAGTCTCCCGCTGTGGTTTAACCTTTTGATTGGTACCCCTTTTGAAATGGTGTTGTTGCATATTCTTATGGGGTTTTGCGCTTATGAAATAGGTTACCAACAAAGTAAGGCGCATACCAATCATTATTGTGAATATCATCAAACTCATTCCAACCACAATTAGAACAACATAAACAATCATGCTATAACTGAATCAATTGATTAAGAGAGTTAACTTTAACGGGAAAAGAAACATCAAAATGGTTCCAATGATTCCAAGCATAATTGTCTTTGTCTATTCTAGAATTGAAAACAGGTGGGGAAGACTTTGACGCATCCTTCTTGACAGATTCCCTCTTTAGCCACTTTGGTGTTTCTTTATTAGCGCGACCATTTTTATCTGAAACAGCAGGGATAGTATGATCAGTGACTTTTGAGGAAACAGGGGTCTTAGTGGTCGGTTGTTCGGTCTTTTGCTTCGGCTGTGAGTGTTTTTTAACATTGGAAGCATTTTTAAGAATCTTGATCACAACCGGAGTCTTGGATTGTGAACAGTCGCCCTTAAGAAAATTGACCGAACGATTAACCACTGGAGACAAAAAATCAGGTTGACTTGGAGAAACAGTAGTGCTGGCAGGCAATGGTCCAGTCGCTTGCCTTGGCTGTGATTGCCTTTTGGAAACGGGTTTCGAGGTTGGTTTTGACTGAGAAATCTTGATCACAGCCGAGGCCTTTGTTTGAGAACAACTTTCTTTTAAAGAATTAACCGGATGATTAACCACGGGGGAGAAAAAATCAGTGTGACTTGGAAGAGGTTTTTCGAAGGGAAACGAATCAAACTCTTCTTCACTGTTACCTTCGGAGTTCATGTACTCTGAAAATTTTATCTTGGGAAGTACTAGACTTGGATCAGGTAAGGAAGGCGAGGAACTCTTTATGCTTGAGTGTTTTGGGGAATTTGGTGCGGAAGCTAAGAAAAAACCAGAGTTTAAATTCCGTAAAACACTCTCGTCTTGAGAATCTTGATCGTCTTGTGTTGAAAAAGTATTTCCTAAGAAAGCTTTACACGAAGACGTGTCCGATGAGTTAGAGGAAAGTTCGGGTGAAATCTGCTTTTCAGATAGCAGTTGGTCAATTTGCTCTAGAAGCTGACCATTCCTCGCATACTCTTCCATATTTTCTATTGCCAAGGCAGACAGTTGTGATGTGAGTCGATTGATTTCATTCCGAAGGATTTCCTGTCCTTCACCAGACACATTGTCGGTTTTGACCGATTTTAGATTCTCAAGCTTTGTAAGTAAAACTTGCTTTTCCATTTGAAACATTGACCTTTCTTTCTCAATGGACTCCTCCAACTCGACTATCTTTGCTTCCAAGATGAGAGGGGGAACATAGAGTTTAAACTCATTCGTCTCAGTCTTGGTTGCAGGTGCTAGATCCTCATCCTTTTTGGAGGAATCCTTGGGACTAGCTACCTTGTAGGGGTCGAAGTAGTCATTGGAAAGGTACTTTTTGTCCTTTTGATATGAGTAGTTTAAAGGTTCATAACAGAATGGAAGTTGAATTCCTCGTTTTTGTGTGCGTTTGTGTTCCTCGGTTTCCTCCTCCTTCTCTGGTTCAAGAGGACCAGTCCATTGAATTGCGTACTCTGGATACTTTTTATCTAACCCATAGCAAGCAAAATCATACAGGGTTGGGACTTGATATCTTCCCCTTTTTAAGTAGTGTGGGTTATCATATCCGATTCCCCACTCTTTGTTGAAGTACGTGAACTCTTTGGGTTTGTTCAAAAAAATGGTTTGATAAGTTTGACCCCTTTTGTGGAGTTTGGTTTCGAGGTCAAGAATTTTAGTAACAAACTCTTTGTGCTGAATTTGAAGAGAAGAACATTGATAAACAATTTCTTCTTTCTCATTCATGCACTGATCAAACTGACGCTGAAGATCAGATAATTTGGCTCTTAAGTCTTTGGGTGCTAATGACAAAATTTTGCATCTCTCAGTTAAATTAGCACAATCAGACTTATATTTTTCTGTTTTTCTCTTTTGAACATCAAGCTTTTCATTTAATGACCTAATTTCAAGCTTTTGTTGTTTAGAGGTGGCCTGGAAGGAATTTGCCTGATCAGTAAATGCTTTCATTTTATTTAAGAATTCGGGTTGGCAAGAATCACATACCTGACTTGTAGGAGCCGTTTCTTCTTCGGCGGAGGAGTGATATCCCATGAAGGCATCAACAACATCAAAATTGCCTTCATCATCAGATCTTTCCAACCAGTAGTCGTTTTCAGCAAACATAGCTTCTCTAGCCTCCTTCTGACGAGACAATGCAAGCTTGGCCTCGTAGTAGTGAGAGTTCTTTACTGTTGGCTGGCGACAATCCTTCGCAAAATGACCAAGTTTCCCGCAGTTGTAACACTTTACGGGTTCATCTCTCTTCTTCCCTTCTTCTTTCTCTGGCTTTCCCTTCTTCTCAGACTTGTCGTGCTCACTGACCTTCTTCTTTCCTTCGTATCGGTCTTTGTAGTCATGGCGCTTATTGGAGGAAGTGGAGTAGACTATTGGATGAAGGCTTCTTGTAGTACCTTTGTTGTTCGAAGGATTTGGTAAGCAAAGCTATGGCCTTTTTGAATTCGGCAACCTTTTCATCATCAGAATCGTCGTCTTGCTTATCTTCAGCTTCTGACTCAGAAGAACTTTGCTTTGGAGCACGTCTGGAGTGACTTCCCGATGATTTTCCTTGCTTTGAGGAAATGAGAGCAATAGGATCAGCAGATGGCTTTGGTTCAGTCTTTTTCTCGCCTAGGAGCTCATTCACTTCATCTTCGTCTTGAAGAAGTGTCTCATACAGTTCATTGATGCTGATATTCTCAATCAAATTGTTGTGCTTGACATGAGAAGCAAACACCTTCCATTCAGGTAGCAGATTGTTGAGAAACTTGAGCGCGTTTTCTGTATTAGAACGAACAATCTTGTTCTTGTTCTGTTCATTGAGAAGTAGACAAAACCGTTCATAGGTCTGGGTGAGGGATTCACCGTTGCGCTGCTTGAACCCATCGAACTTCGTTATCGCGCTATTTATGTTCAGCTGATTTCCTACAATGCTCCCGCGCATCATTATGGCTACTTGGTCCCACATGCCCTTAGCCGTCTCTTTGTAACTATCTATGGCAGTGTAGATGGAATTAGGAAGAGCTTGAATCAGATATCTCTTTGCATGCTTTTCACCTTCAATCATGCCTCTTTCAAAATCTGTCATCTCAGCCAGAGTCTTTTCCTCACGTCGAGCTACTGCAGTTGAAGTTGCAGCTATGTCCTTCATTGGCTTGGGAATTGGGCCATTATCCAGAGCTCTCTTGATGTACTCATAGTTATCCTTGGACTCTATGAAGATCATGAACCTATCTCGCCATTGGCTGTACTCGTTCGGATAGAGACACGGTGGCTTGGTGTCAGTGCCAATTGCGAGAGCATCATGAGAAGTAGACATCTTCGGTTGCAACGGAGTGATCGTCAGACGTGTAGATTGATTCAAAGGGTAAACCTAACGCAAGGCACTAAGAGTGAAATCCTAACGCAGGGTCTACGAGTGATTTGACTAACCTGAACTTACTGGATAGGAATCCAAAATAAGTGATCTGATCTGGAAGTGTCCGGAACAGATTTGATGCAAATTGAGCAATAAACAAAAACAGAAGTATCCGGATAAGAGAAGATACCGGATAATTGAATTGTCCGGATAACTGAAAGAGTGCGGATATCAGAAATAATCCGGACAGAGTAAGCTTTTCGGATAACAGATACCACACACTTTCCGGATAACTGAGGTTACCGGATGTGAAATGATTCCGGATACACTGAAGTTTCCGGAGACAATGGAGTGTCCGGATAAGATATGTCCAGAAACACTGGGTTTCCGGATACAAATGTTACCCGGATTGAATACGGAAAAATGACTTACCCGGATGCAGTACTTACCCGGAAAGGAGGATGAATCCGGATGGAAACACAATCGTCCGGACAAATTGGACTTGTCCGGAAACTGCGGCTGAGTTTGTCCGGACTCTGCGGCTGTTTACTTAATTCAATCGATTTCTCGATTAGGGTTGCACACGAAGGTTCCTGAAAGATTAGAAACAATCCCAAACACAAAAACAACACTAACCCAATCGATTTTAGAGCAAAAACAACAAGTTTTGATAGTAAAAATTCGATTTTTGATGATGAACACAACCAAAACTTTTTGAGTTTGATTTGCTAAATTGACCACTGAAACGATTGAATTATGATTCGTAATTTTGCAGAAACACTAATGGTACTAATGCTAACACAACACAATAAACAAAATCGAGCAATTCTAACAGAATCAAGGATTTGAAAATTCAAGAATATGGCAGACGTGAAAAAAGTCAAATCTTACCAGAAATCAATATGAATGCTCTGAATCGAATCCGTCCGTCTGCTCTGATACCAATTGATAAAACCAGATCCGTGCAACAAAATAAGAAACCGAAATAATAAACAGTATGCGTAATGATTTCAACTGGTCATCCCTATCATTCACTTTCAGGGAGAATTTACAATAAAGTTCAGAAAGCTGAAAGGATGATTAGCTTGTTTTTCCAAGCTAATCTCACATTAAATACTATGGGCCCGTGGCTAGCAAGCCCACGGCCCGTTCACTAATAAGGCTCAAAATGAATTAATACAAAACAACCCTTGAACTTTAAATCAACATTAAAAGCTGCCCTAACAACTTTATAACCAAACTTCCGAGAACCGCCAAAGGGCACGACTCAATTTGGGTTATAGTAGATCGATTCACGAAATCTGCACATTTCCTACCGATTCGAGAAGATTACAAGATGGAGAAGCTTGCTCAGATCTACATCAAGGAAATTGTTACACGTCACGGAGTACCAATATCCATCATTTCAGATAGAGATAGCCGTTTCACATCTCGGTTCTGGCAGTCACTTCAAAGAGCGTTAGGTACGCAGTTGAATTTGAGCACTACCTATTATCCTCAAACGGATGGGCAAAGTGAACGAACTATTCAAACGTTGGAAGACATGCTTAGGGCATGCGTGTTAGACTTCGGAGGAAGTTGGGATAATCACTTACCTTTGGTCGAGTTTTCTTATAACAATAGCTATCACACCAGTATTCAGTGTGCGCCATCTGAAGCATTGTATGGACGCAAGTGTCGTTCACCACTTGCTTGGTTAGAAATTGGAGACAGACAATTATCTAGACCCGATATTGTGCAAGAAACTACCGACAAGATTGCAATCATTAGAGACAGACTTAAAGCATCCAGAGATCGTAAAAAAAGTTATGCGGATAATCGTCGGAAGCCTTTAGAATTCCAAGTTGGAGGCAAAGTACTTCTAAAAGTATCTCCGTGGAAAGGAATAGTACGATTTGGGAATAGAGGAAAATTGAGCCCAAGGTATGTCGGACCATTTGAGATCTCCGAAAGGATTGGTCCGGTAGCATATAGACTCAATTTTCCTAAACAGCTAAGTGCCATCCATGATACGTTTCATGTGTCGAACCTCAAGAAATGTCTAGCCGACGACTCATTGATCATACCTCTAGAAGAAGTTCGAATTGACGATAAGCTACACATCATAGAAGAACCAAGCGAGATCCTTGATAGAGATGTTAAACGTCTCAAGCGAAAGAATATTCCGATTGTGAAAGTTCATTGGAACACAAGGCGTGGGCCTGAGTATACATGGGAACGAGAGGATTACATGAAACATAAGTATCCTCACCTTTTTGCTAACAAACCGGTTAAGGATGGAAGTTCTTGAATTTCGGGACGAAATTCTTTTAACCGGGGGAGACTGTGACAACCGTCAAACTTACGTTCAGGTTAGATTTATACTGAACATTGCAGTTATCTATATTTTAGACAGCACAATCAAACTTAGCAGTAAAAACGATAGTGTTAGGAAAATTTGAGAATTTTGCCTAGCATTTGCCTTAATAAGGGAATTATCAATAAATCTCATAAAATGCCAATCTAAAATACCCTAAATACATACATATATATATATATATACTTTGCAAAAATATATATTTTATAAAAACAAGTATTATAGATTATAGATAAACGAGTTAATAATTCAAACTTAAAAATAAAAATAAAAATAAAAATAAAAATAAAAATAAAAATAAAAATAAAAATAAAAATAAAAATAAAAATAAAAATAAAAATAAAAATAAAAATAAAAATAAAACACCATCATATTACCCACCACCACACTCCACATTCTCCCCTCTTCCCTCTTCCCAAAAAACCGGCCCTCCCCTCCCCTTAAACCCCCCTCTCTCTCACTTTTCATCCATTTCCAAATCCCTCCTCATTTCTCACTTTTCTCTCTAAGAAATCTGTCTTTTTCTCTCTTCTTTCTCACTAGAACCCTCTCAAGTATTCAGCCATTCTAACCTCAAGACACTTTTCTTCGTATTGTTCTTTCATTTTCTTTGAGTTTCTTCTACTCCTACACTGGTTTTAAATGTTGTTTTCACTAAACATATCTTTGAATCTTAATGTTTGTAGATTCATCACCATAACACTTTGCATGTTGTTAAAAGAGTGATGAATCCATGATCAAACCAAAGTTAATGATCAAAGAAAGAACTATTTGAATGTTTTCACAAAAAGCTCAAAAGGACCAATTTTTGAAAATGTTTTGACAAGATAACTTGTCTAAGTTGTTTGCATGTAGCTTGTGTAAATTAAAAGGAAGATTTTCATCTGAAAATGTTAGATTGTTGTTTCAAAAATCGTGGCCAAACAAAAAGAATAAGATCCCATAAAGAACCAATGGAAATGGTGCATATAATTAAAGAAGATTTTCAAACAGCAATCTGTCAGATTTTTCCACTGACTTTGCAAGGCCATATCTCACTTAAAAATTATCCAAATAAGGTGAAATCTTTTCTGGAATTACATTTTATGTGTTAATATTCGAACCTAAGTGGTTTCACTCAAAAACTCCAAGATTTCGACCTTCAAACATTTTTCACAAAAACAGTGCGCAAACAACAAAGCTTTCTGTAGTGATTTTACGTCAAGAATTATTTCATGTACTTATCTACCTTCAAAAATTATGGTTTTTATACCAAAGGTTTTCTAACACATTAAGTTATATGGGCATAAAATATCTTAACCCAAATGCCTCTGGAAGATATCCAAAAACGAACTGAAAGTGACAACAAATTCTGGACATCAAAGGATAACTTTCTGCTATGGTTACAAACTAACTCTTAGACCCTTTTCATCACTTCTTGTGGTGAAATTGCGGTAATACTAACATATGTAAGTTAATATAACCTACATACTATATGTATATGCATTTTATATATTTTAACTTTTTATTTTGAACCCTTTTCATCATTCTTGTGATGAAATTGCGGTATATATATATATATACTATATATAACTCCTAACTTTAGACCCTTTTCGTCACTCGTCATGACGAAATTGCGGTAACCTCAATCTAACATATGTAACGTATTATATATTGATTACTAACTTCGGTTAATTCCTTATAACTTATAAACTTAAACACAACAAAGGTATTTTATGATGATTTGGATAACTAAGCGATATCAAGGACTAAGGCTTAAGCATAGAATCTTACTAGTGTCCTTACCTTCATAGGATCGAAGTAGGATCGTTGTGCGTGTTGCATCGTGAACCTCTTGGAAACATCTTCGCATACCACCGTGAGTTTTCACAGCCCCTTTTTACTATTTTGTACATTTTGGGGTGAAAAACATGTTACAAATTACTTACACATCGGTTGTATCATTTACTCAAACTGATTTACATTACTACGAACTTTTATGCGCTATGGTATATATGCTTATGTTAGTTGATTCTGAGTTTCACATTTATTTGAAAGTCCCCGGTACGAACTACATTACCCATTAGCTCATTGTGCGAGCCGCTTGGTATATTATGGATAACGTTATTTGGTTGACACCCCACTCACCTCGCGAGTGCATAATTGTCGACTAACTTATCATGTTTGTGAGGAACATGTGTCTTTGGGGCGTGTACGGTCAGTAGGTTTGGGTAGTGGGCTCATTACTTTAACATATTTGCATACTATATTATACCTTGTGCATGTTGACAAACGAACTCTTAATCCATGGTACGGATTTACAAAACTGCTTTATAATTAGAATCGAATACTCAATCCACTGTGCGGATTTACAAACTTGCATTAAAACTGTTATGCATACCGAAAACCTGTGAACTCACCAACTATTCAATAGTTGACCCTCTCATTTACATGCTTTTCAGGAAATATCAAGTAAGGTTGAACTTTAAAAGGCACCACAAGTAGCGGCATCCAACGCCTTTTCCTTATCATGTCAATTTTTGTTTTTGGACAATTTGTATTTGAAACATGATGTACTTTTGTAAACTTTTGTGATATGATGATTGTGTGTTGTCTTCTACCTTACGCATTGAAACCTTGAACTGTGACATCCCGTACTTCCGCTTTAGTGGGGTGTGACATTTCAATACTGTTTTTTACCCTAGAATGAACAAAAACGATTGTGCTTGGAATCATAGGAATGATTTTGTTAAACGCGATGTTAATTTTCCAATTAAACTTTATTCCATTCAGCAATTGATTCAATTATCGCATGATTGTTTGTGTTGTTCTAGTTGTGGTTGGAATGACTTTGATGATATTAATAATAATGATTGGTTTGGGTCATATCATATATATATAATCATACTCCCAAAAGCAAACCCCGTAAAAACAAAAAGAAACACCATAAACAACGGGGTCCCCAATCAGAGGTCAAACCCAAACAAAAGAGGAAACCCAGTTCATACAGAGTTCCTTCTACTGATGGTAAACCTACACCCAAGAGGCAACCTGCTCCAAAACAAGTTCCTCCAAAAGGTGTAAACCCTACACCCAAGAGGCAATCTGTTTCAAAGCAAGTTCCTCCGAAAGGTGTCAAACCTAACCCTCCAGGACCCATGCAAATATGGGTACCTAAAGTCCGCTAAACTTGTTTTTGCAGGACGGTCATGTGTGGTACTTAGACTCTGGATGCTCCAAGCACATGACCGGAAGGAGGGAGCTTCTCACAAACTACAAAGAACAATATGGCGGAGACGTGAGATTTGGGAACAATGACAAGGCGCCGATTTTGGGCTACAGTGACATTGTCCAAGACAAGATCACTATCAAGAAGGTATCACACGTCGCGGGATTGGAACACAATCTGTTAAGTATCGGCCAATTCTGCGACAAAGATCTCGAGGTCCGATTCAAAGCCAAAAGGTGTAGAATCCTCAATGACGACGGAACGGGGCTACTGGTTGGAACGCGAAAGACCAGCCTCTACACCATCGACCTCGCAGCCCTGAAGACCGATAATCCAGTCTGCCTAATATCAAAGGCTAATTCCGAACAAGCTTGGATTTGGCATCGACGTCTATCGCACCTGAACTTGAAGAGTATCAACAAATTGGTGCTGGGCGGACATGTAAAAGGCATGCCCGATCTTTAATTCGTGAAGGATAGACAATGCGGGGCATGTGAAATGGGAAAGATGAAGCGAGCGACGCACAAGCCGAAGGCAGCTCCGAGCACGTCCCGGTCCCTCAAACTTATCCATATGGATTTGTGTGGACCGATGCGTGTTCAGAGCATCAACAAGCGTAAGTACGTTCTGGTAATGGTGGATGACTTCTCGCGCTACACATGGGTCAAGTTCCTACGTACGAAGGACGAAACTCCGGAGCTGATCATCAATCACTTGAAGACCATCCAACTGAACCTTCAAAGTCAGGTTCAGACCATCAGAAACGACAATGGGACAGAATTTAAGAATCAAACTGTGAACGACTACCTGACCTCTGTCGGCATTTCGCAAACCTTCTCGGCCGCACGCACTCCTCAACAAAACGGAGTGGTGGAAAGGCGCAACCGTACCGTGGTCGAAGCTGCTCGCACAATGCTTTCTCAGTCCAAACTGCCGCTATTTCTCTGGGCCGAAGCGGTGTCTACTGCTTGTTACACGCAAAACCGCTCTATTATCAACAAGCGGTTCAACAAGATGCCGTACGAGATCATGAACAACCGCGTTCCGAACATCAAGTATTTCCATGCGTTCGGATGCACGTGCTACGTCCTGAATGCTAAAGACGATCTCGGCAAATTCAGCCCAAAGGCGGACGAAGGAGTATTCATAGGATACTCCATGCAGGCTAAGGCGTATCGCGTTTACAACAAACAGACTAAAACCATTACCGAGAGTGTAAACGTGACATTCGACGAAGCCGCAGATTTGGCTTCTGAACACATCAGTTCAGAACCCGATTTAACTGGCGTGCTATCTTCCGAACTTCCACGTTCGGGATCTGCACAAGGTACAGTAAATCCGAATCATGCATCTACGTCGAATGCTGATCTTTCAGATTTAGATTTACTGTTTCAATATTTCTATGATGATGTGCTTAATATTTCTACTCCTCGTGTCTCAGCGCAACCAAGAATTGAAGCTGCTCAAATCGAGGATTTGGCAAATCTATCCGGTCCGCCGCCTTCGATCACTGTGGAGACACTGCAACCATAATCCTCAACGTCAACTGATAGTGTCGCCCCCCCGTAGAAACCTGTACTTAACTCGAAGATCGCTCCACAACATTCGTCATCCGCTACTATCAACGAGCAACCTCTGAATTCCTCGGAACCAGAAGTTGTTCAACCTTCGACGAATCCTCCCCCATCTCCTCCAAGAAACCAACCGGTGACACTTGAAGCGGTATAAGACCTTCCATCTGGTGACTACATGGATCCGGACGCCTCACATTCCACTCAGCAGCCTCTTCCACACACCACCAAATGGACGAGAGCTCATCCCCTACACCAAATCATCGGTGATCCCTCCACTCCAGTCCAAACGCGAGGCGCATCAGCCAATTTCGGCCTCTTCTCCGGCTTCTTGAGTAAGATCGAGCCTACAACCGTACGCGAGGCACTAGAAGATCCGGACTGGGTCATGTCCATGCAAGAAGAGTTCAACCAATTCGAGGCTCTCAAGGTATGGCGACTTGTCCCACGTCCAACCCACAAGACGGTGATCGACACTAAGTGGATCTTCAAGAACAAGAAGGACGAAGACGACATCATAGTACGTAACAAGGCGCGTCTCGTGACTAAGGGATACCGTCAGCAAGAAGGGATTGATTACGATGAGACATACGCTCCTGTGGTGAGGATTGAAGCTATACATATGTTCCTTGCATACGCCGCGCACAAGAATTTCACAGTCTTCCAAATGGATGTGAAGACCACATTCCTTAATGGGGAGCTCAAGGAAGAAGTGTACGTATCGCAACCGGACGGGTTCATGGACGAGAAGAAGCCTGACCATGTATACATCCTAGACAAAGCGCTCTACGGATTGAAGCAAGCTCAACGGGCATGTATGATACGTTAACCGCGTTTCTGATAAAATCAAAATTCACACGAGGTAAAATCGATTCAACTCTTTTTTATCAAAAACGAAAAAGGTCATATTGTATTAGTTCAGGTGTATGTCGATGACATCATTTTCGGTTATACTAATCCTCAGTATGCTAAGAACTTTGCCAAACTTATGGGTCAATTTTTTAAAATGAGTATGCTTTGTGAGATGAATTTCTTTCTCGGTCTTCAAGTTAAACAACTGTCGACCGGGATATTCATAAACCAGGCTAAGTACATCCGGGATATTCTTAAGAAATTCCAGATGGAACAGTCCTCACCGATGAAAACTCCCATGGCACTTGGTACAAAGTTACACGCCGATCCTAACAGAAAGGACGTGGATACTAAAACGTACCGGGAAATGATCGGTTCTTTGATGTACTTAACCGCTAGTAGACCGGACATCATGTTTTAAACTTTTCTATGCGCCCAGTTTCAGTCAAAACCGAAAGAGTCTCATTTAATAGTTGTCAAACGAATTCTTCGTTATTTACGTGGTACTGCTGATCTTGGCTTGTGGTACCCGAAAGAGACAGGTTTTGAGTTGTCTGCATACTCTGATGCGGACCATGCGGGCAGCATGATGGATCGGAGGAGCACATTAGGCCATGTGCAGTTCTTGGGCGATAGCTTGGTGAGTTGGGCATCCAAGAAGCAGCAGTGCATCTCTACGTCGACTGCCGAGGCGGAATACGTGGCCGCCGCGAGCTGCTGTTCACAAGTGACATGGATGTGCACGCAACTCAAGGACTACGGATTCACATATGTCAAGGTACCCATCTAGTGTGACTCGAAGAATGCAATTGCCATATCCAGCAATCCGGTCCAGCATACGAAGACAAAACACATAGATGTTCAGTACCACTTTATCAAGGATCACGTCGAAAGAGGTACAGTCGAACTCTATTTTGTAAATACAGAACATCAGATAGCAGACCTGTTTACAAAACCCCTGGTCAAAAATAGCTTTAATTATCTTGTGTCCAGGTTAGGTATGCTATATCTAACGACTTGATCTGATTGTGTGCCCGATACAAGTTCCATACATTTACGAGAAACTGTCTTCTCATCATCAGTTGTTCACACTCCTAATGATTGAGCATACACTTTCTCGCACCTGTACTCTACTTGTATCAGTTACACAGTTAGGTTGAGTCTCTGTATTTATTAGGTAGATTTCGTTTGTTTCCTTCTTTCTACGTGTGTTTCTTTTATTTCATACTGTCGTCTAGTTTAATTGGGTTTATATATGTGCTTTCACAAGTGTTCATGTGTTCAGGGGGAGCATGACCATCTCTCAGGTAAGTTATTCTACTGTTGAGGGGGAGTGTCACACACGTTTTTCTTTAACTGCCAGAAAAGTTTTTTGTGTGTGTGGGCATTCCCGAGTGCACTTCACATCACACTCCATGCACATTCTGAGGGGGAGTACTACCATTAGTGTTCATCATTTGAGGGGGAGAGTCTGTTAGTTCCAGATCCGTGCAACAATTATGAAATCGGTAATATAAACAATAAGAACAATGATTTCAACTGGTCATCCCTGTATTATGCTTTCAATGTAGAGAGAATTACAATACGAATGAGAGAAAGCAAATGAGACAACTAGCCTATTTTCTAAGGCTAAGCTAACTATTTATATGGCGGGCCCGTGGTTAACAAGCCCACGATCCGTTTACTAATAAGGCTCAAAATAAAGAATTACAGTTTAAACCCTGAACTTTAAATCAACATAAATTGACCCTAACAATCTCCCCCTTTGATTTGAAGTTCGAGTTCGCGCTCTAGCTCTCACCAGTTGTAGACATATCTTTTGCGAAGCGCGAAGTAAATCTCGAACCATCTGATAGTACGGCGGTAGTCGATGCGATCTTCAACCAATTCCAAGGCATTCCGAGCAGTTGTTTCATTCGGATTCGGAACATATGAGTACCTTGGATTTTCAGACTCGTGTGTAATGATCTATCGAAGAGCATCTCGAACTTTGAGGAGTGTGCCGTCGCAGAATCTGTCTACCTGACTGAAACGCAGAAACTTCTTTTCGTTCTGTTCGTTGTTGTAGACTATCCCAAATTTAGGTTCTAGAAGCAGAGAGTTCTCGGGATACATCTTCAACTCAGGAGCTTTCAGATTCGGCTTTATCAGATTTACCTTCTTCGCCCTGTTCTCGATAGCTATTTGAAAATTCGTTAGATATGACATCATAATGGTACGGACCAGGTATCGACGAACAACTTCGAGCGCCTTTGTAACTTCAAGTGGTCGGATGGTTCTTCTACGAAGGTCTTTCAGAATAGCTAGAAAGTCGAACGGTCGGAGGTGCTGGAAGTCGGCTTCAGAGAAATTCCATTCATTCCCATCTTTACGTCGGACAGTGAATACTGGGTAGACGATTTTCATGATGCGTCTTGAATGGATGTTAAGTACCTCTGTGATCTGATGCTTGGTTCTGACTTGGCTGACTGGAAGACACCGCTGCATTGTGCTGATATAACGCCTTTGGTATTCGGGGTTGAGGTTGTAAATACCAAGGCAAAAGTTCGTCTCGATCGGGCGAAGCTTGTGGACGAACAACTTCTTCAAAGATTCCTCCAGATGAGGGATAAGTACCATGATCTTCTCCCAATGAATTTGTTGCTGAGGAGGGGGAGGAAGATCAGAAGCTTTCGTTTGCAGAGGAGTTGTCGGAATATTGGCAGTAGTAGTTTCAGGTCTTGTTGAAGTTCATTGGGTTGAGCATAGTGAACGGGAGAAGTACCATAAAAATTCTGGAGCAGGAACTGATCATAGTCGATGTTGTCGTCTTCATCAGTAGGGAAAACCAAATTTACCTGGAGATTTACAGCACTGGGGGCTTTTTGATAGCATCTTCGGTCTCCGGGTTGGCTTCACAGTCTGGATCTATCATATCCAATAGAGGTCTGTCTGATGAGTCAAAGTCGATCAATCCCTGTGTTGAACCCTCGGGCTTTTCAACCGTTGGGTCTTCTTCATCTGATATATCCATATCAATCACCATTTCAGCTAAAGGTAACTCGGCTTCAGGATCTGTTCCGGTTGTAGTAGCCGTAGTTGAAGGTTCCGGTTGAACCACAGTTGTAATTTCAGCAGTGAGGATCTAGGCGGTCTTGTTTAGTCTTTGTCGTTTCTCCTCCTCACGGTGATCAGGATCATCTTGGTCATCGTGCTTACATTTCAGACCGCCTGCTTGACTCTTACAGGTTTCTTCTAGTGAGCGGACTCTCTCGGACAGCGTTGTGAGCGCTCTGTTGTAGTCCTTGAGAGTCGAGAGTCAATGCTATCCAGTCGAGAGGTAATTGATGTGGAAGGAGCAGTGACCTGTGTTTTCAGAACGGTGATCAGGTCTGCTTCGGGCGAGGCGTTGGAATCCTGGAGCAATTGGGCTAGAAGCATCGTCTTGAGAGTTTCCACCGAGTAGGTAGGTGGAGGAGCGGTTTCAGCTTCAACGATCTTCGCTTTGCCTTTGATTAATTTGGCGAGCTCGGCGGCGACATGCAGTTCCATTGCTTCACGGACAGCCTTGAGGGTGCTGTCCAGGGACCCTTGCGACACAAAGTGTGGGTGAGTAACTCCGGGTTCACTTAGATTACCCGTTGAGGCATCTACCGCGGGGGTAGAGCCACCTACATTCATAGTTGGCATATCGGTAGCTGTGGTAGGATTTCCCTCCGATCCTTGTGTTCCTCCTAGAGGTGAAGACACTACGGTGGTTCCGGTCGAGTCACGAAGATTCTCGACTTGGTGTTGCTCCTCTTGTGTCCTAGCCAAAGGGTTTTCAAAAGCAAATGGCTCTAGACTCGATTGTGCACGAAAAGAAGTCGCGACCGGGGGCTGATGGTCGCTTGTTTCAACACCAGCACTCTCCGAGTGAGAGGCCGGTGGAAGTTGTGCTATATCCCCGTGATGTACTGAAACATCCGTCTTTTGAGAGACGGATGAGTGGATAAGGGGGTCGTGCAATTGCTCCGTTGGGTCCACGGAGGCTTCTTCAATATCCCGTCCCAACGTATGAGACGGGATAGTAGATGTGGCTACCCGGATGTCACTCGGTTGGGGTCGCTCTGGAGCCTCGTTATCTTTATGGCTCAATCTTTTTGGTTCGCTTTCGACCTTAACTCCCTCCTTCTTACATGTTCTATGTCCCGGGGAAGGTCCCTCCGGCGTTGGCTGGACCATAGGATTCCCTAACTCTCGTCTATATGCTATCACAGGTAGGGGCTTCAGGCATATGCAAAGCACTGATATTATCCTGCTCCCCCTCAAAACATACATGGGGATTGACTTGCTTCCCCTCAGAGTGGGAGTGTTACTTACTTGGGAGTGATCAACACAAAAAACATTTAGACTTTTAAGAAAAACAAGGTGAAGCTTCCCCTCGGATTTTGTTGAGGTTGTTGATCCGCCATGGAATATCTGTAAAAGATCCAAAGTTAGTAAACAAGACGGATAAACAAGTTCCGGCGCGTACCTTTGCTGTAAATGGATCAATCTGAGACAGATTGAGGACTGGCAGTAGGAAAACAGGTACTGGATAGACGGAACAGGGGTGTCCGGACAACACACTGGAAGTGCAAAGCTTACCGGACAAACCCAACTATCCGGACAACGAAAGATTCCGGATGAATTGAATTTTTTCGGATAGGGACCCGGTCCGGAAACTCATCCGGACAGATTGGGTTTCCGGATACCTGTCCGGAAACTCTGGATTTTTAAAAAAACTTTTCATGTCCTTGTTGATTTTGCAGAAATAGGACTATGTGGATTTAAGAAACGAACCTTCTCTCGCTCCCCCTCAAATTGAGCGTGGGGATTACCTTGCTCCCCCTCGAATATTGCAAACTTGTGCAATGGAGAGTCCGACACACATAAAAAACTTTTGAACGTTTAAAGAAAAACACCGTGTCGCTCCCCCTCAACTGATGAACATCCAGTTGGATGCTCCCCCTCAGAATGTGCGCGTAGTGTGAAATGCACACGGGAGTATCCATACACACAAAAAAAAAACTTTTCAGCATTTAAAAGATTGTGTGTGACGCTCCCCCTCAATAGTAGAGTATACTTACCTGATGGTTGATCATGCTCCCCCTAAACACATGAGCGGTCGTGAAGTTACAGGTATAGATAAATCTCACGTCTTCGCAATATTGTTCCTTGTAGATCGTGAGCAGCTCCCTTCTTCCGGTCATGTGTGTGGAGCATCCAGAGTCTAAGAACCACACATGACCGTCCTGCAAAACAAGTTAAGCGGACCTTGGGTACCCAGATTTTCCTGGGTCCGGGAGGGTTAGGTTTGGCACCTCGAGGAAGAACTTGCTTTGACTCAGACTTCCCCTTATGTGCAGATTGTACACCGTTTGGAGTAACTGGTTTTGGCACATGTTGCCTTTTAGGTGTAGAATTTACACCTTTTGGAGGAACAAGTTTTGTAGTAGGTTGCCTCTTGGGTGCCGGTCTAACTCAGTAAAAGAAGCCCGTTTTGGAATGGGTTTGGTCTCCCGCTGTGGTTTAACCTCTGATTGGAAACCCCGTTGTTTATAGTATTTTCTTTTGTTATTACGGGGTTTGCGTTTGGGTGTCGATTTATACATGTGATATGACCCAAATCAATCATTGTTATGGATATCATCAAATTCATTCCAACCACAACTAGAACAACACAAACGATCGTGCGATAATTGAATCAATTGCTGAAAATTAATATCTCTTTTAACAAAATTATTCCTATGATTCCAAGCACAATCGTTTTTGTTCATTCTCGGGTAAAAGACAGTATTGAACGACTTTGATGCAGCACCCTCGATAGGTTCCTTCTTTAGCCACTTTGGTTTTTCTTGTTTAGCGCGACCGGTTTTATCCGAAACAACAGGGACAGTGCGGTCAGTGACTTTTGAAGGACCATGATTTTTGATAGGCAATCGCTCGGTCTTTTGCCTTGGCTGTGATTGGTTTTGAGAAACAGGTTTAGATTTGGCAATCTCAATCACAGCTGGGGCCTTAGTGGTAGAACAGGTACCCTTTAGAAAGTTGACCGGGCGATTGACTACTGGAGTCAAAAAATTAGTATGGCTCGGGAGAGGTTTGTCGAAAGGAAACGACTCAAACTCTCCATCAGAGTTACCTTCAGAGTTCATGAATGCTGAAAAATCGACATCCGGAATTACTGGACTTGGACCGGTCGAGGAAGGCGAGGAACACTTTGTGCTTGTGTGCTTTGGGGAACTTGGTGCCAAAGCTAAGAAAAAATCAGAGTTTAAGTTCCCTAAAACACTCTCGTCTTGAGAATCTTTACCATCTTGTGAAGTGGAAATTTTACCAATAAAAGCTTTACACGAAGACGTTTCAGATGAATTCGAGGAAGATTCAGGTGAAATCTGTTTTTCAGATTTGAGTTGGTCAATTTGCTCTTGGAGCTGACCATTTCTTGCATACTCCACCATCTTTTCTGTTGCCAAAGCAGCCAGTTTCGATGTGAGCATATTAATTTCACCTCGAAGGATTTCCTGTCCTTCATCAGACACAACTTCGGTTTTGACCGGTTGTAGATTCTCAAGTTTCTCAGAATTGAGTTTCTCAATCTCAGAGATTAGTGCATTCTTTTCGTTTTGAAAAATAGACCTTTCTTTCTCAAACGACTCCTCCAACTCGACAATCTTTGCGTCCAAGATGAGAGTGGGAACATAGAGTTTAAACTCGCCCGTCTCAGTCTTGGTTGCTGGTGCTTGGTCCTCATCCTTTTTGGAAGAATCTTTGGGCTTAGCAACCTTGTATAGGTCGAAGTAGTCATTTGAGAGATATTTTTTGTTCTTTTTATAGGAATTATTCAAAGGTTCATAACAAAACGGGAGCTGTATTCCTCGTTTGTGTGCACGCTTATATTCCTCGGTTTCCTCTTCCTTTTCAGGTTCAAGAGGACCAGTCCATTGAATGGCATATTCCAGATACTTTTTATCTAACCCAAAACAAGCAAAATCATACAAAGTGGGTGTACGCCATCTTCCCTTTTTCAAATAATGTGGGTTATCATATCCGATTCCCCAGGCTTTGTTAAAAAACGTGAACTCTTTGGGTTTATTCAAAAAAATGGTTTGATCAGTTTGACCCCTTTTGTGGAGTTTAGTTTCAAGATCAAGAATTTTGGCAACAAACTCCTTGTGCTGAATTTGAAGAGAAGAACATTGATAAACAATTTCTTCGTTCTCATTCCTGCACTGATCAAACTGAGACTGAAGATCAGATAACTTGGCCCTTAAGTCTTTAGGTGCTATTGATGATTTTTGCATTTTTCTTTTAAAATGGCATTTTCAGACTTGTATTTCTCAGTTATTTGCATTTGAACATTTAACTTTTCAGATAGTGATCTAATCTCAAGTAGTTGTTCATTACTGGTGGCCTTGTAGGAATCTATCCGTTCAGCAAGAGGTGTCATTCGTTCAGAAAGTTCTAAATAGATAGGTTTAAAACTTTCAACACAAATCTCCGACTTGGAAAAGGTTTTGATTTTAGAAAGAGAAAAGTCTTGAGCTTAGATGACTAAAACTTTCAACACAAATCTCCGACTTGGAAAAGGTTTTGATTTTAGAAAGAGAAAAGTTTGAAACTGAGCGAAAATATTTTTCTAAAAGGAATGGAGAACTTTCTTTGAAAATATCGGATCTGGAGAAAGAATTAGAAATTCTAAGCAAAGAGACTGAGAAAATGAAGGTTGAAGGCTTTAGAACTAAATGTTTGAAAGAAGATTTTACAAAAGAAAGAAAGATCTTTTAGACTGAGATTTCTAAACTTACACAAAGATTATCTGGATTAGCAACCGAGACTTTGAAGAAACAAAAGGTTTAAACTGATTCAAAGAATTTTGTCAAATCAAATGTTTTTTCAAAAGATCAGACTCGACCTTCCAATCTTTTCTATAATTCTCGTGTTGACAATAAAGATAATCCATCTTTCAAGAAAGTAAACATGGTTTGGAGAATTAAAGGATCCGCTCCTACTCCAAAGCCATCTGTCCCTGTTAAGAGTGAAAAGAACAACACAACTTTCCACGCTAAACCTTTTGTGAAAACTGATCGAGTTTACTCTGTCTATAAACTGATCAGCTTATCAACACAGAAGTTGTGTTGCTCTTATTGTGGAACAAGTGAGTTTGTAAGGAAAGACCATGCGAAGTATTGGTGTGGTACTTATAGTATCCCTGGTCCTCATAGGGCATCTAACCGACAAGGTCCATCCCAAGATGGATACCAAAATCCCTCTAATCTGTTTTGCAGGAACGTCATGTGCATTTAAATTAGAAGATTCTTTTCACTTGACGAGCATTCAAAGGTTAGGCCACTTTTGAGGGGGGGGGGGGGGGGTACTATCGTATGCAAGGTATGTGAACTATAACTGAATTCAAAAACCATGGCAATTCATTCTGAATAACTTACTTGCGTTTGTTATTTTCTAAAGTTTAACTTCCATGATTGCCATGATCAAAGCTTTCTTGACTTAGTTATTTCCATGTCTCAAATGTTTGCCGAATGTTTGATGGAAATACACTCGTTTTGAATTCCACTTTGTGTTCACCGTTCATCATTTCATATTAATGATTCAATTCTTATCTGATATAATAATTGTGACTTGTTCTTCACAATTAAACTTTCTAATCATTGATTGATTTTTTGAACATACTGTGCTTACTGAGTCATTTTGTTTTGCGCTTGATTTTGGTTCTTGAAATTCTGGTATTTCATCTTAATGACTTCTGAATAATTCAGTTCAGAACTCGTTTTTAAATGTTATGACTTCTGATCACCTCAGATCAGGACTCGTTCTTAAGAGTTTTGACTTCTAAACATTTCAGTTTAGAACTCGTATTTCACTGTTTCCTTAAATGCTTTACTCGATGCATGAAAGGAGTGTTAGGACTTACATTGTTTCTATGGTCAATCCAGAACCGGAAGGACCTACCCAAGAAACACATCCCTTATAGAGTACAGTGAGGGGTCTAGATGATAGATGAGTTTGGAGAGAAAAGAATATGGTGAGGATGTGACAGGACTTAAAAGAAATATTGGTCCTTACCAAACCGAGTCAGTTATCCGGGTAACCACACAATCTATTCATTCTCGTTTCTTTGGAGATGAATATTGAAACAGACATGGACCCAGTGTCGATAACTCGTGTCACCCCACCCAGCTACTCAAGTATCTCACAACAGATGCTTGATTCACATATTCACGGAGAATTAGCACATAATCTATCTATTCCTCACTCGGAGGTCTTAGATATTGAAACAGGAAGACATCAGCTCCGGTCTCCGAACTTCATATTCTAATCACTTTGTCAATTGATTTTAACTTGTGTCTAGGTTAAGTCAATATTTGAGCCCAACAGATTTATCTTATTTCTTTCACACATGCACGAGTCTTTGTGACTCCAATTGCATATCTTTGTGATATTGCCGGAACAGTTTGAGAAGTAATTTTCTAAAATTTTAGTTTAGTGATAACTGGAAGTCCTAACAGAGATACCCCGATGCCAACTCTGAACATAGGCCACACAATTTTCTTAATTGTTGTGACAACAGTTACTAACGTGTTTCTGTGTTAGCTTTTTACCCCATTCTGGTTACTTAACGTTTGATCTGATTTTTTGCTACTCGTTACTATTGTCTTTGATCGTGCATGATACTCCGGATGCTCCTACTCATCATGAGGGGGAGAAAGGGTACAGATTCAAAGACACCGAATATCAAGTTGAGGGGGAGTTAGCAAAAGCCGAGGGGGAGTAAAGAAGTCCCCAATGCAAAAGCCGAGGGGGAGTAAAGAAGTCCCCATGCAAGAGCCGAGGGGGAGTAACTGTTGACCGAGCCGAATGTTTCGAATGTTTAATCTGTTCCGAGATCCAAAGATTTCAAAGTGCATACAAGTGATCAAAGTGCTTACAAGGGGTCAACTCTTCTCATCGTTGGTGTTCCCTACAATTCAGTATTTCCTCCTTCAAGCATACTGGTTCAACAAGTTCTTTTAAAGCTGAATTCAAATTCAAGAGCTTTATTCAAGGGGGAGCGTAAGCGACATCAATGCGTTTCAAAGATTCAAGAAGGAGAGAAGATCAAGATCTGAAGATTTGAAGACCGATTTTTATTTATATATCTTTAGGGGGAGATTGTTAGGACCATAAATGTCCTATATATTAGAAAGATCTATAAATAATTATATAGTGATTAATTAGTTTAATTAATCTTCTTGTAAAAGCCTTTAACGATGAATGGGCTTAGTTTATTGCTTAATGGGCTTAGGCCTTGTATTTCTAAAGGCCTAAGTATATAAGGTTAGTTAACCTTAGAATTAGGTTAGACGATTCATTATCATTCATGAGATCTTAATTGTTTAGAGAGAGATAGTTAGGATTTTCATTCTAACCTTTGTAACTATCTTGATTTATGAATACGAGAGGGATGACAAGTTGAAATCATTATCTGTTCTTGTTATTTCTCATTGAATCGTTGTTACCTGATCAATCTAGGACTAACAACGTCACATTTTTCTTCTAAAACGTATAAAAGTTTTTTTTGACGTCTTCCAAAGCACTCACATTCTTGTTCCAAGGGGGGGCAGGGTAATCCCCATACAAAGGTCGAGGGGGAGTGGGAAAATTTCCTAAGAGAGGGTACAATTTTTCAAACTTTTGGCTTTTGGGAACTTACCCGGTAACCATAGTTACCGGGTACACTTACCAGACCGGGTAAGTTACCGGGTCATCTACCCGGTAAGGTCTACCTATATATAAGCATCCGGTCACTTTGAACTTCATTATATCCGGGAACTCCCCAAAACCTCTCTAAACTCTCTCGCGACTCATCTCACTCGGAAACCCCCATCGTTGCTCAGATTTCTCGATTCCTCACTCGACAATCAAAGGTACGCCTCACCATCACATACTAATGGTCCTTTGATCACTGTCTCGCACATCCAACCACGAATCATTGGTGCATCGATCGAATCTGTGTCCGAAATGGGTTACCGAAACCCTATTCATGTGTCGACTCATTTTCAGATCGATTTGGATGCTATAAAACATGGTAGTGTCATGTATTTGCATTTCACACAATCTAAACCATCTAGATCTCAGATTAGTGAATGTTTTGGTTAGATTCGAGTACCCCCGTACCACATCCGGTAACCCTAGATTACTCGGTAACATTCATGTTACCCGGTAACTAGCTTGTTACCCAGACACCTTCATACTATCCGGTAAGTGCCAATTTTCTGAGACCCGGACACCTTGATCCCCGGTAACACATGTCGTCCGGATACCTTTGTATCCGGTAAGTTCGACATCCGGTAAGCTCAAGATCCGGTAACCTGTTTGAATCCGGTATGTCATTTCAATCTGGTAACCTTATTGATCCGGTAACCTTATTGATCCGGTAATCTTCTTGATCCGGTAACCATCTTTGTCCGATAACCATAATGTACCCGGTAACTCCTATACTACCCGGTAACCCCTATCTGTCCGGATACCCTCTTTATCCGGACACTGCTCGAGTCCAATATCTTTGCATTTTTCTCACATTGGCAATCCCAATGTCCTGCTTTTACAGCCAGTCCTCAATCAACCGCTGATTGAGCCATTCAAATGCTAAAGGTACGCTTTGAAGGTGATGTTATTCGGTCCACAATCTAACACTATACTTTTAAGGTATTATACATGGCGGAACAACAAGAGCAACCACATCAGAACGTTCCTCCTCCCGAGGACATTATAGACGACGAGGCCGACAATGCCTTGATTTCAGATGATCATGGCATTGAGATCAATCCGAAAAACCACCATCTTGACGCGGCTGCCTTCCGACCCGATCACCTAGTGGTCGTCGATATAATGCTCGGCCACTGTTTGGGTAAAAATTCACCAGTCTCGACCACGACCAAGGTAAGGAAAACCTTTATTACACTTTTTCATAGCAAGGTAAGTTCATAGTACTTTATTCCCTGATTAAAGTTGAAATCGAAAGTTATTTACCTCACGACACTCGACCGCGATGTCACATAGTACACACGCCCGTCGCGTGGAACCTTGCGACCTCGACCGACTAACATATGGCATTACCGTTACGCTTTTTCAGTGATTAGTGCAGGAATCAATGTCATTGATGACCAACGGCTATAACCGACGAAGGCCATTAACAGCTGTAAAGACGACGTCCGTTACATCTGTTACACAAGGCATTTAAGAAGTCAATTAATGCACCTGAAGGCTATAAAAGCGAAATCTCAATCAAACATCTGATATCACAACACACATCATCTGAGAACAACTGAACTCACAAGAATTCTTGAAGCAAAGAACTCTCTCTCGAAGAATCGCTCTCGACGCACGACTTATACGCACGATACATAGTCTTTACACACGACGCACTAGTTTCCACGCACGATTCACTTGTTGTTTTACATTTCAAGTCTTTACTTCATTTGTATTGTAATCATTGTACTTCGACACCCGAAACATAAGGATATCACCACTGTTTGGCGATCATAGTGCAGCGACGACTTCCACAGTCGTCCGCAGGTTTTTTCCTTGTTGAGGTTTTTCCCGCGTCACCAAAATCTATGTCTCATTTACATTTTCCGTCTTTGTCGTACGCTTTGTCGAAAGATTCCCTTCTTTAGTTGTTAAATTCCACAATCAACCTTAAGTTATCCTTTTGGACGATTTTTGGCATTAACAGCCACCCACTTCGCCGAGCACTGACCGCGACAACAAACGTACCGCTCATATATTTACACCAAGTTTGGCACACGGCAATGGTGGTCACCATCAACAACATCCCGACCACCACTGCCAACATCGACCACTACCCATTCACACTCACATTGGAGTCCTTCTGACGACTCTTATCACCCCCATAACCGAATGCCGGAGGCCATGCCGCGTACGCACCTGCTATCGATGACGTCACACTCTGTGCTGAGGTTTGTGCACTTGGATATCGTCACGACCTCGACCACCCGTCCACATTCACAAGGAAATACATCGCCCCGGTCTGGTACACTCTATTTTCCATCCTAAACCGGTGTCTATCCTCCCGATGGAAGGGGATAGGCCAATGCACTGTCGACTTCCTACGTCTATTTCACGCGGTGTGCTACAATCGGCACATAGACTATGCAGCAGTCATTTGGCGTGAATTAGTGCAAGCAATCCGACAGACCGGCAACTCTAAGAAGAAGTTACTGTCGTTCTCACGTTTCTTTGCTCTGGCCGTTCGACAACACATGGATGCGAACCCACTAATCTCATGACGAATCAACCATCCGGTATGTCCTCATCACAATTTACAATACTTGGTGATTCGTAACCCACCGAATACCCCATCCATGCCTATACCTGAACACTTACTAGCACATGCGGATCCTAATGCACCGGATGTGATAGAATATAGGCGAGCGTTAGGAAATCCCATGGTCCAGCCAGCGCCGGAGGGACCTCCCTCGGGACATAGAACTGAGGGACGTGAGGGTCCAAGGACTAGAGGTGGTAGAGTCCGGGCAGCTGGGGCTCCTGGACAGGGTGTGTTGAGAGTACGCGTGAGGGGAACAGGCGTGGGCGGTGCATTGGATCAGCAAGCCAGTACTACCCAAGCTGGACCAAGCCAACAACCAATTCCCATCACCCGAACCACGGCCGAAGCCGGACCGTTGACTAGATTACACGAGGTCCAGGTCGTCACTGAAACCGAACGCCCAATGCTCCACCGTGACACGGAAGCATACATCTCTGATCCTCCCTCACCGACCAGACAGGTTGAGGATGTGGAATCTGACTCCACCGAATCCGATACGGACCGCACTATCCAGGAAACATTAATCCCTACCCGTATCGGACCCAACCCAGATTTTACCGAAGGAATCCCTTCTGACTCACCTACACCCCCACTCATCCCTACTACCTAGTCTGATACGGGAGATACAAGGAGAGAGGAGGGAGTATTAGTTGAACAATTAGAACATGTGAGACGGAGGGAATTGAGGTCGAAAGCGAACCAAGAACGATTAAGCCGTAAAGATAAACAGGCTTCTGAGCGACCCCAAACCAACGTCATCCAGGTAGCCATATCTGCTGTCTCGTCTCATTCGTTGGGACGGGGTATTGAAGAAGCCGCCGTGGACCTAGCAGCGTACTTGCACAACCCCCCAAGCCATTCATCCGTCTCTCAAAAGACGGATGTTTCAACTTCACACGGGGAATTAGCACAACTTCTACCGATCTCTCACTCGGAGAGTATTGGTATTGAAACAAGAGACCAGCAACCCCCGGTCTCGCCTTCTTTCAATGCACCATCGAGTCTAGAGCCACTTGAAATAGAACATTCTTCGGCTAGGACACAAGATGATATTCCACAAATCGAGGCTCTTCGTGACCCGATCGGAACTTCTGTGGCGTCTCTGCTCTCGGGCGGAACTCAAGGATCGGAAGGAAATCCTACCACGACCACATCATCGCCAACCGTGAATGTAGGTGACTCTGCCTCTAAGGTAGATGCCTCAACGTGTAATCTAAGTGATCCCGATGTTACTTTACCCGACTTTGTGTCACAGGGATCTCTGGACAACACCCTAAAGGCTGTCCGCGAGGCAATGAAGCAGCACCTCACCGCAGAGCTCGATAAACTAAAAAGCCTGATCAAAGGAAAAGAGAAGATAGTCGAAGCTGAAACCGCACCAACACCTCCACCGGCTCCCGTTCAGCCAAGTTACTCGGTGTACACTTTGAAGACTATGCTCTTAGCTCAGCTGCTCCAGCAATCCGAAACCAATGCCTCTACCGAAGCAGACCTGATCTCAGTTCTCAGATCCCAGGTATCTGCTCCTTCGTCATCCATCACTACAAGAATGGATCAGCTTGACAGGACTCTCAAGGACGTTCAACAAGCGCTCAAAACGCTGTCTGAGAGAGTCGCCTCCATGGAAGAAACCTGCAAGAGTCAAGCAGGCGGTCTAAAGCGAAGACACGATGATCAGGATGATCCTGATCACCGTGAGGGGGAGAATAAAAGACTAAGATTATCCGAGACTGCCCAGATCCTCACTAAAACTACTGTGGTTCAACCGCAACCGTCAACTACAACTGAAGAACAACCTGAAGCCCAGTTGAGCTTAGTCGAGATGGTAATAGACATGGACATCTCTGACGATGAAGACCCGACGGTTGAAAAGCCTGAGGGAGCAACACAGGAACTGGTCACATATGATGCATCAAATAGGCCCAAACTACAACTGATAGATCCAACTTCCCAGATCGACCCGGAGACCGAAAATGCATGGTATGAAAAAGCCGCCAGTGCTATAAATCTCCAGGTAAACCTGATCTTTCCTACTGATGAAGACGACAATGTTGATTACGACCAGTTTCTGCTGCAAAACCTATATGGTACACCCGTTCACTCTGCTCAAGCCGTCGAGACTTCTACAAGACCCGAAACGACAACTGCTGAAAATCCGACATCTCCTCAACAACCAACAGCTTCAGATCATCCTCTTCAACAGCAACAAATCCGATGGGAAAAAATCATGATCTTCATTCCGCACCTGGAGGAATCTCTGAAGAAGCTGTATGTTCACAGGGTACGCCCTATCGAGCCGACATTTTGCCTTGGGATTTCTCACTTCGACAAAGAATACCAAGGTCAGTACATAAATGCCATGAAGCGGTGTCTGCCAGTTAGCCAAGTCCGAACCAAGGACAAGATCACTGAAGTGCTAAACATCCAAACCAGCCAAATCCTTAGAGTCATGTTTCCAGTTTTCACTGTTCGACGAGAAGACGGTAATGCATGGAAATTTTCTGAAGCAAACTTTAAGAACCTTTTACCGTTCGACTTACTTGCTTTACAAAAAGATCTCCGAACCAGAACCATCCGACCTCTTCAAGTGACAAAGGCGCTCGAAGTTGTTCGTCGATTCCTGATTCACTCTATTATGATGTCTTACCTCACAGACTTCCAAATGGGAATCGAAAACAGAGCAAAGAAGGTAAACCTGTTGAAACCTAATCTGAAGGCACCCGAGCTGAAGACGTATCCCGAGAACGCACTGCTTCTAGAACCAGAATTTGGGATTGTATACCTCAACGAACAGAAAGAAAAGTGGTTTCTCCGCTTCAGCCAGGTCGACAGATTCTGCGATGGTACACTCTTCAAAGTCCAAACTGCTCTTCGTAAAATTATCACTTTCGAATACGAAAATCGAAAGCTTTCGTATGTTCCCAACTCGAATGAGACTACCGTACGAAAAGCTTTAGAAGTGATAGAAGATCGCATCGACTACCGTCGAGCCATCAGAACGTTCGAGATACACTTTGCGCTCCGAAAGAGATATGTCGAGAACTGGCGCGAACTCGAACTTCAATTCAAAGGGGGGGATTGTTAGGGTCAATTTTATGTTGAATAGAAGTTCAAGGGCTGTATTGCAATTCTTTATTTTGAGCCTTTATTATGAACGGGCCGTGGGCTTGTTACCACGGGCCCAGCATATAAAATGTATTGTTTAGCCTTAGTTTTAGGCTAGTTGTCTATTTTCACTTTCCTAAGCTTATTGTAATTCTCTCTCAATATTTTAAGTAAAGTGGATGACCAGTTGAAATCATACTGACCTGTTTCTTATCTATTGATTTCTATTAACTGTTGCACGAATCTGGAACTCACAGAGATATCTCAAATTCAACCACAATTCACCAATACTTCAATAATTAACTCTCGTGATGGCACTTCAATTCCTTTTGGTTCTTCTTTTAATATATATATGATCATCCAAATTATATAACCTTATAACTCAAACGCCAGGAGTTGACATAAATTGCATCTTATCAATCCTTTTTATACAAACCACTCTACTCCAACACTTCAACCTCTCACCAATGTGGGATTATCTCAAATTCAACCACAATTCACCAGTAGCTCAATACTTAACTCTCATGATGCCACCTCAATTTCTTTTGGTTCTTCTTTTAATATATATATATATATATATTTATTGATTGATTGATCGATATATTGATGATTGATTTTTTCTATACATACATCATTTTTCAAATCTTACAACTTTTTACCAATTTACAATATCTAAAATTCAACCACAATTAACTTTAATTGTTTTCTTACAATAAGATTTGTTTTGCAAAAATATGGTCATCCAAATAAGATAACCATATAACTCAAACCCCATGACTTGACACAAATTGCATCCTATCAATCCTTTTTATACATACCACTCTACTCCGACATTTCAACCTCTCACCAATGTGGGATATCTCAAATTCAACCACAATTCACCAATGCCTCAATACTCAACTCTCATGATGCTACCTCAATTCCTTTAGTTTTTTTGATATATATATATATATTGATTGATTGATATTGATTTTTACCAATGTGCAATATCTAAACTCAACCACAACTAACTTTAATTTTTCATATTTTTTTATAATAAGATTTGTTTTTCAAAAACAAGGTCATCCAAGTAAGATAACCTTATAACTCAAACCCCATGAGTTGACACATATGACATCCTATCATTCCTTTTTATACATACCACTCTACTCCAAACTTTTCAACCTCTCACCAATGTGGGATATCTCAAATTCAACCACAATTCACCAATACCTCAATACTCAACTCTCATGATGCCACCTCAATTCATTTTGGTTCTTCTTTTAATATATATATATATTGATAGATTGATTGACCACAACGAAATTTTTTTAACAGTTTATTACATAAATTGAACTTTTTTTTGAAAAAAAATGTTTACTAATGTGGGCCAAAGCTGTGACTTGTGGGATAGCCAAAACACACCACAATTCATATTTCATTCTTTCAAACTATTTTTTTCTCACCAATGTGGGATAGCCAAAACACACCACAATTCATAATTTGATGTATATAAACAAAGCTTTTTTGCAAACAAAGTTTTTTTTGCCAACAAAAGTGTTAGCTCCAGTCCTCTGTTTATAGAAGTATTGAAAAATAGGCTAAGTATAGAAGTCTTCGACAGAGGCTCTGCCGAGTAACCGAGAAGACCAAAGCATAGAAGTCTTCGACAGAGGCTCTGCCGAGTAACCGAGAAGACCGAAGATAATCAGAAGACTCTTCTCTGCGGACAAGGCCACAAAACCTCTGTCATATTTGACAGAACCTCTGTGGTAAGAAGACAAAAGATCTATACAAGGACAATCGTACTTCACACGATTTCTGCCATTCGAAGGTTCTGAAGATCACTCGTACAAAGGCGTGACCTGACAACTCCACGTGTCAAACTCTGATAGGTTTCAACCTAAAGCAGAATACAAAGCATTTAATGAACGTTGTATCTGCAACAGTTCCAGAATAGTGTTTTGTACCTTCCAACAACTATTCCAAGCAGTGTCTTAGTACCTACCATCCTTAGTATCTAGATCTTGTCCCCTTTAGAAGTAGTGTAAATAGAAGGTTCATGTGAGCTCTTCTATTAAGCTTTAGCACGACACACACACACACACACCTTTAGAGCAGATTCTTATCAAACCTTTCGGTGTTATTGGTGTTCTTATTATATCAAATACAGTGAATTATTGAGCTATTTATCTGTGTTATTTACACTTCATATATTTGATATTGTGTGTTATTCTACCTCATTATATCTGTTAGTTCGTTAAAACGCTTCCGCATTACATATTGTTTGAACTAATTAGATAGAATCATCATTGTTAAGCAAAACAGGAACCAACAATTGGTATCAGAGCTATTCTTGATTTTCTATATCAAGAGATCCTCACTTACAATGATTTTTGGTAGAAACTTGGACTTTTAACCTATCTTTCATATATTTCAAAACAACATATGTTTTTCTGCCATTCTCGACCTGTTTCGACTTTGGTAAACTTACAGAATCTGTTTCTTCGGTTAAATCTCCATTTTAGTGCATTGTTCAAAGGTTTAGAGCTTATAAAAACCATTAGAAACATCCACTTCATTCTCTGAAGGTTTACTGTTCATACCCTATTGTCTTGATTTCTCAAACCCTTTTCAAAATGACAAACACAAACAACTTCTTCACCGCTGGTTCTTTAACCAAGCCACCTACACTACTCAGAGATGAGTACCCTCAATGGAAGATACGAATGATTCACTTCTTCGAGGGTACTGACAAAGAACTCATCTACTATATCAACAATCCTCCTTTCGTACCAATGATCACAACACCCCGTGTACCTGCCACAGACGACACTCCTGAAATACCTGAGCACACGAAACCAAAGACCTTCAAGTGGTCAGATTCTGATTGGGCAAAATATGAAGTTGCTCAGAAGACTAAGAGACTTCTGATAATGGCCATACCCAATGACCTTTTCCAATCCTTAGATGCGTGTGAATCTGCATACGATCTGTGGAAGGAACTGGAAAAACAACTGGAGGGTGGGGCCAAAACTCAGAAGAACCGCAGAGCCCAATGCATCAACGAGTACTACGCATTCAAAGCCCTGCCGACAGAACCTCTGTAGACAACATATGATCAGTTAAACTCTCTAATCAACAAGTGCAAGAAGTTCGGAATCCACAGAACTTCCGAGGAAAACAATGTCATGTTTCTAAAGAGTCTCAATGATGAATGTCTCCAGTTGTCTATGTCTCTGCAAACAAATCAAGACTTAGACTCCTGGACTCTGTCAGATCTCTATGGAACGTTGGCAGCTCAAGAGCCTCAGATTGCACAAGCAAAAATTTAAATCAGTGCACCTCTTGCGCTGGTTGGTAAGGCTACAGAAGATAAAGAGAAACCGAAAAAGGAGAAAGTTGTGGAAGAAAAGAAGAAGAAGAAGATCTTGATCGTTGATAGTGAAGATGAGGAGGTGGTGGAAGAAGAAGAGACAACAATGGCCTCTATTGCTAAATCGTTAGCCCTTTTGACAAGGGAAGTCAGCAGAGGTTACCAGAAGAAGTCTGGTAATAAACGCTATGGGAGAGATGATCGAGGAAGAGAAGGGTCAAATGAAAGGAACGACAGAGGTAGCGACCAACAGAGGTCGACTGACAGAGGTGGTGACCGACAGAGGTCAGACAATAAAGTTGGCAACACTCCACAGAACCAAGTATGTTACAACTGTGGTAAGCCAGGCCACTACGCCAATGAATGCAGAACTGAAAGAGGTGGTGACCGACAGAGGTTAGACGACAGAGTTGGCAACGATTCCCAGAACCAAGGATGTTTTAACTGTGGCAAGCCAGGCCATTATGCCGCTGACTGCAGGAGCAAACCAAACCGCCCACAGAGGGAATCTGCTTACTATAAAAAGAAAGCAGAGTTTTATGCTCAGAAGTCGCTAATGGTGAATCAGGAGAACTGGCTGTCAGACGAATCATCTGATGAAGGCGACAAAAACGCCTCGTTCTGTGGAATGGCAGAGGTTAGCTCATCCGACTCCGATAGTGAGGTATCCACTTCTGACTCTAACTCTAGTCAAGGAGAAACTGATTTGCTCAAACTAAACATTGAATACACAGAACTTAAAAAGACCTGTGAAAGTATTCAAAAGAAGCTCACCTTCTTTGAGAGAGAAGCTAGACTTCTCACTCAAGAAAAGGCTAAAATCTTTCAAGAAAAGGAAGAAATTGAAACAAATTAGAACAAACACATAAATCCTTTGAAAGAAAAGATTTTTGAACTTAACTCTGCATTAAAAACAAAATCTAAAGAACTAGTGGACGTTGAGACCGACAGAATGAACATTCTAGCTCTAAAACATTATTTTCAAAAGGAAAGAGAAGTCCTCTGTCAAGATTTACTCCGAAGAGATTTGTTAATAAAGAAATATCAAGATGCACAGAAGGTGTACGAGAAAATTAATACACAAATAGGGAGACGGGGAATTGGCTTCTGTGATATAGATCCATATACTGGAAACAAAAGAAACAAGTCTCTGTCCTCTCTATTTCATATTGGAAGTACAAGAAAACATGGTTTTCCAAATTTACTCTCTGTAAGCAAAAGGCGAAAAGTCTCTGGTGAACCTCACAGAAGGAAACCTCTGAAGATGGTGAGTGTGTGGTTTGAAAACACATATCTACCATCATCAGCCTTTGTCAAAAGAGCGTCCAAACCTAAGAAATATCTGAAAACACAAGATCAGACAGGAATCTTTAAGTTTGGTAAACCTGAGACTCAATCACAGGTTGCCTTTGTCTGCACTATAGATTCTGAAAAGAAACTATCGACAGAGGCACCTGAGTTCTTAGCTGCTTCAACAGAAGAAAAACTGACTCATATTTCTGAAAAAGAATTATTGGAAATCGGTGAAAACAACTTTTATGAATGCCTCAGTACTTTCAATAATAGTCAAAATCTTTTTGATGAAACCTTAATGGATACTTCTGTTGACTTGGAAAATAATGAAAGCAAGTATGACACATGCTCTGAAAATCCAGCCTCTGTCGAAAGAGAACTAAGTGACTCAACCTCTGTATATGAGGATGATTCATCCTCTGACGAATCTGAGACTGACTCTAAGTCAGAGATAGGACCTTGTGACACAGAGGATTTTAAACTACCCTCTGGAGTTCTTAACAGAACTATTCCTCCCAAGGAGAAAATCACAAGAATTCATATATGTCCAGATTTTTTGGACATGTGTATACAAGCCAAAACATCTCTTGAGCTTAAGAAAATTAAACAACAAAAAGAAATGTCCTCTCAAAATCCAACCAGTTCAAAGTTTTCAAAACCCTCAAAGCCTATTAAAGAACAACTAACATGGCAACAGAAGGGTAAGTGGATTGGCAATAACAAAACTTTTTCTTCTGTGACAGTGAAACCATCAGAAGTTCACCACATAAGGGGTCAACAGAAGGCTACTCTCAATAGAGGATTTTGCAAACAACAAACTAGCCTACATAGGTCTTCTTGTAATAGGAAGTCAAATGTTAGGATAGAATGTAATGCCTCTGTGCCCCCATTTAATGTTTTCAATGAAAAGTTCAAGCAAATCTCTTCGCACATTCATTTTTGTAAATGCTTTGACCTCATGCATTAATTAAACCAACACTTCTCAAGTCCACACTGTTTTCTCTCTGTACCCAAAAAGAATGCTAAATTCAAGGGTAAGAAGAAACAAAATGGTTCTTCAAAAGAAGCTAAATCCAAACCCAAGAATGCTAAGGCAAACTTGAAGACCCCTAACAAATCTGGACCCATTTGGATATGGGTACCTAAAACTCTCTGATTGTCTTACAGAAGCAGTATGTGCCGATCTGGTATCTAGACTCCGGATGCTCGCGGCACATGACTGGCGACAGAGGTCTACTATCTACATACAAAGAAAAACACGATGGTGGATCTGTAACCTTTGGAGACAACAAAAAGGGGTACATTAAAGGCTACAAAGTCATCAAGAAGGAGAACATATCCGTATGCAAAGTTGCATATGTGGATGGCCTTAAACACAATCTTCTCAGTGTTAGCCAACTCTGCGATACGGGTTTCGACGTGATGTTCAAAAGAACATTCTGCTCTCTACAAGGTGAGGACACATGAGTCGAACTTCTGCGAGCCAAACAAAGTGGTGATTTATACCTCATGAACTTCAGTGCCAAGAACAAGGAAGACAAGCTCTGCCTTGTTGCCTGTAAAAGCGAAGAAGCCTGGTTATGGCATAACAGGTTCTGTCATTTAAACTTTCATACTCTAGATAAGCTTGTTAAACTTGATTTAGTTAAAGTTCTACCAAATGTCAAGTTTAATAAAGATCATTTGTGCTCTGCCTGCGAAATGGGAAAACTCAAAAGAGCTTCCCATAAAGGCAAAACTGATATATCTTGCACTAAGCCTCTGTACATGATTCATGTCGACCTCTGCGGTCCCATTGCTACACAGAGCCTAGGTGGCAAGAAATATATACTTGTTTTGATCGATGAATACTCAAGATTTACATGGGATGAATTTCTCAGAAAGAAATCAGATGTTCCAAACATTTTTATAAATTTAATGAAAAGAATCCAAGTTCTGTATGAGTGCAGGATTCAGAAACTAAGAAGCGACAATGGCACAGAGTTCAAAAACTCCGTCATTGAAACCTATCTTACAGAAGAAGGCATATCACAGAACTTCTCTGCTGCACGCTGTTAATGCCAAAAATCGCACCAAAGGGACAACTTAAGGTCGATGTGGACTTAAACAACTAAAGAAATAATCTTTCGACGAGGCGTGCGACGATAAATAAAATAAAGAAACAAGGGATTTGATGACGCAGGAAAAACCTCAATCGAGGAAAAAACCTGCGGACGACAGTGGGTGTCGTCGCTATACTATGGTCGCCAATCAGGGGCGATGTCCTTGGATACTGGTGTCGATCGTATAGTGATTACAATACAAATGAATAAAATGCTTCGAAATGTAAAGTACAAGTGTTTGAATGTAAAAATAGGTGTTTGTCGTGTACGAAACAAAGTGTGAACTGCTGGTCGAGGGCTGTTGTCGTGCGTCGAGAGCGATACTTAGAATAATGGTTCTTCACTTCAGGTGTTCTTGAATATTGCTTCAGTTGTTAATCGCCGGATATTCGATGTGTTGAAATGTTGATTGAGCTTGATATTTATAGTCTTCGCGTCCTTAGCTTCATCCATGAATGCTCTTTTAATGGCCTTAACGGATGGAAACGGTCGCTGGAATAATGATCTTCGTTCGTTACGGTCGCCGGCTGTTTAATGATTGTGTCGGTTATAGTCGTTGCTCCTTAATGACTTTTACTCCTGCATTAAACACTTAATAAACGGTCATGGTTAACGTTAGCTTTGGTCGAAGTCGCACGTCCTTATATAATAGTCGTGCGGATCGGGCGACGCTATGGTCGAGCGTCGTAAGGAACTCTCGACTTACCTTTTATGAGGGATGACGATGGTGTTCTGGGTCTTTGTCGAGGCCTTATCTTAATACAAGATATAGTCCTTAATCATACGTCTTACCTGTTCTGGTCGCGGTCGAGCGACGTGATTTTTTGCCCAAACAGTTGGCCCCTAAAATTTGAAAATTGAATGTCAAATTTAATTTTTAAATTTTGCTTGTCGAACGCTTAGACTTGTGACCTGGGTTTAGGGACTTACCTGGTTGTCGTGGAACTAGACCGGTTCTCCTTTAACTGAACGAGAAGTTGAAAAGTTGTGACGTCATATTGACGCGCGATGATGCTTACCAGCTGTCGAAGACAAGTGTCGAAGATCCGGGCGGATATACGAAAGGACATAGACGCGTGTCGATCATCAAAGAAGGTGACGCATGTTGTGCCTGCCCTTCGAGGCTGGGAAAGGTTAAAGAATGCTCCGACAGCTGGGTCGGGAATCTTTGAAGAAGATGAAGTTCTGAAGGAACAGTCTTCGAGGGTTGATATTTCGTCGAGAATTGTCACGCCTAAAGAGGCGAAGGCGTCATCCAGCCGTCCAGGCGCGATGGACGCGACACCAGCAAGTTCGGCGCTTCCGACGACAGTGACGAAGCTAGTGTCCAAGGTGTTGTCCCCAGCGTCTGCCGACAAAGGGGACGGGTCATCGGCCGATGGTGTCCTAGACGGGACGACGTTGTTTCCTCATCTGGAAAAATATTTGCTCCCGTCTTTCAGGGAACGTTTTCCTATCGAGGAGACAGGGACCCATGTTGCCGGGTTGATGTTCTCGGTCGACGTGGTCCTGTGATCTGGCGTTCACAGCCGATACGGTCGTTAGAGACATATGTTCTGGCGTTCTGAGCCGATATGGTCATTTTAAAGACCTATGGTCTGGCGATCCGAGCCGATATGGTCGTTAGAGACCTATGTTACGTTGTGTAGGTTTTGCTTTAGCGATGAAAGGTAAAAAAGTTTACCTTTCTATTGAACCTGAGTATTATTTTGACTCATACATGTCATGGACATGAAATTTTTCTAAGTTGAAGAACTTAGATTGTGGGGTCGTTAGACCTTACGATCGTAGGATTTGATCATACGATGAACTTGAATCATGTGTTCCTGCAGGAGAATGATCAAGTCATGGACTTGATTATTTACGTCGTGCGACCATGCGAAATTAAAACCATATAGTAGACTTGGTGACTACTGTCGTGCGATTCTGCGATAAAACAATGTTATGGGTTGGTCGTTAGCTAACCAACGACCCATCGATGTTTAAGTCAGTAGTCGTTTGTGATAAAAAATCGTATGAAAGGAATGAAAAAGAGATAGGGAATATACCTTTTCAGATTCTGATTTTAGTGGGGTATTTGCCCCCTGTCATTTAATATCCCATTCTTCTCGGGAGAAAGTGGGTTTTAAATGACAGATCGACACAGAGATCTTGAAGAATATCGTCCATGTCTGCTTCGACCGTGCTTTCGTGCGACAGGGAAAGATAGTCGACTTGCGGAAAAGTTATCAATTTATCTAAGAAGTCAGGGATAGAGGGATGAACCAGTCGAGATTTTGCAGTTATGTCTCTTGCAACTGCTTGACAGTCTATTTTTGCGGCTTCAAGGTGGACTTATGGCATTCATGAGCGACTTTCGGCTCACTCTTGATTTCTTGGATTCCCCATGGCGTAGGGAATTTCAACATTTGATGATATGTCGAAGGGACGACTTTCATATCATGAATCCATGATCGACCTAAAATGAAGTTATAGGCTGACGCACAGTCTATAACACTAAACTTAGTCTGCTTATTGACTCCTCCGGCATAGACGGGCAAAATTATCTCTCCAAAGGTGTTCGTCGCTTCTCCATTGAAACCGACCAAAGTTGTCGAACGTCGGGTGATTTCTGAGCGATCAATTCCCATGGCTTTGATAGTGTTGAGAAAAATGACGTTTGCTGAACTTCCCCCGTCTACGAATACTCGACGCGTCCAGAGGCTACCATTTTCCTGCAACAGAAAATAGAAGAAACTCCAAGAAACTATTAGTAGGGTGCACCTTCGTCGAGGATTTTCTCTAGATGAGGTCCCACGGATGGTGCCAAACTGTTAATGCCAAAAATCGCACCAAAGGGACAACTTAAGGTCGATGTGGACTTAATCAACTAAAGAAAGGATCTTTCGACGAGACGTGCGACGAGGGAAAAAATAAACGAGACAAGGGATTTGATGACGCAGGAAAAACCTCAATCGAGGAAAAAACCTGCGGACGACAAGGGATGTCGTCGCTGCACTATGGTCGCCAATCAGGGGTGACGTCCTTGGTACTGGCGTCGGTCGTACGATGATTACAATACAAATGAGGGAAATACTTCGAAATATAAAGTACAAGTGTTTGAATGTGATAACAAGTGTTTGTCGTGTGTGAATACAAAGTGTGAACTATCTGTCGAAGGCTGATGTCGTGCGTCGAGACAGATACTTGAGCTTTTCCTTCGAGTGTTCTTGAGTTCGCTGTAGGATTCTGGCTTTCAGTACTCAATCTCCAGAGTTTGAATGTTCTTTGCTATGAGTTTGGGTGATTTTCTCTGCTGTATGATGATGTTCGCTGAAGTGTATTGGATGTTAATCGATGTCCCTTGAAATGATGCTTTAGTTTGTCTTTTATAGTCTTTGCGTCATTAATTAGCTCCATTAATGATTTGATCAACGGCTGGAAACAGTCGCTGAGATGAATGTTCATAATACTCTTCGTCCGTTACAGCTATCGATCGTTGATGGTTGCGTCGGTTATATCCGTTGCTCTTTAATGACTTTGACTCCTGCATTAAACACTTAACAAACGTAACAGTCAAGGTTAACGTTAGCTTTGATCGAAGGTACAATGATCTTACGCGATGGTCGCACGGAGCGGGCGATACTATGGTCGAGCGTCGTGGGGAACGTACGACTTACCTTTTACGGGCAACGACGAATGTTTTATGGGTTCCTGTCGATACCTTATCTTAATACAAGATTTTACTTATGACGTGCGATTTACTTTCTCTGGTCGTGGTCGTACGACGTGATTTTTTGCCCAAACAGTTTGCCCCCAAAATTTGAAAGAAGGATAGCAAATCCGAGTTTTAAATTTTGTCAGTCGAAAAAATATGACAAGAGTTAGAAATTACCTTTGCTACCTTGGAATTAGGCTGGTCCGTTTCTAACTGAACGAGAAGTTGAAAAGGAAACGAGGTCGTGACATCATGCTGATGTACGATGATGCTTACCAGCTATCGATGCCAGGTGTCGGTGATTTATTGGGGCGTATGAAAGGACGGGGATGCGCAGCGGTTATCCAAGGATTCGTTCCAACCCTGTTTTTCGGTCTAAATAGGGATTTTGACGGATCATTTCCTTATTTCGCCCTTGAAGAGTTTGTGCTGTGATTTCCTTGCCGTCTTTTATCTGATATCTTCCGATCTTGCGAAAATCCCTAACTTGGTTAGGCTTCTTCGAGGGTTAACGCGCCTATAAGTAAGGTACGATTTCTCTGCCTTCTGCAAATTTTGCTTAGAAATGTCGAGGGATCCTGAAAGTGTCATTCAAGAGTCATCGGACCTTCGGGACTTTAGAAAGTTAGCAAAAATTCTTGCGTGGGTCGAATTGATTCGTCCAGGCCAGATCCGATCAAATGAGTGTCCCGAGGGGTACATCGTAATCCATGAATACCCTTTTAAGATAGGTTTCGAATGGCCTTTTTCTCCTCTGGCCAAGGCGTTTATGTTAGAGTTTGACTTGGCACCGAGTCAGTTGATGCCCCAGTTCTGGCGAGTCGTACGAGTGATTGAGCGTGCTACTAAGAAATGGGATTCTCCCATGAATGTTCAGGACCTCCTCTCGGCTTATCAAGCCAAGATGGACGGATGTCATCGATGTAGTTTACATTCTAGATTCAAGGGCGATCGCGTGTTGGTTTTAGGAACGGGTGTGAATGACCGTGGGTGGAAGTCTCGATATGTTTTCGTGCGTAAATTGTCCCTTGACTCTGAGAGTGAGTGGATTAGGACGAACCGGAATACGTCGGGTGAGCCTCGTTATTTCATCTGTCGTGCGCTGTATATGATTTATATATGATTTTTAACTTGTTTTTTGTATATTGACAACCATAAAGTTCGAGGTCGTGAAGCCAGACGCTAACTCTCAAGCGAAGATTAATTCGTTTTTAGAATTTAGCGTCGTCGAGAGGTCTTTCGTCGTGCGACATACGGCGAACGACGACGATTTAGAATCTTCAGGAGAGAATCAGGGGGAGAAGTGTGAAGAGAAAGGAAGAGAAGAGGAAGAAGATAAGTCGAGAGGAAGGAGAGGGATGACGGGTAAGTTTTATTTACTTTTCTTCCTATGTTACCTCGAGTCTTTTTCCTTTGTGTGCTTTATGGCGTTCCTTTTTTCCAGGAGAATCTCAACCCAAGGTGTTGAAGGTTTCTGCTAAGAGAGCAGCTGAGCTGGAGTATGCTCGTCAGGGCAGGGAGAGGAGGCTAAAAGCCATGTCCGCTGGCCCTGAAATTCCGAAGAAGACGAGGACGATGACTCCGAGGGAGTCTTCGGCTGGGGTTAATGACTCGTCGAGAGTCGCTTCACCTGAGAAGGTAGGGGTCGGATCGCCGAAGAAGGTGATTGCAGCGACACCCATCAATTCTGCGCCTCCGGCGGAAACGGTGAAGTCCCCGTCTGCCGCGTCGAATCCTTTGTCAGCCGACCAGGGCGAGGATCACTCGACGGGAGGGGAGAAGGTCACGACGGTCAACTTTTCGCTGCCTTTATGACAGGTGATGTCCTAGACGGGATGGACCTGTTCCCTCACCTGGATAATTTCCTGCTTCCATCTTTCAGGGAGCGTTTTGAGGGGTTTCCTATCGAGGAGACGGGTGCCCATATAGCCGGCTTGTCGTTCATGGTAAGTCTTTCTTTCAAGACTTAGTTTGTCTAGGCCCAGACTTCGTTTGTCGTTGTCGTTGTCGTTGTCCACTGATGATGTCTGTTTTTCATGCTTTTACAGGCACTTCAGGCTTCCTTGGCCTCGCGAAGTGGAGCGGAGAAGGTAAAAGATCTCTTGTCTGCTGCTCGTGAAAGAGAGAAAGCGGCGCTGGATAGAGCGAGTGCCTCTACAAGTCGTGCTGAGGAGTTTTCGAAGCGGCTTAACAATGCTTTAGAACATTTGAAGATTGTTCATCTTGCCAAGGAAGATCTTAGTCATCGTCTGATGCAATCTTTGTCCATGACTGCTGAACAAAGGGAGGAAATGGAAAAAATTAAGGAATCCTTGGTTGCTGTTTCGAAAGAGGCCGAGGATTATAAATCCAAGGTGGAGATTTTGGAGAAGGAGGTGCAAGCCATAAAGGACGAGGGTAAGTCGGTTTTTGCCATAACTCGTCTGACTGCTCGGGCGGCGATCATGCGACGACATTTGTTGGGAAAAGACCCTCTTGCTTTGGCGAAGGAGGAACTGGACTTCTATCTGAATGGTGTTGGGACCGAGAGGGATCTTGACTCGGACGATGAGAAGGATGCTGAGGAGGAGGTAGCAGGTGAAAGCCTTCAGGACGGGACTTCGGGCATGAACGCGATGGATGCTCCTCTTTAATTTAGGAATTTTATTTTCTTCGCTGCTCGATCGTTGGTGGTTGAGCGTTTAGCTGACGATCTTTTTAAATGCACCTTTCTTGTTTGAACTTGTGTTTTCATATATTTGGTAAGAAAATATCACATTGGTTATGAATTCGATCATAGAATACACACGAAATCATGCGACCAAGGTATTCATTGTAGTACGATGATAAGAACGTAAAACAAATATAGAAACACGCGATTAAGGCATCCATTCAGGGTATGAAAGTCAAGAAACTTAGGGGTAAAGTCGTTTAGACTCTGCGATCGTACGACCAGATCGTACAGTGAGTTTGTGTCGTATGCCCCTGTGGAGAAATAATCAAGTTAGAGACCTGATCGTTTATGTCGTTCAACCTTGCGATATTAAAGTCATACAGTAGATTTAATGATTACTGTCGTGCGATTTTGCGATAAAACGATGTCGGGGGTTGGTCGTTGGCTCACCAACGACCCTCCGATGCTTAAGTCAGTAAATGTTTTGTGAGAAAAAATCGAGAAAAATCGTATGAGAAAGAGTTAGAGAACGTACCATTTCAGACTCTCTCTATTTGCCCCCTGTCATTTATTACCGTACTCTTTTGGGAGGAAAAGATAGGTTTTAAATGACAGAATGACACGGAGAAATATTGTCCTGCGGTTGACTATGTTGTCGTGCGATGAGGCACCATAGTAGATTTATCCCTGTGGAAAAGATATTGTTAATTTAGGGATAGAAAAACGAACCTGTCGAGAGCTTGACCTTACGACTTCAGTTTATTTTCCCTTTTGATCTCCTGGATTCCCCATGGCGTAGGGAATTTCAAATAATAACTTTTGCGTGCTCGGGAGTCGACGGTCGATGGCTATTAGTTGGAACAACGACATTGTCGATGATATCTTTGAGATTTCCTTTTGGAAAATGATATGCTAGTTCCTTCTTCAATGCGATACAGTCGTCTGTCGCATGACCATGATCGGCATGGAAGTCGCACCACTTGGATTTGTCTTTCTTAGCATCGTCCAAGTCGGACTTCTTTGATCATCGAATGGTAGCTTGGGAACTTTTCAGAGCTTCGACTAGGTCCTTTGTGGATCCTTTGAATCCGTAAGAGGATATCTTGGGGTACTGAGTGAACTTAGCTGCGGTCTTGGCTTCTGCTTTCGTCTTGAAACGAACATTTGAAATTTGGCGCGCTGGCTCTACTCTAGAAACAGCCTTTGTCTTGAACTCTGGCTTTCTGACGCCCAACGACTTCTTGTCGTCAGTATGCTTGCGACGAAAGGCGGCATCATCTTCTACCCTCATATATGCTAAGGATCGAGCTCGGACGTCTTCGAAATTCTCCGGGAGATATTTGGTCAGGTCGGTGTATAGACCCGAACTATCGTCCAGACCACGCTTATAGGCTTCGATCGCGGTTTTGACGTCGCAATTGCGGATGCTTATCATTTTCGCATTGAATCTATTAAAATAACTTCGAATAGACTCATTGGCTTTCTGCACGATGTAATATAGGTCGCTGGTCTGCTTCTCCATCTTACGACTGCTGGCGAATTGCTGGGAGAATTGATTAACCAACTCAGCAAACAACCCGATGGATTTGGGTTTGAGATTGATCAACCATTGGAGAGCAGGACCAGTGAGGGTTGCTCCAAAACTCTTACACATGCATACTTTCTGGTACATAAATGGGATCGAGATCGTCCACATGAGCTGCTTATATTGCGCGACGTTCTCAGTTGGATCGGTCACACCCGAATACTTGGGAGTGAAGGCAGGAATGTTATACTTCTTTGGGACCTCGACGGTGGCAATCTCGTCGATGAAAGGCGACGCCTGATATCCCAAGCGAGGCTCGACGTCGACAGGCATGGCTGCCCCAGGCAACTTGGCGAGCAAGGACAGGACGCGCTCATTTTGGTCTTCTAACATCTTCAAACGCTGAGCGACGGGATCGTTAAGATCGGGATTTGCCCCTTTCGAGGGATTGGCCCCTGGGCTAGTGCCATTACCATGCGATGAACCATTGGTGTCCTCGTTGAACGGGACGAAATACGGCTGCGGCCCATAGTGGAATTGCTGCGGTCCATTCTGAAACGGCTGCGATCCTTGCTGGAGAGGCTGCGATCTACCTTGGGGTCCATTATGAAATGGCTGCTGAAATGGTTGCGACCCTTGCTGGAAAGGCTGCGACCCTTGTGATGGTTGAGACCCATTATTCACGGGTAGTGGCCTTATGTGCTGAGGAGGAACTGTCCCAAACTGAGGATTTGGGTTGAACGACCCTGGCTGTTGATTCTGCATGAACGGGCCTGGATGCTGATTCTGCGCGGATGAACCTGGATTCGGGACAAATGGTCTAGGGCCATTCTGGTCGAACGGTCTTGGAACTGGGTTTTGCACGAACGGCCTAGGACCATTTTGAGGCCCAAGAGGATTTCTTAACCGTGCGATTTCTTAACCATGCGATCTCCTCAGCTGCTCTGTGATTCTGCTCTGCCATTGCATTGAGCTGATTCCTGGCGACTTCGAGCTCCTGATACATCTGAGCAACATCTTGCTACGGATTTCCAGAGGCTGCCATTTTCCTGCAACAGAAAATAGTAGAAACTCCAAGAAACTATTAGTAGGGTGCACGTTCGTCGAGGATTTTCTCTAGATGAGGTCCCACGGATGGTGCCAAACTGCTAATGCCAAAAATCGCACCAAAGGGACAACTTAAGGTCGATGTGGACTTAATCAACTAAACAAAGGATCTTTCGACGAGACGTGCGACGAGGGAAAAAATAAACGAGACAAGGGATTTGATGACGCAGAAAAAACCTCAATCGAGGAAAAAACCTGCGGACGACAAGGGATGTCGTCGCTGCACTATGGTCGCCAATCAGGGGCGACGTCCTTGGTATTGGCGTCGGTCGTACGATGATTACAATACAAATGAAGGAAATACTTCGAAATATAAAGTACAAGTGTTTGAATGTGATAACAAGTGTTTGTCGTGTGTGAATACAAAGTGTGAACTATCTGTCGAAGGCTGATGTCGTGCGTCGAGACTGATACTTGAGCTTTTCCTTCGAGTGTTCTTGAGTTCGCTGTAGGATTCTGGCTTTCAGTACTCAATCTCCAGAGTTTGAATGTTCTTTGCTATGAGTTTGGTTGACTTTCTCTGCTGTATGATGATGTTCGCTGAAGTGTATTGGATGTTAATCGATGTCCCTTGAAATGATGCTTTAGTTTGTCTTTTATAGTCTTTGCGTCATTAATTAGCTCCATTAATGATTTGATCAACGGCTGGAAACGGTCGCTGAGATGAATGTTCATAATACTCTTCGTCCATTACAGCTATCGATCGTTGATAGTTGCGTCGGTTATATCCGTTGCTCTTTAATGACTTTGACTCCTGCATTAAACACTTAAAAAACGTAACAGTCAAGGTTAACGTTAGCTTTGATCGAAGGTACAATGATCTTACGCGATGGTCGCACGGAGCAGGCGATACTATGGTCGAGCGTGGTGGGGAACGTACGACTTACCTTTTACGGGCGACGACGGATGTTTTACGAGTTCCTGTCGAGACCTTATCTTAATACAAGATTTTACTTATGACGTGCGATTTACCTTCTCTGGTCGTGGCCATTCGACGTGATTTTTTGCCCAAACAGTGGTCGGATGTGCTGAGGGGGAATCTGCCCAGACTGGGGATTCAGAATGAACGGACCCGGCTGCTGATTCTGCATGAATGGACCTGGATGCTGATTCTGTGCGGACGGGCCTGGTCCCGGACCTGGATTCTGGGTGAATGGTCTAGGACCATTCTGGGGTCCAAAAGGATTCCTTAGCCATGCGATCTCTTCAGTTGCTCTGCGATTCTGCTCTGCCATTGCATTGAGTTGATTCCTGGCAACCTCGAGCTCCTGTTACATCTGAGCGATGGCTTGCTGCGGATTTCCAGTGACTGCCATTTTCCTGCAACAGAAAATAGAAGGAACTCCAAGAAACTATTAGTAGAATGCACGTTCGTCGAGGATTTTCTCTAGATGTAGTCCCACGGATGGCGCCAAACTGTTAATGCCAAAAATCGCACCAAAGGGACAACTTAAGGTCGATGTGGACTTAAGCAGCTAAAGATATAATCTTTCGACGAGGCGTGCGACGATAAATAAAATAAAGAAACAAGGGATTTGATGACGCAGGAAAAACCTCAATCGAGGAAAAAACCTGTGGACGACAGTGGGTGTCGTCGCTATACTATGGTCGCCAATCAGGGGCGATGTCCTTGGATACTGGTGTCGATCGTACAGTGATTACAATACAGATGAAGAAAATGCTTCAAAATGTAAGGTACAAGTGTTTGAATGTAAAAATAGGTGTTTGTCGTGTACGAAACAAAGTGTGAACTGCTGGTCGAGGGCTGTTGTCGTGCGTCGAGAGCGATACTTAGAATAATGGTTCTTCACTTCAGGTGTTCTTGAATATTGCTTCGGTTGTTAATCGCCGGATATTCGATGTGTTGAAATGTTGATTGAGCTTGATATTTATAGTCTTCGCGTCCTTAGCTTCATCCATGAATGCTCCTTTAATGGCCTTAACGGTTGGAAACGGTCGCCGGAATAATGATCTTCGTCCGTTACGGTCGCCGGCTGTTTAATGATTGCGTCGGTTATAGTCGTTGCTCCTTAATGACTTTTACTCCTGCATTAAACACTTAATAAACGGTCATGGTTAACGTTAGCTTTGGTCGAAGTCGCACGTCCTTATATAATAGTCGTGCGGATCGGGCGACGCTATGGTCGAGCGTCGTAAGGAACTCTCGACTTACCTTTTATGAGGGATGACGATGGTGTTCTGGGTCTTTGTCGAGGCCTTATCTTACTATAAGGTATAGTCCTTAATCATACGTCTTACCTGTTCTGGTCGCGGTCGAGCGACGTGATTTTTTGCCCAAACACAGGCACCCCACAACAAAATGGCGTGGTTGAACGAAAGAACCGCACGCTTGTGGAGGCTGCAAGAACTATGCTAACAGCATTTGGATTACCAATGTCTTTTTGGGCAGAAGCAGTATCAACCGCATGCTACACCCAAAATCGATCAACCATTGTAAAGAGGCACATCAAGACACCATATCATTTGATCAACAAAAGGTGACCAAACATCAAATTATTTCATGTATTTGGATGCAAGTGCTTCGTCTTAAATGATAGAGAAGCAAGAGGAAAGTTTGAGGTGAAAGCAGATGAAGGAAAGTTCATAGGATACTCTGCCACTTCAAAAGCTTACAGAGCATACCTTCTGAAGTCTCGATCCATCGTAGAAAGCATCAATGTATCTTTTGACGATTCCCTTCAAAAGACTTCTGAACAAATCAGTTTAGAACTCGGTCTAAAGAAGGAATCCTCTGGCATCTCAAAGACAAGAGAAGAAGACTTAAATCTTCTATTTGAAGAGATGTTCCGTGATGATATTGATCCCTCTGCCGGAGCCATCAGAGCCTCTGGAGAAACATCTTCTGCAAACCAGACTGAGTCAGGTATATCTCTAACTGGTCCATTAAATACTTCATCCTCTTCTGTGAATCATACAGATGCACATGTTGCGGGGGATCCAACAGAAGATGAAACGACCAAAGATTCAACAACAGAGGCTCCTGAAATACCTACTCCAGCGACTACAGAGGAATCAATACCAGAGGAAAATGAAGACTCAGTCTCTACTTCCTCAGAGGAACAAATTCCAACTCTTATTCCAATCATCCCACAAGCTGAAGAACCAAGCATAAGCACAGATGTACCATCAACAACAGAGGTTGCACCAGAACCGCAGTGTGCAATCATAGAAGTTAATCTTGATGACTCAAATGACCATCTTCCAAGAACAACACAGTGGACGAAAAGCCATCCTCTAAGCCTTATAATCGGGGACCCTTCTGAAAAGGTCAAAACAAGATCAGCCACTGCTAATTTTTGTTTCTTTACAAATTTTATCAGTGTGATCGAGCCAAAAAAAATCTCTGAAGCCCTAGATGATCCAAACTGGGTAGATGCTATGCAAGAAGAGATTCTACAGTTTGAGAGAAACAAAGTATGGACCCTAGTACCTCTGCCACTAGGGAAACAAGCCATAGGGACAAAATGGGTCTTCAGAAACAAGAAGGACGAGGATGGGATGGTCATTAGAAACAAAGCAAGATTGTTGGCCAAGGGATATCGCCAAGAAGAAGGCATTGATTACGATGAAACTTTTGCCCCTGTCGCACGGCTTGAAGCAATAAGGATCTTCTTAGCCTTCGCAGCCCACAGAGGTTTCAAAGTCTTTCAGATGGATGTAAAATCTGCCTTTCTGAATGGTGAAATCCAAGAAGAAGTATACGTCCAACAACCACCAGGGTTTGAAAGCTCCAAGTACCCAAGATATGTCTATTATCTCGACAAAGCTCTGTATGGACTGAAACAGGCTCCAAGAGCATGGTACGAACGACTTTCAACTTTTCTTCTCAATAATGATTACGACAGAGGTACGACAGATACTACTTTGTTTTACAAAAGAAAAGGTGATGAGATTCTGCTTGTACAGATTTATGTGGATGACATTATTTTTGGGTCTACAAATGCACAACAGTGCAAAGATTTCGAAAAACTCACGCAGAGTGAGTTTGAAATGAGTATGATGGGAGAATTAACTTTCTTCCTCGGACTCCAAGTAATACAATTATCAGAGGGAATTTTTATAAATCAAGTTAAATATGTCTCTGACATACTTTCAAAATACAGTCTCTCTGATGCCTCTGTAATGAAGACCCCAATGGCCACTGGAAATAATTTATTCTCAGATCCAAATGGCACATCTGTAGAGTGCAAACTCCACAGAGGTATGATTGGGTCCCTTTTATACTTAACCGCAAGTAGACCTGACATAATGTATGCCACATACCTATGTGCAAGATATCAAGCTAACCCAAAGGAATCCCACTATATTGTTGTAAAGAGGATCTTCAGATACCTTAAAGGGACCAAAAATCTTAGACTCTGGTATCCGAAGAACTCTTGTTTTGGTCTTAAGGCATACACAGATTCAGATTATGGAGGATGCAAGCTTGATCGAAAGAGCACCTCTGGGAGTTGTCAATTCCTGGGAGGTAAACTAGTCAGCTGGACTTCGAAGAAGCAGAACCGTGTGTCTACTTCTACAGCAGAAGCGGAATATGTTGCTGCTGCTAGCTGTTGCTCTCAAGTTCTATGGATGAAAACTCAGCTCAAGGACTATGGGTACAACATATACAAGATTCCCATCCTCTGTGATTCCAAAAGTGCCATAGCAATCTCTGCCAATCCAGTACAACACTAAAAAACAAAGCATATCGATATTCGTTATCACTTTCTGAAGCATCATGTTGAACATGGCACAATCGAAATGCATTTTGTGTCCACTGAATACCATCTTGCAGACTTATTCACCAAGGCACTAGATGAGAAAAGATTCCTTTTTTTGGTGGGTAAGTTGGGAATGATAAACATGAATTGAACCCTCTGTAAGTAAGATTTGATCCTCTTGTAAATATGTATATATTTAAACTCTTCTGTATGTAAATTCTTAATAATCAAAAGTTCTATAACCAACAGAGCTTCTGTGGGATTGCTCAGAGTATGACAATCTCCACAGAACCTCTGATAACCTTAACCTATGTTCCGTGCACAACTTATCTTATTTGAGCCAAGCATAGGTCAAGGGGGAGCAGAAGGAGACCTTGAACTGATCTACAGAGGTTGATCATTCAAGGGGGAGCCAAAGAAGAGATATGATCAACCATATCTACAGAAGTCAGGTATTTTTGCCAAACAAAGGAGAACCAAAGGTGAGTAACTCGTACAAATCCTTTTTGAAAACAATTTTCTAGGACACAAATTTCAAAATACGTCCTATAAACACTGTTTAAGACATTCCAAACAAGAAATGATCAAAAAGATTTTCGAGCCTTCCGTTATGGGAAATGTAAGGTCATAGAGCTTCTGCTGAGCTCAACAGAGCCTCTGTAAGTCGGATCCTCTAGAAACGCAAATTTCATAAGGAAACTCTATCGATCAACCTTAAATGTCTTCTTTAAGCATTTATACGTACAAATGCACACACAAGGATACTGGAAGAAAGTCTTATGGGCAAAGAGCTCACTCCACCAAAGAGTCTCTGTCTCCCAAACTAGACAGTCTAAGAGTATGCCTCGAACAAAATCCATTTCCAAAACAGTTTTCCAAGACACAAATTTCCAAATATGTCCTAAAAACAGTGTTTAACACAATGAAAACCTTGGATGATAAAAAAGTTCTCTAAATTTTTAGTTATGAGAAATTTTCACTCTCAGAGCCTCTGTTGGCCTCAACAGAGCCTCAAAGCCTCTGTAAATGAAAATTTTGTACTAAAGATCTATCGATCCTCTCCAATGATCTTTCAAACGTTTTTGGGAAAGGTACAAGCATAAAGAGGAGACAAAAAGACAAGTTTAAGATCACAGAGCTCACTTCACCACAGAGCCTCTGTTGACTCCGACACTTGAACTTTTATGGAAATTATGTACCAGTATGGGTTATTTACTGCGAGTGACAGAACTCACAAAGGAGATATGCCCACGCACCAAGCATTAATGGGCCGCACAAGACGTCTAATCGTGTTCTGACACTTCTGACGTGGCATTCTCACATTGGACGGGTGTGGCACACGTTCTCCTGGAAAGTTGAACCAGCCGTATATACTCAATTACGGATCCCAAATTTTATTCACTTTCACGTATTTACCCTTTCAGATTCTACCATTCTCTTTAGTATAAAACCCAACTTACCATTACCTCTAAACGTTTACGAACTTACTCTCTTCATCTTCTCCGGCGAACCTTGCAAAAACCTTCAACTTCCATTTTCTACTCTCTTTCTTCAAGATTAATCCAATGGCTTCCACCTCCAACGCTCCAGTTAACTCTCCATCTCATTCCGAGAACTCCCAAAACCAAGAAATTGCCAGAAACCTAGAACAAGACCACTCCGGCGATGAAGCAGATTTTGCTCCGACCACCCATCTTCTAAACTTCATTGCTCATGAACACTTTGAACGTGTTCTTCCTTTGAAACCCAACAACTACTACCTTGTTCCCTCAAAAACCGCTTTTGGGGAAGCACATGCCATCCTTCTTCACATTCTGGAGAATCATTACCTTTACCCCCTGTTATCCAACACCGTCAATAAAATCCCTGCCAGATATCTCAATCAATTCTGGCAAAGCAGCAGATTTGACCCCGAAGATAGACAAATCAAGGGCTACATCTCCAAACCAGACAAATCCGAACACCTCGAACTCAAATTCAACAGAACCATGTTCTCACTAGAGTTCAGCCTACCAACCAGAGGACTACTAGGTATAAAGAAGTACGCAGGGGAACCTACAGACGAAGAGATCTGTCGTTTTGTTGAAATGTTGGGGTACAACACAACCCTAAGGAAAAGAAACGATTTCAGAAGAAGTCGATTTCCTCCTCTGTGGAATACGCTCTTCTCAATCCTAAATCGGTGCCTAACAGGGAAGGTGGGTAGTCCAGACCAAACTTCTCACCAAATCTTGACCATAATGTACGGGGTATATTATGATCTACCTCTGGACTATTCCACCATCATAATGCAAGAAATGGTCAACACCATTGACAGAAGGATCTCCTCTCAGAAGGCCAAGGGACGGTCGAAAGATGCTCTACCTCCTCTGCAATATCAACGTATTCTGGGTATACTACTAGAGCCTCTGCTCCGTCTACAAAAATGGCCAATGGAGGGACCAACGACCAGAATTTATCCCTGAACAAAAACTCCCCAACAGAGCACGAAGATGAATACCCATTCTGCAGACCTCTGCCAAAGAAACTTCTGGGATACGCTATAGACAAGACCCTTAAGTTATAATACATACGCGATCATAGGACTCCAGAACCGAGTCCTGTGACACCCCCACGTCTAGGAGCCCCATTAGGAACTAGGGTTGTAGATATGATGTTAGATGAGCAATGGGCTGCAGCTTTGGCCAAACATCAGCTTGTACATGCCAACTTTCAAGCTCAGAGGGAAGCGATTCTCTCCCCTTCAACAAAGAGCAAAACCTCTGCCACCACTCCCAAGAAAAAGAAGAAGAAAGCACACAAGAGAAAAACGACAGAGAGAACCTCTACCAGTGTTGCTGAAGCTCAACAATCCCCACCACACGAAACCGTGGTTGGATCCTCTGCACCTCCCCCTCCTCCAAAAGAAAAGAAGAAAAGAAAACATAAGTCTTCTGAGGAGGGTGCCCCCAAACCTAAGAAAAGGAGGAGCAAGAAGAAATCAAAGAAGCCTAATACTCCTCTGCAGACTATCACAGAGGAAGCTGAAATAGCAGAAGAAGTCCAAAACCAACCTCTGCAATCACCGTCACCCATCAACTATGCAGACCATCAGGGCGACTTCAATTCCTTCCTTGAGTACCCCGAAATCGCCGACACTCTAGACACTTCTGGCTGGAACGCAGAAGCCTTCTCCCATCAGTCAACAGAAGCTCCAAACTTCAGAATCTCTCCTGACTTAGATGACGATGACGAAACCCCGAAGAGCACTCAAGGTGCCACACAAGAAGTTCTACAGAACCCTTTCACACAACCTGGTTTTGATGTGCTAAGGGCAAGCCCACAGAAAGAGGGAGCCACAGAAGACCATCAGATGGACACCATGTTAGGAGATCCAACAGAGGAGATGGTTGAAACTGGAGGTACTAGGGTAGAAGTCTCAGAGGTAGATTCTGATGAAGAGGAAGCATACCAAATAAGAAAAGGTCTTTATCATCCACATATCATGCAACTGATTGGGACTCGTTCCTGCTATGATAACCTAGGGAAAAGCACAGAAGTCAGGGTAGAAGCACCGAGCCATAGGGTAGCGACAGAGGTTGAGACTATAGATGGAGAAGAAGTGGTTGGATGCTCCACAGAAGCAGAAACTAGAACTGAAGCCTGGAATAGAAGAGGCACACTCCCACAACCAACTCCTAGTGCACCCCACATATCTATTACCGCCAGTCTAGTGGCAGAAGGTAATATTGAACAAGAGCAGCACGGCTCGACCCCAACCCAAACAGACCGGGCAGAGGTAACTCTTTCTACCTCTGTGCCAATCTTAGTCGGGGAAACCATTCCAGGGGAGTCCTCTCAAAAGGACTTACCCTTAGTTCGTGGTCCATTGCCCCAGACCACAATCGCTAATCTTACAGAGGAATTTGTTTCCTCTGCCACGCACACTACTATACGTCCAAACAGCTCTTTAGAGGAGCTTAGAATGCACAAAGACGGAGAGACTTTAGACAAGTCTCCGAGTCAACCTAAGGATAATCTTGTACCCACCTCTGAAGTGGATCAATACAATGTCTTTACCAGAACTTCTGTAGAGTGTGAGGCACAAGATACCTCTGCTCGAGGATCAGAGGGAAATCCTTCCGCCCCCAACGTACAAACAAGGGCGAAAGAAGGTGTCCAAGGAATAGGGACTCACTCTGGGGATGAATGTGTTCCCCATAGGTTACACCAAGTCCACATGTATCAAGGGAAGAGTTCCAAACCCTTGTCACCTATGTGGACAATACATTAAAAGAGTTGAAAAGCTCTTTTAATTCTTTTGCAGATTCTACATCCAGGGCACTCACAAACCTGAACACCAAAATGGACAACCTGTCCACAGAGGTGCAAAATGCCTTAGCCCAGATGAGAACAACTGCTGATACCTCTGCTGCATCTGCTGCCACTGAATTCGGGAAAGCCGCCATCTCTGCATTCAAAACCTCTATCAAACTCTTCCTTGAAACGATGAATGCCAAAGCCTCCACCTCTAAGGGCCTTACACCTGAAGACCTAAAGAAGGCATTAGAGGAAGTTCAAGAGCAAACTATGCAACAAACTCTGGCCATGAAGCCTTCTGACAATATGACCAGAGCTCAGCTGACAGAGCTTGGGCAAGGAATACTAGATCAAATGACAGAATTCATCCGAGCCTTCACTGCTGCCAACGCAAACTATGTCAAAGAATTCAAGACAAGTGTGGGCAAAATGCGCTTCAAGACAGAAGCAGAGGTCCAGACCCTTCTTGGCCTCTGTGACGATCTAGGCGCCAAGATGATAGCCGCAGGGGCAGTACCACCCAAGAAACCCGAGGCTTCATGTAGAGCAGAGGGTACTAAAGATAAGGGTCAGGATGACTCTGATGATGACTCTGACGATTCATCAGATCATCCTGAGGGGGAGAATCAAAGGGAAAAACTAAGGGAGAAAGCTGCAAGCAGAGGTCTACCAGAACCACCTGTATTCGCAGAACCCCTGAACCAAGTCCCCCCAACAACTCAAACCCAAGAAGGAAACCAGCAACAAACCACAGAGGCTACAACCACCTCTGTGGAAACCCCAATCCAAACCCCAATCCAAACCCAAGTACCTGAAACCAACCAAGATCAACAACAGAAGACCACAGACGCAACACCCACCTCTGTGGAAACAACCTCTGTATTCGGAGCAGATGTCTCAACCCGTGAAGAATTCCAAATTCTAACATCCTCCGAAGAAGATCAACCATCCCAATCACCAAAACCAAAATCACCAGAAGAACTCCCCTCTCCAACACCAAAAACACCAGTAGCTGCAACAATAAAACCTCTATCTCCCACACCCAAAACCAGAACCAAGACCATTGCTCACAAAAGAAAACATCTGAGCAAAACCACAGAAGCCTCACCAACAAAACCCACATCACCAACAAAGTCCTCAGAAACACAAATGCCAAAACCTACAGAGGCAACCCCCAAAACTTCAGAGGCACGCTCAGAAATCCAAAAGACAAATCCCACAGAGGCAACCCCATCTCTACAAGAAGATCTTCAGCCGAAGGCAAAAGACAAAGGCAAGGGGATCATGACAGAGGAACCCAAGAAGAAGAAACATAAGCATCAACCAACAGAGAAGCTCATGAAAAGCTCATTCGATGCTTATGTTACACCAAAACCAGAAGAAGAAGACTGGGCTTTAGGTGCCACCCCTCTGTCAAACATACCGGTTCTAGATCCAAAGAAAAAACTCACATAGGATCGTGTGGCAGAAATTAAGAAGAAAATGGATGTTATGCGCAGACCCATGCCTCCACCTGGTGCACCTCCACCTCAAATGGAAGAAGTGGTGTACAGGTATCTCTACAACAGAACTGCCAGAGATCCAATGCCACCAATGGTCGAAGATCCCGAACTTCGTGCTGACCTCGAGAACATCTTCCCAAGAACAAAACCCAAGCCTAAACATGAAGTCTTCTCAATCGAAAAAATTGACAAGGTCATATACTGTAAGTTTTCTCAAACCAGAACCATACCTAAGGTTTCCTATAACATATATAAGGTCAAAAGGGAGAACAGAACCATGAATCAATTCTCAGATGCTGATCTGAGAAATCTAAATCTCTACGACCTACCCGACCTTCTCCTCTGGACAAAAGAGAACTTCACAACAGATGCACATCGAAGGGCATACAGGGTAATAAGGAAAGCCATGCGTGAGAAACTTCTGTTGTATAGCCTTGTCGACTTCCAATTAGCACGAGATCTCGGAGTAAGAAACCTTGCTCTCCGACCACCAGAAGACAACTGCCCATCCCCTGCCATACCAAACTCGATCATTACATCTCCAAGAGTCGGGTTAGTCTATCAAGATCCTGCTGGGAAGTCAAGACTATTCATAGAGATGGACTGTCAGAAGTATGCAACAAGTACTTTGACAGAGTTCAAAGCAAGCCTCGTAGAGCACAGAGGAACAGAACAAATGGATCGGGGTATTACAGATAGACTGATAGAAGTCATCTATTCAACAATCAACTTCCGAAACCTCTGCATCAGCTTCTATCACGAGCTTAAGGAATTAGGATTCGATAACAGAAGTTTCAACGACTTCAAAGACGCCAAAGTCTGATATCCTCTACCAACCTCTGCAAATCTTTCCTTTCATAAATGTAATCAAGTGTAAGTGCCTCTGGCATAATTTTATATGAAAGAAGGTAAAATCTTTTGAGGTACATATTTTCACCTCTTGTCATGTACTTAGCCTAGAAAACCTTTCATTTTTCAATTTTTTATTTTTCAATACTTAGGGGGGGTTTGTTAGCTCTAATCCTCTGTTTATAGAAGTATTGAAAAATATGCTAAGTATAGAAGTCTTCGACAGAGGCTCTGCCGAGTAACCGAGAAGACCAAAGCATAGAAGTCTTCGACAGAGGCTCTGCCGAGTAACCGAGAAGACCGAAGATAAAGAATCGCCAGAAGACTCTTCTCTGCGGACAAGGCCACAGAACCTCTGTCATACTTGACATAACCTCTGTGGTAAGAAGACAAAAGATCTATACAAGGACAATCGTACTTCACACTGTTTCTTCCATTCGAAGGTTCTGAAGATCACTCGTACAAAGGCGTGACCTGACAACTCCACGTGTCAAACTCTGATAGGTTTCAGCCTAAAGCAGAATACAGAGCATTTAATGAACGTTGTATCTGCAACAGTTCCAGAATAGTGTTTTGTACCTTCCAGCAACTGTTCCAAGCAGTGTCTTAGTACCTACCATCCTTAGTATCTAGATCTTGTCCCCTTTAGCACGACACACACACCTTTAGAGCAGCTTCTTATCAAACCTTTCGGTGTTCTTGGTGTTCTTATTATATCAAATACAGTGAATTATTGAGCTATTTATCTGTGTTATTTTACACTTCATATATTTGATATTGTGTGTTATTCTACCTCATTATATCTGTTAGTTCGTTAAAACGCTTCCGCATTACATATTGTTTGAACTAATTAGATAGAATCATCATTGTTAAGCAAAACAGGAACCAACAAAAAGGTTTACTAATGTGGGCCAACACTATCACTTGCTACAAAAGATTGATCTCCTCATTTCTTATACACGTTTCACTGTTTCAAACTTTCTTTTTCTCACCAATGTGGGATAGCCAAAACACACCATATTTCAAGTTTTGATGAATACTCAAACCACATTATGCCACCTCATACATGGTGGTTTCTCCTTTAATATATACACATTTCAAACATTCAAACTTTTTATTTCTCACCAATGTGGGATAGCCAAAACACACCATTTTCAAGTTTTGATGAATACTCAAACCACATTATGCCACCTCATACATGGTGGTTTCTTCTTTAATATATATATTGATTTGGAACTGATATATCAAGTTCCGTGTTTTTATTTATTATTTGTATGACATGAAAAATTCACTTCAGATGTTTTCCGAACGTTTACCATTTATGTGTTTCAATATTGTAAGGATATGTAGGTCATGGTATTGGGGAGATGACAAAAGGAGTCTTTTGTTTACTCTCTTTCCATCTCCATGTTTTGCCCTATCCTGGGCTGCCCTCCGTCCTTTAACTTTTCTTGGTGTCAAGTAGAGACTGAATTACACAACCAAATTGTGTTCTACGATGTTTCTGGTTTTAAGAAATTGTTGGTTTTAAAGACCCAAACTGGGAATTTACAGAAGGAACGAGATAAATTCGAAGGATGATTATAGGAAATTAGGTGCGGTTTCATGCATTTCGTTGTTTATTTTCTCATCTTATTTATTTTCTGGTAACCTTCCTTTATGTATATTTCACCATCTTCAACATATCATCTTCCAATAGCAAGTCAGAATACATGAAATGAAGAAAAAAAAGAAACATAATAGGTTAAGTTGCAGGTATGTTTCTCTACTTCAATTTCATCTAACTTTTCCCAATATGTTTCTTAGGTTATGTTAGTTTAAGTTGACGACACAAATAGAAACTGTTGGAGATATGCCCGTTGACACAAAATAATTAATTATTGGCATTATCATATCCGGTCGCACACAAAGTCCAGACTAAAACTGCAAGAATTATATAGTTAGAGGGAAAGTTTGTTAAACATCATAAGTGATGGTTTAACGAGAAACTAGAGGAAAAATTGAGGGATCAATTTTGTAAATAGGAGATTGTGTTGATTCAAACCCTCAGTGATTTGATAATGACCCTCTCTTATACTTAGTGAAAATTGTAAGTAAACAATATGTATCAGAGTTTCACTATCGCTGATAAGTACTAAGATCTTACAGTACCGCTGATAGGAACTCTCGCTCTTTAAATTAAACATTCAGCGAACACTGTTCACTATTAATGCTCTGAGTCTGTTCAGTCATCATGATGATCGCTGATAAGTTAGTTGTTTACTTATGATCCCTGAAGACAAGATTCACGTCAACAAAGTTTCTACGCTGAAGTCGAAGATGAGGCTCAAGAACCAGCGACAAGTCTCCTAATGAACTGATGCGGATCAGCGAAGACTCAGATTTGTCCACTCAACGTGAAGTATCAAGTACAAGACTTCAGCTATCGCTGAACTTTATCATTCGCTGAATAGAAAATGATAACGCTCTGAATCAACGAAAGCTGATCATGAAGTCCTCCGTACAAAGTACTTTTGTCTTAACCCCCCTACCACGACTTCGTACGAAATGTCAAAAAAGAACCTCCGACTGTCTGAAATCGTACAACCACTCTGATACTACACTGTTCATCCATGCGGCTACTAAGGTTGTCAACCAAGGTCAATGACATGCAACCAACCAGCTGATGACACGTGTAAAGTGTATACTGACTTGCGTTAAATGCATGCAGTATATAAAGAGATGAACCCACTTCATTTGAAGTAACTTGCTAACTCTGGACAAGTTCAATCTCCTATCTCAAGATAGGTTATTATTAGTAATTTCCTTATCTCTCTTAGTGCAAGAAACCTTAGTGTTCCAACTTGTTTAGATTTAGGTTTATCCTTAATCTTGTTTCCGCAACAAGCTGTAAATTGTTAATGATTTATCAATAAACAATTTAGAAAAGTAAAATATGTGTGTTTGTATTCAACCCCCCCCCCTTCTACAAACTTGTATAGGCCTTCGGGACCAACAAGTGGTATCAGAGCGGATTTGTTTAATCTCATAAACAAGATCTAATCTAAGATATTTCTCTTCCTTGCTATTATCTGAAAATGGCCACCAACACAAACACAAATTATATTGTTGGTCCCGAAAGGCTTAAACAAGTTTATAGAAGGGGGGGGGGGGTTGAATACAAACACACTATTTTACTTTTCTAAATTGTTTATTGATAAATCATTAACAATTTACAGCTTGTTGCGGAAACAAGATTAAGGATAAACCTAAATCTAAACAAGTTGGAACACTAAGGTTTTCTTGCACTAAGAAAGATAAGGAGATTACTAATAAAATCCTATCTTGAGAGATTTGAACTTGTCCAGAGTTAGCAAGTTTCTTCAAATGAAGTGAGTTCATCTCTTTATATACTGCATGCATTTAATGCAATTCAGTATACACTTTACACGTGTCATCAGCGGATTGGTTGCATGTCATTGACCTTTGTTGACAACCTTAGTAGCCGCATGAATGAACAGTGTAGTATTAGAGTGGTTGTACGATTTCAGATTTTCGGAGGTTCTTTTCTGACATTTCGTACGGTGGCGTGCAAGGGAGGTTAAGACAAAAGTACTTTGTACAGAGGACTTCATGATCAGCTTTCGTTGATTCAGCGATTATCATTTACTATTCAGCAGATGATAAAGTTCAGCGATAGCTGAAGTCTTGTACTTGATACTTCACGTTGAGTGGACAAATCTGAGTCTTCGCTGATCCGCATCAGTTCATTAGGAGACTTGTCGCTGGTTCTTGAGCTTGATCTTCGACTTCAGCGTAGAACCTTTGTTGACGTGAATCTTGTCTTCAGGGATCATAAGTAAACAACTAACTTATCAGCGATCACCATAAGGACTGAACAGACTCAGCGATATGGTGAACAGTGTTCGCTGAATGTTTAATCTAAAAGTGCGAGAGTTCCTATCAGCAGTACTGTAAGATCTTAGTACTTATCAGCGATAGTGAAACTCTGATACATATTGTTTACTTACAATTTTCACTAAGTATTTAAGATAGGGTCATTATCAAATCACTGAGGGTTTGGATCAACAATCTCCCCCTATTTGATTATGACATAGCAACAGAGAAAATTGCTATTTAATGAAAACATAAGGATAAAAAGAACTCATAAAATATTTGTCCCTTTTACTGTTTTCTGGGATCTTTTCAGTACTGATGGAGTAAAGTACATTCGCTGAAATCTTTCTTTAAATCTTTGAATCAGGTTACAATATGAATAAGAAAGATTACAAGTACAAGCGAAATAAATTACAAGTACTGAAGGATGACTGATACAATAGAGAAAAATGGTGATTGTTGTCAGCCTTCAAAGGGTTCTTCCTTAATGAGAAGTTCATCAAGGGTTGTCTTTTCAGTTGGAATCATCCAGTCAGGAACCTTTTCTCCTTTATTCTTTAGCTTCAGAGCAGCTTCAAAAATCAAGGGTTTTAGGTGTCGTGCCTGAATGTCTTTTCTGAAGTCGCACCAGTAGATGAGATCTTTGAGCTGTTCGATTGGAGTGATTGGAAGCTCAGCGATCCGTTGAAAGCATTTACGTCCGTCGTAGTCAAGAAAGAATATTCCATAAGGATTACTGATGACTTTACCAGGGACGAAAAGTTCACATGGTGGCAAAGAGATGTCAAGGGCAGATAGATCAGGATCAGGACCAAGTACTTCAGCGCGAGAGAAACCAATTCCAGTTTCATTTCATATGACAGGACCTGAGTTTGAATCTTGACGTTTCTTCCTTGGAGAGCCCTTTTTTCTTTTCGGCTTTAGATCAGGAACAGGAGGAATATCCACACAAGTAGATATCAAATCGATCTGTCTGTTTATCAGCTTTTCGAAATGATCCTTGTACTTAGATTTTGATGGTTGGATAGCTAACCTCATCTCCAGCCATTCAGAGAGACCATACCTTTTTACAGTGTCAGCACGAAAGGTTTCAGATGAGTCATCTTCTCTGAACAGTTTGATGTCAACAATAGGTACTCCGATGGAGGTTCTTCCAGAGATGAATACCTTGTTGATCTTCGCTGGACGATATCTGAAGTGGATTTTCTCTTTACACCAGATCAGGGTGGTCTGAGAAACTTCAGCTTTCTTTTCCACGATCTTCTGGGCTTGTTCCCAAAGCTTTCGTTGGATTTGAATGGGAATACGCTTCAGCTTGGGGTCTTTGACAGATTCTTGAGTGAGCTTGATGGCGTATTCTCTGTCTTTATCTTCAGCTTCCTTCCTTTCAGCGGTGAGGCGTTCAGCTCTGAGATGATCTTGGTATTCAGCTTTTGAAATTCTGAACTTAGGAGGAACTGAAGGTAGTTGATCGCGCCTTAGGATGATTCGATGATCCTCGAATCGCTTTATCATTTCTTCTCTCCTCTTTTGAGGAACTGAGGAGGGTCTGTTTCTGTGCGAGAGAGGTTGTTCTTCTGATTCATCAGTCTCAGAGATTAAATCTAAGACTGGGATTATGTCTTCAGCGGTAGCTGGAATTATTGGTGAAGTCGCAATAGAAGATCTTTCAGCGATATCCTCAAACAGGGGAGAGGACTAGCTGAAACGCAGCGATCTTACAAATAAGAACTGGGTAGAAGAACTTGGGTAGAAAAGATAGAAAAAAAATGTGGATGTGTATGGTGTTTGTGGAATGGATAACTGATTTTTCAGAGATGATCAGGGAAGGAAAAATAAGTTTAGTGTACCTGACAAATCGGTTTTGCAAGTAGGATCGCCAGATTATCATCTTCAGCGATGCCTTTGTCTTTGCTTTTCTCAGCGCCAGAGGCTGAGTGCTTTGTCTTTGTCTTCTCCCCTGAAGGTTCTTTTATTGAAATACCTTTAAGAGCTTTGGTTCGAGGAGCAGGTTTGACAACAAATAAATCATCGTCATCTTCATCATCATCATCATCGTTCCTTGGAGAGGAGGATGGTTCAGCTTCAGGGATGTCGAAGTCTTCGTCTTCTTCTGCTTCGGATTCCTCAGCATCTTCTTCGAGTTGCTCCCCCTCAGATACAGAGGCGAGGTTCTCGGTTCCCTCAGGGTTTTCATCTCCCTGAGGTCCAGTAATCCGATCTTCATTACCCTCTCCCCTGATAGATTCATCATGGGAAAGGTCTTCAGCGCTCTTCTCCTGTTCAGCGCTCTTCTCCCCCTCTTTCTCATGATGGGCGGGGGAGGAATGGGTAGATTCAGCATTGGTGTTGTCTCTGTCTTCTGGGCCAGAGACTTTCACACAACCTTCAAGCTTAGCTATTCTGTCTTCTAGGCCAGAAATAGCAGGCGTGATTTTCTTCAGCTCTTGGCGATCCTCTGCGGTGAATGAGTCCAAAACAGGTGCAGGGGCCGGAGCAGGAGCTGGATTATTTGCCTTGTTCACCAGCGTCTCGATCATTGTCTTGACAGAACTAAGATCGGTCTTCACTGAGCCCAAGTCGGTCTTGACCACTGACATATCACCTTCGAGTGTACCAACCGATTTCTTCAGCGTTGTAACCTCGCTGGAAATGGTGGAAACTGATGATTTGAGGTTGGTGTAGTCAGTGTAGATGTCGGAGAGCACTTTGGCAAAGTCGGCGAGAGTTTTATCAAGGTCTTTGATGTCATCAGAGGAGGCCTTCTTTTCCACCACAGTAGTCAGCTTCGTCAGATTCTCTCCAGCGTTTGTTACAGCTGTAGAGTTATTTGATAGACCGGTGGTGAGATCCGCAAGTTTCATCTCCGTAGACTTCAGAGACTGGTTGATGTCTCCCAAATAAGGACCTGTAACATATAAGTACTTGTGAACAAAGGAAAGCTCAGAAGTTTCAGGTTTAGTTACTGTGTTTAAGGTGGGATCTGTACCTGCAGGAGCGTTGACGAACTCATCAAAGTTTCGAGTCCCTCCATAGTGTTCCATATCTCCCTCAAAAGTTCCGTAAGGGATGGAGATCTCTGCAGGTCCTTTCTTCGTCATTCGCTGAGAAACTTCAATGGCTTCTTGAATGATGGCATCTCCAGTTTTGACTGGAGGAGTGTCCAAAGAAGTAGAGAGAGGAGCGAAGGATAAGAATTGGGGTTGGGTTTCAAGTTCAGCGTTGGATTCGCTGAGAAGTACTTCATCAGTCTTTTGAGAGACTGACGAAGGTTGGGTAGATTCCAAAGTTCTAACCTCAGCGTTTAAGGACGCTGAAGTAGGTTTAGAAGGGATGGCTTGAATTGGTGTGGCAGAGCGTACCACGGAACTTTCCTTCAGCTCTTCAGAATGAGCTGAGGAGTCTTCAGCATGCAATTGCTGGGGTTGCTCCTTGGTTTTCTTGATCCTTTTGGAATCAAGAGGGGTAAGAGATTGTTTCCTTTTCTTAGAAGGAATGGATTTTGTGGCCTGGGAATCAGCGAGGGGTATAGTCGCTGAAGGAGCCACAGAAAGCGGAGAATTAAGTAGAGTGAGAAGGGTAGAGAGACGTACCTCGTTGGCGACAGGCTTGAAGTCGAGAACTTTAGGGCCAATCTGAGAGAGTTTCAGATCACCCTCTTCAGGATAGCTGTCCTTCAGGCCATATTGAAAGATGGCGCTGATGAATCGTGGGTAAGGAACCCATGCTGGTCGGTCAGCGGCAGAATCAACACGTTGAATGAGGTCTTCATAGATGATGGAGGCCCAGTCAATGTTGAGACCTTTCAGCAGTGCGTAACCCATGGCCTGCTGAGGTTGAGCGGCTTGATCAGAAGATCCGGATTTCGCTGTCATGCAGCTGATCAGGTGAGCGAAGATGAAGTTCATCTCGCTGGGCATCTTGGATTTCTTTATCAGCGTCAGCTTCTTCTCAGGTAGCTTGTCTCTTCCAGTCTCCCAGATGTAACCCATCGCATCAAGGAAAGCAATGATTTCTTCCCTGTCAGCGTGCTTCTTGTGGTCAGGAAATGGAATGAAAGGATTTTCTGAGGTAGCGTTAGGGAACTTCAGAGCTTTGCGGATTATTGCGGGGGTTATCTTGATGGTGCCATACTCAGTATCGCTGAGTATGCAGTCGATGGTTTTAGATGGATCTTTGGCTGAGGGTAGGTTGGTGTGTCTAGCAGAGTACCAGAATTGGGATAATAGACGCTGACTGGCAGGAGGTGTGATTGTCAGTGCTGTGTAGATGGGGCTGTTCTTCAAAAAATTTACAGCGTCGTCTAGATGGGATACCTGCTTCCGAGGAGGAAACTCGAGAAGCGCTGAAAGGTTGTTTGCCTTGGACCAGTCTAGTTGATCCAGCTCAAACTTAACCTGAGGAGCTTTGGTGATTTCCAGTTCCTCAGAATCAGCGGAGATGGACTCAGCGGTAACATTCAGCTTTGAAGTTGCCATTTCACTGTATTATCAGTTCAACCAAAGATGTTAACAAATAAGAAATATCTTAATGTGGAAAGAAAATTTCCATTAAGATTTTTCGAATTTTGTCCATTTCATTCAGACAAAAAAGTCTTAATGAAGATTAGGGTTTTTCTTGTTTTAAAAAAAAAACGAATATAACACCTATAAGCCTTGTATTCCAGTTTTTAAAAAAAATGGATACGAAAGAAGAACAAGTTTAAGATTTTAGATTTCAAACTTGAAGAACAACCATGAAATGGTTGTGTTTATAAAACCATGAAAGAAAATGATTTTATTTTTGAGTTCTTTTGTTTGATCTTGTGTAAAACAATGATAAGATCGAAAACAAGTTATTTGCATTTGATAATAGATAAGAACATATTAACCTTGAGATTGATGAAGAAGATGATGAACAGTTCTTGAAGATTGAGAGCACAAAATGCAACAGTGTTCTTTTCTTGCGGAGAAAGATTGACTCGCGTAAAAGACAAATATAAACTTTGAGAGTGTTTATATAGGAAGAGAGTAGAGAGAGAAAAACTTGAGCGGGAAAGTTTTTCATCATGACACGGACACGTGTTTGCATTTGATTGGATAGACAACGAAACGTGCAAACGTGTGTCAGAAAAAGAGCGTGCCTGGTGTTATCCGTTGTAATGACGTCACAACTGTCCTTTCACATTCTTCCGTTGTCTCTGAGGTTTTGAAAGAAAAACTCAGGGACTCTTTGGAAAATATGAAGCACTGAATAGAAATATCAGTGAGGGTTTTAAGAAATTTCAAAATATTATTCAGCGAAGAAAGAATTTGAAATCTTGCATTTTCATGCGTTTTGTCAGAGAAAACATACCTTGATATCAGTTTAACCCAATTTATTCAGAGAGAAGATGATGAAATGGATTGTACAAGTTTATTTTATCCAGAGCCTATACAAGAATGTATAAACGTATCGCTGATTAAATGTGAACCACTGAAGATTTATCCTTCAAAGTTCAGCATTCCAAGCTCGCTGATGAGAAAGTTGAATCTTGTCTCATCAAGAGGTTTGGTAAACAAATCAGCTAACTGATAATCAGTTGGGATAAAATGAAGTTCTATATCACCATTCATCACATGATCTCTGATAAAATGATATCTGATTTCTATGTGTTTTGTCTTTGAGTGTAGCACTGGATTGTTTGCTATAGCGATGGCACTTGTGCTGTCGCAATAGATTGGAATTTTGGAGAGCTGAAGATCATAGTCTAGTAGTTGATTTCTCATCCACAAGACTTGAGAACAGCAGCTTCCAGCGGCTACATACTCAGCTTCAGCTGTGGAAGTGGACACTGAGTTTTGCTTCTTACTTGTCCAACTTACCAGCTTTCCACCCAGGAGCTGACATCCTCCTGTGGTGCTTTTCCTATCCATTTTGCAACCTGCAAAATCACTGTTTGAATAGGCGGTTAGATCGAATCCTGAATCTTTGGGATACCAAAGACCTAGATTCGCTGTACCCTTAAGATATCGAAAGATTCGCTTTACAGCTTTCATATGAGATATCTTAGGTTCAACTTGATATCGTGCGCACAGACATGTTGCAAACATAATATCGGGTCGGATAGCTGTAAGATACAGTAGTGAGCCGATCATCCCACGGTACAGCGTGACATTGACAGGAACACCCTTTGTGTCCTTATCAAGTATCAGCGGTGGTGCCATAGGGGTTTTCATAGCTGAACTTTCAGTTAAGTCGAATTTTTTCAGCATATCTTTAACATACTTTCCCTGATTTATAAAAGTTCCTTTTTCAGTTTGCTTAATCTGAAGACCAAGGAAATATGTTAGTTCACCCATCATACTCATTTTATACTCATCTTTCATTCTATCAGCGAAACGAGTACAAAGCTCAGGGTTAGTAGAACCAAATATAATGTCATCAACATATATTTGAACTAAAATGATATGACCTTTTATTTTTCTAAAAAACAAAGTTTTGTCAATCTTACCTCTCTCAAATTTTTCAAGGTGGAGATAAGTAGAAAGAGTGTCATACCATGCACGAGGAGCTTGCTTCAAGCCATAAAGTGCCTTATCCAGCTTATAAACATAACCTGGACGCTTAGGATCTGAGAATCCTGGAGGTTGTTCCACATAAACTTCTTCATTCAGCTTTCCATTTAGAAACGTTGACTTAACATCCATTTGATGTACAGTGAAGTTTTTGTGTACAGCATATGCTAAGAAAAGACGAATAGATTCAAGTCTTGCTACAGGAGCAAAGGTTTCGTCATAATCTATACCTTCCTCTTGTCTGTATCCCTGAGCAACAAGACGAGCTTTGTTGCGAGTTACAGTACCATGTTCGTCCAACTTGTTTCGATAGACCCACTTAGTCCCTATCACTGTTTTGTCAGTTGGTCTCCGAACAAGTTTCCAAACTTTGTTTCTTTCGAATTCAGTCAGCTCTTCTTGCATAGCGCTAACCCAGTTTGGATCTCTGAGGGCATCATCTATTTTCTTTGGTTCAGTTAGAGAAATAAAGTTAACAAATAAACAAATATTACCTGCACTTCTACGAGTCTGAATACCAGCGTTGGGATCACCAAGAATTTGATCGATTGGGTGATTTACAGTCCATCGCTGAGCCGGAACATGCGTCGCTGACTCAGTCTGAACTGGAGAAACTGAAGATGAGGCTTCAGCTACTTCTGGATAATCAGCTAAGAGAGGAATGCTTGCATTTGTCACTTCATTCACTGATTGCTGAGAAATAGATGGAATTTCTGAGACATTTGGATCAACTGCGGGTATAGTATTTATAGGAACAGCTGAGACCCAAGATGTTTCAGCTTCACTATTCTGCATATTGGGAATGATAGTAGGACCATCATTTTCAGTTGTATGAGTATGAGTAGTGGGAACATCTTCTGAATCACAAAGATGAGAAAACATCCATTGATTCAGTTCTTCTGTATCAGCGTTCGGTTTAGAGTTCGCTGAACGGGATTCGTCAAACGTGACGTGAATAGTTTCTTCTACAGTTTCTCTTCTTCGGTTGAAGACTCTGAAGGCTTTGGAAACTGAGGAGTATCTAAGAAAGATTCCATCATCAGCCTTAGGATCAAACTTTCCAAGGGCATCTCTGTTGTTCAGTATGAAACACTGACAACCAAAGATGTGAAGAAAGCTGATTGAAGGCTTTCTCCCATGAAAAAGTTCATAGGCTGTCTTTTTGAATCTTTTGACTATCAGCGACCTGTTTTGCGTAAAACAAGCCGTGTTGACAGCTTCTGCCCAAAACTGAGTAGGCAGGTGAGAATCGCTGAGCATTGAACGTGCAGCTTCAATAATTGTTCTATTTCTTCTTTCAGCGACTCCGTTTTGTTGTGGTGTTCTCACTGACGAAAAGTTGTGAGAAATACCCTTGCTCTCAAGGAAGGAATCAAGAGAACTGTTTTTGAATTCAGTTCCATGATCACTCCTTATTGAGCGAACAGTCATATTGTTCAGAGTTTCCATATTCCGAACAAAGGTGATGAGTTCTTCAGGGGTGTCACTCTTAGAACGGAGAAACATTACCCATGTGTAACGAGAGAATTCATCAACTATGACCAGCGTATATTTCTTTCCAGCGATGGATTGTTTGTTAACGGGGCCAAACAAATCCATATGGAGTAGTTGAAGAGGAGATGACACTGAGGAAACTTGCTTGGACTTAAAGCTTGCCTTGGTCTGCTTCCCTTTTTCACACGCTGAACATAAGGATTCTTTGGCGTATGAATGTTGAGGTAGACCAGTGACTAACTCTTTGGATGAAAGAGTATTCAGTGTCTTGAAGTTGAGATGTGAAAGCCTCTTGTGCCATAGCCAGTTGACATCAGAAGATGCCTTTGAGAAGAAACAGGAGTTCTCAGTGGTTGTTGAGTCCATGTTTATAACGTAAACATTTTCCAAACGATAACCGCTGAGAGCTATCTTCTCCTTTTTGTCAGAGACAAAGCAGGATTCCTTGGTGAAAATCACTTTGTTATCCATGTCGCAAAGTTGACTGATGCTCAGAAGATTATGCTTCAGCCCTTCAACATATGCGACTCTTCTGAAGGATGTTGTACCATTTGAAAGTACACCATACCCTCGGGTGTGTCCTTTTCCATTTCCACCGAAAGTCACAGAGGGACCCTTCTCTTCCTTGTATTCAGCGAGCAGGCTTTTCTTTCCAGTCATGTGTCTAGAGCATCCGCTATCGAGATACCAGATACCCTTCTTAACCTGCAATACAAAGGAAGATTAGTTTTGCTTGGGTACCCACTTCACCATGTATACGCATTTGTCAGTGGAAGTGGTTGGAATGGGTTCAGCAGTCTTCGCAGCATTTGAAGATTCAGCTTTGTCTTTCTTCACTTTGGTCAATTTCTTGACCTCAGCGGTAGGAGTCACCTTGACCTGACTTGCAACTGGTTTGGTCTTCTTTGGTGCTATCTTCACCTTAGCTATCTTATCAGCTTTGGTGGCTGTGGGACACTTACTTGCAATATGATCGGTAAGTCCACAGTGATAACATTTCCTATAACTAAAATTAGTTCTAGGACCACTTGTGTGCTGAGCTTTTAATTTGGAATTAGAAGTGCCAGCACCAAGTACACTATTGGTTTTTGAAATAGGACGAACATTTAGTTCTTCAGATTTCTTACCAAGGATATCTACTCTGAGTCTAGGAGTAGGTCGCTGAACTGATCCAGAGGTCTGATTTCTAGAACCAGATGAATGAATCACTAAGGCTTTGGAAGCATTCAGCTTAGGTACTAAAGTACCCTTCTGAGGATTTTGATAAATTACAATTCCTTTACCTTTATCTTTAGAGACAGAGGTAGGTTTTGAATAAACCATTTTCTCCTTACCTTTTGAGGAGGTAGGAGTTTCCTCAGGGATTGGTGTAATCGACGAGGAGTACTGAGATGAAGAAGTGTCAGCTACTGAGGATACGAACGTTCCAAATTTAAGCATTGAACGTTCAGTGGTTGGTATTGGAGTATCATATTTATAACCCAGACCACGTTTATCACTCAGAGGAATCTGAGCCTTAATTATCTCAGTGATCTTTGTTGAAGAATTACACCATCCTTCAACAGTAGCTTGTTCAGCTTTTAAAGCAGCGATAGCTTCCGCTCGTTCAATTTTGACTAGCTGATTTAAATGGACTTGATCTTTAAAATCTTCTTCAAATTTAGAAAGCTTTTCTATTTGAAGGTGGCAATTTTTAAGCTTTTCAGCGAGATCAAGATTTTGGTTTTCAACCACAGCTTTGCTGTTCATGGCTTCGTATAAGCTTCTAGTCAGTAGTTCGATTTTACGGAGACTATCAGCTTCATCAATATTTACAATATTGGTAAAGAAGGAGGGTGATACCTGAATGGCAGATGTTGAAGTGGAGGGAATGTTTGAACTTTCTTCCTCTTCTTCAATCTTGGCCATGAGACATTGATTTGCTTCATCATCTTCAGAATCAGATGATGAGGCTTCTTCATCAGAAGCAGCCCAATCATAGTCAGCCATTAGGCCTTTTCCCTTCTTCTTAAAGCTTTTCAGCTTTGCATACTTCTCCTTCAGCTTTAAGTATTTGTCGTCTTTATTCCTTGGAACAAAGGATTTCTTTGTAAAGGCTGAAGGTCTCATGATTTTCTTTGACCTGCACTCGTTAGCGAAATGACCTGTCTTTTCGCAGTTAAAACAAGTAGCAGTAGCCTTATCAACAAAAGCTGATGACTTAGGCTTGTCAGCTATAGAAAGAGTTTTGTTCTTTCTAAACAATTTCTTCTTGGCGAATCTCCTGAACTTTTTAGTTAGGAGAGCCAAGGATTCATCATCTGAAGAATCAGAATCTGATGATCTTTCAGAGTTACTTTCTAACTCAGTGATAGTGACCACGGGTCGCTGAGTAGAAGGTTCCTCTGAGATTAAAGCAACAGGGGTGCTTTTGGAATCTTTTACAAGATTCTTCTTAAGATGGCTAGATTGCTCATGATTCAGCAATGTGCCATATAAGGTAGCAAGTGTCATTGATCTTAGATCTTTTGACAGCTTGAGACACATGGAATAATTGTCCCAGCTTTCAGGTAAACATTCTAAAAACTTTGTCAGAACTTCAAAGTTAGAATATTCCTTACCAACCGTTTTAAGATCTATAATTAAGCAATTAAAACGTTGATGTACTTCAGAGAGAGTTTCATTCTTACCAGAGATGAAACTTTCGTATTGTCTTACCAGGTTGATCTTTCTTGAATCCTGGACTTCAGACGTTCCTTCATACTGAACACATATTGTGTCCCACATGGCTTTTGAGGATTTTAGGTTCATGACGGAATGGTAGACTTCGTCAGGAAGGGCCATGGATAGTATGGATCTGGCTTTTGTATCTATAGCCACTTTCTTCTTGTCTTCATCGGTCCAATGATGGATTTCCTTTGGAATCAGCCTTTCTGGAATAGCAGCTCTAGTTGCAGTGGCTGGAACGGCAGGATCAATCGTTACAGGGATGTGTGGACCGTTTTCAAGATAGTAAGGTATAGCAGGGTCTACACCTTCTAAGAAGAGTGTCATCCTATTTTTCCATAAGTTGAAGTTGTCTCTGGAAAATCTAGGGGGTTTTGCAAGAGAACCATTGTCGATATAGTGAGTGTTTGTGTTTGAGTTAGCCATTTTCAGATAATAGCAAGGAAGAGAAATATCTTAGATTAGATCTTGTTTATGGGATTAAACAAATCCGCTCTGATACCACTTGTTGGTCCCGAAAGGCTTAAACAAGTTTGTAGAAGGGGGGGGGGGGGGGGTTGAATACAAACACACTATTTTACTTTTCTAAATTGTTTATTGATAAATCATTAACAATTTACAGCTTGTTGCGGAAACAAGATTAAGGATAAACCTAAATCTAAACAAGTTGGAACACTAAGGTTTTCTTGCACTAAGAAAGATAAGGAGATTACTAATAAAATCCTATCTTGAGAGATTTGAACTTGTCCAGAGTTAGCAAGTTTCTTCAAATGAAGTGAGTTCATCTCTTTATATACTGCATGCATTTAATGCAATTCAGTATACACTTTACACGTGTCATCAGCGGATTGGTTGCATGTCATTGACCTTTGTTGACAACCTTAGTAGCCGCATGAATGAACAGTGTAGTATTAGAGTGGTTGTACGATTTCAGATTTTCGGAGGTTCTTTTCTGACATTTCGTACGGTGGCGTGCAAGGGAGGTTAAGACAAAAGTACTTTGTACAGAGGACTTCATGATCAGCTTTCGTTGATTCAGCGATTATCATTTACTATTCAGCAGATGATAAAGTTCAGCGATAGCTGAAGTCTTGTACTTGATACTTCACGTTGAGTGGACAAATCTGAGTCTTCGCTGATCCGCATCAGTTCATTAGGAGACTTGTCGCTGGTTCTTGAGCTTGATCTTCGACTTCAGCGTAGAACCTTTGTTGACGTGAATCTTGTCTTCAGGGATCATAAGTAAACAACTAACTTATCAGCGATCACCATAAGGACTGAACAGACTCAGCGATATGGTGAACAGTGTTCGCTGAATGTTTAATCTAAAAGTGCGAGAGTTCCTATCAGCAGTACTGTAAGATCTTAGTACTTATCAGCGATAGTGAAACTCTGATACATATTGTTTACTTACAATTTTCACTAAGTATTTAAGATAGGGTCATTATCAAATCACTGAGGGTTTGGATCAACATATATTGACAATGGTTCTCTTGCTAAACCCCCTAGATTTTCCAAAGATAACTTCAACTTATGGAAAAATAGGATGACACTCTTCGTAGAAGGTGTAGACCCAACTATGCCTTACTATCTCGAAAATGGTCCATTCATCCCTGTAAGAATTGATGCTGCTGTTCCAGCCGCTGAGAATAGACCTGCTATTCCAGAAAGGCTGGTACCTAAGGAAATCTTTCAATGGACTGACGAAGATAAGAAGAAAGTGGCTATAAATACAAAAGCCAGATCCATACTATCCATGGCTCTTCCTGACGAAGTCTACCATTCCGTCATGAATCTGAAAACATCAAAAGCCATGTGGGACACAATATGTGTTCAGTATGAAGGAACGTCTGATGTCCAGGACTGAAGAAAGATCAACCTGGTAAGACAATACGAAAGCTTCATTTCTGGTAAGAATGAATCTCTCTCTGAAGTTCACCAACGTTTTAATTGTTTAATTACAGATATGAAAACTGTTGATAAGGAATATTCTAACCTTGAAGTACTGACAAAGTTTCTAGAATGTTTACCTGAAAGCTGGGACAATTATGCTATGTGTCTCAAGCTGTCAAAGGATCAAAAATCAATGACCCTTTCAACCTTATATGGCACGTTGCTGAATCATGAGCAATCGAGCCATCTTAAGAAGAATCTTGTAAAAGATTCCAAAAGCACCCATGTTGCTTTAATCTCAGAGGAACCTTCTACTCAGCGACCCTCGGTCACCATCACCGAGTTAGAAAGTAACTCTGAAAGGTCATCAGATTCTGATTATTCAGATGATGATGAATCTTTGGCTCTCCTAACTAAGAAGTTAAGGAGATTTGCCAAAAAGAAAATGTTTAGAAAAAACAAACCTCTTTCCATAACTGACAAGCCTAGATCATCAGCTTTTGTTGATAAGGCTACTGCTACTTGTTTTAACTGCAAAAAGACAGGACATTTCGCTAACGAGTGCAGGTCTAAGAAAGTTTCTAGACCCTCAGCTTTTACAAAGAAACCCTTTGTTCCAAGGAATAAAGATGACAAATATTCAAAGCAGAAAGAAAAATATTCTAAGCTGAAAAGCTTTAAGAAGAAGAATAAAGGCCTGATGGCTAACTATGATTGGGCTGCTTCTGATGAAGAAGCATCATCATCTGACTCTGAAGATGATGAAGCAAATCTATGTCTTATGACCAAGATTGAAGAAGAGGAAGAAAGTTCAGACATTCCCTCCACTTCAACCTTTGCTATTCAGGTATCACCTTCCTTCTTTACCAATATTGCAAATATTGATGAAGCTGATAGTCTCCGTAAGATCGATCTCTTGACTAGAAGTTTATACGAAGCCATGAACGGCAAAACTGTGGTTGAAAACCAAAACCTTGATCTCTGTCAGGATCGAATCTTAACAAGACTAATAACACTTAGAACTCAGAATTAAAGAATCTGCGGAATAGAACTTTAATTCACACAATCAAAGAACAATATATCAGAAAACACACAGCTGTTTGTATTCACTAATTCAACTCACAAGCTTACAACCAAACCTCAATCTTGATGAACAGGCTCAATCAAGACGACTTCTACTTCTCTAGAAATAGGGTTCTAAACCTTGAGGTTAATTCTCTCTAAAATAAAACGTATTCTGAAAACTCTCGTACCGAATAGCTATCTATCAACATCTATTTATACAAAATAAATACAAGATAACTATCAAAACAAAATCGATCTTCAGAATATTCTTTCATGATTATCTTCAATCATTCCATCTTTATTTCCAACATTCTCGCATTCCAAACTTATGATCACAAGCAGCATTAACATCTTTATGTACGAGCAGTATTAACTTCATTCAGCATGAGCAGTACTAATATTCTCCAGCAGCATTAATTCATTCCAGCAGCATTAACTTGACTCAGCAGTACTAACCTTGCTTCAGCAGTATTAATCTTGACAAGCAATACTAACTTTGCTTCAGCAGTATTAATCTTGACAAGCAGTACTAACTTTGCTTCAGCAGTATTAATCTTGACAAGCAGTACTAACTTCACTCTAGCAGTATTAATTATGCCTTGGCAGTATTAAAGTTGTTCTGGCAGTACTATCCATACTTAGCAAATCTTCAGTTCCCAACAATCTCCCCCTAACTTGACTTTTAGAAAGAGAAGTCAAGTTCTTCAGATGATGATGCTTCCAAAACTTAATCTTGAACACACAAGTCAGGATTCAATCCCAAACTTTGATTGATGATCCTTCTTACCAGGTATCTTGCCATCTTAGAATCTTTGTCACACACCAACTTAGCTTTTAGCATTCCACCCAACCTTGTCATGCTGTGCTTGTATATTTTATCCACCAAATAATACTCATGATATGCATAGTCAAGTGTTATGACATACACACCACAGTTTTCAATAAGCATCCAGTTGGTAACAGCTTGAAATTGCCTTTCTGTCAAATACTTAACTGCTTCTGTATTGAACATTAGACACAAGTATTCAAGTACCATTTTGGTGATGGACATTCCATTCTCAGTCAGCATATTTCCATACAGCTTCATTCCAACCTTGTACATCTCCTCTACGTCAGATCTAGAGCATATTCTGATAAGTCTTCCCCATGTAGAACTGACTTCAAACTTCCCATATGCTCTTTTGATTCTAATGTACTCCTTTCTCTGCTCTATCAATGTGTCCCAGAAGATGATCTCAGGATCCATAGAAGCTAATGGTTTAACTTTGATTGGACTAGTATCAACCACAGTAATATACATATCACATTGATCATTTGTTTGTGATTGTACATTGCTTGGTTGACCTGATGGAGTTGCCACTTCTTCTTCAGCAACTTTTTGATCAGCTTTCTCTTTCACAACTTCATCCTTAGCTTCTTCTACAATGGGTTCCACCCTAGGCTTCTTTACAACTTTCTTCTTTGACGCTATAGACTTTGTTCTTGGTCTTTTGTTTGACACCATCTTGGTTCTTTTGAGTGATTTCACAGCTTCAGGAATGGTTTCAGTTGTTTCCTTTGTTTCTACTGCTTCAGGGATGGTTTCTGCTGCCTTATGTTTTTCAGCAACATTAACCATTTCTGCTGCTTGAATGGTTTCTGCTGCTTTTTGACTAGCAGCATTAACCATTTCTGCTGCTCTATCTGTTACTGCTTCTTTTACTATCTTTGATACTGCTGCTTCAACACTATTCTTCGCAATCTCAAATACCTCTGCTTCAATCTCAGATTTAGTTACTGTAGATACAGTTACTGCTTCCTTCTCACTTTCAGATACTGCTGCATCAACAAGACTCTTCATAATTTCAGCTACTGCTGCTTCAATCTCAGATACTGCAGCATTAACTGTTTCTACTGCTTTTTCTGTGGTTTCTGCTGCTTGAACCTCAGATACTACTTCCTTCTCATTTTCTGCAGTTTCAGTTACTGCTGCTTTCTCACTTTCTGCAGTTTCAGTTACTGCTGCTTTCTCACTTTCTGCTTCCTTTGCAACTTTTGCAACCTGCTCAGCCTCCCCCTCAACCTTATGCTCATTCTCCCCCCTCAACCTTTGCATCCTCCTTGTTTAGTTCAGTTTCTAACTCCCCCTTTTTGGAAGCATCAGTGGTTGATCTTCTCCTTTTCAGAACATACAGAGCTTTCTTCCTTCTTTGCAGCAGCTTGGTGATCATCTTCTTAGTCTTCTCTATCTTGGTGTGTTGATAAAGAACCACCTTCTTAAGCTCATCAATCTCCTTCTACTGATTCATGACATCAATGTTGATGTTGGCAATGGTTTCCATCAATTCCTCATAAGTATATCTATCCTCACCTGGTTTAGAAGTGTTTACCTTCCTTACAAGATCATTGGAAGTTTTAGTAGGTGTCTCTTGCCTAGCAAAAGCACAACCTACTCCCATGGTTTCTTGGCGCCTGGGTCCTCTGAATGTTTTCACATTCTGAGTTACCATGGGGAAGGTCTTAGTGATGTTACCACTGTCTTTCTCTTTGCTAGCAGAAGTAGTGGCAGCCTTGCAGCCCACATGCTCATCCTTCTCCTTAGAGAGCACCTTCTTGGGGTTGGGAGACACCCCTGTGGTTACCCTTTTGATATTCTCTATTGGAGAATGCTCCAATAGAGGGCTTGTAGGCTTTGGGCTATTAGGAGATACACCAAGGGAAGGAACCTTGTGTACCTTTCTTCTTTCAAACTTCTTGGTGATTTTGGGAGTGGGTCTTAAAAGAATGGACTGTGGGATTTCTTTGGTGATGGAAGGTTGGTATTGGTCATCAGTGGGTGTGTCTAATGGGGGCCTTGACCCTGATGCCATACCTTCAGAGGTGTGGGACACAACCATCATTGTAGAGAACAATGGTGTGTCAACTCCTTCCGAGTCCCTAGGAATTCTTCTCATATTTGAGAAAACCTTCCCTTTAGGGGGTTTTGGCACATATACCTCAGCAGACTGAGGTAAATCTGTCAATTCATGGTTAATTACTTCTTGGACAAACCTGGGATACATGTAAAAGCTCTTTTTGGATTCTAGGTTTGCCACAAGATCATTAAAAATCATTGCTGAAAAATTGAACTTTCTGGCAGTGGCTAAGCAGACCAAGGCATAAGCAATGGTACTGCTAAACTCACTCCATCCAGTTGTTTTCTTTGAAATACAGTGCATAAGAGTATGAACAAGAAATCGCCATTGGGTGAAAAACTTTGACTTGTAGAATTTAAAAATTCCAATGGGACCTTCATACCCCATTCTTGGTAAGGTCGAGAAAAGTTCATCATTAGAGAGATAGGTTATACCTGAGGCATCATCTAAGTGAAGAGTGATGCGAATAACCTCCTTTGTGACCTTCAAGGGTTTGTCACAAACCCTTGTTCGAATGATTTTCTGCCCATCTTCGAATATAACAGTGGCATTCTCCCAAAATTGCTTTTGATGCTCGATATATATGGTTGGGCACACTGTTAGGGCATGAGAGATGTGTGTGGACTTGAGAAAATCCACAATATCATGAAATCCTGCGGCCTGCTTTGGCTTCTGAAGCACCGCAATCTCATTGTGCTCATCGACAAACTCCATTGTCGTCATTCTTCCTGAGGATTTGGATAGAAAACACAGAGATTCTAGGGAGAAAAGGTTAGAACGAGAGAGAGATAAATTGAATGCAAAGAGACGTTATGAACTTTGGCGGGCTGAAAGAGTATTTATAGCAGTACTAGCCCCAATTTTCTTTAAAAGCAGTATTAACGACTTAGCAGTATTAACGACTGAGCAGTATTAACTGCAAGGCAGTATTAACTACACAGCAGTATTAACTACTAAGCAGTATTAACAACAAAGCAGTATTAACTACACATACAGTATTAACTACTAAGCAGTATGAACTACAAAGCAGTATTAACTACACATGCAGTATTAACTACTAAGCAGTATTAACTACAAAGCAGTATTGAAAGTGCAGGATCTATTCTTACAATCAATATAGAAAGAAGTAATTGAGAAATTGTATGATCAAGCCCAATTGTATTCAATGATGCACAGAATTACAGATCTAAGAGAGAGATCACCTCAAAGATTACAAGGAAAGAATACAAGTAATATGGAAAATCAATCAGTTAGCAACGTAGTGCTAACCACTCTATTTATACTGCAACAAACATCTTAAAGCTACAGTACAAAGAAGAAAGACTAATAAGAACATAACACGTGTCCTAATTAGTTTACACATTACTAAATAACGAAACTCGTCATAAGTTCTGAACAGGTAGTTCAGAACTTCTGAACATTCTTCTGATCACGCTTCTCAGAACTTCTGACTTCTCTTTCTCAGATCTCTGACTCTTCTTCTCAGAACCTCTGACTCTTCTTCTCAGAACTTCTGAATCTTCTTATCAGATCTTCAACACTTGGTTTATTGACAAAACTTCAGATCTAACAATCTCCCCCTTTTTGTCAAATAAACTTAAACTTTGCATCATCTAATTCTTTCAGAGCAGGAACAATTTTCTGAAGTAGCACATTCCTCAGATTAAGCCTCTTATCAATCTTGTCAATAATTTCTTGAATAATCTCAACTTGCTGATTAATTACTTCTTGAATCATGTTTGCTTCCTTCACTTTCAGCATCTTTTTCTCCAAATTGTGCTTTATGATCCTTAAAGTTCCAGAACAATATTTTGCAGTTTCCTTTGCTCTGAAGAAGATCTTTCCACTTTTGTTCTTCAAAAATACTCCCAACTCTGGATATCTGTGAACACTTCCAGTCTTTAACACCTTTTTCTGCTCATGATCTGTATTGGGATTTGCCAGATAAACACATGACTTTTGCAAATACAGAGCTATTTGGAAATCTGTATAGCAATGCCACCTTAAGATATAGAACATGGCCTCAATCACCACACTTCTTGCCTTCCTTTCATTTCTATCTTTACTTGACTCTTTAAAACATAGAAAGCTGTGTAATCTGTAGAAGTCAACCACTGACAGTTTCTCAAAATCTGCATCAGTGAAATAATAAACCTTGCCATCTTCTCTCAAAACTTCAAAGGATAAGTACTCCATCTTTCTGAATTTCTTAACCTTCAATTCTCTGATTCCAGTGATTAGAAAATCTGAGTAAACGGCTTGCTTTGTTTTGCCAAGACATCTTGATTTTTCAGCCAACCAGATCTGAGTCTCCTTAGACTTATCATAATACACATCCAAGAATTGTACCTCTTTTGGTTTGAAGAACTCAGGCAGATCAAATTCAAGAAAGTATCCATTCAGATCAATGAATATTTCATCTTCTTTGGGTTCAGACTGTTCAGCTTGATCAATATTAGTTATCTGCACATTCTGAGGTGTTGTGTCCTGAACTTCTTCAGCCTCATCTGACAAAATTTCATTCACTTCATACTCAGCTGGGAACACAAAATCATTATGTAGAATCTTTTTGGGATTCACCTCAGATAACAACCATTCACTACTGTTTCTGATTTTTCTTCTAAAATCCAACCTCCTCTTCACACAGTTTATGAATCTCTTCTTTAAACTCTCTTTTTCAGCATCCATACTTACTTCCATTCTAATCAACAGCCAATTCAGAGTTGCATCACTGTACTTCACCAACTCTTTTAATCTGAACAATTCAAGTCTTTCGTGAACCATATATGTGAACCCTTCTGCCTCCATTCCTTCATTCACAAAACCCTTCACATGCAGATCAACTTCTGTTTTCTTTGTGGGAGAACTCAGATTGCACTTTTCTTTTCTTTCTTCTATAGCCAACTGGAAGTCATACAAGTATGTATTTCTGACATAAATACCCAGAAGTCTTCTGCATTCAATTTCTATCAAGGCTTCTTCAGTGCTAGCAAAGAACTTGACTAGAAAGATCTGATCATCAAGAGTCAATCTGTGAAAATCAAATGTAGACATGGAAACCTTTGTATTTCTTTCTTTCAGTGTTTCCATTCTAACGAACATTAAACCATTGAATTCATCTTGTTGAAACATCAGAACTTTCTCGATTCTTTTCTGAATATGCAGTTTTGAGTCAGGAACTCTGAACATATTAGAAGCTTCTGAGTAGACCATCTGAGCTCTGTCATCCATAAAACCATCAATGTTACTTTCCAAAAGCTCATACTCTCCTTCTGTGTAGTAGAGATTATCATATATTTCCTCAGGAAAAATATCATCATGAAATTGTCTGGCTAAAGGTACATCACTTAACTCTAGAATGAAGTCACACAAAGGTTCTTCTAGTCTTTGCAATTTAATCTTTGGAATCTCGATTGGTTTTCTGAATACATATTCAGAAGGCATAAAGAAGTCTTTCACTTTCACATACTCTTCTTCTGTATTTAACTCATCACAAAAGTTAAACCTAAAATCATCTTTAAAATCCTGAGTGTAATCTACAGTTCTGTCTTCTTCTCCCATTAGATCAATGGGTCTTATCACTTTTATTCCTTTATGAATTTTCTGAACACTCAGAGCTCTGACTACTTCATTATGCATTCTTCTGATCAATTCTTCATTCAACCTCCTTTCTTCTGATTCAGACTCCATTGCCCTTTCACTGTTATAAACCACAATATCTGTACACCTGTTTACCACTGTACTTTCCACTATTTCTTCCATTCTCAAATCAGATTCCTCAATAGCTACAGTTTCATCTGAGTTTCCTTCCATCTCAGTATCCAAGTTCAATTCCTCTGTTTTATCTGATTCATTACTATCAATACTTCCTAACTCCATTTCTTCTGTATCTGAACTGTCAAGCTGTACTATCTGAATCATCTCCTTTAAATTTTCCTGTGTCTGATCTTCTGTACTTTTTGTATTGGCTAAGTGCATGTCTGCTATCTCAAAATCTTCTATGCCAATATCATCATCAGAACTTAACCTTTGTCTTTTCTCCCCCTTTTGATGATTATGAGGATCATTATCATCAAACTTCCTTTTCAAGTTCTGATTAAAAGCAACTTCAGGTTCAGCTTCTGCAATAGGAACAGGATCAAGAGGCTTTGAAGTAGAAGCCAAAGATACACTCAGTGCTTTCAATATAGATTCCTGCATACCCTGCATCTGTTTTAACATATCTTTTTGAAAACCAGACATTATATCCATGATCTCCTTTTTGTGAGAATCCAAGGATTTCTTTACATCATCTACCTTGGTTTCAACAGAAATTAACTTTTTCTCTAACACAACTTTCAAATCTGATACCTCATCATTCAGATCCTCCATCCTCTTCTCCAAATTTTCTACTTTTTCCCCCATCTCCTTGTTTTGTTTCTGAATCTTTTCAAATTCAGAAGTTTCTAACAGTGAACCTGAACCAACAGATGGTCCAGTTTTCATGTGCCCAGAGAGCTCATGGCCTGTAGATAACACACAGTCATCTTGTACAACAGATGCACGTTTGAATGAGGCTTTTGTAATGTTCACCTCACCAGGACTTCCATCCAATCCTTGACACCCAACATTAGGCATGTCTATGAATGTTGTTTCAGGAGTACGAAATTCCTGATCTGTGCAAGTGTCAAAAGGAATTTCAGGCTCAATATGAATAGGACTGTGATATTCAGACTCAATGTGTTGAAAAATAAGTTGGGATTTATCACCTCCCTCCAAATGAGTTTGGGATGGTTCCCCGGATTTGTGTGAAACAGTAGCATGTTGAAATGCTTCTGAGTGGGTATGGATGGGTTGTTCAAGATCCACCACTAGGTCCATGGTGTTTGTTTCAATATTGGACACCAAGAGATGTGAACCAATAGCATGTGTGGTTACCTGGTCAAGATTAGCTGGTTCAGAGGCATCTCTTTCTGTTTGAACCTCTGTTAACAATCTCTCATCCTCACCACTCTCATTCTGTTTTTCCTCACTGAGTCTAACCAAGCTCTCAGAATTTTCCCCCTCAAGTCTCTCAGAATGTTCACCCATCTGAACATCCTCCCCCTCTCTAATTCGACTAGACCCCTCACCTCTCTTCTCAGGTTGGTCCTCTTGGGTAGGGATTTGAGGTAATTCAATTCCCATAGAGGTGCAATAAGCTTTTAAAATCTCACTCTCCCTTGGAATATAGTTCCTAAGTGATTTTGGCAACAGTTTATGATTGGGATAATTTTCAAGTCTTGTTACTGAGGTCATCTTACCCAAATAAAATGTAGGACCATGCTCTTCATTTGTTCTTCTTGAGATTGTTCTGTTTTCCTGCATGGCATACCAAATAACAATTTGCCAGTACCTTATGTAGGGAATGTATGTCAGTGGAGCATCCTTTGTCTTCTTCTGAATTGCTTTCTGATTCTTCTCAAATGTATTCTTCATATCTTCCCAAAGTATTAAAGTATAGTCATAATGCCTATTCTTCACTAAACCTTGAAATATCTGAAGAATTTGTTTAGAACCTTGATCAGCAGAACTATTTTTCCCTGACAAACATTTATTTACCACATGAAAGAAGCAAGCCCAAATAGGTGGTAATTTGTTTCTTCTGAACAAACTGAGAGTCCTCAATCCTTCATTGTATCCCAACTTCATAAACTCTGCAATTAATTCCTCTGTTAGGGGTAAATCCTCAAAATCTGTTCTTCTTTGTACATCATCTTTCTCTGGTAGATTCAGCATCTCTCTTAGTGCAGAGATAGATAAGACAAATGTCACTCCTCCAATTTCAGACACAAACTTATTATCTTCTAACCTAAGATATTTCCACCATTGTTGTATGTACTGAACAGGCACATTTTTACTTCTTGTAAACCATTTTCTGTACGGATGATGTTTGAATAACTCCATGATAATTCTGTGTTCAGGCTTAAAACGACTTTCCTCAAACAATATAACACAGTTATTTTCAGATAATTTCAACCATTCACTCTCAGGAACAATTCTTTCCACTAGAATAGATCTATCTGACATAATAGAACCTGCAGCACTCTGATCATGTTCAATATTAACATTTACCTCATCCGCATTTCCTTCAGATTCATCCATTTGTTCATCTTCTTCATCATTTCTTATTGCCCCTTCCTCTGCAACTCTATTTTGTACTTCATCACTTTCCGAATCAGATGAATCCATTATCGATTTTGTAGAATGTAGAGAAATTGGACCACTTCTTCGGATTTCAGACATGATTTAAGAAGAAAACAGATTCAAAGAACTCTGGATTTGATTCGTATCTCACGTTTCGCTCTGGAATTTGAAAGAACTTTGAAATAGGGATTTTAAGACCTATTTAAAATCCGCGAAGTTGAAAGGTTTAACGGAAAAGCGAAATCAATGTTATAACGGAGTCAACACACGTGAAATACCACAAAGGATTTAAATGAAATACGTGGCATTGTCAAACAAATATGAAGCTGACACGTGTTAGTGGATAGAATTTTGACTCAAGTCAAAGATCTGAATAACACGCGCAGATGTTCTGATTCCATGACTCAGAAGAATTTTGCCTTGTAACCAAAATGTCTTTTAAAATCAACTTCTGACCAATATAAAACATTTTGATTATTCAGAAGAGGTTTGAACAGATAAGAAATTAAAACAAATCTTTTAAGCATCACAAAATGATTTTCAAAAGAATTTTGATGCTCCCCCTTGACTTGAGCATGCATTTGAGTATTAATGATACATAAAGATGAGATAACAAGATAATCGAAGAAGCATAATCCATACAGTTGAAGTTATTTGTATTTCTCAAAAATAAATTTTTGAAAGTTAGATTGCTGAAGTATTGACTCAGAATTTCTGACCTTAAGATTTAGAGGTTCTGATCTCAAGACTCAGAAGTTCTGAACTCAAGACTCAGAAGTTCTGAACTCAAGATTCAGAAGTTCCGAACTCAAGACTCAGAAGTTCTGAACTCAAGACTCAGAAGTTCTGAACTCAAGACTCAGAAGTTCTGAACTCAAGACTCAGAAGTTCTGAGTACACTACTCAGACAACTTCACTTAGAAAAATTTAGCATTTTTAAGAAAAAAATATTTTCAACTAGGCAGATTAAGCATTCCTATTTTACATATGAGAAAAGAAAACCTTTTGTGATCAAGAGGCTTTGTGAACAAGTCAGCCAATTGATACTTTGTATGCACAAAGTGCATCTCTATAGTTCCTTTTTCCACATAGTCCTTTATAAAATGATACCTCACGTCTATATGCTTAGTCTTCGAATGTTGAACAGGGTTCTGAGTAATAGCAATTGCACTTTCTGAGTCACAATAGATGGGAATCTTATTAAGCTGATATCCATAGTCCATGAGTTGTGTTCTCATCCACAATGTTTGAGAGCATGAAGCAGCAGCAGCAACATACTCTGCTTCAGCAGTTGAAGTGGATACACAATTCTGTTTCTTTGATGCCCAACTCACTATTTTATCTCCCAAAAAGTGACAAGCACCAGATGTACTCTTTCTGTCCAACCTACTTCCTGCATGATCAGCATCAGTGAAAGCAGTCAATTTGAAGTCAGTTTCTTTTGGATACCATAAACCTAGATCAGGTGTTCCTTTGAGATATCTTAAAATCCTTTTGACAGCCAACATATGTGATTCTTTCGGGTTAGATTGAAATCTAGCACAGAAACAGGTAGAAAACATGATATCTGGTCTACTTGCAGTCAAATAAAGTAATGATCCAATCATGCCTCTATAAAGTTTGATATCTGCTGAAACACCTTTGAGATCAGCATCTAACTTTATGTTAGTTGCCATAGGTGTTCTCATAGAAGCACAATCAGACATTTTGAACTTTTTCAGAATATCTCTGACATATTTTCCTTGATTTATGAAAATACCTTTTGGTAGTTGTTTGACTTGAAGACCAAGGAAAAAATTCAGTTCACCCATCATGCTCATTTCAAATTCAGATGACATGACTTTTGAAAAATTATCACATAATTCTGGACTGGTAGAACCAAATATTATGTCATCAACATAAATCTGAATCAGAATCAAATCATTACCCTGTTTCTTTAAAAACAAAGTTGTGTCAATCTTACCTTTCTTGAATCCTGAACCTAACAGGTGTTTAGTAAGAGTGTCATACCAGGCTCGTGGTGCTTGTTTTAGACCATATAAAGCTTTGTCTAAAATATAAACATGATCAGGGAATTCTGGATCAACAAAACCTTCAGGTTGATGGACATACACCTCTTCATTAAGTTTGCCATTTAGAAAGGCTGATTTGACATCCATTTGATACACCTTGAAGTTTTTATGTGCAGCATAGGCTAAAAATATTCTGATTGCCTCTATCCTTGCCACTGGTGCAAATGTCTCATCATAATCAATTCCCTCTTGTTGACAGTATCCCTTAGCAACCAATCTTGCCTTGTTTCTGATGACAACACCTGATTCATCCTTTTTGTTTCTGAACACCCATTTAGTTCCAATTATAGATTTACCTTCAGGCTTTGGAATGAGTCTCCAAACTTTATTTCTTTCAAATTGAAGCAATTCCTCTTGCATTGCTGAAATCCAGTCTGGATCCTCTAGGGCTTCATTAGCTTTCTTTGGTTCAATTACACTTAAGAAACCAGCAAACATTACTTCATTTGCTGTAGCTGATCTTGTCTTTACTCCTGCTGATGGATCACCTATTACTTGATGAATAGGGTGATTTTTAGTCCATTTGTTAGCACTAGGGAGTACATCAATCTCTGAATAATTGTTGTTTGCATCATTCTCATCAATGATTGCTTGTAATTCTGAACTGTCACCTTGTTCTGACGTATGAGTAGGAGTTGCATCCAAGTTTGAGTTCTGATTAATGAAGTCAGAGTTCTGATTGACTTGTTCAGAGTTCTGAGTACAAGAATCAGAATTCTGATTACAAGGTTCAGAGTTTTCACCACTTGTATTTATTAGATTTGGGCACTCCTCTGATGGACCTTTGTCAGAAATTACAGTTGATTGAACTATTTCTGGAGTCTTATTTTTCATCTCTTTGACCATCTTTGGGTTTTCATATTCTGCATAAGAATCAGAAATTAGTTCACTAAAAGCATCCTTAAACAGTAAATTGAGTTCTGAACAAATAGGATTAGAATTTGTATCAGAAGTCATTTTTGTCTTGTTCAGCATGAGTTCTGAACTGTCTTGTTCAGAAGTCCGCATTCTGGCTTCATCAAAAGTTACATTTATGCTCTCCATCATCCTCTTGGTTCTTCTATTGTAGATTCTGAATGCTTTGGAAGTTAAAGAATAACCCACAAAGTATCCTTCATCTGCCTTTTTATCGAATTTGGCAAGATTTTCTCTGTCTCTGAGAACGTAGCATCTGCAACCAAAAATATGAAAGAATTTGATTAATGGTTTTCTTTTATTTATCAGTTCATAAGCAGTCTTATTTAATCTCTTATTGATTAAAGTTCTATTTTGTGTAAAACAAGCAGTTGCAATTGCTTCAGCCCATAGGAAAGTAGGAAGATTTGCATAAGCCAACATTGTTCTCGCAGCCTCAACTAGAGTTCTATTCTTCCTTTCAACAACACCATTTTGTTGAGGAGTTCTGACAGCAGAAAAATTGTGAGAAATCCCAGAACTTTCTAGAAAATTCTGAAGAGTCTCATTTCTGAACTCCGTTCCATTATCACTTCTGATTTTCTGAACTTGAAGTTGTAAGAGAACTTGAATCCTTTTGATAAAATTTATCAATGTAGTAGCAGCTTCTGACTTAGCTCTTAGGAACTCAACCCACGTGTATCTGGATAATTCATCAACAATCACAAGCATATATTTCTTTCCTCCCATCGACTGAACTGAAATTGGACCACAAAGATCAGTATGAATCATTTCTAATGGTGCTTTGCAAGATGAGTCCATTTTTAATTTGTGAGAACTCTTTTTCATCTTGCCCATTTCACAAGCTGAGCATAATGATTCTTTTTCAAATTTAAGCTTTGGTAAGCCTTTAACCAACTGTTTTGCAACAAGATTATTAAGATCTTTGAAATTCAGATGAGAACATCTTCTGTGCCAAAGCCAGCATTCATTTGCAGTTGATTTTGATAAAAGACAAACTGTATTTAATATTTTCAATTTTGAAAAATTAACTACAAATAAGTCCATATGTCTTTTGGCCCAGAAGACTTTGACATCATTTTCAGTTAGAATCATGCAACCTGTTATTTGAAACTTAATTTGACAAAGACTGTCTAAAAACTGACTTATGCTGAAAAGATTGTGTTGTAATCCTTCAACATAGAAAACCTTTTGGATAGTTAGATCCCCTTTAGTTAAATCCCCATAACCTTTGACTTGACCTTTGCTATTGTTTCCAAAGTTTACTGCTCCTCCAGCCTTTTCTGTGAAGTTTGATAGAAAAGACTTCTGACCTGTCATGTGTCTTGAAGCTCCTGAATCTAAAAACCACACATGACAGCCCTGCAAAAAAGATCAGTTAGGTTTAGGTACCCATTTTGGAATGGGTCCATCTTTGTTAGCTTTGTCATTGGATTTAACATCAGTACCTTTTACTCTCCACTCAAAATCTTTCTTCAAACACCACTTTCCTTGAACTTTTATGAAGTCAGAACATTTTCTGCTTACAAGATTGTTCAAATTCTTTTTGAGAGTTGTAACTTTTGGTTTTGTTATATTTTCAAGTTTCTTTTCTTTTATCTTTTCTTTCTTCTGAGTCTGAGGAACAAAAATTTTCTTCTTTTCTGTATTTTGAGAAACAGAAACTTTCTGAATATCTTTTCTTATGTATGAAACAGAAGTTATTTTGACTTGACATTTGTGAGAATATTGAAATGAATCATTTTTACATCTAACACAAACAAGATTTTTCTTTGCAAGTGACAATAAATCTGAAACATAGATCATTTCATTTTTATTTATACTGTTCAGAGTACAATTGCCCTTATTACAAGAATTTCTAGCGTTTAGTTCAGAAGTAGATTTCATTCTAAGCTTCTCAAGTTCCCTTTTCAGATCGTTCAACTTTGCAAGATCATCTTTCCTTTTGCTTTCTTCTTTTTCTGAAAAATTCAAGTTCTTTTTGTTAGAAGAATTAGATGATTCACCTTTTTCATATGTACTTGATTCATTAAAGAATTTATCATTTTCTCTTGAAGCATTAATTTTAAAAAGATCATACTCAGTCTTCAGTTTTTCAAGCTCTGTTATTTTCTGAATAAAAATATTCTTTTCTTTCAAAGCTTCTTCAAGTTTAATATCCACCTCACAGAAATCATTTTCAAGTTCATCATAAGTTTTCCTTAAATCCTCAAGTTCTTGACTCACAAGATTAAATCTCTTTTCAAGTTGCAAAAATTCATCTGATTTTGTTTCAGAAAATCCAGTTGAATCAGACTTCTGACTACCTGAGTCAGAGTTCTGATTTACAGACTCAGATGTCTGATCTTTAGACTCAGAATTCTGACTACAAAGTTCAGAATTCTGACTAGAAGTTTCAGACTTTTGATTGACTGTTTCAGAATTTTTACTTGTATCAAATATGCTCTCAATGTCATGATATGAAAAACTTGGTTGTTTATTTTTGTAGCTGACATTTAAGGAATCATACTTGAATTTAGTATCATTGTATCTTGGCTTTTCATCTGTTGGTTTAGAAACTTCTTTCTTAACCTTTTCTTCTGAACCAACTGACTTTTCTGTTTTAGACTCAGAAATTGTCTCATCTGACTTTTTAGAGTTTGGTCTTTGCAAATTGTCAGAACTTGTTATAGAACTAGCAGGTCTTATGAAAACTTCAACAATTTCTGGGATTTTTGGCTTAGAAACTTGAAGTATTGGAGCTCTTTTTAAAATGACATTTTCTTCCAATCCCAATCCCTTCTTTGGATTGTAAAATCTTGTATCTTTAACATTGCTTAATAAAAGATTTAATGTTTGCTGAGTTTGACCTCTTTTCAAATTCAAATCTTCCAATTCTTTGATTTTGGAGTATAAATTCTTTCTTTCTTCAAATAACATATCAAATTTTATTTGTAAATCACCTTTTTCATCCTTTATTTTTGAAAACTCAACTTTTAGTTCAGAAAGCCTTTTCATCAATTCAGAATTTTCATCTTTAACTTTCTGTTTCTCAGCCTCAGATTCTTCATATTGTTCGTTTATTACTTCTTTTTCAATTCTGAATTTGTTAACCAAAGTTCTTTCTCCTTTTATCTGTTTTCTTAGGTTAGCAAATTCAGTTTTCATTTCACCAATCTGTGTCATTAACTCTAATTCAAGTGAAGAATGTACCTCAGCAGATGACTCAGAATCAGCATCTTCAAAATCAGAATCATCCTCATTCCTCATTTTTGCCATATAACTTCGCATCTGTGGAAAGTTGATATGATCATCTTCATCAGAAGTGTAGTACAGCCAATTCTCCTGTTCAGCCAATAGCGCAATCTCGTCATCTCTCTTCTTTGCAAGCTGAGCCTTCTTCGTGTAGTATTCATAATCTTTCACAACTTTAACTCTGCAATCCTTGGCATAATGGCCAGATTTTCCACACTTGAAACACAGATTCTTTTCTTTTCTCTCTTCCTTCTCTTCCTTGTTTTCTTCACTTCTCTCTATTCTCTTTTCAATCTTATTTTCTTCTCTGTCATCTTTCTTCTTATAATCTGAACTTCCAGCTCTCTTATAATTTCCTTGAAATCTGCCCTTCCCATACCTTTTGTTGAAAGTATTTGTCAGCAAAGCTAGCTTTTCAGCCATTATCTTGATATCTTCATCATCTTCTGATCCTTCTTCTTTGTCAGATTCCTCCAGACTTGGTATTTCTGATAGATATGCAGTCTTTTTGGGTGCTTTGATTGCTTTGGACTTTGATAAGAACGCTAACTGATCAGCAACATTTTTCTTTTCTTCCACAACTAACTTGACAGAGTCTTCATGTTGATTAAGAACACAGAACAAATCATTTAAGTCTTCTTCACACATATCTTTGTTCATTTGCAGACTTATGGCAAATGATGACCATTCTGAATTTAGACTGTTCAGAAATTTGTAATTTATTTCTGATTTTGTTTTCTTCAGTCCATTTCTTCTCAAGTCATTTAGAATAGTGCAAAATTTACTGTATGTCTGTGTCAAACTTTCTGACTCTTTTGCTTTGAACCTTTCATAAGCATTTATGCTTTGATTTAACTTTGCCTGAATAGATCTCACAGTTCCTAACATTTGCCTTTCCAATTCGTCCCACATTTCTTTAGCTGATGATCCACTGTCAATCCTGTTAAGAACCTCATTCGGGACAGCCAAAGTCATCAAAGTAATTGCTCTTTTGTCAATAGCATGCCTATTTTTCTGTTCAGCAGTGTATTGGGAATAATTCTTCTTTACTCTGGTCGCTGGAATTTCTGGAGTTGTCTCTGTAGCAGGGGTTGCGGCGACATCGATATATACTTCGATTGGACCTTCTCGTATAGAAATCATAAGATTTTCATCGATGTTGTCAAGGAATTGGATCATACGAGTTTTCCATTGCTGATACTCTTCTGGTATAAGAACAGGCGGTTTGGTTTCGGATCCCATGGCTAGATATTCTTTAGAAGACATGATTGTAAGAAAATTCAACAGAAAGACAAATTCGATTTTCTTGATCGAAAAGTAGCAGGTAATTCAAGAATTGCTAAGAATTCAAGAACTAGCCCTAGCAGCGGAATCGAATTTTGAATGAATCAAGAAATCTTCAAGAAATTGATCAATCGATCTTCGCAATCACAATCTTGAACGAATTTGTTTGTTGATTAGCTCTGATACCAATTGAAAGTGCAGGATCTATTCTTACAATCAATATAGAAAGAAGTAATTGAGAAATTGTATGATCAAGCCCAATTGTATTCAATGATGCACAGAATTACAGATCTAAGAGAGAGATCACCTCAAAGATTACAAGGAAAGAATACAAGTAATATGGAAAATCAATCAGTTAGCAACGTAGTGCTAACCACTCTATTTATACTGCAACAAACATCTTAAAGCTACAGTACAAAGAAGAAAGACTAATAAGAACATAACACGTGTCCTAATTAGTTTACACATTACTAAATAACGAAACTCGTCATAAGTTCTGAACAGGTAGTTCAGAACTTCTGAACATTCTTCTGATCACGCTTCTCAGAACTTCTGACTTCTCTTTCTCAGATCTCTGACTCTTCTTCTCAGAACCTCTGACTCTTCTTCTCAGAACTTCTGAATCTTCTTATCAGATCTTCAACACTTGGTTTATTGACAAAACTTCAGATCTAACAAGTATTAACTACTAAGCAGTATTAACTACAAAGCAGTATTAACCACTAAGAAGTATTAACTACACATGCAGTATTAACTACTAAGCAGTATTAACTACAAAGCAGTATTAACTACTAAGCAGTATTAACTACAAAGCAGTATTAACCACTAAGCAGTATTAACTACAAAGCAGTATTAACTACACATTGGCAGTAGAAAATATGTACTAGCAGTAGTAACTCTGCACTGGCAGTAGTAACTATTCTTACACTTTGCAGCACTTGTCAATCTGAGTCATACTGAGGTTCTGAGAAAACTAGTTAGTAACACCAAATATACAAAGAAATACAGGTATAAAAAATTAAAAATCATGAATTTATTCAAGGTTGATCAAGCCCACACTTGCTACCAAGAAAGTGAATCTACCCACATCAAAAGCTTTTGTGAATAGATCTGCAAACTGGTCATTGGTATGAACTTTAGCAACTTGAATCAATTTCTTTTCATTACAGTCTCTAATAAAGTGATACCTGATCTGTATGTGCTTTGTTTTTTAGTGCTTGACAGGATTGTTAACAATGCTAATGGCACTGTTGTTGTCAATGAAGATTGGAGTGTGAAGAAATGTTACCCCATAGTCCAACATATGATTCTGAATCCATAACACCTGAGAACAGCAACTTGCAGCAGCTATATACTCAGCTTCTGTTGTAGATAAGGACACTGTGGTTTGTTTCTTACACTGCCATGATACAAGTCTTGCACCCAAAAACTGACATCCACCTGAAGTAGACTTCCTATCCATGTTAGCTCCACCTAAGTCACTGTCTGAATATGCAAGCAAGTCAAATGAAGATTCATAAGGATACCAAAGACCTAATCTAGGTTGCCCTCTTAGGTATCTAAAAATTCTTTTGACTGCATGAAGGTGTGATTGCTTAGGTGTAACCTGAAATCTAGCACAAACACATACTGGAAACATAATGTCTGGTCTAGAGTCTGTGAGATACATGAGTGATCCAATCATAGATCTGTAATGATGGACATCTACATCCTCTCCCTCAAGATCTGCAGTGATCTGTTTGTGTGTCTCCATTGGTGTGCTTGCTGGCTTTGAGTCTGTTAAACCATACTTATCCAGGATGTCTTTCACATATTTGGATTGACTTATGAAAATCCCATCTTTCCTCTGTTTCACCTGAAGCCCAAGGAAGAAAGTAAGTTCTCCCATGGAACTCATCTTGAAGCTCTTGTGCATTAACTCTTCAAACTCTTTACACATGTGATCATTTGTGGATCCAAAGATGATGTCATCCACATAGATCTGAACAAGTAGTTTGTCTTTCTTTCTCCTCTTAATGAACAAGGTCTTGTCAATGACTCCTCTTTCAAAATCATTTGCCACGAGATAGGTAGACAGGGTGTCATACCATGCTCTTGGGGCTTGATGTAAACCATAAAGTGCCTTCTTCAACTTGTACACTCTGTCAGGGTGCAATGGATTCTCAAATCCAGGGGGTTGACAGACATATACTTCTTCATCAATACTTCCATACAGAAAAGCACTTTTTACATCCATTTGGTAGACCTTGAACTTCATGTATGAGGCATAGGCTAGAAATAGCCTAATTGCTTCAATCTGTGCCACTGGAGCAAAGACTTCCTCATAGTCTATGCCCTCTTCCTGAGTATACCCTTGTGCAACCAACCTTGCTTTGTTTCTGATCACAATTCCTCTGTCATCCTTCTTGTTTCTGAAAATCCACTTGGTGCCAATTGCTCTATGACCTTTTGGAAGGTCCACCAAGTCCCAAACATCCTGTAATTTAAACTGTAGCAGCTCCTCTTGCATTGCTTCTATCCAACTTGGATCTTTCATAGCATCATAAGCCTTTTTGGGCTCAATTTGGGATAGAAAGCAAGTAAGTACAGTATTAACTGTATTCTGCTGATCTTGTAGCTCTTGAAGTCTGCTTTGATTCCTAGTCATCATTGGAGAAGCAATGTCTCCTATAACCAACTCAGGAGGATGATTTTTCTGAGTTCTTGATGGATGACCAGATTCCTCTTGTAAGTTCACATCCAGATTTGACTCATTTAAGTCTGGATTTTCTTCAGCTTCTTCAGACACTTCATACTCTCTTGAAGTCTGATTTTCCTCTATTCTTCTCTCTTCTTCATTCTGAATGGGTTCAGCTTCCTTTTCTGGTTCACAGAAGTCAACAGGATCAATGGTAGGGAGTGGAAATATCACAGACTGAATACTGTTATCTGATGGTGGTGCATCCCTTTGTCCTGCATTTACATCACTACTGAAACCCAAAGAATTAGTGAGTGAATCAATGTCAAATAGCCAATCAGGACCTGAACCAATAGGATTTGGTGTGTTCTCATTGCATTTGACATTGTCACTTTCTTCAATTATTCTAGAAGAGGTATTAAACACTCTGTAAGCCTTACTCTGAGATGAGTAACCAACAAGAAAGCCATCATCTGCTTTGCTATCAAACTTACCTAAGTGAGATTTGGTATTAAGAATTGTACAAGGACACCCAAATGGTTTGAAAAATCCAATAAATGGTTTCTTTTTAAGAAAAAGCTCATAAGGTGTCTTGTTTTTAGGTTTTATGACCAAAACTCTGTTTTGAACATAACAAGCAGTATTAACTGTTTCTGCCCAAAAAGTAGTGGGTAATTTTGAATCAGCTAACAGAGATCTAGCAGCCTCAATCAGTGTCCTATTCCTTCTCTCAGCAACACCATTCTGTTGTGGAGTCCTAGGAGCACTGTATTGTCTCTCAATTCCTTTTTCCTCACAAAAGGTGTTTAGATCAAAGTTTTTAAATTCAGTCCCATTATCTGATCTAATGACTTTCACTTTTTGATTTGATTGGTTTTCAATTCTAAGAATAAAAGACTTGATCAGTCCACTTGTCTCATCTTTAGTTCTCAGAAAATATACCCAAGTAAATCTAGAGTAATCATCAACAATAACTAAATAGTATGACTTCTTGCCAATGCTCATGACATTTGTAGGGCCAAACAGATCCATATGCAACAACTGAAGAGGATTTGAGATAGTGTTTATCTCTTTGGACTTATGAGAAGTTTTGTGTTGTTTGCCTTTGAGACATGCAACACAATGATCATCACATGAATAGACTTTTGATGGTAAACCCCTAACAAGATTATTTTTAACAAGTTTATTCATTGTTTTAAAATTCATGTGACACATCCTTCTGTGCCAAAGTGATGATTCATCTATTGAAGCTTTTGATACCAAACAATTTAGAGATGAATCAGATGAAACACTTTCTAAATCTAAACAATACACATTATCCTTTCTAGGAGTTCTCAATAGTATCATGTTTTCATCAACTACTTTGAATCCAGGAGCAAGAATAATGCATTCAGAATCAGTAAATAATATACTATGTTTCTTGTCACAGACCTGTGATACACTCAACAGGTTGTATCTCAATTTCTCAACATAGTAAACATCCTCAAATGTCATCTTACCTTTTGACACATCACCTTTACCACTTATCTTACCTCCTGCAGGATTATTTCCAAAAGCAACATGTCCTCCATCAATTCTTTTGAAATTCTTGAGCAGGCCATGTTACCTGTCATGTGCCTGGAGCAACCACTATCAACATGCCAGATGCTCTTCCCCTTGAGTTGTTGGTTGCCCTGCACATCAGATAAATCAGTTAGTTTTTATTGGGAACCCAAGCCAAAGTGGTCTTGGGTCTCCCTTGCTCATCAAAGTACTTGCACTGGGTTTTGATGAGATTTTCAAACTTAGGTACTGCAGTACTGGAGTACTTTGTTAATATGATTGGTCTAGCAGCACAAAAACTAGAAGCAATATTAACCTTAGAAGAAGTACTAACAGTGTTAGCAGCACTAACACTGCTAGCAACAGTATTGTTCTTAGAAGAGGTACTAACAGAGTTAGCAGCACTAACACTGCTAGCAGCAGCATTCTCTTGAAAAGAAGTACGAACAGTGTTAGCAGCACTAACACTGCTAGCAGCAGTATTCTCTTTAAAAGAAGTACTAACAGAGTTAGCAGCACTAACACTGCTAGCAGCAGTATTGGCAGTAGTATTGCTTCTAGCAGTACTATCTGAGGTAGCAGTACTAACATTAGTGCTTTTGGGGACCCATATATTGACACATTCCTTTTCAGTCTGTTTTCTCATGTGGCTTTTGGATTCAGCTTGTTTCTTAGCCACATTATTCCTTGCAGGCTTCCTATAACCAGAAGATTTTTGAAAACTTCTTTGAAAACTTTTCTTTTGGTTAATAGGATTGAAATAACAGTGTTTGGCAAGATGATTCAATTTGCCACAAATAAAACAAGGTTTTGGTCTGTTAATCCTTTGCAGATCAACTCCTTGCTTTTGTGCCCACTAGTTATTCCAATTTCTTTGATTTCCCCTCTTTTTATCATGTTTTTGGGGCTTATTCTCTTGAGATTTCTTGCAAGAACAATGTTCACAAGTATTAGAGTTCACAACAGTAGTCTGTGTATAATGAACTCCCTTTCCCTTTCCAGTCCTTTTCATCTCATTGTTCTTAACACATGGACTTACACATTCCTCATCAGATCCTTCTTTTTCAGTCTTATCCTCAACAACTACTTTATCTAATGGATCTACTTCAGTGGCTCCTTCAGGTAAGTCCTTCCTATCCTTGGTTTCTAATAGGTCTGACTTAGGAGGGATGTAGGGTGGGGGTGTGGCATTGTACCCTATACCTGGTTTCAACTTACTATGGATTTGAGAGTTGATTATGTTGTCCATGACTTTAGAGGCACAATTAAACTTTTCTACATCAAGTTTAACTTTCTCAATCTCTCCTTTTAGTTTCTCACACTCTTCCCTGGATTCTCTAAGCTAGAACTCTAGACCATCCTTTTCCCATTTCCAGTAGTTTGTATCAAAGGAGTGTTGAAGTTCATTGGCTTGAAAAGCCCTAATCTGTTCTTCAAACTTCTCAACAATTACTACATAGTCTTTTCCGTCCTTTTCTAATCTCTTAAGGTCATCACACATTCCCTGATTGTGATCTCTATACCTTTTAACAGTGTCTATACAAGCTTGAGTACAGAGATTAGATTTTACCTCAGTGGGAAGATCTGAAACTTCAGCCATAAGAGCTTGATTTTGGATGGCCTCTTATGCTTGATCACTCCAATCAAATCCCATTCCTTGTTGAGAGACAAGAGCTTGAATAGAGTTTCTGTTTTGATTGGAGCTTCCAGTCTGAGTTTGTTGATGGCTGTTGTGAGATGTTCCACCTCTGCATTCCCTGGCAAAGTGTCCCATCTTGTGACACTTGTAGCATTCAACTTTGGACTTGTCAAATCCAGCACCATCTTCTCTTCTTTGGGAAAAGTTATTTCTCCCTGTCCTCTTTATGAATCTCTTCACCCTCATAGACAACATAGCCATCTGCCACTTGATATCCATATCTTCAAGATCATCAACATTAATCTGTTCTAAGTCATCATTAATCAATGAGGAATTAACATGACTAGAAAAGAAGGCTTCTAGTACTGAATCATTGGTCTTTTCCTGATTGACTCCTCCAGCAGCACTAACTGATTAGGGGTTAGCAGTAGAATCAGGTGATGCTGAAAGGAGTGCAGCATTATGTACATATCCAGAGGGCTTCTTTTTGGCTTCAACCTCTGCTTCAAAGACTCTGAGATCATTGTAAAGATCATCAAGCTCTTTATCTTCCAATTGGTCATTCTGTCTGAAGGACACATATACATTGTCCACTCTTCACCTAATGATCTTAAGAACTTTCTGTTAACATCATCAGCCTCCATCTTGACTCCTACTGTGGCCAATTCTCCAATCAGCTTATTAAATCTATCAAAAGTTTGAGTCATAGACTCGTTCTTAGTAGAAGTAAAGTTTTCATACTGCTGCTTGAGAATTGCCTTCTGATTCCTCTTGGTGCTTTTGGTGCCAGTGAATCTCTTTTCCAATGCATTCCACAGAGTCTGAGCATCAGTGCAGTGATGAAATTGATGCTGATATTCATTGGGGATAGCCAAAAGCAGAGTGCTTAAGGCCTTCATCTCTATTTGTCTGACTTTTCTCTCTGCATCAGTCTTTGGAGGAGGTCTTTTGCCATCTGGTCCAATTCTTCCTTCAGCACATGGACCATTCTCTATGATATCCTAGATGGAATAATCAGTAAGCAGAATATACTGCTTGATTCTAATTTTCCACATGTCAAACTCATTGGGTCTGAGCATGGGAACCTTAGAAACAAGAGTATTGTTTGATTCAATAGAATTGTCCATAATAATTGTAGAATTCTAAGAAACACAAGCTCTGATACCACTTGTCAGGATCGAATCTTAACAAGACTAATAACACTTAGAACTCAGAATTAAAGAATCTGCGGAATAGAACTTTAATTCACACAATCAAAGAACAATATATCAGAAAACACACAGCTGTTTGTATTCACTAATTCAACTCACAAGCTTACAACCAAACCTCAATCTTGATGAACAGGCTCAATCAAGACGACTTCTACTTCTCTAGAAATAGGGTTCTAAACCTTGAGGTTAATTATCTCTAAAACAAAACGTATTCTGAAAACTCTCGTACCGAATAGCTATCTATCAACATCTATTTATACAAATTAATTACAAGATAACTATCAAAACAAAATCGATCTTCAGAATATTCTTTCATGATTATCTTCAATCATTCCATCTTTATTTCCAACATTCTCGCATTCCAAACTTATGATCACAAGCAGCATTAACATCTTTATGTACGAGCAGTATTAACTTCATTCAGCATGAGCAGTACTAATATTCTCCAGCAGCATTAATTCATTCCAACAGCATTAACTTGACTCAGCAGTACTAACCTTGCTTCAACAGTATTAATCTTGACAAGCAGTACTAACTTTGCTTCAGCAATATTAATCTTGACAAGCAGTACTAACTTTGCTTCAGCAGTATTAATCTTGACAAGCAGTACTAACTTCACTCTAGCAGTATTAATTATGCCTTGGAAGTATTAAAGTTGTTCTGGCAGTACTATCCATACTTAGCAAATCTTCAGTTCCCAACAATCTCGCTGAAAAGCTTAAAAACTGCCACCTTCAAATAGAAAAGCTTTCTAAAATTGAAGAAGATTTTAAAGATCAAGTATATTTAAATCAACTAGTCAAAATCGAACGAGCAGAAGCTATCGCTGCATTAAAAGCTGAAAAAGCTACTGTTGAAGGATGGTGTAATTCTTCAACAAAGATCACTGAGATAATAAAGTCTCAGATTCCCCTGAGTGATAAACATGGTTTGGGTTACAAATATGATACTCCAAAACCAACCACTGAGCGTTCAATGCTTAAATTTGGAACGTTCGTATCCTCAGTCGCTGATACTTCATCTTCTCAGTGCTCCTCATCCATTACACCAATCCCTGAGGAAACTCCTACCTCATCAAAAGGCAAGGAGAAAATGGTTTATTCAAAACCTACCTCTGTCTCTAAAGACAAAGGTAAATGAATTGTTATTTACCAGAATCCTCAGAAGGGTACCTTAGTACCAAAGCTGAATGCTTCTAAAGCTTCAGTGGCTCATTCCTCTGGATCAAGGAAGCAGATCTCTGGATCTATTCAGCGATCTACTCCTAGACTCAGAGTGGATGTCCTTGGTAAGAAATCTGAAGAACTGAATGTTCGTCCCATTTCTAAAGCCAATAGTTTACTTGGTGCTGGCACTTCTAATTCGAAATCAAAAGCTCAGCATTCAAATGGTCCTAGAACTATTTTTAGTTATAGGAAATGTTATCACTGTGGACTTACCGATCATATTGCTAGTAAGTGTCCCACAGCCACTAAAGCTGAAAAGATTGCTAAGGTGAAGATTGCCCCCAAGGCAAAGAAGACCAACCCTGGTGCAAATCAAGTCAAGGTGAATCCTACCACTGAAGTTAAGAAATTAACCAAAGTGAAGAAAGACAAAGCTGAATCTTCAAATGCTGCGAAGACTGCTGAATCTTCCATTCCAACTACTTCCACTGACAAATGTGTATACATGGTCAAGTGGGTACCCAAGAAAAACAAATTTCCTTTGTATTGCAGGTTAAGAAGGGTATCTGGTATCTCGATAACGGATGCTCTAGACACATGACTGGAAAGAAAAGCCTGCTCGCTGAATACAAGGAAGAGAAGGGTCCCTCTGTGACTTTCGGTGGAAATGGAAAAGGACATACCCGAGGGTATGGTGTACTTTCAAATGGTACAACCTCATTCAGAAGAGTCGCATATGTTGAAGGGCTGAAGCATAATCTTCTAAGCATCAGTCAGCTTTGCGACATGGATAACAAAGTAATCTTTACTAAGGAATCCTGCTTTGTCGCTGACAAAAAGGAGAAGATAGCTCTCAGCGGATATCGTTTGGAAAATGTTTATGTAATAAACATGGACTCAACAACCACTGAGAACTCCTGTTTCTTCTCAAAGGCCTCATCTGATGTCAACTGGCTATGGCATAAGAGGCTATCTCATCTAAATTTCAAGACACTGAACACTCTTTCTTCAAAAGAGTTAGTCACTGGTCTACCTCAGCATTCATACGCCAAAGGGTCTTTATGTTCAGCGTGTGAAAAAGGGAAGAAGACCAAAGCAAGCTTTAGATCAAAGCAAGTTTCCTCAGTGTCATCTCCTCTACAACTACTCCATATGGATTTGTTTGGCCCTGTTAACAAACAATCCATCGCTGGAAAGAAATATACGCTGGTCATAGTTGATGAATTCTCTCGCTTCACTTGGGTAATGTTTCTCCGTTCTAAGAGTGACACCCCTGAAGAACTCATCACCTTTGTTCAGAAGATGGAAACCCTGAACAATCTGACCGTTCGCTCAATAAGGAGTGATCATGGGACTGAATTCAAAAACAGTTCTCTTGATTCCTTCCTTGAGAGTAAGGGTATTTCTCACAACTTCTCTTCAGTGAGAACACCGCAACAAAATGGAGTCGCTGAAAGAAGAAATAGAACAATTATTGAAGCTGCACGTTCAATGCTCAGCGATTCTCACCTGCCTACTCAGTTTTGGGCAGAAGCTGTCAACACTGCTTGTTTTACGCAAAACAGGTCGCTGATAGTTAAAAGATTCAAAAAGACAGCCTATGAACTCTTTCATGGGAGAAAGCCTTCAATCAGGTTTCTTCACATCTATGGATGTCAGTGTTTCATACTGAACAACAGAGATGCTCTTGGAAAGTTTGATCCCAAGGCTGATGATGGAATCTTTCTTGGATACTCCTCAGCTTCCAAATCCTTCAGAGTCTTCAATCGTAGAAGACAAACTGTAGAAGAAACTATTCACGTCACGTTTGACGAATCCCGTTCAGCGAACTCTAAACCGTCCGCTGATACTGAAGAACTGAATCAATGGATGTTTTCTCATCTTGGTGATTCAGAAGATATTCCCACTCCTCATGCTCATCCAGTAGAAGATGATAGTCCTCCTATCATTCCAAACATGAAGAATAGTGAAGCTGAAACATCATGGGTCTCAGTTGTTCCTATAAGCACTATACCTACCGCTGAACCGAATGCCTCAGACATTCCATCTATCTCTTAGCAATCAGTAAATGAAATGACAAATGCAAGTATTCCTCTCTTAACTGAAACTCCAGAAGTAGCCGAAGCCTCATCTTCAGCTCCTCCAGTTCAAGATGAGTTAGCGACTTATGCTCCGGCTCAGCGATGGACCGTAAATCACCCAATTGATCAAATTCTTGGTGATCCAAACGCTGGTGTTCAGACTCGACGAAGTGCAGGTAATATTTGTTTATTTGTTAACTTTATTTCTCTAACTGAACCAAAGAAAATAGATGATGCCCTCAAAGATCCAAACTGGGTCAGCGCAATGCAAGAAGAGCTGACTGAAATCGAAAGAAACAAAGTTTGGAAACTGGTTCGGAGACCAACTGATAAAACAGTAATAGGCACTAAATGGGTCTATCGAAACAAGTTGGACGAACATGGTACTGTAACCCGCAACAAAGCTCATCTTGTTGCTCAGGGATACAGACAAGAGGAAGGTATAGATTATGACGAAACATTTGCTCCAGTAGCAAGACTTGAATCTATTCGTCTATTCTTAGCATATGCTGTACACAAAAACTTCAAAGTACATCAGATGGATGTTAAGTCAGTGTTTCTAAATGGAAAGCTGAATGAAGACGTGTATGTGGAACAACCTCCAGGATTCTCAGATTCTAAGCGTCCAGGTTATGTTTATAAACTGGATAAGGCACTTTATGGATTGAAGCAAGCTCCTCGTGCATGGTATGACACACTTTCTACTTATCTCCATATTGAAAAATTTGAGCGTGGTAAGATTGACAAAACTCAATTTTTTAGAAAAGTTAAAGGTCATATAATTCTAGTTCAAATATATGTTGATGACATTATATTTGGTTCTACTAACCCTGAGCTTTGTACTCGTTTCGCTGATAGAATGAAAGATGAGTATAAAATGAGCATGATGGGTGAACTAACATATTTCCTTGGTCTTCAGATTAAGCAAACTGAAAAAGTAACTTTTATCAATCAGGGAAAGTATGTTAAAGATATGCTGAAGAAATTTGATTTAAGTCATAGTTCAGCTATGAAAACCCCTATGGCACCACCGCTGACACTTGACAAGGATTCAAAGGGAATACCTATTAATGTCAAGCTGTACCGTGGGATGATCGGCTCTCTCTTGTATCTTACAGCTAGCCGACCCGATATTATGTATGCAACATGTTTGTGTGCACGATATCAAGCTGAACCTATGTTATCTCATATGAAAGCTGTAAAGCAAATTTTTCGATACCTTAAGGGTACAACGAACCTAGGTCTTTGGTATCCCAAAGATTCAGGATTCGATCTAACCGCCTATTCAGATAGTGATTTTGCAGGTTGCAAAATGGATAGGAAAAGCACCACAGGAGGATGTCAGCTCCTGGGTGGAAAGCTGGTAAGTTGGACAAGTAAAAAGCAAAATTCAGTGTCCACTTCCATAGCTGAAGCTGGATATGTAGCTGCTGGAAGCTGTTGTTCTCAAGTCTTGTGGATGAGAAATCAGCTACTAGACTATGATCTTCAGCTCTCAAAAATTCCAATCTATTGCGACAGCACAAGTGCCATCGCTATAGCAAACAATCCAGTACTACATTCAAAGACCAAACATATAGAAATCAGATATCATTTTATCAGAGATCATGTGATGAATGGTGATATAGAACTTCATTTTATCCCAACTGATTATCAGTTAGCTGATTTATTTACCAAACCTCTTGATGAGACAAGATTCAACTTTCTCATCAGCGAGCTTGGAATGCTGAACTTTGAAGGGTAAAATCTTCAGCGGTTCACATTAATCAGCGATAGGATAAAATCAACTCGTATAACCTATTCAATCATCTTCTCTCTGAATAAAACTTGGTTAAAGCTGATATCAAGGTATGTTTTCTCTCTCTGACAATCGCATGAAAATGCAAGATTTCAAAACAAAATGCATCGCTGAATATCTCTTCCTTAACAGCGATATTTTGAAATTTCTTAAAACCATCAGTGATATTTTCATTCAGTGCTTCATGTTTATAAAAGAGTCCCTGAGTTTTTCAAAACCTCAGAGACATCCTAAAAGAATATGAAAGGACAGTTGTGACGTCATTGCAACGGATAAACCCCGACACGTTTTCTCTTTCTGACACACGTTTGCACGTCTCGTTCAAACTTCCAATCAAATGCAAACACGTGTCCGTGTCATGATGAAAATCTTTTCCCGCTCAAGATTTTCTCTCTCTAATCTCTCTATATAAACAAACTCGTGGTTTATATTTTTTCTTTTACGCGATCAATCTTCCTCCACAAGAAAGAATTCACTGTTGCATTTGTGCTTTCAAAAACTTCAAGAACTGTTCATCATCTTCTTCATCAAACATCAAGGTTAATATGTTCTTATTTATTACCAAATGTGTATAAATTGTTTCCGATCTTTTCCTTGTTTTAACAAGATCAAACAAAAGAACTTCTTAAAATGAAATCATTTTCTTTCATGGTTTTATGAACACAAGCATTTCATGGTTGTTCTTCAAGTTTAAATGCAAAAATCTTAAACTTGTTCTTCATTCGTTTCCAGAATCTAATTCTTCATAGAAACTGGATAACAAGAATAAATGGGTTTTACATTTCGTTTCTTAAAATCAAGAAAAACCCTAATCTTCATTAAGACTTTTGTGTCTGAATGAAATGGATAAAATTTGACCCATCTTAATGGAAAATCTTTCCACATTAAGATAATTCTTATTTGTTAGCATCTTTGGTTGAACTGATAATACAGAGAAATGGCATCGTCTAACATTCCTGCTACCGCTGAGAACATCTCCGTTGATTCTGAGGAAGTGGACATCCTCAAGGCTCCTCAAGTCAAGTTTGCCCTTGACAAACTGGATTGGACTAAGGTGAATAACCTTTCTGCGCTTCTCGAGTTTCCTCCTCGAAAGCAAGTCACACATCTAGATGATGCTGTGAAATTCCTAAAGAATTGCTGCATCTCCACAGCCCTGACCATAACACCTCCTGCACATCAGCTTTTGCTCTCACAATTCTGGTACTCAGCCAGACACTCTCAACTACCTTCAGCTAAAGACCCCTCCAAAACAATCGATTTCATCCTCTGCGACATCGAATATGGAACCATGAAGATCACCCCTGCCATTATTCGCAAAGCTCCCAGCCTTCCCATCGCTACCAAGGAAAAACCATTCGTTCCCCTCCCTGACCACAAGAAAAACTCAGACAGGGAAGCCATCATTGCATTTTTTGATGCAATGTGCTATGTATGGGAAATAGCCAGAGACATGAAGGCCGAGAAGAAGCTGACGATTATCAAGAAATCGAAAATGCCCAGCGAGATGAATTTCATCTTCGCTTATCTAATCAGCTGCATGACTGCAAAGAGCGGCTCCTCTGACCAAGCCGCTAAACCTCAGCAAGCAATGGGATATGCACTGCTGAAAGGTCTCAACATAGACTGGGCATCTTTTATCTATGATGACCTAGTTCTAAGAGTGGACACCGTCGCTGACAGACCTCCATGGGTTCCTTACCCCCGATTCATCAGCGTCATCTTCCAATATGGCCTGAAGGAGAGCTACCCAACTGATGGTGACCTGAAACTCTCTCAGGTCGGCCCAAAGATACTCGACTTCAAACCAATGGTGAATGAGGTACGTCTTTCTACACTCTTGACTCTTCTCAACCCTTCTTCTTCTAATTCTGTGGCTCCTTCAGCGACAATACCCATCGCTGATACCCTGGCCACAAAATCCTCTCCTTCTAAGAAAAGGAAACATTCATCTACCCCACTTGGTTCTAAAAGGATCAAGAAAACAAAGGAGCAACCCCAGCATTTTCATGCTGAAGACTCCTCAGCTCTTTCTGTAGAGCTGAAGGAACGTTCAGTGGTACGCTCTGCCACACCTGAACAACCTATCCATTCCATCCCAACTTCAGCGTCTCTAAACGCTGAGGTTAGAAACTTGGAACCTACCCAACCTCCTTCAGTCTCTCAAAAGACTGATGAAGTGATTGTCAGCGAATCCAAAGCTGGACTCAGAACCTAACCCCCATTCTTATCCTTTGCTCCTCCCTCTACTCATTTGGTCTCTCCTCTAGATCTCGCTGGAGCTGCCATCATTTCTATGGAACCTAAAGCTGATTCTTCAGGAATGATGAAGACAGGACCTGCAGGACAATCCATGGGCACTTTTGAAGATGACATGGAACACTTTTCAGGAACCCGTAATTTTGACGAGTTCATCAATCCTCCTGTAGGTACACACCAACCCATAAACACTGTCACTAAACCCCAAACTTCTGAGCTTTCCTATGTTCACAAGTTCTTATATGTTATGTTGGTCCCGAAAGGCCTATACAAGTTTGTAGAAGGGTGGGGGGGGGGGGGGGGTTGAATACAAACACACTATTTTACTTTTCTAAATTGTTTATTGATAAATCATTAACAATTTACAGCTTGTTGCGGAAACAAGATTAAGGATAAACCTAAATCTAAACAAGTTGGAACACTAAGGTTTCTTGCACTAAGAAAGATGAGGAGATTACTAATAAAATCCTATCTTAAGAGAGATTTGAACTTGTCCAGAGTTAGCAAGTTACTTCAAATGAAGTGAGTTCATCTCTTTATATACTGCATGCATTTAATGCAATTCAGTATACACTTTACACGTGTCATCAGCGGATTGGTTGCATGTCATTGACCTTTGTTGACAACCTTAGTAGCCGCATGAATGAATAGTGTAGTATTAGAGTGGTTGTACGATTTCAGATTTTCGGAGGTTCTTTTCTGACATTTCGTACGGTGGCGTGCAAGGGAGGTTGAGACAAAAGTACTTTGTACGGAGGACTTCATGATCAGCTTTCGTTGATTCAGCGATTATCATTTACTATTCAGCGAATGATAAAGTTCAGCGATAGCTAAAGTCTTGTACTTGATACTTCACGTTGAGTGGACAAATCTGAGTCTTCGCTGATCCGCATCAGTTCATTAGGAGACTTGTCGCTGGTTCTTTGAGCTTGATCTTCGACTTCAGCGTAGAACCTTTGTTGACGTGAATCTTGTCTTCAGGGATCATAAGTAAACAACTAATTTATCAGCGATCACCATAAGCACTGAACAGACTCAGCGATATGGTGAACAGTGTTCGCTGAATGTTTAATCTAAAAGAGCGAGAGTTCCTATCAGCAGTACTGTAAGATCTTAGTACTTATCAGCGATAGTGAAACTCTGATACATATTGTTTACTTACAATTTTCACTAAGTATTTAAGATAGGGTCATTATCAAATCACTGAGGGTTTGGATCAACAATCTCCCCCTATTTTATTATGACATAGCAACAAGGAAAATTGCTATTTAATGAAAACACAAGGATAAAAAGAACTCATAAAATATTTGTCCCTTTTACTGTTTTCTGGGATCTTTTCAGTACTGATGGAGTAAAGTACATTCGCTGAAATCTTTCTTTAAATCTTTGAATCAGGTTACAATTTGAATAAGAAAGATTACAAGTACAAGCGAAATAAATTACAAGTACTGAAGGATGATTGATACAATAGAGAATGAGGTGATTGTTGTCAGCCTTCAAAGGGTTATTCCTTAATGAGAAGTTCATCAAGGGTTGTCTTTTCAGTTGGAATCATCCAGTCAGGAACCTTTTCTCCTTTATTCTTTAGCTTTAGAGCAGCTTCAAAAATCAAGGGTTTTAGGTGTCGTGCCTGAATGTCTTTTCTGAAGTCGCACCAGTAGATGAGATCTCTGAGCTGTTCGATTGGAGTGATTGGAAGCTCAGCGATCCGTTGAAAGCATTTACGTCCGTCGTAGTCAAGAAAGAATATTCCATAAGGATTACTGATGACTTTACCAGGGACGAAAAGTTCACATGGTGGCAAAGAGATGTCAAGGGCAGATAGATCAGGATCAGGACCAAGTACTTCAGCGCGAGAGAAACCAATTCAAGTTTCATTTCGTATGACATGACCTGAGTTTGAATCTTGACGTTTCTTCTTTGGTGAGCCCCTTTTTCTTTTCGGCTTTAGATCAGGAACAGGAGGAATATCCACACAAGAAGATATCAAATTGATCTGTCTGTTTATCAGCTTTTCGAAATGATCCTTGTACTTAGATTGTGATGGTTGGATAGCTAACCTCATCTCCAGCCATTCAGAGAGACCATACCTTTTTACAGTGTCAGCACGAAAGGTTTCAGATGAGCCATCTTCTCTGAACAGTTTGATGTCAACAATAGGTACTCCGATGGAGGTTCTTCCAGAGATGAATACCTTGTTGATCTTCGCTGGACGATATCTGAAGTGGATTTTCTCTTTACACCAGATCAGGGTGGTCTGAGAAACTTCAGCTTTCTTTTCCACGATCTTCTGGGCTTGTTCCCAAAGCTTTCGTTGGATTTGAATGGGAATACGCTTCAGCTTGGGGTCTTTGACAGAATCTTGAGTGAGCTTGATGGCGTATTCTCTGTCTTTATCTTCAGCTTCCTTCCTTTCAGCGATGAGGCGTTCAGCTCTGAGATGTTCCTGGTATTCAGCTTTTGAAATTCTGAACTTAGGAGGAACTGAAGGTAGTTGATCGCGCCTTAGAATGATTCGCTGATCCTCGAATCGCTTTATCATTTCTTCTCTCCTCTTTTGATCTTCTTCACTCAGCCTTTGAGGAACTGAGGAAGGTCTGTTTCTGTGCGAGAGAGGTTGTTCTTCTGGTTCATCAGTCTCAGAGATTAAATCTAAGACTGGGATTATGTCTTCAGCGGTAGCTGGAATTATTGGTGAAGTCGCAATAGTAGAGCCTTCAGCGATATCCTCAAACAGGGGAGAGGACTAGCTGAAACGCAACGATCTTACAAATAAGAACTGGGTAGAAGAACTTGGGTAGAAAAGATAGAAAAAAAAATGTGGATGTGTATGGTGTTTGTGGAATGGATAACTGATTGTTCAGAGATGATCAGGGAAGGAAAAATAAGTTTAGTGTACCTGACAAATCGGCTTTGCAAGCAAGATCGCCAGATTATCATCTTCAGCGATGCCTTTGTCTTTGCTTTTCTCAGCGCCAGAGGCTGAGTGCTTTGTCTTTGTTTTTGTCTTCTCCCCTGTGGATTCGGTTATCACGATCCCTTTAAGAGCTTTTCGAGGAGCATGTTTGACGACAAAGAATTCGTCATCTTCATCATCATCATCATCATCGTTCCTTGGAGAGGAGGATGGTTCAGCTTTAGGGATGTCGATGTCTTCGTCTTCTTCTGCTTCGGATTCCTCAGCATCTTCTTCGAGTTGCTCCCCCTCAGATACAGAGGCGAGGTTCTCGGTTCCCTCAGGGTTTTCATCTCCCTGAGGTCCAGTAATCAGATCTTCATTACCCTCTCCCCTGATAGATTCATCATGGGAAAGGTCTTCAGCGCTCTTATTTTGATCTTCAGCGCTCTTCTCTTGTTCAGCGCTCTTCTCCCCCTCTTTCTCATGATGGGCGGGGGAGGAATGGGTAGACTCAGCATTGGTGTTGTCTCTGTCTTCTGGGCCAGAGATTTTCACACAACCTTCAAGCTTAGCTATTCTGTCTTCTAGGACAGAAATAGCAGGCGTGATTTTCTTCAGCTCTTGGGGATCCTCTGCGGTGAATGAGTCCAAAATAGGTGCAGGGGCCGGAGCAGGAGCTGGATTGTTTGCCTTGTTCACCAGCGTCTCGATCATTGTCTTGACAGAACCAAGGTCGGTCTTCACTGAGCCCAAGTCGGTCTTGACCACTGACATATCACCTTCGATTGTACCAACCGATTTCTTCAGCGTTGTAACCTCGCTGGAAACAGTGGAAACTGACGATTTGAGGTTGGTGTAGTCAGTGTAGATGTCGGAGAGCACTTTGGCAAAGTCGGCGAGAGTTTTATCAAGGTCTTTGATGTCATCAGAGGAGGCCTTCTTTTCCACCACAGCAGTCAGCTTCGTCAGATTCTCTCCAGCGTTTGTTACAGCTGTAGAGTTATTTGATAGACCGGTGGTGAGATCTGTAAGTTTCATCTCCATGGACTTCAGAGACTGGTTGATGTCTCCCAAATAAGGACATGTAACATATAAGTACTTGTGAACAAAGGAAAGCTCAGAAGTTTCAGGTTTAGTTACAGTGTTTAAGGTGGGATCTGTACCTGCAGGAGCGTTGACGAACTCATCAAAGTTTCGAGTCCCTCCATAGTGTTCCATATCTCCCTCAAAAGTTTCGTGAGGGATGGAGATCTCTGCAGGTCCTTTCTTCGTCATTCGCTGAGAAGCTTCAACGACTTCTTGAATGATGGCATCTCCAGTTTTAACTGGAGGAGTGTCGAAAGAAATAGAGGGAGGATCGAAGGATAAGAATTGGGGTTGGGTTTCAAGTTCAGCGTTGGATTCGCTGAGAAGTACTTCATCAGTCTTTTGAGAGACTGAAGAAGGTTGGGTAGATTCCAAAGTTCTAACCTCAGCGTTTAAGGACGCTGAAGTAGGTTTAGAAGGGATGGCTTGAATTGGTGTGGCAGAGCGTACCACGGAACTTTCCTTCAGCTCTTCAGAATGAGCTGAGGAGTCTTCAGCATGGAATTGCTGGGGTTGCTCCTTGGTTTTCTTGATCCTTTTGGAATCAAGAGGGGTAAGAGATTGTTTCCTTTTCTTAGAAGGAATGGATTTTGTGGCTTGGGAATCAGCGAGGGGTATTGTCGCTGAAGGAGCCACAGAAAGTGGAGAATTAAGTAGAGTGAGAAGGGTAGAGACACGTACCTCGTTGGCGACAGGCTTGAAGTCGAGAACTTTAGGGCCAATCTGAGAGAGTTTCAGATCACCCTCTTCAGGATAGTTGTCCTTCAGGCCATATTGAAAGATGGCGCTGATGAATCGTGGGTAAGGAACCCATGCTGGTCGGTCAGCGGCAGAATCAACACGTTGAATGAGGTCTTCATAGATGATGGAGGCCCAGTCAATGTTGAGACCTTTCAGCAGTGCGTAACCCATGGCCTGCTGAGGTTGAGCGGCTTGATCAGAAGATCCGGATTTCGCTGTCATGCAGCTGATCAGGTGAGCGAAGATGAAGTTCATCTCGCTGGGCATCTTGGATTTCTTTATCAGTGTCAGCTTCTTCTCAGGTAGCTTGTCTCTTCCAGTCTCCCAGATGTAACCCATCGCATCAAGGAAAGCAATGATTTCTTCCCTGTCAGCGTGCTTCTTGTGGTCAGGTAATGGAATGAAAGGATTTTCTGAGGTAGCGTTAGGGAATTTCAGAGCTTTGCGGATTATTGCGGGGGTTATCTTGATGGTGCCATACTCAGTATCGCTGAGTATGCAGTCGATGGTTTTAGATGGATCTTTGGCGGAGGGTAGGTCGGTGTGTCTGGCAGAGTACCAGAATTGGGATAATAGACGCTGACTGGCAGGATGTGTGATTGTCAGTGCTGTGTAGATGGGGCTATTCTTCAAAAGATTTACACCGTCGTCTAGATGGGATACCTGCTTCCGAGGAGGAAACTCGAGAAGCGCTGAGAGATTGTTTGCCTTTGTCCAGTCTAGTTGATCCAGCTCAAACTTAACCTGAGGAGCTTTGGTGATTTCCAGTTCCTCAGAATCAGCGGAGATGGACTCAGCGGTAACATTCAGCTTTGAAGTTGCCATTTCACTGTATTATCAGTTCAACCAAAGATGTTAACAAATAAGAATTATCTTAATGTGGAAAGAAAATTTCCATTAAGATTTTTCGAATTTTGTCCATTTCATTCAGACAAAAAAATCTTAATGAAGATTAGGGTTTTTCTTGTTTTAAAAAAAAACGAATATAACACCCATAAGCCTTGTATTCCAGTTTCTTAAAAAAAATGGATATGAAAGAAGAACAAGTTTAAGATTTTAGATTTAAAACTTGAAGAACAACCATGAAATGGTTGTGTTTATAAAACCATGAAAGAAAATGATTTTATTTTTGAGTTCTTTTGTTTGATCTTGTGTAAAACAATGATAAGATCGAAAACAAGTTATTCGCATTTGATAAAGATAAGAATATATTAACCTTGAGTTTGATGAAGAAGATGATGAACAGTTCTTGAAGATTGAGAGCACAAAATGCAACAGTGTTCTTTTCTTGCGGAGAAAGATTGATTCGCGTAAAAGACAAATATAAACTTTGAGAGTGTTTATATAGGAAGAGAGTAGAGAGAGAAAAACTTGAGCGGGAAAGTTTTTCATCATGACACGGACACGTGTTTGCATTTGATTGGATAGACAACGAAACGTGCAAACGTGTGTCAGAAAAAGAGCGTGCCTGGTGTTATCCGTTGCAATGACGTCACAACTGTCCTTTCACATTCTTTCGTTGTCTCTGAGGTTATGAAAGAAAAACTCAGGGACTCTTTGGAAAATATGAAGCACTGAATAGAAATATCAGTGAGGGTTTTAAGAAATTTCAAAATATCGCTGTTAAGGAAGAGATATTCAGCGATGTAAGAATTTGAAATCTTGCATTTTCATGCGTTTTGTCAGAGAGAGAAAACATACCTTGATATCAGTTTAACCAAATTTATTCAGAGAGAAGATGATGAAATGGATTGTACAAGTTTATTTTATCCGAGAGCCTATACAAGAATGTATAAACGTATCGTTGATTAAATGTGAACCGCTGAAGATTTATCCTTCAAAGTTCAGCATTCCAAGCTCGCTGATGAGAAAGTTGAATCTTGTCTCATCAAGAGGTTTGGTAAACAAATCAGCTAACTGATAATCAGTTGGGATAAAATGAAGTTCTATATCACCATTCATCACATGATCTCTGATAAAATGATATCTGATTTCTATGTGTTTTGTCTTTGAGTGTAGCACTGGATTGTTTGCTATAGCGATGGCACTTGTGCTGTCGCAATAGATTGGAATTTTGGAGAGCTGAAGATCATAGTCTAGTAGTTGATTTCTCATCCACAAGACTTGAGAACAGCAGCTTCCAGCGGCTACATACTCAGCTTCAGCTGTGGAAGTGGACACTGAGTTTTGCTTCTTACTTGTCCAACTTAACAACTTTCCACCCAGGAGCTGACATCCTCCTGTGGTGCTTTTCCTATCCATTTTGCAACCTGCAAAATCACTATCTGAATAGGCGGTTAGATCGAATCCTAAATCTTTGGGATACCAAAGACCTAGATTCGCTGTACCCTTAAGATATCGAAAGATTCGCTTTACAGCTTTCATATGGGATATCTTAGGTTCAGCTTGATATCGTGCGCACAGACATGTTGCAATCATAATATCGGGCCGGCTAGCTGTAAGATACAGTAGTGAGCCGATCATTCCACGGTAGAGCGTGACATTGACAGGAACACCCTTTGTGTCCTTATCAAGTATCAGCGGTGGTGCCATAGGGGTTTTCATAGCTGAACTTTCAGTTAAGTCGAATTTCTTCAGCATATCTTTAACATACTTTCCCTGATTTATAAAAGTTCCTTTTTCAGTTTGCTTAATCTGAAGACCAAGGAAATATGTTAGTTCACCCATCATACTCATTTTATACTCAGCTTTCATTCTATCAGCGAAACGAGTACAAAGCTCAGGGTTAGTAGAACCAAATATAATGTCATCAACATATATTTGAACTAAAATGATATGACATTTTATTTTTCTAAAAAACAAAGTTTTGTCAATCTTACCTCTCTCAAATTTTTCAAGGTGGAGATAAGTAGAAAGAGTGTCATACCATGCACGAGGAGCTTGCTTCAAGCCATAAAGTGCCTTATCCAGCTTATAAACATAACCTGGACGCTTAGGATCTGAGAATCCTGGAGGTTGTTCCACATAAACTTCTTCATTCAGCTTTCCATTTAGAAACGCTGACTTAACATCCATTTGATGTACAGTGAAGTTTTTGTGTACAGCATATGCTAAGAAAAGAGGAATAGATTCAAGTCTTGCTACTGGAGCAAAGGTTTCGTCATAATCTATGCCTTCCTCTTGTCTGTATCCCTGAGCAACAAGACGAGCTTTGTTGCGAGTTACAGTACCATGTTCGTCCAACTTGTTTCGATAGACCCACTTAGTGCCTATCACTGTTTTGTCAGTTGGTCTCCGAACAAGTTTCCAAACTTTGTTTCTTTCGAATTCAGTCAGCTCTTCTTGCATAGCGCTGACCCAGTTTGGATCTCTGAGGGCATCATCTATTTTCTTTGGTTCAGTTAGAGAAATAAAGTTAACAAATAAACAAATATTACCTGCACTTCTACGAGTCTGAATACCAGCGTTGGGATCACCAACAATTTGATCGATTGGGTGATTTACAGTCCATCGCTGAGCCGGAGCATACGTCGCTGACTCAGTCTGAACTGGAGAAACTGAAGATGAGGCTTCAGCTACTTCTGGATAATCAGCTAAGAGAGGAATGCTTGCATTTGTCACTTCATTAACTGATTGCTGAGAAATAGATGGAATTTCTGAGACATTTGGATCAACTGCGGGTATAGTGTTTATAGGAACAGCTGAGACCCAAGATGTTTCAGCTTCACTATTCTGCATATTGGGAATGATAGTAGGACCATCATTTTCAGTTGTATGAGCATGAGTAGTGGGAACATCTTCTGAATCACCAAGATGAGAAAACATCCATTGATTCAGTTCTTCTGTATCAGCGTTCGGTTTAGAGTTCGCTGAACGGGATTCGTCAAACGTGACGTGAATAGTTTCTTCTACAATTTGTCTTCTTCGGTTGAAGACTCTGAAGGCTTTGGAAACTGAGGAGTATCCAAGAAAGATTCCATCATCAGCTTTAGGATCAAATTTTCCAAGGGCATCTCTGTTGTTCAGTATGTAACACTGACAACCAAAGATGTGAAGAAAGCTGATTGAAGGCTTTCTCCCATGAAAAAGTTCATAGGATGTCTTTTTGAATCTTTTGACTATCAGCGACCTGTTTTGCGTAAAACAAGCCGTGTTGACAGCTTCTGCCCAAAACTGAGTAGGCAGGTGAGAATCGCTGAGCATTGAACGTGCAGCTTCAATAATTGTTCTATTTCTTCTTTCAGCGACTCCGTTTTGTTGTGGTGTTCTCACTGACAAAAAGTTGTGAGAAATACCCTTGCTCTCAAGGAAGGAATCAAGAGAACTGTTTTTGAATTCAGTTCCATGATCACTCCTTATTGAGCGAACAGTCATATTGTTCAGAGTTTCCATCTTCCGAACAAAGGTGATGAGTTCTTCAGGGGTGTCACTCTTAGAACGGAGAAACATTACCCATGTGTAACGAGAGAATTCATCAAGTATGACCAGCGTATATTTCTTTCCAGCGATGGATTGTTTGTTAACGGGGCCAAACAAATCCATATGGAGTAGTTGAAGAGGAGATGACACTGAGGAAACTTGCTTTGACTTAAAGCTTGCCTTGGTCTGCTTCCCTTTTTCACACGCTGAACATAAGGATTCTTTGGCGTATGAATGTTGAGGTAGACCAGTGACTAACTCTTTGGATGAAAGAGTATTCAGTGTCTTGAAGTTGAGATGTGAGAGCCTCTTGTGCCATAGCCAGTTGACATCAGAAGATGCCTTTGAGAAGAAACAGGAGTTTTCAGTGGTTGTTGAGTCCATGTTTATAACGTAAACATTTTCCAAACGATAACCGCTGAGAGCTATCTTCTCCTTTTTGTCAGAGACAAAGCAGGATTCCTTAGTGAAAATCACTTTGTTATCCATGTCGCAAAGCTGACTGATGCTCAGAAGATTATGCTTCAGCCCTTCAACATATGCGACTCTTCTGAAGGATGTTGTACCATTTGAAAGTACACCATACCCTCGGGTGTGTCCTTTTACATTTCCACCGAAAGTCACAGAGGGACCCTTCTCTTCCTTGTATTCAGCGAGCAGGCTTTTCTTTCCAGTCATGTGTCTAGAGCATCCGCTATCGAGATACCATATACCCTTCTTAACCTGCAATACAAAGGAAGATTAGTTTTGCTTGGGTACCCACTTCGCCATGTATACGCGTTTGTCAGTGGAAGAGGTTGGAATGGGTTCAGCAGTCTTCGCAACATTTGAAGATTCAGCTTTGTCTTTCTTCACTTTGGTCAATTTCTTGACCTCGGAGGTAGGAGTCACCTTGACCTGAATTGCAACTGGTTTGGTCTTCTTGGGTGCTATCTTCACCTTAGCTATCTTATCAGCTTTGGTGGCTGTGGGACACTTACTTGCAATATGATCGGTAAGTCCACAGTGATAACATTTCCTATAACTAAAATTAGTTCTAGGACCACTTGAGTGCTGAGCTTTTAATTTGGAATTAGAAGTGCCAGCACCAAGTACACTATTGGTTTTTGAAATAGGACGAACATTCAGTTCTTAAGATTTCTTACCAAGGACATCTACTCTGAGTCTAGGAGTAGGTCGCTGAACTGATCCAGAGGTCTGATTTCTAGAACCAGATGAATGAATCACTAAGGCTTTAGAAGCATTCAGCTTAGGTACTAATGTACCCTTCTGAGGATTTTGATAAATAACAATTCCTTTACCTTTGTCTTTAGAGACAGAGGTAGGTTTTGAATAAACTATTTTCTCCTTACCTTTTGAGGTAGGAGTTTCCTCAGGGATTGGTGTAACCGACGAGGAGTACTGAGATGAAGAAGTGTCAGCTATTGAGGATACGAACGTTCCAAATTTAAGCATTGAACGTTCAGTGGTTGGTATTGGAGTATCATATTTATAACCCAGACCACGTTTATCACTCAGAGGAATCTGAGCCTTAATTATCTCAGTGATCTTTGTTGAAGAATTACACCATCCTTCAACAGTAGCTTGTTCAGCTTTTAATGCAGCGATAGCTTCCGCTCGTTCGATTTTGACTAGCTGATTTAAATGGACTTGATCTTTAAAATCTTCTTCAAATTTAGAAAGCTTTTCTATTTGAAGGTGGCAGTTTTTAAGCTTTTCAGCGAGATCAAGATTTTGGTTTTCAACCACAGCTTTGGCGTTCATGGCTTCGTATAAACTTCTAGTCAGCAGTTCGATTTTACGGAGACTATCAGCTTCATCAATATTTACAATATTGGTAAAGAAGGAAGGTGATACCTGAATGGCAGATGTTGAAGTGGAGGGAATGTCTGAACTTTCTTCCTCTTCTTCAATCTTGGCCATGAGACATTGATTTGCTTCATCATCTTCAGAATCAGATGATGAGGCTTCTTCATCAGAAGCAGCCCAATCATAGTCAGCCATCAGGCCTTTTCCTTTCTTCTTAAAGCTTTTCAGCTTTGCATACTTCTCCTTCAGCTTTGAGTATTTGTCGTCTTTATTCCTTGGAACAAAGGATTTCTTTGTAAAAGCTGAAGGTCTCATGATTTTCTTTGACATGCACTCGTTAGCGAAATGACCTGTCTTTTCGCAATTGAAACAAGTAGCAGTAGCCTTATCAACAAAAGCTGATGACTTAGGCTTGTCAGCTATAGAAAGAGTTTTGTTCTTTCTAAACATTTTCTTCTTGGCGAATCTCCTGAACTTTTTAGTTAGGAGAGCCAAGGATTCATCATCATCTGAAGAATTAGAATCTGATGACCTTTCAGAGTTACTTTCTAACTCAGTGATAGTGACCACGGGTCGCTGAGTAGAAGGTTCCTCTGAGATTAAAGCAACAGGGGTGCTTTTGGAATCTTTTACAAGATTCTTCTTAAGATGGCTAGATTGCTCATGATTCAGCAATGTGCCATATAAGGTAGCAAGTGTCATTGATCTTAGATCTTTTGACAGCTTGAGACACATGGAATAATTGTCCCAACTTTCAGGTAAACATTCTAAAAACTTTGTCAGCACTTCAAAGTTAGAATATTCCTTACCAACCGTTTTTAGATCTATAATTAAGCAATTAAAACGTTGATGTACTTCAGAGAGAGTTTCATTCTTACCAGAGATGAAGCTTTCGTATTGTCTTACCAGGTTGATCTTTCTTGAATCCTGGACTTCAGACGTTCCTTCACACTGAACACAAATTGTGTCCCACATGGCTTTTGAGGATTTCAGGTTCATGACGGAATGGTAGACTTCGTCAGGAAGGGCCATGGATAGTATGGATCTGGATTTTGTATCTATAGCCACTTTCTTCTTGTCTTCATCGGTCCAATGATGGATTTCCTTTGGAATCAGCCTTTCTGGAATAGCAGCTCTAGTTGCAGTAGCTGGAACTGCAGGATCAATTGTTACAGGGATGTGTGGGCCGTTTTCAAGATAGTAAGGTATAGTAGGGTCTACACTTTCTAAGAAGAGTGTCATCCTATTTTTCCATAAGTTGAAGTTATCTCTGGAAAATCTAGGGGGTTTTGCAAGAGAACCATTGTCTATATAGTGAGTGTTTGTGTTTGTGTTGGCCATTTTCAGATAATAGCTAGGAAGAGAAATATCTTAGATTAGATCTTGTTTATGAGATTAAACAAATCTGCTCTGATACCACTTGTTGGTCCCGAAAGGCCTATACAAGTTTGTAGAAGGGGGGGGGGGGGGGGGGGGGTTGAATACAAACACACTATTTTACTTTTCTAAATTGTTTATTGATAAATCATTAACAATTTACAGCTTGTTGTGGAAACAAGATTAAGGATAAACCTAAATCTAAACAAGTTGGAACACTAAGGTTTCTTGCACTAAGAAAGATGAGGTGATTACTAATAAAATCCTATCTTAAGAGAGATTTGAACTTGTCCATAGTTAGCAAGTTACTTCAAATGAAGTGAGTTCATCTCTTTATATACTGCATGCATTTAATGCAATTCAGTATACACTTTACACGTGTCATCAGCGGATTGGTTGCATGTCATTGACCTTTGTTGACAACCTTAGTAGCCGCATGAATGAATAGTGTAGTATTAGAGTGGTTGTACGATTTCAGATTTTCGGAGGTTCTTTTCTGACATTTCGTACGGTGGCGTGCAAGGGAGGTTGAGACAAAAGTACTTTGTACGGAGGACTTCATGATCAGCTTTCGTTGATTCAGCGATTATCATTTACTATTCAGCGAATGATAAAGTTCGGCGATAGCTAAAGTCTTGTACTTGATACTTCACGTTGAGTGGACAAATCTGAGTCTTCGCTGATCCGCATCTGTTCATTAGGAGACTTGTCACTGGTTCTTTGAGCTTGATCTTCGACTTCATCGTAGAACCTTTGTTGACGTGAATCTTGTCTTCAGGGATCATAAGTAAACAACTAATTTATCAGCGATCACCATAAGGACTGAACAGACTCAGCGATATGGTGAACAGTGTTCGCTGAATGTTTAATCTAAAAGAGCGAGAGTTCCTATTAGCAGTACTGTAAGATCTTAGTACTTATCAGCGATAGTGAAACTCTGATACATATTGTTTACTTACAATTTTCACTAAGTATTTAAGATAGAGTCATTATCAAATCACTGAGGGTTTGGATCAACATGTTACATGTCCAAATTTGGGAGACATCAACGCCTCTCTGAAAGCTGTGGAGACAACGCTGACAGATCTCACCACCACTCTTTCAAATAACTCTACAGCTGTAACAAACGATGGAGAGAATCTGAACAAGCTGACAACGGTGGTGGAGAAGAAGGCTTCCACAGATGACTTGAAGCAAGTTGATAACACTCTCAGCGACTTCGCCAAGGTGCTCGCTGACATCTACACAGACTACACCTCTATCAAAAATTCAGTTTCATCCATGTCCAGCGAGGTCACAACGCTGAAGACATCGGTTGGACAACAAGAGGGAGATATGTCTACTGTAAAGACTGACTTAGGCTCTGTAAAGACCGATGTTAGTTCGATGAAATCAATGATCGAGCAGCTACTACAGAAAGCGAATACTCCTGCTCCTGCCCCTGTCCCTGCATCTGACAATTTCACAGCGGCGGATCGCACTGAGCTGGAAAAGATCAATCCTGCTATCTCTGGCCTTCAAGACAGAATAGCAAAGATTGAAGATTTGATAGGTATCTCTGGCCAAGAAGACAGAGAACCTACCAACGCTGCTGAATCAACCCATTCCTCCCCCAGTCATCATGAAAAAGAGGGGGAGAAGAGCGCTGAAGATTTCTCCAAAAGCGCTGAAGACCTTTCCCATGATGAATCTATCAGGGGAGAGAAGGATGCTGAAGAAACCACCGCTGGACCTCAGGGAGATGAAAACCCTGAGGAAACCGAGAAGCTCGCCTCTGTATCTGAGGGGGAGCAACTCGAAGAAGAAGCTGATAAAACCGAATCCGAAGCAGAAGATGATGAAGTCGTCGACATCCCTGATAATGAACCATCCTCTTCTACAAAGAATGATGATGATGATGACGAAGATGACGATGACTTCTTTATCGTCAAACCTGCTCCGAAGATCAAAGCTCTTAAGGGAATCTCGATAAATGAACCTTCAGGGGAGCGGACAAAGACAAAGCCCTCAGCCTCTGAAGCTGAGAAAGGCAAAGGCAAAAGCATCGCTGAAGATGACAATCTGACGATCTTGCTTGAAAAGCCGGTTTGTCAGGTACACTAAACATCTCTCACTCCATCCCTCCTCTATCATACACTATCAGTTCTACTACCCAAGCCTATACACTTGAACCAATTCTATCTATCTGATTCTACCCAAGTTCTTACTCGTAAGATCGTTGTGTTTCAGCTAGTCCTCTCCCCTGTTTGAGGATATCGCTGAAGGCTCCACAACTGCGACTTCACCAATAATATCAGCTGCTGCTGAAGAAATAATCCCAGTCTTAGATTTAATCTCTGAGACTGATGAACCTGAAGAACAGCTACTCTCGCACAGAGGCAGACCTTCCTTAGCTCCTCAAAAGCTAAGTGAAGAGGATCAGAAAAGAAGAGGGGAGATAATAAAGCGATTCGAGGATCAGCAAATCATTCTGAGGCGTGATCAACTTCCTTCAGTTCCTCCAAAGTTCAGAATTTCCAAAAAGGAATACAAGGAACACCTCAGAGCTGAACGCCTAATCGCTGAAAGAAAGGAAGCTGAAGAAAAGGACAAAGAATACGCCATCCAGATTTCTAAACGATCAATAAAAGACCCCAAGCTGAAAAGAGTTCCCATTGATGTTCAACGTCAGCTATGGGATGATGCTCAAGAGATCGTTAGAGAAAAGACTAAGGTCTCTGATACAACTTTGGAATGGGCTAAACAAATGCTGACCTATCGATCTAGACCATCCAAAATCATCAAGGCAAACATCAGAGGAAGACTGTACGCTGAAGTTCCTGTTGTTGAAGTGGATGTCTACAAAGATGAAAAAACCAAGCAAACCTTCTATGCTGCTACCTTAGAAAAGTTTGGTCTCTCTGAATGGTTAGAAACAAAATTAGCCATTCAGGGATCGCGCTCAAAGTTCAAAAGCCATGTCGAGAAGATCTTAAACAAACAGATTGACTTGCTTTCATCTGCTGTGGATATTCCTCCCACTCTTCCGCAACCAAGAAAAGTCTCTGATAAGAAAAAGAAAGTCTCTGGTTCAGGTCCTCCTATTCGGAATGAAACGGGCATTGGTTTCTCTCATGCTGAAATTCTTGGCCCTGATGCCGATCTCTCAATGCTTGACACCTCCCTACCACCTGGAGAAACATTCATTCCTGGCATAGTTGTAAGTGATCCCTATGGTATATTCTTTTTAGACTACTATGGAAATCATCACTTTCAACGTATCTCCGAGCTCCACATCGCTCCCATCGAACAACTCAGAGATCTCGTATACTGGTGTGAAGTCAGACGCGACATCAAAGCTAGACACCTGAAGCCCTTGATCTTTGAAGCAGCTCTGATCAAAAGAAAACAAGGTGTAACCGTCCCTGACTGGATGATTCCCACATCAAATGACCCTTGATGAACTTCTCATCAAGGAAGAACCCTTTACAAGCTGATATGATCGCCCTTTCTCTCTATTGTATCAGTTATTCTTCTGTACTTGTAATTTATTTCGCTTGTACTTGTAATCTTTCCATTTCTCTTTGTAACCTGATTCAAAGTTTTAAAGAAAGATTTCAGCGAACGTACTTTATTCCATCAGTACTGAAAAGATCCCAGAAAACAGTAAAATGGACAAATATTTTATGAGTTCTTTTTATCCTTATGTTTTCATTAAATAGCAATTTTCTTTGTTACTATGTCATAATCAAATAGGGGGAGATTGTTGATCCAAACCCTCAGTGATTTGATAATGACCCTCTCTTATACTTAGTGAAAATTGTAAGTAAACAATATGTAGCAGAGTTTCACTATCGCTGATAAGTACTAAGATCTTACAGTAGCGCTGATAGGAACTCTCGCTCTTTAAATTAAACATTCAGCGAACACTGTTCACCATTAATGCTCTGAGTCTGTTCAGTCATCATGATGATCGCTGATAAGTTAGTTGTTTACTTATGATCCCTGAAGACAAGATTCACGTCAACAAAGGTTCTACGCTGAAGTCGAAGATCAAGCTCAAGAACCAGCGACAAGTCTCCTAATGAACTGATGCGGATCAGCGAAGACTCAGATTTGTCCACTCAACGTGAAGTATCAAGTACAAGACTTCAGCTATCGCTGAACTTTATCATTCGCTGAATAGAAAATGATAACGCTCTGAATCAACGAAAGCTGATCATGAAGTCCTCCGTACAAAGTACTTTTGTCTTAACCCCCCTTGCACGACTCCGTACAAAATGTCAGAAAAGAACCTCCGACTGTCTGAAATCGTACAACCACTCTGATACTACACTGTTCATCCATGCGGCTACTAAGGTTGTCAACCAAGGTCAATGATATGCAACCAACCAGCTGATGACACGTGTAAAGTGTATACTGACTTGCATTAAATGCATGCAGTATATAAAGAGATGAACCCACTTCATTTGAAGTAACTTGCTAACTCTGGACAAGTTCAATCTCTTATCTCAATATAGGTTATTATTAGTAATTTCCTTATCTCTCTTAGTGCAAGAAACCTTAGTGTTCCAACTTGTTTCCGCAACAAGCTGTAAATTGTTAATGATTTATCAATAAACAATTTAGAAAAGTAAAATCTGTGTGTTTGTATTCAACCCCCCCCCCCTTCTACAACTTGTATAGGCCTTCGGGGCCAACAGATTGCTTGTTAGACACAAAAGCAACATGTCATTAATTATATTTATGGCTACACTCCATCTCATTCATGATTTTATGAAAAATAGCCGATCTCTCTCCTCTCTCTCCTTAACCCTTCGGCCAAAAAACACACACAAGTGTGTGTGTGTGTGTGTATTAAATGCTAGAGAAAAATTAGTTTTTCTTTCATAAATGCTTTGGATAAGAAGGATTAATCTTGCAAAATTGGAGCTTTGGGTATGAATCAAATAGAGGGATTCTACTTTGGATCCTCCATTGCCTTCAAGTGTATGTTTTTATCTTCCTCATTTATATAACCCTTCGTTGCATGTTCTTGTTTAGCAAATCTTCTTCTTCCAACAGTGGTATCAGAGCCTGTTGATCCAAACCTTTCAGTGATTTGATGATGAACCTTAGAATCACTTAGTGAAAATTATAAGTAAACTGTATGTATTAATGTTTTGCCATCTATGAAAAATATACTAAGTCTGTTTAGTATAACTGATGGAAAACATGTGTTCTTTAATTTATGCTTCAGCGATACATGTACATCAGTGAGCCCTGAGCCTGTTTAGTCTCGTTGATGATCGCTGATAGTTCAATCTGTAATAGTTTACTTGTGATCCCTGAAGACAAGATTCGCGACAACATAGTTCAAAGTTGAAATCGAAGACCAAACTGACGAACCAGTGACTAAGTCTACTAATGACCTGATGCGGATATCAGCGAAGCCAAGACTTGTCCATTTCACGCGAAGTTTCAAGTAGAAGACTGCAGCGAGAGCTGACCTTTATCATTCCCTGATAAAGATAACCTCAACAATCGCTAATCATGCAGCCTGTTCTACAAGTTACTTTTGTCTTATCTCCTTGCACGCTTTTGTACGACTTTTCAGAAGGACATCCCTTTGTCCAGGATCGTACAAACCACTCTGCCAACTACACTGTTCATCATGTGGCCAAGAGCATGTTTACTAAAGTCAAATCCATGCAACCAACCAAGTGCTGACACGTGTAAAGTTGTACTGACTTGCATTTAATGCATGCAGTATAAATAGGAAACCCTACTTCATTTTTGAAGTGTTCTTACATCCTTGAACTTCTTAGTGCCAAGAAAATCTATCCTAAGGTTTTCTTAATTTCTTTCTTTCTTTTCTAGTGCAACAAATATGTGTGATTCTCATAGTTTGTTTAGGTTTGGTTTTTACTTAATCTTGTTCCGTAACAAACTGTAAATTGTTTGATTATATCAATAAACAATTTTAAAGATAAAAATCTTGTGTTTGTATTCAACCACCCCCCCTTCTACAAACTTGTATAACCCTTCGGGACCAACAGAGCCACTTGTACAAGGTTATAGCACTTTGTCATCTATTTCTTGAAGAAATCGGTTTTGAATGTTTTTGTACACATTTTCGGGAAAAGATGTGTAAAGAACATGAAAAAGGATTTCTAAGGTTTTTCAAGTTTTAAGTTTTTTTCTCCCTCTTGGACCTTCGATTTTGACATGCATGTTGGAAAAACCAAAAAAAAAATATTTGGATGTCATTGTCCGAAAATTATAAAGATCAAAATTTCGTTTTTGTGATGGATCCGAAAATACCAAGAGATTTTATTTTGTTTTGATATAAAATAAATGAAAGAGGGATAAATAAATTAAAGTCCTAAAAAACCTTATTTTACAAAACTAGTATTTGTAAAAATAAAAGAAAAAGTTGCTTTTTATTTTGTATGGATTTTTTGGTTTTGTTTTCCCAAAATATTTTGATTCACTTGCATGTTGTTGTTTGGATGGTTTTGGCATGAAAACCATACTTACAAAACACAAAGTGTGTTTGTGTGTTTATGTTGTCAAAAACAAATTGATGGCATAGAAACATGCAAACAAAGATTGATTTTGTTTAAGTGCCAAATGTGTATGTTTAAATCAATCTTTATCAAAATATGACTTACAAGGATTTTGGCACTCGTTGTTTTGGTTCATATTTGTGTTTGTATGGATCTGGTAACAAGTGACTCTCTTGACCCATGTAATTGTGATGTTTGGTTAATATTCGATTAATTATTGGTTTGTAATAATTTGCCCGACTTGCATATTGTTTCATTCATGTTATGTAAATGTATATGCGACCTAAGTGTCGTTTCTAAATTTATGTATGTAGAAACCAGGATTCAATCTTACAATCAATTATGAACAATTAGGAACAATAAAACAGTGAAATGATAGAGAATTGGATCAAACAGCTTCGTATTCAATCAAGAACAGATTACAGATCTAGAGAGAGAATCTCTCAAAGATTATAAAGTTATGCGGAAAGTTAGTTAGCTTACAGTTGCTAACTTCTATATATACTGTAAAGAAAAGCTAAAGCTACAGTACATGTATGTGAAAGACTAATAGAACAATTACACGTGTCCTAATTAGTAACAAAATATAAATGAAAATATCCTAAGACATAAGTTATGAACAATATGTTCAGAACTTCTGAACATCCTTCTGATCAAGCACTTCAGAAAATCCTTCAAGTACTTGAACATTTTCATCTTCATCTTCAGAAGTTCTGAGTCTCCTACTCAGAACTCGGAACCTTCTATTCAGACTTTACACTTAGTAATCTTTTCAGTACAGAACTTCTGAGTCTTCTGTTCAGATATCAACACTTGTGTTTTGACAAAACTTCAGATCTAACAATCTCCCCCTTTTTGTCAAACACTTTTGTACTTGTCAACATTGAATTCTTTAAGAGCAGGCACAATCTTCAATAGAATTACATTCCTCAGAGCAAGTGTTCTATCAATCTGCTCAATGAGATCTTCTGTCTTTTGAACTTAAACTCCTTTTTGTACCTTTTTATTCAAACTGATCCTGATGAATCTGAGAGTTCCAGAGTAGTATTTAGCAGCCTCACTAACTCTGAAGAAGATCTTTTTCTTTTGATTATTTTTCAATACAACACCTAATTCTGGAAATTCACTAACATATCCAGTCTTCATAACATCTAGTTGCACATGATCATTGTTTGGCTTAGACAAGTAGACACATGTTCTTTGCACATATAGAACAATCTGGAAATCAACATATGAATACCATCTCATAATGTAGAACATAGCCTCTCTCACTATTGCCAATGCTCCTCTTTCCTTCTTATACTTGCTACAATCTTTATTCTCCAAAAGACAATACAATTTGTAGAAATCAAAAACTGAGATTTCATCAAAGTCAGCTTCAGTGAAGTAGTATACTTTTCCATCCTCTCTCAAAACTTCAAATCCATAGTACTCATGTTTCTTGAACTACTTAACACATAATTCTCTGATTCCAGTGATCATGAAATTAGAATATACAGACTTCTTTTTCTTTCCCACAACCCTTTTCAGTTCAGCACGAAGCCATTAAGAGAACTCTGGCTTATCATGATACACACTTAGAAAATTTACTTCTCTTGGCTGAAAGAAATTTGGTAAAGTATATTCCAAGAACATGGCATTCAGATCAACAGGTATTTCTTCTTCATTAGCTTCAGATTTTTCTGCTTGTTCCGCATCTTCCATTTGAACATCTTCTTGAGATAGTACTTATGGAATACCTTCTTCATCCACATCTGTGTAAACACCATTCACTTGGTATTCAGTTGGAAATACAAAGTCAATATGCAGCAACTTCTTTGGATTTTCTTCTGAAAGCATACATTCACTGCATTCTTTGATTCTAGTTCTGAGATCCAACCTTTCTTTGATGTGCCTTAAACATTTTTCCTTCAGAATTGCTTTCTCACCTTTAGCAGTTACATTCATCTCTATCAACAACCATTGTAGTGTAGCATCACTGTACTTTACAAGATCATTCAGTCTGAAAAACTTTGGTGAACCAGAAGCTATATAGATGAAGCCTTCATTCTCAACTCCTTCAATCACAAATCCACGAACACAGTTTTCATGGCTAGGCGTTCTGATTGGACAACTTAGATTGCATTTATCTTTTCCTGCTTCAATAGCTAGTTGGAAGTCATAGAAATGCATGTTTCTGATATAAATCCGCAAAATCCTCCTGCACTCAATTTCCATCCAAGTTTCTTCTGTACTTGCAAAGAACTTCACCAAAAAGATTTGATCATCAAGAAATAGTCTATGAAAATCAAAACTTGTAAGACTCACTTTCAGGTTTCCTTCCTTCAGAACTTCCATACTCACATACTTTAGGCCATAAAACTCTTCAGTTTGAAACTCCAGCACCTTCTCTATTTTTTTATAGAACATGTAACCTTTCATCAGGTTTTATTAGTCTGTTTGAAGCTTCTACATAAATCATCTGAACTCTTTCATTCATAAAGCCATCAATAAAATTCTCCAAATCAACATATTCATCTTCTGTGCAGTAGAGATTCTCATAGGTTTCTTCTGGAAAGATATCTCTATATAAATGTCTAGCAAGAGGAGTGTCACTCTGTTAAATAATAAAATCACATAATGGTTCTTCCAGCATTGACAATTTAATTCTTGGAATCACAATGGGTCTTCTGAACACATATTCCAAAGGCATGAAGTAGTTTTCAACTCTATCATACACTTCATCAATAGCTGCCAATTCATCCAGAAAATGAAGTTCAAAATCATCTTGAAACTTTCATGAATATCCAACAGAGTAATCCTCTACTCCCATCAAATCAATGGGTCTTACCAATCTGATACACCTTTGAACATTTTGAGTATTAAGAACTCTTACCACCTCACTGTGCATTCTCCTTATCAGAACATCATTCAACCTTCTTTCTTCAATCTCAGAAATAAGAACACCTCTAGTATAAGGAACAATTTCTAAACATGTATTCACCTCATAACTGTCTTCAGAAGAATCTGTCATCTCCTTATCAGCCATAACATTTTCATCTGTCATAATTACTTCATCTGTTCCAAAAATACTCATGTCAACTGCCTTATCATTCTGATCTGCCATGACTACATCATCTGTCATAAATTTGTCATCTGCCATAATTACCTTAGTTTCATCAGAATTTATCTCAACTTCAGTATTTAACTCCAATTCCTCTGTTTTATCAGTAACATCTTCAGAAGAGTTTTCAAGCACCACTTTTTTTTGATTCTATAGCATCCTCAGATTCAGAACTAATTGTATGAACAACATTTGTTAACTTCTCAACATCCATTAACTTCTGAACATCTGCTAACTCAGTGCTTTGTTTCTGCTTTTTCTCCCCCTTTTGATGATGATGAGGTTCATTACCATCAAATTTTCTCTTCAAAAAATGAGTAGATTCAGATTCTGGTGCTGCAACAGACAAAGGCATGATAACTAGAGGCTTTGAAACACTTTCCAGATTTGAACTAAATACTTTTATCAGAGAAGACTTCATATCCTCCATACTTTTCAGAAGCCCCTTTTGAAATTCTGATAATTCATCTTTGATCTCCTTTTGTGAGATTCCAAAGATTCTTTCACTCCATCCACCTTTTGTTCAACAGACTTAGCTTTGCCTTCCAACATTGTTCTGAGTTCCTTGACCTCATCTTTCAAGGAAACAACTGTATTCTCTAATTTTTGAACTTTTTCTCCAAGATCATGGTTCTGTTTCTGAATCTTTTCAAATTCAGAAGAATCTAACTGTGAACCTGGAACAACAAATGAACCAGTTTTCATATGTTCAGAGAACATATGGCCTGTAGGTGCCACAGACTCACCATGTACAACAGACGCATTGTGTAAGGAGGCTTTTAAGATGTTCACCTCCCCAGGGCTTCCATCCAATCCTTGACACCCAATAGTAGGTATGTCTATGGATGTTGATACAGGAATACGAAATTCTTGTGATGCGCTAGTGTGAAATGAAAATTCAGGCCCAAAATGGATATCACTGTGTAATCCAGACTCAATGTGTTGAAGAACATGTTGGGATTTATCACCAAGCTCCAAATGAGTATGGGATGGTTCCCCTGTATGAAATGAAACAGTAGCATGTTGGAATGCTTCTGAGTGGCTAGGATTGTGTTGTTCAAGTTCCACCATGGGTCAGTGGTGTTTTCTTCAATATTGGTCACCAAGGGTTGTGAACCAATAGTAGATGTGGTTGCCCGGATTAGAACAGCTGGATCAGAATTATCTCTGTTTTCTAATTCTGGTGACAATCTCTCATCCTCACCTCTCTCTATCTGTTTTCACTTTCCATTCTAACCAAGCTCTCAGAATTTTCCCTCTCATTTCTCTCAGAATGTTCTCCCTCCTGAACATTCTCCCCCTCTCTATTTGCATTGGACCCCTCACCTCTCATCTCAGGGTTTTCCTCATGGGTATGGATCTGAGGTTGTTCAAATCCCATAGAGGTGAAATATGCTTTTAAAATCTCACTCTCCCCTGGAGTGTATTGCCTAAGTGATCTTGGTAATGGTATGTGATTTGGAAAATTCTCAAGTTTAAGAGATGAAATCATTTTACCCATGTAGAAAATTGGCCCATGCTCCTCATTTGCTCTTCTTGGAATGTTTTTATCTTGGTCCATTGCATACCAGATTACCAACTGCCAATACCTCTGATAAGGTATATATGTTAGTGGATTATCTCTTGTTTTTCCCTCTAATGCCTTCTGATTCCTCTCAAAGGTATTCTTCATATCTTCCGATAAAATAGAAGCATAATCATAGTGTCTATTTTTCACTAACCCATGAAAGATTTGCAAGATTTGCCTTGATGCTTGATCAACAGAACTGTGTTTTCCTGCAAGGCATTTGTTGATAATGGTAAAGAAGCATGCCCAAATCGGTGGTAGTTTGTTCCTTCTAAATGAACTAAGATTCTTCAACTTTTCATTGTACCCTAATCTTCTTAATTCAGCCAACAACTCCTCTGTTAATGGTGAATCTTCAAAGTTTAATCTCCCCTCTAAGTTATCTTTTTCTGGCAACCTCAGCATAGTTCTCATAAAACTGACAGTCAAAGTTACAGTCACTCCCCCTATATTAGACACAAATTTGTTGCCATGTAATTCCAGATTCTTCCACCACTGTTGTATATAATGTATTGGTACAATCTTCTTCATTGTAAACCATTTCTTGAATGGATGATACTTCAACAACTCTATGATTATCCTATGTTCTTCCTTACACTTGGTTTCATCAAGTACTAACACACAGTTATTTTCAACTAGGGCTAAATACTCACTTTCAGGCACAATCCTCTCCAAAGAATTAGGTCTAGAAGACATTACAGACCTCACCGCACTCTGTTGGTGTTCGATATTATCATTCCCCTCATCTGCATTTCCTTCAAATTCGGCCATATTCTCATCCCCTGCATCTCCTTCAATATTCTCTCATAGCCCCTTCTTCTACGACTCTATTCTCAGGCATACGAACTTCATCATTCTCTGAATCTGAAGAGGATTCCATCAACGTTTTCGTAGAGTGTAAAGAAACAGGTATACTTCTTGTACTAGACATGATTGTAATTGGAAGATTGATAAAAAACAAAATCGAAGAACTCTGGAGTTTTGTGTATCTCACTTTTCACTCGTGGAATTCAAATGAATTTGAAAGAGGGATTTTAAGGTCTATTTAAAATCTGCAAAGCTGAAAGGATTCAAACGGTGAAAAGTTGCTTTTTGTCAGAGTTATAACTGTTTCTAACACTGTGAAATACCACAAAAGATATTTAAATGAAACGTGGTATGTTCAATTGAATGAGAAGCTGACACGTGTTATTTGATAGAAATTAACACAAGTTAAAAGTTCTGAATAACACGTTCAAAGTTCTGAGAATGCATACTCAGAAGTTCTGAGTACATAGTTCAGAAGAAATTCCCTTGTAACCAAAATTCATTTAAATCTCAACTTCTGATAATATAAAGCATTTAATCATCCAGAAGTAGTTTGAACAGATAGAAGATTATTTTATCATCAAAATTCTGTCCCTCTTTTGATGATTTGTGATTTCTGAAAATCATTGAAAATCTAACATCTGACCTTGAAAAACTTTTAAGGATTCAGAAGTAGTTTGAACAAGTGAAAATTATTTTATCATTGAAAGCTTGTTCTCCTTAGAATGATCAGTGATAAGAAAAAGAATACAAACCTTGTTAACACCTTAGAATGATTTCTGAAAGATATCAATGCTCCCCCTTGACTTAAGCATATACTCAAACACATATTAGACATAAAGGAATATGAAAAAAAATAAAAAACAGAAAGAACTTAACGACACTTGAAACACTTGTAATTTCCACAAATGATTTCTGAAAGGTAGTTAGAAAATCTGAGTAACCTATTTAGAAGAAAAAATGTTAAAGTCAGATTTTTGAAGTATTGACTCAGAAGTTTTGAACTCAAAACTCAGAACATCTGAGTAATAGAGTCAGAATTCTGAGTGCACTACTCAGAAAATCTTACTTAGAAAAAATATCCATTTCTGAAAAATAACAAATATACCCAATTAGTCAGATTAAGCATTCCTATTTTACATATGAGAAAAGTAAACCTTTTACGATCAAGAGGCTTTGTGAACAAGTCAGCCAATTGATACTTTGTGTGCACAAAGTGCATTTCTATAGTTCCCTTTTCCACATAGTCCTTAATAAAATGATAGCTTACATCAATATGTTTGGTCTTTGAGTGCTGAACAGGATTCTGAGTAATTACAATGGCACTTTCTGAATCACAATATATGGGAATCTTGTTGAGTTGATAGCCATAATCCATGAGTTGTGTTCTCATCCACAAAGTTTGAGAACAGCAAGCAGCAGCAACTACATACTCTGCTTCAGCAGTTGATGTGGAGACACAATTTTGTTTCTTTGAAGCCCAACTCACTATCTTATCTCCCAAAAAGTGACAAGCACCAGAAGTACTTTTCCTGTCCAATCTACTTCCTGCATGATCAACATCAGTAAAAGCAGTCAGCTTAAAATCAGTTTCTTTTGGATACCAAAGGCCCAAATCAGGTGACCCTTTGAGATATCTTAAGATCCTTTTAACAGCTAGCAAATGAGATTCTTTTGGATTGGATTGAAACCTAGCACAAAAACATGTAGCAAACATGATATCTGGTCTACTTGCAATCAGATAAAGCAATGAACCAATCATGCCTCTATAAACCTTGTTATCTACTGAAAATCCAGAGAGATCAGCATCTAACTTGACATTTGTTGCCATTGGTGTTCTCAAAGCAGCACAATCAGACATCTTAAATTTTTTCAGAATATCTTTTACATATTTTCCTTGATTTATGAAAATTCCATTTGGTAATTGTTTTACTTGAAGACTAAGGAAAACGTTCAATTCTCCCATCATGCTCATCTCAAATTTAGATTTCATGATTTCTGAGAATTAATCACATAGTTCTGTATTGGTAGAACCAAATATTATATCATCTACATATATCTGAATCAAAATCAATTCATCACCTTCTTTTTTTAAAAATAGAGTAGTGTCAATTTTACCTTTCTTGAAGCCAGATTCTAATAAGTATTGAGTTAGAGTGTCATACCAGGCTCTTGGTGCTTGTTTCAGACCATACAATGCCTTATCTAAAACATACACATGATCTGGAAACTCAGGATCAACAAATCCTTCTGGTTGATAGACATAAACTTCTTCATGAAGTATACCATTCAGAAAAGCTGATTTGACATCCATTTGGTACACTTTGAAGTTCTTATGTGCAGCATGGGCCAAGAATATTCTGATTGCTTATATTCTTGCCACAGGTGCAAATGTCTCATCATAGTCTATTCCTTCTTATTGAGAATATCCCTTAGCAACCAATCTAGCCTTGTTTCTGACTACAACACCTGACTCATCTTTCTTGTTTCTGAACACCCATTTTGTTCCAATAATAGATTTTCCTTCAGGCCTTGGAATTAGTCTATAGACTTTGTTTCTTTCAAACTGTAGCAGTTCATCTTGCATTGCTAAAATCCAGTCTGGATCCTCTAGGGCTTCAGTGGCTTTTTTAGGTTCAATCACACTTAAAAATCCTGCAAACATTGCTTCATTTGCTGTTGCTGATCTAGTCTGCACTCCCACTGATGGATCTCCTATCACTTGATGAATAGGATGGTCTTTTGTCCATTTGTTTGAACTTGGAAGCACATCAATATCTTCAAAATGGTTGTTTATATCATTCTCATCCATTACAGCTTGTAATTCTGAATTGTCCCTTTGTTCTGAGACTTGTTGAGGTGTAACATCAAAATTTGGATTCTGAGTAGTAGAGTCAGAATTCTGAATAACTTGTTCAGAGTTCTGAGTATCTTACCCAGAAGTCTGAGTACCTTGTTCAGAATTCTGATTGACTTGTCCAGAATTCTAAATACCTTGGTCAGAATTCTGAATACTAGGCTCAGAAATTTCATCACTTGTATTGATCAAAATTGGACATTCCTCGGATGGACCAGTATCAGAAATTATTGTTGTTTGAACCTCTGAACTTCCCTTTTTCATTTCTTGAATCATTTTAGGATTTTCAAAATTTGCATAAGATTCAGAAGTTAGTTCCAGAAATGCATCCTTAAACAATAAATTGAGTTCTGAACAGTTAGGATTAGAAAATGATTCAGAAGTCATTTTTGTCTTATCCCGATTGAGTCCAGAACTGTTTTGTTCATAAGTCTTTAATCTTGACTCATCAAATGTAACATTGATGCTTTCCATAATTCTCTTGGTTTTTCTGTTGTAGATTCTGAATGCTTTGGAAGTTAGTGAATAACCAACAAAGTATCCTTCATCTGCCTTTTTGTCGAATTTACCAAGATTTTCTCTATCCTTGAGAACATAGCATCTGCAGCCAAAAACATGAAAGAACTTAATTAGTGGTTTTTGTTTGTTAATCAGTTCATAAGCAGTTTTATTCAGTCTTTTATTTATCAAAGTCCTATTTTGTGTAAAACAAGCAGTGGCAATTGCTTCAGCCCATAGGAAAGTTGGAAGATTTGAATAGGCCAACATGGTTCTTGCAGCTTCAACTAGGGTTTTGTTCTTTCTTTCAACAACACCATTTTGTTGAGGAGTTCTAACAGCAGAAAAATTATGATAAATCCCAGAGCTTTGTAGAAAGTTCTGAAGAGTCTCATTTCTGAATTCTGTTCCATTGTCACTCCTGATCTTTTGAACTGGAAGTTGTAAGAACACTTGAATTCTTTAGATGAAATTAATCAGTGTTGCAGCAGCCTCAGATTTTGCTCTTATGAATTCAACCCATGTGTATCTTGAATACTCATCAACAATGACAAGTATATACTTCTTTCCTCCCATTGATTGAACTGAAATAGGACCACATAAATCAGTATGTAGCATCTCTAATGGTGATATGCATGAAGAATGCATTTTCAACTTGTGAGAACTCTTCTTCATCTTGTCCATTTCAGATGCTGAACATAATGATTCTTTCTCAAACTTGATCTTTGGTAATCCTTTAACCAAATGTTTGCCACAAGATTGTTCAGATCCTTAAAATTCAAATGAGAACATCTTCTGTGCCATAGCCAACATTCATTTGCAGTTGCATTTGACAATAGACATACAGGGGTTAAAGCTTGAATCTTTGAAAAGTTAACCACAAATAAGTCCATATGTCTTTTGGCCCAGAACACTTTTATATCTTTCTCAGTCAGAATTAAGCAACCTGTTATGCTGAACTTGATCTGGCAGAAACTGTCCAAAAACTGACTTATGCTGAACAGATTATGTTGTAAGCCTTCCACATAGAATACTTTTTGAATAGTTAAATCCCCCTTTGTTAAATCTCCATAACCTCTAACTTGTTCTTTACTATTATTGCCAAAGTTAACTGCTCCTCCAGCCTTTTCTGTGAAATTTGTCAGAGAAGACTTATGACCTGTCATGTGTCTTGATGCTACAGAATCTAAAAACCACACATGACAGCCCTGCAAAAACAATTAGTTAGATTTAGGTACCCATACTGGAATGGGTCCTTCTTTGTTAGCTTTGATATCTGATTTAACAAATGTTCCTTTAACTTTCCATTCAAAGTCTTCTTTTAAGCACCACTTTCCTTGAACTTTTATGAAATAGAACATTTTATGTTCACAAAATTGTTTCTTTTCTTCTTGAAAACTTTAGGTTGAGACTGAGAAACACTTTCAGTCTTCTTTTCTTTAGTTTGAAACAAGTTTTCATTCTTCTTTCCTTTTGTCTGAGTTTGAGAAACCATTACAGTCTTCTTTTCTGAATTCTGATTTATTTTGGTTGTATAAAAAGTTTTAAAAGATGTTTTTGAATTTTGACTTTTCTAAGAGAATTGAAATGAATGACTACCACATTGAACACATTTAAGATTCTTTCTTGCAAGTGACAACAGATCTGAATCAAAAGTCTTTTTGCTTTTATTGATAGTATTCAGATTACAATTGCATCTAATACAAGAATTACTAGTTTTAGGTTCAGAAGTAGTATTCAACCCAATCTCCACAGAAATTCTTTTCAGATCATCTTTCCTTCTGCTTTCCTCTCTTTCTGAAACATTCAACTTTTCAGAATTAGTAGATGATTTAGATGATTCACCATTCTCAAATGTACTTGATTCATCAAAAAATTTCTTATTTTCTTTTAAGGCATTAATCTTGAGAAGATCATACTCAGCCTTTAACTTCTCAAGCTCTGTTATTTTCTGGACATAAGTTTTGTTTTCCTTTAAAACTTCTTCCAGTTTAAAATCAACATCACAAAAATCATTTTCAAGCTCATCAAAACCTTTCCTTAACTCTTCAAGTTCTTGGTTAACTAGTTTAAATCTCTTTTCAAGTTCTAAGAAACATTCTGACTTAGACTCAGAATTTTCAGTTGACTCAGAATTCTGACAAACAGACTCAGAATTCTGAATAGAAGCTTCAGAATTCTGACTAGCTATATCAGAATTCTCCTTGTGTTCAGAAATCTTGCTTGCATCAAATATACTCTCAATTTCTGTATAAGAAAATCTTGGTTTTTTATTTTTGTAACTTACATTCAGAGAGTCATATTTGAATTTAGCATCATTAGATCTTGGTTTCTCTTCTGTTGGTTTTGAAATTTCTTTCTTAACCTTGTTTTCTGAAACTTCAGATTTTTCAACTTTTGGTTCAGAAAGTATTTCCTTTGCTTTTCCAGAACAAGATTTTTGTAAATTACCAGAACTAGTTATTGAACTTGCAGGTCTCACAAAAATTTCAGCAATCTTTGGGATTTCTGGTTTAGGAACTTGTAGTTTATCAAAATCATAAATATTTATTAGAGCCCTTTTCAAAACAACATTTTCCTCCAAACCTAATCCCATTTTTGGATTATAAAATCTTGTGTCTTTAACATTGATTGTGAGAAGACTCAAGGTTTGTTGAGTTTGACCTCTTTTCAGATTAAGGTCTTCCAACTCTTTGATTTTTGTATATAAATTCTTTCTTTCATCAAGCAACATATCAAATTTAATTTGTAAATTAACCTTTCCATCTTAAACTTCTGAGAGTTCACTTTTCAATTCAGAAATCTTTTTCAAAAGATCAGAATTCTCTTTTCTGACTTTTTGTTTCTCAACCTCAGATTCTTCAAGTTGTTCTTTAATTATTTCTTTTTCTGTTCTGAATTTGTTAACCAGAATCCTTTCACCTTTTATCTGTTTTCTGAGTTTAACAAATTCAGATTTCATATTTCCAATTTGAATCATTAAATCAATTTCAAGACTAGAGTGTACCTCAGCTGAAGATTCAGAACCTCCTTCCCTATAATCTGAATCATCCTCATCACCCATCTTAGCCATATAACTCTGCATTTGTGAGAAATGAATGCAATCCTCTTCATCAAAAGAATAATACAGCCAGTTCTCTTGTTCTGCTAAGAGAGCAATCCTACTGTCTTTGGTTTTGGCCAGCTGAGCCTTCTTTGCATAATACTCATAGTCTTTCACAACCTTTACTCTGCAATCTCTGGCAAAATAACCAGGTTTTCCACATTTAAAACACAGATCCTTCTCTTTTATTTCTTCCTTCTCTTCTTTCTTTTCATACTTACTTTCTTCACTATCTTCCTTCTTCTTATATTTTTCTTCTAAACTTCCCTGTTCTCTTTTGTACTTACCCTCAAACTTCTTCTTTCCATACCTTTTGTTGAAAGTATTAGTCAACAAAGCTAATTTCTCAGCAATTAACTTGATATCAACATCCGCATCAGATCCTTCTTCCTCAGCAGATTCTTCCTCTAACTTTGGGATTTCAGACAAAAACACAGATTTCTTTGATGATTTGGTGATCTTTGATTTTCTTTCTGAAAGTAAAGCTAATTGATCAGAAACACTTTTCTTTTCCTCAACCATTTGCTTAACAGAATCCTCATGCTGATTCAGAACATAAAACAGATCATTCAGATCTTCTTCACACATATCCTTATTCATTTGAAGACTAATTGCAAAAGATGACCATTCTGAATTAAGACAATTCAGAAATTTGTAGTTTATTTCTGACTTAGTCTTCTTCAGCCCATTCCTTCTGAGATCATTCAAAATAGTGTAGAACTTGTTATATGTCTGAGTTAAACTTTCACACTCTTTTGCTTTGAATGTTTCATAAGCATTGATGCATTGATTTAACTTTGCTTGAATTGATTTGGTAGTTCCAAGCATTTGCTTCTCAAGTTCATCCCACATCTCTTTTGCTGATGTACCACTGTCAATTCTATTGAAGATGTCATTAGGAATTGCCAAAGTTAACAAAGTAGCAACCCTCTTATCAATTGCATGTCTCTGTTTCTGCGCTTCATTATACTGTGAAAAAATTTTCTTCACCCTAGTAGCAAGAATTTCTGGTGTAGTCTCTGTTGCAGGTGTAGCAGCAACATCAACATAAACTTCTATTGGACCTTCGCGAATAGAAATCATCAAATTCTCATCAATATTATCCAAAATTGTATAATTCGGATTTTTCATTGTTGATACTCTTCAGGAATAAGAACAGGAGGCTTCGTCTCAGATCCCATCGAGAGAAATTATTTAGAAGACATGATTTGTAAGATGATTCAATAGAAAGACAAATTCGAATTTCTTGAAAAAAAATGAATTCAAGAATTACTAAGAATTCAAGAATTACGAGTAGCAGCGGAATCAATTGTCGAATTGATCAAGAAATCTTCAAGAACATGATCTTGAACAAATTTGTTTGTTGATTGGATCTGATACCAATTGTAGAAACCAGGATTCAATCTTACAATCAATTATGAACAATTAGGAACAATCAAATAGTGAAATGATAGAGAATTGGATCAAACAGCTTCGTATTCAATCAAGAACATATTACAGATCTAGAGAGAGAATCTCTCAAAGATTACAAAGTGAATACAAAGTTATGCAGAAAGTTAGTTAGTTTACAGTTGCTAACTTCTATATATACTGTAAAGAAATGCTAAAGTTACAGTACATATACGTGAAAGACTAATAGAACAATTACACGTGTCCTAATTAGTAACAGAATATAAATGAAAATATCCTATGACAGAACTTCTGAACAATATGTTCAGAACTTCTGAACATCCTTCTGATCAAGCACTTCAGAACATCCTTCAAGTACCTGAACATTTTCATCTTCATCTTCAGAAGTTCTAAGTCTCCTACTCAGAACTCTGAACCTTCTATTCAGACTTTACACTTAGTAATCTTTTCAGTACAGAACTTATGAGTCTTTTTACTCAGAACTCTGAGTCTTCTGTTCAGATATCAACACTTGTGTTTTGACAAAACTTCAGATCTAACAATGTATTTGTTAAATAGCATAGAATAGAGTAAGAAATCATTTTTTCCAATAATTGTAAAATGAAGAATGACGTTTTGAAGCCGGTCCATCCGAGCATCAAATAGTGATGGCGAGTTTAGTGGGAGCTGGTCATGTCTTTTTGAATATGTCCCTAGATTGACCATGTTTTTTCGTGTGTTGGCTCACCGAAAAAATGCATAGGATTTGAGGCATTGTTACCGTTTTTGCTTGTTGTGGTTGTTTTATTATTTTATGAATTTGTCTAGGCCATGAATGCTAGAAAATTAATTTTAAAATAAGTAAAGAATCACAGAGTTTGGTTAACGAGTTAACAAAGCTAAACAAGCAAATGAATTTTAGCAAAAAAGATAAAAATTGTTTTAAAATGGTATAAAACAAAATTTTGCTAAAAGAAAGTTAAAATGTTTTATCTAGAAAAACAAAAACCCGTTTTTAAAAGTAAATCAAATGCTACCCATGACTAATACACACATTTGAACTAACCGTCTCTCGGCGTGGGAACTGCTAAAGTCAACACGTCGGTTATACATTAGGGATGATGATGTGAAATTGGCGAAACCCGAGAGTCTTGGGCCGAATGTCACGTGTTTTGTCATGGACGGTTTACAATCTAGACTTGTGATCCGCGGCATACCCGTCACAAGAAAGGATTAGCGTTGAAGGGATTAAACATGCCAAATGACATGATGGATGTCAACGAATCCCGCAAGGATCTAAGAATTTCATAGATAATGACATTGGTAAAATAGTTACCTACCTAAATAGCTTCTAGTTGCGATCCGCGACATACCCGTCGTAGCTAAGAAAGGAAATATGGATCTTAGACTTGTTAAATATAATTGTTTATTTAAACGTTTGGGTAATTATTATAACAAGATTATTTAATTCAGTTCACTAAAATATATTTTTCTACTTTGATAGATGTCAAACAACATCACGAATTCATCGATTTGAAACTTTTGTTTGAAAGGGATCCTCGAGAAGGACAAGCTCACGAGCAGAGAGCCATTGAGGAACCTGAGAATCGTACTCAGGATGGAAAAGAAGCAGAGAGCCATTGAGGAACCACTCCCTGAGGCACCACCAATCGGAGCATCTCGGGCGATTCGAGAAGAGTACGAAAAACGGCTGACCGAATTAAATGAATCCGCTTGCCTCATGTTAGCGACCATCGCACCTGAACTCCAAAAGGGTATGGAGAGCCTTGGGGAGTATGACATGCTTAACTAGCTGAGGGACATGTTCCAACAGCAGGCTAGGCAAGAACGGTTTGACACAGTCAGATCTCTGGTGGGCTGCAAAATGGCCCCGAGAAGCAGTGGCAGTGTACGCGTTCTTCAAATGAAATAGTACATTGACCAGCTGGAGCGTCTTGCTTTTCCCTATAGTCAGGAGCTTGCCACGGATTTCATCCTAAACTCGCTGACTAGTTCATATGAATCGTTCATTCTAACTACAATATGAACAATATGGAGAAAACCATCATGGAGCTCCATGGCATGCTGAAGACCGCCGAGTCTAACGTGGACAAAGCTAAACATGTTGCTCCCGTGTTGGCCATCAGCGAAGGTGGAGTCAAGAAGAAGAAGCCAAACCCCCCAAAGGCAAGGGGAAAGAGAAAGTTGGTCAATCCAACTCCAAGCCCAAAGGCAAGGGTAAGGCTAAGGCTAACTCTGTGATTCCTGAAGCAAAAACTCCTGAGGGTTCAACATGTTTCCACTGCGGGGAGAAAGGACACTGGAGGCGTAGCTGCCCGAAATACCTGAAGGAGCTGAAAGAGCTCAAGTCCAAGGGTGTGGCCGAACCTTCAGGTATGTATATCATTGAACTCCACATCACTTCTGCTTCTAATTCTTGGGTATTGGACACAGGTTGTGGTACTCACATTTGTACTGATGTGCAGGGACTAAAATGAAAAAGGAAGCTGAGACGCGGAGAGCTCGACCTAATCATGGGGAACATGCATGTTGCTACAGTTGATAGGATTGGGAATTATGAGCTTACTTTTGAATCTGGCCTGTTTGTGGTTTTATTGAATGTTTGCTCTCGACCGAAATGGCCAGAAACATTATTTCCTTTAAAGCATTGTATGATGATGGTTTTAATTTTGTATTTGATGATGGATCAATACTTGTGTTTAAAAATGAGTTACTTTAAAAACATCAGTTTGAGAAACAATAATATTTCAATCCTTAATGTTGATTCAACTTCATCCAAAAATGGTTTGGATAAGACGTATCTGTGGCACTGTCGTCTTGGCCACATTAACAAGAAACGCGTCGCCAAACTCCAAGCGGATGGGATTTTGGAATCATTTGATCACGCATCTTATGATGACTGCGAATCTTGTTTACTAGGGAATATGACTAAAGCACCATTCACAGGAAGATGTGAACGGGGCAAAGATCTGTTGGACCTTATACACACTGATGTGTGTGGACCGTTCAGATCAACCACAAGACATGGCGAAAGGTACTTCGTTACGTTTACTGGTTATTTCAGTAGATATGGATATGTTTATTTGATTAAACATAAGTCTGAAACCTTTGAAGTGTTCAAGACATTCCAGAACGAAGTGGAGAATCAATTGAATAAAAAGATTAAGATCCTTAGATCTGATAGAGGTCGTGAGTATCTTAGTCTAGAATTCATCGATCGTCTAAGAAATTGTGGGATTATCTCACAGTTAACTCCACCTGGGACACCACAACACAATGGTGTGTCCGAGAGGAGAAACCGAACGTTGTTAGATATGGTTCGTTGCATGATGAGTCACACTACGCTTCCGATCAATTTCTGGGGTTATGCCCTAGAGACTGCAGCAAAATTCTTAACCTCGTTCCAACCAAGAAGGTTTCCAAAACACCATATGAAATATGGAGTGGAAGAGTCCCTTCACTAGTATATATAAGAATATGGGGTTGCGAGGCTTACGTTCGTCGTGGGACACAAGACAAGTTAGAACCTAGATCAGAGAAGTGTTATTTTGTTGGATAAACTACTAGATCTTTAGGATTTGTTTTACAAACCTTCTGAGAACAAGGTCTTTGTTGCTAGAAGGGCAGTCTTCCTAGAGAGGGAGCTGATGTCTAAAGAGGCCAGTGGGAGCCAAAATTGATCTTGAAGAAGTTCAAGAATCAACCAACATGGAATCCGATGTTGGCACTAGTTACCATCAAGAGGTTGTACAACCTGAAGATGATGGAGAATCTGACATTCAGCCACCACCTGTTCGCAGGTCTGACTGGGTACGTCAGGCACCTAAAAGATATGATTTATTCATTTCTAATGGTGATGAGCCACTTGTAGATCTTGAGGAACCTTCCAGCTATCAGGAAGCCATGGCAGGCCCAAAGTCTGCTAAATGGAAGGAGGCTATGGAAAGCGAGATCCAATCCATGTAGAATAATCAAGTCTGGGACTTGGTTGATCAAACGTCTGGCATTAAAACAGTTGGGTGTAAATGGGTCTTCAAGAAGAAGACCGACATGGATGGGAAACTACACACGTACATAGCTAGACTAGTGGCAAATGGTTACACGCAAACTCATGATGTAGACTACGATGAAACTGTTTCACCAGTCGATATGTTAAAATCTATTAGGATACTGATTACCATAGCAGCATTTCATGATTATGAGATATGGCAAATGGACGTAAAAATTGCCTTCCTGAATGGAAAGCTTACTGAGGATGTGTTTATGACCCAGTCTGAGAGTTTTGTACATCTTAAGCATCCCAATAGAGTGTGTAAGCTTCAAAAGTCCATTTATGGACTCAAGCAAGCATCTTGTAGCTGGAATCTTTATTTTGATGAGAAAATCAAGGATTTTGGTTTTGTCAGAAGTGAAGATGAACCATGCGTCTATGTTAGAACTAGTGGGAATATCGTAGTCTTTCTTATATTGTATGTCGATGACATACTACTCATGTGAAATGATGTCCCGACATGGGAGATGCGGCATACATATTAGGCATCAAGATCAATAGAGATAGATCTAGGAGGCTCATTGGGTTAAGCCGAAGTACCTACAAATATAAGATCTTGTAGAAATACAAGATGCAAGACTCCAAGAAGGGGTTCTTGCCTATGCAGCATGGCATGTGTTGATCCAAACCTTCAGTGATTTGATAATGACCCTGAGAAACACTTAGTGAAAATTGTAAGTAAACAATGTGTATTAATGTTTTGCCATCAAAGAAAATATACTAAGTCTGTTTAGTATCGCTGGAAAACAAGCTTTAAATTTATACTTCAGCGAACATTGTACATCAGTGAGCCCTGAGCCTGTTCAGTCTCACTGATGATCGCTGAATGTTTATCATGTAATTGTTTGCTTATGATCCCCGAAGACAAAATTCGCGTCAACCAAGTTCAAAGCTGAAATCGAAGACCAAGCTGAAGAACAAGTGACTAAGTCTACTAGTGACCTGATGCAGATATCAGCGAAGACAAGACTTGTCCATACCACGCAAAGTTTCAAGTAGAAGACTTCAGCAAACGCTGAACTTTATCATTCGCAGATAAAGATTCATTCAGCGAGCGTTGATCATGAAGCCTGTTCCACAAGCAACTTTTGTCTTATCTCCTTGTACCCCTCCGTATGATTTTGTCAGAATGGACATTCTTTTTGTCCAGAATTGTACAGCCAACTCTGCAACTACACTGTTCATCATGGGGTCACTAGGATGTTTGCCAAAGTCAAATCATGCAACCAACCAGAGGCTACCACATGTAAAGGTATACCAACTTGCATTAAATGCATGCAGTATGTTGGGATTAAAATCTAATTGAATGGAATTTCAATGGAATGTTTTGTAAATTCATATTTGGGCTTGAATATTGTAATCGGCAATGGGCCTGGTTAGTTTAGCCTAGATATAAATAGCTTTGTTAACCTTTAGTTTAGGTTAATCGTCATTATTATTATTTCCTATACGTTGTAAACACTCTGAAAGGTTTATGAATGTTACATGGATGACGAGTTGAAATCATATTGATTGTTGATTATTCTATTGATTTCATACTATTTGCACTAATCTGGGATCCACAATTGGTATCAGAGCATACAGACGATTTGATTCAAGGTATTCAAAATGTTTCTGGTAAGGTTTCTTAATATTCTGTCGATTGTGTTCTCGAGTTCTATAATATCATCTTTTGATTCTGACAAAATTATGTGTTTCTTCTTATCTCATTCGATTAGTATTGATGTCATAAGTGTTTCTGCAAAGTTTCATCATCCAATTCGGTCGTTTGAGTTGTTTCTAGCAAAATCAAGTTTTTCAATCTTTGGTCTATGTTCTTATTAAAAGTTCAATTTTTCTCTTCTAAATCATGATTTATGCTTAGAAATCGATTAGGGTGTTGTTATTTTGGTGTTTTGTTGGTTTCCTAATTTTTCAATAACAAAAATCAAGCAACCCTAGTACGCTATTCGATCCGATTAAGTCGCCAGCCGCAGTGTACGGAACTTCTCATAACTTCCGGTAAGTTTTTTTTCTCGACACTTTCCGACGTCTCTCGTCCGGACTGTCTATTGTGTCCGATAAATCCCATTTACCCGGACTGTCTAAAGTGCCCGGTAATCTCCGGTATCCGGAAATTCATCTATCCGGTTCTTGTCCGGATTGCTCAAAATATCCGGTAACATACCCGAACAGCCAAAGTTCCCGGACACTCATCCGGTAAGTTCCACTTTTCGGATCCCTATCCGGTTTGCTCTCTTCCCGGACCTCTATTCGGATACTCTAAGTTTCCGGTAAGTTTTTCAATTATTCAGTAACTTCTCATTTCTTCGTTTATCCGGTTACTTTATTTTTCCCGGTAAGTCTAGTATATCCGGTAACCCTGTGTTATCCGGTAAGCTCAGGACTATCCGGTTACTTTGCTATTTGAACACTTCACATACCCGGATCCGGTCACTACCAGATCCGGACACTTCTGTTATCCGGATTCCTATCCGGTAAGTTCTGTTTAGTCAATTTCTTTCCAATTTCACTTTAAGTCACTCTTAGAACCTGCGTTAGGACTTTCACTCATAGTGCCTTGTGTTAGGATTTCCAACCTTTGAATCGAACCTACCGTCTGACGATCACTTTAGTGCACACTTCAAAGATGTCTCGCGACGCACTTGCAATCGGTACCGACGCCAAGCCTCCGACTCTCTATCGGGGTGAATACAGTCAATGGCGAGACCGATTCATCATCTTCATCGAAGCTAAAGACAACTTCGACTACATCTGGCAAGCTCTCACTGAAGGCCCACAAGCAACTCCAATGACTACAGTACCAGCTCAAGCAGAATGTCCTGCAGCTCGACCTGAGCCAAAGACATACTTGCAGATGACCGAAGAGGAAAAGAACAAATTTGATGGTGAAAAATATGCCAAGCGATATCTAGTCCAGAGTCTACCGAATGAGATCTACACGGCCATAGACAGCTACTAGGATATTTCCAAAGGCATGTGGGATCAAGTTGGGAAGATGATGAGAGGGAGTAAAGTAGGAAACCAACTGAAGGTCAACAGCTACATCACCAAATTTGACGGTTTCAAGCAGCGCAAGGGCGAATCAATCACTCAGGCATATGAACGATTCTGCCTTCTTCTGAACGAGCTCCATAAGAACAAGATCACTCGATCTAACACGGAGAATGCCCTCAATTTTTTGAACAATCTCCTGCCAAAATGGAAAGGGTTCGCTTCTCACATCAAACACAACAATCTGATTGAGAACGTTCCAATCCATGAACTCTACGAGATGCTCATGCAAGATGAGGATGAAGTTATGGAGATAATGAGCACTCATAAATCATCGTCCAAGTCACATGTCTATCCCCTCGCTATTGTATCTTCAAAAAGCGGCAAATCTTCTAGCCGTCACTCCAAGAGAACCCAAGAGTCCAGTGAATCAGAACCAGAATCTGACGAATCAGAGGAAAGCGACTCTGACCCTGAGCTGACTCAAATCAAGAAAGCAATGGCCCTCATCACCAAGTCATTTCAGAGAAACAAGTTCTTCAAGAAACCTTCCTCTAATAATCAACGCTACTCCACTACTCCCAACAAGCGCCATGATTATAAGGAGAAATATGAAGGAAAGAGAAAGTCTGATGAGCACAAGCAATCTGATCACAAGGAGAAGAATGAGAAGAACGACCGAAAGCCTGAGTCAAAGAAGAAGGACGAGCCTGTCACGTGCTATAACTGCGGCAAATTGGGCCACTTTGCCAAGGACTGCCGAAAGCCAGTTGTGCGTAACGTGGAATACTGTAAGGCGAAACTTCTGTTAGCAGAAAAGAAAGCTGCAGGAAAGGCACTGTTAGTTGAAGATGACCACTGGCTAAATCGTTCCAACAGTGAAAGCGATTGTGAAGATGTTGATGCTTTCATGGGAAACCACTCTCCTCCGTCAGAAAAAGAAAATGTTTGTCAGGTATGTGCTCCTATCCATCAAAACTTAGTCGAACAGATGCAACCACTTGTTCAAAGAATAGAATCCTATAAGGCATCCACTAATGAACAACTTCTTGAAATTAACTTGTTAAAAGAAAAGCTAGATGTTCAAAAGCGTATCACTGAAAAATACAAGTCCGATAATGCTAACCTAAAAGAAAAGTGTGCAAACCTTTTAATAGCACCAAAGGACTTAAAGGCCAAGATATCTGATTTGAACTTAAACTTGATCAGTGTGAGGATGAGAAAGCAGAGATTATCTATCAATGCTCCTCTCTTCAAATCCAACTCAAAGAGTTTGTTGCTAAAATAACTGATCTTGAAACTAAACTTCACAAAAGAGGTCAAACTGATCAGACAATTCACATGAACAAACCTAAGGAATTCACATATTTTAACAAGGAATGGGGAATTGGGTACGACAACCCACATTACTTGAAAAAGATTTTGAAAATGAGACCTACTCTTTACGAATTTAATTTTCTTGGTCTCGACAAAAAGTACCCCGAATACAAAATCAAATGGACTGGACCTCTCAAAAACGAAAAGGAAGAGGAAACCGGGGATTACAAACGCAAACATACTTCGAAAATGCAATTACCTTTTGTGTATGAACCTCTTAACTATTCCTACAAGAAAAATAAATCTAAGTATCTTTCGAATGACTACTTTGACGGCTATAAGGTTGCGAAGCCCAATGATTCCTCTAAAAATGATGAGGCCCCAACACCTGAACCCAAAACTGAGACGGACGAGTTTAAACTCTATGTTCCTCCTCTCATTTTGGAATAAAAAATAGTCGAGTTAGAGAAGACACTCGAAAAGGAAAGGACTAACTTTCAAAAGGAAAAACAAGAGTTTTTAACTGAGCTTGAGAAACTCAAATCCTCCAAAACCGAATATGTGTCGGGTGAGGAACAAGAAATCCTTTGGAATGAAATCAATCAGCTCACATCAAAACTGTCTACTTTGGCAACAGAAGTGATGCAAGAGCAAGTGAGCAAGTTTCAACTTCAAGAGAAACTTGACCAACTCCAAAACGAAAAAATGATTTCACCCGAACCTTCCTCGGACTCCTCCGATACATCTTCGTGTAAAGCCTTTATTGGAAAAACTTCTTCACGAAAAGGAAAAGAGTCTCAAGCTGACTGTGTTCAAAAGGATCTTAACTCTGAATTTCAAAAACCTTCCGCACCAGATTCTTCCAAAAACACAGACTCAAAGTGTTCCTCACCTCCCTCAACCAATCCTAGTCCATCTGTCCCTGATATTGATTTTTCTGCATACATGAATTCCGATGAAAGTTCAGACAAAGAGTTTACTAAGTTTGAGTTTGACAAACCTCTTCCGAATCACACCGACTTTCTTTCTAAGGTAGTAAATCGCCCGGTCAAATTTCTTAAAGGCGAGAGTTCTTCAAAACTCAAGACTCCGGCTGTGAACAAAGTTTCTAAAACTGATTCTCATTCACAAAACCGTTCACATCCGCGACAAAAGACCGGTCGATCCAATGATCGAAATCCTTCCTACTCAAACTCTGCCGACCATGCCGTGAATGACTTTTCAGATAAAAATGGTCGGGCAAAACAAGACAAACCAAAGTGGGTAGCCAAAGGATCTATCAAGTATCAAGAACAAGTCGGAGTCGAAGTCATTTAATTCTGCTTTCAATTCTAGGAATAACATTAATGATTGTGGTTTGAATCATTCGAATAATTTTGTTGAACAACGTGTTAATTTTCCATTTAGACTTTATTCAATTCAACATTTGATTCAGTTATCCCATGATTGTTTGTGTTGTTCTAACTGTGGATTGAATGATTTTGACGATAATAGTTATGCATCTGATTGGTTTGGTTCTTATCATGTTTTTAGTTCAAAGCCTAAGCGTAAATCTCGTAAGCCCAAAAGGAAGCCCAATTCAAAATGGGTTCCCCAGTTAGGTGTTAAACCTAACCTTCCAGGACCCATTTTCAAATGGGTACCTAAAAATCCTTAATCTCGTTTTTACAGGACGGTCATGTGTGGTACTTAGACTCATGATGCTCCAAGCACATGCCCGGAAGGAGGGAGCTGCTCACGAACTTCACAGAGAAATACTGCGGAGACGTGAGGTTTGGGAACGATGACAAAGCGCTGAATATGGACTACGACGATATTGTTCAAGATAAATCCCGATTAAGAAGGTGTCATACGTCGCAGGATGCGGACACAATCTGTTCAGCATCGGACAGTTCTGCGACAAAGATCTCGAGGTCAACTTCCAAGCTAAAAGGTGTAGCGTCCGCACTGAAGACGGAAAGGAGCTACTTGTTGGAACTCGAAGGCTAACTCTCAAAAAGCGTGGATATGACTCGACGACTCTCGCACCTCAACTTCAAGAACATCAACAAATTGGTGCTAGGCGGACACGTTAAAGGCATGCCCGAGCTCAAGTTCGAGAAGGACAGACTCTGCGGAGCATGCGAGATAGGAAAAATGAAGCGAGCAACTCACAAGACGAAGGCCGTTCCGAGCACGTCCCGATCCCTCGAACTCATCCATATGGATTTGTGAGGACCGATGTGTGTTCAGAGTATCAACAAGAAGAAGTATGTCCTAGTAATGGTCGACGATTTCTCGCACTACACTTGGGTGAAGTTCCTGCACTCCAAAGACGAAACCCCGGAACTAATAATCACCCACCTGAAGACCATTCAACTGAACCTCCGACAGCAAGTTCAGACAATCAGGACGGACAACGGGACGGAGTTCAAGAATCAAACATTAGACGAATACCTGACATCCGTTGGTATCTCGCACAACTTCTCTGCCGCAAGGACTCCTCAGTAAAATGGAGTGGTAGAACGGCGGAACCGTACCCTAGTCGAAGCTTCTCGCACGATGCTGTCACAATCCAAACTGCCACTTTTTCTCTGGGCTGAACCAGTTGCAATTGCATGTTACAAACAAAACCGCTCCATCATCAACAAGCGGTTCAACAAAACCCCGTACTAGATCATCAACAATCGCATCCCGAATATCAAGTACTTCCACGCATTCGTATGCACGTGCTACGTCTTAAACGACAAGGATGACCTTGGGAAGTTCAGTCCAAAGGCAGATGAATGAGTATTCATCGGATACTCAATACAGGCTAAGGCTTATCACGTTTACAATAAACGGGCCAAATCCGTCATCGAAAGCATAAACGTGACCTTTGATGAAGCCACAGATTTGACGAAGCCGCAGATTTGGACCAAACACCGTCTCTTAAGCTCTCAATGATCCGGACTGGGTCATGGCGATGCAAGAGAAACTCAACCAATTTGAGGCCCCCAAGGTATGGCGACTCGTCCCACGTCCAGCTGACAAGACGGTCATCGGCACAAAGTGGATATTCAAGAACAAGAAAGACGAAGATGGCATGGTTGTTCGCAACAAGGCACGCCTCGTGGCCAAAGGATACCGCCAGCAAGAGGGAATTGACTACGATGAGACATACGCTTAGGTAGCCAGAATCGAGGCGATTCGTATGTTCCTTGCATACGCCGCGCACAAGAATTTCACGGTCTTCCAAATGGATGTCAAGTCCGCCCTCCTCAATGGCGTTATCAAAGAAGAAGTGTACTTATCGCAACCGGACGGGTTCGTGGATGACTCCAAGCCAAACCATGTGTATATCCTCGACAAGGCTCTATACGATCTCAAACAATCTCCACGTGCCTGGTATGATGCTCTGTCTAAATTCTTAATCAAAGCAGGATTTTCAAAAGGTAAAATTGACACTACTTTGTTTATTAAGAATGAAAAAGGTCACATAATCTTAGTCCAAGTCTATGTTGAAGATATCAATTTTCGGTTTCACTAACCCTCAGTACTGTAAGAATTTTTCAAATCTCATGGGAGAATATTTTCAAATGAGCATGTTAAGTGAGATGAATTTTTTCCTCGGTCTTCAAGTTAAGCAACTATCGACCTGGATATTCATAAACCATGCTAAGTACATCCAAGATATTCTTCGGAAATACCAGATGGAACAGTCCTCACCCATGAAAACTCCCATGACCCCCGGTACACGGTTACACGCCGATCCTAACGGAAAGGATGTGGATACCAAAACCTACCGAGAATTGATAGGTTCTTTGATGTACTTGATGGCGAGTAAACTGGATATCATGTTCTCGCATTCTTATGCGCCCATTTTCAGTCAAAACCAAAAGAGTCTCACTTAATTGGGGTAAAACAAATTTTTCGTTACTTAAAAGGTACTGTTGATCATGGCTTGTGGTGCCCGAAAGAGACATGTTTTGAGCTCACGGCGTACTCAGACGCAGACAATGCGCGAAGCATGCTGGATCAGAAAAGCACATCGGGACACGTGCAGTTCCTGGGCGATAGCTTGGTCCGCTGGGCATCCAAGAAGCAGCAGTGCGTCTCCACATCGACTGCTGAGGCGGAATACGTGGCCGCCGCGAGCTACTATTCCTAAGTCATATGGATGCGCACCTAGCTCAAGGATTACGGCTTCACCTACACACAAGTGCCCATCTACTGCGACTCGAAGAGCGCAATTGCCATTTCAAGCAATCCGGTCCAGCATACTAAGACGAAGCACATAGACGTTCGGTACCATTTTATCAAGGATCACGTCGAAAGAGATACAATCAAACTCTACTTCGGTAATACTGAACATCAGTTAGCAGACCTCTTAAAAAACCCTCGGACGAAAAACGTTTTAACTATCTTGTGTCCAAGCTTGGTATGCTAAATCTGAAGATTTAATCGAACTGTGCGCCTGATACAAGTTCCATACACCTACAAGGAACTGCCTATTCATCATCTGTTGTCTAAACTCAAGATGAACGAGTAATCACTTCCTCGCATCTATATTCCACTTGTTTCGAACACATATTTCTGTTAAATCTCTGTACTAATTAGGTAGATTTTGTTTGTTTGCTTTCATTTCGTTTGTGATTTCCTTTCATGTTTCATTTCTGTCGTCTACATTTTTGTTTGATTCATTTGTGCGTTTCACTATTTTGTTCATGTGTTCAAGGAGAGCACATATTCCTAAGTCCCATCAGGTAAGTCTGTTCACCGTTTGAGGGGGAGTGTCACACAATTTTTTAACATCATAAGTTTTTGTGTGTGGCCCATCCTAAAAAAAATTCTTAAAAGAACCACATGCACAATCCGAGGGGGAGCATTTTTTTGTGCAAAATTTGAGGGGGAGTGTGTTTTAAGATTCTCTAAATGTTTTTAGAAAGAAAAGTCAAGTCTTTGAAAATTCGAGGGTCATTTTTAAAAAATTTCAAAAGTATCCGGAAAGGTATCCGGCCACCATCCTATCCGGATAGGTATCCGGACCAGGTAGGTTTCCGGACGACCCACCCTGATACCCATTCATTATAAATACCCGAATACCTTCATTTGATCACTTTTTCCGGAAAGATCTCTCCTAAACCCTCTCGTTCACCAAAACCCTCGGACACCTTGCATTTCACTCGCTTTCGATCAGAAAACTTCTCGAATCACAGGTATGAACTCGTCTCTCAATCCTATACTGATTTTGAATGTTTTAGCACTCAAATGGGCCTTCAAATCGTTCGACTTGGCGATCGAATGGGGTTTTCGAACCCCGACACTCTGTCGGTTCACATTCCGACTAATCGAAGTTGTTTTGGCTCGATTCTTGGTATATTGTTGCTTACCTTATCGATCACACATGCCTTGGATAGATAGATATGTGATTCAATAGTGTTTTTGGCTTGATTCAATCAAACCGGATGTCGTCCGGATAGTTTGAATCTATCCGGACACATTCAAGTTACCCGTAAACGTTCAAATCGTAGATATTTTATCCGGTAACCATCTCATCCGGTAACCTCCATTATCCGGAAACCATCTCACCCGGTTACCCAAGTTGTCCGGAAACCTTTATGGTTTCCGGTAAGTTCAACTAACCGGGAAGATCATGTTTGTCCGGTAACCTTTTGTCCGGTAACCTCAATTTGTCCGGTAACCATACGTATCCGGATACCAATGTACCCGGTAACTTTTGTTATCCGGTGACCATTATACCCGGACACTATGCTTCCCGGATACTTTCTTTATCCGGACAATTTGGTCATTTCTGTACCCTGATCCACTGCAATTCCTCAATCTGTTCCAGATTGATCCAATCTTCGCCAAGGTACGCACCGACACTTTTGCATCCGCCTATAGTCTAATACCGTGTCTTTCAGGTACACACACGGCGGATCAACAACAACCAGGCAATCCTCCCAATGAGAAATTTATTGACGAATAGGCTGATAACGCCCTCGTCCACCTAGACCATGTGTTTGAAATCGAGGGAAACAATCATCACCACGACGCTGCTGAGTTCCGACCACACCATCGTGTAGTCGTGGACATCCTACTTGGCCATCCACTACGCTATGCACTCATGGCGACCACCGACGTCCCGGTACTCTGTCTACAGTAAGTCTAGAATACCATCCGGGTCGTCACTGCGCATAACTCTCAAACAATTACTTCCACGATCGATCATCATCCACTCGTACTCACACCGGAGTCCTTCAGATATCTACTGTCTCTAACGGAAGCTACTGCCGGCGGCCGCAGTGCATTCGACCCTGCTATCGACGACAACACTCTCTGCGGCGAAATCCGTGCACTTGGATACAACCATGCACTAAACCGCCCCTCAACCTTCAACCGAAAGTACTTGGCGCCAATCTGGTACACCTTGTTCACAATCCTGAACAAGTGTTTATCCTCCAGATGGAAGGGCATCGAGCAGTGCACCGCCGACTTCCTACGCCTAGTTCATGCTGTCATCTACAACCGGCACGTGGACTTCGCGATGATCATCTGGCGCGAACTAGTGTAGACCATACACGCCATCGGCGGAACGAAAGAGCGCAAGTTCATTCCATATATCTGCTTCCTTCAGCTTGCTATCCGTCAACACATGGACGCGAACCCGGACATCCCATGCCGCATGAACCACCCGGTATGTCCCCAATTTAGCTTACACTATCTTGTTATTCGCAACCCGTCCAACGCACAAGCAATGCCTATACCCGAAGCCTTACTGGCATACGCGGATCCGCAAGCACCGATGGTTATAGAATATAGGCGAGTGTAAGGTGCTCCTGTGGTCCAGCCAGAGCCGGAGGGACCTCCATAAGGAGCTAGGACCGAACGGCATGAGGGTCCAAGGACGAGAGGAGGTAGAGTCCGGGTAGTTGGGGCTCCCAGATGGGGCATGCTGAGAGTACACTATGTGAGGGGAAATAAAGCGGGCGGTGTGGAGGATTCGCGTGCCAGTACAAGCCATACCACCCGACCCTCCACAAGCCAACCTTCCCGACCGTCTACAAGTAGACCACCTACCCCTCTACATACTACCTCGACCACCCATACCACCTCTGAGGCTGGACCGTCGACTTCCCTACACGAGGTTCCGGTCGTCCAAGCCCCTATACTAGACCAAGATCTCGACTTCGATACAGCTGAACCGATCTCACCGGAGATACAAAACGGAGTCTTGGATACCACCCCGTATCGGATGTCGTCCGTTTAAATAATGATACCACCCCGTATCGGATGTCGTCCACCTATGACTGAAGATACTCCATCCGACTCACCCACACCCTCCGAAATCCCTACATCCGAGCCTATTACGGGAGACATAAGGAGAGAGGAGGGAGATTTAGTTGAAAATTTAGAACAGGTGAGATAGAGAGAATGGAGATCGAAAAAGAATCATGAGAGGGCGAGCTTACAAAATAGAGCGGAGAATGAGCATAACTGAGCCCGTGTCACCCAGGTAGACACATCTGCTGCCTCGTCTCTTCCGTTGGGATGAGACATTGAAGAAGTTGTCGTGGACCTAGCGACGCAAATGCACAACTTCCCTAGCCACTCAACTAGCTCTCAACAGCTAGTTCTTTCAATTTCTCACGGGGATATAGCACAAATTCTATCGTTCTCTCACTCGGAGAGTTTTGATATTGAAAGAAGAGAACAGCCTCCCCCGTTCTCGACTTCTTTATGTGCATCATTGAGTCTAGAGCCCTTTGATATTATAACATCTTCGTTGGCTAGGACACAGTTCGAGACTGCTAACATTGGTGAATTAAGTGAACCGATCGGAATATCCGTAATATGTCTGCCCTTGAGCGGAATACGAGGATCAGATGGAAATCCTACCATAGCCAATGTCATGCCAGCTATGATCGTAGGTGGCACTTATGTTGATTCAACAGTTGTGACCTCAACGGGTAATCTAAGTGATCCCGGCGGTGATTTACCTGACTTTGTGTCAAGGAAATATCTGGACGGCACATTAAAGGCTGTCCGCGAAGCAATGGAAAAGGAGTTCAGAACGGAGCTCGATAAAGTCAAGAGCCTACTCAAAGGGAAGGAGAAAGTGGTAGAAGCCAAAACTGCACCAACACCTCCACCGGCACCTGCTCAACAATCATATTCGGTGGATGATCTAAAGACCATGCTCCTCGCCCAACTGCTCCAACACACCAACACTGACTCCTCGACTGAAGCAGATCTAATCTCAGTACTCTGATCCCAAGCATCTGCTCAGCCGTCATCCATCAACACTCGATTGGATCAGCTTGACATGACCAAGAAGGACGTTCAGAACGCCCTTACAACCTTGTCCGACAGGGTCGACTCACTCGAAGAAACTTACAAGAGTCAAGCTGGCGGACTCAAACGCCGACACGATGACCAGGATGATCCTGATCACCGTGAGGGGGAGAACAAGCGACAGAGACTAACAGAGTCCGAAATAATCAACCCCGAAACATCTCCAACGGTTCAACCGAAACCATCAGCTGGGGTACAATCCAATGAGCAACCCCAAGCCTAGCTGAGTCTAGCCAAGATGAGCAACCACAACCTGTCCGATGGGAGAAAATTATTATCCTCACACCCTTCCTTGAAGACTCCCTGAAGAGGTTGTTCGTACACAAACTGCAAGTACTTGATCCAGCTTTCTGCCTCGGATTAGAAAAGTTCGACAACGCTTACAAGAAACAATATCTAGAGGTAATGAAAAGGTGTCTACCAGTCAGTCAGGTCAGAACCAAACACAAGATCACCGAAGTTGTCAACATCCGATCTGGTCGAATTCTGAAGATCTGGTACCTAGTCTTTACCGTCAAAATAGAAGATGGGAAAGAATGGATATTCTCCGAAGCCGACTTCAAGAATCTCCGACTGAACGACTTTCATGCCATCCTCAAAGACCTTCGAACTCGAATGATCCGACCGCTCCACATCACCAAAGAGCTTGAAGCTGTAAAGCGATTCTTGAAACACAAGGTAATGATGTCATACATTACTGATTTTCAGATGGGAGTCGAGCACCGAACGAAAAAGATCAACCTACTGAAACCTGATCAGAAAGCCCCTGAATTGAAGATGTTTCCAGTCAACAGTCTGCTGTTACAACCAGAATTTGGAATCGTATATCTAAACGAACAGAACGAAAAGAAGTTTCTTCGCTTCAGTCAAGTTGAAAGATTCTGCGACGGAACTCTGCTAAAGGTCACATATACTTTAAGAAACATAATCTCCAAGGAGAAAGAACTCAGGATTTCGTTTGCCGCAAACCTAAATGAAACAAACGCCCGAGAAGCCTTGGAAATTGTTGAAGACCGCATTGAGTTTCGTAAAGCCATCCGAAGCTTCGAGATTCATTTTGCACTCTAGAAGAGATACGTTTCGAACTGGCGTGAGATTGAACTTCGATTCAAAGGGGGAGATTGTTGGGATTAAAATCTAATTGAATGGAAGTTCAAGGGAATGTTTTGTAAATTCATATTTGGGCTTGAATATTGTAATGGGCCATGGGCCTGGTTAGTTTATCTTAGATATAAATAGCTTTGTTAACCTTTAGTTTAGGTTAACCGTCATTATTATTATTTGCTATACATTGTAAACACTCTGAAAGGTTTATGAATGTTACATGGATGACGAGTTGAAATCATATTGATTGTTGATTATTCTATTGATTTTATATTGTTTGCACTAATCTGGGATCCACACAGTATATAAAGAAAACCCTACTTCACATTTGAAGTACTCGGCTTTCTTCCTCGCTGAACTATCTTAGTGTTAGAAAACTATCCTTAGTTTTCTTATTTCTTTCTCTCTATATTTCTAGTGTAAGAAATCTGTGTGTTCTCATAGTTTGTTTAGATTAGGTTTTTAACTTGATCTTATTCCGCAACAAACAGTAAATTGTTTTATATATATCAATAAACAATTTAGAAAGATAAAAATCTGTGTTTGTATTCAACCCCCCCTTCTACAAACTTGTATAACCCTTCAGGACCAACAAGTGGTATCAGAACAGATTGTTTAATATGATAAACAAGATCTTGCTTATACTCTCTTCCTTGCTATTTCTTCAATATGGAAAATTCTACAAACACTAACTACATAGATAATGGCTCTCTAGCCAAACCACCTCGATTTAGCAAAACAACTTCAATCTTTGGAAAAATCGAATGATGTTCTTCTTGGAAGGTGTAGATCCTACTATACCTTACATTGTAGATCCTACTGTTCCAGCCACTGCCAACACACCTGCCGTTCCTAAAATACTGATTCCTAGGATAGTCTCTCAGGGGACTGATGAGGACAAGAAGAAAGTGGCCATCGACACTAAGGCCAGGTCTATCATCTCTATGGCTCTTCCTGATGAAGTCTACCATTCCATCATGAACATGAAAAGTTCAAAAGCCATGTGGGACACTATATGTGTTCAATATGAAGGTACTGCTGAAGTCCAGGACTCTAGAAGAATCAACCTGGTAAGACAGTATGAAAGATTCATCGTTGGTAAGAATGAAACTCTTTCTGAAGTTCACCAACGCTTTAATTGTTTAATTATTGATTTAAAGACTGTTGGTAAGACCACTATACCATCTGTCTTAAGCTCTGTAAGGATCTTAAATTTCGGACCCTTCCTACTTTATTTGGCACTATGCTCAATCATGAGCAGTCGTATCAACTTAAGAAGAATCTTGTAAAAGATTCCAAAAGCACACTTGTTTCTTTACTCTCCTCAAAGTCAGTATCTGCTCAACGATCAACTGTCACGATCACTGAAATGGAATGTTACTCTGATGATTCATCAGACGCTGATCCTTCAGAACTTGATGAATCTCTAGCACTCCTGACAAATTCTTTCAGGAGTTTTGCTAGAAAGAGTAACTTCAGAAGAAATAAACCTCTCTCTATCACTGACAAGCCTAAATCTACTCCTGTTGATAAGGCTACTGCTACCTGCTTTAACTGTGAAAATGTAGGACACTTTGCATGTGAATGTAGGTCAAAGAAAGTTTTTAAACCTTCTTATTCCTTCAAGAAATCCTCTAACCCAAGGGCTAGAGATGACAAATACCAAAAGCTAAAAGAAAAGTATGCTAAGCTGAAAGCATATAAAAAGAAAGGAAAAAGTCTGATCGCTGAAGATCGTGACTGGGTTGAGTCTGATGAAGAATGAGATTCAGATGAAGAAGATGAGCCAATCTCTGCCTCATGGCCGAAATAAAAGAAGAGGAAGAACGAGCTGAAATTCCCTCTACTTCTACCTCTCAGGTATCAATCACTTCTACTTCTACTTCAGCTATCACTAAAGTGGATAGACTTCGAGCTATTGATATACTGACTGTTGATTTATACGATGCCATGAATGGCAAGACCAAAGCTGAACAAATGAATTTTGATTTACCTGAACAGCTTAAAAATTGTCACCTGAAAAGTCAAGAGCTTTCATACGTAGAAAATAATTTGAAAGATAAGGTCTACGTAAATCAAGTCATCAGTATCGAGCGAGAAAAATCTATCGCTGAACTGAAAGCTGAAAAGGCTACTGTTGAAGGATGGTATAAATCCTCAACAAAGATCACTAAAATAATCTGTTGGTCCCGTAAGGGTTATACAAGTTTGTAGAAGGGGGGGAGGGGGGTTGAATACAAACACACAGATTTTACTTTTTCTAAATTGTTTATTGATATGTATCAAACAATTTACAACTTGTTGCGGAACAAGATTAAGGAATAAACCTAATCTAAACAAGTTAAGAGAATCACTAAGATTTCTTGCACTAGAAATAAGATAGAAAGGAGATAAGAATATTAAAGACTAATATTCTAACACACAGAATAGTAAGAAGGAGATGGCCGAGCACTTCATTTCTGAAGTAGGGTTTCTTCTTATATACTACATGCATTAAATGCATATCAGTACAACTTTACACGTGGCAGCAGCTGATTGGTTGCATGTTTTGACCTTGGTAGACAACCTAGTAGCCACATGATGAATAGTGTAGAATCAGAGTTGGTTGTAGGATTCTGGACAAAAGGGATGTCCGTTCTGACAGATCGTATGGAGACGTGCAAGGGGATAAGACAAAAGTAACTTGTAGAGGAAACTTCATGATCAGCGTTCACTGAATAGATCTTTATCAGCGAGTGATAAAGTTCAGCGTTCGCTGAAGTTTTCTTCTTGAAACTTCACGTTGAGTGGACAAATCTTGGCGTTGCTGATATCCGCATCAGTTCATTAGTAGACTTGTCGCTGGTTCTTTGGCTTGATCTTCGACTTCAGCGTAGAACATAGTTGACGTGAAACTTGTCTTCAGGGATCATAAGTAAACAACTAAGATTATCAACGATCATCAACAAGACTGAATAGGCTCAAGGCTCATTGATGAACAGTATCGCTGAATGTGTAAATTAAAGCATATGTTTTCATCAGCGATACTAAACAGACTTAGTATTTTCTTTGATGACAAAACATTAATACATATTGTCTACCTATGATTTTCACTAAGTGTTTCTCAAAGAGTCATTATCAAATCACTGAGGGTTTGGATCAACAATCTCCCCCTATTTGATTATGACATAGCAACAAAAGAAAATTGCTAAGTATGAAAACATAAGGATAAAAAGAACTTATAAAATATTTGTCCCTTTTACTGTTTTCAGGGATCTTTTAAGTACTGATGGAGTAAAGTACATTCACTAAAATTTTTCTTTAAACTTCGTAAAGGTTACAGAGGGAAGTGGAAAAATTACAAGTACATCAAATAAATTTACAAGTACAAAAGATACAAGCTGATAAGGATAGAAGAATTACAGGAATCCTATCAGGTATACAGGTTCATCCTTAATGAGAAGTTCATCGAGGGAGTTTGTGGTAGGGGTCATCCAGTTAGGGACTTTTTCTCCAAGTTCCCGTCTATTCTTTGCTTCTTTGAAGATCAGGGGCTTCATGAAGTGTCCGAGAAGATCATCCCTAAATCCGCACCAATAGATGAGATCCCTGAGCTGTTCGATAGGAGTGATGGGTAGCTCAGAGATGCGTTGAAAGCGTTCTCGTCCATCGTAGTCTCTGAAGATAATACCGTAAGGATCGCTCAAGACTTTTCCAGGGACAAAGCGTTCACCAGGGGGCAGGGAGGTGTCGAGAGTTGAGAGGTCTGGTTCAGGACCAAGAACATCTTCGCGTGAAAATCCAATGCCGGTTTCATTTCTGATAGGAGGGCCTGAGTCTGATGGTATTATCGTTTTCTTTGTAGAGACCCTTCTTCGTTGAACTGGAGCATGAGGAGGAGGAATATCCATAGCAGATGAAACCAAGTTGATTTGAGTGTTCAGAATCTTCTCGACATGATTTCTGAAGGCTGAGCGTGATCGCTGAATGGCTATTCGCATCTCCAACCATTCAGAGAAACCGTGCTTCTTGATCGTAGAAACATAGATGGTTTCCTTAGTACCATTTTCTCTGAATATGTCAGCTTCAACAACAGGAACGTTTATGGACATTCTTCCCCTGATGTTCACTTTGTTGATTCTGGAGACATGGAATCGAAAGTTAATTTGTTCTTTGCACCATTCCAAGGTAGAGTCAGATACCTTGGTCTTCTTTTCGACTATCTTTTTGGCGTCCTTCCACAATTGATGTTGGACATCAATGGGAGTCTTCTTCAGATCAGGATCTTTCATCGAACGTTGAGCGAGCTCAATAGCATAAGCTTTATCTCGTTCTTCAGCTCTTCTTCGTTCGGCGAGATGTTTTTCAGCTTTGTGATGTTCAGCGATTTCCTTTCTTGTGATTTTGTATCGAGGAAGGATGATTCGCTGATCTTCAAGTTGTTTGATCATTGCTTCTCTCCTTTTCTGTTCCTCTTCACTTAGCTTTTGAAGAGCCAAGGAAGGTCTGTTTTTGTGAGAGAGCAGTTCTTCTTCTTGTTCATCAGACTCAGTGAGGTCTAAGACTGGGATTATTTCTTCAGCACTAGGAGCTGGATTTATTGTTGATGGAGTTATTGGGGGAACTTCAGCTGTATCCTCAAGTAGGGGAGAGGACTAGCTGAAACATAACAATCGTTTAAGTAAGATCATTTGGGAGAAGAGATAGAGAAAGAATGAGGTTTAAGTATATAGAGGTTTTATGGAGAGGAGAACTGAGGTTGAGAAGGGATAGAGGAGGGATACAGTGTAAGGGAAGAGAGTGTATGTTACCTGACAAACTAGCTTCCTGAAGAGAATAGCCAAGTTGTCTTCAGATGAAACACCTTTGTTCTTGCCTTTGTCAGCTTCAGTCGCTGCAGGCTTTTTCGTTGTCCCCTCCCCTAAAGATTTAGTGATGATTATTCCTTTGAGTGCTGGGGTCCTTTTGATTGGCTGGAAGGAGCAATCGATATCATCATCATCGTCATCATCATCATCATCTTTAGGGGATGATGATGGTTCATCATCAGCGATATCGACGTCTTCATTATCTTCTTCTTCTTCTTCAGCTTCATCGTAATCAGCATATGGTTCTAGGATATCAGTTTCAGCTTCCTCTTCGAGTTGCTCCCCCTCAAATTCAGAGGGAGGTTTCTCAGTTCCCTCAGTGTTTTCAACTCCCTGAGGTTTATCAGCAGAATTAGGAATAATACCCTCCCCCTCAGCGTTATGGGGAAGGTCTTCTTGATTCATCTCCCCCTCAACATTATGGGGAAGATCTTCTTAATTCTTCTCCCCTTCTTCCACATGATGGATAGGGGAGGAAACAACAGTAGCAGCAGCAACGGCATTTTTAGCATGCTTTGGGTTACTGTCTTTTAGGCCAGTGATCCCAACGCAAGTTTCAATACTTGCTATTCTGTCTTCCAGGCCAGAAATAGGAGGACTGATCTTTTGAAGATCTTCTCGATTAACCTGAGTGAAGTGTGAGGAAGTACAAGTCGGAGCATTCAGGCGGTCGAGAATTTGCTGCATTAGAGTCTTCACAGTGCCTACCTCTAATTTTATAGTAGTCACCTCTCCCTGAAGATTACCAACCACTGTCGTCAACGATATGACTTCGTTGGACAGGGTGGTGAAGTTGGTGGAGAGGGTGCTGTTGGTAGTGTTTAGGGTGTTGATGGAGGTGGAGTTGTCAGCAAGAGCTTGAGCAATGCTGGAAAGATATCGATCCACCTTTTCCATGTCAGCACTGGAGGCTTTGCCTTTCACCTCATCGGTGAGTGTCTTGAGAGCCTCTCCAGCGTTTCTAACCACTGAAGAGTTTGCAAAAAGAGTGGTGGTGAGAGATTTCACCTTTGTTGACAAATACTAGAGAGAGGTGTTGATATCTCCCAAATTAGGACCTGCAACAGTTAAAAACTTTTGAACAAAGCAAAGCTCAGAAGTTGGGGATTTTGAGAGAGGAGTGTGTATGTTTTTGTGTATACCTGCGGGATGGTTGATGAAGTCATCGAAGTCTCGATGACCTGTAAATGTTTCCATGGCGTCTTCCAGAGAGCCTTTACGGTGAGAAGTGCCCGCAGGTCCTGTGTTTTGATCCATCAGCCTCGGTAGAGTTTCAGCAGATGTATCGTGGAGGATGATGTTTGTTGCAGAGACTGGGGGGAATACAGGTGGAGTGACCAAAGAGATTGTGGGAGGAATGAAGGTTGAGAAAAGGGATTGGGAAGCAGGTTCAGCGTTGGAATCACTGAGAATTACTTCCACAGTACTGGGAGGTACTGAGGGAGGGAGGTTCTGTTCCAAAGCAACCTCAGCGTTTAGAGACGCTGGAGTAGGTATTGAAGGGGTGGCTTCAGCAGCTGTGGCAGAGCGTACCACTGAACTTTCCAGCGGCTCTTGTAGAGAAAGAGTCTTGCAGTCTTCAGTCTGGGTAGACTTAGGGGGTTGCTTTTTGGTTTTCTTGGGCTTAGGAGCACCAAGAGTGGTTGATGAGTGTTTTCTCTTTTGAGGAGTGGATGTTGCAGCCTGTGTACCAGCGGTTGGGATTACCGTGGATGTAGCTACAGAAGTAGAAGAAGTGGGAGGTCTAAGAAGAGGTAAAAGAGTAGAGAGATGTACCTCGTTTGGCAGGGGCTTGAAGTCGAGTACCTTAGTACCAACCTGTGAGAGTTTCAGGTCGCCCACTTTTGGATAGTCATCCCCGAGCCCTTGTAGGAAAAGAGCGCTGACAAACCGCGGATATGGAACGGCTGTTGGCCTCTCTGTGGCATCCACCCTGAGCATCATATCGTCGAATATGATCTTTGCCCAGTCAATGTGAAGGCCTTTCAGTAGTGCGTACCCCATAGCCTGTTGGGGTTTGGATGGTTGGTCAGTAGAACCAACTTTAGCTGTCATGCAGCTTATCAGATGAGCGAAGATGAAGTTCATCTCGCTGGGCATTTTGGACTTCTTGATTGCAGTTAGCTTCTTCTCAGGGAGTTTGTCTCTCCCTGTTTCCCATACGTACTGCATTGCATCAAAGAATGCAATGAGGGCTTCCTTATCAGCGGGGTTCTTGGGATTTGGCAGAGGGACGAATCGTTTTTCTTTGGAACTACCAGGGAGGTTTAGGGCAGACCTGGTAGAGCCAGGAGTAATCTTGGAGGAACCATGTTCGGTGTCAAAGAGGATGACATCGATCTTTTTGTTTGGGTCTTTTGTGGAGGTGATCACAGCTCTTCTGGCAGTATACCAGAACTGAGCGAGAAGGTGTTTGTGAGCAGGAGGAGTTATGGTCACGGCTGTTGATAGAGGACATAGGGATTGTTTCCTGGAAAGGTAACTTCCTCGAGTTTGAAGTCCACATTAGGAGCTTTGATGATTCGATATTCTCAGCAGCAATGGGGGACTGAGCAATGGGAGCTTCAGTATATGCCATTTATGTTTATAATGTAAAAACATGAAGAAGATGAAGAATAATGTCTTAATGTGGAAATATTTTCCAAAATAAGATGTTTTAGGGTTTTTCACTTTCCATTCACAATAAGATGTCTTAATGGAGATTTAGGTTTTTCTAGTTTTGAAAGAGTGTACAAAACATAGTGAATAATCTTGTTTTCCAGTTTCCTTTCAAAGAAGGGATTCTGGAAAAACATATGAAAAGTCAAGTTTAAGATTTTTATTATAAACTCGAAGAGCAATCTGTTTCCAGATTGTGTTCATAAAATCATGAAGAGAAAATGATTTCATTTTAAGAAAGTTCGTTTGTCTGATCTTTTAGAACCAAGAATAAGATCGAAAACAAGTTTATGCAAGGAAAAATAATAACAATATTAACCTTTGATGTTTGAAGAAGATGAAGATGAACAGTTTCTGGAGAAAATGAGTTCAAATGCAACAATTGTTCTTGCTTGAGAGAGATGATGTTCGCGTAAAAGGTAAAAATATAAACGCAATGGGTTTATATAGTGAGAGTAGAGAGAGAAAAACTATGAGCGGGAAAGTTTTTCATGATGACACTGACACATCCCTTGAATTTGATTGGACAAGGTAAACGAAACGGGCGAACGTGTCAGAGAAAAATCGTGCCATTGTCTATCCGTTGTGATGACGTCACAAACGTCCTTTCATATTTTAGGATGTCTCTGAGGATTTTGAAAAACTCAGGGACATTTTGATAACATGAAGCACTGACTTGAAATATCAGTGTTAAGTTTTGAAATTTCAAAGTATTACTGAAAGGAAGAGATATTCAGCGATTCAATTTGTTTTGAAATCTTGCATTTATAGGAGAACGTCAGCGAGTTAAGAGACAACATACCTTGATATCGGCGAATCAATTTTATTAAGAGAGAAGGTGATAAATAGGGTTATACAAGTTTGTTTTATCCCTGATCAAATGTGAACCGCTGAAGATTTTATTCTTCTAAGTTCAGCATTCCAAGCTCGCTGATGAGAAAGTTAAATCTTGTCTCATCAAGAGGTTTGGTGAACAGATCAGCTAACTGAAAGTCAGTTGGGATAAAATGAAGTTCTATATCACCATTCATCACATGATCTCTGATAAAATGATATATGATTTCGATGTGTTTCGAGTGTAGCACTGGATTGTTGGCTATAGCGATGACACTTGTGTTGTCGCAATAGATTGGAATTTTTTAGAGCTGAAGGTCATAGTCTAGTAGTTGATTTATGATCCACAAGACCTGAGAACAACAGCTTCCAGCGGCTACGTACTCAGCTTCAGCAATTGAGGTGGACACTGAGTTTTGCTTTTTACTTGTCCAACTCACCAGCATTCCACCTAGGAGCTGACAGCCTCCTGCGGTGCTTTTCCTATCCAATTTGCATCCTGCAAAATCACTATCTGAATAGGCGATTAGATCAAACCCTGAGTCTTTGGGATACCAAAGACCTAGATTAGGAGTACCCTTAAGGTAACGATAGATTCGCTTTACAACGATCAAATGAGATTCATTGGGTTCAGCTTGATATCGTGCACACAAACAGGTTGCATACACAATATCAGGTCGGCTCGCTGTAAGATACAGAAGAGAGCCGATCATCCCACGGTACGCTGTGACATTAACAGGTTTTCCAAAAGGATCCTTGTTTAGTGTCAGCGGCGGTGCCATAGGGGTTTTCATAGCTGAGCTCTGAGTTAAATCAAATTTCTTCAGCATATCTTTAACATATTTTCCTTGGTGAATGAAAGTTCCTTTTTCACTCTGTTTGATTTGAAGACCTAGGAAATATGTCAGGTCACCCATCATACTCATTTTATACTCTGCTTTCATTCTATCTGCGAAACGAGTACAAAGATCAGGGTTAGTGGAACCAAATATAATATCATCGACATATATTTGAACAAGAATAATATGACCTTTTACTTTCCTAAAAAATAGAGTTTTATCGATTTTACCTCGCTCAAAATTTTCAATATGGAGATAAGTAGAGAGAGTGTCATACCATGCACGAGGAACTTGCTTTAAGCCATAAAGTGCCTTATCCAGTTTTTAAACATAACCTGGATGCTTAGGATCGGAGAATCCTGGAGGTTGTTCCACGTAGACTTCTTCGTTTAGCTTTCCATTGAGGAATGCTGATTTAACATCCATCTGATAAACTTTGAAGTCTTTGTGTACAGCGTAAGCTAAGAATAGACGAATGGCTTCTAGTCTTGCCACTAGGGCAAATGTTTCGTCATAATCTATACCTTCCTCTTGTCTGTATCCCTGAGCAACAAGACGAGCCTTGTTGCGGGTTACAGTTCCATGTTCATCCAACTTGTTTCGATAGACCCATTTAGTGCCTATCACTGACTTGTCAGATGGTCATGGAACGAGCTTCCAAACTTTGTTCCTTTCAAATTTTGTCAGCTCTTCTTGCATAGCGCTGACCCAGTTTGGATCTATGAGGGCGTCATCTGTTTTCTTTGGTTCAATCAGAGAAATAAAGTTAACAAATAAACAAATGTTACCTGCACTTCGTCGAGTTTGAACACCAGCGTTTGGATCACCAAGAATTTGATCAATAGGGTGATTAATAGTCCATCGCTGAGCTGGAGCATATGTCGCTGACTCAATTTGAACTTCTGGAGGAGTTGTAGATGAAGCTTCAGCAACTTCTGGTATGTCAGCCAAGAGAGGAAGAGGTTCAGATGTCATTTCATTCACTGTTTGCTGAGAAGTAGATGGTATATCTGAGATAGAAGGTTCAGAAGCAGGCATAATGTTTAGAGGAACAGCTGAGACCCATGATGTTTCAGCTTCACTTGTTCGCATGCTTGGGATGATAGTAGGATCATCATCTTCAGTGGGATGAGTATTGGATGGAGGAGTGGGAACATCTTCTGAATCACGAAGATGAGAAAACATCCATTGATTCAGTTCTTCAGTATCAGCAGAAGGTCTAGAGTTCGCTGAACGGGATTCGTCAAAGGTGACGTAGATTGTTTCTTCTACAGTTTGTCTTCTTCGATTGAAGACTCTGAAGGCTTTGGAGAATGAAGAATATCCAAGAAAGATTCCATCATCAGCCTTAGGATCAAACTTTCCAAGGGCATCTCAGTTGTTCAGTATGAAACACTGACATCCAAAGATGTGAAGAAAGTTAATTGAAGGCTTTCTCCCATGGAAAAGTTCATAGGCTGTTTTCTTGAATCTTTTGACTATCAGCGACCTGTTTTGAGTAAAACAAGCAGTGTTCACAGCTTCTGCCCAAAACTAAGTAGGTAGATGAGAATCGCTGAGCATTGAACGTGCAGCTTCGATGATAGCTCGATTTCTTCTTTCAGTGACTCCATTTTATTGAGGTGTTCTCACTGAGGAAAAGTTGTGGGAAATACCCTTGCTCTCAAAGAAGGAATCAAGGGAACTGTTATTGAATTCAGTCCCATGATCACTCCTTTTTGAGCGAACGGTAATGTTCTTCAGGACTTCCATTTTCCTGACAAAAGTGATGAGTTCTTCAGGGGTGTCACTCTTAGAACAGAGAAACATTACCCAGGTATAGCGAGAGAATTCATCGACTATGACCAATGTATATTTCTTTCCAGCGATGGATTGTTTGTTAACAGGGCCAAACAAATCCATATGGAGAAGTTGTAGAGGAGATGACACTGAGGAAACTTGCTTAGACTTGAAGCTTGCCTTAGTTTGTTTCCCTTTCTCACACGCTGAACATAGAGACTCCTTAGCGTATGAGTGTTGAGGTAGACCAGTGACCAACTATTTAGAGGAAAGGGTATTCAGTGTCTTGAAGTTTAGATGAGAGAGCCTCTTATGCCATAGCCAGTTGACATCAGATGAGGCTTTTGAGAAGAAACATGAGTACTCAGTGGTTGTAGAGTCCATGTTTATAACATAAACATTTTCCATACGATATCCGCAGAGAGCTATCTTCTCCTTTTTGTCAGTGACAAAACAGGATTCCTTAGTGAAAATCACTTTGTTATCCTTGTCACACAGCTAACTGATGCTTAGAAGATTATGCTTCAGTCCTTCAACATATGCGACTCTTCTGAAGGTTGTTGTACCATTAGAAAGTACACCAAACCCTCGGGTATAGCCTTTTCCGTTTCCACCGAAGGTCACTGTGGGACCCTTCTCTTCCTTGTAATCAGTGAGCAGGTTTTTCTTTCCAGTCATATGTCTAGAGCATCCGCTATCAAGATACCAGATACCCTTCTTAACCTGCAAACAAAGGAAGATTTAGTTTGACTTAGGCACCCATTTTACCATGGGTCCACATTTATCAGTGGTGGTAGAGGAAGTGGAAGGTTCAGCAATCTTCGCAGCATTTGAAGATTCAGCTTCAGAACTAGTCTTCACTTTGGTTAATTTCTTAACCTTAGTGGTAAGATTCACCTTAACCTGATTTACACCAGGATTTGTCTTCTTTGCATTGGGGGCAATGATCTTCACCTTAGCTAGCTTTTCAGCTTTGGTGGATGTGGGACACTTACTAGCAATATGATCTGTAAGTCCACAGTGATAACATTTCCTATAGCTAAAAGTAGCTTTAGGACCATTAGCATGATTAGCCGATATTTTTAAATGAGCAGGGCCAGCACCAAGTATACCTTTGGCATTGGAAATGGGAGGAACAATCAGTTCTTCAGATTTCTTACCAATAATATCCACTCTGATTCTATGAGTAGATCGCTGAATAAATCCAGGGATCTTGTTCTTAGAAGTAGACGGATAAGTCACTGAATCTTTTGGAGCATTCAGCTTAGGTACAAAGGTACCCTTCTGAGGGTTTTAGTTGAAAACTTTTTCTTTTTCTTTACCTTTAAAGATTAAGGTAGGTTTTTCCTTAGGGATGGGAGTTTTTTAAGAGGAACACTGAGATGAGGAGGTGTCAAAGACTGAGGATACAAAAGTTCCAAATTTAAGCATGGAACAATCAGTGGTTGGTTCTAGAGTATCAGCTTTGTAACCAAGTCCACTCTTATCACTCAGGGGTATCTGAGACCTTATAATCTCAGTGATCGTTGTTGAGGATTTACACCATCCTTCAACAGTAGCTTTTTCAGCTTTTAATGCAGCGCTAGCTTCTTCACGTTCGATTTTGACTAGTTGATTCATATGGACCTAATCTTTTAAATCTTCTTCAATTTTAGAAAGCTTTTCTATTTGAAGGTGACAGTTTTTAAGCTGTTCAGCTAGATCAAGGTTTTGATTTTCAACTATGTCCTTGCCATTCATGGCATCATATAAATTCATAGTCAGAAGATCGATTTTCCGAAGACTATCAGCTTCATCAATATCTGAAATATTGGTAAAGAAAGAAGTAGATACCTTAGATGTAGAGGTTGAAGTAGAGGGGATGTCAGAATTTTCTTCCTCTTCTTCAATTTTTGCCGTGAGGCAGAGATTGGCCTCATCATCATCTTCAGAGTCAGATGATTCTTCTTCATCAGAGGCAGCCCAGTCAAAGTCAACCATCAGACGTTTGCCTTTCTTCTTAAAGCTTTTCAGCTTTGCGTATTTTTCTTTCAACTTTTGATACTTGTCATCTCCAGCCATGGGGTTAGAGGATTTCTTGGAAAAGGCTGAGGGTTTAAAGACTTTCTTAGACCTGCATTCACTAGAAAAGTGTCCTACTTTTTCACAGTTAAAGCAGGTAGCAGTAGCCTTATCAACAGGGGTTGATGATTTTGGCTTGTCAGTGAGTGCAAGGGGTTTGTTCCTTCTGAAGTTACTCTTTCTAGCGAATCTCCTGAACTTATTAGCCAGGAGTGCTAGAGATTCATCAAGATCTGAAGACTCAGCATCTGATAAGCATTCAGAGTTAGTTTCCAATTCAGTGATAGTGATAGATGATCGCTGAGGTGATGGTGACTCTGAGAGTAAAGCAACAGGAGTGCTTTTGAAATCTTTTACCAGATTCTTCTTAAGATGACACGACTGCTCATGATTGAGCATAGTTCCAAATAAGGTAGAGAGAGTCATAGATTTTAGATCCTTTGATAGCTTGAGACACATTGAATAACTGTCCCAGCTTTCAGGTAAACATTCTAAGAACTTTGTCAGGAACTCAAAGTTAGAATATTCCTTACCAACGGTATTTAGATCAATAATTAAACAGTTAAACCGCTGATGTACTTCAGAGAGAGATTCATTCTTACCACAAATGAAGCTTTCGTATTGTCTTACCAGGTTGATCTTTCTTGAGTCCTGGACTTCAGACGTGCCTTCATATTGAACACAGATTATGTCCCACATAGCTTTGGAGGTTTTCAGGTTCATGACGGAATGGTAGACTTCGTCAGCAAGAGCCATGGAAAGAATGGATCTGGCTTTAGTGTCGATAGCCACTTTCTTCTTGTCTTCATCAGACCAATTATGAACTTCCTTAGGAATGATTCTTTCAGGAGTGGTAGCTCTAGTAGCAGTACCTGGAACTTCAGGAACAATCCTAACAGGGATATATGGTCTATTTTCGATGTAATAGGGCATAGTATCATCCTATTTTTCCTTAGATTAAAGTTATCTCTGGAAAATCTAGGGGGTTTTGCAAGAGAACCATTGTGAATATAGTTTGTGTTTGTGTTGTTAGCCATTATGGAAGATAGCAAGTAAGAGAAAATATTAGTATAAGCAAGATCTTGTTTATGAGATTAAACAATCTGCTCTGATACCACTTGTTGGTCCTGTAAGGGTTATAAAAGTTTGTAGAAAGGGGGGGGGTGAATACAAACACACATATTTTACTTTTCTAAATTGTTTATTGATATGTATCAAACAATTTACAACTTGTTGCGGAACAAGATTAAGGAATAAACCTAATCTAAACAAGTTAAGAGAATCAGTAAGATTTCTTGCACTAGAAATAAGATAGAAAAGAGTTAAGAATATTAAATATTAATATTCTAACACACAGAAATAGTAAGAAGGAGATGGCCGAGTACTTCATTTCTGAAGTAGGGTTTCTTCTTATATACTGTATGCATTAAATGCATATCAGTACAACTGTATACATGGCAACAGCTGATTGGTTGCATGTTTTGACCTTGGTAGACAACCTAGTAGCCGCATGATGAATAGTGTAGAATCAGAGTTGGTTGTACGATTCTGGACAAAAGGGATGTCCGTTCTGACAGATCGTACGGAGACGTGCACGGGGATAAGACAAAAGTAACTTGTAGAGGAAACTTCATGATCAGCGTTCACTGAATAGATCTTTATCAGCGAGTGATAAAGTTCAGCGTTCGCTGAAGTTTTCTTCTTGAAACTTCACATTGTGTGGACAAATCTTTCCTTCACTGATATCCACATCAGTTCATTAGTAGACTTGTCGCTGGTTCTTTGGCTTAATCTTTGACTTCAGCGTAGAACATAGTTGACGTGAAACTTGTCTTTAGGGATCATAAGTAAACAACTAAGATTATCAGCGATCATCAACAAGACTGAACAGGCTCAGGGCTCATTGATGAACATTATCGCTGAATGTGTAATTTAAAGCATATGTTTTCATCAGCGATACTAAACAGACTTAGTATTTTCTTTGATGACAAAACATTAATACATATTGTCTACCTATGATTTTTCACTAAGTGTTTCTCAGAGAGTCATTATCAAATCACTGAGGGTTTGGATCAACATAATCGGTGCTCAGATCCCTGCTAAAGACAGAAATGGTCTTGGTTACAAAGCTGACGTTGAGGAACCAACCACTGATCGTTCCATGCTTAAGTTTGGAATGTTCGTGTCTTTTGTTCCTGACACCTCATTACCTCAGTTCTCTTCTTCTTATAAAACTCCCATCCCTGAGGACAATCCTACCTTGATTCCAAAAGGTAAAGAAAAAATTGTTCAAAAACCTCAGAAGGGTACCAATGTACCTAAGTTGAAAGTTTCAAAACCTTCAGTGAGCCATCCCTCTACTTCTAAGACTAAGATCCCTGAATTCATTCAGCGATCTACTCCTAAAATAAGAATGGGTGTAATTGGTAATAAATCCGAAGAACTGATAATTCCTCCAATTTCCAATGCCAAAGGTATTCTTGGTGCTGGTCCTGCTCATTTAAAAATCTCTACTAAGCATGAAAATGGTCCTAAAGCTACTTTTATTTCTAGGAAATGTTATCACTGTGGACTTATCGATCACATTGCTAGCAAATACCCTACAACCACCAAAGCTGAGAAATTAGCTAAGATGAAGATCAATGCCCCCAAGGCAAAGAACACCAATGAGACAAGATTAAATTTTCTCATCAGCGAGCTTGGAATGCTGAACCTTGAAGAATAATTCTTCAATGGTAACGCATTTGATCAGTGATAAAGGAAATGTTGTCTCACTATTCAGCATCTAATCTCTGAACAAAAATGATTCACTGATAACAAGGTATGTTCTCTCTCTCAGATCGCTGAAGTTTACTTCAGCATGCAAAATTTCAAAATAATTTGTATCGCTGAATATCTCTTCCTTCAGTGATTCTTTTTTAAATAAATATGCTCACTGATATTTCTCGTCAGTGGTTCTTTTAAATTGTCCCTGAGACTTTCAAAACCTTCAGAGATAACTTAGAAATGTGAAAGGACAGTTGTGACATCATTAAAACGGATAACCTATGGCACACTTTTTTCTCTGACACGTTCGTCTGTTGAAATTCTTAACCAATACGCTTCGTGGGACGTGTCCGTGTCATGATGAGCAACTTTTTCCCGCTCATCACTTTCTCTCTCTACTCTCACTACATAAACAACCCTTGTTTATATTTTTTCCTTTTACGCTCTTGAACTCTCAAGCAGAAAGAACTCCTTGCATTCTTGTTTTCTCGGATTTTTGTGTGATATCTTGTGTTTGATCCTTCAAACAATCAACAACAGGTTAATATTTCATCCCAAACATCTTCTTATCTTGTTTTGATCTTATTCTTTTTCTTCAAAGATCAATCAAACGTGTTTTTAAACCAATGATCATCTTCTTCATGTTCAAAGAAACAAAACTTAAAAACAAGTTTTTCTCTTAAGTTTTTACTAAAAATCATAAACTTAAACTTCATACGTTTTCAATAATTCTTTCCTTAAAAGGAAACTAGAAAACAAGAATTTCACTAGTTTCGAACTCTTTTTCAAACTAAAAACCTTTTTTATACTTTCTTTCCCCAAAAGGAAACTGTAAAAACCCTGTTGATCCAAACCCTCAGTGATTTGATAATGACTCTATGAGAAACACTTAGTGAAAATTGTAAGTAGACAATATGTATTAGAGTTTCACTATCGCTGATAAGTACTAAGACTGTTTCAGTACCGCCGATAGGAACTCTCGTTATTTGATTTGTACATTCAGCGATACTATTCATCAGTGAGCCCTGAGTCTGTTTAGCCTCACTGATGATCGCTGATAAAATATGTTGTTTACTTATGATCCATGAAGACAAGTTTCACGTCAACCATGTTCTACGCTGAAGTCGAAAATCAAGCCAAAGAACCAGCGACAAGTTTACTAATGAACTGATGCGGATATCAGCGAAGCCAGGACCTGTCCACTCAACGTGAAGTTTCAAATAGAAGACTTCAGCGAACGCTGAACTTTATCACTCGCTGATAAAGATTTATTCAGCGAACGCTGATAATGAAGTCTTCCTCTACAAGTTACTTGTGTCTTATCCCCTTGCACGTCTCCATACGATCTGTCGGAACGGACATCCCTTTTGTCCAGAATCGTACAACCAACTCTGATTCTACACTGTTCATCATGCGGCCACTGTTTTGTCGAGTGAAGTCAAATCATGCAACCAATCAGCGACTGCCACGTGTAAAGTGATACTGTTGTGCATTAAATGCATGCAGTATATAAAGGAAACCCTAGTTCATCTCATAAACACCTTCGGCCATTTCCTTCTCCTTGCTGAAACTGTGTGTTAGAATATTTGTCTTTAATATTCTTAATTTCTCTCTATCTTAGTTCTAGTGCAAGAAATCTTAATGATTCTCTTAACTTGTTTAGATCAGGTTTATTCCTTAATCTTGTTCCGCAACAAGTTGTAAATTATTTGATACATATCATCAAACAATTTAGAAAAGTAAAAATCGTGTGTTTGTATTCAACCCTTCTACAAACTTGTATAACCCCTACGGGACCAACAAGTGGTATCAGAGCAGTTTGTTTAATCTCATAAACAAGATCTTGCTTGTACAAATATCTTTTCTCTTCCTTGTTGTTTTCTAAAATGGCTAACACCACAAACACAAACTATATCGACAATGGTTCTCTTGCAAAACCCCCTAGATTTTCCAGAGATAACTTTAATCTATGGAAAAATAGGATGATGCTCTTCTTGGAAGGTGTAGACCCTACAATGCCTTATTACATCGAGAATGGTCCATATGTCCCTGTTTGGATTGACCCTGAAGTTCCAGGCACTACTACTAGAGCTGCCATTCCTGAAAGAATCATTCCCAGGGAAGTTCACACTTGGACTGATGAAGACAAGAATAAGGTGGCTATCGACACTAAATCCAGATCTATCATCTCTATGGCTCTTCCTGACGAAGTCTACCATTCCGTCATGAACCTGAAAACCTCCAAATCCATGTGGGACACAATCTGTGTTCAATATGAAGGTACATCTGAAGTCCAGGACTCAAGAAAGATCTACCTGGTAAGACAGTAAGAAAGCTTCATTTGTGGTAAGAATGAAACTCTCTCTGAAGTACATCAGCGGTTTAACTGTTTAATTATTGACCGAAAAACCGTTCGTAAGGAATATTCTAACTTTGAGATCCTGACAAAGTTTCTACAATGTCTGCCTGAAAGCTGGGACAGTTATTCAATGTGTCTCAAGCTATCAAAGGATCTAAAATCTATGACCCTCTCTACCTTATTTGGCACTATGCCCAATCATGAGCAGTCGTGTCATCTTAAGAAGAATCTTGTAAAAGATTCCAAAAGCACACATGTTGCTTTACTCTCAGAGTCACCTTCCACTCAGCGATCAACTATCACTATCACTGAGTTGGAAACTAACTCTGAATGCTCATCAGATGCTGATCCTTCAAATCTTGATGAATCTCTGGCACTCCTAACTAATACATTCAGGAGATTCGCCAGAAAGAGTAACTTCAGAAGAAATAAACCTCTTGCATTCACTGACAAGCCAAAATCCTCAACTTCTGTTGATATGGCAACTGCTACCTGCTTTAATTGTGAAAAAGTAGGACACTTTGCTAGTGAATGCAGGTCTAAGAAAGTCTTCAAACCCTCATCTTCTTCCTACAAGAAATCCTCTAACCCCAGGGCTAGAGATGACAAATACAAGAAGCTGAAAGAAAAATATTCAAAGCTGAAAAGCTTTAAGAAGAAAGGCAAAGGCTTGGTCGCTGACTTCGATTGGGCTGCCTCTGACACTGAAGAATCATCTGACTCTGAAGATGATGATGAGGCCAATCTCTGCCTCATGGCAAAAATAGAAGACGAGGAAGCAAATTCTGAAATTCCCTCTACTTCAACTTCTACCTCTAAGGTATCAACTTCCTTCCTTACTAATATTTCAGAGATTAATGAAGCTGATAGTCTTCGGAAAATCGATCTTCTGACTGTAAATTTATATGATGCCATGAATGGCAAGACCATAGTTCAAAATCAAAACATTGATCTAGCTGAACAGCTCAGAAACTGTCACCTTCAAATATAAAAGCTTTCTAAAATTGAAGAAGATTTAAAAGATCAGGTCCATATAAATTAGATAGTCAAAATCGAGCGTGAAGAAGCTATCGTTGCATTAAAAGCTGAAAAGGCTACTGTTGAAGGATGGTGTAAATCCTCAACAACGATCGCTGAGATTTTAAGATCTCAGATTCCCTTGAGTGATAAGAGTGGACTTGGTTATAAAGTTGATACTCTAGAACCAACCATTGATCGTTCCATGCTTAAATTTGGAATGTTCGTATCCTCGGTCCCTGACACCTCCTCATCTCAGTGTTCCTCTTTTAAAAAACCCCATCCCTGAGGAAAAACCTACCTTTAACTCTAAAGGTAAAGGTAAAGAAAACGTTTTCAACCAAAAACTTCAGAAGGGTACCTTTTGTCACACCCCGCTAAAGCGGAAACACGGGATGTCACAGTTCATCGTTTCAATGCGTAAGGTAGAAGACAACACACAATCATCACATTACAAAAGTTTACAAAAGTACATCATGTTTTCCAAAATACAAATTGTCCAAAACGGAAAATGACATGATAAGGAAAAACATTGGATGCCGCTACTTGTGGTGTCGTCTAAGATTCATCCTTACTTGGTATTTCCTGAAAAGCATGTAAATGAGAGGGTCAACTATAAAATAGTTGGTGAGTTCACAAGTTTACGGTATGCATAACAGTTTTAATGCAAGTTTGTAAATCCGCACCGTGGATTGAGTATTCGGTTGTAGTAAAACACATTTTTGTAAATCCGCACAACGGATTACGAGTTCGTTTGTCAACATGCGCAAGGTATAGTATCGTATGCAATTACGTGTTAAAGTAATGAGCCCACTACCCAAACCTAATTACGGAATGCCCAAAACTGCATGTTCCGCACAAACATGGTTACGGAATTACGGAATTACGGAGTTACGGAAGATAGTAATTATGCACTCGTGAGGTGAGTGGGTGTCAACCAAATAACGTTATCCACAATACTAACGGCTCAAAATGTGAGTTAATGGGTAATGTAGAATAACCGGGGACTTAATAGCAAAACTCAGAATCAACTAACATAAGCATACATACCATAGCGCATAAGTATACGGAGAAAATATTCAGTATTTTTAGCAAACAGTACAACCGATGCGTAGCAAAATCGAAACATGCTTTTCACCCCAAAACGTATAAAACAGTAAAAAGGGACTATGAAAACTCACCGTGATAAGCGAAGGTGTTTCCGAGATGCTCACAAGCTCACTTGTACTTTGATCCTACTCCGATCCTACGAATCGTAAGGACACTAGTAAGATTCTATGTTCTAAACCTTAGTCCTTGGTATCGTGTAATTATCCAAATCAACATAAAATGCCTTTGTTGAGATTAAGTGTGTATGTTGTTATAAGCTCATCGATATTAGTAATTAATATCTCAAACGTTACATATGATAATTCGAGATTACCGCAATTTCGTCATGACGTTTGACAAAAAGGGGTCAATAATTAGGAGTCATATGTATAGTATATATAAAGTTAGGAGTTAGGTTATATATACATATACCGCAATTTCATCATAAAATGATGAAAAGGGTTCAAAATGAAATGTTAGATGTTAGAGTATAAATAAAATGAGTAAGTAAATATATATAGATATATTCCACAATTTCATCATACAAATGATGAAACGGGTAAAGTTAAGATAAATAAATACGTATATATAGTACATATATATATATATATATATATATATATATATATATATATATATATATACCACAATTTCATCACCAAAGGTGAGGAAAAGGGTCAAGAGGTAACATATAGCTATAATATGATATAGTTGTTAGCTGTCCAGAATATGTAGTCACTTTCGGTTCATTTTCGGATGACTTCCAGAGATTGTTAGGTTATAATATTTTATGACCAGTTACTTCCATGTGTTAGGAAACTTTTGACATAAGTTTTATGATTTTTAGAGTAGTTTTAGTGCATGAAATAATACCCGACGTAAACTGTGACAGAAAAACGTTGCTGCTGCGCACTGTTTTTGTGAAAAATGTTTGAAGGTCTAAATCTTAATATTTTTCAATGATTCCAGTTGGGTTTGATTCATAACTCATAAAAGTGAACTCTAGAAAAAGAATCACTTAATTTGGAGTATTATTGAGTGAGATATGGCTTTTCAAAGAGGGAAGAAAATCTGACAGCATGCTGATAAAATCAAACTTTAAGCATGTGCACTTCTTTTTGTCTTTTTACCAATATTCCTTTCTTTTTGCATGCAATCCGATTTGACACATCCCCATACATATATTTTCAGTTTAAAAATATATTTCTCAGCCATTTAAAATACATGCAATCTATTTAATAAACTCCTTTTTGGAAACACTTGCAAATGGGTATTTTTGAAGGTTCTTGGGTGTTTATGTCAAGAACACCTTCATGCAACTTAAAATCGTAACTTTTTAGCTTATGCATGTTAGTTCAAACATGTTTTTGGTGGATTTAAAGAGTTGTTCATAAAAGTTTTGAACTCAAAAGTTTAGATCTTATAAGAAAGTTACATGCATGCTATATAAAACTCTTCTTTGTTCTTAACATGGTTTGATTATGGATTCATCACCTCTTTAATAACATATAAGGTGTTATGGTGATGAATCTACAAACATTAAGATGATCAAAGAAGTATTTAAATAAAACAAGTGTAAAACTACAACTAGTTAGTGGAAAAACTTCAAAGAAAAGAAGAAGATGAAGAATACTAGTGAATGTATGATTTGTACTACACAATAAGTTTTTACCTTGATGTTCTTGAGGCTTGAACTTGTGGATTTTTTGGCTGAACTTTGAGAGCTTTTGGGGTGCTCTTGGGAAGAAAAAGGAAGAGAGTTGAAGAGAGAAATTTGTGAAGAAAAGAGAGAGAGAGATGGAAATGAGAAAAGGTAGTCAAAATGAAAGTGAGAGGGGGTTATATGGGGGGAGGGGGCCGGTTTTGGGAGAGGGGAAAGAGAGTGAGATGGAGTATGGTTTTGGTGAAAATTATTTTGTCTAATTTTTATTTTCATTTTCTTTTTGTATTACTTTTGTTTTGTCAATTATTTGAATTATGTAAGCTTCACTAATTTAATTAATTATAAGGTTACTAGTTAAATTCACTAGTATTATTTTAGTAGGGTTTATATATATAAATATATATATGTAAGATATTTTTGGTTGGCATTTTATGAGATATGGATAATTCCCTAATTTGAGGGGTTTTAGGCAAAAATTCTAAATTTTTCCTACTGTATCGGGTTTACTGCTAAAATTGGACAGTGTGACATATAGTATCAGTATCTGATATATTTAGTGCAGTTCTAACCTGAATGCAAAATTGACGGTTGTCACAGTTCCCCCGGTTAAAAGAATTTCGTCCCAAAATTCAAGAACTTTCGTATGTAACCGGTTCTTTAGCAAATAGGCGAGGATACTTAAGTTTCATGTAATCCTCTCGTTCCCATGTGTACTCAGGCCCACGCCTTGTGTTCCAGTGAACTTTCACTATTGGAATCTTGCTTCGCTTAAGACGCTTGACCTCTCGGTCAAGCATTTCGATTGGTTTTTCAACAATGTGCAGTTTATCATTGATTTGGACTTCTTCCAAAGGCACGGTTATTTCCTCGATGGCTAGACATTTCTTCAAGTATGAAACGTGTTATGAATAGCACTTAGTTCTGTTGGAAACTCCAGTCTGTAAGCTACTGGTCCAATTCTCTCGTGATTTTAAATGGTCCAACATATCGAGGGTTCAACTTTCCTCGTTTTCCAAATCGGACGGTTCCCTTCCAAGGGGATACTTTTAGAAAAACACTATCTCCAATCTGAAACTCTAACGGTTTCCTACGATTGTCCGCATAGCTCTATTGACGATCTTGAGCTGCTTTAATTCTATCCCTGATGATTGCAATTTCGTCGGTGGTTTCTTGTACAATGTCTGGACTAGACAACTGTCTATCTCCAATTTCCAACCAACAAGGAGGGGATCGACATTTGCATCCATACAGTGCTTCATATGGCGCACACTTAATACTGGTATGATAGCTATTGTTGTAGGAAAACTCGACTAACGGTAAATGGTTATCCCAACTTCCTTCGAAATCTATTACACATGCTCGAAGCATGTCTTCTAACGTTTGAATAGTTCGTTCACTCTGCCCATCCGTTTGAGGATGATAGGCTGTGCTCAAATTCAATTGCGTGCCTAACGCCCTTTGAAGTGACTGCCAAAACCGAGATATGAAACGGCTATCTCTATCTGAAACGATGGATACTGGAACTCCATGACATGTAACAATTTCCTTGATGTAGATCTGAGCAAGCTTCTCCATCTTGTAATCTTCTCGAATCGGTAGGAAATGTGCAGATTTCGGGAATCGATCTACTATAACCCAAATCGAGTCGTGCACTTTGGCAGTTCTCGGCAGTTTGGTTATGAAATCCATGGTTATTTGTTCCCATTTCCACTGGGGAATCTCTGGTTGTTGTAGCAAACCAGATGGTTTCTGATATACAGCATTGACCTTAGAGCAAGTTACACATTATCCTACGTATAGGGCGATATCTTTCTTCATTCCTGGCCACCAATAATAATTCCCGTAAGTCCTTATACATCTTATCCGCACCAGGATGAATTGAATATCGTGACTTGTGGGCTTCATTCAGGATTATCTCTCGTACTTTGCCAGCTTTTGGAATCCAAACTATGTCCTTGAAATAACGTACTCCATCAACCTTAGTTTCAAATCTGCTTCTATGCCGTGAAGGGTTTCGTCCTTCAAGTTTTCCGCTCTCATTGCTTCGGTCTGCGCTTCAAGAATTTGAGTCTTTAAACTTGTTTGTACAGGCGCTCCTATTGCTCGTACACGTGAAGGTTTTGTCCTTTCCTTCCTACTCAGGGCATCAGCCACTACATTGGCCTTACCTGGATGATAACGAATATCACAATCGTAATCACTGAGTAGTTCCACCCATCTTCGTTGCCTCATGTTGAGCATTTTCTGGTCTAGAATGTGCTGAAGACTCTTATGATCGGTGAAGATAGTGCATTTAGTGCCATACAGATAATGTCTCCAAATCTTTAAAGCAAATACCACTGCTCCGAGCTCTAAGTCGTGTGTGGTATAGTTCTTCTTGTTAGCTTTAATCTTCCTAATCATAGAAGTATTTAGAAGTAGTGAAAAATAGGCTAAGTGAAGAAAGCCTCTTAGAGAGGCTCTGCCGACATTACCGAGAAATCAAGGTCAAGAAGCTACAGAAGCAGCAGAGGCTTCCTACAGAAGCTCTGTCATACGCACAAAGAAGACCAGACTCGGAATCCGGCAAAGACTGCTCCACAGAGGACCAGACCGCAGAACCTCTGTAATTCATTACAGAGCCTCTGTGGTCCTCAATGAAGACTTGGAAGATATTACTGGATACGTTCATCAACTTGCATGGAAAAGTACTGTCAAAACACGTGTCAAGCTCTGAGTGGACTCAATAGGGCAAGGTACAAAATAGACGTCTGCGCCATTTAATGCATTTACCAAAAGTACATCTGCTCCATTAAATGCGCATGGCTCAAACAACTGCTCACACCATCCAGTCCACTGTTCACACCATCCAGTTTACTATTCATGCCGTAAAAGGAACAGTGACCTACTTCATAGTCTTCTAAGAGTAGTATAAAAGGAAGTCTCATGTTGAGATCTTCCCAACGGACGAATACACAAGGAATCACTAATACTCTCAAACTTTATTGTCAAATATCTGAGTGTTATATTCTCACACACACCAAGTTCTTAATCTGTTCTTCGTGTTGTTATCATCTATTGAATAACAGTAACTGTTCAAGAAATCCTTTTCATTCTTTACTGTTTTCTTTATATATGTGCGTTCTAATATCTATCAAACATATCTGTTAGTTTAATACGCTTCCGCATCAAACTCTAAACTCTACTAATAGATTGTTAATCTTGAGTAAGTGTATCTGGGAACCAACAATTGGTATCAGAGCCTTCCTTGATTTTCAATATCAAGTGATCCACTTATCAAGATTCGTGATAGATATTATTGAGACTTAAAATTGTGTCTGGAAACTGCTTAAACCCAGAAAATCTTCAAGTTCATCGAAGTAACTCTTTAGTCATACTTTCTTTCTAAAAATCTTCAAAAATGACAAATACAAATAATTTCTTTACTACTGGTTCTCTCACTAAACCTCCTACTCTCCTTCGAGATGAGTATCCTCAGTGGAAAATAAGAATGGTCCATTTTTTCGAGGGCACTGAAAAAAATCAAGTACAATATCTGTACAATCCTCCTCCTATTCCCATGACAGTAGTACCTCGTGTACCTGCTACTGCTGAATCTGCCGAAATCCCCGAACATCAAAAACCAAAGCCAAAAGGGGAGTGGTCAACCGAAGATAAAGCAGAAGATGAAGTTGCTCAGAAAACCAAGAGGACATTAATTATGGCAATACCCAACGAACTCTTTCAATCCTTGGATTCATGTGAAACAGCGCATGATCTGTGGAAAGAATTGGAAAGACAGTTGGAAGGAGGTGCTAAAACACAAAAAAACCGAAGAGCACAGTACATCAATGAATATCAAGCATTCAGAGCCTCTGCAACAGAATCTCTGCAAACAACATACGACAGATTCAACTCTCTAATCAACAAGTGCAGAAAATCAGGCATTGACAGAACTTCTGAAGAAAACAATGTCATGTTTTTAAAAAGTCTAAATGAAGAATGGCTCCAGCTGTCTATGTCCCTACAGACAAATCAGGATCTAGACACCTGGACTCTCTCTGATCTTTACGGAACATTAGCCGCACAAGAACCTTAGATAGCACAGGCTAAAACACTAACCATTGCACCGTATGCATTGGTTAGTAAAACTAAAGAGGATGCACAGAGACCAAGAAATGATAAAGCCCCAGAGGAGAAGAAGAAGGAGAAGAAGAAGATGGTGATAATTGACAGTGAAGAAGAATAGCAAGCAGAAAAGGAAATAACTCTTGCGTCACTAGCTAAATCTTTAGCTCTATTGACAAAAGAGTTCAGAGGAAACAGAAGAGGTTCCGGAAATGAAAGATATGATAGAGACAACCAGGATGACAGAAGAGACAACAGAAGAGATGACAGAAGAAGAGAAGAATCAAGTGGCCGACAGAGGTCAAGCGATAGAAATTACAGAGGGAATGACCGACAGAAGTCAGATGACTCAGTAAGCTACACACAGCAAGAATGCTACAAGTGCGGCAAACCTGGTCACTATGCAAATGAATGTAGATCAGAGAAAGGCGGAGACCTACAAAAATCCAATGATCGAACAGGAAACACTCCTCAAGGGTGTTTTAACTGCGGAAAACCAGGCCATTTTGCGAATGAATGCAGAAGCAGATCAAATCGTCCACAGAGGGACTCTGCTTTCTACAAAAAGAAAGCCGAATATTATGCTAAAAAATCCTTAATGGCAAAAGGACATTCTGAGGAGAACACAGAAGACTTCCAGTCAGACTCTACTTCTGACGATGAACATACCACCAATGCCCTCTTCTGTGGCATGGCAGAAGTCGACTCCTGCACTGACTCTGAGGTATCTACTTCAAATTCCAACTCTTGTATTACCTCTGTAGATGATAATACACTTAGAATTAACATTGAATTAATTGAACTGAAAGAGATAAATCAAAGTATTCAGAAAAGACTCACTTTCAATGAGAGAGAAGTACGGCTTCTCACTCAAGAAAAAGCAAAGATTTTTGAGGAAAAAGAGAGAATAGAAAAGAATTGGAACAAAACTCTAGATCCTTTAAAAAAACAAATTTCTGAATTAACCAATACTTTAAAAGATAAAACAAAAGAACCTTCAGTTTCAAGGAGCGAAACTACTGACATTAGAGCTCTTAAAGAATACTTTCAAAGAGAAAGAGAGGTATTATGGCAAGATTTACTCAGAAGAGAAGTTTTGCTTAAAAACTATAAAGATGCACAAAAAGTTTATGAAAAAATAAACTCACAAATAGGGAGACGAGGTATAGGGTATGATGATATCACCCTAGGTGTTGAAGGCAAAAGAAACAAACCTCTGTCCTCGTTATTTGTGATTGGAAAAACAAACAAACCAGATTTTCCAAATCTAATCTCTGTAAGCAAACGGGCGAAAATCTCTGTGGATCCTTACTTGAAGAAACATAAGAAGATGATTAACGTGTGGTTTGAAAACACAGACTCATCATCTTCAACCTCTGTCAATAGAGGTATCAAACCAAAGAAATATCTGAAAACACAAGATCAGATTGGTATCTTCAAGTTTGGTAAACCAGAGACCCAAACACAGGTTGCTTTTGTCTGTTTGATAAACGTTGAAAAGAAATTATCAGTAGAAGCTCCTGAGTTTAAACCCATTTTTTCAGAAGAAAACTTTAAAAATTTAATTGAAAAAGAAATTTTGGAAATATGGAAATCAAGCGTTTTAGAAAATTTCTGTACATCTTCTATAGATAAAACTCTCACTGAAGAAATCTTATTAGAAACCTCTGCAATCTATGAAAACTATTCTACAGAGGAAGAAAGCTCGTACAATACATACTCAGAAAATCCAGCCTCTATTGAAAGAATTGACTCAACCTCTGTATACGAGGACGATTCATCCTCTGACAACTCAGAGACTGATTTCAAATCAGGGATAATTCACTGTGACACAGAGGATGTCAAATTCTCCTCTGATGTTCCTCACAGAACTATTTCTCCAAAAGAGAAACTCACAGAGATTCCAATCTGCCAAGATTTTCTAAATTTGAATCTACATATCAAAACCTCTGCTGAGCTTAAAATGTTACAGAAGACCTCTATTTATCATATAAGTTCTAGATTTTCAAAACCCAAGGTTAATAAATCTTTTTCTTCTGTGACAGTGATGAAAGAAGTTCACCACAGAAGCAACCCACAGAAGGCAGGTCCTAAACAGAGCTTTTGCAAACAACATTCGAGTATTCATAGATCTTCTAGTAATAGGAAATCTAATGTAAAGAAAGAATATAATGCCTCTGTGGCTGAGTTTAAAAAGTTCAATGAAAAGTTCCAGCAAATTACATCTCATATTCAATACTGTCATTGCTTTGATCTTATGTCTAAACTTAATAATCATTTTTCAAGTCAAGTTTGTTTACTCTCTACGACAATTCAAAAGTCAAATCCCACAAAGAAACAATCTGACTCTTCTGCAGAGAACAAAATGTATTTCAAGAATGCCAAAGCAAACTTGAAAAACTCTAACAATATTGGACCCATATGGATATGGGTACCTAAATCTCTGTGATTGTCCTGCAGAAGAAGTATGTGCCAATCTGGTATCTAGACTCCGGATGCTCAAGGCACATGACTGGTGACAGAAGTGCACTATCCACGTACAAAGAAACACAAGATGGTGGATCTGTGACTTTTGGAGACAACAAGAAAGGACACATAAAAGGCTATGGAGTCATAAGGAAAGAAGACGTTTCTGTATACAAAGTTGCATATGTGGATGGCCTTAAGCACAACCTACTCAGTGTAAGTCAACTTTGTGATACAGGATTCAATGTGTTGTTCAAAAGAACTTTCTGCTCTCTACAAAGTGAAGAAACAAGTATGGAACTTCTGCGAGCTGAAAGAATAGGTGATCTATATCTAATGAACTTCAAATCAAAGAACAAGGACAAAGTTTGCCTTGTTGCCTGCAAAAGTGAAGAAGCCTGGTTATGGCACAACAGGTTCTGTCACTTGAATTTTCACACATTGGAAAAACTGGTCAAACTTGATCTAGTTAAAGGTTTGCCAGATGTTAAATTCAACAAGGATCATTTATGTTCTGCCTGTGAGATGGGAAAACTCAAAAGAGCTTCCCACAAAGGCAAAACAGATGTGTCTTGCACCAGGCCTCTGTACATGCTTCATGTCGACCTCTGCGGTCCCATTGCAATACAGAGCCTAGGTGGCAAGAAATATATACTTGTCTTAGTTGATGAGTATTCACGTTTCACATGGGTTGAATTTATCAGAAAGAAATCAGATGTTCCAATTATATTGATAAATCTAATGAAAAGAATCCAAGTTCTTTATGACTGCAAAATACAGAAGTTAAGAAGTGACAACGGCACAGAATTCAAAAACTGTGTCATTGAAACTTATCTTTCAACAGAAGGAATTTCACATAACTTCTCTGCAGCTCGCACTCCACAACAGAACGGTGTTGTCGAAAGAAAGAATCGAACACTTGTGGAAGCCGCAAGAACTATGATGTCAGCATGCGGATTATCAATGAACTTTTGGGCAGAAGCAATTTCTACTGCGTGTTATACTCAAAATCGATCAACCATTGTGAAAAAACACCAAAAGACGCCTTACGAATTGCTTAACAAACGACGGCCAAACATCAAATTTTTCCATGTATTCGGATGCAAATGCTTCGTCTTAAACGACAGAGATTCAAGAGGAAAGTTTGATGTAAAAGCAGATGAAGGCAAATTCATTGGATACTCTGCCACTTCCAAAGCCTACAGAACATTCCTTACAAAGTCTCACAAGATTGTAGAAAGCATCAATGTTTCTTTTGATGATTCATTCCAAATGACTTCTGAGCAAATAAGTTCAGAACTCGGAATTAAAGGGAAATTCTCTGACATCTCAAGAACAAAAGAAGATTTGAATCTTCTATTTTTGGAGATGTTCCACAATGACATTAATCCTTCTGTCAGAACCATCAGAGTTTCTGAAGAACCATCCTCTGTCGGACAAAATCCTACAGGTATGACTCTAACTGGTCCAAATAATGCTTCATCTTCTTCTATAAATACTACAGATGCAATTGCCGAAGAAGAAGAAAGTGCAGAAGATGAAACATCAAGAAAAATGACCACAGAAGCTGCACAAACCACAGAAGAACCAATTACAGAGGAGATCGAGGACCAAGACTATACATCCTCAGAGGAACAAACTCCACCACCACTCGTACCAATCATTCCACAAACGGTAGAATCAACTACCAAGGCACGAAGAACATCAGAGGCTGCACAAGAAGAAACACAAGAAGCATCTGAAGAAAGCTTTGATGACATTGATGATCATCTTCCACGCACAACTCAGTGGACAAAAAGCCATCCTCCAAGCCAAATAATCGGAGAACCTTCTGACTCAGTAAAAACAAGGTCTGCCACTGCTAATTTTTGTTTCTTTACAAATTTTATTAGTGTTATAGAACCAAAGAAGATTTCTGAAGCCCTAGATGGCCCAAACTGGGTAGACGCCATGCAAGAAGAACTTCTGCAATTTGAGCGTAACAGAGTATGGACTTTAGTACCTCTGCCAAGAGGGAAACAGGCCATTGGGACTAAATGGGTCTACAGAAACAAGAAGGATGAAGATGGAGTGGTCGTCAGAAACAAAGCAAGATTAGTAGCAAAAGGATATAGACAAGAAGAAGGCATAGACTACGATGAGACTTTTGCCCCTGTCGCACGTCTCGAAGAAATAAGAATATTCTTAGCCTTCGCAGCCCAGAGAGGTTTTAAAGTCTATCAGATGGACGTAAAATCAGCTTTTCTAAACGATGAAATCCAAGAAGAGGTTTACGTAAATCAGCCACCAGGTTTTGAAAGCTCAAAGTTTCCAAGGCATGTATACTACCTTGAAAAGGCTCTATACGGACTGAAACAGGCTCCAAGAGCATGGTACGAACGACTTTCTACCTTCCTTCTAGTCAATGGCTACAACAGAGGTACAACAGATACTACCTTATTCTATAAACGCAAAAATAGTGAGATAATGCTTGTACAAATATACGTAGATGACATAATTTTTGGGTCTACAAATTCAGAAGAGTGCAAAATTTTTGAAAAACTCATGCAGAGTGAGTTTGAAATGAGTATGATGGGAGAATTAACATTCTTCCTCGGACTTCAAGTCAAACAATCTTCAGAGGGAATTTTTATAAATCAAGCCAAATATGTCTCTGACATACTTTTAAAATATAATCTCTCTGATACCTCTGCAATGAAGACTCCAATGGCCACTGGAAATAAGTTATTCTTAGATCCAAATGGTATTTCTGTAGAATGTACTCTCTACAGAGGCATGATTGGATCTCTGTTATACTTAACAGCAAGCAGACCTGACATTATGCATGCCACATGTCTTTGTGCACGTTATCAAGCTAATCCAAAGAAATCACATTATGATGCTGTAAAAAGAATCTTTAGATACCTGAAGGGGACCAACAATCTTGGTCTCTGGTATCCACAGAACTCTGGTTTTAGTCTTAAAGCTTATACAGATTCAGACTATGGAGGATGCATGCTCGACAGAAAGAGTACCTCTGGGAGTTGTCAATTCCTAGGTGGTAAACTAGTCGGTTGGACCTCCAAGAAGCAGAATTGTGTCTCCACATCCACTGCAGAAGCTGAATACGTTGCTGCCGCTAGCTGTTGTTCTCAGGTTCTATTGATGAAGACTCAGCTAAAAGACTACGGCCACATTCTGTTCAAAATACCCATCCTCTGTGATTCCAAAAGTGTTATTGCTATCTCTGCCAACCCTGTGCAACACTCAAAAACCAAGCATATCGATATAAGGTATCATTTCTTGAAACATCATGTTGAATACGGTACAATCGAAATGCATTTCGTGCCCACAGAATATCAACTCGCTGACTTATTCACCAAAGCATTAGACGAGAAAAGATTCAACTTCTTGGTGGGTAAGTTAGGAATGATTAACATGGTGTGAAAATCCTCTGTAAGTATAGCTTTATCTTCTGTAAATAACAAGTAAATACATTGCTTAATTTATTGCTTTGATTGATTCTACTTCTGTATGAAAATTCTTAAAACCTTAAATAGTTCTTAAAATTACAGAGCTTCTGTAAGTCAACTCAGAACCTCTGACGACCCCTACAGAACCTCTGAAAGACAATAACCTATGTTCTATGCAAAAACTTATCATTCTTTGATCCAAGCATAGGTCAAGGGGGAGCAAAAGGAAAATTACTTGCTCTACAGAGGTGATTAGATCAAGGGGGAGCAGAAGGGAACCCTGAAATGATCTAAAGAGAGAGAACTTTCAAGGGAAAGCCAAAGAAAAATGTCGATGACTCCATATCGACAGAAGTCAGATATCACTGCCGAGAAAAGAAGAACCAAAAGGTATGTCTCTCGCACAAAAGGTTTTTGGAAAACAATTTTCTAGGACAAGAATTGTCAAATATGTCCTAAATATACTGTGAATAACATTTCAAAAATCAAAAGCTCAAAAAGTTTCACAAAATTCGAATTAGGAGAAATTTAAGGTCACAGAGCTTCTGCTGAGCTCAACAGAGGTTCTGCAAGAAATATGCTCTGTGATCACAAATTAACCTTCTGTCGATCTTTTGGAATGTTATCTCGAAAACCAAAAACGCAGACCATGACCTTCTCGGACAAACCGTTTTTTTTAAACAGTTTTCTCGGACACAAACTTTCAAATATATCCGAAAAACATCTCTTAAACCAAATCAAAAATTGGATGATCAAAAATATCAATAAAATTTTTGTTATGAGATTTTTTCTCTCATAGAGCTTCTGCTGGCCCTCACAGAACTTCTGCAAGTTCCAACAGAGCCACAAAACCTCTGCGAAGCAAATTTCTTCACAAAAATCCGATTTTATCCTCTCCAATAGTTTTGGTTAAAAGAAGAACCCCACAGAAGTCATGATAACAATGAGATATATGAAAAAGGGATAAACATCAAAGATTTTCAAGATCACAGAGCCTCTGTAAACTACAGAAGCTCTGTCAATCTGATTTCTTGGGCATCTCTGTAGTAATAACGGTTACTTTTACTGCGAGTGAAACTCATATGGCTAAAATCAACCTCACGCGCCTAGCATTAATGGGCCGCGCACGACGTCCTGTCATATTCTGACAAGGCCTACGTGTCCCATTTTCATTGGGCGTACATGGAACGTTTTTATTATGGAAAGTTGAACCCGCCGCTCAAACTCGAGTGCGGATTCCAAACTTTAATCCATTGCCATATATTTTACTCTTTCGAATTCTACCGTTTTACCATCCTATAAAAACAAAGCTTACCCTCTCATAAAACCTTTTACAAACTCTCATCTTCTTCTCCGGCGAAACCCTGCAAAAAGCTTGCAAAAATCTTATTCTTAAAATCAAATGGCTTCATCTTCTCGAGCTACATCCTCTGAACTCTCTCCGGCGAACTCACCAGAACACTCCCCTGCACATTCAGAACATTCTGAAAACCCCAGCCTAGCAAGAAATATTGAACAACAAGATTACGGGGACTCAGCAGACTTTGCTCCGACGACACACTTGCAAAACTTTATAGCAAAGGATCATTTCGAAGCCAGTCTTCCTATCAAATCCAACAACTGCTATTTGGTCCCTTCACCCACTACTTTCGGCGAAGCTCATGCCATACTTCTGAACATCATGGAGAATCATGTCCTCTTCCCTCTACTCTCAAGAACCCCGAACAAAATTCCAGTCCGTTATTTGAACCAATTTTGGCAAAGTTGCCGATTTGATAAAGACGATTCTCTTATCAAAGGGTACATTTCAAGACCTGATAAATCTGAGCATCTTGAAATCAAGTTCAACAGAACAATGTTCTCACTTGAATTCAACCTACCAACAAGGGGTCTTCTGGGATTGAAGAGTTATGCAGAGCAACCAACAGACGAAGAGCTCTGTCGATTCGTGGAAATGCTTGGGTACAACAGCCAACTACGGAAGAGAAATGACTTCCGCAGAGGCCGATTACCACCTCTGTGGAACACTTTGTTCTCGATTCTTAACAGATGCTTGACAGGAAAGATAGGCAGTATTGACCAGAGCTCACATCAAATCTTGAGCATCATGTATGGGGTTTACTATGATCTTCCACTAGATTATGCGACCATAATGATGCAAGAGATCATAAACACCATCGACAGAAAGAACAACTCGAAAAGGGTCAAAGAGAACGATCCCAACTTTCTACCACCTCTGCAATTCCAAAGAATATTAGGAGTACTGTTCGAACCTCTGCTGCTAATCCAAAATTGGCCAATGGAAGGGCCAACTCCCAAACAGTTCCCGATGAACAAGAATACCCCCACTGATCATGCTGATGGCTACTCACACTGCAGACCTCTGTCAAAGAAGCTTCTGCAATACGCATCGAATAAATCCCTTAAGAAAGACGCGATCATAGAACTCCTAAACCGAGTCCTATGACACCCCCGCGTTTAGGTGTCCCCCTAGGAACAATGACAGCAAAACCTCTTTCCAATCAAAAAGAAAAGGATCAGAAGTTAGCAAAGCACATGGCTATTCAACTCAGCTTTATAGCCAAACGTGCAGAACTAATGGGAAAGAAGTCTTCATCAAGAACCTCTGCATCTACTCCAAAAGCTAAGAAGAGGAAAACTGCAGAAGGCACCTCAACAAGCTCTGCAGAAGATCAATCCTCACCTCCTCATGCCACAGAAATTGGCTCCTCTGCTCCTCCCTCTCCAAAAATGAAAAAGAAAAGATCAAGATCAACAGCAAAAGGGGCACCAAATCCTAAGAGGAGGAAAACCAAAAAGAGGCATGGTAAATCACTTGCAAAGTTGGTAACCATTGCAGAAGAGGAAACTGATGAAGAAGAAATTGCAGAAGAAGAAATGGCTACAGAAAGGTATCAATCACCCTATCAATCTCCAGATAGATTTGCTCACCAAGGAGACCTGAACGACTTCTTACAGAACCCTGAAATTGCCAACACCCTAAATACAGCAGGGTGGACGGCACAACCTCTCGACCACCACTCTCCTGAAGAAGATTTCTTCATTTCTGGCATTGACACACATCTGCATGAAGATGACACAACACCCAGAAATCAACCAGCCGAAACCCCTGTTATTTTACAAAACCCTTTCATTCAAGGATTGGATGTCCACAGAAGAAGTCCAAACCCAGCTTCAAAAGAAATAGAACAAACTGAAGCTGAATGGAACAGAGTTGAAATTACAGAGGCTTCGGAGAACATGATGGAAGAAGAGAGAGAAAAAGGGGCCGAAGTTGTACAAAAAGAGGGATTAGCAACATCGGAGACAGAAATAGAGATCTTAGAGACAGATTCAGATGAAGAAGAAGCTGTCTGGATACGTAAGGGTCTTTATCATCCTCATGTCATGAGATTATTTGGATCTCATCAAGTGTATGACCAATTACGACCAGAACAAGGAACTTCCACATAACTTAGGGAAGAAGCAAGAAAAGATGCCTGGATAAATAGAGGCACACAACCAAAACCAACTCCCAGTGCAACCCACATTTCTGACACCGCAGGTCTAGCTGCAGAAGGTGTCATTGAAAAAGAGCAGCACAGCTCGAACCTCACCCAACCCATCCAGCCAGAGGTTACTCTTTCAACCTCTGTGCCCACAGAAGCCGGGGAATCCATTCCTAGGGAGTCTCCTCAAAGAGACTCACCTATAGTTCGTGATCAATTGCCCCAGATCACAGAAGAACGCCCAACAGAGGAATTTGTTTCCTCTGCCACGCACTTATTAAGACCCACACTTCTTTCAGAGAGAAGTAGAGAGCACAAAGACAAAGAGACTCTAGACAAGTCTCCTAGTCAACAGAAGGATATTCCAATACCCACCTCTGGAGTGGATTTGGACAATGTTCTTCTCAGAACTTCTGTAGGGATTGAAACTCATGTTTCTTCTCAAGGATCAGAAGGAAATCCTTTCATTCTCAACATACAAACAGGAATGAAAGAAGGTATCCCAGGAACAGGGATTCACTCTGGAGACGAATGTGTTCCTCCAGAGGTTACCACCGGAACACAAGTTACGAGGGATGAGTTCCAAACCCTTGAGACCTCTGTGAACCAAACCTTGAAAGAGTTGCAAAGCTCTTTCAAATCTTTTGCAGAGACAACATCACTGGCACTGCTAAACCTGAACACCAAAATGGACAACCTGTCCATAGAGGTGAAAACTGCCATCTCACAGATGAATTCTGCTGCAACCGCATCCACCACTTCTGCCGCAATAACTACTTCTTCGATTGAGAACTCCATCAACAAGTTCCTTGATCAATTGAACAAACAGACTTCAGTGTCAACGGGCATCACTCCTGCAGATCTACAGAAGGCCCTACAAAACGTTCAAGAATAATCCATGCGAAATACCATGCTGATGCAACCCAAAGACTACATGACAAGAGCACAGCTGACAGAGCTTGGGCAGAACGTGATTAATCAAGTGACAGAAGTCATCCTTTCCTTCACCGCTGCAAATGCTAACTTCGTCAAAGATTTCAGAGAAAGTGTAAGAAGGATGAGATTCAAAACAGAGGCAGAGCTAGCAACTCTTCTTGGCCTCTGTGATGATGTCTGCGCGAAACTGATCGCTGCTGGAGCCACAATGCCAAAGAAACCCGATGCTTCCTGCAGAGCAGAGGGTACATCAGACAAGGGTCAGGATGACTCTGATGATGATGACCATCCTGGTCCATCAGATCATCCTGAGGGGGAGAAAACTACAGAGAAAGCTGCAAGCAGAGGACTTACAGGTCCACCAATAGCCGCAGAACCTCTGAGTCAAGCACCTCCAGAACAGACCCGACAACAACAAACCCAAAAGACCACAGAGACAACACCCATCTCTGTGGAATCATCTGACGAAACCAAAACTCCAGAAGCAGAACAGCAAGCTACAGAGGCAACAACCGCCCCTGAGGTAATCATTTTGGAAGAAACAGATGAACAAACCACAGAGAAAACACCCACCTCTGTGGAAACACCCCAAACCATACCCAGAAGAAAGTCGATTGCCACCAAACCAAAAAGAGCAACGACCTCTGCTTCTGACATTCTGAAAAGGATGCACACAACAATGAGTGATCGTATGGTGAAGAGAGAAGAAGAAAGGCAAAGGTTCACTTTAGCTTTCAGAATGGCAAGAAGATTCAATGTCAACATTTCATCAATAGAAACTGAGCTCACAGAAGAAGTCATCAAACAACCTCCAACAGAGGTTACAGAGCAAGTCAAGCCAACAGAACCATCGCCACAAAAGTCCTCTAAATCACAATCGTCAAAATCCACAGAGGCAACCTCCATCAAACCAACAGAAGTACCAACCTCAAAACCCACAGAAGCAACAGGTTCTGCCACAACAAAAGCAAAAGATAAGGGCAAAGGGATACTGACAGAAGAGCCAAAGAAGAAGAAAACATTGCCAAAGCCAACAGAAAAACTAATGAAGAGTGCGTTTGACGCCTTTCAAACCCCAAAACCCGAAGAAGTTGACTGGGCACATGAATTGAAGCCTCTGTCAGAAATTCCTCTAACTGGTAGAGCTGCAGAAGTTGTTCAACAGATGGAGAGTCTCAGAAGAAAAATTCCACGACCTGGTCCAACACATGAAGAGATGGAAGAAGTGGTATACAAATACCTCTACAAACAATCCTATCAGACAAATCATCCAGTAGATCATGTGACAGATCCAAGGATCAGAGAAGAATTTGAAAACATCTTCACAAGAACAAAGCCAAGAGCCAAAGCAGATGTTTTCTCAATTCACAAAATCAAAAAGGTAATCTTCTGCAGATTCTCCTTCACAAGAACCTATCCAAGGGTCAGGTACAATCTTTACAAAGTCAGAAGAGAGAACAATTCAGAATCTACCTTCGCTGATGCTGACTTAAGAAACATCAATCCTTACGATCTACCTGACCTTCTGCAATGGACAAAAGACAACTACAACACAGAGCCTAATACAAGAGCCTATCAAGTGTTGAGAAAAGCGATGAGGGAAAAGCTTCTGCTATACAGCATGATAGATTTTCAGCTGGGAAAGGATCTTGGTCTCAAACATCTAGATCTACGACCACCAGAAGATCGCTGCCCACCAGACGCTGTGCCAAACTCAATCATCAGAGAACCAAGATTTGGGTTAGTATTTCAAAACCCACAACACCAGGTTAAACTTTTTGTACTCATGGATTGTCAGAAGTACGCAACCAGTACTCTGAGCAAATTCAGAGCAAGCCTTGTAAAATACAGAGGTACAGAGAATATGGATAGAGATGATGCAGATACTTTCATCAGAGAAATAGACTCAACAATCCGCCTAAGAGAACTCTGCATCAAATTCTACAAAGAGATCAGAAAAGTCGGCAGAGACAACAGAAGCTACAACGATTTCAAAGATGCCAAAATCTGATTCTCAGACCTCCAATCTCTGCAAACAAAGTTAAAGTTTATCTTTCATTATACTCAAATGTAAAATGCCTCTGGCATATTTCTAAATGAAAGAAATTTTGAGGTATTGTTTAACCTCTGTCTTATCTAACTTAGCCAAACTTAACTCAAGTTCAAATTTTTTATTTTTCACTACTTAGGGGGAGATTGTTAGCTTCAATCTTCCTAATCATAGAAGTATTTAGAAGTAGTGAAAAATAGGCTAAGTGAAGAAAGCCTCTTAGAGAGGCTCTGCCGACATTACCAAGAAATCAAGGTCAATAAGCTACAGAAGCAGCAGAGGCTTCCTACAGAAGCTCTGTCATACGCACAAAGAAGACCAGACTCGGAATCCGGCAAAGACTGCTCCACAGAGGACCAGACCGCAGAACCTCTGTAATTCATTACAGAGCCTCTGTGGTCCTCAATGAAGACTTGGAAGATATTACTGGATACGTTCATCAACTTGCATGGAAAAGTACTGTCAAAACACGTGTCAAGCTCTGAGTGGACTCAATAGGGCAAGGTACAAAATAGACGTCTGCGCCATTTAATGCATTTACCAAAAGTACATCTGCTCCATTAAATGCGCATGGCTCAAACAACTGCTCACACCATCCAGTCCACTGTTCACACCATCCAGTTTACTATTCATGCCGTAAAAGGAACAGTGACCTACTTCATAGTCTTCTAAGAGTAGTATAAAAGGAAGTCTCATGTTGAGATCTTCCCAACGGACGAATACACAAGGAATCACTAATACTCTCAAACTTTATTGTCAAATATCTGAGTGTTATATTCTCACACACACCAAGTTCTTAATCTGTTCTTCGTGTTGTTATCATATATTGAATAACAGTAACTGTTCAAGAAATCCTTTTCATTCTTTACTGTTTTCTTTATATATGTGCGTTCTAATATCTATCAAACATATCTGTTAGTTTAATACGCTTCCGCATCAAACTCTAAACTCTACTAATAGATTGTTAATCTTGAGTAAGTGTATCTGGGAACCAACACTTCTCATGAACCTTTAGTTGTCGCGAGGCGTATGCTATAACCTTGTCCTTTTGCATCTATACACAACCCAAACCTTGATGCGATGCGTCACAATACACCACAAAGTTACCGGTTCCTTCCGGTAAAGCTAGAATTGGCGCATTGCACAACTTTTTTTTTCTTCAACAGCTGCAATGCCTCCTCTTGTGGTTCTCCCCAAATAAATTTCCTATCCTTTTGGGTCAGTGCTGTGAGGGGTTTAGAAGATCTCGATAAATCGCCCATAATAACCCGCCAAACCCAGAAATTGACGAATTTCTGTTGGGGTTTTTGGAGCTTCCCACTTCCTAACGGCTTCCACTTTAGCCGGGTCCACGTGAATTCCGTTCTCTCCAATCACGTGACCAAGAAAGTGCACTTCTCGAATCCAAAATTCGCACTTTGAGAATTTGGCGTACAGTTTCTGTTCCTTAAGAAGTTCTAGAATTAATCTTAAGTGCTGCTCGTGATCATCCTTATTTGTCTAAACGGGGGAAGTCCAGGCAAATCGTCGGGGAACACCTCCGGGTGATCCTTCACCACAGGAATGTCTTGGATTCGCCTTTCCTCGGATTTCTTCTCAACTATGAGTGCCAAAAATGCAACGCACTTCTTCCTCAAATACCTATGTACTTTCACACTTGATACTATCTCTAGGCTTCTTCCGACTTTGTTTCCTTGTATGACTAGGGTTTCTCCATCTTGTAAAGGTGCTCTAATCGTCTTATCAAAACAACCAATCTTCGCTCGATTCTTGGATAACCAATCCATGCCTATTACTACGTCAAAACTCCCCAATTCAATAGCAATAAGATCAATGCTAAACAATTTATCGGCTAGGTTCAAGGTACAATCTAGAATTACATCCTTAGCTTCAAATTTAGGACCATTAGTAACCTCGATAATATAGGCATCCGACATCTTCTTTGATTCCAAGCTAATTAGTGGCCTAAATTCTAATGATACAAAACTTTTATCCGCCCCAGTGTCAAATAATACTGATGCATAGTGCTTGTTTAGAAGAAACATACCTGTCACCATATTAGGGTCGCGACGTGCTTCGTCAGCTCCAATAACGAATATCCGTCCTCGAGCTTGACCTCCTTGGTTTCCTTGATTGGCTTGTCTAGCATGATTCTCACTGTTGCTATTGCTTGGCCTTTTACCCAATCTCGGGCACTTACTCCGGAAGTGATCCTGACTTCCGCACTCGAAATATACCCTTCTCCCATCAATGACACCCCTTTCCATCCAACAGTACTTGGTGTAATGACCCGCTCGCTTACAATTGCTACAAACAGGGCAAGCTCCCTCATGATGATAGTTGCACTTGTTGCACTTTGGGAGTGGACCATTGTATTGTCCGGGGTCCTGAGTCTTCAATCCAAAGTTTCTTGCCACTTTCTTATCCTTGCTTGCACTACTAAAGACTTTCCTTCCTGACTGATACTCTGGCTTCCTCTTATTGTTGGCAGTTCTTGATGTCAAAGTTCCTGCTCTAACTGCATCATTTGTTAAAGTAGTTGCCAAGGCCACAACAGGTTGGATGGTGGTCAGATTTGCTGAGGTGACCATTCCTCGGATCTCCGATGCTAATCCCCATAAGTATCAGTCGATTCTCTTGCTCTCGGGAGTGACCATGTGAGGTACCAGTTTTGCAAGTTCGTGAAAACGAGTTGTGTATCGGTCTATGTCAGCTCCGACCATGGCATGATTCCAGAATTCAGCTTCTAGCTTCTGAATTTCACTCTTAGGGCAGTACTCCTCAATTAGCAACTTTTTGAACTCCTCCCATGTGAGTCTGTATGCATCTTCCCTTCCACGGGTTTCAACCTGAATGTTCCACCATGTCAGTGCCCTGCCTTGGAGTTGACATGCCGCATACTCCACCTTGCGGTCTTCCGAGCACTTGCTAATATGGAGTACCGACTCCATGCTATCGATCCAAGATAGCAATCCTACAGCACCTTCCTTTCCGTAGAATTCCTTGGGCTTACAGGACATGAAGGACTTGTAGTTGCATCCGGTACTGTTATTGCCCGGGTTTCCTCCACTACCTCCTTCATTCCCGCGGTTAGCATTAATGCCAGCGGTTACTTGTGTGACTATGCTAGGTATTGCTTCTTGTATGCGTTGCGCTATGATCCATGCGAGGTCGGGTGTTTGGTTTTCATGATTCTCTCCCGTGTGGCGTGTAGATCTTCTTGGAGGCATGATTCTAAAACACATTTGCAAAAATTGTTTTGGTTAAAAAATTTACAAATTCTTGAACTGATAGTTTCCAAAAGTTTATGCTACTACTTGAAATTTTGAAACAGTAAGGTTAAGTATAAGTCAAACGACTCGAATACTTAACATGCGTGAATTGAAAATGACGAGTAAATAAAATGTTTTTCAAAAGTTCCTCCCACATGCTACAATCCATCCGTCCAACATTGCATTAGTACCATCCCGAGTGTGCACCAAACAGAATTCCAAGCACCAACAGCAACAATACAACACCCGCAACTACACACGCCAACTCCGCCCTCCTTTCCACCCTTCTAGCCATTCTTGTACCTTCTAAAGCTTGAGTCGACATGTGGGTCAATTGATGTGTTAGCCCTACCAGCTCTGTCAAGACATGGCTTTGATAAGTCATCCACATCTGACAATCGTGTAGCTCGGTCGTCATCGCCCTTATGTGCTGATCTCGTGGCCAAGTCATACCGGACACTTGTCCGATTGGCACACCGGTGACAACTCATGGCGGCTCTGGCGCTTCCGGACGCTCCGGCCTAAACGTCACTCGTCTAGGGATTGGGATGCTCTTCCTTGCCGTTTGTCTTATACGTGGCCCTCCAAGGCTTGGTTGAATAGTTATGGGAGTTGGTCGAGGTAGTACCAAGGTCGGTGGCACTCTTGGTTCATCGCAGGGGTCTCGTTCACTTGACACTTCTTTTTCCGACTCCGTGCTACTAGAATCTTCATCTTCCCGGATGTCGGGTGGGTTGACTTGAGGTTGACCAGTGACGTGATCCGACACATAGGTCGAGTAAGAATTGGGACAGTAGGATGGTGACGATGATGACATAGTGAATACTGAAGCAAAAGTGTACTTAGTTACTAATCGCATAAGTGGTATGTCTATCCTATGCAATATCTACGCACTAAGCATGCTTCTAGAGAGTGCAAGTAAAAAAATCGACATACTCCTACTATAACCATTTCTAGTCTCGCATTAACCTTCCTTAATTGAACATAGGTGATCAGGCTATGTTTAATTAAAGTCTGTTAATACCATTCTAGACTTAGTTATACTAGTAGTAGGTTTAGTTATTTTCATGTCAGTTTTGGACTTTTGGTTATAGTTGGAGTTTTCCAATGAAAGACCGGTATTCTCTATAACCTTCGGCTCTGATACCATTTCTGTCACACCCCGCTAAAGCGGAAACACGGGATGTCACAGTTCAATGTTTCAATGCATAAGGTAGAAGACAACACACAATCCTCACATTACAAAAGTTTACAAAAGTACATCATGTTTTCCAAAATACAAATTGTCCAAAACGGAAAATGACATGATAAGGAAAAACATTGGATGCCGCTACTTGTGGTGTCGTCTAAGATTCATCCTTACTTGGTATTTCCTAAAAAGCATGTAAATGAGAGGGTCAACTATAAAATAGTTGGTGAGTTCACAGGTTTACGGTATGCATAACAGTTTTAATGCAAGTTTGTAAATCCGCACCGTGGATTGAGTATTCGGTTGTAGTAAAACACATTTTTGTAAATCCGCACAACGGATTACGAGTTCGTTTGTCAACATGCGCAAGGTATAGTATCGTATGCAATTACGTGTTAAAGTAATGAGCCCACTACCCAAACTTAATTACGGAATGCCCCAAACTGCATGTTCCTCACAAACATGGTTACGGAATTACGGAATTACGGAGTTACGGAAGATAGTAAATATGCACTCGCAAGGTGAGTGGGTGTCAACCAAATAACGTTACTCACAATACTAACGGCTCAAAATGTGAGTTAATGGGTAATGTAGAATAACCCGGGACTTAATAGCAAAACTCTGAATCAACTAACATAAGCATACATACCATAGCGCATAAGTATACGGAGAAAATATTCAGTATTTTTAGCAAACAGTACAACCGATGCGTAGTAAAATCGTACATGCTTTTCACCCCAAAACGTATAAAACGGTAAAAAGGGGCTGTGAAAACTCACCGTGATAAGCGAAGGTGTTTCCGAGATGCTCACAAGCTCACTTGTACTTTGATCCTACTCCGATCCTATGAATTGTAAGGACACTAGTAAGATTCTATGTTCTAAACCTTAGTCCTTGGTATCGTGTAATTATCCAAATCAACATAAAATGCCTTTGTTGAGATTAAGTTTGTATGTTGTTATAAGCTCATCGATATTAGTAATTAATATCTCAATCGTTACATATGATAATTCGAGATTACCGCAATTTCGTCATGACGTTTGACGAAAAGGGGTCAATAATTAGGAGTCATATGTATAGTATATATAAAGTTAGGAGTTAGGTTATATATACATATACCGCAATTTCATCATAAAATGATGAAAAGGGTTCAAAATGAAATGTTAGATGTTAGAGTATAAATAAAATAAGTAAATATATATAGATATATTCCACAATTTCATCATACAAATGATGAAACGGGTAAAGTTAAGATAAATAAATACGTATATATATAGTACATATATATATATATATATATATATATATATATATATATATATATACCACAATTTCATCACCAAAGGTGAGGAAAAGGGTCAAGAGGTAGCATATAGCTATAATATGATATAGTTGTTAGCTGTCCAGAATATGTAGTCACTTTCGGTTCATTTTCGGATGACTTCCAGAGATTGTTAGGTTATGATATTTTATGACCAGTTACTTCCATGTGTTAGGAAACTTTTGACATAAGTTTTATGATTTTTAGAGTAGTTTTATTGCATGAAATAATACCCGACGTAAACTGTGACAGAAAAACGTTGCTGTTGCGCACTGTTTTTGTGAAAAATGTTTGAAGGTCGAAATATTAATATTTTTCAATGATTCCAGTTGGGTTTGATTCATAACTCATAAAAGTGAACTCTAGAAAACGAATCACTTAATTTGGAGTATTATTGAGTGAGATACGGCTTTGCAAAGAGGGAAGAAAATCTGACAGCATGCTGATAAAATCAAACTTTAAGCATTTGCACTTCTTTTTGTCTTTTTACCAATATTCCTTTCTTTTTGCGTGCAATCCGATTTGACACATCCCCATACATATATTTTCAGTTTAAAAATATATTTCTCAGCCATTTAAAATACATGCAATCTATTTATAAAACTCCTTTTTGGAAACACTTGCAAATGGGTATTTTTGAAGGTTCTTGGGTGTTTATGTCAAGAACACCTTCATGCAACTTAACATCGTAACTTTTTAGCTTATGCATGTTAGTTCAAACATGTTTTTGGTGGATTTAAAGTGTTGTTCATAAAAGTTTTGAACTCAAAAGTTTAGATCTTTTAAGAAAGTTACATGCATGCTATATAAAACTCTTCTTTGTTCTTAACATGGTTTGATTATGGATTCATCACCTCTTTAATAACATATAAGGTGTTATGGTGATGAATCTACAAACATTAAGATGATCAAAGAAGTATTTAAATAAACCAAGTGTAAAACTACAACTAGTTAGTGGAAAAACTTCAAAGAAAAGAAGAAGATGAAGAATACTAGTGAATGTATGATTTGTACTACACAAGAAGTTTTTACCTTGATGTTCTTGAGGCTTGAACTTGTGGATTTTTGGGCTGAACTTTAAGAGCTTTTGGGGTGCTCTTGGGAGGAAAAAGGAAGAGAGTTGAAGAGAGAAATTTGTGAAGAAAAGAGAGAGAGAGATGGAAATGAGAAAAGGTAGTCAAAATGAAAGTGAGAGGGGGTTATATGGGGGGGAGGGGGCCGGTTTTGGGAGAGGGGAAAGGGAGTGAGATGGAGTGTGGTTTTGGTGAAAATTATTGTGTCTAATTTTTATTTTTCATTTTCTTTTTGTATTACTTTTGTTTTGTCAATTATTTGAATTATGTAAGCTTCACTAATTTAATTAATTATAAGGTTACTAGTTAAATTCACTAGTATTATTTTAGTAGGGTTTATATATATAAACATATATATGTAAGATATTTTGGTTGACATTTTATGAGATATATGGATAATTCCCTAATTTGAGGGGTTTTAGGCAAAAATTCTAAATTTTTCCTACTGTATCGGGTTTACTGCTAAAATTGGACAGTGTGACATATAGTATCAGTATCTGATATGTTTAGTGCAGTTCTAACCTGAACGCAAAATTGACGGTTGTCACACCTTTGTACCTAAGTTGAATGCTTCTAAAGCTTCAGTGACTTATCCATCTACTTCTAAGAACAAGATCCCTGGATTTATTCAACCATCTACGCCTAGACTCAGAGTGGATATAATTGGTATGAAATCTGAAGAACTGATTGTTCCTCCCATTTCCAATGCCAAAGGTATACTTGGTGCTGGCCCTGCTCATTTAAAAATCTCGGGTAAGCATGCAAATGGTTCTAAAGCTACCTTTAGCTATAGGAAATGTTATCACTGGGGACATACCGATCATATTGCTAGTAAGTGCCCCACAACCACCAAAGATGAAAAGTTAGCTAAGGTGAAGATCAATGCCCCCAAGGAAAAGAAGACCAATCCTGGTGCAAAGCAGGTTAAGGTGAAACCTACCACTGAGGTTAAGAAATTAACCAAAGTGAAGACTAGTTCTGAAGCTGAATCTTCTAATGCTGCGAAGATTGCTGAACCTTCCACTTCCTCTACCACCACTGACAAGTGTGGGCCCATGGTAAAATGAGTGCCCAAGACAAACTAATCTTCCTTTGTTTGCAGGTTCAGAATGGTATCTGGTATCTTGATAGCGGATGCTCTAGACATATGACTAGAAAGAAAAACCTGCTCACTAAATACAAGGAAGAGAAGGGTCCCTCAGTGACCTTCGGTGGAAACAGAAAATGATATACCCGAGGGTTTGGTGTACTCTCTAATGGTACAACAACCTTCAGAAGAGTCGCATATGTTGAAGGACTGAAGCATAATCTTCTAAGCATCAGTCAGCTGTGTGACAAGGATAACAAAGTGATTTTCACTAAGGAATCCTGCTTTGTCACTGACAAAAAGGAGAAGATAGCTCTCAGCGGATACCGTATGGAAATTTTATATGTTATAAACATGGACTCTACAACCACTGAGAACTCCTGTTTCTTCTCAAAAGCCTCATCTGATGTCAACTGGCTATGGCATAAGAGGCTCTCTCATCTCAACTTCAAGACACTGAATACTCTTTCTTCTAAAGAGTTGGTTACAGGTCTACCTCAACACTCATACGCTAAGGAGTCTCTATGTTCAGCGTGTGAGAAAAGGAAACAAACCAAGGCAAGCTTCAAGTCTAAACAAGTTTCCTCAGTGTCATCTCCTCTTCAACTTCTCCATATGGATTTGTTTGGTCCTGTTAACAAACAATCCCTCGCTGGAAAGAAATATACATTGGTCATAGTTGATGAATTCTCTCGCTATACCTGGGTAATGTTTCTCCGTTCTAAGAGTGACACCCCTGAAGAACTTATCGCTTTTGTCAGGAAAATGGAAGTCCTGAACAACATGATCGTTCGCTCAATAAGGAGTGATCATTGGACTGAATTCAAAAACAGTTCCCTTGATTCCTTCTTTGCAAGCAAGGGTATTTCTCATAACCTTTCCTCAGTGAGAACACCGCAACAAAATGGAGTCGCTGAAAGAAGAAATCGAACTATCATCGAAGCTGCACGTTCAATGCTCAGCGATTCTCATCTACCTACTCAGTTTTGGGCAGAAGCTGTCAACACTGCTTGTTTTACTCAAAACAGGTCGCTGATAGTCAAAAGATTCAAGAAGAGAGCCTATGAACTTTTCCATGGGAGAAAGCCTTCAATTAGCTTTCTTCACATCTTTGGATGTCAGTGTTTCATACTGAACAACAGAGATGCCCTTGGAAAGTTTGATCCTAAGGCTGATTATGGAATTTTTCTTGGATACTCCTCAGTCTCCAAAGCCTTTGGAGTCTTCAATCGAAGAAGACAAACTGTAGAAGAAACAATCCACGTCACTTTTGATGAATCCCGTTCAGCGAACTCTAGACCTTCTGCTGATACTGAAGAATTGAATCAATGGATGTTTTCTCATCTTGGTGATTCAGAAGATGCTCCTATTCCTCCAACTCATACTTATACCACTGAAGATGATGATCCTATTATCATCCCAAGCATGCAAACAAGTGAAGCTGAATCCTCATAGGTCTCAGCTGTTCCTCTTAACACTATGCCTGTTTCTGAACCTTCTATCTCAGACATGCCATCTACAGTGAATGAAATGACTTCTGAACCTCTTCCTCTCTTGGCTAATATACCAGAAGTTGCTGAAGCCTCATCTTCAGCTCCTCCAGAAGTTCAGATTGAGTTAGCGACTTATGCTCCGGCTCAACGATGGACTATTAATCACCCTATTGATCAAATTCTTGGTGATCCAAACGCTGGTGTTCAGACTCGACGAAGTGCATGTAACATTTGTTTATTTGTTAACTTTATTTCTCTGATTGAACCAAAGAAAACAGATGATGCCCTCAGAGATCTAAACTGGGTCAGCGCTATGCAAGAAGAGCTGACAGAATTTGAAAGAAACAAAGTTTGGAAGCTCGTTCCACGACCATCCGACAAGTCAATGATAGGCACTAAATGGGTCTATCGAAACAAGTTAGATGAACATGGAACTGTAACCCGCAACAAGGCTCGTCTTATTGCTCAGGGATACAGACAAGAGGAAGGTATAGATTATGACGAAACATTCGCCCCAATGGCAAGACTCGAAGCCATTCGTCTATTCTTATCTTACGTTGTACACAAAGACTTCAAGGTTTATCAGATGGATGTTAAATCAGTGTTCCTCAATGGAAAACTGAATGAAGAAGTCTACGTGGAACAACCTCCAGGATTCTCAGATCCTAAGCATCCAGGTTATGTTTATAAACTGGATAAGGCACTTTATGGCTTAAAGCAAGCTCCTCGTGCATGGTATGACACTCTCTCTTCTTATCTCCACATTGAAAATTTTGTGCGAGGTAAAATCGATAAAACTTTATTTTTCAGGAAAGTAAAAGGTCATATTATTCTTGTTCAAATATATGTCGATGATATTATATTTGTTTCCACTAACCCTGACCTTTGTCCTCGTTTCGCTGATAGAATGAAAGCTGAATATAAAATGAGTATGATGGGTGAGCTAACCTATTTCCTTGGTCTTCAAATCAAACAGAATGAAAAAGGAACTTTCATTCACCAAGGAAAATATGTTAAAGATATGCTGAAAAAGTTTGATTTAACTCAGAGCTCAGCTATGAAAACCCCTATGGCACTGCCGCTGACAGTAAACAAGGATCCTTCAGGGAAACTGTTAATGTCACGAAGTACCGTGGAATGATCGGCTTTCTTTTGTATCTTACAGCGATCCGACCTGATATTATGTACGCAACCTGTTTGTGTGCACGATATCAAGTTGAACCTAAGGAATCTCATTTGATCGTTGTAAAGTAAATTTTTCGATACCTTAAGGGTACTCCTAACCTAGGTCTTTGGTATCCCAAAGGCTCAGGGTTTGATCTAATCGCCTATTCAGATAGTGATTTTGCAGCTTGCAAATTGGATAGGAAAAGCACCACAGGAGGCTGTCAGCTCCTGGGTGGAAAGCTGGTGAATTGGACAAGTAAAAAGCAAAACTCAGTGTCCACCTCAACCGCTGAAGCTGAGTACGTAGCCGCTGGAAGCTTCTGTTCTCAGGTCTTGTGGATGAGAAATCAACTACTAGACTATGACCCGCAGCTATCCAAAATTCCAATCTATTGCGACAGCACTAGTGCCATCGCTATAGCCAACAATCCAGTGCTACACTCAAAGACCAAACACATCGAAATCAGGTATCATTTTATCAGAGATCATGTGATGAATGGAGATATAGAACTTCATTTTATTCCAAATGACTTTCAGTTAGCTGATCTATTTACCAAACCTCATCAGCGAGCTTGGAATGCTGAACTTAGAAGAATAAAATCTTCAGCGGTTCACATTTGATCAGGGATAAAAATGAATTTGTATGACCCTATTAATCACCTTCTCTCTGAACAAAATTAATCCGCTGATATCAAGGTATGTTCTCTCTTATTCGCTGACGTTCGCCTAAGAATGCAAAGATAACAAAAACATATTGCATCGCTGAATATCTCTTCCTTTCAGTGGTTCTTTTGAAATTCTTAAATCTCACTGATATTTCTAATCAGTGCTTCGTATTTTCAAAATGTCCCTGAGTTTTTCTAAAAACCCTCAGAGACACCTTAAAATATGAAAGAACGTTTCTGACGTTATCACAACGGATACATGGCATGCCTTTTCTCTGACACGTTCGCCCGTTTCGTTTACCTTGTCCAATCAAATTCAAGGGACGTGTCCGTGTCTTCATGAAAAACTTTCCCGCTCATAGTTTTTCTCTCTCTACTCTCACTATATAAACCCATTATGTTTATATTTATACCTTTTACGCGAACATCATATCTCTCAAGCAAGAATCAACTGTTGCATTTGAAATATTTTCTCAAAGAACCTGTTCATCTTCATCTTCTTCAACACTACAGGTTAATAATTCTTTTATTTTACAACTAATAAACTTGTTTTTGATCTTATTCTTGGTTCTAAAAGATCAAACAAAAGAACTTTTTCAAAATGAAATCATTTCTCTTCATGATTTTATGAATACAATCTGTTTTTCAGATTGTTCTTCAAGTTTAAAATAAAAATCTTAAACTTGCTTTCTGATATGTTTTTCTAGAATCCCTTCCTTAAAAGGAAACTGGAAAACAAGAACATTCACTATGTTTTGTATTTTTGTTCAAAACTAGAAAAACTCTAATCTCCATTTCTTCCTCTAAATGGAAAGTGCAAAACCCTAAAACCCTTATTTTGGAAATTTTGTCCATTATAAGAACTTCTCTTCATATTCTTCATATTTATATGTTATGAACAGAAATGGCATCTACTGAAGCTCCCACTGCTCAGTCCCCTACTACATCTGAAAAGACTGAACTCGTCAAAGCCCCTCATGTCAACTTCGAAATCGAGCAAGTAACCTTTCAAGGAAACAATCCTTATGCCCTCTTCAACTTTCCTCCAAGGAAGAAGATCACTCACCTAAGAAAAAGATCGATGTCATCCTCTTCGACACCGAACATGGTTCTGCCAAGATTACTCCCGGCGCTATCAGGGCTGCCCTCAACCTCCCTGGTAGTACAAAGGAAAAACGTTTTGTTCCTCTACCTGACCCCAAGAACCCAGCTGATAGAGAGGCACTCATTGCTTTCTTTGATGCAATGCAGTATGTTTGGGGCACAGGAAGAGACAAACTTCCTGAGAAGAAGCTGACCTCCATCCAAAAATCCAAAATGCCCAGCGAGATGAGCTTCATCTTCGCACACCTTATCAGCTGCATGACAGTTAAGGTTGGTTCTACTGACCAAGCCTCCAAACCCCAATAGGCTATGGGGTACGCACTGCTGAAGGGCCTTCATATTGATTAGGCAAAGATCATATTCGACGATATGATGCTCAGGGTGGATGAAACAAAGAGGCCCTGACTGTTCCATATCCCCGGTTTATCAGCGCTCTCGTCTGACAAGGGCTCGGGGACAAATACCGAAAGGTAGGCGACCTGAAATTATCACAGGTTGGCCCTAAGCTTCTCGACTTCACGCCCATGCCAAACGAGGTACGTCTCTCTACTCTCTTATCTCTTCTTAGATCTCCTTCTACTACTTCTGCAGCTACTACATCGGCAGCGGTAATCCCAACCGTTGATACCCAGGCTGCAACATCCACTCCTTCTAGAAAAAGGAAACCTTCTAACACCCTACTTGGCACTCCTAAGCCCAAGAAGTCCTCCAAGGAGCAACCCCCAAGCCTTCCCAAGCTGAAGACTCCATGTCTCTCTCTCCACAAGATACGTTGGAAAGTTCTGTGGTGCGCTCCGCCACAGCTGCTGAACCAACACCTTCTATACCCGCTTCAACGTCTCTAAACGCTGCGGTTGTCTTGGAACAGAACCTCCCTCCCTCAGTACCTCTAAGTACTGCGGAAGTATTTCTCGGCGGATCCAACGCTGAACCTGCTACCCAATCCATTCCTCCCACTATTTCTTTGGTCACTCCACCTCTATTTCCACCCTTCTCTACAACGAATGTCATTCATCTGCGTGACACATCCACTGAAGATGTACAGTGGATGATGGATCAAAACACAGGATGTGCGGGCACCTCTATGCGTCAAGGCTCTCTGAAAGACGACATGGAAAAATATACAGGTTATCGAAACTTCGATGACTTCGTCAACCACCCCGCAGGTATACACAACACCTTAAACACTCCTCTCTCAAAATCCCCAACTTCTGAGCTTTCCTTAGTTCATAAGTTTTTATCTTCTACAAGTCCTAATTTGGGAGACATTAACAACTCTCTCAACGATTTGACTACAAAGGTGGAATCTCTCACCACCACTCTCTCCACAAACTCTTCAGTGGTCACAAACGCTGGAGCTCTCAAGACACTCACCACCGAGGTGAAAGGCAAAGCATCCAGTGCTGATCTGGATAAGGTGGAAGGTAGTCTTTCCAATGTTGCTCAGGCTCTTGCTGACAACTCCACCTCCATCAACACCCTGAACTCTACCAACAGCACCCTCTCCAACAACTTCACCACCCTGTCCAACGAAGTCACATTGTTGGCGACAGTGGTTGGAAATCTTCAGGGAGAGGTGTCCACTTTAAAGTCAGATGTGAGCACTACGACAAATCTCCTACAGCAAATCCTCTATCGCCTTAACGCTCCAACTTGTCCTCCCTCACACTTTACTCAGGTTGAACGGGAAAATCTTGAAAAGATCAACCCTGCTATTTCTGTAATACCCCGGGTAAGTTCGTTAGTTAAAATTCCCTTTCCGTTAAGTTTAGTTAACTTTAAAGTTGATGTTTAGGGTAAGTTTAGGTGAATTTACAAGTTAAGGGTGTTGGGGTCATTGTTGAATAGTTTAAGGGCTGGAATGGTAAATAAGTTTGATATTATCTCTTAAGCAACTCAGATATTATCCAGATATTTGCATAGTGTGTGTGTGTGTGTGTGTGTGTGTGTGTGTGTGTGTGTGTGTGTGTGTGTTTGGAGGCAAGAAGGAGAAAAGAAGAAAAGCTAGGTTAAGGCTTCAATTGGTATGCTTGGAAGTGAATCTGAGGTATGTCTCTTTGTATTTTATGTTTGTAATTGCTATTAGATAGTTCCTATCGGAGTAGAATAGTCGAAATCACATCTGTTAATGATTCAGTCGATTTCTGGGTGAAAATGGGATAAACAGTCAGAGGTGTCCGGATGATATGAATGTGTCCGGGTAGTTTCTTTGGTGGTGTCCGGGTAGTTTTATTGATAGTGTCTGGATGATCCGTTGATGGTTTTCGGATGAATTAGATACCGGATGACGTCCGGATTACTTTGGTGTCCGGATTCCTTGTGTTGTCCGGATTGGTTTGTGTTGTCCGGATAATTCATGTTATCCGGGTTAGTTATGCTGTCCGGAAAAGTTGGACTGCCCGGGTTGCTTTGGGTTGCCCGGAAACTATAGCTGTTTGGTTGTTTTGATGGCGAGAGTTAGGTAGATTTATCTAGAGTTCATGTGTTCAAATGGTAAGGGGATATTTGTATTTAATCTGTTTCAGATTCTGTGGATTTGGATTAAAAGACTGAATCTTTTGGAGAAAGGCTTGGAAGTGTTTATGGATAAGCGATCGAGGTGAGTTTTACTTTTAAAAACGTTTTCAACTGGGATACATATATATGTGATATATATATGAGATGGATATGTATGGATTGGATACGTGATATATGGTATGATTACGTGTTTATGATTGAGATGGATATGTGATTGAAATGTAATGAAAGTTTTATAAATGACAATATGATATATTGGTACATATATATTGTATTTATTTGTGCATTACACTACACGAATATACGTTATCCGAAACTGTAGTCGGCGGAGGTGTTTGCTGTAGTTGTTGTACAGCGGTGTTGTTGGCTCGCAACCAACTAATATGGCCATGGGAATGAGGATGAGAGAGAGGATGAGGAGTTGAGCACAGTGCACGAGTCTTACTTGGTATTTAATTATTTGTGGTATATGTGTGTTTTTATAAAAAGGATTTCTAAACTGACAGGGATTTTCTCACTAGACCTTTTGGTCTAACCCTCATTTTCCTTTCAAAAATATGTATTCCAGGTCAAGGATCTTTTGTTAGCAAAGGGAAGGATAAAGCATAGGATGCGGTTGCTAGCTGACGAAGATTAGGATATGTTTACGTTTCTTTTGTATTGTATAGTTTTGAGACTTTGGGACCGAATGTGAATTATCATGTATTTTGTTATGAAAGTAACGACGTTGTGTATGAAATGTTAATTGTTGTATATTATGTATGTTTTGGGATACCGGGTCGTTACAATTTCTGGCCTGGAAGACAGAATAGCAAGGGTGGAAACTTGCGTTGGGATCACTGGCCTAGAAGACAGTGACCCAAAGCATGCTAATGATGTTGTTGTTGCTGATGTTATTATCTCCCCCATCCTTCATGTGGAAGAGGGGGAGAAGAATCAAGAACACCTTCCCCATAACTCTGAGGGGGAGGGTATTATTTCTGATGCTGCTGAAAAACCTTAGGGAGTTGAAAACCCTGATGGAACCGAGTTCTCCCAACACAACGATGAATCTGAGGGGGAGCAACTCGAAGAAGAACTGGAAGATACTGCAGTTCTTGTTCCTTCTGAGGACGAGGCTGAAGAAGAAGAAGACGACGAAGAAGATCTCGATCTTCATGACGACGAACAATCAGCATCACCTAAAAATGATGACGATGATGATGACGATGATGATGGTGTCGACTTCTTCTTCCAACCCAGAAGGGCCCCTGCTCAAAAAGGGGTTGTAATAAACGAATCATCAGGGGAGGGGACCGCTAAAAAGCCTGCAGCGACTGAAGCCGACAAGGGCAAAAATAAAGGCGTCGCTGCTGAAGACAATCTAACTATCTTGCTTCGAAAGCCAGTTTGTCAGGTACAATATATTTTCTTCCCTTACACTGCATCCCTCCTCTATCCCTTCTCAACCTCAGTTCTCCTCTACATAAAACCTATATACACTTAAACCTCATTCTTTCTCTATCTCTTTTCCCAAATGATCTTACTTAAACGATCGTTTTGTTTCAGCTAGTCCTCTCCCCTGCTTGAGGATCCAGCTGAAGTTCCTCCAGCTACATAAACAATAAATCCAGCCCCGAGTGCTGAAGAAATAATCCCAGTCTTAGACTTCGCTGAGACTGATGAACCAGAAGAAGAACTGCTCTCTCATAAGAAACGACCTTCCTTGTCTCCTCAAAAGCTAAGTGAAGAAGAACTAAAACGGACAGAATCAATGATCAAACAGCTTGAAGATCAACGAATCATCCGTGGCCCTCGATTCAAAATAACAAGAAAAGAAGTCGCTGAACACTTCAAAGCTGAAAAACAACTCGCCGATCGAAGAAGAGCTGAAGAAAGAGATAAAGCTTATGCTATTGAGCTCGTCCAACAATCGGTGAAAGACCCTGAACTGAAGAAGACTCCCATCTCAGTTCAACGTCAACTGTGGAAGGACGCCCAAAAGATCGTCGAGAAGAAGACCAAGGTATCTGACTCAACCCTGGTATGGTTCAAAGAAAGATTAAGCTATCGATATCAGGTCTCCAGAATCAACAAAGTGAACATCAGAGGAAGGATGTCCATAAACGTTCCAGTTGTTGACGTCGACATATTCAGAGAAAATGGTAGTAAGGAAACCATCTACGCTTCATCGATCAGCAAGTACGGTTTCTCTGAGTGGTTGGAGATGCGAATAGCCATTCAGCGATCACGCTCAAGCTTTAAAGACCATGTCGAGAAAGTTTTAAATAAACAGATCGACTTGGTTACAACTGTTGTGGATATTCCTCCTCCTCCTCCTACTCCTGCTCAACGAAGAAGGGTTTCTGCAAAGAAAAAGATAACTCCTTCAGACTCAGGTCCTCCTATCAGAAATGAAACCGGAATTGGCTTTTCACGCGAAGCCGTTCTTGGACCTGACCCTGATCTCTTAGTGCTACATGTCACTCTGCCCCCTAGTGAACGCTTTATCCCTGGAAAGGTCTTAAGCGAACCTGATGGTATCTTCTTCAGAGACTATGATGGACGAGAATGCTTTCAACGCATCTATAAGCTATGCATTGCACCTATCAAACAGCTCAGGGATCTCGTCTATTGGTGCGGTTTTAGAGATGAACTTCTCGGACACTTCATGAAGCCCCTGATCTTTAAAGAAGCTAATCAAAGACGGAATCTTGGAGAGAAAGTCCCTGATTGGATGATCCCTACCACAAACTCCCTTGATGAACTTTTCATTAAGGATGACCTTGTATAGCTGATAGGATTCCCTGTAATTCTTCTATCTTTATCAGCTTATATCTTTCGTACTTGTAATTTTTTATTTGTTGTACTTGTAATTTTTTATTTGCTGTACTTGTAATTTTTCTACTTCCCTCTGTAACTTATACGAAGTTTAAAGAAAAATTTTAGCGAATGTACTTTACTCCATCAGTACTTAAAAAAGATCCCCGAAAACAGTAAATGGGACATATTTTATGAGTCCTTTTTATCCTTATGTTTTCATACTTAGCAATTTTCTTTTATTGCTATGTCATAATCAAATAGGGGGAGATTGTTGATCCAAACCCTTAGTTATTTGATAATAACTCTATGAGAAACACTTAGTGAAAATTGTAAGTAGACAATATGTATTAGACTTTCACTATCGCTGATAATTACTAAGACTGTTTGAGTACCACTGATAGGAACTCTCGTTATTTGATTTGTACATTCAGCGATACTATTCATCAGTGAGCCCTGAGTATGTTCAGCCTCACTGATGATCGCTGATAAAATATGTTGTTTACTTATGATCCCTGAAGACAAGTTTCACATCAACTATGTTCTACGCTGAAGTCGAAAATCAAGCCAAAGAACCAGCGACAATTCTACTAATGAACTGATGTGCATATCAGCGAAGCCAAGACCTGTCCACTCAACGTGAAGTTTCAAATAGAAGACTTCAGCGAACGCTGAACCTTATCACTCGCTGATAAAGATTTATTCAGCGAGCACTAATCATGAAGTCTTCCTCTACAAGTTACTTGTGTCTTATCCCCTTGCACGTCTCCATATGATTTGTCGAAACGGACATCCCTTTTGTCCAGAATCGTACAGCCAACTCTGATTCTACACTGTTCATCATGCGGCCACTGTTTTATCGAATGAAGTCAAATCATGCAACCAACCAGCGACTGCCACGTGTAAAGTGATACTGTTGTGCATTAAATGCATGTAGTATATAAAGGAAACCCTAGTTCATCTCATGAACACCTTCAGCCATTTCTTCTCCGTGCTGAAACTGTGTGTTAGAATATTTGTCTTTAATATTCTTAATTTCTCTCTATCTTAGTTCTAGTGCAAGAAATCTTAGTGATTCTCTTAACTTGTTTAGATTAGGTTTATTCCTTAATCATGTTCCGCAACAAGTTGTATATTGTTTGATACATATCAATAAACAACTTAGAAAAGTAAAAATCGTGCGTTTGTGTTCAACCCCCCCCCCCCCCCCCTTCTACAAACATGTATAACCCCTACGGGACCAACAAACCCTCAAAACCCTTATTTTGGAAACCCATTTCCATTCTAAGAATTTGTTTTATCTTTTTCTCTATACTCTTATTCTCACAGAAATGGCTGCTACCACTGATGCTACTACTACTACCACTGTTGCTACTTCATCAATGGTGAAAGCTGCAAATATGAAGCATGAACTACACCAAATCATGTTTGTCAGCAACAACCATTACGCTCTTCTTGAATTTCCCAAGAAGAAACCTGCCCCCCACTTGACTGATGTTGCAAACTTCATCAAGACTTGCCCTCTTGCCACAACGATGACCATCACACCTCCAGCACACAAGCATCTTCTCCAGCAGTTCTGGTACACTGTTCACCGTACCACTGCTACCTCTGCCAAAACCAAAAAGGAATTCTCAGTCATCGGTTTTCAGACAGAACTGGGTCACAGAACCATTTCACCCGCTGCAATCCGCGCAGCCCTGAACCTCCCCGCTGGCAACAAACAACATCCCTTCGTTTCATTCCTTGCCCCCAATTCCCCTGAAGGAAAGGAGGAACTCATCTCCTTCCTTGACAAGATGAAATACCTCTGGAACACCGCTCGAGACGATCAACCTGAGAAGAAGATCGCCACGGTCCTGAAGAATAAAATGCCTTCAGAGATCAACTTCATTTTCGCTCATGTCATCAGCTGCATCACAGCGAAAACCGGCTCCACTGATAAAGCTTCCAAGATTCAGGGTACCATGGCCTATGCTCTCCTCAGGGGCTTACATGTCGACTATGCCTGAGTCATTTTCGAAGACATGATGGACAGAGTTGAGACGCCTGACCGCCCCAACACTGTTCCCTACCCGCGGTTCATCAACGATATCCTCATGTACGGATTCAAGGACCTCTACCCTAAACAAGGAGACCTGAAGTTATCCCAAGTCGGTCCAAAAGTCCTTGACTTCAAACCGGTGAAATACAAGGTAAGTCTTTCTACCCTACTCTCTCTTCTCCGCACTCCTTCTTCTACTTCAGTGGCTACTACTATAGCAGCGGTAATCCCAATCGCTGATACCCCGGCCACTACAACCTCCTCTCTTAAAAAGAGGAAACATTCTGAAACCATTCTTGGCAGCCGTAAGACCAAGAAGTCCTCAAAGTAGATCCCCAAGCCGTGAGACATCACTGTTAGGATGAAGACCCCACGTTCGCCTCTTCACAGGGAACGATGGAAGACTCTGTGGTCCACTCCACCACATCCGTTGAAGCCACCCTTTCAATAATCGTTTCAAAGACTCGGTTCTCTGAAACTTTCTTGGATGAGAACCCCAGAATCTCAGCACCTCAAAGTGCTGCAGAGGATTTTCTCAACGGATCCAACACTGAAGCTTCTACAACCCCACCTTTCTCTACCATTGCTTCTTCAACTCCTTTCATCTGTACTATCGCCCCATCTATGCCATCATTAACTTTGATAGACACCAGCGATGTTCTCCTCCAAAACATGATGCAGCAGAACGTCACTGGACCTGTAGGGTCGTCCATCCCTGTTGGTACTCTTGAAGACGACATGGAACACCACTCAGGGACACGAGACTTCAACATTTTCTCCAACCCTCCTACAGGTATCCAAACACCATCCACTTCTCTCTTTGCACCCCTAACAACTGAGCTTTCCTTAGCTCACAAGTTATTTTCTTTTACAGGTCCAAATTTGGGCACTATCAGCGATTCCCTCAAGGACATAGTTGATAAAGTAAAAAATCTCTCCACCACCATCTCCAACAATAATTCAGCGGTTATAGACGCTGGAGTAACACTAAAGAACATCTCCAATGTTGTCGCTGACAAGGCTTCTAACAGTGATGTCTCCAAACTCGATGGAGGATTGACCACTGTGAAGACCGCCGTCATCAACAACACCTCCACCATCGCCAAACTCAACAAAACCATCACTGATCTCTTCACTGAGTTTTCATCTCTTAGTGGTGAGGTGCGTTCTCTACATACCAACTTCTACGGTCTACAAGGTGAGGTGAGCAGCCTCTCTAAAAAGGTCGCTGACAATAATGACCTGCTCACCAAGATCCTCCAAAGGATGGATGCTCCCACTGTCCCTCCATCTCATTTCTCTTAGAATGACCGAGATAAGATGGAGATGGCAGTGACATTCATTCTTGAAAGTACACCTGACATTTCTGGCCTCGAAGACAGAATGGCAGTGGTGGAACAACAAGTTGGGAACCCTGGCCTAGAAGACAGGGTCCCTGAAACCGATGATGCTGCTACTACCGTTGCCTCCCCCACCCATTCAGCGGAAGAGGGGGAGAAGACAGACAAAGGCCTTCCCCAGAATGTTGAGGGAGAGGAAAAGAATGAAGACCGTCAGGAATCTGATCATCTTGAGGGAACTGCCAAAACTCCCTCTCCATCTGAGGGGGAGCAAGGCGAAGTCCCTCCTCATGCCACTGTGGATCTCTCTTCTGAGGATGAGGAAGAGGAAGAAGCTGAAGAAGAAGAAGAAGACGTCGATATTGACGATGAAGAACCATCATCATCTCCAAAAGTTGATAATGATGATGATGATGACGACGACAACGCGTTCTTCTTTCAGTCTGCAGCAATCCGAGCTCCTGCTCTTAAAGGGGTTTCTATAAACGAACCAGGGGAGGGGACCAAGGCGAAGTCTCCTGCAAAGAAGGCCTTCAATGAAAAACAAAAAGGTCTCGCCGCTGACAACTTGGAAATTCTCTAGAAAAGGCCAGTTTTCCAGGTATGTTACTTCTTTTTCCCATACACTGCATCCCTCCTCTACCCCTTCTCAATCTCAACCCTTCTCATTCTTAAACCTCTAAACACTTAGCTCTCCTTTCTCTATCTCGTTTTCCTCAAATGATCTAACCTCTATGATCATTTTGTTTCAGCTAGTCCTCTCCCCTGCTTGAGACTACCGTTGAAGCTCCTCATCTACAACAACAAATAATCCCAGCGCTCAACGCTGAAGAACCAATAATCCCAGTCTCTGCTCTGGAAGATACTGAAGCTCAAGCTAAAGAAGAAGAACTGCTCTCACATCTAAGAAGACCTTCCTTGCCTCCTCAAAGGCCAAGTGAAGATGAACAACGAAGGAGAGCAGCGATGATCCAAAAACTCGACAATCAGCGCCTGGTTCTTCCTCATCTACGCTGCTTGACCTCAAGGGAAATTTGGTGAAGCTTTCAAAGCTGAAGAAATCCTCGCTGAAAAACAGAAGGCTGAGCTTAGTGAAAAAAACTATGCTCTTGAACTAGCCCAACGTTCAGTGAAGGATCCACAAAAGAAGTTTCCCCTAGAAGTTCAGCAAAAGCTGATGAAAGATGCGTAGAAGAAAAGTCAAGAGAAGACCAAGGCCAATGACTCCACATTGGCCTGGTGTAAGAAAAAGTGCCACTACAGAAGCCATTATTCAAGAATAAGCGTTGTGAACATAAGAGGGAAAATAGTCAAGAAGGTATCGATTGTTGATGTCGAAATTGTCAGAGAAAATGGTGACAAGAAGATCTGCTACATGTCAGACCTGGATAAACTCGGATTCCCCAAATGGTTGGAAATGAGAATCGCAATTCAGCGATCCTGCTCAACTTTCAATCCTTGTGTTGAACAAGCCATAAATAGGTTGATCGACATGGTAACCTCAGCGGTTGACATTCCACCTCCTCCACCAATTCATCCGAAACGAACTGCTACAAAGAAGAAGAAGACTCCTTCCTCTTCAGGCCCGACAATAAGAAATGAGACAGGGATTGAATTCTCTCATGAAGCAGTTCTTGGTCCCAATTCTGGTCTCTCTTAACTCGACATCTCCTTACCTCTAGCTGAAGACTTCATCCCTGGTAAATTTCTCAGTGATCCCTATGGCATCTTTTTCTAGGATTTCACCGGTCGCAGATGCTTTCAGCGTATCTCTGAGTTATACAAAACTCCCATCGAACAACTCATAGATCTACTATATTGGTGCGACTACAAAGGTGACCTCCTTGGATCATTTCTGAAGCCCTTAATCTATCACGAAGCAAAAGTTAGAAGGGATCAAGGAGTAATAGTCACTGATTGGATGATTCCAGAGACTGATACTCTTGATGAACTTCTCATCAAGAAAGAATCTGAGTAGCTGATAGGATCATCTTTTTGTATTTCTCTATCTTATCAGCTTGTATATTTTTGTACTTGTAATTATTTTTCATTGTACTTGTAATTTTTCCACTTCCCTTGTAATCTTTTACGAAGTTAATGAAAAATTTCAATGAAAGTACTTTAGTCCATCAGTACTAGAAAAGATCCCTGAAAAACAGTAAATGGGACAAGTATTTTATGAGTCCTTTTTATCCTTATGTTTTTAACTTAGCAATTTTCTTTTATTGCTATGTCATCATCAAATAGGGGGAGATTGTTGATCCAAATCTTTAGTGATTTGATAATGAACCTGAGAAACACTTAGTGAAAATTGTAAGTAAACAATATGTATTAATGTTTTGCCATCAAAGAAAATATACTAAGTCTGTTTAGTATCACTGATGGAAAACAAGCTTTAACTTTATACTTCAACGAACACTGTACATCAGTGAGCCTTGAGCCTGTTCAACCTCACTGATGATCGCTGAATGTTTATCATGTAATTGTTTGCTTATGATCCCTGAAGACAAAATTCGTGTCAACTAAGTTCAAAGCCGAAATCGAAAACCAAGATGAAGAACAAGTGACTAAGTCTACTAGTGACCTGATGCGGATATCAGCGAAGACAAGACTTGTCCATACCATGCAAAGTTTCAAGTAGAAGACTTCAGTTAACGCTGAACTTTATCATTCGCTGATAAAGATTCATTCATTGAGCGTTGATCATGAAGCTTGTTCTACAAACAACTTTTGTCTTATCTCCTTGCACGCCTTCGTAAGATTTTGTCAGAACGGACATCCTTTTTGTCCAGAATCGTACAACCAACTCTGCAACTATAATGTTCATCAAGCGGCCAATAGGATGTTTGCCAAAGTCAAATCATGCAACCAACCAGAGGCTGCCACGTGTAAAGGGATACTGACTTGCATTAAATGTATGCAGTATATAAAGGAAACCCTACTTCACATGTGAAGTGCTCGACTTTCTTCCTCGCTGAACTATCTTAGTGTTAGAAAACTATCCTTAGTTTTCTTATTTCTTTCTCTCTATATTTCTAGTGCAAGAAATCTGTGTGTTCTCATAGTTTGTTTAGATTAGGTTTTTAACTTGATCTTATTCCGCAACAAATGGTAAATTGTTTGATATATATCAACAAACAATTTAGAAAGATAAAATATATGTTTGTATTCAACCCCCCCCCCCTTTACAAACTTGAATAATCCTTTGGAACCAACAGCATGGCACTGAGCAAGTCTCATTGTCCTAATTCCGCTGAGCAGTTAGACAGGATGAGCCCTTCCATACACTTCGGTTGTGGGATCGATCATGTATGCCATGATTTGTACTAGGTCTAATGTATCATATGCCTTAAGCATGACGAGTAGATATCAGGACAACCCTGGCGCAGTCAAGAACATTCTCAAATACTTTAGAAGGACAAAAGACATGTTCTTGGTATGTGGTGGCCGGGAAAAGCTATGTGTAAAAGGATACACAGATGCTAGCTTCCAAACTGATAGAGATGATTCGTGTTCACAATCAGGATTCGTGTTTTTGCTAAATGGTAGAGCGGTCACTTGGAGAAGTTCCAAGCATAGCACTGTAGCAGATTCAACAACAGAGGCTGAGTATATTGCAGTTAATGAGGCTGCAAAGAGGCTATGTGGATGAAGAAGTTCATTGGGGATCTTGGCGTGGTTCACACTATTCATGATCCCATATAGATCTTCTGTGATGACGAGGGTGCAATCATCTTAGCTAAAGAACCAAGGTCACACAAGCGTACACGACATATACTCAGGAAATTTCATTACGTTCGGAAAGTTGTCGAAGACAAAGGACATTATCATTAGTGATTTAGCTTGACTATATTTAGTTGATCTGAGGTTTTAGAACTTAAACAATTCACATTTGCAAATGATGTGATGATTATTATTTTGAGATCATAGTATATGCTTAGAGCAGTCATTTCATTGGTGTATCACTGTGTTCTATTTTGGATGTTTATAAACTTCCTTTGAATACTAGTTTATTCAAAAATCTCCACAGTCGTTTATTCTTCAAAGGAAGGGAGTAATAAATTAAGACTGATGTGATGTGTGAGTTGATTATCCATAGAGATGGATATGGCATTGGATGCAACTACACTCATATGAACTTGATAGAGATCAAGTTTTGGAACGACCAACACTTAGAGATTACTTCATGGTTTATGTCACAAGTAATTCTAAGATGGTGATATCTTTTATCCTAGAGTGGAGATGCATGAGACTCCTGACACAAAGTCTGTTATGTTTTGACTATTCTCCAACGTTGTGTGTAACTGGAAGCTATAAAGGGACTGATCAAATATAACAAGATTAGTGGGGAGGTCTATGTAGTCAAAGCAATTTGTTCCTTTTGCCTCATTGTAAAAGTGATATCATTAGGCCCCTCAATGATTTGGTGCTGACACTTAAATGTATGGTCATACTTAGACTAAATTGATATTGGATCAATTTTGTAGTCTATTTTAGGTCACCACAAATCTCTATTGAGAAATATAATATTGAACGACCTAAAGATTGACACTATACCATGTATCGCGTTCATACGAATATATAGAACAAAAGGATAATTGATCACTTACATAAAGGTCTGTTTCATACCTTCTGGTTTTGATAACAGAAATAGTGTCTTGGATGACACACCTATGCCATTATATAATTGTTGTGTCAAGTGCAAGTGGGAGTCTATTGGAGATATGCCCGTTGACACAAAATAATTAATTATTGGCATTATCCTATTCGGTCGCACACAAAGTCCAGACTAAAATAGCAAGAATTATATGTTTAGAGGGAAAGTTTGTTAAACATCATAAGTGATGGTTTAACTAGAAAGTAGAGGGAAAATTGAGGGATCAGTTTTGTAAATAGGAGATTGCTTGTTAGACACAAAAGCAATATGTCATTAATTATATTTATGACTACACTCCATCTCATTCATGATTTTTTGAAAAATAGCCGATCTCTCTCCTCTCTCTCCTTAACCCTGCGGCCAAAAAACACACACACATGTGTGTGTGTGTGTGTTAAATGCTAGAGAAAAATTAGTTTTTCTTTCATAAAAGCTTTGGAGAAGAAAGATTTATCTTGCAAAACTTGGAGCTTTGGGTGTGAATCAAATAGAGGGATTCTACTTTGGATCCTCCACTGTCTTCAAGGGTATGTTTTTATCTTCCTCATTTTAGTTGTTGGTTTCTTTTGTACATTGGATCCTCTCTTGGTAAGAAGAAGTTCGTTTTTTTAAGCTTCCATTGCATGTTCTTGTTTAGCAAATCTTCTTCTTCCAACAGTAACAAATCTGGGACCACATTTAATTCCTTGTAGAAGCTATTAAATCAAGTTACGATGGAATTACTACATCAGTCATGGTAATACTGAATTGAATAAAACTAATTGTTCGACGTTCAATCTGTATATATCTATATAGGCTTGGGTTCATTTGTTAACCAAATATTTTGTACTAACTTTGTTAACCCAAATATAAACCATTGATATTATAATGGATGGCTAAGATCAAAACCAAAGAAGCATTAATGACTAATTATGAGTCTTGTAATAGTTAATAACATTGAACATAAGTGTATAAGGTCATTTTAGGAAATTAACACTAACCCTTTTATACATTTACGATCTAAAAATGTGATTATCAACATTACAATAGGTTAGTTTCATGATTCGTATTCTTGGACGTAAAGACCGAAGTATCATAATCACTCACCCCATTTTTAAGATTACATATATGTTAGGTTCAAAGGAAAACACATAAACAACACATGAGCACTGGAAATGAACACAAAATGATCACCGGTGAACGTATAACCACTCTGAACTCATGAAATGGATATCTGATCGGTGTGCATATATATGAACAAGTGAACTTTATTGTTCATATGTGTTCATTGGTGGTAATTAATATATGGTTTTTGAAAGTTTTTTTCATTAACGATCATTTGTGGTCATTGGTGGTTATTATATGGTTTTTCAAATTCCATTTTCATTATCATAATAATGTGGAGGTAGATTGAGATCACATATGTTCACAAATGGGGTACATGCAATATTATTATCATCAAACACATCAATTTTATGATTTAATATTACTAACGATGTGTTGTTCAAAGGATAAGACATAAACAACATGTGAACACTAGCCATGAACACAAGTGAGCACTGATGAACATATACACTATGAACGCATGAAATCGAGATCTGATTGGTGTGCAGATATATGAACTAGTTAACTTTATTGTTCAAATATGTTCATTGTTGGTAGATAATATATGGCTATGGCTACAATCAAGGACAATAAGATTTGTAACTCCTCTATTAATGTAGGTTACAACTAACAAAATATAAAATTCCATTTATACCCTCATTTAATTATTACACATGCATGTCAAACAACAAATGAATATGACTTTCTATTGGTTGAAAATGGTTAATAAAGTTAACAAGAATTAGGAGGTTAATTACACACACATATATATATATATATATATATATATATATATATATATATATATATATATATATATATATATATATATATATATATATGCATATATCTATATAGGGTTTGATTATTTTGTTAACCCAAATTATTTTATTAACTTTATTAATCCAATAACAACCCTTGATGTTAACACGGGCGGTTGAGATGATGCCCACTTACAAAATTAATTACAACATGGAATGATGGGTAATAAATGTAATAAGCAATGATGTTTAGTGGTAATTGAGTAAAACCAATTTCTTTTACCTTTTGTAACCCCCCCGCATAACTAATACTCCCCAAACAATCAATTTCTTTTACCTTTTGTAACCCCTCGCATAATAAATGTATGAACAATGATGTTTATGAGTTATTGAGTAAAACCGAATTATTTTACCTTTTGTAACACCCCCTCCCCATGCATAATACTCCCCAAAAAAATCTATGATTTATGAACATGAATGTGCATTGTACAATGGGGGTATGTGAACAGTACTGATCATGGTCAAATGGTTCGTAAAGTTTCATAAAAACATGAATGTTCACTGAACATTTTGAAAATAAATAGACCGCAGAATGCCTTAGTCTTTGTCACATATGTTCCCAAGTTCATGATACTCTTATGGTAACAAGTTCAAAGCAATCACATATGCTTGTTCATAAAGCAATCCACATATATGTTTGTTTCAATTAGTTGAATACGTATGAAAGTTGAACACACACGAAACGACTATTGATAGCAAAACCTAATATGAACATAAAAACTAATATACTTGATCATTGTTCCTAAGTGTTCATACTTGACCATTGGTTCGATTCTACACAAATTGTTCCTAATGACTTTGTACAAATTGTTCCTTATGATTCTGCACAAACGTCTCTCATGAATAAATATCAACTAACATATGAAACAAATAATAAAAACGTTGTCATTTTGCGTCATACATTCTTGCGTTCCATCAAATATATATGTCGTAGTTATCATTGACGAACAATGATATAAAACACATATGAAAATATAATCCATTATTTTTCATAAAAGAATGTTGAACACTTGTGAATTAGAATAATCGTTCAACATACGGGTTTAATGTAGTTTCGATCATGGGGAGAATCCATTTTGATACAATGAAAGTTGATGAACCACTGAAAAATCGAACCAAATGAATATATTGTTAAAAATCAATAATAACTAAAACAATATTGTAGCCTCCTCATAACTAATGATTAATTTGTAATTCCCTAACAAAAAATCTTGAAATAAAAAATATTTTATGGAATACCATTTCTATCCTTGGACATTTAATGAGTACGTTGAAATCAACCAAGTTTGTTGGTAAATTTCTATTGCTCAATAGGGGTTCACAAAGTTAATATCATTTGGGAGGTTAACAATTTAACCTCTCTCTATATATATATATATGACTATATATATATATATATATATATATATATATATATATATATATATATATATATATATATATTGTACCCTGGTTTTTAAATTTTATATTGGTGAACTTGTGGTTTATGAAACCGAGAGGCTAGAGGAATGTCGATGTGTCGTATTATCCCTGCTAATTTTGTTTATGCACTTGTATCTAAATGAATAGTTTTCAGACTACTACAGAAGAGGAAGTATGTTCTGAAGATCTAAGGGGTGCAGATGTGCATTGCAAGATATCAAGTGTTTCAGACTAATTTGAACAAGGTAAATTGTTGATGTATCATGCATGGTATATTCATCATCAAAGTATAGGGATACTACCTAATCTGTAAAAATGATCTATTTATGTTGGCTTCAGGTACGTTTCATAAGTTGCCACTAGGCTCATTACAGTGACACCAAGCCTCTATCTTGTGCTAAACTTGATGATCCAAAACATAATCAATATATTTATTAGATTCAAAATGAATGTTCTAGTTTACACTCAAACTTCAAATTATCTGAAATTGGTTTAGTTGTTGTGAGTGGTTAAGTGCATCTCTGAATAGCTAAGTTATAGGGGTTTATGTATTTCATAGATCTTGATTCTGATGCTCTGACACTGTTGTCTTGTTGAATTTGTTTTATTTTCTTTTTCTTAATTTCTTTTACATATTTTGCTTCCTTGAATCTATCCAAAACCACCCTACTGGTTTCAGTCTTGCTTGAAATATTAAGCTACAAACGTAGATATGTTTACTGTATTAATTAATTAGTTCATACTAGACGAAGAATTGATTTAATTCTTTTTTAAATTATTGGACCTTATATGGGTTTGCAGATCATATATAGTAAATGCAAATGAATTGTCATGATGAGATAGTACCACTACCAACGCATTGTGAACCCTTATAATAATTGATTTGAATAGACCGCTAGAGTTTTTAATTGGAAAACTGTCATGTATTGATGTTCTTATTGAACGAAAATCCAAGTATTTTCAATCTTCTACACACTTGAGGATTGTTTATGATATATTATCTTCCACACAATTACTCAGTCTGTTGCAATATTACTGTGTCAAGTTGCTTCTGAGATGAAGCATGGTCAAATTGAAAACAAAATTAATATAATAATAAATAAATATACAAAAAACGAAGATAAAAATAGGAAGAGAGAGAGAGTAGTACTATACTATCTAACTTGATTTTGTTGGTTTATCAAAACCAATATTACTATTTCCTTGATGTACTTGTTTTTATTTGATTCATTAGCTTATGCACATTTTTCTACCGTATTTTGCAGTCGTATTTAAGTGAATTCATTGCTTGACAATACAAAATTTGGGTACAATATCTTTGTGGAATTCTTCTCCTTTACCAGCAAGCAAGGGATTCTTCCTTTTCCTTTGAAATATATATATAGTTGTGAAGATCTTTTAAAGTAGGGTGACACATATATTGACTAGACATGAAGTCACTGGATATGAAGAGACCCGAATCAATATATATATATAGAGAGAGAGAGAGAGGTGGGTTCAAACGAGAACGCTAACAATTTACGAGAACTACGAGAACGGCCGCCCATGTACAAAATCACTAGTGATTCACGTACAAAATCATTGGTGATTCGCGCGACTTGCCAAACCGCGGCCCAAACCGCGCGTGTCCAGAATTTTAATCACTAGTGATTTTGTACGTGAATCACCAGTGATTTTGTACATGGTCGGCCGTTCTCGTAGTTCTCGTAAATAGTTATCGTTCTCGTTTGAACCTTCCTCTCTCTCTCTCTCTCTCTCTCTCTATATATATATATATATATATAGGGTCCCCTTCTTTTGCTAACCACTTCATTGGTACAAACCGTGTTAATCAATCATTGACCAATCAGATTGCTCCATTCCTTTATGTTGATTTAAATGCCAACAAGGGTAAAATGGGTATTTCATTTTAATTTCCACTTTCCTATTTTCTTCCATATTTCTCTCACATTTAATATTTGATTCCACATTCCTATTTTATATCCAATTTTTCCTCTTAAATAATAAATGTAGTTATCTAAATCCATGATTTTCGAAATTATATCTATTCAAAATATTTTTTTAATATCAAACAAAATAGTCACAATTTTCACTAATTTGGAAGAAGAACAAACCGACGATAAACCAAATGATAAGCACAAAGTGCACATGTGCATATATGTATATGTGCATAAGTGCACATGTGCATGTGTGTATCGATGGATATTGTGCACATACGGAGATGTGCATGTGTGCACGAATGCACATGTGCATATGTTCGTTTGTGCATATGTGCACAATATCCATATATGCACATGTGCATATTTTCATATTTGCCAAACTACTTGATATGTATGTGTTGTTCACAACCAACAATAAAAAAAACATATAACCATAGAACAAACTTTGATTCACATAAAATTCAATCGATACAAGCCAATAATAAATTATACAAAAACAAAATCAAAACCTTACCATTCAAAATTCCACTGTTATATTCTTCGAGGAAAGTAGAAGATGTTTGACATATAGAAAAATTATTATGAATATTAGATATATCTTGAGGAACATATGGGTTTGTCCGACAATGTATAATTCCCGTTTCCGTCGATTAGATCATCAAGCCCTTGTGAATCGCTATGTTCTTCATTTACTGATGTGTTTAATAGTTTCTTCATATTCTTATGTTGATCCCACAATAAGACTCAACAATGATATTAATCTCGATAGTTCAAACAGATTTATATGCGGAAGCGTTTTTGATAGAACTAAAGAGAAAATAATCTGGTAGATAACACACAGAGAATCAAGCAAGTAAAGAGGAGAATTTAGATCAATGATTCACTTTCAATTGATTCTTCAAGAACACCAAGAACACCGTAAGTGTGAGTGATACAAGAGAATATGCCCTAATCTGGTGTGTGTGTGTGTGTGTGTGTGTGTAGTGCGAAAGTTACAATACAGTTCTGGTAGAGACCTTCTATTTATACTACTTTACAGGGCACACGTTGTAGACAGGAAGTACTAAGGTACAAAGACAAGGTCGTGGGACTGAATCTGGTACACGATGAGTTGGTGCGCCGTCTACTGAAAAAGTTGTAACCCATCAAAGGATGACACGTGGAAAGTGCAGGTCACGCCTTGTATGAATGATCTTCGGAATCTTCATACAACAGAGGCACGTGAGAGGCACGCTCGTCTTTGTCTTTGATCTTCAAGTGTCTTCAAGCTTTCAAGTCTTCATACCACAGAGGCTCTGTCAAGGGTGACAGAGGCTCTGTGGCCTTGTCCTCTGAAAGTCTTCTAGAGTACGATCCAAGTGAAGGATGCTCTTCGTGTCTCGGCAGAGGCTCTGTCGATGATCTTCACTTAGCCTATTTTTCAATACTTCTTAGAACAGAAGTTGGAGCTAACAATCTCCCCCTAAGTAATGAAAAATAAAAAATTTGAATGTTGCATGTTTTCTAAGCTAATAACAAGAGGTGGATCATTTGACCTCTGTAATAAATTTACTTTTCATTCACTAAGATGCCAGAGGCATTTACATTGGATTACATTAAAGTGCAGAATATGAAAAGTAAAGCAAAAGTAGGATAGTTGCAGAGGTCAGACTCTAGCATTTGGGAAGTCGTTGATTGGCCTTGTGAATCCTCCATCCCTGAGTTGATGGAACATGTTGATGCAGAGGTTTATGAAGTTGATGACCGCATCAATGGCCTCAATTAATCTGTTGGCGAAGGTTAGATCCATGAATTCTGATCCTCTATGTTGCAAAAGATTGGACCTGAACTCGAGCAGAGTCTTAGTAGCATACTTCTGGCAATCAACCTCCAAGAATAGTTTCAAGTTTCCTTGAGGATCACGGAAGACATACCTGACCTTTGGAATGTAGATGATAGTATTTGGTTTGATGTTAGCAGAGGAGGGGCATTGGTCTTCTGGAGGTGGGAGACTTATGTTCTTAACTCCAAGATCAATTTCCACTTGGAAGTCTCTCATGTTGTAGATCAGAACTTTTTCTCGCATGGCCGTTTTGATTTCATCGTACGCCCTCTAGATCTCAAGCCTGCGAGCGTAGTTTTTCCTTGCCCAGCTTAGAAGATCAGGTAGGTCATAAGGGCTTAGGTTTCTTAGATCTGCATTTGAGAATTTGTTCTCAGATATGTCCGCCCTTTTGACATGGTAGAGGTTGTAGTGAAATTGTCTGCCTTTGGTGTGTGAGAGCTTGCAGTAGATGACTTGTGTGATCTTTTAGTTTAATAAGACTTCTTTGACGGGTTTGGCTTTGTCTCTGTAGAAGTCTTCCCTTATCTGCTGAAGCATGTCACGTTTCAGAATTGGAGCTGGCAGAGGATAATTGACGGCTCTGCTGTATAGGTACTTGTACACCACCTCTTCCATTTGTCGTTGAGGTACAGAGGGTGGAGGCATAGGTTTGCGCAGAACTTCCAAGTCGATGATCAGTTTGGCCACTCTGTCTTCAATTGGCTTCGCCTTGGGATCTAGAGTTGGGTTGGCTAATAGAGGAGGAATTCCGAAGGCCCAATCTTCTTCTTCTGGCTTTGGAGTGACAAAGGCATCAAATGCACTTTTCAGTAGTTTTTTAGAAGGTTGATGCTTTCGTTTCTTGGGTTTCGGTTCCTCTGTAAGGATGGACTTTCCCTTGTCCTTTGCCTTAGGCTGAGATTCCTCTGTGGGTTTGGATTGGGTTGCCTCTGTTGGTTTTGACTGTTGAGCTTCTGAGGTCTTTGTTGGGAGTGCCTCTATTGTTGGTTTTGTAGGGGTTGTCTCTGTTGGTTTAGATGGTGGTTGGGTTGGAGAATGTTCTGTAATTTTGATTTGGGGTTTGGTTGGGGATGCTTCTGCGGTTTTTCTCAGATATCTTCGTTGTTTTTGAGCTAAGGTTTTTGTTCTTGCTTTCAATTTGGGCTCTTCTGTTGTTTTGGGTGTGGGTGATGGCAGCTTGGTTTCTTCTGTTGGTTTTGGTGTAGGGGAAGGAAGGTCTTCTTAAGAGTTTGAAGAAGAGAGGATTTGGATCTACTCTGAGGCTATCTTCGGTTTAGGTGAGGGTAGGTTTTCGGCCTGTTGAGTTGTTTCCACAGAGGTAGGTGTTTCCTCTGTGGTCTTCTTCTGGTTTTGGGTTTCAGAGGACGGTACTTGGGTTATAGGTTTTACAACAAGTGGTAGTGGTGTTGGCAGACCTCTGTTGGCTCTTGTTGCCCTGTTCTCCCCCTCAGGATGACCTGATGGCCTATCTGAATCATCATCAGAGTCATCCTGTCCCCTTCTGTCTGTACTTCCTTCTGCTTGGCATGACGAAGATGGCCTTTTGGGTTGGCTTGCCCCTACTGCGATCATTTTCGCACAGAGGTCGTCACAAATGCCAAGCAGATAGGCAACTTCTGCTTCTGAGTTGAATCTTAGCTTTCCCACACTAGCCTGGAAGTCTTTGACATAGTTGGCATTGGCAGTGGTGAATGCCTTGATAAACTCTACCATATCGTTCAATATACCCTGGCCAAGATCTGTTAGTTGAGATTTGGTCATGTAGTCGGAAGGCTTCATGGATTGAGTTTCTTTGGTAGTCTGTTCTTGGACTTGTTCTAGGGCCTTTTTGAGATCTTCTGTTGTGAGGCCCGTAGATGCAGGGGATTGAGTGGAAAGATTTGTGGCCACTTTTCGTGCCTTCTTTAGCTCCTTGGAGAGGTTGATGACAGAAGCTTCAAGTGCAGAGATTGTGGCTCCTTCAAGTGCAGAGGGTGTTAGGTCTAGAGTTTTGTCAAAAACACAAGTGTTGAGTTCTGAGTAAGAAGACTAAAGAAGACTCAGAAGACTCAGAAGTTCTGAGTAGAAGACTCAGAAGTTCTGAGTGAGAAATCTCAAAAAGATTCTAAGTGTTGGATTCTGACTAGAAGGTTCAGAGTTCTGAGTAGGAGACTCAGAACTTCTGACTATGAAGACAAATGTTCTGAAGCGCTTATTCAGAAGTATGTTCAGAAGTTCTGAACAACATGTTCAGAACTTATGACTTGGATATTCTGTTATATTCAGTTACAAATTAGGACACATGTAATTGTTCTATTAGTCTGTTTCTTATATGTACTGTAGCTTTAGCCTTTCTTATACAGTATATATAGGAGTTAGCAACTGTAGCTAACTAAATTTTTGGAGAATCTTTAATATAATCTTTGGTGAATCCATTTAGAGAAATTCATTGTAATATCTTGTAATTCACAGATTGTTAATAAATCATATGACCAGTTGCTGTGAATACGATCTTAATTGTTCATATTTGATTGTAAGAGTGTATCCTGGACTTTCAATGGGTATCAGAGCCAATCAACAAACAAATTCGTCCAAGAGTGTGTTTGATCGCGTTCTTGAAGTTTCTTGATCAATTCGACAATTGATTCTGCTGCTGCTAACTATTCTTGAATTCCTAACAATTCTTGAATTCGTTTCTATCATTGATTCAAGAAATTTGAATTTGTCTTTCTGTTGAATCGATATCTTACAATCAAGTTATCCAAAGATTTTCTCTCTATGCTGATTAATTCTCGAAATTAAACAGAGATCACAGGTATGTTTTCGAAATTCTTGATTGGTTTCTGGATCAAAGTGATTATATCTGCTGCATGTTGATTAGTATTCAAATTTTTTGTTGAAAAGAAGATTTCATTAATTCATGTACTCTAACTGTTTGATGAAATGCATGTGACAGATTTGATTAATTCTTGCATGTTCTAGATTTGTGTTGATTCTCATTTTTGATCATAATTCATAGTTGATATTCGAATTTGTCATTTCATCATGCCTGAGATTATTGAAGTTTTTGTGAGACCTGCAATTTCTATAACCAGTTCAGACAATTTACAAAAATTAAGTCCTGTAAAAGCAAAAGAAACAATTTCTGAACCAAAAACTGAGATTGTTCATTTTGAAAGCAAGATTGCTAATCTTCAAGCAAAACAAGACGAATATGCAAAAGTTATAAAGATTTTGCAAAAAGAGAAATCTGATTTTCTAAAGGATTTTGAAAAGGTTCAAGAAAATATAAAGTTGTTAGAAAAAGAGAATGTTGATTTGAAAGAGAAAGGCAATTTTAGAAGAAAGATGTTGACAGAGTCTGAAAATAGAATCAAATCATGTGAAATGAAAAATTGTCAACTCTTGAAACAGATCTATGATTTTGAACAAGTTCTTATACTTGAAAGAGTGAAATTTGAGAAAGAGAGAAGAGACTTTCAAACTGAGAGGAAAGGTTTTGAAACAAAGTCTGTTGAATTATCTTTGAAAATTTCTGATTTGGAGAAAATTCTAGCAAAAGAAAGAAAAGAGTTTGAATGCAAAGAGACTGAAAAGAAGAAGGTAATGTTAAATGAGTTTTCTGTAAAAATCAATGAGTTGGAGAAAGATTTAGAAGATGGAAGGAAAGAGACTGAAAAGAAGAAGGTAAATGGCTTTAAAGAAAAATGCTTAAAAGATGAGTTTGAGAAGGAAAAGAAAGTTTTTCATTTGGAGATAAGGAGGCTTATTAAGAAATTATCTGATTTATCAACTAAAATCATGATAGAGAGGAAGTCCAAATCTGATTTGCAGTCAAGGTTTGATTTGTATGTTAAAAAGTTTAAAGAATTTGAAACGAAAGTTGTTGACAAATCAAATCATAGTTCAAAAGATCAGATTCGTTCTTCTAATCTGTTTTATGATTCTGCTATTGATAAATCTTATAATTGTTCTTTTAAAAAGATAAAAATGGAATGGAGAGTTAAAGGAACAACTTCCAAGAAAGAAGTGCCAAAATCAAAGGTTCCTAATTCAAATGTCAAGAAGAACAATACATTTCAAATAAAATCTTTTGTTAAACCTGATGTGATTTATTCTGTAAATCAATTAGTCAGAATTGCACAAAATAAACTTTGTTGTTCATATTGTGGGACTAATGATTTTGTGAACAAGAATTTTATTCAGCACTGGTATGGTTCTTATAGAATATCTGCATATGCCACTACACCTAACAAACCTGGACCCAAGTTCATATGGGTACCAAAGACAACTTAATCTGTTTTGCAGGTTATTCATGTGTAGAGCTGAATGATAATACTGACACATGACTTAAAACCGATGTTGTGCTTAAATTGAGAATTTTGACTTTTGGATACTTCAGTCCAAAACTCGGTATGAATGTGATTATGGATTTCTGATTCATACAGATCAATTTGTTGATTTTGAAGCATTTTTTTTTTTAAAAAAAAGTTCAGTTTACTGTGGTGTAATCGAACTCATAGTTGTGGGTGTTTTTAGTAGAAAACATTTCGAGAGAATGTGTTCAGAATCACATTTTGAGCAACCCTGCAAATTTTGGTTGAAAAATTATGATTTTTGAGCAAGTTATGGTGGTTTGAAGTTCAGAATGTTCAAAAATCACAAAATCCAAACATTTTTCTAAGGAATTTTCTCTGGATAGTTTTATCAGAATTCTGACTCTCTTACTCAGAAGTTCTGACTCTACTACTCAGAATTCTGACTCAACTAATCAGAATTCTGACTCTTATACTTAGAATTTTGAACAAGTTACTCAGACTTCTGACTCTACTACTCAGAATTCTGACTCAACTAATCAGAATTCTGACTCTGATACTTAGAATTTTGAGCAAGTGACTCAGAATTCTGACTCTTCTAATCAGAATTCTGACTCAACTACTCAGAATTTGGATTTTTTATATCTAATGAGGAATCATCGTAGATGATTACCAAAATCTCTTGATTTTGCAGGATTATCTTGATTTCAGAGGAAGTATTGACTCAAAATTTGATCTGATTGTTTCAAGATAATGTTCAAAACCCGTGATTCAACGTTTTAGGTTTTTGAACATATCAGTTCAAAACCCGTACTTAAATGACAATGGCTTCTGAATAATTCAGTTCAGGACCCGTACTTCAGAGACTAAGACTTCTAAACAAATCAGTTTATAACTCATACTTCTCAGGTGATATCCTTAACTGTCATATTTTTATGTTTCAAGGAACTAGTGGTGAAAGGTAACATTGTATTATGTTTTATTTCTATTGCTTTGAATGTTTGAATCTTAACAATTTAATTCAATGATATGATTTTTTTTAATTTTCATTCAATGAATAAATGTGTGTCAAAAAGTGATTTTACAAGTATTTTGTATTATCTGAGCTATATTTGTTTCAACTTTCACTTCTGAATTAAATCGAAAGGTAAGCAAAACATGAATGAAATTATGCCGAATGCTCAATGTTATGAAATCTATACTTATATAGAATATAATGTTCAAAAAGCCTAAATGTCAGAATGTTGGATGGAAACAAAAATATGGGGGAAGTACTACGTTTTAGTACCAAGTGATTGAGATGAAATATAAATATATATAAAATCATTTAGTTTGAAAGTTTGTACCTGTGGCCTTTCTGGTTTGGGAGAGTAAGTCCTAAGGGGTGCTCGACACCTAGTCCCTAAGATCAACTGGTCTAGAAAGCCATGTTCTACTGGTACAAATGGGTTTAAAATATATCGATGTGACCTTTCTGGTTTGGGAAAGTAAGTTCTAAGGGGTGTTCGACACCTAGCACCTAAGACCAACTGGTCTGGGATATGCTGACCCAAATCCTGCAATAGAACCAGATAGAAAGTCATGTTTAACGATGTATCTTATTCTTACTAAACTTTTTGATTAAAAGATGCCAATGTGCACAAAATTAAAAGATGTCAATGAGCACAAAATTAAAAGATGCCAATGAGCACACATCTCTTGAAACTTTGGGAAAATTCAAAGTCGCAATAAACCTGTAAATTTGTGAAAATCCTGATTTTGGACAAATAGTGTGAGTAGAGCAAAGTATTCGTATATGTTTTTAGAATTGCATATGCTTGAAGCTAATCATATTTCGCATGCTAAGCACACCAAATAGATTTAATAAAGGGATTGAAACTGAACATTTTTAACTCGATATGCAATGATGACTTGTATTTGAATCCAAACACATGCATTTGATTTCATTTGATTGAAAATCTGATAAATTTCATTAAGTTGGATTTCTTTTGTAAAATTTTCAAATGATCAAATGTTAGTAGTTATCAAGTGTAGTTCAGTGAATCTTATTTTTCTTGTATAAATGTTTTCATTAAAGCACTATATTTGAAATGAATAATTTTAATGAAATATATGCATACTTTCAGGGGGAGAAAACAAATTGCTCCATAATTCTTATTTTGAGGGGGAGCAAGGTTATTCATTAAGGAGGAGAAAAAGCATAGACTTCATTCGAAGAAAAAGCATCGCTAAAGTTTTGAAAAACAAGGGGGAGAAAAGCTAAAGATTTTGAAGATGATTTTGCTTTCCAAAACTTTAGGGGGAGAAAAGCTAAAGATTTTGAAGATTGATATGGTTTTTGTACAGAAATAACAAAAGAGAGAAATGTTATTTTAAGAAGGAGAAGAGGAAAAGAAAACTGATCGGTTGTTTCTTATAAAGAAATCTTATGAAAGCTGAAATGAAGATGAGAATTGTCATTTCAAGGGGGAGCAAAGAAAAAGCAAATATATAACAGAAATCAATTTGGAAATCGTTGCTGCTGCTGATTAAAGACTGACCAGAAGTTGTTAACTCAGATTATTCAGAATTCTGAGCAAAAGTTGTCAAAGCATTCAGAAGAGCTCCTTCTGAAGATTGTTCCTGCTCTAAGAATTTGATGATGAAAAGTACAAGTGTGTTTGACAAAAAGGGGGAGATTGTTAGGTCTAGAGTTTTGTCAAAAACACAAGTGTTGAGTTCTGAGTAAGAAGACTAAAGAAGACTAAAGAAGACTCAGAAGTTCTGAGTAGAAGACTCAGAAGTTCTGAGTGAGAAATCTCAAAAAGATTCTAAGTGTTGGATTCTGACTAGAAGGTTCAGAGTTCTGAGTAGGAGACTCAGAACTTCTGACTATGAAGACAAATGTTCTGAAGCGCTTATTCAGAAGTATGTTCAGAAGTTCTGAACAACATGTTCAGAACTTATGACTTGGATATTCTGTTATATTCAGTTACTAATTAGGACACATGTAATTGTTCTATTAGTCTGTTTCTTATATGTACTGTAGCTTTAGCCTTTCTTATACAGTATATATAGGAGTTAGCAACTGTAGCTAACTAAATTTTTGGAGAATCTTTAATATAATCTTTGGTGAATCCATTTAGAGAAATTCATTGTAATATCTTGTAATTCACAGATTGTTAATAAATCATATGACCAGTTGCTGTGAATACGATCTTAATTGTTCATATTTGATTGTAAGAGTGTATCCTGGACTTTCAGAGGGTGATGTGGCTGCAAAGGCTGTTGTAGCTGCAGAGGTCGCTGCAGCATTTTTCATTAACGTACTGGCATTCTTCACCTCAGTTGAAAGTTGTTCAACTTTGGTGGTTATATCGTTCAGCGCCCTGTTGGTGGATTCTGCAAGAGCGTCGAAAGAGCTTTTCAACTCTTTCAACGAAGTGGTCATAGAGGTGACAAGGGTTTGGAACTCATCCCTTGCGACATATGAGCCTGGTGTAACCTCTGGAGGAACACATTCTTCCCCAGAGTGAGTCATTGTTCCTTGGATTCCTTCTTTCATCCCTGTTTTTAGGTTGAGGATGGAAGGACTTCCTTCTGATCCTCAAGCAGAGGTTTTTAAGGCCTCAGACTCTACAGAAGTTCTGTCAAGGACCTTATTCTGTTCCACTCCAGAGGTGGGGACAGAAGTATCCTTGAGTTGACTTGGGGACTTGTCTAGAGTCCCTTCGTCTGTGTGCTCTCTAGGCTCCTCTGAAGAGCCTTGGGGTCCTATATGTGTGCGTGTGGCAAAGGAAACAAATTCCTCTGCAGGGATTCTAGGTGTCATCTGGGGTGACTGATCACGAATAAGAGGGATGCCCTGTGGAGAGGGCATCCTCTGTTGGATTTCCCCGGGTAATAGTGGCACAGAGGAGGAAAAAGATTCCTATGTCCGGTTTGTTGGGGATAGGATCGAGTCGTGCTGCTCTTGTTCAATAGCTCTATTGGCCACTAGATTGGCAGAGCTAGATGTGTGGGTTGCACTGGGAGGGGGTTGTGGTTGTATGCCTCTACTTTCTTCGGCATCTTTTTGGCTCTCTTCCTCTGTCAAGCGTCCTAAGACAGGGGATTCAAACTTAGATTTTATTTCCACCCAGGTGTCATCTGTTTCCACCATCTCCTCTGTGAGATCAAGTTCTGGGTCGTAGCTGGGAGGAGAGGCAAACAGATCAGAGTTCATTCGACCTTCTGGGGTTTCTGCTTGATTACCCTCAGGGGTTATGTCATGTTCCTCCAGATCAGAGTCAACTTATGAGACAATTACGTTGGGGTTTGTAGTTGTCCAATCTGGGATGGCTTCTGCGGTCCACCCAGAAGGAATGTAGAGAAGTCAGTTCGCTCTGCGTATCGAATAGGCGTGGGGGATCGCAGAGGTTGTTCTTGGATTGTGGCTGTTGTTTCTGCTTCCTCTGCGATGCTCTGTAGAGGGGTTTTGGGTTTCTTGGCCTTCTTTCTTTTGGGTTTTGGGGCTCCCTCCTCAGAATATTTGGCTTTTCTTTTCTTCTTCTTTTCTTTTGCAGGAGGGGGTGCAGAGGATCCAACCACAGTTGCTTCTGTTTGTGGTTGTAGGGTTTGTTCTGCACTGGCAGAGGTACCCTCTGTTGGTTTCTGGGCTTTGGAAGCCTTCTGTGTTTTGGAGGGTGTCGTGGTTGTTTTGCTTGGAGGTGCAGAAGTTTTACCCTTGCTTCTTTGTAGCTGTACTTTCTCCTGTTTAAGCCTATGCTTCTCTAAAGCTGTTGCCTACTTCTCTGCACTCATTCTCTCGACCACCACTGATCCTACAGGGGCTCCTAGACGTGGGGGTGTCACAGGACTCGGTTTTGGAGTCCGATGATCGCGTATGTAAGCTATCCTAAGGTCTTCATCTGTAACGTATGTAAGCAGTTTGGATGGCAGAGGCCTGCAGAACTGGTATCCGTCTGCGTGCCTTGTAGGAGTCATTTTGGTCAGAGGGTAGGTTTTTACAATTGGCCCTTCCATTGGCCATTCTTCCAAAACAAGTAGAGGTTCTAAGATGACTCCTAGGGTCCTCTGAAATTGTAGAGCAGGGAGTTCTTTGCTTTTAGGGCCCTTTGCCTTCTGTGTAGAGATTTTGTGTTCAATGGTATTAACGAGTTCTTGCATCATGAGGGAGGCATAATCCAGAGGCAAATCATAGTACACCCCGTACATGATTGCCAATATTTAGTGAGAGCTCTGGTCAGGGCTACCCACCTTGCCAGTTAGGCATCTGTTCATTATGAAGAACACAGTGTTCCACAGAAGGGGGAAATGAAGTCGTTTCTCTTTGTGAGATGGGTGTTGTAGCCCAACATTTCTACAAAATCGCAGAGCTCTCTGTCTGAAGGGGTCTCTGCGTAGTCCTTTATTCCCAGAAGTCCTCTGGTGGGTACGTCAAACTCCATGGAGAGCGTGCTTCTATTGATCCTTAGCTCCAGGTTCTCGGAGTTGTCGCATCTGGAGACATAGCCGGTTATTTTTCTGTTCTCGGGGTTGTAATACCAGCTCTGCCAGAACTGGTTCAGGTATTTGGCAGGTATTTTTGTAACGTTCTTGGTCAACAGTGAGTTCAAGGGGTGGTTTTCCAGGATATTCAACAACACTACGTGTTCTTCCCCAAAAGTTGTTTTAGAGGGGACTAGGTAATGGTTATTGGGTTTGAAAGGGAGGGACTTTTCAAACTGGTCATTATCCAGAAAGTTTTGAAGGTGGGTTGTCGGAGCAAAGTCCACGGAGTTTCCACTGTGTTCTTGCTCCAGGTTTCTTGCTGGTGAGGGATGATGTGAGTGCTCAGCCCGAGCAGGGAGTTCGCCAGAGTGTTGGTGGTTGCCATGGATGATTTCTTTGAAGAAAGGAGTAGGAAATGAGAAGTTGCAGGTTCTTGCACAGTTCACCGGAGAGTTTTAGAGAGAGAGAGATATTTGTAAAGGAAGAAGAAGAGGGGTAAATGGGGTTTTATAGTGTGGGGTAGAAACGGATAGAATTTGCACAGTAAAAGTGAATTCAATATAATTTGGGGTCCGCACTCGAGTATACAGCTGTGAGCAATGCTTCAGTACCGACGTTTGACTGACACGTCCAATAGAAGTGTGCCACGTCAGAGGTGTCAGAGAATGATGAGACGTCGTGCGGCGCCCATTTAATGCCAGGCACGTGGGCATCTCTATACGCAGATGTCTGTCACTGTGGTAAATAACCCGCACTTACAGAACCCTTTTCTGTGCACAAGTATCAAATCGACAGAAGCTCTGTGATGGAATGAGCTCTGAGATCTGGACTCTTCTTCCAATATCTCTGTGCTTGCACCTTTACCAAAAGCATTTGAAAAGACAATTGAAATGATCGATAGAGTTTTCGCACAAAATTTGCAGTTACAGAGGCTCTGGCTTACAGAGGCTCTGTTCAGCTCAGTAGAGGCTCTATGACATAAAGTTTCTAATTACAGAAAACTCATAAAGCTTTTTGATCATTCAAAGTTTTGACAGTTTTAAACTATGTTTTTAGGACATATTTGGAAAGTGGTGTCCTAGGAAACTGTTACGGAAAATGGTTTTGTGCGAGGAACTCACTCTTAGATTCTTCTTTGCTCGGCATAGTCGGCGACTTCTGTGGATTTGTTTGACCAATACTCTTCTTTGGCTCCCCCCTTGAATGATTAACCTCTGTAAATCAAATCAAGGTCTCCTTCTGCTCCCCCTTGACCTATGCTTGGATCAGATGTGATAAGTAAAGCATAGCACATAGATCAAACTCACCAGAGGTTCTATGGGAATTGTCAGAGGCTCTAAGCAATCCACAATAGCTCTGTCGGGTATAAAACTTTTAATGATAAAAAATTCACATACTGAAAGATTGAAATATATACATATGTATAGGAAGATTAAGTATCAGTTACAGAGGGATCAACTCATGTTTAGCATACCTAAAATACCCACCAAGAAAAGGAATATTTTCTCATCAAGTGCCTTGGTGAATAAGTCTACAAGATGATATTCAGTGGACACAAAGTACATCTCGATTGTGCCTTGTTCAACATGATGCTTCAGGAAGTGGTACCGGATATCAATGTGCTTCGTCTTAGAGTGTTGTACGATATTGGCAGAGATCGCAATAGCACTCTTTGAGTCATAGAGGATGGGAATCTTCCGAATGTCAAGACCATAGTCCTTAAGCTGAGTTCTCATCCACAAAACTTGGGAGCAACAACTAGCAACAGCAACGTATTCGGCTTCTGCTATAGATGTTGACACACAATTCTGCTTCTTTGAAGTCCAGCTGACTAACATACCACCCAGGAATTGGCAAATCCTAGAGGTACTCTTTCGATCAAGCTTACATCCTTCGTAGTGTGAATCTGTATAAGCCATGAGATCAAAACCAGAGTTCTTTGGATACCAGAGGCCAAGATTCTTGGTTCCCTTTAGGTATCTAAAGATCCTCTTTACAGCACGTAGGTGGGATTCTTTAGGGTTAGCTTGATATCTTGCACACAGACATGTGACATACATTATATCTGGTCTAGAAGAGACCCAATCATGCCTCTATAGAGCTTGCACTCTACAGACTTTCCCTCTAGATCTGTGTGTAACTTAGATCCAGTGGCCATGTGGGTCTTCATGACAGAGGCATCAGAGAGCTTGAATTTAGAAAGTATGTCAGAAACATATTTAGATTGATTTATAAAAATTCCCTCTGATGATTGTTTGACTTGGAGTCCTAGGAAGAAGTTTAGTTATCCCATCATACTCATTTCAAACTCGCTCTGCATGAGTTTTTCAAAATCAATGCAGTATTGTGCATTGGTAGAGCCAAATATAATATCGTCCACATATATCTGCACACGCAGAATCTCTTCACCTTTTCTCTTATAGAACAAAGTAGTGTCGGTAGTACCTCTTTCAAAATCATTACCAAGGAGAAAGGTTGAAAGGCGCTCGTACCATGCTCTTGGGGCCTGTTTTAGTCCATACAGAGCTTTATCAAGATAGTAGACATGGTTTGGGTACTTAGCACTTTCGAACCCCGATAGCTGTTGGACGTATACTTCCTCTTGAATATGTCCATTCAGAAAGGCGGATTTGAAATCCATTTGAAAGACCTTAAAACCAATGTGGGCTGCGAAGGCTAAGAAGATTCTTATCGCTTCGAGCCGTGCAACAGGGGCAAAAGTCTCATCATAGTCTATCCCTTCTGCCTGGTAGTATCCCTTGGCCACCAATCTCGCCTTGTTTCTGATGACCACCCCATCCTCGTCCTTCTTGTTTCTAAAGACCCATTTTGTCCCTATAGCTTGTTTCCCTCTTGGCAGAGGAATTAAGGTCCATACTTTGTTTCTCTCAAACTGGAGAAGCTCTTCTTGCATAGCTTCTACCCAGTTTGGATCATTTAGGGCTTCAGAAACTCTTTTTGGCTCGATAAAATTTGTAAAGAAACAAAAATTAGCAGTGGATGATCTCGTCTTCACTTTGTCGGAATGACTGTCGATTATTTGGCTCCGAGGATGACTCTTCGTCCACTTTGTCATCCTTGGGAGATTGTCATTTGCATCATTGAGGTGAACTTCTGTGGTTGCAACGATGGTTCTGGTGCAACCTCTGTTGTAGATGGTACTTCTTTGCTAGAACACGGTGTTTCAGCTTGTCAAGGTATTTCAATAAGAGTTGGTATTGATTCCTCTGAGGATATTGAGACAGAATCCTCATTCTCCTCTGGTATTGCTTCCTCTGTTGTTACTGGAGTTGGTATTTCCAGTGCCTCTGTAGTTGTATTCTTGTTCACAAGATCTTCTGCTTGCTCCCCCTCGACACTTGCATCTACACGATTAATGGAAGAGGGTGAAGTATTTGAGCGACCAGTTAGAGATATACCTGAATCTGTCTGGTAAGCAGAGGATGTCTCTCCTGAGGCTTTGGGGGCTCCAGCAGAGGGATTAATATCATCATGGAACATTTCTTCAAACAGCAGATTAAGTTCTGCTTCTCTTGTCTTGGAAATGCCAGAGGATTCTTTCTTCAGTCCAACAAGTGACTTGCTCAGAAGTCTTTTGAAAAGAATCGTCAAAAGAAACATTGATACTCTCTACAATGGATCGGGTCCGCAGAACATAGTATGCCTTAGATGTGGCAGAGTACCCGATGAACATGCCTTCGTCTGCCTTCACATCAAACTTTCCTCTAGCTTCTCTGTCGTTGAGGACAAAGCATTTACATCTGAAAACGTGAAAGAACTTGATATTTGGTCTCCTCTGGTTGATCAAATGGTATGGTGTTTTGATGTGTCTCTTCACTATTGTTGATCGATTCTGAGTGAAATAAGCAGTTGAAACAGCTTCTGCCCAGAAAGATGTGGGCAATCCAGATGCTGTGAGCATTGTTCTTGCAGCCTCCATAAGCGTGTGATTTTTGCGTTCGACCACGCCATTCTGTTGTGGAGTGCGTGCAGCAGAGAAGTTTTGCGACATGCCTTCTTCTGTAAAATAAGCTTCAATGACAGAGTTTTTAAATTCTGTTCCATTGTCGCTTCTTAGCTTCTGTATCCTGCACTCATAAAGAACATGGATTCTTTTCATTAGATTAATCAGAATGTTTGGAACATCTGATTTCTTTCGGAAAAATTCCACCCAAGTATATCTTGAATGTTCATCAATCAACACTAGTATATACTTCTTGCCACCTAGGCTATGTGTAGCAATGGGACCGCAGAGGTCAACATGAAGCATGTACAGAGGCCTAGGGCAAGACACATCAGTCTTGCCTTTATGATCTTTGTTGAACTTGACATTGGGCAAATGATCTTTGGGCAAAACACAAATGATCTTTGTTGAACTTGACATTGGGCAAACCTTTAACTAGATCAAGTTTAACAAGTTTATCTAGAGTATGGAAGTTTAGATGGCAGAACCTGTTGTGCCATAACCAAGCTTCTTCTTCTTGCAAGCAACAAGACAGAGCTTGTCATTTTTGTTCTTGACACTGAAGTTCATAAGGTACAGATCACCTTTACTTTCGGCACGCAGAAGTTCAATGCCTGTGTCTTCCCCTTGCAGAGAGGAGAAAGTTCTTTTACCGGATAAAATAAAAATAGAACTTACCGAATGAAAGTTAAGAACTTATCGGATGATAGTACTTACCGGATATCTGAGTGTCCGGATGATGTGTCCGGAATGCTTGGTTTACCGGATACAATTGTGTCCGGAAAGAAAGAATTGTAGAAACAATTGTTATGATTTCAACTGGTCATCCAATTAAGAGTTCCAGATTAGTGCATACAATCAATAGAAATCAATATGTAGAAACAATTGTTATGATTTCAACTGGTCATCCAATTCACTTTGATTAATAGAGAGAATTACAATACGAGTGATTAGATGAATGTGACGATTGGCCTTAATTCTAAGACTAATAAAGCATTATATACTAAGGGCCTAAACTAGCAAGCCCATGGCCCGTTTACACAATTAAGCCCATAATACACATTTTACATAATAAGCCCTTGAACTTCTATTCAACACGATTTTATCCCTAACAATTATGTTCTTAATCTTCATCTTATCTCTATTTTCTATGGATTTCTTCTATTGTTTGTCTATAATGGGATCAACATCTTAAGTGCAGGATGACCATTTGAATCAATCATACCTTGACATGCAACCCGTTGATCCAGGCTAGCAGTTTTTTGGTCGTCCATGGATGATAATAAAGAAAGAGATAACAATATCTTGATGAAAAAAATATTCAAAAAAACATCTTGATGAAAAGTATAAACAATGAAATAATGGAAACAAAATCATTTAAAATAAGCCTACCATGTTTATCCTAGAGAAATTTAAGGAAATAGACGACATGTTAAAGAAAGAAACAAGGATAGTTACCTTTTTTGTTATTTCCTGTTTGACATTTTTACCCTGAGTGCATATGTGCACTTATAAACCAGCGTGTGGATTACCAAACAAAACAATTAAAATTTTTGATTAAATTGAGGCCGTTGATATTGATTATGAACGGTTGAGATTGGTTAACATGGTTAGTACCAATGCACTGGTTAGCAAAAGAAGATGCCTCTATGTATATATATATATATATTTTTTGAGAACATACATTCCTTAATATAAATGATGTAGCATAATCATGAGTTGGAAGATAGAACTTTTTAGATGTCACATTAGGTTAAAATGGTATTTTTCTTTGTGTATGTGAAATTTTCAACATCGTGATAGTGATTGTCATTTGTACCTATATATGAATCTGACACTATACTTGTGAGGATCTTTTCTTTATTTTGTTGAAAATGCTCAAAATAGCCATTCGTCTAACAACATTAACACGCGAGGAAATATTTTTTCAACAACTAAGATGGACAAGTTTGTTTTGTATTCTTTCACACTCTAAGATGGACTCAGTTATGTGTTTAATTTTTAGGGGCGATGTGTTTTTCAAGTTATTGTAATGGTTTGCCTAGATAACCCTGTTTTTATGTAATGCAATTCTTTTCCTGACTAGAAATATCCATTACAGATTCTTTTGGCATGTTGTGAGTAGTTTTTGGTTGCCTGGATTTGAGGTCGGCTTTGATTGGCCAGGAGCAGATGTTTTTGGGTCTCTATGGACCATTGGGAATAATGATCAACTATAGTCTATTGCTCGAGTTATTTGATTCAACTACCGTTACTTGTTAGTTGTTACTTGCAAAACTATGATAACTTTCAGTCTTTCAGCTCGTAGGTTGGACCTGCACTACGAGGCTTATTTTATGGTGGTTTTTTGTTAGGTTCTAGGGCTAGATCTAGTGCGGTTTATGCTCAAATGTGATATTTTTGCTTGAATATGAATGAATTCATTTACTAATTATTTTTCTCATTCGTCTTTTTGATATAGCATAACTTTCATTTTCCTCCATAACTACTTGTTTAGTTTAAGCTTTAAACAAATTTTTAGGGAATTTAATTAAAATACCCATTATTTGACTTTAACTTGCAAAAATACCCACAATCTCGAGCGGTTTGCAAAAATATCCAAAAAATCCGCGATTGGGCCTGTGATCGCGGACCAGGGAAAATTTTGGAAAGTGGTCCCGCGATTTGTAGAGGAGTCCCGCGGATTGTACACTCAAATTGATTATTTTGATTTAAATTTTACACTTTATACCCCTATAATTATTTACTTAATTTACTTAATTTACTTTATACTTTTTACTTTCCTAATTTTAATTTTACACCTTCATCATATTAACACATATAATCATTTATTAACTAAAATACGTTAAAAAAATATATTTTAATTTTAACAAGTTACATCATTGTACTCGTCTCTTCGATACCTTTGAAATGAGCCGAATATTGAATATTTTTTTATTTAATTATTTTACTATATATCATATATCATATATACTACATAAAAATATTTTTAATATTTAAAATTCATATCCTTATAGTTAATTATTTAATTTATGGTACATCTCTTATTTTTTCAATTTTGTTTTACACTCTTATCACATTAACATAATAATCTTATATTAACTAATTGATTAAATCGTCAAGTTATTCGTTTTAAAAAATACGTTTTAACATATCACATTAACATACGTAATTACGGGGAAATTGACGAAAATAGCCATTCCAACATCCCTAATTGAGAAAATAGCCAAAATCTCTCCCGTATTACGAAAATGGCCATGGGTCCGCACTCGATTCCAGTGCGGACCGCACTCGTACCCAAAACGACGCCGTTTCCAGCTCCGGATGAATTTTTTATTAAATCTGGTCCGGCACCGCAAGTGCGGACCCGGCCCCCGTACCGCAAGTGCGGACCCGGCGAACCCTATTTTGTGTATTTATGTACGATTTTTTCTTAGTTTTCCAATTTGATTTTTTCCAATTTCTTTGAAACAAATTTTTTCAGAAATGAGTTCCTTACCTGATAAAATTAAGCTACGTATTTGGCCTGGGGGTTCTTGGCAACTGAACGGGACGGATTGGGTGTATCATTCCGCATTCCCGGTAATGCGAGTCATGGTGCCAACCAACATGACACATTCTAAGTTTGTTAGGTGTGTTCAAAGCAGATGTGGATTCGACCCTAATTTTGGTACGACTAAAATAGTTTACCAATTTTCTGGCCAAATTTATGAGTTACGAGACACCGACGATGTAAAAGCTTTTATGGAATCTGCTGTGGCTGTAAGAAATCCACCAACACTTTGTGTTTATATTGAGTTTGCTGACACAAACAATGTTGGTGGTTGTTCCAACAGCGTACGAGAGCCTGATGTTGGTGGTGGTTCGAACACCGTACGAGAGCCAGATGTGTCTCCTGTTGAGCAGAGTCAAGCTTACGTGCCTCATTTTCAGTCTGAAGATGAGCATGTGTATGGGTATAATCATTATTTTCTTAGTCCCAATAATTATGGTTATAGTGACTATAACCCCGAAATTGTTCCGGAGACCCAAGAACCGGTAGAAGAACCACATGAAGAAGAAGAAGACGACGACGAGTCCCATGTTTACCGTTTGGATATTCCTGGTCTAGATCTAAATGAAGAAGACGATGAAGAAGACGACGAAGAAGACGGTGAAGAAGATGAAGAAGAAGAAACCAGTCCTATTAAATCATACGGGGGAATAAATGATTTTTTTGGCCAACCTCATCCCCTTCCAGATCGGGATGACCATTTCATAAGACCTAACCAAGAGCCCGTAGCATATAATCGTAGTCCATTAGTGAATGAAGGGGACTTCTTCGCCTCGAAAGACGACCTGACCCTCGCCCTTGGAAAAAAGTGTGTTCAAGAGGGTTTCCAGTATTATGTGGAGAGATCTTCAAATACCCGATTTGAAGCGAAGTGTAGGGATTGTAACTGTGATTGGCGTGTGTATGCTGCAAATGTCAAAGATAGCGATATGTTCCAGGTACGCAGGATGAAAGACGTACACATTTGTTCAAGGACCCAGATGCATCCTAACCACCGTAACGCCAATAGGAGAGTACTGGGTGATATAATCATGCCTAAAGTACAGGATGAAATCCGTAAACTCCGTGGATCCGACATTGTAAAGGACATCAAGGAGCAATACAACGTAGATATCTCGTATTCGCAAGCGTGGCGTGCAAAATCTTTTGCGCTAGCCTTGGTGCGGGGCGACCCCCACGATTCTTACACGCGACTCCCTGGGTTTTTCTATAATTTGGAGCTTCAAAACCCTGGTACCTTTTCCCGAATACAGAGAGATATTGCAGGACGTTTTAACCTTTGTTTTTACGCCCTTGGTTGCGCGCTATATATTATTTCCTGTTATATAGTCTACACTTTCATTATATTATATAGTATTCTAACGTTTTGAGCATAACTTTTCGTAGATCCGATCGTTTACGAGCTATTTGCGCCCGATCATTATAATAGACGACGCTCATTTGAAGGGGCCTTACTTGGGCACAATGTTACTATGGACGCCAACAATCAAATTTTCATGCTCGCTTTCGGAGTTGGTAGGTCTGAGAGTGGAGAGGGATGGACTTATTTTTTGTCCAACCTGAAGCAGTGTATCGGCGAACCAGAAGGGTTGGTGTTTGTTTCGGACAGGGTCGGTTCAATACGCCAAGCTATCAATACGGTGTACCCACATGCCCATCATGCGCTCTGTTGTCGCCATCTAATGATGAACATGAAAACCAGGGATAATAGGATCAACCATTATAAGACTATGTTTTGGAAGGTCTGTAAAGCGTACACGGTGCGTGACTTCGATCTTAGAATGGCAGCTCTACGAGCTGCTGTACCTGTGGGAGTCTAAGTTTTGGAATCTGATACTACGCCAGAAAGATGGTCTAGGGCCCATTTTCCTGCAATCCGTTACAACATAATGACTTCAAACAGTGCCGAGTCTGTCAATGCACAGTCCCGTTACGCTCGGAGGTTACCTATTGTGTCCCTCATGGATTACTTTCGATCAATGCAACAAGACTGGTATGCAAAACGTCGGAACAACGCAGGTTATCATCTATACATACATCAACCTACATACAATCTACTGTTGTTACAACTAGGTGAGATTATTTTCAGTATTTTGACTATTTTTGTTTCTACAGCAAAATGGGTAGATTTTCTAACCCCGTTTGCAATGAAAACAGTTAAAAGGAGACAAATGAAGTCATCGAGGTTTACTGTCTATGAAATTGGCCATGGTGTATACGAAGTATGTGATATGCGCAGGGACGCGAAGGTGGCTTACAATAATCGTAATTGCACTTGTATGAAGTGGCAGATGTCCGGTTTACCTTGCAGTCATGCAATCGCCGTTGCAAGATATCTCCGGTGTACAGATGTCACCCACCTGGCGCTTGGTTACTTCACGACGGCTACCTGGCGAGCAACACTCTCAGAGGTCATACATCCGGCCGGGCCTCCTGAAACGTGGGTTGTTCCAGACCCACCACTTATGACCGTTAAACCTCCGTTGATGCAGAAACGCGTTGGTAGACCGAGCAACCACGACCGTATCCCATCCCGTGGCGAGGATCCGACACCGAGAAGATGTTCACGGTGTAAGCAAAGCGGACATAATCGATCAAACTGTCATGCAGAGTTTCCAGTGAATCAAGGAGCATCCGGTAGCCGACCACGTCGAAGAGCCTCCGGTAGCCGCCAACATCAAGGAGCATCCGGTAGCCGACAAATTCAAACACAGGCGACCCAGGAGACCAACTACGGCAGTTCTAGGCATCAAACTATCGATCTAAATATTGATTTTAACGAGTAAACCTGTTTGAAGTCTCAACTTATGCCTGTTACGTTCAATTGTCTTTCAAGCTTGTTGTCCTTATGTTTACTGCTGATTTCAATGTACTTTGTCGTGTCTGTTAAGGGTTGTTGTGTATAAAATAAAGTAAACATGAAAGTTGCATTTTATTGATACTCATAAAGCATGGAAACTAGTACATTTGAAGAAATCTACTACTACGGGTAGATGCCCTGCATTTTGTTGATCCAGACAACCTTTTCATCAATAACCTCCTCCATTCCCGTGTAACTCTCTGTGAGCTCTGTAATCTCCTCTTCTAGTTCGCGAATTTGTTTTTGCAGATCCCTAAGATCCCGCCTCCTTTGTGCCAGGTCTTGTTTCTTCTCCTCCAGGCAGTCCTTCTTCCCTTGAATAACCAACCTGTTTTGGTTCCACATACGTTTTATGTTTTCAATCTCGGCGTTCTCGTCATCAATTGACCGTTTTACGGGGGATGGCATTCTTTGAGTTCCTGTAAGATCCTCCGACTGGTTAGATTGATACATTGGTGGTTCATTGAAGCGATGGTTGAGGTAGTATTGCTCCCGTGCAGCGTTCCACTGATTTGTCTCCTCTTCCGTGAATGGATAATCGGCCCTAGTTCGGCCCCATGATGCCCACTCCTCGGTTGTGGATGGTACCCACCACGTACTCCTGTAAGCTCCATCTTTGACGGGTTGGTTTTCGTTTTGTCGTGAAGTTCCAGCCCCATTGGTGGACCTTTTGCCTTTTGACCTAGAACCCCCAGCCATAATAGTGGCACGAAATGGTAGAGAAGGTTTGGTTCTGTTGTGGATGGTAGAAACGATAGATAACAACTTGTGAATTACTAATTCATCAGACCACCTACTTATAGCCGTAGGTTCGCACTTGCGGTGCCGGGTAGGTTCGCACTTGCGGTGCCGGGTAGGTTCGCACTTGCGGTGCCGGGTAGGTTCGCACTTGCGGATGCGATGTTGTGGCTATAAATACTCAAGTTAATTCTAACTTAAGACTCACAACACTCATACGACTTTGTACTCTCATCTTTCTGGAAAGCAAATGGCATCTTCTTCAAACCCACAGTCTTCACAAGTAATGCCGAAACGGATAAAGATGGAGGTAGAAAAAAGTGAAAGGGAGATCGAGGAATTAACTGTAGAGTGGCAACGGTTGGGGGATAGGAAGGGGGTTCATCTGAAAAGGATGGAAGATGAAGAAAAGGAGATAAAAAGGATGAAGAGGGAAATCAAAGATAGGGAGTCCCGTATTCGTCAAGAAAACTTACACGTCCACAACATTGTACAACAGTTCCCAGTTCTTCAAGCACAGATAACCAAGAAGCAAGCCTTCATCGATAGGTGTAATGCACTTTATCCTTAGGTGGTGGTAGTGTTGTTGCAGTTTTTATGTTGTTGTTTCATGTTGTGTGTTGCACTTTTTATGTTGTTGTATCATGGTGTGTGTTGCATTTTCTATGTTGTTGTTTCATGTTGTAGTTTGGTCATGAATAAATGATTTTGGTTTTTAGTAACACTTTCTATGTTGTTGTTTCATGTGTAACTATTGTGAAGTTGATTGATGTAAAGATGTAAATAATAAAAGTGAAACACCAAACAATAAAAACTATACCGTAAATAATAAAAGCTATACAACTATTAAAAGCTAATTCAATACGCAGGTCCAAAATAATTCTGCCATTTGTCTCCGCCAAGCCGCGATATCGATATCCATGTCTGGTAGTTGCCCGCTAACCCTATCTGACAAAAATCGGCAGGTGAAAGCACCACAGTCGCCCAGCTGACCATTCTGCTGGGGAACTTCCGCTGCATAACTCCATCTGAATTGTTCCATCTGGTCAGCTCGTTCATGCTCTTGTATACACCTGAATACGTAGGTCAAATTTTGCTTGAATGTCTCAAGCAACTCGGTAATTCTACGAGAACCGGTCTGATAACTATCGTATACAATCATCTGCATGGAATGTAAGGACAACTCCCCAACCACCCAATGGTTGTTATCGATGTTCATGGGTATAAGAACCTGCAAACATAAAGTTAACATTAGTTAGATAGTATAAATTCATAATGTTTGAAATAGGGAAACTTAGATTACATACAATGTTGACATTTCCTGTCCATGTGGGAAATCCGTCTGACAAAGTCATTGACCCATTCATATGCGCGACTACCTCAAGTATGTTCCCACGTATCAGCATTCCCCACCACTCTGGGATGACCATCGTCCAGTTGCTATCTGGAGAACGTGCGATGAGCGTCATTTTTCAAAGTTTAGGGGCCTAAACCGTCATTTTTCAAACTATAAGGGACAAATCTGTAAATTTCTAGAAAACAGAATTTTGGAAATGCATGGGACTACTTGTCTACAAAGTTTGGTGAAAATCCAAGTTTAGGGGCCTAAAGTGCCAATTTTCAAAGTTTAGGGGCCTAAACCGTCATTTTTCAAACTATAGGGGCCAAATCTGTAAATTTCCAGAAAACAGAAATTTTGGAAATGCATGGGACTACTTGTCTACAAAGTTTGGTGAAAATCCAAGTTTAGGGGCCTAAAGTGCCAATTTTCAAAGTTTAGGGGCCTAAACCGTCATTTTTCAAACTATAAGGGCCAAATCTGTAAATTTCTAGAAAACAGAATTTTGGAAATGCATGGGACTACTTGTCTACAAAGTTTGGTGAAAATCCAAGTTTAGGGGCCTATACCGCCAATTTTCAAAGTTTAGGGGCCTACACCGTCATTTTTTAAACTATAAGGGCCAAATCTGTAAATTTCTAGAAAACAGAATTTTGGAAATGCATGGGACTACTTGTCTACAAAGTTTGGTGAAAATCCAAGTTTAGGGGCCTAAACCGTCATTTTTCAAAGTTTAGGGGCCTAAACCGTCATTTTTCAAACTATAAGGGCCAAATCTGTAAATTTCTAGAAAACAGAATTTTGGAAATGAATGGGACTACTTGTCTACAAAGTTTGGTGAAAATCCAAGTTTAGGGGCCTAAAGTGCCAATTTTCAAAGTTTAGGGGCCTAAACCGTCATTTTTCAAACTATAGGGGCCAAATCTGTAAACTTCCAGAAAACAGAATTTTCCCAACTTAAACAACATTACATTCTTCAAATATAACATTAATAAACTTACACATTACATTTTTCATACATACATTAATAAACTTACACAAAGTTTAATACAAACTTATATTAAAAAAATAAAAGATGAGAACATTGTGTTAAAAAAACATTACATACTCCAAAATACAACAAACGTGAACAAAAACATTATGTAAAATTTAGCAAACATTACATTTTTCATACAATACAAACATTAAAAAACTTACACAAAGCTTGATACAAACTTAGATTAAAACAACAAAAGATGAGAACATTGTGTTAACAAAACTTACCTCGTTCGACATTGTGTGTAAAAAATGTGTGTATTCCACTCTCGTGCTCGACTTCACGTGCCAAGGGGGACCAAATTTTTAAAAAAATAACAGAGAGGAGGGGACCATTTTTAAAAAAAAAATCGCAGGTGGGTGGCTGGTGGGGTAGTGGGTGGTTGGTGGGGTTGTTCTTGTTTTTAAAGAAGAGAGCCGCATTAGGGTTTCTTTTGGCTCCGCACTTGCGGTGCCGGACCCGGGTCCGCACTTGCGGTGCCGGACCAGATTTAATAAAAAAAATCATCCGGAGCTGGAAACGGCGTTGTTTTGGGTACGAGTGCGGTCCGCACTGGAATCGAGTGCGGACCCATGGCCATTTTCGTAATACGGGAGAGATTTTGGCTATTTTCTCAATTTGGGATGTTGGAATGGCTATTTTCGTCAATTTCCCGTAATTACGTTAAAATATGTTAAAAAGTTCGATAAATATATAAATATATATATATATATATATATATATATATATATATAATCCAAATAATTTGACGATTAAATCAATTAGTTAATATATGATTATTATGTTAATGCGATAAGAATGTAAAACGAAAATTGAAAAAGTAAGAAATGTACCATAAATTAAATAATTAACTATAAGGGTATGAATTATAAATATTAAAAATATTTTTATGTAGTATATATGATATATAATAAAATAATTAAATCAAAAAATATTCAATATTTGGCTCATTTCGAAGGTATCGAAGAGACGAGTACAATGATGTAACTTGTTAAAATTAAAACGTATTTTAGTTAATAAACGATTATATGTGTTAATATGATGAAGGTGTAAAATTAAAATAAGGAAAGTAAAATGTATAAAGTAAAGTAAGTAAATAATTATAGGGGTATAAAGTGTAAAATTTAAATCAAAATAACCAATTTGAGTGTACAATCCGCGGGACTCCTCTCCAAATCGTAGGACCACTTTCCAAAATTTTCCATGGTCCGCAATCACGGGCCCAATCGTGGATTTTTTGTGTATTTTTGCAAATCGATCGAGATTGTGGGTTTTTTTGCAAGTCAAAGTCAAATAATGAGTATTTTAATTAATTTCCCAAATTTTTAACTTTAATCTAGCCAAAGTTAGTCGGTCTTACAATCCGTTGCATTGCAGCGGGTACATAACTAGTATATATATATATATATATATATATATATATTACCGTATAGAGGATTTTGAATACCATATACCAACTATGTTTACGAAGTTAGTTTGGTCGTACCAACCAATTTAGTTGGTACCAAATAAATTGGTACAGTTGATAATGCAACTGGTTGATTTGTCAGGGTAAAAATTTGACACCCTAAAAGAATCTCAAAGTATTAAAAGGTATCCATGATATAGTATGCTATCAGTTATGTATCAGAAAAATGTCTTATTTTTAAAAATTTCGGATTAACCCAAGAACTCTTATATTTTCTGGGGGTTCTTGAATTTAAATTTCGTTACAGAGTTAGCTCGTTTGTTTTTTATGACGTTCATATCGCATTAAACTTTTAATATTTTTTTAATTAATAACAATAGAAGTTTTATTTATACAAGCTTCTTTGGTTGAAATAGCCCATATTTGTAATTATTTATTATTTACTGGTGTGGGGTGCGCGCGTTGCGCGGTAACGAGAAATATTTTAAGAAATTACTTGACCACATTAAGATAAAAGGTAATTCTTCGGTTAATACTAATAAGATACGATTTAAAACGAAAAATGCATTTCTATAACTGGTTCATTTTCATCTACTGATTATCATTTGTTGTTACGAATAAATTGAGATTTATTGGTAATAATTTTGTAGTTATACTGTTTAAAACTCAAACGACACACCGCACAACCATATGACTATTTTTCTCAAAAAGGGTTTAACTAAAATTAGTGAACTCTATGAGTTGCCACAAACATAAATCCTCTCCTGTTGCCAATATATGTTAACATGTTTCATAAAAATGTTAATCTTCTTATCAATGGAGGATTACCAAACGCATTTCAAATTTATATACAATTTTCCTTCATCATTTCTTGTAGTCCATTTCATTCTCCAATCTAGCATTTCTTCATCAACGTGTGATGACTAAAACAATGCCACAATGCAAAATTTGAGAATAAAAAATCTTACAATGTTACTTCAAATACCTTTGGTTATTTATTTTACACATACAAAATAAAAAAGATAGAAAATATAAAGATTTTTCTATATATATATATATATATATATATGTTATATAAATATCTATGTTATGTTTTGTAAAATATCTATTGAGGTATTGGTCAAAAGATGTTTCACAATGGTACCTCAGATTCTTTTGGTTATTTCTTATATATAGATATAGATACATTGTTTTATTCAATATTTGACAATACTAAAATCTTATGGCTTTTGGGTCGTACCTTATTGATTGTTTAATTGTTTTTGTAAACACACTTCGTTTTAACAATCATTAATCTCTTTTTAATTTTTAATGACACCTTCTCTATTATAAACACTCTCAAACTATATCACAATTCACTATTTGATATTACTAAAATCTTATGGCTTCATGTCATGTCATGACATGCTACATCTTTGTTTTATATAAATATATTTATTGATATTTGTATAATCAAACTTTATTCCAACAATCATCAACTTCGTTTTAATTTTGCATGACACCTTCTAATTTTATATATACTTCATCTTCTAATATCCGACTCTTATCACCAATGTAGGATAACCAAACCTCATCCACAATTCAATATTTGAGAATACTCAAATCTTACCATTGTTCCATTAATATATATATATATATATATATATAAAGATGGGTTTTTATGATCAATTTTCCCAATTGATTTTTATACGATTTTTTTTTGCAACACGAGGGTTCTCAAAATAAGACAACCTTATGAGTATGAGTTGACACACAGACATCCCATCCTTCTTTCTTATACAACCTTAATTATTCTAATCTTTCAATTATTCACCAATGTGGGACAACTTAATCTCAACCACAATCGGGAATACTTCATTATCAAAATGTCACCTCAAATGCCTTTGGTTTTTCCAAAGTAAGACAACTCTATGAGAATTGACACAATATCATCACATCTATCTTTCTTATACACACATCTGTATTCCAATGTTTCAACTTCTCACCAATGTAGGATACCTACAACAAAACCACAATCCACTATTTGAGAATACTCAACTCTCATGGTGCCAACTCATTACCTTTTGGGTTTTCTTTTTATCTATTTAAAGACATAAAATGTTTAACTATTACATGAAGTGTTTAACTATTACATGAAATGTTTTGTGTTAGCCCCAAGTATGACTTTGTAAAAGTATTGAAAATAGCACAAGTCAGAAGAACGTCAGAGAACAGGACACCAAAGATCAAGCTGAAGACTTAGCAGAAGAACAAACAGAAGACCATCAGAGATCGTCAGAGCTCTGGTAGAAGACCTCTGATAGTACATCAGAGAACAAGATTGCTAGAAGACCTCCAGAGCTCTGGTAGAAGACCTCTGTTGAATGAAGACCTCTGTGAAGCTGAAGTCTCGTAGAAATCTCTAAGTGATAGACAAGTGTCCGTACTTTCCACGTAAGCCCTAAAAGGACGGAGACACACTTTCCACGTGTCATTCCAGGGTTAGATAGTACACTGCCTTCCACTTTATCAGGCTATAAATAGAACGTAGTGGAGCACACAATTGTAAGCTTTTTGAGAGAATTATAAGGATCGCTGCTAGAATTGTGAGAACATTATCACTGCACAATTCCATTCCACTACTAGTGTACGATCAGTAGCCTGAGAGATTTCATAATACACACACAAGAAAGTATTCTTGGTGTTATTCAATTATTCAATATACGAGCAGTTTGTTATTCCATTATTGTTATCTATTACTGTTCATCATATTGTTATTCTCTCATATTTTATGCTACTCACAATCACTCATACATAAACAGCTTTATAATGCTTCCGCTATCTTTGATCTTGCTGTTTATATGAGACAAAGTGAATCTGGGAACCTACAAATGGTATCAGAGCAGATTGATTTTCTTAAATCAAATCGATCCAATCTAATCAGGTTGATTCACTCTTGTTGATTGTGCTTTGATTTACAAGCTTTATAGTATACTCTGTTTTCTGTTTATAACCCGAAACTCCTTGTTAAAAGCTTTTGTTACGTGTTTAAGCATTCCAGTAAGTTTGGAAATCATTTCTACATCATTTACTATTCTATTGCTTTACTGTTCATCTACTTTCTGTTCAAAACTCGTTCAAATTCTTCATACTCTATTTTCTCTTAAAATGGCAAACAACAATATTAATGCTATTTATACGGCTGGTTCTTTAACCAAACCTCCTACTCTTCTGAGAGATGAATACCCTCAATGGAAGATTAGGATGGTTAACTTCTTCGATGACATGGATAAAGATCTCATGCGATCTGTCACAAATGGACCATTCCAACCCATGGTTTTGGTTCCTCGTGTTCCTGCTACACAAACAACTGAAGAGATTCCTGCTCACTTCGAAATTAAAACCACTGGTTTTACTGAAGAAGAAAAGCTTAATATGGAAAATGATCTTAAGGCAGTTAGACTCTTGATAATGGCCATTCCAAACGATATTTTCCAAGAACTAGACTCCTGTGTTACAGCTAAAGAAATCTGGGATCAATTTCTAAACCAACTCGAAGGGGGTATTAAAACCCAAAAGAATAGAAGGACCCAATGTATTAATGAATACAATGATTTCAAAGCACTTCCTGAGGAAACTTTACAACAAACCTACAATAGATCCAACATTCTGATTAACAAATGTAAGAAATGTGGGGTTGTAAGGTCGAAGGAAGATAACAACGTTTTGTTCTTAAAAAGTTTGAATGATGAATGGTTAAATCTGTCTATGTCTCTATAAGATAACCAAGATCTGGATACATGGTCTCTTACTGATGTGTATGGCACCTTAGCTGCACAAGAGAATGATGTTGTCAAGCAAAAAGGCAAATCTACTATTGCAGTGTCCACTCGCATTACTCTCTGACTTAAAAATATCCTCTGAAGGGAAATCCAACAGAGACAATGCTGCCAAAGACAAGAAGAAGGAGAAAGCCATGAAGAAGAAAGGAAAGAAAAGTCTGATAGGAGAGAGTGAAGAAGAGGAAAGTTTGTCAGAAGATGATGATGATGCTGACATCAATGTTTTTGCCCAATCTCTTGCCCTGATCACCCAACAGTTCAACAAGAGATGTGGGAAGAAAGTGTTTGATATAAGAGGAAAGTATGAGAGAGAAGAGAAGGAATAGAAGAGAGGTTATGAACAAAGGACTGCACCTCACCACCAGAACAACAACAAAGCTGCACTAGAGCACAGACAACAACAGTATCAACAGAGATACAACCCACCAGTTCCACAGAAGCAAGCAGATGTTGCCCAGCCCATCAATCAGAACGATGGAAGATGTTTTAGATGTGGCAAACCAGGCCATTTCTCTGCCAATTGCAAAGGTAGACTGGTAAAAGACCAGGACTACAAGAACAAATACAAGTATAACTTCAGGGAAAGAAGTTATGTGGCAGAGATGGAAAACTGGATCTCTGAATCGTCCTCTGATGACGAACCAGAGCATGCCAATTTCTGTGGGGTGGCTGTTGATGATGAAAACTCAGAGAGTGAAGAGATGAGTGAGGGGATGGCAGAGGAGATGCCAGAGACAGATGTTTCTTTAATGTCTTGCGCATTCTCTGTGACAGACTCTACTGACAGAGCGTTGGAGACATCTAAACCCAGTGCCAAGGTATGTTCATCCTCAGAATCCAAATCTGACTCTGAACTAGAAATGAACGTGTCAAAGCTAGCTGACGAGTTTCAGAATCTTAAACAGAAACTGTTTGAGGAAAAAATTTTGAGAAAACTAGCTCAGAAAGATCCGTCCTTCTACAAGTGAGAGAAAAGAGTCTCTTGGAACTAGAGAAGGAAGAAATTTCAAAAGAAAAATCTGAGTTAGAATTTTTACAGAAACAGAAGGAAACCTCATTTTCAGAAAAATGCAAAGAATATGAAGAGGTTTTGAAACTAAAGGCTGAAGAGGTAAAGAAATCGGAATATGAAAGGCTTAACTCAGTTGCTCTTAAGAATTATTTTCAAAAAGAAAGAGAAGTCTTACATCAATCTGTTAGCCCCAAGTATACAAGATGTAAAAGTATTGAAAATATCACAAGTCAGAAGACTACCAAAGATACAACAGAAGACTTAGAAGAAAATCAACCAGAAGATCATCAGAGCTCGACAGAGCTCTAGCAGAAGACTTCTTCTGTTCCACCAGAAGAACTGTTCACACCAGAAGACCATCATATCTCTGGCGTTAGAGCTCTGGTAGATGAAGACCTCTGTGAAGCTTAAGTCTCGTAGAAATCTCTAAGTGTCAGACACGTGTCCGTACTTTCCACGTCAGCCCTAAAAGGACGGAGACACACTTTCCACGTGTCATCCCAGGGTTAGATAGTACACTGTCTTTCACTTTATCAGGCTATAAATAGAAGGGTAGTGGAGCACACATTTGTAAGCTTTTGGAAGAATTATTTGCCACATTTATGAGAGCAAACACTGCAACCTTCCTTTCCACTACCACTGTACGAATTGTCAATGAGAGATTTCAGAATACACACACTAGAAAGTGTTCTTGGTGTTATTCAAATATATCAATATACGAGCAGCTTATTTATTGATCTTGTTATCATTTTACTGTTCATTGTTATTGATACTCTCACTATTTCATATTCGTATGCACAATCAATCATATTTAAATAGCTTTATATTATGCTTCCGCTATCTGTGTTTATGCTGTTTATATGAGACAACTTGAATCTGGGAACCTACAATTGGTATCAGAGTAGATTGGTTTGCTTAAATCAAATCGATCCAATCTAACCAGGTTGATTCACTGTTTTTGATTGTGTTTGTTTTCAAAAGCTTAATAAGTATACTCTGTTTTCTTGCTTAAAAGTTGAAACAAATCTTCAGAGTTATTTTAACACCTGTTTAAGATTTCTTGTTAGTTTTAATATCTTCTCTACTTTGTCTACTGTTCCTTTGTTTATTGTTCATATCTTTCTACTTAAAACGCTTTTAAAATCTTTCCAAACCTTCGTACTCTAATTTATGAAAAGATGGATAACAACAACATCAATGCTATCTATACGGCTGGTTATCTAACCAAACCTCCTACTCTTCTGAGAGATGAATATCCTCAATGGAAGATTAGGATGTTTAATTTCTTTGATGGGATGGATAGAGACCTTATGGGATCTGTCACTGAAGGACCATTCCAACCCATGGTTCTGGTTCCTCGTGTACCCGCAATAGAAACGACTGCTGAGGTTCCTGCTCACTTCGAAGTTAAAAGCACTAGGTTTACTGAGGAAGAAAAACTCAAAATGGAAAATGACTTCAAAGCAGTTAGGCTTCTGATTATGGCCATTCCAAACGATATTTTCCAAGAACTAGACTCATGTGTTACTGCAAAAGAAATCTAGGATCAACTTCTAAATCAACTCGAAGGTGGTATAACCCAAAAGAATAGAAGGACCCAATGTATTAATGAATACAATGATTTCAAAGCACTTCCTGAGGAAACCTTACAACAGACCTACAACAGATTCAATGTTTTAATAAACAAATGTAAAAAATGTGGGGTTATTCTGTCGAATGAAGATAACAATGTCTTATTACTGAAAACTTTAAATGATGAATGGTTAAATCTATCCATGTCTTTACAAGCTAACCAAGATCTGGATGCATGGTCTCTTACTGATGTGTATGGCACTCTTGCTGCACAAGAGAAGGATGTTGTCAAACAAAAAGGCAAATCCACCATTGCAGGTCCAATAGCTTTAATCTCTGACTCAAAAACGCCTACAGAAGGAAAGTCCAACGGAGAAAGTACTAGCAGAGAAAAAAAAGAAGGAGAAAGCTGTGACAAAGAAGGGAAAGAAAAGTTTGATTGCTGAAAGTGATGAAGAGGAGAGTTCATCAGAGGATGATGATATCAATGCTTTTGCCCAATCTCTTGCCCTAATAACTCAAAAGTTTAACAAGAGATTTGGTAACAAAGTATTTGATAGGAGAGGAAGATATGAGAGAGAAGAGAAAGACGAGAAGAGAGGTTATGTTGCACCTCACCATCAGAACAACAATAGAGCTCCATCAGAGCAGAGATCACAACAAAAGTACAATCCTCCATCCCCCCCCCAGAAGCAAGATGATGCTGCCCAGCCCATCAACCAGAATGATGGAAGATGTTTTCGATGTGGCAAACCCGACCATTTCTCTGCAAACTGCAAGAGTAGACTGGTAAAGGACCAGGACTACTATAAGAACAAGTATAAATATAACTTCAGAGAGAGAAGTTATGTAGCTGAGATGGAAAATTGGATCTCTGACTCGTCCTCTGATGACGACCCAAAGCAAGCCAATTTTGTGGGGTAGCCGTCGATGATGAAAGTTTGGAAGAGGTAGCTGATTGGATGACTGGAGAGATGCCAGAAAGATCAACAGAGGCAGATGTGCCTCATAATGCATGTGCTCTTTCTGTGATAGAGTCAAACGACAGAGCGCTGGAGACCACTAAACCCAGTGCCAAGGTATGTATTACTTCTGAATCTAAATCTGACTCTGAGCTGGAGATGCATGTGTCATTACTCACTGAAGAATTTCAAATGTTGAAACAAAAGTTTAATGAAGAAAAAGAGTTAAGAAAGCTAGCTCAGAAAGATCTAACCTTCTATAAGAGAGAGAAAAATCTCTTGGAAATGGAGAAGGAAGAGATCTCCAAAGAAAAATCTGAGCTAGAAATTTTGCAAAAACAGAAGGAAAATTCTTTTTCTGAAAAGTGTAAGGAATATGAGGAAGTTCTAAAGGAAAAGGCAGAAGAATTTAAGAAATCTGAATACGAAAGGCTTAACTCTGTCGCTCTAAAGGACTATTTTCAAAGAGAAAGAGAGGTCTTACACCAATCTTTACAGAGAAAAGAAATTTTGATCAAAAAGTACCAGGATGCACAAGATGTGCACATTAAAATTAATTCTCAAAAGGATACTCAAGGTTTGGGTTTCAAAGACCTTGCTCCCTTCACTGGAAGGAAGAAGACTTCATTGTCCTCTGCCTTCTGTGTTGGAAAAATCCAAGAAGATGTGATCACTGGTACTGCAGTTTTTAAAAGAGCTAAAACCTCAGATGTTTCAAGAATCAGAAGACTAAATTTCAAGGATGTCAGCTATGACTACTTAGGTCATGAAAAGGTTACAAAACCATCTGTCAAGTTCATTCATGATCAAGGAAAAGTTGAGATCAAATTTCCTGATTCTGTTAAAAGTCTTGATCCTAAACAAATCTTTTACTTCAACTCTTTTAAGGGTCAGAAGTCTGTTACTTCTGTTGCTGAGTCCTCTGGTGCCAAAACACAGAGTGAGCTCAACCCTAAAGCCCCAGTGTTCTCCCCTACCTCTTAATCAATAAGAACATCTTTTGAAGAGGATCTTAAAAGAGTTCTTAAAGAAAATACTGCATCTGATGCTTTGAAACCTAAGTTGAGAAAGTTTAAGTCCACCAGAGCAAATATCTCTGAGATACCCAAAGAGTCTCATACCTCTGCCAGAGCTACTAGAGACTTTCTAGACTCTGACTCTGACTCTGATTTTGAGGTGGATGAGTAGATTTTCTGTGCCCAAGAGAACATCTTGCGCAAACCCAAGTAGGTACTTATTGGATCTGGAGTTTTGAAAACTGTCATACCTACTTTTAATAACCAATCCAGATTTCCACCAGTTCCTGATTTCAAACACAAGGGTATCAAAATTCTTTCTTCTTATGAGATAGAAGAAAAGAAAAGAGAAAAAGCTAAGAGTATTCCTGCGAATCATACTTTTGTTCCCTATGCTTATAAACCAATCAGATTTACTCCAAAACAAAAGGGTAAATGGAAAGTCAATGACTAACCTATCCCCAATTCTGCAGTAAATCAAAGAAAAACACCTTTTGGTCCAAAGAATTTGTTCCAAAGTACAATGCCAATTTCAAGAAAGCAAACCAGGACAGAATGCATGTTAAAACATCTGGTCCTAAATTTTTTCAATCACAAATAGCGTATAATCCTCAGATGTTGAAAAGAAACAGCAATATGCACCAATCATCTTCATGTTCTATCAACTGCAATTGCATTCAACTTCTGTTAAAGCTGCAAAATAACTTGAACGGTCCTCGCTGTATTCTGAATCAGTCATTTGAAAGGAAAAATCCTAAGACTGCTCAGAATATACAGAGAAAATCCTCTGGCACACCATCAAAGAATGGAAAGCCAGCAGGTAAATCTGTTAACATCTCTAAGCCTATCCAGAAAGGGCCCATTATGAAATGGGTACCTAAAAGGAACTAATTTGTCTTGCATAAGCCTCATGTGCAGATCTGGTACTTATATTTAGGATGTTCCAGGCACATGACAGGCAACAAGGAGCTGCTGACTTCATTCAAAGACAAAATAGGAAGTGCAGTAACCTTTGGAGGCGATGGATAAGGACAGATTAGAGGTTATGGTGTTTTGAATAATGGTGGTGTTTCAGTTTCAAAAGTTTCTTATGTTGAAGGTTTAAATCATAATCTACTTAGCATAAGTCAACTGTGTGATCATGGATTCGATGTCAATTTTAAGAAGAATTCTTTGTTACTTTCTGAGTCTGGTCAAGAGCTTCTTAGAGACGATAGAAAAGGCAATCTGTACAAAATGAATTTTAATCCTAATCAAAATTCTAAAACAGAAAAACTCTGTTTAGTCTCTTTGAATAAGGAAGATGCCTGGCTCTGACATAAAAGATTTGCACATCTAAAATTTTCAAATCTTGACAAGCTTGTGAAACTTAACTTAGTGAAAGGTCTGCCTTCGCTTAAATTTGACAAAGACCATCTATGTTCTGCTTGTGAATTGGGTAAGCTGAAAAGAGCTTCACACAGAACAAAAAGTGATCACAATTGTCCTAGATCTTTGCATATGCTTCATGTGGAACTTTGTGGTCCAATTTCTGTTCAAAGTTTGTCTGGTAAAAAGTATATTCTTGTTCTTATTGATGAATTTTCTAGATATTCTTGGGTTGAGTTCATCAGAGTAAAATCCGATGTCCCAGAAATTCTGATAAGTTTGTTGAAAAGGATACAGGTTATGGTAAGTCTTAAAATTCAAAAGTTGAGAAGTGATAATGGGACAGAGTTCAAGAATGCCAAAATTGATGCCTACCTATCAGAGGAAGGAATCTCCCAGAACTTCTCAGCCGCCAGAACTCCCCAACAGAATGGTGTTGTGGAGAGAAAGAACAGAACTCTGGTAGAAGCCGCCAGAACTATGTTGGCAGGATATATTCTTCCTATCAACTTCTGGGCAGAAGCAGTCTCAACAGCCTGTTTTACCCAGAACAGAGTTGTCATAGTGAAAAGATTCAAAAAGACTGCTTATGAACTGATCAACAACCGAAGGCCGAATGTGAAATACTTTCATGTTTTCGGCTGCAAATGCTACATCTTGAATGACAAAGATCAGCTGGGCAAATTTGACAAGAAGGCTGACGAAGGAATCTTTATTGGTTACTCCTTAACCTCTAAAGCCTACAGAGTCTACAACACAAGTACCAGAGTCATTCAAGAAAGCATAAATGTGTCATTTGATGAAAATTCATCAAGTTTCTCTGATTGCAAATCACCAGAGGGGATACAGACAGAAGAGAAGCCTAGCTCTTCAAAAATAAGGGAAGAAGATATCAATCTGATATTCAACGATTTCTTCGATGACGATGACTCCTCTGAAAACATGACCAGAGGCAATCATGCTCAGAACTCTGCTGAACAGAACCTAACAGGTACATCTTTAACTGGTCCCTCCAATTCTTCACCGTCAACTTTACTGTCTACAGGTCTAATTCAGAGAAATGAGGGACAACAGTCGAATGTAGGAGAACCTGAACAAGAGCCATCATCACCCCCTCTGACTCATATTGGAAGAAATTCCTTATATGAAACCTCATTGTCACAGAGCCCTGTTGGTACATCACAGAGCAATGAAGCCACTCTCCAGAGCAGTGTGCCTTAGAGCCCTGGTGCCAATTCTCAGAGCTTTGATGCTGACATACGTCTTTTCCCATCTGAAGCACAAACTCCACCTATTGTCCATGCTCCAATGACTAGATGGACAAAGGATCACCCCCATCATCAGATTATAGGTGTTGATGAAGATGGTGTAAAGACAAGATTTGCAGCAATCAATGAAGCTTTCTTTGTAAATTTCTTAAGTATGATTGAGCCGAAGTAGATTTCTGAAGCCCTGGAAGACCCAAACTGGAATGAAGCCATGCAAGAGGAGCTTCTAGAGTTTGAAAGAAATAAAGTTTGGTCCTTGGTTCCACTTCCAGAAAATAAATCCGCTATTGGAACCAAGTGGGTGTTCAGAAACAAGAAAGATGAGGATGACATTATCATCAGAAACAAAGCACGGTTGGTTGCCAAGGGATACTGCCAAGAAGAAGGTATTGATTATGATGAAACCTTTGCACCTGTGGCTAGGCTAGAAGCAATCAGAATCTTCTTAGCCTATGCTGCCCATAAAGGCTTCAAGGTCTATCAAATGGATGTAAAATCTGTTTTTCTTAATGGCAAACTGAAAGAAGAAGTCTATGTCCAGCAACCACCAGGTTTTGAAAGCTTAGAGTTTCCAGACCATGTATACAAGCTAGATAAAGCTCTGTATGGCCTTAAACAAGCCCCCAGAGCCTGGTATGAAACTCTGTCAAATTTTCTGTTGGTCAACCATTTCGAAAAAGGTACTGTCGATACAACCTTATTCATTAGGAGATATAAGAATGACATTCTTCTGGTACAGATATATGTTGATGACATTATCTTTGGGTCTACTAGGCAGGAATATTGTGACAGGTTTGAGGATTTGATGAAAAGTGAATTTAAAATGAGCATGATGGGAGAACTTTCCTTCTTCCTTGGTTTACAAGTTAAACAATCCATCAGAGGCACCTTTATTAGTCAATCAAACTATATCTCTGATATTTTGAAAAAGTATAAGCTCAATAACTCAAATCCTATGAAAACTCCTATTGCCACTGGAGTTAAACTTGATCATGATCCTCAAGGTCAATCTGTGGACGTCAAGAACTACAGAGGCATGATAGGGTCGCTATTATATTTAACTGCAAGCAAACCTGATATAATGTTTGCAACCTGTCTTTGTGCCAAATTTCAAGCAAATCCCACGGAATCCCATTTGTCTGCTGTCAAACGTGTCTTTAAATATCTCAAAGGGACTCAATTTTTGGGTCTCTGGTATCCTCTTAATTCTGGTTTTGAGCTTGTAGCATACACAGATTCAGATTATGGAGGATGCAGGAATGCCAGAAAGAGTACTTCTGGTAGCTGTCAATTGCTTGGAGATAAGCTAGTCAGCTGGGCATCCAAGAAACAGAACTGTGTATCAACCTCTACAGCAGAAGCAGAATATGTTGTTGCTGCTAGTTGTTGCTCTCAAGTAATCTGGATGAAAACTCAGCTCAAAGACTATGGCCTTGAGTACTACAAAGTCCCAATTCTGTGTGACTCCAAGAGTGCAATAGCAATTACAGCTAATCCAGTTCAGCACTCGAAGACAAAACATATCGATATAAGGTACCATTTTAATAAGGATCATGTTGAAAAAGGGACGATTGAAATGTACTTTGTTTCAACCGACTTCCAACTTGCTGACCTGTTTACAAAAGCCCTTGATGAAAGTAGATTTAACTTCTTAATCAGCAAGATGGGTATGCTGAACATGTCCTCCTAACTCTGTTTAAAATTCACCAGAGCCTCTGATGTTAATCCCAGAGCTCTGTCAAAATAGTTAGGTAGGATACATCTCCACAGCCTCTGATAGTCATCTCAGAGCTCTACCAGCATACTTTTTCAATATTTTTCTTCAGTCCGTTTCAAATATGTATATACTTTGATTCCCTTTGTAAGTATTTTTTTCTCAAAAAGTTGCAAGAAAAGAGAAAGCTGAAAAGATAAATCTATCAATTAAGCTCATCATTTTAGGGGGAGCTTAAAAAGAAAATAAGCATGGTTTAAGGGGGAGAAAGTCAAAACAACTTCAAATCTAAATGACTTTGCTCGTTGAACATAAAGGAAAATCTTTTTAAGGAAGGGAAAACCTGTTCTGATGAAAACCTTTTTGACAAGGTCAAGAACCTACCAGAACTCTGACATTTCACCAGAGCTTATGATGAAGTTCACCAGAACTCTGTGAAATCTCTGACAGTTCTGCTTTCGTTCTTTGACTATTCTCACATCAGATATAGGATTTGCAAATTATTTTAGGGTAAAGGTGAAACATTTTAGGTTGCTTGAAAGAATGGACAAAATCACTCATCAGAGACAAAATGTGCTGAGAGTTCCACCAGAGCTCTGCCATTTCTCTGATAATGGTCGTCAGAGATGCGGGTTATTTCTTGAGCGTCAACCACATGTCACCGACAAATCTCTAACCGTGATGGTTTTATTGCCCAAAAGTTGTCAGACCCAAAATCCACGTGGCATCTTCTGATTGTAGAGGTCGTTCCACTATCTGACCCTCGAGTACCTACAGTACCTACGATGGTTATCCAGCCAGATATTTCGAGTATAAATACCCATTCATTTGACCCATTTCATTTCTTACGACTTCTAAGTATTCAAACCTTCAAAACCTTCCCTCCTTTGTTCAAATACCCTTCTTGAGTTCTTCAAACCCTAAAACCTGCAATAATGGCAGAACAAGCAAACTCTGTTGAATCAAGCAGAATAGTGCCCGTTGATCAAATAGTGATCGAACCCTACGAGTTTGTAGATAACAACTACAGATTCGATGCCAATCCAGCCAATTTCTTGCCCATTTACCATGTTTTTGTTGAGTTCTTCAGGAACCCAGAACTTTTCCAAGGCATTACAAGATACGACGATGACCTTCCACAAATCTATGTCCAACAACGGTGGACAACATGTCAGTTCATTCCAGAGAGGAAAGGGATTATTGGAAACGTCGATTCAGGAAGAGAAGGAGGAGCAGGAACGGTTCGTATTCGTGACAAAACCTTCAGAAGAATTTTTGGAATGCAAACCAAAGAACAGTTGGGAATCCCTGCATTTGAAAAACCCCCAAAAATCCATGTTCTTCTTGCATTTGTTCGTTTCTTGGGCTACAACAAAGATTTGATCAAGATTGGAGATTTCAAAAGATGTAATCTTCCTCCAGTGTGGAACTTCATGTTCTCCATACTCAACAGAACCCTAACCTGCAAGAGTGGTAGTCAAGATCAAGCCAGCACTGAAATTCTGCAAATCAAGTATGGTTTGTACTTCAACGGGCATTTAGATTATGCAAAAATCTTGTATGAAGAACTTCTGACCGCTATGAATACAAAGACTACAACTCTGGCGAAAGGAGGAATGGTGGGAGAGCACAGGAATCTGAAGCACATCAGATTTCCAAGGTTTATTTGTCTGGTGATTAGGGAGGCATTTCCTGCTCTGCAACTTATTCAACAGGGCATTCCAACTCCTGGATGGGTAATATCAAGATTCAAGCCGACAACATCGGGTCCGTATCCTCATATCAGAAGAATTCCTCAAACTATGCTCTCTCTAAAAAATCCAACCCATATCTCTTTACAAAACTATAGACATGTTGCTCAACCTCAAGAACCTGAGGTGAGATCCCCAGCATACATAGGTCCTGAGCCATCACTAGAGTCAGATAGTGTGGTAAGAGAAGAGGAAGAAATGGCCAGACCAGAGGTTTGAGTACCCACGGTGGGGTCTACCTCTGATAATAATGAGGAGGAGGAAGTAGCGGACAGAGCATCACCTATGGAGGCTGTCCAAGAGGAAGAAAGGGAAACTGCAGAGGAGGTGGCAGAGAGTTCGTCCTCCTCTGGCAGTGGTGAGGAAGAGGAATCTGAGGGAGAGACATCTGAGTCTTCTGAATCCCTAGAAGCCGAGGGAAACGTGAGTATAGAAAAAGATGTGCTGGTGAACACACATGTGCGTTTCCCTAGCCCATCTCCCAGTGCTATCACACATTCTGTCTTTGGTGATCAAGACCATATGGATAATGAAACAGAGGTGCACACCTCGAACCCTAACCAGACTGAACCACCAGAGGCAACTCTTCATGCCTCTAGTATGCACGAAACCGGGGAATCCTTATTTGGTAATGATGTCACATCGGCCCAGGACATCAATAGGACAGATACACACGCTGAAGCCTCTGTGGCTTGCATAGATTTGACACAAACTAGTCCTGAGATTTTCAGAATCTCACGTAGGCTATGTCCAAGTCAGGGACATTGGTTTGACTTAGTCTCACAGGGGAAGACCTGTCCTGATCCCCAGATCTTCCCAACACATCAGATTTCCTTCTCCAGAACCTGAGCTGGAAGAGGAACCTCTGATCAGAACACCCAGAGATGTATCCCCTGAAAAGGAACATCAAGGACAGGGTGGAAGTCCTCCAAGAGTCAACATCAATACAGCTCTTGATGGAGGCGCCTCTATGCTCGAGGCCGACTTGAATCCATGTGTTGGAGACAAGGTTACCACAACTGCTGATAATGTCACAAATGCAGAGCTCAAAAGCTTCTGTGACAGTATTAGCAACTCCTTGAATGGGTATAAACTTATCAATGAGGCAAAAGAGGAGCTAATCCGTCAGGAGAATGCTACTCTAAAATCAGAGCTGCAAGAGATCACCAGAAAACATGCAGAGACTTCCCAAAAATTTGCCGATTGGGAAAGGGCCAGAGCAGAGGAGACAGAGTAGCTGACTAGAGAAATATCTGATCTGAAGAGAACCGTGGCAGAGAATCACACAGCATCAATCAACAGAACTTTGCCAATGCCTTCAATCATCTTGTCTGACACCAACATCAGAACCTTGACACGGATGATCAATACCTCTGTCAAAAATGCTATCAAAGAGGCGACTGCACCAGAGGCCGATGTGCCATTTCCTGACAGACAACCGATTGACAGAGCGTACTTGGGCGGGTTCAAAAAAATGGTTTTGAGCCGAATGATGACCGTGTCTTCTAAGTTCGTCCAGAAAGCACAAGCAACAGAGCGACATGTACAAACATCTCTTGACTCTCACAAATTTAACTTTGAGAGCCAAGTTGATGAAATCAGAGCTGCTTCAATAGAAGTAGAAGACGTTCTGAAAAAGGCAGTCACTATTTTTACAGATGCCATCGTCCAAGCTGGTTCCAGGAAGAGATATGCTGAGGATAGCCTAGAGGAAGGACCCTCAAAGAAGAAGGGTAAGTTTGTTGGCCCAGACTCTCCAAAAGTTATTCTGGCAGGCTCTGACTCTGACTTTGAAGGAGATGCTGCACTAGAGCCCTCAGTCAAACCAAGCGGAGAGTCTTCAGACCAACAAATAGGGGAGACATCACCAGGGGAGAAAGAGACAGAGGAAACACCAACAGAGATAGGGATGATAGAGTTCGACTACATCTTCAAAGACAGAACGTTCAAAGCACCAGAAGAAGCGTCAACATCTCAACCACCAGAGATTATCATTCTAGATACTCCTCCCCAATCCCCAAGGACTGAACCAAAGAGAACTGAACCATTCTCTACTGATGAACAATCAAACCAAAACCAAACCCAAGTCCAGCAAACCCAAACTACTGAAACCCACCCTGAAAACCAAACCGACACCATGATGGCTGAAACCTAACCTGAAAACCAACCCCAAAACCCATATGAGCATAACTCATAATCTGCACCCCGACACATAGAAAACCCTTCATTAGAAGAAGTGTTTTCATATCTCTATGCTAACAGAGATGTAATCCCAATAACCCTTATCTAAACCCCATCAGAGCAAACAGACTTGCAGATGATAGGCGAAGGTTCATCTCAACCAAATCACACCTGAACAAAGCTATCAGCTCATCGTTTGGCATCGGCAGAATTCTGAAGATAGAAGAAAGAAAGTTTGCTTATGACAGAATTATGTACCATTTGTACACAGTGGAATCAAAAGACAAGAAGATAGAAACCTTCAACGATAATGATCTTGTGCTTCTGAATCCCTATGATCTAGTAACCCTTTATGGCTACTGCGTCAATTTCCACGACAGATACAAATCCGCAAGGACAGCCTTGGCCGAAGTTCAATACGCTATGCAAGAGCACATCAACCTCAGAACACAAGTTGGTTTTCATCTAGGCATAGAGTTTGAAATTGAGAAACTAGCGATTGCACCTCCAAATGAGAATCTTGAGGGTCTTGGTAATTACAGAACAGGAACTGTGGTTGGAAATCCACCAATCTTTATCTGCCGACAGAAGGGCATCAAGAAGGCCATAAGATCAGAAGAAACCCACAAGTACTCAAGTGAATCGCTGTAGTATCTTAGAAACATCATCGTAAATCTCCCAAGAGAAAAATGTCTAGAGGATGCGATGAGGAGTTACATCAACCAAATAGACCTCATGCTAGAATTCAGAGACTTGATCAGAAGATTCAACAGAATTCTAAGAGGAGAGTATTATGCTTAGTGTACTAATTCTTTTGCAGTGTATTGTAACCATCATAATAGAATAGTGCCAAGTTTCATAGAGGATGACTTTCTCCTCTTTGTCTTTTGTTTACCTATCTGTAAATAGTATTATTTGTATTTTCAATACTTAGGGGGAGATTGTTAGCCCCAAGTATACTGATGTGAAAGTATTGAAAATATCACAAGTCAGAAGACTACTAGAGATACAGCAGAAGACTTAGAAGAAAATCAACCAGAAGATCATCAGAGCTCGACAGAGCTCTGGCAGAAGACTTCTTCTGTTCCACCAGAAGAACTGTTCACACCAGAAGACCATCAGAGCTCTGGCGTTAGAGCTCTGGTAGATGAAGACCTCTGTGAAGCTTAAGTCTCGTAGAAATCTCTAAGTATCAGACACGTGTCCGTACTTTCCACGTCAGCCCTAAAAGGACGGAGACACACTTTCCATGTGTCATCCTAGGGTTAGATAGTACACTGTCTTTCACTTTATCAGGCTATAAATAGAAGGGTAGTGGAGCACACATTTGTAAGCTTTTGGAAGAATTATTTGCCACATTTGTAAGAACAAACACTGCAACATTCCTTTCCACTACCATTGTACGAATTGTTACCTGAGAGATTTCAGAATACACACACAAGAAAGTGTTCTTGGTGTTATTAAAATATATCAATATACGAGCAGCTTATTTATTGATCTTGTTATCATTTTACTGTTCATTGTTATTGATACTCTCACTGTTTAATATACGTATGCACAATCACTCATATTTAAATAGCTTTATATTATGCTTTCGCTATCTGTGTTTATGCTGTTTATATGAGACAACTTGAATCTAGGAACCTACACAATCTTTACAGAGGAAAGAGCTTTTGATTAAAAAGTACCAAGATGCACAAGATGTGCATATTAAAATCAATTCACAAAAGGACACTCAAGGTCTAGGTTTCAGTGACCTTGATCCCTTCACTGGAAAGCAGAAGACATCTCTGTACTCTACTTCCTGCGTTGGGAAAGTCCAAATGCCTGATGGTGTACTCACTTGTACTGCTGTTTTTAAGAGAACTCAAACTTCAGAAGGGTCAAAGACTAGAAAGCTGAATTACAGAAATGTCAGCTATGACTCCTCTGATCATGAAAAGGTTACAGAACCATCTCTGAAGTTTATTCGTGATCAAGGAAAAGCTGAAATCATCATTTATAATTTTGCCAAAAGTCATGATCCCAAAGAGATATTCAACTTCAACTCTTTTAAGGAGCAGAAGTCTGCTACTTCTGTGGTTGGTCACTTTGAAGTCAAAACCCAGAGTGATCTCAACCCTGAAGCACTAGTATTCTCTCCTACATCAGAAGAAATAAGAACTTCATTTGAAGAATATATGCAAAGAGTTCTGGAAGAAAACTCTATTTCTGATGCTTTGAAACCCAAACTCCGAAAATTCAAGACTTGTCTATCAAAGAGTTGAACTCCTCTGACTCTACCAGAGAAAATGGTTCTCAGAAACCAACAGAGACTCACACCTATGACAGAGCCACTAGAGACTTTCTAGACTCTGACTCCGACTCTGACTCCGAGGTGGATGAGCAGATTTTTTGTGCACCCAAGACTATTTTGCACAAACCTAAACAGGCATTTGTTGGGTCTGGAATTTTGAACAATGTCATACATGTTTCTAACAACCAATCCAGAATCCCACCATGCCCTGGTTTTAAAAATATGGGTATCAGAATCCTATCTTCTGAGGAGTTAGAAGAGATGAGAAAATAGAAAGCCAAGATTAATCCTGTGAACCATACCTATGTGCCTTATGTTTACAAACCTATAACGTTCACTCCAGAACAAAAGGGAAAATGGAAAGTTAATGACCAACCTATTTCTTATTCTACAGTGAATCAAAGAGGAAAATCTTTTTGGTCCAAGGAATGCCAGTTTCAGGAAAACAAATCTAGAGAGGAAGTTTGTAAAAACATCTGATCCTAGAAATTTTCAATCTCAAAAAGCATGTAATCCCCAGATGATGAATAAAAACAGAAGTTTGAGTCAATCATTTCCATGTTCTATCGATTGTAATTGCATTAAGCTTTTGTTAAAACTGCAAAATCATCTGAAAGGTCCCCACTACATTCTGAATCAATCACAAGAAAGGAAAAATACTAAGACTAACCCTCAGAATATGCAGAGAAAACCCTATGGCACACCATCAAAGAATGGAAAGCCAGCAAGTAAAACAGTAAACACCCCCAAGCCTAACAAGAAAGGACCCATTATGCAATGGGTACCTAAGAAAAACTAATCTGTCTTGCAGAAGCTATATGTGCAGATCTGGTACTTAGACTCAGGATGTTCCAGGCACATGACAGGCAATAAAGAGCTACTGACCTCATTCAAAGATAAAATGGGAGGTGCAGTAACCTTTGGAGGTGATGGACAAGGACAAATTAAAGGATATGGTGTTTTGACCAATGGAGGTGTTTCTGTATCTAAAGTTGCTTATGTTGAAGGATTAAATCATAATCTGCTTAGCATAAGTCAATTGTGTGATCATGGTTTTGATGTTAATTTTAAGAAGAAATAATGCTCCTTGTTAGTTTCAGAATCTGGTCAAGAGCTGCTCAGAGCTGATAGGAAAGGCAATCTTTATAAAATGAATTTCAATCGAAATCAAAAACCTAATTCAGAGAGACTATGTTTAGTCTCTGTGAATAAGGAAGATGTCTGGCTCTGGCGCAAAAGATTTGCTCACTTGAATTTTTCAAATCTTGACAATCTTGTGAAACTGAACTTAGTAAAAGGTCTGCCTTCTCTTAAATTTGACAAAGACCATCTTTGTTCTGCCTGTGAATTGGGTAAGCTGAAAAGGGCTTCACACAGAACAAAAAGTGATCACAACTGCCCTAGACCTTTGCATACGCTTCATGTGGATCTTTGTGGTCCAATCTCTGTGCAAAGTCTATCTGGTAGAAAGTATATTCTGGTTCTTATAGATGGATATTCTAGATACACTTGAGTTGAGTTCATCAGAGTAAAATCTGATGTCCCAGAAATTCTGATAAATTTGTTGAAGAGAATACAGGTTCTGCTAGGTCTGAAGATTCAAAATCTGAGAAGTGATAATGGGACTGAGTTCAAGAATGCCAAAATTGATGCCTACCTTACCAAGGAAGGAATCTCCCAGAACTTCTATGCTTCTAGAACTCCTCAACAAAATGGTGTTGTTGAGAGAAAGAACAGAACTCTGGTGGAAGCTGCTAGAACTATGTTAGCAGGATCTGATCTTCTCATCAACTTCTAGGTAGAAGCAGTCTCAACAACATGTTTTACCCAAAACAGAGTTGTCATTGTTAAGAGATTTAAGAAGACTGATTATGAGCTGATCAACAACAGAAGGCCAAATATGAAGTACTTTCAAATCTTTGGTTGTAAGTGTTACATCTTGAATGACAGAGATCAATTGGGAAAATTTGACAAGAAGGCTGATGAGGGAAAATTCATTGGATACTCTTTAACCTCAAAAGCCTACAGAGTCTATAATTCAAGAACAAAAGTCATTCAAGAAAGCATCAATGTATCCTTTGATGAAATATCATCAAGTTTCTCTGAAAGCCAATCATCAGAGGGGATACAGATAGCAGAGGAGCCTAGTTCCTCTAAGACAAGACAAGAGAATATCAATCTGATATTCAATGACTTCTTTGATGATGATGATTCCTCTGAAGACATCACCAGAGGCAATCAAGATCAGAGCTCTACAAGACAGAATCTAATAGGTACATCTCTGACAGGTCCCTCAAATACTTCACCATCTACTTCTCTATCCACAGGTCAAGTTCAGAGAAATGAGAGACAACAATCAGAGGAGAGAGAGCCTGAACAAGAACCATCATCACCCCCACTGACCAATGTTGGAAGAAGTTCCATATATGAAAGCTCACCTTCTCAGAGCCCTGCTGGTACTTCACAGAGCAATGAAGCCACTCTCCAGAGCAATGTGCCTCAGAGCCCTGTTGCCAACCCTCAGAGCTCTGAAGCAGACATTCATCTTTTCCCTTCAGAAGCACAGACACGACCTATTGTCCACGCTCCCATGTCTAGATGGACAAAAGACCATCCACATCATCAGATCATTGGTGTTGCTGATGATGGTGTTAAGACAAGATCTGCTACAGCCAATGAAGCTTTCTTTATGAATTTCTTGAGCATGATTGAGCCAAAGAAGATTACTGAAGCCCTGGAAGACCCAAACTGGATTGAAGCCATGCAAGAGGAGCTTCTGGAATTTGAAAGAAACAAAGTTTGGTCCTTAGTTCCACTTCCAAAAGATAAATCAACAATTTGAACCAAGTGGGTCTTCAGAAACAAGAAAGACGAAGATGGAGTAATCATCGGAAATAAAGCAAGGTTGGTTGCAAAGGGATATTCCCAAGAAGAGGGCATTGATTATGATGAAACCTTTGCACCAGTGGCTAGGCTAGAAGCAATCAGAATCTTCTTAGCCTATGCTGCTCATAAAGGCTTCAATAAAATCTGCCACTCTGAATGGCAAACTGCAAGAGGAAGTATATGTCCAGTAACCTCCAGGATTTGAAAGCTCAGAGTTTCCAGATCATGTATACAAGCTAGACAAAGCTCTGTATGGCCTTAAACAAGCTCCCAGAGCCTGGTATGAAACTCTGTCAAATTTTCTGTTAGTCAACCACTTTGAAAAAGGTACTATGGATACTACCTTATTTCTTTAGGAGATATAAGAATGATATACTTCTGGTACATATATATGTTGATGACATTATCTTTGGGTCTACTAAACAAGAGTACTGTGATAGGTTTGAGAATTTAATGAAAAGTGAGTTCAAAATGAGCATGATGGGAGAACTTTCTTTCTTCCTTGGTTTACAAGTGAAACAATCCATCAGAGGCACCTTTATAAGTCAATCAAAATATGTCTCTAATATTTTGAAAAAGTATAAGCTTAATAACTCAAATCCTATGAAAACTCCTATTGCCACTGGAGTTAAACTTGACCATGATCCACAAGGTCAATCTGTGGATGTCAAGAACTACAGAGGCATGATAGGGTCACTTCTGTACTTAACTGCTAGCAGACATGATATAATGTTTGCAACCTGTCTCTGTGCTAGATTCTAAGCAAATCCTAAGGAATCCCATTTGTCTGCTGTCAAACGAATTTTCAAATATCTCAAAGGGACTCAATTCATGGGTCTCTGGTATCCTCTTAACTCTGGTTTTGTGCTTGTAGCATACACAGATTCAGACTATGGAGGGTGCAGGAATGACAGAAAGAGTACTTCTGGTAGCTGTCAATTGCTAGGGGATAAGCTAGTAAGTTGGACATCCAAGAAGCAGAACTGTGTGTCCACTTCTGTTGGTCTCGGAGGGGTTATACAAGTTTGTAGAAGGGGGGTTGAATACAAACACACAGATTTTACTTATCTAAATTGTTTATTGATATGTATCAAACAATTTACAACTTGTTGCGGAACAAGATTAATGAATAAACCTAATCTAAACACGTTAAGAGAATCACTAAGATTTCTTGCACTAGAAATAAGATAGAAAGGAGATAAGAATATTAAAGACTAATATTCTAACACATAGAAATAGTAAGAAGGAGATGGCCGAGCACTTCATTTATGAAGTAGGGTTTCTTCTTATATACTGCATGCATTAAATGCATATCAGTACAACTTTACACGTGGCAATAGATGATTGGTTGCATGTTTCGACCTTGGTAGACAACCTAGTAGCCGCATGATGAACAGTGTAGAATCAGAGTTGGTTGTACGATTCTGGATAAAAGGGATGTCCGTTCTGACATTTCGTACGGAGACGTGTAAGGGGGTAAGACAAAAGTAACTTGTAGAGGAAACTTCATGATCATCATTTACTGAATAGTTCTTTATCAGCGAGTGATAAAGTTGAGCGTTCGCTGAAGTCTTCTACTTGAAACTTCACGTTGAATGGACAAATCTTGGCTTCGCTGATATCCACATCAGTTCATTAGTAGACTTTTCGCTGGTTCTTTGACTTGATCTTCGACTTCAGCGTAGAAAATAGTTGACGTGAAACTTGTCTTCAGGGATCGTAAGTAAACAACTAAGATTATCAGCGATCATCAACAAGACTGAACAGGCTCAGGGCTTGCTGATGAACAGTATCGTTGATTGTGTATTTTAAAGAACGTAAGTTTCCTATCAGCGGTATTGTAGAGACATAGTACTTATCAGCGATAGTGAAACTCTAATACATATTGTCTACTTACAATTTTCACTAAGTGTTTCTCAGAGAGTCATTATCAAATCATTGAGGGTTTGGATCAACAACTTCTACAGCAAAAGCAGAATATGTTGCTGCTGGTAGTTGTTGTTCACAAGTCATATGGATGAAAACACAACTCAGAGACTATGGACTGGAGTACAACAGAGTTCCAATTCTCTGTGATTCCAAGAGTGCAATAGCAATTACAGCAAATCCAGTTCATCACTCCAAGACAAAGCATATTGACATAAGGTACCACTTTATCAAAGATCATGTTGAAAAGGGGACAATTGAAATGTATTTTGTTTCAACTGACTTCCAACTTGCTGATCTGTTTACAAAAGCCCTTGATGAAAGGAGATTCAATTTCTTAATCAGCAAGATGGGTATGCTGAACATGTCCTCCTAAACTCTGGTAAAATCATCAGAGTCTCTGACTTTTATCTCAGAGCTCTAACAAAGTAGTAAGGTAGTTCATGTCAACAGAGCTTCCGATGTCAACCTCAAAGCTCTGCCATCATAGTTTTTCAATATTTTCTTGTTTCTTTGAGTTTCAACTCTGTTCATCTGAAACTCTCTTGTTTATAATCTTAATCAAATCTTTCAAAAGTTGCACATATCAAGGGGGGGTGAAAAGTTAAATATGTGAATAAGCTCATCGGTTTAGGGGGAACTTAAAAGAAAATAAGCATTGTTTAAGGGGGACCAAGTCAAAACTTTCAAATCTTCATGACTTGGCTTGATAATCAAAAGAACAATTTTTTGGAGAAAAGGAAAACCTATTCTGATGAAAACATTTTTGGGTTATATCCCTGAACTTATACTCAGAATTAGGTCTCTGGAGAATTCACCAGAGCCTCTGACATAAACATCAAAGCTCTGTGATTCCTCTGAGAAACTTCTGTCGTATTAGTTCTCTGATAATTCTCCTCGTCAGAAAAAGGATTTGCAAATGATTTTAGGGTAAAGGTGAAACATCTTGAGAATCTGGGTTACTTGAAAGAATATCAGAGGTCACTCCACAGAGGCAAGAATATGATGAGAGTTCCAACAGATCTCTGCCATTTCACAATGCCTTATACTTTCTCTGATATTAGTCATCAGAAGTGCGGGTTATTTCTGAGCCTCAACCACATGTCACCCACCAATCTCTAACCGTGACGGTTCCATATCAGAAAAGTTGTCAGACCCAAAATACACGTGGCATTTTTTGATTGGGCAACTAACCATTAGATGTTCCCACGTTCCACTATCTGACACTCAAGTGCCTACAGTGCCTACGATGGTTATCCCTGCAAAATTCTTGGAGTATAAATACCCATTTGAATCCCCATTTCATTCTTTACGCTTTCTTAACCTTCGAATATCTGCAAATTCCCTCTCATATTCAAAACCAAAAATATCGTGTTCTTCAAGTTCTTAAACCTGCAAAAAAATCTGCAGAATCAAGCAAGATTGTTCCTGTTGATACGATCATCATTCAACCCTACACCTTCATTGACAACAACTACAGGTTCTCTACCAACCCTGCAAACTACGAACCCCTGTATCACATCATTGTCGAGTTCTTTCGACGTTCTGAACTTTTCCTAGCCTTAACCAAAGCCGATGAAAACATGCCACAACTCTATGTCCAACAATGGTGGACCACTTGCCAGTATATCGAGGAAAGGAAAGGAATAATGAGAAAAGTCAATGCTGGACCAGATGCACGAGCAGGAACCATTCGTATTCGTCCCAAAACCATTAGAAGAATCTTTGGACTTAGAACCCCTGAAGAATTAGGAATCCCTGCCTATGAGAAGGCACCTTAGCTACCCATACTTCTAGAATTCATCAGATTTCTAGGATACAGTGATAACCTGGACAAGCTTGGTACCTTCAAAAGAGGTAAACTACCACCCATCTGGAACTTCATGTTCTCCGCACTCAACAGAACCCTTACCTGCAAGAGTAGCATCCATGATCAAGCAAGTATAGAGATCCTACAAATCATGTATGGTCTCTATTTTAATCGAAACCTTGATTATGTCACCATTCTCTACAAATAGCTTCTCACCGTTGTAAACCTAAAGACCAATGCTCTAGCCAAAGGAAAATTAGTGGGAGAAGACAGAAACCTGAAAGCCATTCGGTTTCACAAACTGATAAGCCTAGTCATCAGAGAAGCATTAGATGCTCTCCAGCTCACTCAACAGGGAGCTCCAACGCCAGTATGGACCATGTCCTCTTTCAGACCAACGATCACTGGTACGTATCCTAACTCTCGCAGAGTCCCTGGGACAATGCTCGCTCTTATCCACCCCGAACATCTTGCCATTCGCAACTATAGACATGTTGCTCAACCTCAAGATCCTGAGGTGAGATCCCCAACATACTTAGGTTCTGAGCCTACTTTAGATGTGCCTATTAGAGACGCACAAGAAGAATAAGTTAGACTAGAGGCAAGAGTACTCTTAGAGAGGTCTGCCTCAGAGAATGAAGAAGAGAATATTGTTCATGACAGAGCATCCCCAGCGGAGGCTGTCAAAGAGGGTGTCAGAGACACTACAGAGGGAGGGGCAGAGAGATCGACCTCCTCTGGTAGTAGTCAGACAGAGGGCAGTGAGAAAGAGCAAGAGATTCCAGAGTTCTCTAACCCTATAGAAACCGAGAGTCCAGTGAGAATAGAAGACGATGTTCGCAAGAACACACATGTATATTTTAGGACACCTTCTCCATCTCCCAGTGCAAGCACTCCATCTATCCATGGTGATCTAGACCATATGGATATTGAAGCGGAGATGCACACCTCGAACCTCAACCAGCGAAACCGCTCAGAGGCAACTCTTCATGCCTCTGAGATGAACATATCCGGGGAAACTCTTTTTGGTGATGATGTTTGTTCGCCCCAAGACATCGATAGGACCCAACCACACGATGATGCCTTTGTGGCTCATCTTACTAAGGAGGAACAACTTAGGGCCTTGGGTAACTTTCGTTTTACCCGTAGAGATTGCCTAACTCAGAGGCAATATGAAAACCTAGTATCACATGGATTAGATTGCCTAGATCGCAATGTTAATTCTCACGTTTACTTCAATCTCTCAGATTCTGAGGATGAGAGATCTGAAGAAACCAGAACACCCCGCGATGTATCTCCTCTGAGGGAACATCAAGGACAGGGTGGAAGTCCTTCTAGAGACAACATCAAATCAGCTCTGAAAGAAGGCGCCTCTGAACTCGAGGCTCAATTGGAAACATGTGTTGTTTCCAATGTTCCCATCTCTGATCTTCCCACAAAAACAGAGTTCAAAGGTTTTTGTGATGAGATCAGAACCTCTTTGAATGAGTATAAAATTATCAACACAGGTGTGGAGGAGCAGAGGAGAACTGAAAACATCTCTCTGCAAGATGAGCTCAAAAATGTCAAAACTCAACTTGCAGAGACCTCCAAAAAGGTTGAAGAATGGGAGAGAAAAAGCGCAGAGGAGAACCAGAAACTGAAAGAAGAGATCTCTGCTCTGAAGACACAAGTGGCAGAAAATCATAACGAAAGTATCTCCAGAACCACGCCCTCTGTCACTCTGTCAGAGGAAAACATCAGAACTCTGACAGAGGTGATAAACAACTCGATCTCTGCTACAATCAAAGACCTTCCCTCATCCTCTGCCACACAAACAACTGCCACAATGACAGACACACCAGAAGCTGTTGCACCAACTCCTATCTCTATCAATGCCCCAAGACCCAACGATCGACCGATGACCATTGGCCACATGGGTGACTTCAGAAGAGAAGTTCTGAGCCGTATGATGACTATCTCTGCAAAATTTGTGGGTAAAGCCTAGGTCTCAGAGAAAAATATCAAAGACACTTTGGACAACCACAAATTAAACTTTGAAGATCAAGTGGAAGAGGTCCGCTCTGTTGCTGCTGAACTTGAAGACGTTCTGAAGAAAGCGGCTACTATATTCTGTGATGTTGTTGCTACAACAGTATCTGGGAAGAGAGCTGCAGGAGAATCCTCTGGTTTCAGAGTCTCCAAAATGCCGATGTTTGTTGGACCAGACTCTCCTAAGGCAACCCCAGAGCTCTTTGAAGATGCTGAGGATGTTAGTATGGATGACGCAGAGGCGTCTAGTCAACAAAAGGGGGAGAGTATAGACTACACCTTCAAAGACAAAACTCTTAAGACCCCAGCAGAAACCTCCACCTCTGGAGATATACCACCAGAAACCATTCTTCTGGATACTCCATCCCAATCCCCACGGAATGAACCAGAGAGGACAGACCCATCCTCTGCTGAAGAAATACTTAGCCAACCACCCAATCTAGTCACCACTATGATTCTCCACGACCCACACCAGAATGACATAGCAGAAGCTATGGAAATTCTAACAGAAGGGAATGCTACAGAGATTCCAACAGAAGAGAACACATCAGAGACAAGGGCTGTCAAAGGCAAAGAGAAAATACCAGAAGAGCCGTCTGCTGATGTACAACAACAACCACCTACCAAACCAGTTCACACTCTACCATCGCTAGAAGAAACCCATGCCTATCTCTATGCTGACAGAGATTTAATTCCAGTCAATGCAGTGCCGATCAATCCATATCTGAATCCAAAGAGGTCAAGCCTGCTGTCAGAAGAAAGAAGAAGATTTATAAGGACAAAAACCAACATCTTTCGAAATATAAATACTTCTTTCAGTTTTGCGAGAGTGCTGAGGATAGAGCTAAAGTCGTTTGCCCACACAAGAGTACCATATCACATTTACACCGTCGAACTTGAAAATGACGGACAAGAAACCTTCAACGACAACGACCTCGTACTACTCAATCCACACGATCTTCTGACTCTGCACGCTTATTGCCTCAACCACTCTGATCGATATAAAGCTGCCAGAACTGCAAGAGTTGAAGTCATGCTAGCAATGGAAGAACATGTGAATCTCAGAACACAAATCGACTTTCAGCATGGAATCGATTTTGAGTTGGACAAACTGAGCATTGGGCCTCCAGAGGAAAGTCTTGTGGGATTTGAAAACTACCCTACAGGATCTCTTTCAGCCGATCCAGAAGCATTCATTTGCAGACAAAAGAGAGTCAATAAACCAATCAGATCTGCAGAAGCTCACAAGTATTCCTCACAATCTCTGAAGTATCTGCGAAAGATGATACAGGAGAGTCCCTCTGGCTCCAAGCGTCCACAAGAAGTCATATATAGTTTTGTAAGGCATCTTACTCTTACTCTAGAATTCAGGGACTTAATTATGAGATTTGACAGAATTCTTAGAGGAGACTATTATGATTAGTTTTACTATTTATTCATGTAATGTAATATACTTAATCTATTGAAGAGTAGTAACAGCTTTAACAGAGGATGACTTTCTCCTCTTTGTCTTCAATTTTTTCTTAATCTTTGTAATCATAGCATAGTTTGAATTTTCAATACTTAGGGGGAGATTGTTAGCCCCAAGTATGACTTTGTAAATTGAAAATATCACAAGTCAGAAGAACGTCACACCAGAGATCAAGCTGAAGACTTAGCAGAAGAACAAACAGAAGACCATCAGAGATCGTCAGAGCTCTGGCAGAAGACCTCTGATAGTACATCAGAGAACAAGATTGCCAGAAGACCTCCAGAGCTCGGGTAGAAGACCCCTGGTAAATGAAGACCTCTGTGAAGCTGAAGTCTCGTAGAAATCTCTAAGTGATAGACAAGTGTCCGTACTTTCCACGTAAGCCCTAAAAGGACGGAGACACACTTTCCACGTGTCATTCCAGGGTTAGATAGTACACTGTCTTCCACTTTATCAGGCTATAAATAGAAGGTAGTGGAGCACACAATTGTAAGCTTTTTTAGAGAATTGTAAGGATCGTTGCTAGAATTGTGAGAACATTATCACTGCACAATTCCATTCTACTACTAGTGTACGATCAGTAGCATGAGAGATTTCAGAATACACACACAAGAAAGTGTTCTTGGTGTTATTCAATTATTCAATATACGAGCAGTTTGTTATTCCATTATTGTTCATCATATTGTTATTCTCTCATATTTTATGCTACTCACAATCACTTCCGCTATCTTTGATCTTGCTGTTTATATGAGACAAAGTGAATATGGGAACCTACATTTTATCATGTAAATAAGAAATAATTATTTAACCTAAAAATGGATCAAATTTTAGATGAACCTTCAAGCCATATCTTATCCTTTATATAGTCACTTACACTTCCAACTTTTCACTTTTGTCACCAATGTGGGACAATGAAGAATCAACAATTCACCATTTGATGAATACTTGATTATCATTGTGTCATGTCATCATCTTAAGGTTTTACTTTTATATATATAAAGATTTTGATTGATTGATGTGTGATATATAAAAACAACCACGGCTAACTTTTTATTTTTTTTACTTTTTAATAAGATTTGTTTTGCAAAAATAGGGTCATCCAAATAAGATAACCCTATGACTCAAACTCCATGAGATGACACAATGGTATCCTATCATTCTCTTTTATACATATTACTCTACTCCAACCTTTCAACCTCTCACCAATGTGAGATATCTAAAACTCAACCACATTTCACAAATACATCAATACTCAACTCTCATGATTTTCATATCAATTCCTTTTGGATCTTCTTTTAGGTTTTGATTTTTACATATTTTTCAAAAAAGGTCACTAAATTAAGACAACCCAATGACTTGACACAAAACCGCTCATCCTCATTTCTTATACCTACTTATTTGTTCTAATTTTTTAAGTTTTAACCAATGTGGGACAACTTAAACTCAACCACAATCCATCATTTGAAAATACTAAATTCTCATAGTGCCACCTCAAAAAGCTTTTGCAAAACAGGGTAGGCTAAATTGAGTCAAGCACATGAGTTGACACAAATACATCCACCCCTCCTTTCTTATACTCATTTCAATTTTCAAAACTTGCATTTTCAAACCAATATGGGATGATGCAAAATAGGGTAAACTAAATTGAGCTAACCACATGAGTTTACTTAAAAACATCTATCCCTCATTTCACCCACATTTCAGGATTTGATGATTAATCAAATCTCATGTTGCCATTTCATCATCATTGGTTTTTCTTTTAAATATATAAAGAAATGTGGGATCATTTCAGAATTTGAAAATTACTCAAATCTATATATATATATATATATAGAGGAAGGTTCAAACGAGGAGCGCATCAATTTAAGAGAACGTGAGGAGCACTCCCATGCTTCTGATCACATATGATTTACAACCCTAAAAAATCGGATTTAACTTGAAAATTCGCGCAAAAGTGGCGCGAGCTGGTTCGCGAGGCGTGCAAGTCGCGGATCATTAATGATTCATAACTGCCAATCACATGTGATTCATAACTGTCAATTGCTCCTCCAGATCAGTTGTGAATCACATGTGATCCACAACTGCCAATCACATGTGATTCATAACTGTCAATTGCTCCTCACGTTCTCTTAAATTGGTACGCTCCTCGTTTGAACCCGCCTATATATATATATATATATATTCGAAGAAAAACGTCATACTTTCATATACACACATCAATTCTTCACTAAAGATGTCTCATTAATATAGGATAACCAAAATCACACTATGCCAAAATTTTAAAGTACTTTACCCTCGTAATGTCACATCATATCCCTTTAATCATTCTTTAATATCATACAGATTTAATATAAATAGGTTTGTTTTGCAAAAGTCATTTAGCTAACTAACTTTTACATTTTTAAAGGAATGATCAAACTAAAGTATTCAATGTGCGATAACTAAAATCACATTAACAAGATTTTAAACTACTTAAATCTTATAACGAAATTTTAATTAGTATGGTTAAAATGAGCCAACCCGATCGACAAAAATGAACCAAATCGGGTCACTAAGATAAACCAACCACGTGAATTTACAGGTTTGGCCAAGAAGCTAACCCAATGAGTTGCCACAAAGGCATCTCAACCTCCCTTCATATACCAACAATTTATTGTCAATTTTTCATTTCTCCATCAATGTAAGATATATAAAATTCTCAAGAAATGAAGACTACTCATTCCTTAGAATGTCACCCCATTCTTTGTGGGTTTATTATATATATATAATGAAAATATTTTTTTTTACTATTAGGTGAAATGTTTTGTAATGTAAATAAATACTAACTTTTTAACCCAAAATTGGATTAAAATTTTGATCAACATTCAAGATTTCAAGTTGTCATATTCTCCTTTATATAGTTATTTTCTCTTCTAACTTTTCACTTTCTCATCAATGTGGGACAACCAACTTCAACCACAATCCAAAACTTGAGCAATTCTCAAACCACATTGTGCCACATCATTCACCTTGGTTTTTTCTTATATATATATATATATATATATATATATATATATATATATTGATTGATGATTAGGTGAAATGTTTTGTAATGTAAATAAATACTAATTTTTTAACCCAAATTTGGATTAAAATTTTGATCAACATTCAAGATTTCAAGTTGTCATATTCTCCTTTATATAGTCATTTTCACTTCCTCACCCATGTGGGACAACCAACTTCAACCACAATCCAAAACTGCAATTCTCAAACCACATTGTGCCACATCATTCACCTTGGTTTTTTCTTTAATATATATGTTGATTAGGTGAACTGTTTTGTAATGTAAATAAATACTAACTTTTTAACCCAAAATTGGATTAAAATTTTGATCAACATTCAAGATTTCAAGTTGTCATATTCTCTTTTATATAGTCAATTTCTCTTCTAACTTTTTACTTCATCACCAACGTGGGACAACCAACTTCAACCACAATCCAAAACTTAAGCAATTCTCAAACCACATTATGCCACATCATTCTTGGTGGTTTTTGTTTTAATATATATATATATTGATGATTATTTATATGGTTAACAATGTTAGAATTTTACTATCATCTTCAAACCTTCTTGAAATTGTTTATTATTTCCATTAGGTTATCATCTAAGCAGTTAACACGGCCAATTGCGGAAATTTCGGTCAGGACCTTGGTTTGAAATACCGGTTATTGCAGTGAAAGATCGGTAAAAAAATAGGTTCATAAAATTAAATATGAATATATATATATATATATAACATATATAAAACATATAACTTTTTTTTTGAAATAAAACATATAACTTAATAGTTCAAAAAAGTTTCAAAACCACACTAGTAACATAGTAAAGAGTTTATAAAGCTTGTAGATGAGAACTAATTGCAATGTGGAGTCAATCAAAGGGTCTCTTGGAAGTTGGAAGCGATGTCTGGATTGTGGAATCAGATGTCTCATTTACTAATTTAGGTCAAAATTCCTTTTAGATGGATGGATGGATTGAAGATAAAAAAAAAAGAGCCCAAAAACTAAAAATAAAAGCCCAAAAAAAGAAAGCTAAAAAACTCTCAAGCTTTGTAAAACACAAAAGCCTTATACATATTATTTAGGTATAGCGACCGAAATTTCAGACTCAAATTTCGGTAAATCTCGCCGATATTTCGGCTATGCTATTTTGGACCGAAATTTTTATAGGGACCTCAATTTCCGCTACTATCGAAATTTCACTGAAATTTCACCGAAGCATAGGTTATCATTGGTGATCATCCACAGCAGAATCAGCAAGATGATAACAACACTCAAGAACTCGCAATATATTTTATTAATACAAAAAATATTATGAAAATGATCTATGAAAAAAATACTAATTTTTTTTTTCGTATAATGTTTTCAGACACAGCACAACGTGTGGACCGGATTACTAACAAAGATCGGACACTATAAATATGGTAGAATACTTGACCCTTACAACCAAAATAAATTGCATTCTTACTCGTAAATGCAAAATATTTAAATTATAATAAATTTTTGAATTAACAAAACTATACAATGAAAAACAAAGAATTTATACTCTTTAATTACGACCCACCCATATTGATATATATATATATATATATATATATATATATTTTACAAGGTTTTTTTATCGGTTGATCTTTATATTAGCAAGACAGACATGTTCAACCGCTAGTAGTAAATTATAGGGATTTTCTTTAGCATGATTTTCCTTCTTAAAGAGAAGTTACTTTAATTTTTCACTCCCAGTCTACAATAAAATTTTATGTTCTGCTGATGGAAGTTTGGATCCATAGTAGTGTCCGAAAATCTTTCTAACTCGAACCAGATGCAAAAGGATAGCGGTCGAGTGCTAGCACACAAGTAGTAGGTCAAGAAAATGTATACTTCAATCATTTTGAAACAAATCTGCTGCAGTTTTGCGAGATCGAAACTGATCACGCACCTTGTAATTTTCTCCATCACGACTTAGAGCTTTGTCTTCATTCCTCTTCATGAAATGAAACCCCATAAGGTACCTATATTCTCCTGTCCCCAGACAACGCGAGCAGTAGGCAAGCCCGCTACCACCACAAGTCTTGCACCTGCGTAAAACAGAAAGCCTTATTTAGGAGAATCACATATATTTCTTTTAAATGTGTCACAAACTCTTATATATATTTTTTAAATTGAATAACCTTCTTGACAGATTTAAGAACACCTTCGTGAAAATAGAAGAATGCCTCAAAATTTGTGAGAAGGTAATGCAATTAAAAATGTATACACACACATATATATTAATATATATATATATATATATGTAGGAAGGTTATTCTCGTAAATAACCACTTCGTAAATAACCACTGATTTTGTTATTCTTGATTTACAAAGGCTCCAAGTTAGGGGATAGTCCTTCACCATTTTGGCCACTCCCCATTGGGGAGCATCGCTAAGTCAACATTGTTCCTCCTTCCTGCAAGGGAAAGAAGAAACATATATCACTAGCTAGCAAGCACCGCATGTCATTTTTCGCCAAATGCAGGTAAGGTGGAGATACTTAGCTAACTCTCCTTGTATGTAGTTGGTTGGTGCATTTGCAGTTTAAAGGTGAGGAAAAGAGCGAACCTTTTCCACAACAATCATAACAATCAACTCTGCCACTGCCTCTGCATACCACACATGAAGGCTCTGGTTTTCGTCTTTTCTCTAATCTAACGTTACACTGCAACAAAACACCGATTTAGAGATCAACTATATATTCTTCAAAAACATCAACATACACATGACCACATCATAACAAAAACACACTAACGCTGTGTTCTCCAGTTTCTTTTACCAAGGAACGGAAGGGAAAGTAGAAAAATGTCTTTATAGTAAGAATCACAAATCAAAATCAAATTCGTATAAGTAATAGCTTTTGTGGAAGAAAGGGAGTACTAATAAGCTGCATACAGGAGAGTAAGAATATAGCAGTTATTCATCAAGAATCACTTAGATCTTACATACTGATGCATAACCACAAGAATACAAGTTTATGGCTTGTTTGAAACAGGCCCACAAAAGCCTTGGGTTGACCTGGGGAAAAGTCAACAGCGTCGATTTTGGCAAAATAAACGTTTTTCCAAGTGGAAACAGTGTTATGAGCAGGATGCAAGGATATTCCTTGCGCTGACTTTTAGCCAAATTCCATCGTTTCATGGGTCAAATTGACATTTTTCGGGTTTTCATGATATTTCTAAATTTCTTCCAAAGTGAATTTGAAATTTAGGATGGTAACCAACTCACTTAAAAAGGATAAGGATGGTTGGTGTTTCTCTCTTGGATACCCACTAACAACTTTCCTACCAGTTAAAAGAGTTGAGTTGTTCTTTTAACGAAACACAATTTCACAATTTGGGTGTGTTTGGTCAGACAAACCTCAAGTTATAAGACTGGACAAGAGTGAGGTATGCGGGGTGATACAATTGTGGAAATTTAGTAATTTCCCAATCTTGTCTTTTTGTTACACCAAATTAAGCACAAATTAAGCTCGCGCCAAACGTAAGACAACAAGTTTTGTATCAACTTGCATTTAAATTGATTATTAGGATTGAAATTTTCAGTAACCAGGTTTGGTATTTTGGTAAACTAACTATGATTATGTTATCAAGATAAATGTAAAATTGCATCACTATTCTTGACTTTTAATCATCTATTATCTCACTCTGATTCTTTAAACTCCTAATTCGTTTTGAATAAACACATCCAAACACCCTGTTAAACCCTATCTGTCTTGGCAGTACAATTCAAAATCAATTGATAAATGATTCAAAATCCCCAACAATTTCCCCAACACCAGAACTCAAACATATTCTGTGTGTATTTAATTAACCAGGTATAAACAACCGAGATTAAATTTTCAGTTTGAATCTCAACAGCAAGCAAAGAAGCTGTATCGAAATCAATTAGGGGAGTTTTACCTCTGTTCTAACGATCCACGATGGCTTGGGGAGTGATAGCAGAGGTGTTGAAGGTGGAGGCGGTGATGGTGGTGGTCGGTTGTGACTGTTCGGAGGTGGTGTACCGTTGGTGGCCTCGAATCTTACGACCGCCGGCCTCAACAGATTCGATACTGCTCCCGTGGAGGTTATCATTTTTCACTGCCGTGTACCGTTGTTGTAACTGGAAGCCTTCTCTTTATCCGCATATACTTGTTTAGTTATTTCAACAAAATTCAATAAAAGGTATCAGACTTGAAGGTTGTTTACCAACAAATGTTTGTAAGCGCTCTTTTGAGGATTGAGGAACAAGAGGTCTGTCTGGAACAAGAGGTCTGTCTGGAATAAGTGCTGTCAGGAAAAAAAAATGTTTACCATGTATTTTAAGTATTTTAGATTTGGTGCTGACCGGCAAAAAGTGACCATTATAACCCAGTATATGATAAAGTACTAAAAGTAATATAACTATTTAACAAATGTTGTTTATGAATAACTGTTGAATGACAAAAGAAATACAAATTTCATAATTCAAGCATGTTTACAGAGGAAAATAAATTGAATTTGAACATAATAATTTGTGCACAAATCTTAATTTGAAACATTGGACAATAATTGATTTGCAATCTGATAATGCAAATTAGTCATATACTCGTTGTCTTGAGAACTCCACTGTGCATTTCATCGACTTCTATCATTCTATGTTGTAGCTTATACATGTGTTTTACCAGCCACCTTCATTGTATAATTCCAGCAATTAGTTAACCTCTTTGTATTTAGTTAACCTCTTTGTATTAGCCACTTCTGTGACTGTTCAATGTGTTGTGCAATTTGTATTTTTTCTTCTTTCATGTGATTTACCTTTCCATGTTGGTATCTGTAGTGGTGGGGGTCTTGTTGCTTACTCAGAATCACAATCAACCAGTGCAACAAACAACATGGAACTTGAACGATTAGCAAGTAATAAAAAAGTGGTCGTCCTTGGAGGGTTTCCTTGGCATTGTCTTCATCTTACTCCAAAATGAATTTCAAGTGGTTTTTTCTTTATGTTCTGAATGAAAAAAATGATTATGTTGTTGATAGAAAAATGGAGAAATTCAATTTTGGGAAGCAGAATGCACAAAGATTGACGCAGCAAATAAGAAAGTTTTTTGTTGCTTCAAATTGGAACCGACCGACCTTGATTAGATATCCAATTGTAATTGGATCGGATCGGATCAAAATTTTCAATATCCAATTTGGATCGGTCGGTTCTTGGATGACAGTCCAGAACCGACTAAAACCGAACCGAACCGAACCGAACCGATCCACCATCCAACCATCCATCCAATTATCATCCAACCACTCATCTGATTATCATCCAACCACCCATCCGGTTATCATCCAACTACCATCCAATACATTATAATTCAAATTTTCAAAAGTAAAAGGTTTTTATTTTTAAAACATTATAATTTAAAAACATTTGTAAAAAATAAAAACTAAATTTTTTAGAAAGAAACATAAAAATATTGGATGGATCTGATCCGATCATCCATTGGATGTTGGATGGATCCGATCCGATCCAATGGATATCCAGTGGATATCCAATGAGAATATCCAATGGATGGAACCGAACCGATCCAATCATCCATTGGATTGGAAAAATCCAACATCCAATGGATGATTGGATCGGTTCGGTTGGAAAAATCGGACATCCAATGGATGATTGGATCGGTTCGGTTCCCCTCACATCCATTGGATGTCAACCGATGAACACCCCTAGCTCCAATATTGAAACAAACTTGGTGGAAAAGAAAGCACTTTTGTTTTTCTTGCATCAAAGCACGCCTATCAAAGCATAAAAATGCTATCTCTTTTGAGTGATTATAGGATCCTCTATGAAAAAGCAATCACCTTTCTGTGAAAGTGGTTGTTGATCTCCCAATTTCATATCTCTCTCTTCACTCCACAAACAAACAAAAAAAGAAGACACCCAATAACCCTTTTGTGTATTTAAGTAAGCTTAAATAAAGCAGAAATAAAGAAAGGGAATGCATGCTATGCTATGATCCTAACATTCTGTCAAACACTTGGTGTGCAATTGGGTTCCGATTTCCAAATTTTGTATCAATTAAACCAAGACAGTAATGAAGATAGTGCAACTCCATAAACATTATCCTAAGATGAACACTCTATATTATACAAAATGTTTATACTCTACAGTTACTACGAAAATTCACACCTGATGAGAAATTGACAAACCTGAGGATGAAGAAATTTGATGAGAAATCGAGATTGGGTCATCGTTGTCGACTCACTCGTCGTTCCAGCAGCAGCCGCAGTCGACCGTCGTTGGGCTGTTGGAGGGAACAAAAATTGTGGAACGGGATACTCACCGCCTTTTACATCGTAGGGATACACAAGAATTGTTTCTATCTGAAATTGAAGGGGAGGATAAGGGGCCTAATCACTAACAGGGTTAGGTGTTTGCCGGTAAAATTCAACACTATCATTTGGTAAGATTTTGGTTCACTAAAATGGTATCGAATGCAACAATTTAGCCTTTAAGCACTAACCATGGTAAGATTTGTCGCACTCACTTACCGGGTAAGACTCTCAGTCCTTGCTTTCAACTCTCGGTCCTTGCTTCTGTTCTTAACGGGTAAGATTCTTGATCTTTGTCATATTCATCCGGTAAGCTAACGTGACTTGGTATGCACTTACCCGAGTAAACATTTTATAAACGGTCCCTAAATATCTGGAGTGTATCCTCTGACTCTGTAGGATCGGATATTGTTGCTCACTGAATTTAAGCTCTCTTTTTATAATAAGTGATTAGTAAACAATTTAGGATAACAACCTCTTTCTCAATAAGTGGTAAAAAGAGGCAGGTAAATAGCCCCTTAATGTTTGATGATTAAGGGGATGTTTGGCAGTTGGGTTTGGTGCAGAATGATTAAAAGACTTTAATGATATAGTGCAAAATGAAATATGGTTGTTTGGTAATTGTTTAGAATGAAATCAGGGTGCTGAATGGTTAACGGAAGCCTAAAATGCTAAATTATTCAGAGGGTTTTAGTGTTGGGTCATTGACCAGCATCTCCCTAAATCGAAACGTGGCGCTGGCTGCTACGCTATATGGAAATAAGTTGCGCCTTCTCCACCAGCAATTGCTTTTGGCGTAGTGGTAAGCGCTTGGATCCTAACATGTGGTATCAGAGCAGGTCACGGGTTCGAATCCCATGGAGTGCATTATAATGCCAAAGGCATGCTGTGCAGCCAAGAGTGCTGGCAGATGCTGGGGGGGGGGGGGGGGATTGTTGGGTCATTGACCAGCATCTCCCTAAATCGAAACGTGGCGCTGGCTGCTACGCTATATGGAAATAAGTTGCGCCTTCTCCACCAGCAATTGCTTTTGGCGTAGTGGTAAGCGCTTGGATCCTAACATTTAGAACCACTAAGAGGCAAAAAAAAAATTGCCAAACAAGATTCACCTCTGAACGATTCAGAGGTTGTCTCTTAATATAACTATTAAGAGGTAAACAAACACCCCTAAATGAATTGAAGCTAACTCAATCCAATGCAAATCATATCGTTTGGGTTGGATTGAATTTTTAATACTTGCTTTTATAAATTAATTAAACTATTGTATTTAAATTCATTGAAGTTAATGTTAGTCCCAGATGGCTTAACAAGTATTGTAGAAGGGGGAAGGAGGGGGGGGGGGTTGAATACAATACTCAATTTTTTCACAATTTTAATTCTATTATTGAAAAACTTTCAACAACATTTACACATAGAAACTAAAGACTGTTGCGGAAAAGAACAGATAAACTATTCTAACAATCTTTCGCAAAGTATACTGAAAACAAAACAACTTGAACACTTAGGGGCCGTTTACGAAACGCTTACCCGGGTAAGTGCTTACCAAGTCACATTAGCTTACTGGATGAATATGGCAAGTACTAAGAATCTTACCCGGTAAGAGCGGAAGCAAGGATCGAGAGTCGAAAGTAAGGACCGAGAGTCTTACCCGGTAAGTGAGTGCGACGACTCTTACCACGGTTAGCGCTTACCGAGTAAATTATTGCATACGATGCCATTTTGGTGGACTAAAATCTTACCCGGAAAGTAAGTGATAGTGTTGAATTTTACCAGTAAGCACTTACCCGGGTAAGTGATTAGGTAAATGGCCCCTTAGAATCAAAGCTATAAAGTTCTTGAGAAAATGGAGGATGCTTGCACAGAGAAAATCTTCAGAAAGCGTAGTTTGCATGGGAGCTTATTCCTCCTTTTATAGTGTGAGAAGCATTAGATGCTTAGGACACTTGTCATCAGGAGATTTGCTTGTAGGTGTTGACTTCTGAAAAGTTGATGTGTCCTTGTCACCTTTTCCTTGGTACTAGGAAGAATACCCATGATGATTGAGACTTTATCTGATAATGGATAAAACGACAAATAGCCACTTTTACCTGGCAATAGATATTGTCCCATAATAAATGATCTTCTTGATGTGTCTTCCAAGGCAGTTCCACCGATTATGTTCCACCGATATGAGTACCTTGGAGTTTGTTGCAATTGAGAGAACATCTGTGAAGATACTTGAGATCCCACCGATTTGAGGCTTTCATCGGTGGGACTCATATTGGCCGACCAAGGGATGGGTCGGTGGGAAATGTCCACTGATGTATGAGGACCATCGGTGGATGAATGACTTGTTGTTTGTTGAGAAGGTTATTGTTCATTTCCACAATTAGAATATCTTCAAGCTTGGTTTCGGTTGATCTTCGACTTCACCGAATATTTGCTATCTTGTACAAGTCATTGTAAAGAACCATTCTAAAATATTCTAAGTAAGATTTAGGAGAAACATCGGTGAGTCAATTTCAAATCTTTGGTGACCCAACAATCTCCCCCTATTTGAATTTGAGCTCCATACTTAGAATTTTAAAGAGTATCTGATATTAAAATGCATTTTGACCATTTTTACTCTTTTTGGGTTCTTTTCACATAGACCATTCTTTTTGATCTATTTTGTCTTTTATGGATTTGTTAAATGTATCCAATATGTACAAGTAAGTAAAATAAATATGTGCAACACAGAAATTCAAATAGATGAAAAGTACTTGTATTCAAGTAAAATTTTCATACATCCGAAAATGAAAAATTACAAGTACTTGTAAAGAGAAAAACACCTAGATCATTTCTTTTGTTTTTTAATGCGGCGTTTGATCTCGTTGGCGATGTTCTGGTAGTATGTCTGAGCTTCGGGGATATGTGGCATGAGATTTGAGATGCCATGCAGAAGGATGATGTCGGCGAGATGGATCTGTGCAAACCTGAAGAAGAGTCGGTGGCGAATTGTTAGTTACCATGTGCTTTTAATCTCTCATTGATATTTTTAGTTGTTAACTCACAAACCAAACCACTCAATCTGTTTTCGAATTCGCCATCTGAAGTTGGTTTATAAAGATTGGACTTTTTGAAAAGCTTTCACAAGTTTTCTGTAATACCCCGGGTAAGTCCGTTAGATAATTTAACTATAAAATATGATGTTCAGGGTAAGTTTGGGTAAATTATAAGTTTAAGGGTGTTTGGGTCATTAATGAGAAGTTCAAGGTCCATTTGGTAAGTGTGGTTTGATATTACCTCTTAAGCATCAGATAGTATTCAGATATCCTAAAAATAGAAAGAGTGTGTGTGCGGGAGTTCTGGAGGCGAAAAGAAGCAAGAAAGGAAACATACGGAGAAAGCATCGATTGATTTGGTTGAAGTTGATTTTGAGGTAAGTACCTTTATATTTTGTGTTGGTAATCAGTAATAGAAGATATCTATCGGTTTAGAAGTTACGATTTCTGTGATTGGTATAGATTTCAATCGATTTCTGAGAAAATAACCGACTGTGTTCTTGAGAGTCCCGGGGAAGTCCCGGTAGACTCCCGGTACTGACGACTCCCGGTGGACTCCCGGTAGTGTGGAGTCCCGGTATAGTGAAACTCCCGGTATTAGCAACTTCCGGTGATCGAACTCCCGGTACCAAAGAGTCCCGGTACTGTGAAGTCCCGGTACTGAGAAGCCCGGTACTCTGTATAGTCCCGGTAGTTGTTAAGTTTAGTGATACAGTTGAGAACAGGAACTGGTAAGCTTTATATGTTGACTAGTAAAGCAGTATATGTACCTTAAATTGTTTCAGATTCTGTGGAAGTCGTGGTAAGAGATAAGACCAGTTTGAAAGGAGCTTGCGAGCGTGTGTAATAATCAAAACAGGTGAGTTTTACTTTAAAAAGCGTTTTTAACTGGAATACATATATGTATGGTTTGGGAATGTGATAATTGGTGATTATGTGTCGATATGTGAATTATAATATATTGAGGTATTATATTTACATAAGTATTATAATGTGTTATAATGCTTTGGCCGGGCTTAGGACCGGTGTGTTTGGCTATAGAATCCGTATAGCGTTGTTTGGCTGTAGATGTTGTACAACGTTGTATATTATTAGTTGGCTTGCTACCAACTAATATGGCCAGGAGGAATGAGAAGGGAAGGTACATGATATGTGCGCTTGATTAGATATATATGATTGTGTCGCGTGATTTATATGAATGAAGTTTATATAAATGGTTTGTAAACTAACAGGGATTTTTCTCACTTAGACCACAAGGTCTAACCCTCATTTTTGTTTTAAAATATGTATTCCAGGTGGTGGATCATGTAAGAGCAAGTAATTAGAGTAACCAAGGGATGGCTTTTGTGAAGGATTATAAGATGAAGATTTTGGCTTGTTTAGCAGTCGCATCATGATATTAAATGTTATGTATGTAAATAGTACAAAGTTTGTAGTACAATGGTTTCTTTTATTCGTAAAAGACTGCGGGACTAAAATTGTAACATGATGTTTCTTTTGTTATATGAATGTTATGTTACATTATGTGAATTGTTGTGTATATGGGAATTGGGTTGTTACTACTCTCTGTAAAACTTAATCTTTTCTCAACCACAACGATGTTGTTACGACAGTAATATATTAAATGAAAATCTTTTCATAAGACAAAAGTTTGAAAGAAATTACCGACGCGAAGTAAGCTAGTCGGTTCTCACACTCATTTATACGATATCATCAAGTCAATATTCTTGTTGGTTATAAAAGTTTTGCTGGCCAACGTTTTCTCGACCTTTTGCTTCAATTTAACTTTTCATGTAAAGTATGAATTATTTTGCAAATTGCTAAACTCAAAATTTCGCTGTGCGACGTAAATGGAATTGCCTTTTTCTTTAAATACTCACTTGCACATGCTGACTCAACCTCGACTAAAATTGTTATTTATGCATTTGTTTTGAAATCACGAAAACTCATGTAACACACACTAGGACACCATGCATAAAACTTTACTCGCAAACGAAGGCTACTTACTCAAACAAGGTCAATTATTTTACTCACGCAACTTATCATTAACACTCTACTTTCGATCAGTGGTCGCCCTCTCGACCTTGTAACACTTGTTATACCTGTATTCCGCGGCCCACTTACTCAGCCATTTCATACTATTTTCGTCTTGATCAATCAACTCACATTCTACCTCTACACATTTCAATTCACATATTTAAAGGTTATCTCGGCGGATTTTCATAAGTCCCGCCAATTCCAGGTCGTCCTTCCAACCCTCAATCATTTACTGGTCTGTCCTCCAAAGAATCGAAGGACCTTGGTGTCATTTTCACCATCGTTCTGCTATAACACAAAGGGATAACCATAAAAATGGTTATACATATCTAGACATACGAAACATAATTTACCGATCATTAGTCACTGTAACAATTTATAAACAAGTATGCTTGTGTAACAATATATTCATAATAACAGTAGCTAATTGAAATTGTGAACATATTATACATGAGGATCCTCGTTACCATCGTTACCGTACTAATTTCACGTATTTCCGTCGACTCTAAGACTATCCCGTCTTAGTACTTCTACCCATATCTCACGAATCATAACTTAATTATTCACAGCTTAAGTCTAAGTACCTCCTCAGCATACTTAGTTCACTTAAACTAATGCTCTGATACCATATTGTAACACCCTAAAAATCAGGGCTAATTTAAACCTCAATTCTACATAAGTTATGACAAAATAACATTCAAACTTTTATAATACGAGGATCAACTAAGAGAGTTTGTATTTACAAATATCAACCAAACCAAAATAACCTATTAATCTAATCATGTTACTACAATTAGATTAACTGGGTTATCTATTCATCCATCCAAAAAGCCTCGTTTAGTTAACTAGATCCTTCGCTTATCTTGCAGTTTGAACATCTCAAAAACTCTCGTCCCACATCCCGATTACTTCCCTGAGCCTGTACCTGGTAAGAAAATTTAATTTGAACAATTAGGCTTACGCCTAGTGAGAACATTCAAATCAAATTAAAACTTAACAGTTAAAAATATCCAATACATAATATCAAACATGTCTTCCAACAATCTTACCGTACATCAGCTCCCTTCAACCATGGGAACCTACCCGATCCCATAAACATGACTATTTCATTTAGTCATATTGTCACAACCAAGAGTTTACCGCAAATCATTCCAGATTCTAGGTTATTACTCTTATCCAAGAAATTACAAATTACTTTATGACTATTTCTTGGTCCGGAAGTAGAGATTACAAGTTACTTTATGCCTATCTCCGATCTTCCCTCAGAAATCAGGAATTACAATTTACTTTATGCCTATTCCTCGATTTCTACAATATGGAGTGAGAATTACAATTTACTTTATGCCTATTCTCAATTCCATAACACCTTTACGAAATGGGAATTACAAATTAATTTATGCCTATTCAACATTTCACGTTCCTCCCCACCTCAGAATCAATGGCCCCCAATGGGATTAATAAATCGCGATTCATAACCGGGCCCCCGATGATTCAAGGTACACTCATTCACTAGAAATTACATCATATGGTCAATGGCTAGTATTCGGTTCCAGTTAGACCGTACTAAGTTGCCCCCGATGACCCGATGCCTATTTCTAGCTACAACAAACACAGTGCTATGGATCCATTACACTTCTATCATATGTATATAAAATACAATATACTATATTCTTAATATTAACAATATCAACAGTTCATCACATCCCTTTCTCAACTTGTTCTTATTCTAGGCCCAAATACCAAATAATTATATAAGGTATGATTTATGGTATTACCATTTCTGGTTCATGAAACATAAACCCAAACACCGATGTCATTCAAATCCCAAAATCTCCATATATATTTTGCACAAACTATAAAATACCAATATATATATATATATATATATATATATATATATATATATATATCGGCCCAAGTTTCTGAGATGGCCCAACTACCTGTCAACATGAAATTCCAATTTGGTTGTTCAACCCAAAACCCAATAGGTTCAAATACCGGTCCAAAGTTAGTTTCGGCCCAATATGAACTACCGATCCATAACAAAATACCGATGTGTTTTAAACCCAAAAATCCCGGTATATTTTAAATGTCCCATACCGCCCAGTTCAAAATACCGGTCCATTTTATTTTATACAAATACCGGTCCAAAGTAATTTTATACAAATACCGGTCCATTTGTTTTCTCGGTATTTTTCATAATTAAACCCCGGTATTTTAATCCCAAACTATCGGTATATCTCGACTCCCATTTCCCGGAATATTTATCAAACTAAATACCGGTATTTTCCCAACACTCAATTCCCGGTATATTTATAATTTATCGGGACTACGGTCGTATTAGGGTTCAGTTCAAAATTCATCTCAATGAATCGACTAAATTCTCAATTAATCCTACTAAAGCGTTCAGATATTCTATAACATATGTATTTCAATTTCAATTGCTAATTTTTAAAATGAATTAAATGAACTCACCTGATAGCAGTAATATCACTTTTACTTTTCCTTCTCAAAATCGTACGAACTTTCGTCCCCAACTCCACAGAGATCTTTAATTCTTCAATTTTGCTTCAAAATTCAGCTGAAACAAAACAACTTCTTGCTTCTTCTTCTTTCACTTTCTTTCTCGTTCCTTTCTCTCTTTCTCTTATTGTGAAACCGAAATACACACACCCAAATAAATAATGAAGTTTAGGTATGACACCTCACCCCTCTAAACAATAATGGGGCGGTGTAATTGTTTTGTTTAATCTCCTTTAGCCAAACAAAATGATAATGCAATGACACCACATCTCTTTTGATAAAAGAGTCGGTTATGGTGTTCACCATTTACCCAAACAGCCCTCAAACTTCCACCATTTGGCAAGTTTAATCCCTTCACTTATAAATTAAAATTAAAGTTTACCCCTTAACTTATTATTCCCCAAAACAAATAACGTAACTTACTCGGGGATAAACTATAAAATTAATCTTATCAAATAATTATACCCAAATTATTTAATAAACCCAACGTAATTCTTTATAGAAATCGAGATGTTACACGATAGTAGTTCAAGGTGTATACTTGCACTAAGTTCTATTTTAAGTGAATCTCTAAGGTTGCATAAATCTTACAACAAGTTTTTGGCGCCGTTGTCGGGGACTACTTCGCTGAAAGAATTTCATCTCAAAGTAAAGTTTGTAAACTCTGATTTTTCTACCACCTTTTTGAAAAACAGTTCATGCCTAGAATATTGCACGGAGAACTTTTTCAATTTGATCCAGAGATTGAACGAACTTTTAGACAAAGAAGAAAAGCACAAAGAGCTGTTTCGGCTCTAACTTCTCCAATGATGTCTGAAAATGAGTACACTTCGGATGAAGGTGAAAATAACTTCGAATTTGGGCCGGATGGACAACCTATTAATAGACCACCCAATAATAATGGAAACCCTGACATAAATTGAGAAAATTTCAAAAATCTTGAAAATCCCGATAATGGAAATCTTGGCAATGGAAACCATGGAAATGGACCAATTCCTAGAAATGGGCCTATTCCTAGGCAAATCCCTCGCCAAATTCCTCGTCAGATTCCTGAAAATAGGCCAATTCATAATTGTAATACCCCGGGTAAGTCAGTTAGATAAATTCCCTATCAGTTAAAGTAATTAACCTTAAGATTTGATGTTTAGGGTAAGTTTGAGATAAGTTATAAGTTCAAGGGTGTTTTTAGTACTTATCGAATAGTTTAAGCCAAAAGTATAAATTGTTGTATAGATACCTATTAGGTATCAGATAACCCTCAGTTCCCAAATAGAGAAAGTGTTCGTGTGTGTGGAAGCAAAAAAGAGTAGAAGAAGAAAGTTACAGTTGCTACATCAATCGATTGAGTTGGAATCGATTTTGAGGTAAACCATTTTCATTATGTGTTTGTAATCGATAATAGAAGAGGTCTATCGGTTTAGAAACGTCGATTTCATTGTTTAGTGATAGTCTCAATCGAATCTGGAAAATTTGGAACCGACTGTGTTCTTGAGAGTCCCGGGGAAGTCCAGGTAGACTCCCGGTCATATCGACTCCCGGTAGTGTGGAGTCCCGGTATAGTCGACTCCCGGTAGTATGAACTCCCGGTATGGTTAAACTTCTGGTAATACCAACTCCCGGTGTTATGGAGTCCCGGTACTGGAGAGTCCCGGTACTGGAGAGTCCCGGTACTAGAGAGTCCCGGTGCAGTGAGTCCCGGTAGTTTTGGTAGTGTCCAGTTATAGTTTCTGATTGTATTTTTGGATTAAGTTGCTCCGAAAACTTCCTTGGATTAAGTTTTGGTAGTGTCTGGTTATAGTTTCTGATTGTATTTTTGGATTAAGTTGCTCCGAAAACTTCCTTTGGATTAAGTTTTGGTAGTGTCCGGTTACAAACCCCGTAAGGGCGTTGCCCCTTGACCCCATCCGCTATCCGGGTAGCGGAACCCCCGTGATAAGTCGCTGAAGGGAGAACAGTTGAGGAAAGGAACTTGTTAGGCTTTATGTAATTGGCTAGTAAAGCGATATATGTGTTTTAAATTGTTTCAGTTACTGTGGAGTAGAAGTGAAAGATATAATCTTTTTGAAAGAAGCTTGCGTGCGTGTTTGATAAGCAAAACAGGTGAGTTTTACTTTAAAAGTATTTTTAACTGGAATGCATATCCATATGGTTTGGGAATGTGATAATTGGTGATTACGTGTTTATATGTATGGTATATGTGAATTATAATATATTGAGGTATTATGTTTACATGAGTATTATAATGTGTTATAATACGTTGGCCGGGCTTAGGACCGGTGTGTTTGGCTATAGAATATGTATAGCGTTGTTTGGCTGTAGATGTTGTACAGCGTTGTAAATTATTAGTTGGCTTGCAACCAACTAATATGGCCAGGAGGAATGAGAAAGGAAGGTACACGATGTGTGAAATCAAATTGATATATTTGATTGTGCTGAATGATTTATATGAATAGGGTTTATATAAATGATTTCAAACTAACAGGGATTTATCTCACTTAGACCATCGTGTCTAACCCTCATTTTCGTTTTAAAAATATGTATTCCAGGTGGTGGATCGCGTAAGAGCAAGTAATTAGAGTAATCGACGGATGGCTTATGTGGAGGATTATGTGACGAAGATTTTGGCATGTTTAGCAGTTGTATTATAATGATTAAATGTTATGTATGTATTTAGTAAGAAGTTGTAGTAGAATGTCTTCTTTTGATTGTAATAGTTTAAGGGACCGTACTTGTAATATGATGTTTTGTTTGATTAATCAATGTTATGTTACATTATGTGATTTTTTGTGTATATGGGATTTGGGTCGTTACAATAATCTTGAAGATGAGGAACAAAACATTTTCAGACTTACAAACTCTAAAAACGGAGGTATTATGGCTTATGCTGTTCCTGTTTTAAATCAATTACATTCATGAATACTCAAACCTACCCTCGAAACACGTCATTTTGAACCCAAGCCGATAATGTTCCACATGCTCCAAATCAACGGCCAGTACGCTGGTTTGGCGCATGAAGATCCTCATTCTCATCTCAGGTCTTTCATGGAAATTACAGATTCTTTCAAGTTGCCAGGTGTACATGATGATGCTCTAAAACTAAAACTTTTTCCATACTCTTTAAGAGATAGAGCAAGATCCTGGTACAACTCGTTGCGTCCAGACTCTATAATTACATGGAACCAACTGGCAGAAAAGTTTTTAAAAAAATATTTTCCACCCACCAGGAATGCTAAGTCCAGAAATGAAATCTGCACTTTTAAACAAATAGACAATGAAGCAGTTCCTGATGCATGGGATAAGTTTAAAGAGCTGTTAAGAAAATGCCCTCACCATGGCATTTCGTACTGCATACAGCTAGAGACATTTTACAGTGGTCTAGATATCACTGCTAAACAAATGCTTGATGCTACTGCGAGCGGATCTTTTACTGCTTGTACCTACAATGAAGGATATGAAATCCTTGAAAAGATTTCTGACAATAATGGACAGTGGTCTGATCCACGTGCACTGCCAACTAAAAGAACAACATGGACACCAGATTCTGATGCTTACTCAACATTAACTGCACAATTGGCTAATATGGCTACTCTCATTCAAAATCTAGCCACACCTGTGCAGGCTAATGCTGCTACTGCTATCCCTGGTGTTATGCCAGTACAATGTACTTTTTTGTGGAGAGGGACACTCTTTTGACAGTTGTCCAAGCAATCCTGAGCAAATAAATTATGTCCACAACAATAACAAAGGAGGTCCCTTTTCTCAGACTTATAACCCTGAGTGGAGGAATCATCCTAATTTTTCATGGCATAGTCTCGCTCAGAATACTCCAATGCAAAGGCCACAAGGACAATCCAATTTCCAAGGACAGTCCAACTTTCAACAAAGAAATCACAACAACCAACAATCTAATTTCCAAAATCGACCATCTTCTTTCCAAAACAACAAGCCCAACCCACAAGCTGAGTCATCTACTTCTTTGGAAGCAATGATGAAAGGGTTCATGACCCAAACTCAGGCCTCAATTAAAAATCTTGAAAGTTTTGCTAAAAATCTTGAAACTCAGATGGGGCAAATGGCTTTGGAAATGAAGAAAAGACCAGTAGGAACTCTTCCTAGTGATACTGAGATTCCACACCGAGATGGCAAGGAACAGATTAAGGTTGTGACATTAAGAAGTGGAAGGCCTTTAGAAGAAAATCCCAGAAAAGAACAAACAGACAAAGCAGAGCCAGAAAAGAAAAAGACAAGACCAGATTCTGCTGCTACAATACCTGTGGACCAGTCCTGTAGTTCTAGTGGGCCCAAAGATAGTGATAAGCCCGTTAGAACCTGACTTAGAATTGAAACAACTTCCCGCACACCTGAAATATGTCTTTTTAGAAGATCCCGGGAAGTTGCCAGTCATTATTTCATCATCATTAGAACCTGAACAGGAAGAAAGATTGGTCAGAATGCTTAAACTTCACACAAAAGCCATAGGATGGACCATTGCTGACCTCAAGGGAATAAGCCCAACCATTTGCCAACACAAAATCATTTTGAAAGATAAAAACTTCACTTCAGTTGAGCCTCAAAGAAGACTCAATCCTGTGATGAAAGAAGTTGTAAAAAAGGAGATTTTGAAATGGCTTGATGCAGGTATATTCTATCCTATTGCAAGCAATACTTGTGTCAGTCCTGTGCAGTGTGTACCCAAGAAGGGTGGAGTAACTGTTGTACAAATGAGAAGAATGAACTCATACCTACTAGAGTTGTGTCTGGTTGGAGGATATGCATGGACTATAGGAAGCTTAACAAAGCTACTCAAAAAGACCATTTCCCATTACCCTTTGTTGACCAGATGTTAGACATATTAGCAGGAAAAGAGTTTTATTGTTTCTTAGATGGCTACTCAGGTTACAATCAGATTACCATAGCACCTGATGACCAAGAAAATGCCACCTTCACTTGTCCATTTGGAACCTTTGCTTTTAGAAGAATGCCTTTTGGACTTTGTAATGCCCCAGCCACTTTTCAAAGATGTATGATGTCTATTTTTTCTGACATGTTGGAAAACTCCATGGAAATTTTCATGGATGACTTTTCAGTTTATGGGACATCATATGAAATGTGTTTACAAAACCTGGAAAATAGTCTTAAAAGATGTGAAGAAACAGACTTGGTTTTGAACTGGGAAAAGTGTCATTTTATGGTAAAAGAAGGCATAGTGTTGGGACATCTCATTTCCAAAAGAGGCATAGAAGTTGATAAGGCCAAATTGGAAATCATTTCCAATTTGCCTGAACCAACCACAGTCAAAGGGATCAGGAGTTTTTTGGGACATGCAGGTTTTTACAGGAGGTTCATAAAAGATTTTTCCAAAATTTCAAAACCTCTTTGTCTATTACTACAGAATGACCAAGTGTTTAATTTTAATGAAGACTGTAAAAAGGCTTTTGAAACTTTGAAAGAAGCATTGGTCACTGCTCCAATAGTAATAGCACCTGATTGGTCCCAACCCTTTGAAATTATGTGTGATGCTAGTGACTGGGCAGTTGGAGCAGTTTTAGGTCAAAAGAAAGGAAAAATATTCCATCCTATTTACTACTCTAGTAAAACTCTCAATGATGCTCAAGTCAATTACACCACTACTGAAAAGGAAGTATTAGCTGTGGTTTTTGCTTTTGAAAAATTCAGATCATACTTGATTGGCCCAAAAGTAGTTGTTCATACTGATCATGCTGCCATCAAGTATCTTATTGCTAAAAAGGATGCAAAACCTAGGCTAATAAGGTGGGTCTTGTTGTTACAAGAGTTTGACTTGGAAATCATTGATAGAAAGGGTGTGGATAATCAAGTGGCTGATCATTTGTCTAGACTAGAAAAGCTAGAAGAACATGTACCTAGTAGTGATATTTGTGAAGTCTTTCCTGATGAAAGAATTTTGGCTGTACAACATTATGCAATCCCTTGGTTTGCAGATCTTGTAAATTATTTGGCATGTGGAATCATTCCTAAGGAGTTTTCTAAACACCAAAGGAAAAAGCTCATTTTTGATTCTAAGAAATATTTGTGGGATGACCCATTTTTGTTCAAGATTTGTGCAGATCAGATGATAAGAAGATGCAATCCAAAAGAAGAAGTACCATCAGTCTTGCAACTTTGCCATGCTGGACCATGTGGAGGACACTTTGGAGGAAGTAGGACAGCAGCAAAGGTTTTGCAATCAGGGTTGTATTGGCCTACTTTAAACAATGATGCTCATAACTTTGCAAAAAGTTGTGATGAGTGTCAAAGGAGTGGAAACATTTCTCAGAGGTTTGAAATGCCCTTAAACGGAATTGTAGAAGTAGAATTATTTGATGTCTGGGGTATAGACTTTATGAGACCTTTTCCTATCTCCAATAATTGTTCCTACATACTGGTAGCAGTAGATTATGTGTCCAAATGGGTGGAAGCCATGGCTTGCCATTCCAATGATGCCAAGACTGTTGTTAAATTTCTGCACAAGCATGTTTTCACTAGATTTGGTACACCCCGTGCCTTAATTGGTGATGAAGGCACACATTTCATAAACAACTTATTGGAAGAAATTCTTGAAAAGTACAATATTCAGCACAGGGTGGCAACTGCTTACCACCCTCAAACCAATGGTTTGGATGATCTGTCAAATAGGGAGATAAAAGGAATTTTAGCCAAAGTAGTCAAACCACATACAAAAGGACTGGGCCTCCAAATTGGATGATGCCTTATGGGCCTACCAGACTGCTTACAAAACCCTTATTGGAATGTCTCCATATAAGTTGGTTTTTGGAAAGGCCTGTCATCTGCCTGTAGAATTAGAGCATAAAGCCTATTGGGCCATCAAAGAGCTTAATATGAGTCTTGATGATGCCGGAAAGAAAAGATCTTTGCAACTGTGCGAATTGGAAGAACACAGGAATTTTTCCTATGAAAATGCCAAACTTTACAAAGAAAACACCAAAAAATGGCATGACAAGAAAATTCTTCCAAGAGAGTTTACTGAGGGTCAAAAAGTCCTGTTGTTCAATTCTAGACTAAAACTTTTTCCTGGAAAGTTAAATTCAAGATGGACTGGACCCTATTGCATTGCCAAAGTGTACCCTTATGGAGTAATTGATTTAATTGATCCAGATAAGGGTACCACTTTCAAAGTAAACAGGCATAGAGTCAAACATTTCTTTGACCCCACCACAGCTCCACCACAACCTTACACGGTTGACGAGCCCGATAATTGAAAACAAGTGTGTGTGTGTTTATATCTGTATATAATATATATATATAAAAAAATACAATACAAATTAAAAATACAAAAAAGGGAGTTATTTTAAGTTTTAGTTTAGAATTTCTAGTTTGCTTTTCCATTTATTGTTTGTTTTGATAAGATTTTGGGCCAGGCCTTGATTTGGTTGAAATTGAACGAACTAACAAGTCTTAATTGGTAATGAATTCAGGCCTTAATTGGTTTTAATTGTCTAAAGCAGGACCAAGACCCAACCCCTTTGATTTTTGACGATACTTGTTGCTCTTTTCCAGATACCGTTCGGCGATAATGCCTCACATCACCACTCTCGATTCGAACTGAAATCAGAAAAGGTACAGGGTAATTGTACCATTCCTTGCAATTCCAACACCATCGTACATGTTGAGGAAGAAGACGCCTGCATTTTTCGGCTCTTCAAGGAACCATCGTTTCAAATTGTACCATTCCCCTCCATTGCCAACGCCATCGTACATGTTGCAGAAGAAAGCGCTGGCCATTTCTCTGTTATCCGAGAAACAATCCTGTCAAATGTACCCTCACCATCGATTTAGCTTGCAACCAAAGGAGTCAACTACCTTAAAACACCCTTACCCCTCACCTCTTCTCCATTCTCACCCCTGTTCCTCCCACATCACGATACCACCGATCGCAATCATCGATTACCATTATGAGAAAACCCAAAAATCTCTCATCCATGGCACTTACTAAATCGAAACCTAGAAAGAGGGTTCAACCATTCCTTAGAATCAACGAGATGCCACCTGAACAAGAACCACAACCATTTCCTCTTCCTACTAAGAGGTGGCCAGAGAAGCAGAGGAGAATGAAAATTCTCCATCATTCACAAGAAAGGAAGCCACATCCAAGGCGCAGTCTCAGAACTCCTTCAGTCCTGGAGCAAAGGAAAAAGGTAAAAAAAATTCTTCCCATGTGCTTGGAACTCAGCTTTTTAGCTGCGCTTTGGCTTTAAAAAAATACCCATCCTTTGATGCAAGGAATGGGCAGTCTCCTAGGGGTTTTCCTAAGGAGATAATCCTTGCAAACCCGTTTCTGAAATCTGTCATAAATAGCATGGGTTGGAAGAAGTTGTGTGAGGTCCCTGATGAATATAATGAGGACTGGTTGAGGGAATTCTACACTGAAGTGTCTGTGAGCAATAGAGTAACCCTTATGGTTAGACACACCAAAGTTTCATACTCCCCTAAAGCCATAAACACCTACCTAGGCATCACACCACCACAAGAGTCTGAACTTGATAGTATGCAGGCAGGAGTCACAGATGAGGAGCTAGCCACCATTCTAGCCAGACTTGCACATAAGGGGTCTCAATGGACCATTAAGGGCAGGTCTAGAGTACTAAGGACCTAATATCTAAAACCTGAAACCAACATCTGGTGGTACTTCCTTAGACACACTTTACACCCTACCAGCCATGACACTGACTTGTGCATGGAAAGAGTCTTTATTTTGTATTGCATCTTAGAGAAAAAGCCGTTTGATGTGGGTAGGTTGATATGTGGAAACATTAGAGGATGTGTAGATAGGGTCAATGACAAGCTACTTTATCCCTCTATCATTCATGGTTTAATGTCTCAAGCTAAGGTCCCTTGTTTGCCTTCGGACTCTTTCAACAAAGAGAAAACCATGATGGATAAAAAGGCCCTAGATAGACTGATGAGGTATGGGAACAATCCTCCAAGAAAGGACATCTTGGAGGAACTGAAGGAGACACTTTTGGAGGAATTCAAGGAGCTGAAGAAGAGTGTGGTTTCTAAGACTAAAAAGTTGAGAAAGAAGGTGGAAATGCTCCAATCCGAGGTGAAAGATCTGAAGAAGGAGAGAGTTAAATGGTTGGAATTCAAGCAAGAGAAGGACAAGCTTAGGAGGAAAGCATGGAAGAATCAAAATCCGGGCAAAAAGATGAAAATGTCGTCGTTTCCTACTGAATGCTTGGAGTTTCTCTCACCTCCTACTCAATCTGAGTAGGACAGGTTCTGCCTACTTCCTTCTCTTTTTAATCTATTGTTAATTTTTTTTTATTATTCTTTGCTGGTTTACACTTGTAGTTTAATGCTTATGTTCAATGTACAAAATTTTTTCTACCCTTTTGACTTCATATTTTCTCTCTTATTATTCTTTGCTGGTTTACCCCTTTTTGCTTTTAGTTTTTGCACATATTTGATCACCTACTGGTAGCATTCTATGTTCATCTGCTTTCTATTCACACAATAAGAATTAAAACCATTGGGACTTGTTCTGCAACTTGACAGAGAACAAGTTTGAGGTGTGTAGCATTTGTGCACAAAGGTTTTAATCACCTTGGTTTGAGCTTAAATTCAAAATGATTCTTATTGAACATGCTTGCTGGGTCTAGACATGGAACCGCCATCTGGGCATTTTCTTGCTCCTTTAGCAAATAATGCATCCTACCAGATCCCTTTCCAGTTTGATCTATGTGCTGTTATAGGCTATCTTGTTGCTTGTTTTCTTTACTTTGAGTCTGTCAAACTTCCATTTTGCCCTTGGCATAGAACAAGTTTGAGGTGTGCACTTTGTTGCACACCAATTTTAATTTTTAATTTGCTGGTTTACTTTGCAAAAATTCAAGTTTGAGGAGAGCATTCATTTTGCTCACCCTGTCATTACTGTTGGATTCTGCCACTTGGCAGTTATCTGGGTAATACAGTCATTTGCTAATTTTAGCTTCTTAAACCGATTTTCTGAACTTTATATGCTTCATGCTATGCATGTTACACAACTTTGCATTTTCTTGGTTCTATTTACATGCCTATTGTGATCTTATAGCCACAATAATCCCAAGTTCTGTTTTCTTGAGTAATGAATCACCATCACAAGCACACCAACAGTTTATAGTATGCTAGGTAGAATCATCATTGGGCTAATCTTTATATTGGGCTTTCAATCCATATCTTTCAAGCCCAATACCCTTTCTCTTCAACCAATGAGGACATTGGCAATCTTCAAGTTTGAGGTTGTCAATGCTTTGCAAATAAATATACACATCTATCCTCAGTTTGCAAAGCCTTGATTAAAGGCACACATCACCATACACCTTATACACCACATGAAAAATCCAAAAAAGAGCAAAGCTCTTTTAATTGCACAAAAGGTGTCAAAGAGACTCAAAGCTTAAAAGAGACCAAAAGGTCCATCAAATACCTCAATATGAGAAGAATGGTAGGAAAATTGTACCATTGAGTGAAAGGTGAGTGAGTGGAAAAAGGCATAGCATTTCAAAAGAAAGAAAAAAAAGCCAAATGCATTCCCTTGTCAAATAAGAATGCCTTGATGATTCTGGTTAGCATGAGATAAGCCTAGGAAATTTTTTGATGGTGCATTTTGAACTCAAGGAAATGAAACTAAGTTTATGAAGGGCTATTTGTATCATCTTTGACATGTTTTGATAACTAGTTAAATTCATAAGTTCGTGTGCATCATGGTTTTGAGCATAGCAAGTCCAATTTTTTTTTTTTTTTACCTTAAGTCTTTTCTTTTGATTTTTGTTGCTTGAGGACAAGCAACGGTTTAAATTTGAGGTTGTGATAGGGTTAATTTATTAACCCTATTTTTAGTCTTTTTATTAGGTTTTTATCTTCTTTTAATTGTTAAAAGTCCCCTCTTGAGTCCATTTTGTGTCCAATCCATGCATTATTAACATATTGATTATTTGTCATTATTTAATCATATTTTATAATGTTTGGGATCTAAATTGATCTTTGAAATATTTTTGTAGATTGGTGAAAATCCTATAGCTTCCTGGAGGATTTAGAAGATGTTGAATTCAAAGCTGTAGGATTGCTGCAGGAAAGTGCAGTGGGCTTTTTGTTGCTGTTGGGCCAAGACTTCATTTTTGGGTTAAAGAAGGAAGATGGGCCGAAAATTAGGGCTTTAAAATCATATTTTTGTTATTTTAAGGGCTTGCATCTTATTAATTACTTTGGCCCCAAGTATTAATTCACTATATATATGGATGTTTTGTTTAGTTTTTAAAAGAATCTCTAGTTTACTAGTTACTTACAAAGAAGCAAGTATTCTCTTGTAAGGATTTGAAGCTCTTGGAAACTCTATCTTTTGGTGCAAATTTAATATAAGCATTTGGTATTTAAATCTCAAGTTCTTGTTTTCGGTTTCTAAAAATCCCTCTTTAATTGTCAATTACGCTTGGAAATTAAGACAAGGCAACATATTTGATTCCTTAATCAATTTGGTGACTTGAGTTTAATTTCCATCATTTGGTAGTTTCAAAGTTCCAAAGCAAGATCGATCGTTTTCAAAAGTATTTCACGTTCTCGGTTAATTATTTGGTTTAATTAATTTTTGTGGTGACTTGTTGGATTCTTATCCTTCTAAAGCCCTAGATTAATTCCCAAATAGTTAATAATTTGTTCACTAAAGAGTCTCCAAAGCCAAGAATCGTTTTTGTGACGTAACTTGCACGACAAGTCTTATAACTTGTCGATCAAGTTACGACAACTTTCTCGTACTTTACATTATTGTCATTTAATTTCTTGTAATTTTACATTCTTGCAATTTACTTTCCTGTCATTTACATTATTGTATTTTAATTCCTGTATTTCCATTTCAGTATTTATTTTCCAGTAATTTACTTTTCTGTATTTACTTTTCTGCAATTTACTTTTCAGTACTGTTATTTACATTTCTTACACCATTCGAAAGATTAATCTGAGCGATGATGGGCTAATCGCCTGAGCTTGGGGTGTAAGGCAAAGTTGAGATCGGAATCGGTGTGAAAGTTGAGAGATGTATTTATAAACGCTGTTATCTAACTTTTTGTTTCAGGTGATTACTGTTTCATTGAAGATCATACTTAATTAATTGACAACTAATTTTTGTATGTGAAAATGCATTAACTTTCAGAGTTAAGATAAATAACAAAACCTGAGATAATAAGAGAAGGCTATAAATAGCTTTAGCACCTGACAAATGCTATGCTCTTACGGTGTAGGATGGTAACATTGTGCTGTGCTAGGATTCACGAGGTCTAAAATAATTGATATCGTATCGATAGCACGCTAGCCTATGTGTACTCTTGGGAGGCCATCTGACCCGATTGTTGATACTGTAATAATCATATTGGATCATTTTGTGGTACAATAGGATTATTCAGGTGGTCATTTCATCGTTTAACCAGATCGCTTATTTTTGTCTTAGCAAAAACCTTGCACCCTGTGCTTCTTTTCTCTCACTGATTTTTCTAAGTTGTTAACGCACAAAACAAACCACTCAACAAATCTGTTTTCGAATTCACCATCTGAAGTCAGTTTTTAAAGATTGGACTTTTGAAAAGCTTTAACAAGTTTTCCATGTGGATCGATATCTGGTACTTTTACCATTATTACTTGTTACGAGACGATAGTAGTTCAAGGTGTATACTTGCACTGAGTTCTATTTAAGTGAATCTCTAAGGTTGCATAAATCTTACAACAAGTTTTTGGCAAATTGATTAAGGAATCAAATATGTTGCATTGTCTTAATTTCCAAGCGTAACTAACAATTAAAGAAAGATTTTTTTAGAAACCGGAAGCAAGAACATTGAGAATTAAATACCAATTGCTTATATTAATCTTGCACCAAAAGATGGAGTTTTCCAAAAGCTTTGAACCCTTACAATAGAATACTTGCAATATTGGAAGTAACTAGTAAACTAGAGATTCTTTTAAAAACTAAACAAAACATCCATATATATAGTGAATTAATACTTGGGGCCAAAGTAATTAATAAGATGCAAGCCCTTAAAATAACAAAAATCTGATTTTAAAGCCCTAATTTTCGGCCCATCTTCCTTCTTTAACCCAAAAATGAAGTCTTGGCCCAACAGCAACAAAAAGCCCACTGCACTTTCCTGCAGCAATCCTACAGCTTTGAATTCAGCATCTTCTAAATCCTCCAGGAAGCTATAGGATTTTCACCAATCTACAAAAATATTTCAAAGATCAATTTAGATCCCAAACATTAAAAAATATGATTAAATAATGACAAATAATCAATATGTTAATAATGCATGGATTGGACACAAAATGGACTCAAGAGGGGACTTTTAACAATTAAAAGAAGATAAAAACCTAATAAAAAGACTAAAAATAGGGTTAATAAATTAACCCTATCAGTGGCCAAGAGCATCATTGAAGAAGAGTCCAGGAATCGGTGAGATGCACAATGTGGTAGAGGGATAAGCAATGGAGGTCGGGATGGATAGGTTGAGATTTTCCACATAGGGGATTCTTCCTTTCGAAGCCATTTCTTTAAAGACAGTGTCTTTCACCGATTGGTTTTTGGTCTGTGGAAGTCGAACATCTTCTTTCAGGGATTGAAGAGAGGAACGTTCATCAGTGGAGAGCACGATATTGTGTTTCTTCTTAAGTTCTTTCATCTAGTTCATCAACCCATCGATGTACTTAATGAAGATGTCCTTCTTGGGATTTGAGCATTTCACTAAGATCTTAGAGATTTCAAACCATTCGGGGAGGCCGAATAGCCTGAGGTTATAATCTCTAATACTCCTTGAAGTTCCATCCTCCCTTTCGATGATGAGTCTGATATCGGTGGGTTTAAGCTTTGAAGTGGCAATTTTGACACACGAGATCGGCGACCTATCAGTTCGGTAGTGCATGATTTTCTTGTACCATCTAACCTCTTCTTCCTTTTCTTCTTCAATAGTGCCCATCTCAGATTTTTGGGCAAGAATGGGATCGGTGGACTTTGCTTTGATTGCTTCTTCTTTGGCAACCTTCAGAGATAGTGCCTTAGAATCATCCAGGGCTTTTTGAGTAAGTCTTGCCTCCTCAATTTCTTGGGGAGATAGACCCAGATTGGTGGTGGTTCCTTGAGTAGGAGGTTTGAGCTTTACGGTTTGAGCATCGGCAGGTCTAGTTCCATACTTGGCCAGCTCTTTCTTTCTTTTCTCTTCTTTGGCCTCATCCTCTGCAGAGATGACCTTCTTCCCTTTGTCCTTTGGAATAGTGGCCGAAGAAGTTTGCTCCCCCTCAATTGTTGTCGCCGGTGTGGGTTTCTCCACCGATGGGATTTCGATTGGTGAGATTGTAGTGATCGGTGTTGATGAAGCTATCGGTGTAGGAGTGGTGGTCAGTGTCGGTGATGTTGTCGGTGCACCTGAGGTGGCCACCGATGCAGGGATTTTCGGTTTGAAGAAGCGGATGGTCGATTTGTCGGTGAGGTCTGATGGATGCCTGTTGCTGCCAAGATGCCTAACAGAAGGCCTTTTCGGGGACTTTGGGAGGCTTGTCTCCCCCTCAGCAACAGCCGCAGATTCCAGACCCAAGTGTGTAAGCATACGGTCCACCGAGGCATGAATGTGCTGAAGCCTTCCCCTGTCAGAATTGTCAAAGGCAAAGTCACCTAAATTGAAATCCCAATCGAGGTTGTTGTTAAGGGAGTCAACTTTCCGATGAAGCTGTTGAAGAGAGCCGGTGAGAGAGGATAGAAGAGACTAATGCCAAGTCTCTCGAGTGATTAGGCGACTGATTTTCGAGTCCTTGAAATCGGTAGAAGCCTTGATAGCAGCCACCAACAAAGCCAAGTTGTTGTGGGAAGTGTTCAGAGTTTCTAATTTCTGAGCAACTGTGGCCATACTATCGGTGAGTGGTCGAAGCAAATTTTGAAGGGTTGTTTCCAAGAGTTGAGGTTGCCTATCTTCCAACACTCAGACCCAGTCATGTGTTTGAGCAACCATAGTAATAATGGCCTGTTTGAACGACTCAAACTGAGTGCCACGAACCGACACTGTCGGGCACTTTCTTGAACTTCCGTGATGAGGTCAATCGGCAGACGTATATCGGTGGTGGAGGATGGACCAACATGGTGAAGTGGGAATTGGGGAGCATGTGGTGATAATGGGGTATGTGGGAGTGACCTTTCTGCGGGGATAGAGGATGATGAGGGTTGATCAGTTAAGGAATCGGGGAACAACACCCTTGGTGGTGGTGGTGGTGGTGAAGTAGAAGGAGAAGAACTATCCTCATAAGATGAGGATTTGTCATGGTCATCGGTGGGAGAAGGCGATCTGTGGGGGGAGCCTTTCGGGGATGGTGAGTGGCGGGGGGTGGGTTGCTTCGGTGATACATGTGTCGGTGATGGGGAGTGTCAGGGGGTAGAATGCTTCGGTGATGGGTGAGTCGGTGGTGGTGGTTGCTTTGCGGGGGAAGGAGTGGAATCGATAACCATAACTTCATCGGTGGTATGTTTTCGGGGGGAGCAAGTATCCTCCAATAAAAAATCCAAAAACACCTGGTTCAGAGTGGCCGAATCATCAATCGGTTGTGCATCATCGATCTCATATTGATCGGGTGATAGGTTGTGCAGTGTAAACTCGGTGCCTTCGAGTGGAGAGACCCCAGAGTCATCTCCACCACCCAAAGAAACGGGTGATGAGGTAATAGTAGGGTGCTCCTGAATCACAACCGAAGTGTTTTGAGAGGCCATGGAGGAGTCGGTTTGGGGTTTTGCAGATTTCCCTGGCCTGGAAGGGACAACTTCAGCCACCGATTTTGGAGAATCGGTAGCCGGCTTAGGAGAGTTGGCCGAAGGTTTCCGAGATCTCTTTAGAGGAGATCTCGGTGGGGATTTAGAGTGCCTCCGCTTATGAGAAGGGATTGGGACTTGGGTAGCCTCCGAGGGATCTCTCGGGGGCGTAGTCCCGGAAGCGGACATGGAGGTGTCAGTGGCCCGAGTATTCTTCTTTTTGGCGCCACCCGACTTCACTCGGGGACGGGGAGATGTGGCCACTACAGCTGGGGGGTCCACGGGAATTTCCAGGTGTCTAAACCCGAGAATTTCCGCGTCTCCCCAGTGGAGATCGGGAGAGTAGGCAAAAGAGATCATGCCTGGGCGCAAGGAGCGATCGGTGGTAAGGGGGCCGACATCGAGAGTCTTTTGGACGACGATTGGAGAGGTCCAGTCATAAGAGATATTGGGAGTCTCGGCCTTTCGATCGGTGTCCAAAGCAGCACCAAGCTTATGTTGAACAATCATGGAGATGAAACGAGGATAAGCAACTTGGCATCGTTTTTTGTGCTTGATAACCTCGACCAGCTCCGTAAAGAAATATTGCGCAAAATCGATCTTTCGTTGGAAGATGAGAGCATGAGCAAGAGAAGTGATGTAGGAAGCAGATTGGTCATGTCCACTAGTTTTCTGGACAGACAATAGATCACATGGGCAAAGAAGAAGTTCCAGATACCTCCCATCTTACCTCTTACAAGAGTACCTGGTCCTTTTGAAGATTTGGAGGGTTTGTCATCAGTTTGGTGAATGTAGCCAAGAGCATTCACTACCTCTGCATGGGCCATGGTAATGTGCATGTCGTCATAAACAGAAAATGCCTCAATCTTCAAGGCACGACGAACATCATCTACTCCAAATGTGAGATTATGATCACCTTCTTCATCGGTAAGAATAGAAGCATGGACATCCTCGTTGGATGGATCATAAACTGCGGTAAGCCAGAAGTTCCCAATGAGCATCTTGCTCATTTTAGGATTGCACGTAAATGCATGGAAAAGAGGAGAGCGGGTTAAGAACTTGGTAATGGTAGTGAACTCAGGATGATTAGGATCAGATTCAAACCTTGCAACGTGATTACAAGGATTGAACTTGAGGTCGTCGAAACAGGTAGGAGATTCCTTCACTACTTTCGTGGATTTGGTAGCCTTGGACGAGGTAGAAGATGCCATTGTTGAAGAAAAGTTGCAGGTTGGTGTTCATGAGAAATATGATCGATGGTTTCAGATTTCTGTGAAAAAGAAAGAATGAGGAGAAATGGTTGTATTTATAGGGTTAGGATTTGAAATGGGTTTTTGGGCGGCAACGGTTATGGATTGAAAACGAAGGGTTAGGAATTAAAACAAAATAAAGAATGGGGTTTAAGGAGTAATGATGACAATATTAAAATTTGTGGTCAAGAAGAGGTAGCATGAGAATGGGAAGGGTCAAAATATCTCTGACACATAGAGGTATAGGGGTGATGTAATCATTGAAAACTGCGAGAGATAAGGATTGTGGGAAACATCGGTGGAGAATGCAATTCACCATGAAATGATAATCGGGGAGTATCTGTAGGGAGGGCTCACCGATCGGGGTAGTCAGGGTGATCAATAGACGTATTAGGTCGGTAGAATGAGACCTTCACAAGAGTGAAATCCACCGACGTGATTGTTTCGAATGTCGGTGAGAATTCACGAAGGAAATCGGTGGCTGAGAGACTACCGATGTGAGATCGGTGTATGGATCAGTGGCTGAGAGACTACCGACACGGAATTAGGGTTTCGGTGAATGAAAGCCACCGACGTGAGGAAATGTCGGTGAGAGAAACCCTCGAGAATGAATGTAAGAGTCGGAGGGAAAGATCGGGGTTGTCGAGGAGTACATCCGCCGATCAGGTTTTAACATCGGGGAGGAGACCCCCGACCAAAAACAAAATATATATATATATATATATATATATATATTAACTCACATATCAAGATATAGCAGAAAGTTGAACCTGGCTTCATCTAAGGGTTTGGTGAACAAATCTGCAAGCTGAAGATCAGTAGGAATGAAGTGCAGCTCAATGTTACCTTTGGAAATGTGATCCCTGATGAAGTGATATCTGATATCTATGTGCTTTGATCTGGAATGTAGAACTGGATTATTTGCAATAGCTATTGCACTTGAATTGTCACACAGAATTGGGACTTTGGAGTAGACTTGAGCATAGTCCCTGAGTTGATTTTCATCCACAGGATCCGAGCACAGCAACTTCCAACTGCAACATATTCAGCCTCAGCAGTAGAGGTTGAGACAGAGTTTTGTTTCTTGCTGGACCAGCTGACTAATTTGCCACCAATAAGTTGGCAGCTGCCCGTGGTACTCTTCCTGTCAACTTTGGAACCTGCATAATCTGAATCTGAATACCCAATTAGCTCAAAACCTGAGTCTTTGGGATACCAAAGACCCAGATGCAAGGTACCTTTTAGATACCGGAAAATCCGTTTTACAGCAGCCAAATGAGATTCTTTTGGGTTGGCTTGATAATGGGCACACAGACATGTAACATAATATCCGATCTACTAGCAGTTAAATAGAGAAGAGAACCAATCATCCCTCGATAATTCGTTACATCAACAGATTTATCATCTGGATCAGCATGAATTTTCAGAGGTGGTGCCATGGGAGTTTTCATAGGAGAGATATCTAAGAAATTAAATTTCTTTAAAAGGTCACGAATATATTTGCTTTGATTTATGAAAATCCCTTCTGAAGTTTGTTTGACCTGAAGGCCTAAAAAGAATGTGAGCTCTCCCATCATGCTCATCTCATATTGACTCATCATGAGAGAAGCAAACTCATCACACAGTGATTCATCAGTGGCACCAAAGATGATGTCATCTACATAAATTTGAACAATAATGAGATTACCTGAGGTCTTTTTGATAAAGTGAGTGTTGTCAATTTTACCTCTGGAGTATCCATTCTTTAGAAGAAAACCAGCAAGAGTGTCATACCAAGCACGTGGAGCTTGCTTGAGACCATAGAGAGCCTTGTCTAATCTGTACACATAGTCTAGATGAGTTGGGTCTTCAAAACCAGGTGGTTGTTTCACGTAGACTTCCTCTGCAAGTTCCCCATTGAGGAAAGCACTTTTGACATCCATCTGAAAGACCCTGAAATTTCGGTAGGCAGCATGAGCCAGAAAAATTCTTATGGCTTCAAGTCTTGCAACAAGGGCAAATGTTTCATCATAGTCAATGCCTTCTTCCTGTCTGTATCCTTGAGCCACCAGTCTGGCCTTTTTTCTGACAACTGTACCTTCTTCATCCATTTTATTTCTGGAGACCCATTTGGTTCCAATGATTGTCTTCTTTGGAGGTCTGGGAACCAATCTCCAAACTTTGTTTCTTTCAAACTAATAAAGTTCCTCTTGCATGGCAGTGATCCAACAGGGATCTGCTAGAGCTTCCTCAATCTTCTTAGGCTCAATAAAAGAGAGAAAGTTCACATAGAGACAAATGTTTCCAACTCCTCTTCGTGTTTAGACTCCAGCTTATTGATCACCAATGATTTGATCTATGGGGTGATCTTTGGTCCATTTTGTGGCAGGAGGTAAAGGTGGTGGAATATTTTGTGTGGAGGTTGATGGAAGATTTTGGTGTACAGGAGTGGGATCAGGAATGTCGGTGGAAGGTTGAGGTTCTGTGGGAGGCTGAATTTATGTGGAAGTATGTTGATCCAAACCCTCAGTGATTTGATAATGACTCTTTAAGAAACTGTTAATCCAAGATCATTCAAGATAGAGAGAGAAATTCTAGTGAGAGAAAGTATGTCATCTCTATTAAGCACTGTTATGTTGCAAAAGCTTACAAAGGGTTTATATACCCTTGACTATTACAAAAGTCAAACTAAAGTAAAGTAAGCTAATATATAAGAAGCCTTGATTACAACATATTATAGCATTAACAATCTCCCCTTTTGTAATCAAGGGCGCTCGAATCTTCTGTGTTGGCGATTCTTGCCAATCAAAATCTCCAAGCGTCTTAGAGTCAACCGAAAGTTCAATCTTGTATCAATCGTCTCTATTGCTCTCCTCAAAAGTCTGATCTCAGCATTATCAACCTGGTACAAATTTCTTCTTGTCTTCAAAAGCTTCTCCAAAGCTTCCTTCAATCTTTGATTTAATTGTAATCGGATAATCTTCAAAGTACCATCTGAATACTTCCCAATCTCATCAAATCTGAGAAAACGTCTAACACCAGATTGATCTCTATACACAACACCATAAGGATCTTCAAGAATAGTGAATAGTGGATAGCTGTCAATATTTGGTAAATCTCTATCAGGTCTTCTTACATTGACGACTGGTTGGAAGCTTTCGATAGCAAGTTGGAAGTCAAAGCATCTATAGAATCTAACTTGTCTTCGTAAGAAACTCTTGACTGCTTCCAAAGCCCTGAGGATATCATCAGTGCGAACAGGCATATCTCGAAATTGATGATACATTACCTCAAAGTCATCAATTGAAAGATCATTGAAGTCTGCTTCAGAAAACTGATATCTCTGACAGTCTTGACGTTCAACATAAAATATAGGATACCAAATTCTGACGAAACTAGCTATCTCCACCTTAAGTACCCTTATGATTCCATGCTTTGAGAACACCAGAAGTCTTCCTTTACGAATACATTTGATAAACATCAAATATTCGTATTGATACCAGGCCGGTTCTTTCTCAATCCCCAGAATGGCATGAATATTAACTCTCCTTCTTTTCTTGACATAAAAGTTGCATTCTGAGTCATCAAGAAAAGCAAATCTCATTTTGGTGACTTGAAATTTTTCTTCAAGTCTTTGCAAACGTTGTTGTCTATCCAAAGCCGGACCTGGTTTAAGAATTCTAGGTGGAACATTCATAAACGGATCAGGAACCTCTTGATTTGCTCTAGACGACTCACCCTGAACAAAAGTGTCTCTTAGAATAGTGATAGTCGGAGCTGGAGAGTCAGAAACAACTGAGGGAATTGATTGAACAGGAACTTCGGGACCTTGAACAGGTGACTGTACTATAGGAGATTGATAACTCACATCTTCATTATCAGAAAGATCTCCATATAGCATATTAACAATGTTAATGTCTTTTTCATCAACTTCTACATCCATTTCAGTATCTGAGATGACGATTATATCATCTTGGTCTTCTTCTTTTATCTTCCAGAACTTATCAAACTTTCTATGGACGTCATCATCAGAATCTATCTCGACATAGTTGGAAAAGAAGTTGCGCATATCATCATAATCTTCAGACTCATGCACGTGAGAAGTTTCCTAATTTTCTATAGACACCGGTGCAGAATCTGGATTTACATAAACCACGAGTTGTAGATTATTCACAATTTCTGGCACAACATAGTTAATCTCGGAAGCCATTGCCGTCAAATCTATTTCATCTAGCAACTCATCAACTATACTTTCTGGATGAGCTTTTTTATCTCTTTCTTCATTTGCTCTATCCTCATTTGCCGTGTCTTCAACAATTGTTTCAGCAGATTCATCATGAACAGTTTCTTCTACTCTTTGTCTCTTTGAATTCTACCCTCATGACCTTGATGGTCCGAATCATCCTGGTCATGTCTTCGCTTAAGAGACGAAAGAGCGGCAGTCTGACAGGTTTCTTCATGCTTTGCTACACGATCAGAAAGTGTAGAAAGTGCTTCCGTCATCAAATTTATACCTGTCTTAATATCGGATAAACTAGTATTGACTTCAGATCTGAAAGAATGAAATTCTTCTTCCAAGGAAGAAACTCGAGGCTGAGTCGGTTGGAAATTCTGAAGCAGAGAAATTAAGTCCTTATCTTGATGTTCCGGAGGTGAAATTGACAATAAACGTGCATAGAAAGCATCCGAAAGTTCAGTCAACGAAATATCCGCAAGATTTCGATGAAATGAAGGTGGATCTTGAACAGGAGGAATGATAGGTGGTTGAGGAACTGGACGACTCGACGGCTGAGATGACGGTTCCTGAATAACAACTCCAGTCGGTCTTCTTAAAGGAATCTCAAAAGGAATTTCAGGAATTTCTGACATCTTCCCTTTTCCTTTCAGCATTGCCTTCACTTTAAGTAACTGTTCATCTCTTTGAGCATCCATCCGTTCTCGCATTTGCCTTAAAAACTCATTTCCTGTCATAATACCTGACGTTCCTTGAACTGGATTTGTTGCTTCTTGAACATAATCAGTAACTTCTTGAACTGTAGTAGTAACTCCTTGAACTGATGCCCTGGCAGCTTGAAGATCGAGCTCATCTACTTCAATATTTACCACTTTTGGGTTAATCGGAATAGTCTCTGATGTATCAACCGTGTTACCTTTCGAAAAATATCTTTCAGAAGAATGTTCGACCTCAACAATAGGTTCTCGAAACACCGATTCACCGAAATCCATACCACCACCATTTCCATCATCATCATCATCATCATCATCATCATCTTCATCATCTGCTTCATCTGCTTCATCTTCATTATCTGCTTCTTCATTACTATCATCATCTTCAGAACTGCTCGATTCAACTTCTTCTTCACTTTGATGTTCTTGATCTTCTTGTGCATTTTCATCCTGAACGTTCTGAGGCTGAAGTTCTATGCCATGTTCTGCACAGTAGTCAATAACTGCTTCATCTTCTGGATCAGCATATTTCTGAATTAGCTCCGAAGGAATAGGCATGAAATGATCAAACGACCGTTTTAACTTGTTGATGTATCCCATAGCAAAATCAGGAGCAAGGGGCCAGTTAGATCTTCGTGGAATCTCCTTGTTACTTCTTAACATACTCCATACGATAAGCTCTAGAAATCGAATAAACGGCAGGAAGCTACGATGCTTGTTCGTAAACTTTGAGTGGACAATCTCACTCAGCTCGGTCCAAAAAACAAGAGCATAATCAACATGAAGATCATATATGATGGCATAGAAAAGACGTAAGAAATGAAGACTGGCATTATCTGTACCAGAATGCTTAGCAGTCAAACATCTGATGATAACCGAGAATAACGCATACCAAACTGGTGGAAGACGATTCTTCTCAAAATCACTTACCATCGTCAAATTACCAACATAGCCTAACTCCCGAATACCAGCTAACACAACTTCTTCCGGAGGAAAATCTTCAAATTCTGTAAATCCCGGTCTTAAGTCTGCTTCTGGAAGACGTAGAATCAAACGTAGACGTTTATAATTAAGAAACGTTTCGTATTGATCTATCTCTAAAACAAATCTGGGCGGTGTAACATTCTCGATCTTCCGAATAGTATGCCACGCCTGTTGTAGATACACTTCTGGAACTCCATGTCTAGCAGATAAAGCATATCGAAGTGGATGTCCTCGAAGAATCGATAGAATAATCGGATGTATACGAATTCGATCGAGATCTACATAATGATTATTCGAAAGATATCGAATATAGCTTGCTCACGGAAATACATCATCCGGAGAACTTCGCAGTGCAGATAAATCAGCCCCTGAAGATCTGTTTGATGGAAGAGGTTTATCTCGAGAAGCATGATCTGAAAGCTCATTTTCACCTTCCTGAACTAGATGATCTTGCTCATCATCTGAAGCCATATTATACTCTGTAAAATATTCATATATAGTAAGAGTAATCAGTAAGAAACAATGAAAAACAATGCAATAAAACTATACTGGAAGATTAAAAAACAAAAGAAACAAAACTTAAAAAAAAATTTAAAAAAAATTGAAGAAAAAGAAAAAGAAAAAAAAATTCACTAAGTGTAGAAAAACGCAAGCCACTAAGATGAGAAGTGAACTTTTTGCAAGCAACAGAAGCGAGAAGTGAGAAAAACTCGCAAGCAACTAAAGCGAGATGTGAGAATTTCGCAAGCCTCGGTTGCGAAAAGTGAACTTTTCGGGTCCTGAGGATGCGAAAAGTGAACTTTTCGCAGAAGAAGGTTGTGAGATTCTCACATGTTCAGATTATGAATCTTGCGAAAAGTTACACTTTCAGATCAAAAACCAAAATTAGCCTAAACAAATATATCTAACAGAGTCGAAAAAGAATACTATCTACACTTAAACAAGAGCCGACTATTAACAAACACATATTAATCACTGATTTGAAATAAACCCTAGAAAACGAATTCCGAGCAATCGAACAGAGGCATACTCGAATCTTAAAATATAAAGCATGAAATCGAATAAGAAATTGAACTCGAAAAGATATGATATCAATGATTAAGAGTTCGAAAACTTACTTGATTTGAAGAACACACTGATGAAACGAAGATCAGAAGATGAAATCGCAAGATAAAGTTCACGAAAAGTCTCAGAGGGAAACATAATTGAAAAATGAGAAGTCAAAATAGGTCAAACGTCATTTAAATCCCTTAAAATTCATTATTTTTAAAAAATTCAAAATTACAAAATATTGTGCATTGCACAACTGAAGGTTGCGCAAAGTGTACTTTGCACAAGCAACGGTTGCGCAATGTATACTTGTAAAAATTTGAATTTTTCAAAAAAAATGAATTTTCTCAAATTTAAAATCCTTACACTCCCCCTACACAAATGCATTAGATATTTTCAATTCAAAATGGCATTTGTAGAACATACTTGAAAAAACATTTCTCAGAAACTCATACCTGAACCAGTTATCTGATATGAAAAACGTGCACTGTCAGATATGTACCAATCATCAGAAAATTTCTCCCCCTCAAAATGAGACCCTATGAAATTCTTCCCTTCAACCTGATAAACAATGGATTCTCTCCCCCTCGAAATTAGAATAGCTTTTGATCTTGCTCCTCCTAAAAAATAGCATTAACTCCACACATCACAGTATGAAAAATTTCACATAAAAAATCAGTGATGGAAACTGAAATACATTAAATTATATAACATAACTACTAACTATAGAATGTTTGAACACCGAACAAATAAAATTCAACTCAGTGAAATTAGACATGTTTTTCAAACAAATGACATCAAATGTATGCTTTCGGATTCAGAAACAAGTCATGCTTGCATATCAAGTTACAATTTGTTCAGTTTCAACCACTTATTAAATCTATTTGGTGTGCTAGCATGTGAAATATGATTTGCAACAATCAAATGCACATCTTCAACTTATAAGAATACTTTGCTCTTACTCACACTATATGACTGAAATCAGAATTTCCACAAATTTATAAGTTTATCGCGACATTGTAATTTTCCCAAGATTTAAGAGATGTGTGCTCATTGGCATCTTTTATTTTGTGCACATTGGCATCTTTTTATCAAAAAATTTATTAAGACTAAGATACATCGTAAACGTAACTTTCTATCTGGTTCTATAGTAGGATTTGGGTCAGTCAATCCCAGACCAGTTGGCCTTGGGGACTAGGTGTCGAGCACCCCTTGGAACTTACTCTCCCAAACCAGAAAGGCTACATCGATATATCCTACTCCCATCTGTACCAGTAAAACATGGCTTTCTATCTGATTCTATAGCAGGATTTGGGTCAGCCAATCCCAGACCAGTTGATCTTAGGGGCTAGGTATCAAGTACCCCTTGGGACTTAATCTCCCAAACCAGATAGGCCACAGGCACAGACGTTCAAATTTAATGATTTTTTTTAATCATCTCAAACACTTGGTTATAAAACTTTGTGCTTCCCTCATATTTTCATTTCCATTCTTCATCCTGACAAATAGGTTTTGTGAGCATCATATTCTAAATAAGTCTAGAATTACACAGATTTGTGCATGTATCAATTTCCATTCATGTTTTGCTGACCTTTCGATTTATTTCAGAAGCGAAAGTTGAAGCAAATAAAATTTAGATATCACAAAAGTACTTGTAAAATCACCCTTAACACACATTTTATTCATTGAATGAAAATAGAAATATTTTCACTTCATTGAATTAAATTTGTGAAGGTTCAAATTGTTGGTCCCGAAGGCCTATACAAGTTTGTAGAAGGGGGGGGGGGGTTGAATACAAACACACATATTTTACTTTTCTAAATTGTTTATTGATAAATCATTAACAATTTACAGCTTGTTGCGGAAACAAGATTAAGGATAAACCTAAATCTAAACAAGTTAGAACACTAAGGTTTCTTGCACTAAGAGAGATAAGGAAATTACTAATAATAACCTATCTTGAGATAAGAGATTGAACTTGTCCAGAGTTAGCAAGTTACTTCAAAAGAAGTGGGTTCATCTCTTTATATACTGCATGCATTTAATGCAAGTCAGTATACACTTTACACATGTCATCAGCTGGTTGGTTGCATGTCATTGACCTTTGTTGACAACCTTAATAGCCGCATGGATGAACAATGTAGTATCAGAGTGGTTGTACGATTTCAGACAGTCAGAGGTTCTTTTCTGACATTTCGTACGGAGTCGTGCAAGGGAGGTTAAGACAAAAGTACTTTGTACAGATGACTTAATGATCAGCTTTCGTTGATTCAGAGCATTATCATTATCTATTCAGCGAATGATAAAGTTCAGCGATAGCTGAAGTCTTGTACTTGATACTTCACGTTGAGTGGACAAATCTGAGTCTTCGCTGATCCGCATCAGTTCATTAAGAGACTTGTCGCCGGTTCTTAAGCTTGATCTTCGACTTCAGCGTAGAACCTTTGTTGACGTGAAACTTGTCTTCAGTGATCATAAGTAAACAACTAACTTATCAGCGATCATTATAATGACTGAACAGGCTCAGAACATTAATGGTGAACAGTGTTCTCTGAATGTTTAATTTAAAGAGCGAGAGTTCCTATCAGCGGTACTGTAAGATCTTAGTACTTATCAGCGATAGTGAAACTCTGATACATATTGTTTACTTACAATTTTCACTAAGTATATAAGAGAGGGTCATTATCAAATCACTGAGGGTTTGGATCAACAATCTCCCCCTATTTGATTATGACATAGCAACAAATAAAATTGCTATTTAATGAAAACATAAGGATAAAAAGAACTCATAAAATATTTGTCCATTTTACTGTTTTCTGGGATCTTTTCAGTACTGATGGAGTAAAGTACATTCGCTGAAATCTTTCTTTAAAACTTTGAATCAGGTTACAAAGTGAAATGGAAAGATTACAAGTACAAGCGAAATAAATTAAAAGTACAAAAGAATAAATGATACAATAGAGAAAAGGCGATCATATCAGTTTGTAAAGGGTTCTTCCTTAATGAGAAGTTCGTCAAGGGTCATTGATGTGGTGGGAATCATCCAGTCAGGAACGGTTACACCTTGTTTTCTTTTGATCAGCGCTTCTTCAAAAATCAAGGGTTTCAGATGTCGTGCCTGAGGGTCATTCCTGAAGTCACACTAGTAGATGAGATCTCTCAGCTGTTCGATGGGAGTGATGTGAAGTTCAGAGATGCATTGAAAATGCTTTCCACCATCGTAGTCATGGAAAAATATCCCGTAGGGTTCGCTTATGACTTTGCCAGGGATGAAAGTCACACCAGGAGGAAGAGATGTGTCAAGCATGGAAAGATCAGGATCAGGACCAAGGACTTCAGCACGTGAAAAACCAATACCTGTTTCATTTCGTATGATAGGGCCATCAATTGAAGATATAGATTTCTTCTTCTTCGCTGAGGCCTTTCTTTCCTGACTTTCGAGAGGAGGAGGAGGAGGAATATCCACACAAGAGTAGACTAAGTCGATTTGTTTGTTGATCAGCTTTTCAACATGTTCCTTGTACTTCGACTTGGACTTCTGGATGGCTAACCTGATCTCCAACCATTCAGAGAGACCGTACTTCGTTTTGGCTTCAGAATAGAATTTTTCGTACTTCTTATCTTCTCTGAATATCTCGACTTCAGCGATTGAAACAAGGGTTGTTCTTCCAGAGATGAATACCTTGTTCATTTTGGCAGGAGAGAGTCTGTAGTTGACCTTTTCTTTGCACCAGGCTAAAGTGGACTGAGACACAGTTATCTTTTCTTCAGTTATCTTCTTGGCGTCTTCCCAGAGCTGACGTTGAACATCAATGGGAACTCTTTTCAGCTTGGGGTCTTTTATCGATCATTTAGAAAGCTGGATGGCGTATTCTCTGTCCTTTTCTTCAGCTTCCTTTCTTTCAGCGATTAATCTTTCAGCTCTGAGGTGATCCTTGTATTCCTTTTGGGAAATTCTGAACTTTTGAGGAACTGAAGGAAGTTGATCACGCCTCAGAATGATTCGCTGATCCTCGAATTGCTTTATTATCTCTTCTCTTCTTTTCTGATCATCTTCACTTAGCTTTTGAGGAGCTAAGGAAGGTCTGCATCTGTGCGAGAGTAGCTGTTCTTCTGGTTCATCAGTCTAAGAGTTCAAATCTAAGTTTGGGATTATTTCTTCAGCAACAGCTGGTATTATTGGTGAAGTCGCAGTTGTGAAACACATCGATCTTACAAGTAAGAACTTGGGTAGAATCAGGGAGAGAATTTGTTCAAGTGTATAGGCTTGGGTAGTAGAACTGATAGTGTATGGTAGAGGAGGGATGGAGTGAGAGATGTTTAGTGTACCTGACAAACCGGCTTTTCAAGGAAGATCGTCAGATTGTCATCTTCAGCGACCCTTTTGCCTTTGCCTTTCTCAGCTCCAGAGGCTGAGGGCTTTGTCTTTGTCCGCTCCCCTGAAGGTTCATTTATCGAGATTCCCTTAAGAACTTTGATCCTCGGAGTAGGTTTGACAATAAAGAAGTCATCGTCATCTTCGTCATCATCATCATTCTTTGGAGAAGAGGATGGTTCATTATCAGGGATGTCGACGGCTTCATCATCTTCTGCTTCAGATTCATTTTTATCAGCTTCTTCTTCGAGTTTCTCCCCCTCAGATACAGAGGCGAGCTTCTCGGTTTCCTCAGGGTTTTCATCTCCCTGAGGTCCAGCGGTGGTTTCTTCAGCATCCTTCTTCTCTCCCCTGATAGATTCATCATGGGAAAGGTCTTCAGCGCTCTTGGAGAGATCTTCAGCGCTCTTCTCCCCCTCTTTCTCATGATGAGTGGGGGAGGAATGGGATGACTCAGCAGCGTTGGCATGTTCACTGTCTTCTTGGCCAGAGATACCTATACAACCTTCAATCTTTGCTATTCTGTCTCGAAGGCCAGAAATAGCAGGATTGATCTTCTCCAGCTCAGTGCGATCCGCCGCTGTGAAATTGTCAGATGCAGGGACAGGGGCAGGGGCAGGAGTATTTTCTTTGTGTAGTAGCTGCTCGATCATCGTTTTCATCGAACTAACATCGGTCTTTACAGAGCCTAAGTCAGTCTTTACAGTAGACATATCTCCCTCTAGTTGTCCAACCGATGTCTTCAGCGTTGTGACCTCGCTGGACATGGATGAAACTGAATTTTTGAGAGAGGTGTAGTCTGTGTAGATGTCAGCGAGCAACTTGGCGAAGTCGCTGAGAGTTTTATCAACCTGCTTCATGTCATCTGTGGAAGCCTTCTTCTCCACCACCGTTGTCAGCTTTGTAAGATTCTCTCCAGCGTTTGTTACAGCTGTAGAGTTATTTGAAAGAGTAGTGGTGAGACCTGTCAGCTTTGTCTCCACGGACTTCATAGAGGCGTTGATGTCTCCCAAATTAGGACCTGTAACATATAAGAACTTGTGAACATAGGAAAGCTCAGAAGTTTGGGGTTTAGTGACAGTGTTTATGGGTTGGTGTGTACCTGCAGGAGGATTGATGAACTCGTCAAAATTATGGGTTCCTGAAAAATGTTCCATGTCATCTTCAAAAGTGCCCATGGATTGTCCTGCAGGTCCTGTCTTCATCATTTTTAGAGTATCAGCTTTAGTTTCCGTAGAAATGATGGCAGCTCCAGCGAGATCTGGAGGAGAGACCAAATGAGTAGAGGGAGGAGCGAAGGATAAGAATGGAGGTTGGGTTCTGAGTTCAGCGTTGGATTCGCTGAGAAGTACTTCATCAGTCTTTTGAGAGACTGAAGGAGGTTGGGTAGGTTCCAAGTTTGTAACCTCAGCGTTTAGAGACGCTGAAGTTGGGATGGAATGGATGGGTTGTTCAGGTGTGGCAGAGCGTACCAGTGAACGTTCCTTCAGCTCTGCAGAAAGAGTTGAGGAGTCTTCAGCATGAGATTGCTGGGGTTGCTCCTTTGTTTTCTTGATCCTTTTAGAACCAAGAGGGGTAGATGATTGTTTCCTTTTCTTAGAAGGAGAGGATTTTGTGGCCAGGGTATCAGCGATGGGTATTGTCGCTGAAGGAGCCACATAATTAGAAGAAGAAGGGTTGAGAAGAGTTAAAAGGGTAGAAAGACGTACCTCATTTTCAACTGGTTTGAAGTCAAGTACCTTAGGGCCAACCTGAGAGAGTTTCAGGTCACCCTCTTGCGGGTAGCTGTCCTTCAGGCCATATTGGAAGATGGCGCTGATGAATCGGGGGTAAGGAACCCATGGAGGTCTGTCAGCGGCAGAGTCTACTCTTTGCAACAAGTCATCATAGATAAGAGATGCCCAGTCAATGTGTAGACCTTTCAGCAGAGCGTATCCCATTGCTTGCTGAGGTTGAGCGGCTTGGTCAGAGGAGCCGGTCTTGGCAGTCATGCAGCTGATTAAGTGAGCGAAGATGAAGTTCATCTCGCTGGGAATTTTCGACTTCTTTAGCAGGGTCAGCTTCTTCTCGGGCTTCTTGTCTCTGCCAATTTCCCATACATAGCCCATTGCATCGAAAAATGCAATAAGAGCTTCTTTGTCAGCGAGTTTCTTATGGTCAGGGAAAGGAACAAAAGGCTTTTCTTTTGTAGCGTTGGGAAAGTTCAGAGCTTTGCGAATGATGGCAGGTGTGATCTTTATCGTGCCATAATCAGTATCGCTGAGGATACAATCAATTGTTTTGGAGGGATCTTTGGCGGATGGTAACTGAGAGTGTCTGGCAGAGTACCAGAACTGGGATAGTAGTAGCCGACTTGCAGGAGGTGAGATGGTCAGGGCTGTTGAAATGCAACAATTCTTTAGGAAATTCACAGCATCTTTTAGATGTGTGACATGCTTTCGAGGAGGAAACTCGAGAAGCGCAGAAAGGTTGTTCGTTTTGGTCCAATCTAGTTGATCCAGAGTGAACTTAACCTGAGGAGCCTTGATAATTTCTACTTCCTTAGAATCAGCGGAGAAGTTCTCAGCGGTAGCAGGAATGTCAGACGATGCTATTTCTCTGTATTATCAGTTCAACCAAAGATGTTAACAAATACGAATAATCTTAATGTGGAAAGATTTTCCATTAAGATGGTTCAAATTTTATCCATTTCATTCAGACACAAATGTCTTAATGAAGATTAGGGTTTTTCTTGATTTTAAGAAACAAAATGTAAAACCCATTTATTCTTGTTATCCAGTTTTCTATGAAGAAATAGATTCTGGAAACGAATGAAGAACAAGTTTAAGATTTTTGCATTTAAACTTGAAGAACAACCATGAAATGGTTGTGTTCATAAAACCATGAAATGGTTGTGTTCATAAAACCATGAAAAAAAATGATTTCATTTTAACAAGTTCTTTTGTTTTATCTTGTTTAAACAAGGAAAAGATCGGAAACAAGTTATACGCATTCGGTAATAAATAAGAACATATTAACCTTGATGTTTGATGAAGAAGATGATGAACAGTTCTTGAAGTTTTTAAAAAGCACAAATGCAACAGTGAATTCTTTCTTGCGGAGGAAGATTGTTCGCGTAAAAGAAAAATATAGACCACGAGTTTGTTTATATAGAGAGATTAGAGAGAGAAAATCTTGAGCGGGAAAAGATTTTCATCATGACACGGACACGTGTTTGCATTTGATTGGAAGTTTGAACGAGACGTGCAAACGTGTGTCAGAAAGAGAAAACGTGTCGGGGTTTATCCGTTGTAATGACGTCACAACTGTCCTTTCATATTCTTTTAGGATGTCTCTGAGGTTTTGAAAGCTCAGGGACTCTTTTACAAACATGAAGCACTGAATGAAAATATCAGTGATGGTTTTAAGAATTTACAAAATATCGCTGTTAAGGAAGAGATATTCAGCGATGCAATTTGTTTTGAAATCTTGCATTTTCATGCGATTGTCAGAGAGAGAAAACATACCTTGATATCAGCTTAACCAAGTTTTATTCAGAGAGAAGATGATTGAATAGGTTATACGAGTTGATTTTATCCTATCGCTGATCAATGTGAACCGTTGAGGATTTTACCCTTCAAAGTTCAGCATTCCAAGCTCGCTGATGAGAAAGTTGAATCTTGTCTCATCAAGAGGTTTGGTAAATAAATCAGCTAACTGATAATCAGTTGGGATAAAATGAAGTTCTATATCACCATTCATCACATGATCTCTGATAAAATGATATCTGATTTCTATGTGTTTGGTCTTTGAATGTAGTACTGGATTGTTTGCTATGGCGATGGCACTTGTGCTGTCGCAATAGATTGGAATTTTGGAGAGCTGAAGATCATAGTCTAGTAGATGATTTCTCATCCACAAGACTTGACAACAACAGCTTCCAGCAGCTACATATTCAGCTTCAGCTGTGGAAGTGGACACTGAATTTTGCTTTTTACTAGTCCAACTTACCAGCTTTCCACCCAGGAGCTGACATCCTCATGTGGTGCTTTTCCTATCCATTTTGCAACCTGCAAAATCACTATCTGAATAGGCGGTTAGATCAAATCCTGAATCTTTGGGATATAAAAGACCCAGGTTCGCTGTACCCTTAAGGTATCGAAAGATTCGCTTTACAGCTTTCATATGAGATAGCATAGGTTCAGCTTGATATCGTGCACACAAACATGTTGCATACTGTAATACCCCAGATAAGTTCGTTAGTTAAAATCCCTTTTTTTCCGTTAAGTAAAGTTAACTTTAAAGTTGGATTTTAGGGTAAGATTGGGTTAAATTATAAGTTAAGGGTGTTTGGGATATTATTGAGAAGTTCAAGGACCAAAGTGGTAATTAAGTTTGACATTATCCCTTAAGAATATCAGATATTTCACAACTCAGATATTATCCAGATTTCAGTTTAGTGTGTGTGTGTGTGTGTTGAGAGAGCAAGAAGGAGAAAAGAAGAAAAGCTAGGTTAAGGCTTCAATTGGTATGCTTGGAAGTGAATCTGAGGTATGTCTCTTTGTATTTTATGTTTGTAATTGCTTTTAGATAGTTCCTATCGGAGTAGAATAGTCAAAATCACATCTGTTAATGATTCAGTCGATTTCTGGGTGAAAATGGGATAAACAGTCAGAGGTGTCCGGATAATATGAAGGTATCCGGGTAGTTTCTTGGGTGGTGTCCGGGTAGTTTATTGATAGTGTCCGGATGATTTGTTTGAGGGTTTTCGGATGATTTAGAGTCCGGATGGCATCCGGATTCCTTGTGTTGTCCGGATAAATCGTGTTGTCCGGATTAGTCTTGATGTCCGGATTACTGAGGTTGTCCGGAAAAGTCATGTTATCCGAAAAAGGTGGTGTTGTCCGGGTTGTTTGGGTTGTCCGGATACTTTAGCTGTTTTGGTCACTTTTGAGGATTTGAGTTATCTAGAGTCCTTGGTCTTCTAGTATGTTTTATGTGATCAGTTAGTAAGGGGATATTTGTATTTAATCTATTTGCAGACTCTGTGGATTGGGATTGATAGACTGAATCTTTTGGAGAAAAGCTTGGAAGTGTTTATGGATAAGCGATCGAGGTGAGTTTTGCTTTAAAACCTTTTTGAACTGGGATACATATATATGTATATATATATATATATATATATATATATATGAGATGATTATGTGGTAGGAATATGATTATGTGTATATAAATGACAATATGATGTAATGAGATATATATTGTATTTATATAAGCTTTGCACTACACGAGTGCACTTGTTGCCGGGTTCCGGTGTGCGGACCGGTGTGTAGCCGGGTTCCGGTGTGCGGACCGGTGAGTAGTCGGGTTCCGGTGTGCGGACCGACAGGTAGCCGGGTTCCGGTGAGCGGACCGGTTGTTGATTTATTAGTTGGCTTGCTACCAACTAATATGGCCATTTGTGGAGGAATAAGGTGAATGAGATGTACACGATGCACGAGTCTGGATTGGTATTTAAATACGTGTGGTATGTTTATATTTTACGAAAGAATTACCAAAGGTTTATCTAAACTATTTTGATACAAAGGATTTACATGAAAGGTTTTATAATGATTTTGGAAAGGACCGGGATTAACTCACTAGACCCGTTTGGTCTAACCCTCATTTTGTTTTCAAAAATATGTTTTCCAGGTTAAGGATCGGCAGGAGAGGATGAAGTGTAGGAAGCTTTTGATGGATGTTGATTAGGAGGCTTTTATATATATTTTGTAATTTATGAGACCGAAGGGACCGTACTTGGTTTGTTATTTAACTTTTGTTGTAAATCAATGATATGTATTCATGTTATGTTATTTGTTGTATGTTTGGGAAACCGGGTTGTTACAAATGGTATCAGAGCCCTAGTTTAAGAGATTTAGGTATTTGGATTTATACCTAGACTTAAACTGCATGTGAAGTAGGATGTCCTTATTATTTTAGAACCTTGGGATGTTAAGTATAAAAAGGTAGAAGGAACATCATGTAAGGTATGTTCAAATTACACCTGGCCAGTGTAAGCATGAACTTACAAGTACATGTTGAACCGGAATATCTTGTTATATTGGGTATGTGCTTACATGTATATTAACCTTGTTGAAATCAATAGAGTGGCAAGTCGGACTCGATGTGTGGATAGAGGCGAAGACAGGTATATTTCTATACACTCTATACGTGCTAAAGTGTATTATATGACTTCGGTGTAAAATGATTATTGGTACTTTCGTGCTTTTGTTGCTTAGCGGTGCTAGAGATATAGGTAGAGGCGGAGCGTCTATTCAATTAGTTCCTATGGTTTTGATGCAGTTTGAAGCAGTAGTGGTAAGTATTCGTTACCTTTTTGCTTAACCGAATTCCGGGACGGAATTCTTTTAAGGGGGAGATGTTGTAATACCCCGGATAAGTTCGTTAGTTAAAATCCCTTTTTTTCCGTTAAGTAAAGTTAACTTTAAAGTTGGATTTTAGGGTAAGATTGGGTTAAATTATAAGTTAAGGGTGTTTGGGATATTATTGAGAAGTTCAAGGACCAAAGTGGTAATTAAGTTTGACATTATCCCTTAAGCATATCAGATATTTCACAACTCAGATATTATCCAGATTTCAGTTTAGTGTGTGTGTGTGTGTGTTGAGAGAGCAAGAAGGAGAAAAGAAGAAAAGCTAGGTTAAGGCTTCAATTGGTATGCTTGGAAGTGAATCTGAGGTATGTCTCTTTGTATTTTATGTTTGTAATTGCTTTTAGATAGTTCCTATCGGAGTAGAATAGTCAAAATCACATCTGTTAATGATTCAGTCGATTTCTGGGTGAAAATGGGATAAACAGTCAGAGGTGTCCGGATAATATGAAGGTATCCGGGTAGTTTCTTGGGTGGTGTCCTGGTAGTTTATTGATAGTGTCCGGATGATTTGTTTGAGGGTTTCCGGATGATTTAGAGTCCGGATGGCATCCGGATTCCTTGTGTTGTCCGGATAAATCGTGTTGTCCGGATAAATCGTGTTGTCCGGATTAGTCTTGATGTCCGGATTACTGAGGTTGTCCGGAAAAGTCATGTTATCCGAAAAAGGTGGTGTTGTCCGGGTTGTTTGGGTTGTCCGGATACTTTAGCTGTTTTGGTCACTTTTGAGGATTTGAGTTATCTAGAGTCCTTGGTCTTCTAGTATGTTTTATGTGATCAGTTAGTAAGGGGATATTTGTATTTAATCTATTTGCAGACTCTGTGGATTGGGATTGATAGACTGAATCTTTTGGAGAAAAGCTTGGAAGTGTTTATGGATAAGCGATCGAGGTGAGTTTTGCTTTAAACCCTTTTTGAACTGGGATACATATATATGTGTATATATATATGAGATGATTATGTGGTAGGAATATGATTATGTGTATATAAATGACAATATGATGTAATGAGATATATATTGTATTTATATAAGCTTTGCACTACACGAGTGCACTTGTTGCCGGGTTCCGGTGTGCAGACCGGTGTGTAGCCGGGTTCCGGTGTGCGGACCGGTGAGTAGTCGGGTTCCGGTGTGCGGACCGACAGGTAGCCGGGTTCCGGTGAGCGGACCGGTTGTTGATTTATTAGTTGGCTTGCTACCAACTAATATGGCCATTTGTGGAGGAATAAGGTGAATGAGATGTACACGATGCACGAGTCTGGATTGGTATTTAAATACGTGTGGTATGTTTATATTTTATGAAAGAATTACCAAAGGTTTATCTAAACTATTTTGATACAAAGGATTTACATGAAAGGTTTTATAATGATTTTGGAAAGGACCGGGATTAACTCACTAGACCCGTTTGGTCTAACCCTCATTTTGTTTTCAAAAATATGTTTTCCAGGTTAAGGATCGGCAGGAGAGGATGAAGTGTAGGAAGCTTTTGATGGATGTTGATTAGGAGGCTTTTATATATATTTTGTAATTTATGAGACCGAAGGGACCGTACTTGGTTTGTTATTTAACTTTTGTTGTAAATCAATGATATGTATTCATGTTATGTTATTTGTTGTATGTTTGGGAAACCGGGTTGTTACAAATGGTATCAGAGCCCTAGTTTAAGAGATTTAGGTATTTGGATTTATACCTAGACTTAAACTGCATGTGAAGTAGGATGTCCTTATTATTTTAGAACCTTGGGATGTTAAGTATAAAAAGGTAGAAGGAACATCATGTAAGGTATGTTCAAATTACACCTGGCCAGTGTAAGCATGAACTTACAAGTACATGTTGAACCGGAATATCTTGTTATATTGGGTATGTGCTTACATGTATATTAACCTTGTTGAAATCAACAGAGTGGCAAGTCGGACTCGATGTGTGGATAGAGGCGAAGACAGGTATATTTCTATACACTCTATACGTGCTAAAGTGTATTATATGACTTCGGTGTAAAATGATTATTGGTTCTTTCGTGCTTTTGTTGCTTAGCGGTGCTAGAGATATAGGTAGAGGCGGAGCGTCTATTCAATTAGTTCCTATGGTTTTGATGCAGTTTGAAGCAGTAGTGGTAAGTATTCGTTACCTTTTTGCTTAACCGAATTCCGGGACGGAATTCTTTTAAGGGGGAGATGTTGTAATACCCCGGATAAGTTCGTTAGTTAAAATCCCTTTTTTTCCGTTAAGTAAAGTTAACTTTAAAGTTGGATTTTAGGGTAAGATTGGGTTAAATTATAAGTTAAGGGTGTTTGGGATATTATTGAGAAGTTCAAGGACCAAAGTGGTAATTAAGTTTGACATTATCCCTTAAGCATATCAGATATTTCACAACTCAGATATTATCCAGATTTCAGTTTAGTGTGTGTGTTGAGAGAGCAAGAAGGAGAAAAGAAGAAAAGCTAGGTTAAGGCTTCAATTGGTATGCTTGGAAGTGAATCTGAGGTATGTCTCTTTGTATTTTATGTTTGTAATTGCTTTTAGATAGTTCCTATCGGAGTAGAATAGTCAAAATCACATCTGTTAATGATTCAGTCGATTTCTGGGTGAAAATGGGATAAACAGTCAGAGGTGTCCGGATAATATGAAGGTATCCGGGTAGTTTCTTGGGTGGTGTCCGGGTAGTTTATTGATAGTGTCCGGATGATTTGTTTGAGGGTTTCCGGATGATTTAGAGTCCGGATGGCATCCGGTTCCTTGTGTTGTCCGGATAAATCGTGTTGTCCGGATTAGTCTTGATGTCCGGATTACTGAGGTTGTCCGGAAAAGTCATGTTATCCGAAAAAGGTGGTGTTGTCCGGGTTGTTTGGGTTGTCCGGATACTTTAGCTGTTTTGGTCACTTTTGAGGATTTGAGTTATCTAGAGTCCTTGGTCTTCTAGTATGTTTTATGTGATCAGTTAGTAAGGGGATATTTGTATTTAATCTATTTGCAGACTCTGTGGATTGGGATTGATAGACTGAATCTTTTGGAGAAAAGCTTGGAAGTGTTTATGGATAAGCGATCGAGGTGAGTTTTGATTTAAAACCTTTTTGAACTGGGATACATATATATGTGTATATATATATATGAGATGATTATGTGGTAGGAATATGATTATGTGTATATAAATGACAATATGATGTAATGAGATATATATTGTATTTATATAAGCTTTGCACTACACGAGTGCACTTGTTGCCGGGTTCCGGTGTGCGGACCGGTGTGTAGCCGGGTTCCGGTGTGCGGACCGGTGAGTAGTCGGGTTCCGTTGTGCGGACCGACAGGTAGCCGGGTTCCGGTGAGCGGACCGGTTGTTGATTTATTAGTTGGCTTGCTACCAACTAATATGGCCATTTGTGGAGGAATAAGGTGAATGAGATGTACACGATGCACGAGTCTGGATTGGTATTTAAATACGTGTGGTATGTTTATATTTTACGAAAGAATTACCAAAGGTTTATCTAAACTATTTTGATACAAAGGATTTACATGAAAGGTTTTATAATGATTTTGGAAAGGACCGGGATTAACTCACTAGACCCGTTTGGTCTAACCCTCATTTTGTTTTCAAAAATATGTTTTCCAGGTTAAGGATCGGCAGGAGAGGATGAAGTGTAGGAAGCTTTTGATGGATGTTGATTAGGAGGCTTTTATATATATTTTGTAATTTATGAGACCGAAGGGACCGTACTTGGTTTGTTATGTAACTTTTGTTGTAAATCAATGATATGTATTCATGTTATGTTATTTGTTGTATGTTTGGGAAACCGGGTTGTTACACATACATAATATCGGGTCGGCTAGCTGTAAGATACAAGAGAGAGCCGATCATCCCACGGTACAGCGTGACATTAACAGGTATTCCCTTTGAATCCTTGTCAAGTGTCAGCGGTGGTTCCATAGGGGTTTTCATAGCTGAACTATGAGTTAAATCAAATTTCTTCAGCATATCTTTAACATACTTTCCCTGATTGATAAAAGTTCTTTTTTCAGTTTGCTTAATCTGAAGACAAAGGAAATATGTTAGTTCACCCATCATGCTCATTTTATACTCATCTTTCATTCTATCAGTGAAACGAGTACAAAGCTCAGGGTTAGTAGAACCAAATATAATGTCATCAACATATATTTGAACTAGAATGATATGACCTTTCACTTTTCTAAAAAATAGAGTTTTGTCAATCTTACCTCGCTCAAATTTTTCAATATGGAGATAAGTAGAAAGAGTGTCATACCATGCACGAGGAGCTTGCTTCAAGCCATAAAGTGCCTTATCCAGTTTATAAACATAACCTGGACGCTTAGAATTTGAGAATCCTGGAGGTTGTTCCACATACACTTCTTCATTCAGCTTTCCATTCAGAAACGCTGACTTAACATCCATCTGATATACTTTGAAGTTTTTGTGTACAACATATGCTAAGAAAATACGAATAGATTCAAGTCTTGCTACTGGAGCAAATGTTTCGTCATAATCTATACCTTCCTCTTGTCTGTATCCCTGAGCAACAAGACGAGCTTTGTTGCGGGTTACAGTACCATGTTCGTCCAACTTGTTTCGATAGACCCATTTAGTGCCTATTACTGTTTTATCAGTTGGTCTCCGAACAAGTTTCCAAACTTTGTTTCTTTCGAATTCAGTCAGCTCTTCTTGCATGGCGCTGACCCAATTTGGATCTTTGAGGGCATCATCTATTTTCTTTGGTTCAGTTAGAGAAATAAAGTTAACAAATAAACAAATATTACCTGCACTTCGTCGAGTCTGAACACCAGCGTTTGGATCACCAAGAATTTGATCAATTGGGTGATTTACGGTCCATCGCTGAGCCGGAGCATAAGTCGCTGACTCATCTTGAACTGGAGGAGCTGAAGATGAGGCTTCAGCTACTTCTGGAGTTTCAGCTAAGAGAGGAATACTTGCATTTGTCATTTCATTTACTGATTGCTGAGAGATAGATGGAATGTCTGAGGCATTTGGTTCAGCGGTAGGTATAGTGTTTATAGGAACAGCTGAGACCCATGATGTTTCAGCTTCACTATTCTGCATGTTTGGAATGATAGGAGGACTATCATCTTCTTAGGATGAGCATGAGGAGTGGGAATATCTTCTGAATCACCAAGATGAGAAAACATCCATTGATTCAGTTCTTCAGTATCAGCGGACGGTTTAGAGTTCGCTGAACGGGATTCGTCAAACGTGACGTGAATAGTTTCTTCTACAGTTTGTCTTCTACGATTGAAGACTCTGAAGGCTTTGGAAACTGAGGAGTATCCAAGAAAGATTCCATCATCAGCCTTAGGATCAAACTTTCCAAGAGCATCTCTGTTGTTCAGTATGAAACACTGACATCCAAAGATGTGAAGAAAGCTGATTGAAGGCCTTCTCCTATGAAAGAGTTCATAGGCTGTCTTTTTGAATCTTTTAACTATCAGCGACCTGTTTTGCGTAAAACAAGCAGTGTTGACAGCTTCTGCCCAAAACTGAGTAGGCAGGTGAGAATCGCTGAGCATTGAACGTGCAGCTTCAATAATTGTTCTATTTCTTCTTTCAGCGACTCCATTTTGTTGCGGTGTTCTCACTGAAGAGAAGTTGTGAGAAATACCCTTACTCTCAAGGAAGGAATCAAGAGAACTGTTTTTGAATTCAGTCCCATGATCACTCCTTATTGGGCGAACGGTCAGATTGTTCAGGGTTTCCATCTTCCGAACAAAGGTGATGAGTTCTTCAGGGGTGTCACTCTTAGAACGGAGAAACATTACCCAAGTGAAGCGAGAGAATTCATCAACTATGACCAGCGTATATTCCTTTCCAGCGATGGATTGTTTGTTAACAGGGCCAAACAAATCCATATGGAGTAGTTGTAGAGGAGATGACACTGATGAAACTTGCTTAGATTTAAAGCTTGCTTTGGTCTGCTTCCCTTTTTCACACGCTGAACATAAAGACTCTTTGGCGTATGAATGCTGAGGTGGACCAGTGACTAACTCTTTTGAAGAAAGAGTGTTCAGTGTCTTGAAATTTAGATGAGATAGCCTCTTATGCCATAGCCAGTTGACATCAGATGAGGCCTTTTAGAAGAAACATGAGTTCTCAGTGGTTGTTGAGTCCATGTTTATTACATAAACATTTTCCAAACGATAACCGCTGAGAGCTATCTTCTCCTTTTTGTCAGCGACAAAGCAGGATTCCTTAGTAAAGATTAATTTGTTATCCATGTCGCAAAGCTGACTGATGCTTAGAAGATTATGCTTCAGCCCTTCAACATATGTGACTCTTCTGAAGGAGGTTGTACCATTTGAAAGTACACCATACCCTCGGGTATGTCCTTTTCCATTTCCACCGAAAGTTACAGAGGGACCCTTCTCTTCCTTGTATTCAGCGAGCATGCTTTTCTTTCCAGTCATGTGTCTAGAGCATCCGCTATCGAGATACCAGATACCCTTCTTAACCTGAATAGCAGAGGTTGAAGTGGAGGGAATGTCTGAACTTTCTTCCTCTTCTTCAATCTTGGCCATAAGACATAGATTTGCTTCATCATCTTCAGAGTCAGATGATGATGCTTCTTCATCAGAAGCAGCCCAATCATAGTTAGCCATCAGGCCTTTATTCTTCTTCCTAAAGCTTTTCAGCTTAGCATATTTTTCTTTCAGCTTTGAATATTTGTCATATTTATTCCAAACGATAACCGCTGAGAGCTATCTTCTCCTTTTTGTCAGCGACAAAGCAGGATTCCTTAGTAAAGATTACTTTGTTATCCATGTCGCAAAGCTGACTGATGCTTAGAAGATTATGCTTCAGCCCTTCAACATATGTGACTCTTCTGAAGGAGGTTGTACCATTTGAAAGTACACCATACCCTCGGGTATGTCCTTTTCCATTTCCACCGAAAGTTACAGAGGGACCCTTCTCTTCCTTGTATTCAGCGAGCATGCTTTTCTTTCCAGTCATGTGTCTAGAGCATCCGCTATCGAGATACCAGATACCCTTCTTAACCTGAATAGCAGAGATTGAAGTGGAGGGAATGTCTGAACTTTCTTCCTCTTCTTCAATCTTGGCCATAAGACATAGATTTGCTTCATCATCTTCAGAGTCAGATGATGATGCTTCTTCATCAGAAGCAGCCCAATCATAGTTAGCCATCAGGCCTTTATTCTTCTTCTTAAAGCTTTTCAGCTTAGCATATTTTTCTTTCAGCTTTGAATATTTGTCATCTTTATTCCTTGGAACAGAGGATTTCTTTGTAAAAGCTGAGGGTCTAGAAACTTTCTTAGACTTGCACTCGTTAGCGAAATGTCCTGTCTTTTCGCAGTTAAAACAAGTAGCAGTAGCCTTATCAACAAAAGCTGATGATCTAGGCTTGTCAGTTATGGAAAGAGGTTTGTTCTTTCTAAACATTTTCTTTTTGGCAAATCTCCTGAACTTTTTAGTTAGGAGAGCCAAAGATTCATCATCATCAGAAGAATCAGAATTTGATGACCTTTCAGAGTTACTTTCTAACTCAGTGATAGTGACCGAGGGTCGCTGAGTAGAAGGTTCCTCTGAGATTAAAGCAACAGGGTTGCTTTTGGAATCTTTTACAAGATTCTTCTTAAGATGGCTCGATTGCTCATGATTCAGCAACGTGCCATATAAGGTTCAAAGGGTCATTGATTTTAGATCCTTTGACAACTTGAGACACATAGAATAATTGTCCCAACTTTCAGGTAAACATTCTAGAAACTTTGTCAGAACTTCAAAGTTAGAATATTCCTTACCAACAGTTTTCAGATCTATAATTAAACAATTAAAACGTTGGTGAACTTCAGAGAGAGATTCATTCTTACCAGAAATGAAGCTTTCGTATTGTCTTACTAGGTTGATCTTTCTTGAGTCCTGGACTTCAGACGTTCCTTCATACTGAACACATATTGTGTCCCACATGGCTTTTGATGTTTTCAGATTCACGACGGAATGGTAGACTTCGTCAGGAAGAGCCATGGATAGTGTGGATCTGGCTTTTGTATCTATAGCCACTTTCTTCTTATCTTCGTCGGTCCATTGAAAGATTTCCTTAGGGACCAGCCTTTATGGAATAGCAGGTCTATTCTCAGCGGCTGGAACTGCAGCATCAATTCTTACAGGGATGAATGGACCATTCTCGAGATAGTAAGGCATAGTAGGGTCTACACCTTCTAAGAAGAGTGTCATCCTATTTTTCCATAAGTTGAAGTTATCTCTGGAAAATCTAGGGGGTTTAGCAAGAGAACCATTGTCTATATAATTTTTGTTTGTGTTGGTGGCCATTTTCAGATAATAGCAAGGAGGAGAAATATCTTAGATTAGATCTTGTTTATGAGATTAAACAAATCTGCTCTGATACCACTTGTTGGTCCCGAAGGCCTATACAAGTTTGTAGAAGGGGGGGTTGAATACAAACACACAAATTTTACTTTTCTAAATTTTTTATTGATAAATCATTAACAATTTACAGCTTGTTGCGGAAACAAGATTAAGGATAAACCTAAATCTAAACAAGTTGGAACACTAAGGTTTCTTGCACTAAGAGAGATAAGGAAATTACTAATAATAACCTATCTTGAGATTAGAGATTGAACTTGTCCAGAGTTAGCAAGTTACTTCAAAAGAAGTGGGTTCATCTCTTTATATACTGCATGCATTTAATGCAAGTCAGTATACACTTTACACGTGTCATCAGCTGGTTGGTTGCATGTCATTGACCTTTGTTGACAACCTTAGTAGCCGCATGGATGAACAGTGTAGTATCAGAGTGGTTGTACGATTTCAGACAGTCGAAGGTTCTTTTCTGACATTTCGTACGGAGTCGTGCAAGGGAGGTTAAGACAAAAGTACTTTGTACGGAGGACTTCATGATCAGCTTTCGTTGATTCAGAGCATTATCATTATCTATTCAGCGAATGATAAAGTTCAGCGATAGCTGAAGTCTTGTACTTGATACTTCACGTTGAGTGGACAAATCTGAGTCTTCGCTGATCCGCATCAGTTCATTAGGAGACTTGTCGCTGGTTCTTGAGCTTGATCTTCGACTTCAGCGTAGAACCTTTGTTGACGTGAAACTTGTCTTCAGGGATCATAAGTAAACAACTAACTTATCAGCGATCATCATAATGGCTGAACAGACTCAGAACATTAATGGTGAACAGTGTTCGCTGAATGTTTAATTTAAAGAGCGAGAGTTCCTATCAGCGGTACTGTAAGATCTTAGTACTTATCAGCGATAGTGAAACTCTGATACATATTGTTTACTTACAATTTTCACTAAGTATATAAGAGAGGGTCATTATCAAATCACTAAGTTTTGATAAAAGAAAGTTAAAGCGTTTTTCATCCAATGCCTTGGTGAAAATGTCGGCAAGTTGATAGTCAGTAGGTACGAAATATAATTCGATTGTACCGTTCTCCACATGATGTTTTATGAAATGATAGAGAGGGAGAAATTATAGTGAGAGAAAGTATGTCATCTCTATAAAGAACTGTTATGTTGCAAAAGCTTACAAAGGGTTTATATACCCTTGACTATTACAAAAGTCAAACTAAAGTAAAGTAAGCTAATATATAAGAAGCCTTGATTACAACATATTGTAGCATTAATAGAAACACTTAGTGAAAATTGTAAGTAGACAATATGTATTAGAGTTTCACTATCGCTGATAAGTACTATGTCTCTACAGTACCACTGATAGGAAACTCATGCCTTTTAAGTTAGACATTCAGCGAAACTGTTCATCAATATAGCGTTGAGCCTGTTCAGTCTTGTTGATGATCGCTGATAGTTATAGTTGTTTACTTGTAATCCCTGAAGACAAGTTTCACGTCAACAAAGGTTCTACGCTGAAGTCGAAGATCAAGCCAAAGAACCAGCGACAAGTCTACTAATGAACTGATGCAGATATCAGCGAAGCCAAGATTTGTCCACTCAACGTGAAGTATCAAGTAGAAGACTTCAGCGATCGCTGAGCTTTGTCACTTGCTGATAAAGTACTGTTCAGTAATCGCTGATCGTGAAGTTTCATCTACAAGCTACTTTTGTCTTATCCCTTTGCACGTCTCCGTACGAACTGTCAGAATGGACATCCCTTTTGTCCAGAATCGTACAAACAACTCTGATTCTACACTGTTCATCATGCGGCTACTAGGTTGTCTACCAAGGTCAAAACATGCAACCAATCAGCTGCTGCCACGTGTAAAGTTGTACTGCTATGCATTAAATGCATGCAGTATATAAGAAGAACCCTACTCCAGAATTGAAGTGCTCGACCATCTTCTCTCTACACTCTTTGTGTTAGGATATTATTCGTAATTTCCTTATCTCCTTTCTATCTTAATTCTAGTGCAAGAAACATAGTGTTCTCATAACTTGTTTAGATTAGTATTAGTCCTTAATCTTGTTCCGTAACAAGTTGTAAATTGTTTGATTATATCAACAAACAATTTAGAAAGTAAAAATCGTGTGTTTGTATTCAACCCCCACCCCCCTTCTACAAACTTGTATAACCCTCCGGGACCAACAAGTGGTATCAGAGCAGACTGTTTAATCTCATAAACAAGATCTTGCTTATAATAATCTTTTCTCTTCCTCTTGCTATTTCTCAAAATGGCTACAAACACAAACACAAACTATATTGACAATGGTTCTCTTGCAAAACCCCCTAGATTTTCAAGAGATAACTTTAATCTGTGGAAAATTAGGATGATACTCTTCTTAGAAGGTGTAGACCCTACTATGCCTTATTACATCGAAAATGGCCCATATATTCCTGTTAGAATTGATCCTGAAGTTCCAGGCACTGCTACTAGAGCTGCCATTCCTGAAAGATTTGTTCCCAAGGAAATTCATATGTGGACTGATGAAGATAAGAAGAAAGTGGCTATCGACACTAAAGCCAGATCCATTCTTTCCATGGCTCTTCCTAACGAAGTCTACCATTCCGTCATGAACCTGAAAACCTCCAAAGCCATGTGGGACACAATCTGTGTTCAATATGAAGGTACATATGAAGTCCAGGACTCAAGAAAGATCAACCTAGTAAGACAGTACGAAAGCTTCATTTGTGGTAAGAATGAATCTCTCTCTGTAGTACATCAGCGGTTTAACTGTTTAATTATAGATCTGAAAACCGCTGGTAAGGAATATTCTAACTTTGAAATTCTGACAAAGTTCCTAGAATGTTTACCTGAAAGCTGGGACAGTTATTCAATGTGTCTCAAGCTATCAAAGGATCTAAAATCTATGACTCTTTCTACCTTATATGGCACTATGCTCAATCATGAGCAGTCGAGTTATCTTAAGAAGAATCTTGTAAAAGATTCCAAAAGCACCCCTGTTGCTTTAATCTCAGAGTCACCTTCCACTCAGCGATCCACTATCACTATCACTGAGTTGGAAACTAACTCTGAATGCTCATCTGATGCTGACTCTTCAGATCTTGATGAATCTATGGCTCTCCTATCTAATAAGTTCAGGAGATTCACCAAAAAGAAATTTTTTATAAAGAACAAACCCCTCGCACTTACTGACAAGCCAAGATCATCAACTCATGTTGATAAGGCTACTGCTACTTGCTATAACTGTGAAAAGATAGGACATTTTGCTAGCGAGTGCAGGTCAAAGAATGTTTCTAGAACCTCAGCTTTCTCCAAGAAATCCTCTAACCCCAGGGCTAGAGATTACAAGTATCAAAAGCTGAAAGAAAAGTATGCAAAGCTGAAAGGCTTTAAGAAGAAAGGCAAAGGCCTGATGGCTGACTTTGATTGGGCTGCTTCTGATGAAGAAGAATAATCTGACTCTAAAGATGATGATGAGGCCAATCTCTGTCTCATGGCCAAAATCGAAGATGAGGAAGAAAATTCTGACATTCCCTCTACTTCAGCCTCTGCTACCAAGGTATCACCTTCTTTCTTCACACATATTTTAGATATTGATGAAGCTGATAGTCTTCAAAAAATCGATCTCCTGACTATGAGTTTATATGATGCCATGAATGGCAAAACTGTTGTTGAAAATCAAAACCTTCATCTCGCTAAACAGCTTAAACACTGTCACCTTCAAATAGAAAAGCTTTCTAAAATTGAAGAAGATTTAAAAGATCAGGTTCATATAAATCAACTAGTCAAAATCGAACGTGAAGAAGCTATCGCTGCATTAAATGCTGAAAAAGCTACTGTTGAAGGATGGTGTAAATCCTCAACAACGATCACTGAGATAATTAAGTCTCAGATTCCCCTAAGTGACAAACGTGGTCTTGGTTACAAAGCTGACGCTAAAGAAACAACCATTGATCATTCCATGCTTAAGTTTGGAATGTTTGTGTCCTCTATCCCTGACACTTCATCTTCTCAGTGTTCCTCTTCAAAATCTCCCATCCTTGAGGAAAAACCTACCTTAATCTCCAAAGGTAAGGGTAAAGAAAACGTTTTAAATCAAAAACCTCAGAAGGGTACCTTTGTACCTAAACTGAATGCTTCTAAAGCTTCAGTGACTCATCCTTCTACTTCTAAGAACATGATCCCTGGATTCATTCACCGATCTACCCCTAGAATTAGAGTGGATGTTATTGGTAAGAAATCTGAAGAACTGATTGTTCCTCCCATTTCCAATGCCAAAGGTATACTTGGTACTGGCCCTGCTCATTTAAAATTAACGGGTAAGCATGCAAATGGTCCTAAAGCTACTTTTAGCTATAGGAAATGTTATCACTATGGACTTACCAATCATATTGCTAGTAAGTGCCCCACAACCACCAAAGCTGAAAAATTAGCTAAGGTGAAGATTAATGCCCCCAAGGCAAAGAAGACCACTGAGGTTAAGAAATTAACCAAAGTGAAGACAAGTTCTGAAGCTGAATCTTCAAGTGCTGCGAAGATTGCTGAACCTTCCACTTCCTCTACCACCACTGACAAGTGTGGACCCATGGTTAAATGGGTACCCAAGTCAAACTGATCTTCCTTTGTTTGCAGGTTCGGAAGGGTATCTGGTATCTCGATAGCGGATGCTCTAGACACATGACTGGCTATAAGGAAGAGAAGGGTCCCTCAGTGACTTTCGGTGGAAACGGAAAAGGATATACCTGAGGGTTTGATGTACTCTCAAATGGTACAACAACCTTTGGAAGAGTTGCATATGTTGAAGGACTGAAGCACAATCTTCTAAGCATTAGTCAGCTGTGTGACAAGGATAACAATGTGATTTTCACTAAGGAATCCTGCTTTGTCACTGACAAAAAGGAGAAGATAGCTCTCAGCGGATACCTTATGGAAAATGTTTACGTTATAAACATGGACTCTACAACCACTGAGAACTCCTGTTTCTTCTCAAAAGCCTCATCTGATGCCAACAGGTTATGGCATAAGAGGCTCTCCCATCTAAACTTCAAGACACTGAATACTCTTTCTTCTAAAGAGTTAGTCACTAGTCTACCTTAACACTCATACGCCAAGGAGTCCTTATGTTCAGCGTGTGAGAAAGGGAAATAGACCAAAGCAAGCTTCTAGTCTAAGCAAGTTTCCTTAGTGTCATCTCCTCTACAACTTCTGCATATGGATTTGTTTGGCCCTGTTAACAAACAATCCATCGCTGGAAAGAAATATACATTGGTCATAGTCGATGAATTCTCTCGCTATACCTGGGTAATGTTTCTCCGTTCTAAGAGTGACACCCTTGAAGAACTCATCACTTTTGTCAGGAAAATGGAAGTCTTGAACACCATGATCGTTCGCTCAATAAGGAGTGATCATGGGACTGAATTCAAAAACAGTTCTCTTCTCTTGATTCCTTCTTTGAAAGTAAGGGTATTTCTCACAACTTTTCCTCAGTGAGAACACCTCAACAAAATGGAGTCGCTGAAAGAAGAAATCGAACTATCATCGAAGCTGCACGTTCAATGCTCAACGATTCACATCTGCCTACTCAGTTTTGGGCAGAAGCTGTCAACAATGCTTGTTTTACTCAAAATAGGCCACTGATTGTCAAAAGATTCAAGAAGACAGTCTATGAACTCTTCCATGGGAGAAAGCCTTCAATTAGCTTTCTTCACATCTTTGGATGTCAGTTTTTCATACTAAACAACAGAAATGCCCTTGGAAAGTTTGATCCTAAGGCTGATGATGGAATCTTTCTTGATATTCTTCAGTCTCCAAAGCCTTCAGAGTCTTCAATCGGAGAAGACAGGTTGTAGAAGAAACAATCCACGTCACCTTCGACGAATCCCGTTTAGCGAATTCTAGACCTTCTGCTGATACTGAAGAACTGAATCAATGGATGTTTTCTCGTCTTGGTGATTCAGAAGACATTCCTACTCCTCCATCTCATACTCATCCCGCTGAAGATGATGATCCTACTATCATCCTAAGCATGCAGAATAGTGAAGCTGAAACATCATGGGTCTCAGCTGTTCCTCTAAACACTATGTCTGCCTCTGAACCTTCAATCTCAAATACACCATCTACTTCTCAGCAATCAGTGAATGAAATGACATCTGCACCTCTTCCTCTCTTGGCTGAAATACCAGAAGTTACAGAAGCCTCATCTTCAGCTCCTCCAGAAGTTCAGGTTGAGTCAGCGACTTATGCTCCGGCTCAACGATGGACTATCAATCACCCTATTAAACAAATTATTGGTGATCCAAACGCTGGTATTCAGCCTCGACGAAGAGCAGGTAATATTTGTTTATTTGTTAACTTTATTTCTCTGATTGAACCAAAGAAAATAGATGATGCCCTCCAAGATCCAAACTGGGTCAGCGCTATGCAAGAAGAGCTGACCGAATTCGAAAGAAACAAAGTTTGGAAGCTTGTTCCTAGACCATTCGACAAGTCAGTGATAGGCACTAAATGGGACTATCAAAACAAATTGGATGAACATGGAACTGTAACCCGAAACAAAGCTCGACTCAGGGATACAGACAAGAAGAAGGTATAGATTACGATGAAACATTCGCCCCAGTGGCAAGACTCAAAGCTATTCGTCTATTCTTAGCTTACGTTGTACACAAAGACTTCAAAGTTTATCAAATGGATGTTAAGTCAGTATTCCTCAATGGAAAGCTGAATGAACAAGTCTACGTGGAACAACCTCCAGGATTCCCAGATCCTAAGCATCCAGGTTATGTCTATAAACTGGATAAGGCACTTTATGGCTTAAAGCAAGCTCCTCGTGCATGGTATGACACTCTCTCTACTTATCTCCATATCGAAAAATTTGAGCGAGGTGAAATCGACAAAACTCTATTTTTCAGGAAAGTAAAAGGTCATATTATTCTTGTTCAAATATATGTCGATGATATTATATTTGGTTCCACTAACCCTGACCTATGTACTCGTTTCTCTGAAAGAATGAAAGCTGAATATAAAATGAGTATGATGGGTGAGCTAACTTACTTCCTTGGTCTTCAAATAAAACAGAGTGAAAAGGAACTTTCAGTCACCAAGGTAAGTATGTTAAAGATATGCTGAAGAAAATTGATTTAACTCAGAGTTCAGCTATGAAAACCCCTATGGCACCTCCGCTGACACTAAACAAGGATCCATCTGGAAAACCTGCTAATGTCACAGCGTACCGTGGGATGATCGGATCTCTTTTTTATTTAACAGCTAGCCGACCTGATATTATGTACGCAACCTGTTTGTGTGCACGATATCAAGCTGAACCTAAGGAATCTCATTTGATCGCTGTAAAGCGAATCTTTCGTTACCTTAAGGGTACTCCTAACCTAGGTCTTTGGTATCCCAAAGACTCAGGGTTTGATCTAATCGCCTATTCAGATAGTGATTTTGCAGGTTGCAAATTGGATAGGAAAAGCACCACAAGATCCTGTTAGCTCCTGGGTGGAAAGCTGCTGGTGATTTGGACAAGTAAAAAGCAAAACTCAGTGTCCACCTCAACCACTGAAGCTGAGTATGTAGCCACTGGAAGCTGTTGTTCTCAGGTCTTGTGGATGAGAAATCAACTACTGGACTATGACCTTCAGCTCTCGAAGATTCCAATCTATTGAGACAGCACAAGTGCCATCGCTATAGCCAATAATCTAGTGCTACACTCAAAGACCAAACACATTGAAATCAGGTATCATTTTATCAGAAATCATGTGATGAATGGTGATATAGAACTTCATTTTATCCCAACTGACTTTCAGTTAGCTGATCTATTTACCAAACCTCTTGATGAGACAAGATTCAACTTTCTCATCAGCGAGCATGGAATGCTGAACTTTGAAGAGTAAAATCTTCAGCGGTTCACATTTGATCAGGGATAAAACAAACTTATATAACCCATTAATCATCTACTATCTGAACAAAAATTGATTCGCTGATATCAAGGTATGTTCTCTATTACTCGCTGACGTTTGTCTAGAACTGCAAGATTTCAAAACAAATTGCATCGCTAAATATCTCTTCCTTTTAGTGATACTTTGAAATTTCTAAAACTTAACACTGATACTTCTAATTCAGTGCTTCATGTTTTCAAAAATGTCCCTGAACTTTCAAAAACCTCAGAGACATCCTAAAATATGAAAGGACGTTTATGACGTCATCAAACAGATAAACCATGGCACGTTTTCTCTGACACGTTCGCCCGTTTCGACTTCCATGTCCAATCAAAATCGAGGGACGTGTCCGTGTCATCATGAAAAACTTTCCCGCTCGTTGTTTTTCTGTCTCTACTCTCACTATATAAACACATTCGAGTTTATATTTTTACCTTTATGCGAACATCATCTTCTGCAAGCAAGATTTCTCTGTTGCATACAAGATATAAACTCAAGAACATGTTCATCTTCATCCTTTTAAATGTCACAGGTTAATATCTCTTTTATTTTTGCAACTAATAAACTTGTTTTCGATCTTATTATTGTTTTTAAAAGATCAAACATAAGAACCTTCTTAAAATAAAATCATTTTCTCTTCATGATTTTATGAATACAATCTTCATGGCTGTTCTTCAAGTTTAAAACAAGAAATCTTAAACTTGTATCTTCATATGTTTTTTCCAGAATCTCTTCTTTAAATAGAATCTGGAAAACAAATGGTCACTATGTTTTGTATTTCTTTCTCAAAACAAGAAAAACCCTAATCTTCATTAAGACATCTTTCGTCTGGATGAAATGTGCAAAACCCAAAAACATCTTATTTGGAAAATCTTTCCAAATTAAGACATTTTTTTTGTTTATTGTCTTCATGTTTACATGTGATAAACAGAAATGGCAACTACCACTGACGCTCCTACTACCAAGTCTCCTACTACTGCTGAGCCTACTGTAATCACCAAAGCTCCTCCAGTTACTTTTAAAATCGATAAAGTTACCTTTCAGAGCAACAATCCATATGCTCTCTTTGATTTCCCACAAAAGAAGCAGGTCACACATCTTGATGACGCTGTGAATTTTCTGAAGACATGCCCTATCTCCACAGCTCTAATCATCGCTCCTCCACCAATAAACATCTACTAGCTCAGTTCTGGTATTCTGCCAGAAGAGTTCAGATCACCTCTACCAAGGACCCAGAGAAGAAAATCGATGTCATTCTCTTTGACACTGACCATGGCACTTCCAAGATTACACCTGGTAATATCTGGTGTGCCCTAAACCTCCCCGCAGCCACAAAAGAAAAACTCTTTGTCCCTCTACCCAATCCCAAAAACTCAGCCAATAGGGAAGCCCTGATTGCATTCTTCGATGCAATGAAGTACGTATGGGACTCAGGGAGAGATGAACTCCCTGACAAGAAGCTGACTGCCATCAAAAAGTCAAAGATGCCAAGCGAGATGAACTTCATCTTTGCTCATTTGATCAGCTACCTGACAGCGAAGACTGGATCAACTGACCAAGCATCACAACTCCAACAGGCCATGGGATACTCTCTACTGAAGGGCCTCCACATTGTTTGGGCAAAAATAATTTACGATGATCTGATGCTCAGGGTGGATGCGGCCGAGAGACCAACATGTGTTCCTTATCCCCGGTTTGTCAGTGCCCTCTTCGAACAAGTCCTGAAAGACAAATACCCGAAGGTGGGCGACCTGAGACTCTCAAAGGTCGGCCCTAAAGTTCTTGACTTCAAGCCCCTACCAAACGAGGTACGTCTCTCTAAACTCTTATCTATTCTTCGACCTCCAACTTTTTCTACTTCTGCGGCTACCTCAGCGGTAATCCCAACTGCTGATAACCAGGTTGCAACCTCCACTCCTTCTAAGAAAAGGAAACACTCTACCACCCCACTTGATTCTCAAAGGATCAAGAAAACCAAGGAGCAACCCCCCAAGCATTCACATGCTGAAGACTCCACGAATCTTTCTGTACAAGAGCCGTTGGATAGTTCCGTGGTATGCTCTACCACATCTGATAAAGCCACCCCTTCCATACCAACTTCAGCGTCTCTAAACGTTGAGGTTATAAATTTGGAACATAACCCCCCTCCTTCAGACCCTCTAAGGACTGAATAAGTATTTCTCAGCGAATCCGACGCTGAACCTCTCACCAAATCCCTCTTCTCAACCGTTATTCCTCCCACCATTTCTTTGGTCACTCCATCTATTCATCCCTTCTCTACAACGAAGGTCATTCATCTGGGTGACTCATCTGCTGAAGAACTACGGCGGATGCAGGATTTAAATAAAGGACCTGCAGAAACTTCTTAGCGTAAAGGCTCTATGGAAGACGACTATGAAACCTTTACAGGTCATCGAAACTTCGAGGACTTCGTCAACCATCCCGCATGTATACACACCATCTTAAACACTCCTCTCTCGAAACCCTAAACTTCTGAGCTTTCCTTTGTTCACAAGTTTTCAACTTTTACAGGTCCTAATTTGGGTGACATCAACACATTGCTCACGGATCTATCAACCAAGGTGGACTCTCTTACCACTACTCTCTCTGCTAACTCTTCAACGGTTACAAACGCTGGAGAGAATCTCAAGATGCTGACCACTGAGGTCGAAAAGAAAGCCTCCAGTGCTGATCTAGAGAAGGTGGAAGGTAGCATTGGTCAATTTGCTACTACTCTCGCTGAACACTCCACCGCCAACAACACTCTCTCCACCAACTTTACAGCCCTGTCCAATGAAGTCACATCATTGAAGATAGTGGTTGGAAATCTTCAGGGAGAGGTGTCGACCTTAAAGACAGATGTCAGCACTGCCACAAACCTACTTCAGCAAATCCTCGACCGCCAGAATGCTGCTACTTGTGCTCCTTCGCACTTTACTCAGGTGGATCGAGAGGATCTTCAAAGAATCACTCCTGCTATATCTGGCCTGGAAGACAGATTAAGTAGGATTGAAACATGTGTTGGGATCTCTGGCCTAGATGATAGGGACCCAATGCACACTGTTGCTGCTGCTGCTGAGACTACTATTTCCTCCTCCACTCATCATGTAGAAGAGGGGGAGAAGACTGAAGACCTTCCCCATAATGTTGAGGGGAGAAGAAAACTCTTGAAGACCTTCCACATAACGCTGAGGGGGAGGGTATTGTTTCTGATGCTGCTGCTGCTACAACTGAACAACCTCAGGGAGTTGAAAACCCTGAGGGAACCGAGAAACCTCCCTCTGAATTTGAGGGGGAGCAACTCGATGGGCACTTAGAAGCTGAAGCTGATGTCACTGAACCCTACGATGTTGAGGAAGAATCTGAAGCTGAAGAAGCAGAAGATGATGAAGATGTCGACATCGCTGATGATGAACCATCATCATCTCCTAAAAATGATGATGATGATGACGATGTCGATGACTTCTTCTTCGTCCAGCCAATCAAGAAAGCTCCAGCTCAAAAAGGGGTTGTCATCACTGAACAATCAGGGGAGGGGACCACCAAAAGGCCTGCAACGTCTGAAGCTGACAAAGGCAAGAACAAAGGTGTTTCTTCTGAAGACAACTTGTAACATCCCAAAAATTACAAGCAAATTTAAAATTTTAAATAAACATTTCATTTATAACAACTCATTAAATGCTCCCAACGTTTCGTTTGCAAACTCATAATTAATATCTTCATAATAAAAACCAGCGGAATAAACGTTTAATTATTAAAAAAACCATAAAGCAACCAGCTCTCCTCGCGCGCAAGTGTGTACTCGTCACGCCTTGGAGCCGCCCGCACCTGAAACCACTGTTTATTGGGAAAGGGTAAGCACGAAGCTTAGTGAATTCAAACACCATAAATAACACAGTTATTTCCACACCACCATGAACAGATAATTGCACATAAACAGCATACAAGTCTACGAACAAATCATAAACATGTATATCCACACCCACCCACCTAAAAGGCACAAGTCGGTCCCACCGACCACATGATAGCATCTCCGGCCCCGCCGAATCCCCGGTCCCACCGAGTTAACATGACAACATAGCATCAACTAGACACCCCACTATTTAGTTCCACAACACAATCACATAAAGCTACCCCACACGTACTACAGCAATGATAAAACAACCGTTATTAGATATCATGCAAACGCAACCCGGCACCCCCGGGTTCATACGCCACCCGCGTATACCACCTTCGGTCCCACCGAATTACTACGCCACCCGCGTATGTGACCCTCGGCCCCGCCGAACTCCTACGCCACCCGCGTAGTCACAACAATAAGGTCCGACTAAACACCCCACTTTTTAACCCCGCATCAAAAGCAAATAGAACTACCACATACATACACGACGTAATGTAAAAATAACCGACATTAGTTATAGTGAGAGAACTCACCTCGAATGTGCGCCTAGCTCAACAATACAAACTCAAGCTTCCCAATTACGGTCACTTCCCAGCACCTAACGCACGTTAAAACGTATCAATACGAGACCCGGACCCTACGACACGACACCCGCTTAAACTGTCACTAAAACTACTTCCCGGTCTCGCCAAACAGGTCTGTTCGGGACCTGTTTCGACCTCCTTAAACCCAGTAAATCCTCAATATTATTACATGGTCAGAAAGTACTATGAGTTAGGGTTTCAAGGACATATTATACGCCTCCTAACGATTTTTCTACAATTTATTATGAATTAAATACGAACGACCACAAAAACTGTCCGTTTTCGGACCAGCCGCGCAAACAGCCCGAAACAGCCTAGCTACAGGCTTAATAAGACTTTCGGCAAAACACGAAAAACCTCCCCAACTCAAATTGGGAACTTTGGGCACCAATTTCACGTCAAAACGAGTTACGAGTGAAAAGTTAAGGCTTTCGCAAGATCAAGACAGATTCCAGAAATTTTCACATGAAATGATGAATCACCGAACTTGCGACCACATTTTCGCCCAGCTAGAGACCGAACCAGTTTTCCGCTAAAACACGGAAAACGTGCCCGAACCCGAACTTGAACCGTGGGCGCCAGTTTCGGATCAAACGGAGTTACGGCGGAAAAGTTATAGCCGTCGTAAAAACAGTGGCTGCACCATTTTCCACATGAATTGATGATTATAAAAACGACGGTTTCAACGAAACGGCTTAAACGATTAAGTCAAGGCTTAACGGATTCTACGGTGATTATTAATAAGACATGGCCACGCACCACCCTCTACCCTCCGACAGTGGTGGTCGCCGGCGGCGGCCGGCGGCGGCCGGCGGCGCGGTGGTTGTTTTGCCGGAAGAAAAACGAAAAGAAAAGGAAACGAGACGAAGGAAAACGATTTACCTCGCTAAAACACCACGCACCCGCACCTGCTCCTCTCTCTCTCGAAATCTCCGACGAACGATGGCGGTGGCGGTGGTTTCCGGCGACACAGCGGCGGCGACAGGGGGAGGGGTCTTCGGCCGTGAGTTGGAGAGAGCTTAGGGTTTCTTGTTTTTGGTTGTGATCTCTAAATGAGAATGCCGTGAAGAAAAGAAACGAGGGGTCGGTTTGCTTAATAATTCAATTGTGTGCCAAGCAAGGCAACAAGAAGTAAACAACAAAAAAAAGCCTCGGTCCCCTTTTGCATGGGCCGAAATCCATGTGGGTTTTTGGGCCTTTGACACAAATAGTCCCTCCACTTACAACTCTCTCGCAACTAACCAAACATCCGACACTTTAACGATTTGACCCAACTCGACTAACCCCGTTAACGGAAACCTCAAAAACTCAAACTTAAAAGAAAAGGATTAATACTAATAAATTACATACCGGGATACGGGATTTACAACTCTCCCCCACTTGGATTAGACTTCGTCCTCGAAGTCTACGTCCGTAAACAGCTCTGGATAGTTTTACCACACCACAACCTCGGGTTCCCAAGTCCACTTGAAATTCCTTCTAAAACTTCTCGAATACTTTTCTAGCTAACGTACTCCTTCTAGGACACTGAAAATATGATCGGAAGAACACCCCAACAATTGGAATCATTCCTAGCCAAGCGACTTCGGTTGTTCCCCAACCTTAGACATTCCATACATCCCGAGTCAATTTCAAACTCTAACCCTTCTAAAGTTGCCCACCACTGTACCCTACAGGATACTCGAATCCGATCATTCCTACTATTAACTGTCGATTAACTCCTAAGAATTCTAATAGACTCCAAAGATTTTCAATAAATTATATTAACAAAACATCGACCCCCTTCCGAACATCGGTCCAATCGATTACAATAACAAACATCGGCCACCCGCCGAACATCGGTCCAACCGATTACAATAACAAACATCGGCCACCCGCCGAACATCGGTCCAACCGATTACAATAACAAACATCGGCCACCCGCCGAACATCGGTCCAACCGATTACGATAACAAACATCGGCCACCCGCGGAACATCGGTCCAACCGATTACGATAACAAACATCGGCCACCTGCCGAACATCGGTCCAACCGATTACAATAACAAATGTTGGATCCCAGATACACTTAATCAAGATTAACAATCTATTAGTGGAGTTTAGATTTTGATGCGGAAGCGTATTAAACTAACAGATATGTTTGATAGATATTAGAACGCACATATATAAAGAAAACAGTAAAGAATGAAAAGGATTTCTTGAACAGTTACTGTTATTCAATATATAATAACAACACGAAGAACAGATTAAGAACTGTTGGTGTGTGTGAGAATATAACACTCAGATATTTGACAATAAAGCTTGAGAGTATTAGTGATTCCTTGTGTTTTCGTCCTTAGGAAGATCTCAACATGAGACTTCCTTTTATACTACTCTTAGAAGACTATGAAGTAGGTCACTGTTCCTTTTACGGCATGAATAGTAAACTGGATGGTGTGAACAGTGGACTGGATGGTGTGAGCAGTTGTTTGAGCCATGCGCATTTAATGGAGCAGATGTACTTTTGGTAAATGCATTAAATGGCGCAGACGTCTATTTTGTACCTTACCCTATTGAGTCCACTCAGAGCTTGACACGTGTTTTAATAGTACTTTTTCCATGCAAGTTGATGAACGTATCCAGTAATATCTTCCAAGTCTTCATTGAGGACCACAGAGGCTCTGTAATGAATTACAGAGGTTCTGCGGTCTGGTCCTCTGTGAAGCAGTCTTCGCCGGATTCCGAGTCTTTGGTCTTCTTTGTGCGTATGACAGAGCTTCTGTAGGAAGCCTCTGCTGCTTCTGTAGCTTCTTGACCTTGATTTCTCGGTAATGTCGGCAGAGCCTCTGTAAGAGGCTTTATTCACTTAGCCTATTTTTCACTACTTCTAAATACTTCTATGTTTAGGAAGATTGAAGCTAACAATCTCCCCCTAAGTAGTGAAAAATAAAAAATTTGAACTTGAGTTAAGTTTGGCTAAGTTAGATAAGACAGAGGTTAAACAATACCTCGAAATTTCTTTCATTTTGAAATATGCCAGAGGCATTTTACATTTGAGTACAATGAAAGATAAAACTTTGTTTGCAGAGATTGGAGGTCTGAGAATCAGATTTTGGCATCTTTGAAATCGTTGTAGCTTCTGTTGTCTCTGCCGACTTTTCTAATCTCTTTGTAGAATCTGACGCAGAGTTCTCTTAGGCGGATTGTTGAGTCTATTTCTCTGATGAAAGTATCTGCATCATCTCTATCCATTTTCTCTGTACCTCTGTATTTTACAAGGCTTGCTCTGAATTTAATCAGAGTACTGGTTGCGTACTTCTGACAATCCATGAGTACAAAAAGTTTAACCTGGTGTTGTGGGTTTTGAAATACTAACCCAAATCTTGGTTCTCTGATGATTGAGTTGGGCACAGCGTCTGGTGGGCAGCGATCTTCTGGTGGTCGTAGATCTAGATGTTTGAGAATAAGATCCTTTCCCAGCTGAAAATCTATCATGCTGTATAGCAGAAGCTTTTCCCTCATCGCCTTTCTCAACACTTGATAGGCTCTGGTATTAGGCTCTGTGTTGTAGTTGTCTTTTGTCCATTGCAGAATGTCAGGTAGATCGTAAGGATTGATGTTTCTTAAGTCAGCATCAGCGAAGGTAGATTCTGAATTGTTCTCTCTTCTGACTTTGTAAAGATTGTACCTGACCCTTGGATAGGTTCTTGTGAAGGAGAATCTGCAGAAGATCACCTTTTTGATTTTGTGAATTGAGAAGACATCTGCTTTGGTTCTTGGCTTTGTTCTTGTGAAGATGTTCTCAAATTCTTCTCTGATCCTTGGATCTGTCACATGATCTACTGGATGATTTGTCTGATAGGATTGTTTGTAGAGGTATTTGTATACCACTTCTTCCATCTCTTCATGTGTTGGACCAGGTCGTGGAATTTGTCTTCTGAGACTCTCCATCTGTTGAACAACTTCTGCAGCTCTACCAGTTAGAGGAATTTCTGACAGAGGCTTCAATCCATGTGCCCAGTCAACTTCTTCGGGTTTTGGGGTTTGAAAGGCGTCAAACGCACTCTTCATTAGTTTTTTTGTTGGCTTTGGCAATGTTTTCTTCTTCTTTGGCTCTTCTGTCAGTATCCCTTTGCCCTTATCTTTTGCTATTGTCGTGGCAGAACCTGTTGCTTCTGTGGGTTTTGAGGTTGGCACTTCTGTTGGTTTGATGCAGGTTGCCTCTGTGGATTTTGACGATTGTGATTTAGAGGACTTTTGTGGCGATGGTTCTGTTGGCTTGACTTGCTCTGTAACCTCTGTTTTAGGTTGTTTGATGACTTCTTCTGCGAGCTCAGTTTCTGTTGATGAAGTATTGACATTAAATCTTCTTGCCATTTTGAAAGCTAAAGTGAACCTGTTCCTTTCTTCTTCTCTCTTCACCATACGATCACTCATTGTTGTGTGCAACCTTTTCAGGATGTCAGAAGGAGAGGTCGTTGCTCTTTTTGGTTTGGTGGCAATCGACTTTCTTCTGGGTATGGTTTGGGGTGTTTCCACAAAGGTGGGTGTTTTCTCTGTGGTTGGTTCATCTGTTTCTTCCAAAATGATTACCTCAAGGGCGGTTGTTGCCTCTGTGGCTTGCTGTTCTGCTTCTGGAGTTTTGGTTTCTTCAGGAGATGATTCCACAGAGATGGGTGTTGTCTCTGTGGTCTTTTGGGTTTGTTGTTGTCGGGTCTGTTCTGGAGGTGCTTGACTCAGAGGTTCTGCGGCTATTGGTGGACCTGTAAGTCCTCTGCTTGCAGTTTTCTCTGTAGTTTTCTCCCCCTCAGGATGATCTGATGGACCATGATGGTCATCATCATCAGAGTCATCCTGACCCTTGTCTGATGTACCCTCTGCTCTGCAGGAAGCATCGGGTTTCTTTGGCATTGTGGCTCCAGCAGCGATCAGTTTCGCGCAGGCATCATCACAGAGGCCAAGAAGAATTGCTAGCTCTGCCTCTGTTTTGAATCTCATCCTTCCTACACTTTCTCTGAAATCTTTGACGAAGTTAGCATTGGCAGTGGTGAAGGAAAGGATGACTTCTGTCACTTGATTAATCACGTTCTGCCCAAGCTCTGTCAGCTGTGCTCTTGTCATGTAGTCTTTGGGTTGCATCAGCATGGTATTTCGCATGGCTTCTTCTTGAACTTTTTGTAGGGCCTTCTGTAGATCTGCAGGAGTGATGCCCGTTGACACTGAAGTCTGTCTGTTCAATTGATCAAGGAACTTGTTGATGGAGTTCACAATCGAAGGAGTAGTTGTTGCGGCAGAAGTGGTGGATGCAGTAGCAGCAGACTTCATCTGTGAGATGGCAGTTTTCACCTCTGTGGACAGGTTGTCCATTTTGGTGTTCAGATTTAGCAGTGCCAGTGATGTTGTCTCTGTAAAAGATTTGAAAGAGCTTTGCAACTCTTTCAAGGTTTGGTTCACAGAGGTTTCAAGGGTTTGGAACTCATCCCTTGTAACTTGTGTTCCGGTGGTAACCTCTGGAGGAACACATTCGTCTCCAGAGTGAATCCCTGTTCCTGGGATACCTTCTTTCATTCCTGTTTGTACGTTGAGAATGGAAGGATTTCCTTCTGATCCTTGAGAAGAAACATGAGTTTCAATCCCTACAGAAGTTCTGAGAAGAACATTGTCCAAATCCACTCCAGAGGTGGGTATTGGAATATCCTTCTGTTGACTAGGAGACTTGTCTAGAGTCTCTTTGTCTTTGTGCTCTCTACTTCTCTCTGAAAGAAGTGTGGGTCTTAATAAGTGCGTGGCAGAGGAAACAAATTCCTCTGTTGGGCGTTCTTCTGTGATCTGGGGCAATTGATCACGAACTATAGGTGAGTCTCTTTGAGGAGACTCCCTAGGAATGGATTCCCCGGTTTCTGTGGGCACAGAGGTTGAAAGAGTAACCTCTGGCTGGATGGGTTGGGTTAGGTTCGAGGTGTGCTGCTCTTTTTCAATGACACCTTCTGCAGCTAGACCTGCGGTGTCAGAAATGTGGGTTGCACTGGGAGTTGGTTTTGGTTGTGTGCCTCTATTTATCCAGGCATCTTTTCTTGCTTCTTCCCTAAGTTCTGTGGAAGTTTCTTGCTCTGGTCGTAATTGGTCATATACTTGATGAGATCCAAATAATCTCATGACATGTGGATGATAAAGACCCTTACGTATCCAGACAGCTTCTTCTTCATCTGAATCTGTCTCTAAGATCTCTATTTCTGTCTCCGTTGTTGCTAATCCCTCTTTTTGTACAACTTCGGCCCCTTTTTCTTTCTCTTCTTCCATCATGTTCTCAGAAGCCTCTGTAATTTCACCTCTGTTCAATTCAGCTTCAGTTTGTTCTATTTCTTCTGAAGCTGGGTTTGGACTTCTTCTGTGGACATCCAATCCTTGAATGAAAGGGTTTTGTAAAATAACAGGGGTTTCGGCTGGTTGATTTCTGGGTGTTGTGTCATCTTCTTGCAGATGTGTGTCGATGCCAGAAATGAAGAAATCTTCTTCTGGAGAGTGGTGGTCGAGAGGTTGTGTCGTCCACCCTGCTGTATTTAGGGTGTTGGCAATTTCAGGGTTCTGTAAGAAGTCGTTCAGGTCTCCTTGGTGAGCAAATCTATCTGGAGATTGATAGGGTGATTGATACCTTTCTGTAGCCATTTCTTCTTCTGCAACTTCTTCTTCAGCAGTTTCCTCTTCTGCAATGGTTACCAACTTTGTAAGTGATTTACCATGCCTCTTTTTGGTTTTCCTCCTCTTAGGATTTGGTGCCCCTTCTTCTGTTGATTTTGATCTTTTCTTCTTCATTTTTGGAGAGGAGGGAGGAGCAGAGGAGCCAATTTCTGTGGCATGAGGAGGTGAGGGTTGATCTTCTACAGCGCTTGTGGAGGTGCCTTCTGCAGTTTTCCTCTTCTTAGCTTTTGGAGTAAATGCAGAGGTTCTTGATGAAGACTTCTTTCCCATTAGTTCTGCACGTTTGGCTATAAAGCTGAGTTGAATAGCCATGTGCTTTGCTAACTTCTGATCCTTTTCTTTTTGAGTGGAAAGAGGTTTTGCTATCATTGTTCCTAGGGGGACACCTAAACGCGGGGGTGTCATAGGACTCGGTTTAGGAGTTCTATGATCGCGTATATACTCTTTCTTAAGGGATTTATTCGATGCGTATTGCAGAAGCTTCTCTGACAGAGGTCTGCAGTGTGAGTAGCCATCAGCATGATCAGTGGGGGAATTCTTGTTCATCGGGAACTGTTTGGGAGTTGGCCCTTCCATTGGCCAATTTTGGATTAGCAGCAATGGTTCGAACAGTACTCCTAATATTCTTTGGAATTGCAGAGGTGGTAGAAAGTTGGGATCGTTCTCTTTGACCCTTTTCGAGTTGTTCTTTCTGTCGATGGTGTTTATGATCTCTTGCATCATTATAGTCGCATAATCTAGTGGAAGATCATAGTAAACCCCATACATGATGCTCAAGATTTGATGTGAGCTCTGGTCAATACTGCCTATCTTTCCTGTCAGGCATCTGTTAAGAATCGAGAACAAAGTGTTCCACAGAGGTGGTAATCGGCCTCTGCGGAAGTCATTTCTCTTCCGTAGTTGGGTGTTGTACCCAAGCATTTCCACGAATCGACAGAGCTCTTCGTCTGTTGGTTGCTCTGCATAACTCTTCAATCCCAGAAGACCCCTTGTTGGTAGGTTGAATTCAAGTGATAACATTGTTCTGTTAAACTTGATTTCAAGATGCTCAGATTTATCAGGTCTTGAAATGTACCCTTTGATAAGAGAATCGTCTTTATCAAATCGGCAGCTTTGCCAAAATTGGTTCAAATAGCGGACTGGAATTTTGTTCGGGGTTCTTGATAGTAGAGGGAAGAGGACATGATTCTCCATGATGTTCAGAAGTATGGCATGGGCTTCGCCGAAAGTAGTGGGTGAGGGGACCAAATAGCAGTTGTTGGATTTGATAGGAAGAATGGCTTAGAAATGATCCTTTGCTATAAAGTTTTGCAAGTGAGTCGTCGGAGCAAAGTCTGCTGAGTCCCCGGAATCTTGTTGTTCAATATTTCTTGCAAGGCTGGGGTTTTCAGAATGTTCTGAATGTGCAGGGGAGTGTTCCGGTGAGTTCGCCGGAGAGAGTTCAGAGGATGTATCTCGAGAAGATGAAGCCATTTGATTTTAAGAATAAGATTTTTTTGCAAGCTTTTTGCAGGGTTTCGCCGGAGAAGAAGATGAGAGTTTGTAAAAGGTTTTATGTGAGGGTAAGCTTTGTTTTTATAGGATGGTAAAACGGTAGAATTCGAAAGAGTAAAATATATGGCAATGGATTAAAGTTTGGAATCCGCACTCGAGTTTGAGCGGCGGGTTCAACTTTCCAAATAAAAACGTTCCATGTACGCCCAATGAAAATGGGACACGTAGGCCTTGTCAGAATATGACAGGACGTCGTGCGCGGCCCATTAATGCTAGGCGCGTGAGGTTGATTTTAGCCATATGAGTTTCACTCGCAGTAAAAGTAACCGTTATTACTACAGAGATGCCCAAGTAATCAGATTGACAGAGCTTCTGTAGTTTACAGAGGCTCTGTGATCTTGAAAATCTTTGATTTTTATCCCTTTTTCATCTCTCATTGTTATCATGACTTCTGTGGGGTTCTTCTTTAACCAAAACATTTGTAAAGGCATTGGAGAGGATAAAATCGGATTTTTGTGAAGAAATTTTCTTCGCAGAGGTTTTGTGGCTCTGTTGGAACTTGCAGAAGTTCTGTGAGGGCCAGCAGAAGCTCTATGAGAGAAAAAATCTAATAAAAAAATTTTATTAATATTTTTGATCATCCAATTTTTGATTTGGTTTAAGAGATGTTTTTTCGGACATATTTGAAAGTTTGTGTCCGAGAAAACTGTTAAAAAAAACGGTTTGTTCGAGAAGGTCATGGTCTGCGTTTTCGGTTTCCGAGATAACATTCCAAACGATCGACAGAGGGTTAATTTGTGATCATATAGCATATTTCTTGCAAAACCTCTGTTGAGCTCAGCAGAAGCTCTATGACCTTAAATTTCTCCTAATTCGAATTTTGTGAAACTATTTGAGCTTTTGATTTTTGAAATGTTATTCACAGTATATTTAGGACATATTTGACAATTCTTGTCCTAGAAATTTGTTTTCAAAAAACCTTTTGTGCGAGAAACATACCTTTTGGTTCTTCTTTTCTCGGCAGTGATATCTGACTTCTGTCGATATGGAGTCATCGACATTTTTCTTTTGCTTTCCCTTGAAAGATTTATCTCTTTAGATCATTTCAGGGTTCCCTTCTGCTCCCCCTTGATCTAATCACCTCTGTAGATCAAGTAATTTCCTTTTGCTCCCCCTTGACCTAATCACCTCTGTAGATCAAGTAATTTCCTTTTGCTCCCCCTTGACCTATGCTTGGATCAAAGAATGATAAGTTTTGCATAGAACATAGGTCATGTTTTTCAGAGGTTCTGTAGGGGTCGTCAGAGGTTCTGAGTTGACTTACAGAAGCTCTGTGATTTTAAGAACTATTTAAGGTTTTAAGAATTTACATACAAAAGTAGAATCAATCAAAGCAATAAATTAAGCAATGTATTTACTTATTATTTACAGAAGATAAAGCTATACTTACAGAGGATTTTCATACCATGTTAATCATTCCTAACTTACCCACCAAGAAGTTGAATCTTTTCTCGTCTAATGCTTTGGTGAATAAGTCAGCGAGTTGATATTCTGTGGGCACGAAATGCATTTCGATTGTACCGTATTCAACATGATGTTTCAAGAAATGATACCTTATATCGATATGCTTGGTTTTTGAGTGTTGCACAGGGTTGGCAGAGATAGCAATAACACTTTTGGAATCACAGAAGATGGGTATTTTGAACAGAATGTGGCCGTAGTCTTTTAGCTGAGTCTTCATCCATAGAACCTGAGAACAACAGCTAGCGGCAGCAACGTATTCAGCTTCTGCAGTGGATGTGGAGACACAATTCTGCTTCTTGGAGGTCCAACTGACTAGTTTACCACCTAGGAATTGACAACTCCCAGAGGTACTCTTTCTGTCGAGCATGCATCCTCCATAGTCTGAATCTGTATAAGCTTTAAGACTAAAACCAGAGTTTTGTGGATACCAGAGACCAAGATTGTTGGTCCCTTTCAGGTATCTCAAGATTCTTTTTACAGCATCATAATGTGATTTCTTTGGATTAGCTTGATAACGTGCACAAAGACATGTGGCATGCATAATGTCAGGTCTGCTTGCTGTTAAGTATAACAGAGATCCAATCATGCCTCTGTAGAGAGTACATTCTACAGAAATACCATTTGGATCTAAGAACAACTTATTTCCAGTGGCCATTGGAGTCTTCATTGCAGAGGTATCAGAGAGATTATATTTTAAAAGTATGTCAGAGACATATTTGGCTTGATTTATAAAAATTCCCTCTGAAGATTGTTTGACTTGAAGTCCGAGGAAGAATGTTAATTCTCCCATCATACTCATTTCAAACTCACTCTGCATGAGTTTTTCAAAAATTTTGCACTCTTCTGAATTTGTAGACCCAAAAATTATGTCATCTACGTATATTTGTACAAGCATTATCTCACTATTTTTGCGTTTATGGAATAAGGTAGTATCTGTTGTACCTCTGTTGTAGCCATTGACTAGAAGGAAGGTAGAAAGTCGTTCGTACCATGCTCTTGGAGCCTGTTTCAGTCCGTATAGAGCCTTTTCAAGGTAGTATACATGCCTTGGAAACTTTGAGCTTTCAAAACCTGGTGGCTGATTTACGTAAACCTCTTCTTGGATTTCACCGTTTAGAAAAGCTGATTTTACGTCCATCTGATAGACTTTAAAACCTCTGTGGGCTGCGAAGGCTAAGAATATTCTTATTGCTTCGAGACGTGCGACAGGGGCAAAAGTCTCATCGTAGTCTATGCCTTCTTCTTGTCTATATCCTTTTGCTACTAATCTTGCTTTGTTTCTGACGACCACTCCATCTTCATCCTTCTTGTTTCTGTAGACCCATTTAGTCCCAATGGCCTGTTTCCCTCTTGGCAGAGGTACTAAAGTCCATACTCTGTTACGCTCAAATTGCAGAAGTTCTTTTTGCATGGCGTCTACCTAGTTTGGGTCATCTAGGGCTTCAGAAATCTTCTTTGGTTCTATAACACTAATAAAATTTGTAAAGAAACAAAAATTTGCAGTGGCAGACCTTGTTTTTACTGAGTCAGAAGGTTCTCCAATTATTTGGTTTGGAGGATGGCTTTTTGTCCACTGAGTTGTGCGTGGAAGATGATCATCAATGTCATCAAAACTTTCTTCAGAGGCTTCTTGTGTTTCTTCTTGTGCAGCCTCTGATGTTCTTCGTGCCTTGGTAGTTGATTCTACCGTTTGTTGAATGATTGGTACGAGTGGTGGTGGAGTTTGTTCCTCTGAGGATGTATAGTCTTGGTACTCGATCTCCTCTGTAATTGGTTCTTCTGTGGTTTGTGCAGCTTCTGTGGTCGTTTTTCTTGATGTTTCATCTTCAGCACTTTCTTCTGCTTCGGCAATTGCATCTGTAGTATTTATAGAAGAAGATGAAGCATTATTTGGACCAGTTAGAGTCATACCTGTAGGATTTTGTCCGACAGAGGATGGTTCTTCAGAAACTCTGATGGTTCCGACAGAAGGATCAATGTCATTGTGGAACATCTCCAAAAATAGAAGATTCAAATCTTCTTTTGTTCTTGAGATGTCAGAGAATTTCCCTTTAATTCCGAGTTCTGAACTTATTTGCTCAGAAGTCATTTGGAATGAATCATCAAAAGAAACATTGATGCTTTCTACAATCTTGTGAGACTTTGTAAGGAATGTTCTGTAGGCTTTGGAAGTGGCAGAGTATCCAATGAATTTGCCTTCATCTGCTTTTACATCAAACTTTCCTCTTGAATCTCTGTCGTTTAAGACGAAGCATTTGCATCCGAATACATGGAAAAATTTGATGTTTGGCCGCCATTTGTTAAGCAATTCATAAGGCGTCCTGAGGTGTCTTTTCACAATGGTTGATCGATTTTGAGTATAACACGCAGTAGAAATTGCTTCTGCCCAAAAGTTCATTGATAATCCGCATGCTGACATCATAGTTCTTGCGGCTTCCACAAGTGTTCGATTCTTTCTTTCGACAACACCGTTCTGTTGTGGAGTGCGAGCTGCAGAGAAGTTCTGTAATATTCCTTCTGTTGAAAGATAGGCTTCAATGACAGAGTTTTTAAATTCTGTGCCATTGTCACTTCTTAACTTCTGTATTCTGCAATTATAAAGAACTTGGATTCTTTTCATTAGATTTATCAATATATTTGGAACATCTGATTTCTTTCTAACGAATTCAACCCATGTGAAACGCGAATACTCATCAATTAGGACAAGTATGTATTTCTTGCCACCTAGGCTCTGTATGGCAATGGGACCGCAGAGGTCGACATGAAGCATGTACAGAGGTCTAGTGCAAGATACATCTGTTTTGCCTTTGTGGGAAGCTCTTTTGAGTTTTCCCATCTCACAGGCAGAACATAAATGATCCTTATTGAATTTAACATTTGGCAAACCTTTAACTAGATCAAGTTTGACCAGTTTTTCCAATGTGTGAAAATTCAAGTGACAGAACATGTTGTGCCATAACCAGGCTTCTTCACTTTTGCAGGCAACAAGGCAAACTTTGTCTTTGTTCTTTGAGTTGAAGTTCATTAGATATAGATCACCTATTCTTTCAGCTCGCAGAAGTTCCATACTTGTTTCTTCACTTTGTAGAGAGCAGAAAGTTCTTTTGAACAACACATTGAATCCTGTATCACAAAGTTGACTTACACTGAGTAGGTTGTGCTTAAGGCCATCCACATATGCAACTTTGTATACAGAAACGTATTCTTTCCTTATGACTCCATAGCCTTTTATGTGTCCTTTCTTGTTGTCTCCAAAAGTCACAGATCCACCATCTTGTGTTTCTTTGTACGTGGATAGTGCACTTCTGTCACCAGTCATGTGCCTTGAGCATCCGGAGTCTAGATACCAGATTGGCACATACTTCTTCTGCAGGACAATCACAGAGATTTAGGTACCCATATCCATATGGGTCCAATTTTGTTTGAGTTTTTCAAGTTTGCCTTGGCATTCTTGAAATACATTTTGTTCTCTGCAGAAGAGTCAGATTGTTTCTTTGTGGGATTTGACTTTTGAATTGTCGTAGAGAGTAAACAGACTTGACTTGAAAAATGATTATTAAGTTTAGACATAAGATCAAAGCAATGACAGTATTGAATATGAGATGTAATTTGCTTGAACTTTTCATTGAATTTTTTAAACTCAACCACAGAGGCATTACATTCTTTCTTTACATTAGATTTCCTATTACTAGAAGATCTATGAATACTCGAATGTTGTTTGCAAAAGCTCTGTTTAGGACCTGCCTTCTGTGGGTTGCTTCTGTGGTGAACTTCTTTCATCACTGTCACAGAAGAAAAAGATTTATTAACCTTGGGTTTTGAAAATCTAGAACTTATAGGATCAATAGAGGTCTTCTGTAACTTTTTAAGCTCAGCAGAGGTTTTGATATGTAGATTCAAATTTAGAAAATCTTGACAGATTGGAATCTCTGTGAGTTTCTCTTTTGGAGAAATAGTTCTGTGAGGAACTTTAGAGGAGAATTTGACATCCTCTGTGTCACAGTGAATTATCCCTGATTTGAAATCAGTCTCTGAGTTGTCAGAGGATGAATCGTCCTCGTATACAGAGGTTGAGTCAATTCTTTCAATAGAGGCTGGATTTTCTGAGCATGTATCGTACGAGCTTTCTTCCTCTGTAGAATAGTTTTCATAGATTGCAGAGGTTTCTAATAAGATTTCTTCAGTGAGAGTTTTATCTATAGAAGATGTACAGAAATTTTCTAAAACGCTTTATTTCCATATTTCCAAAATTTCTTTTTCAATTAAATTTTTAAAGTTTTCTTCTGAAAAAATGGGTTTAAACTCAGGAGCTTCTGCTGATAATTTCCTTTCAACGTTTATCAAACAGACAAAAGCAACCTGTGTTTGGGTCTCTGGTTTACCAAATTTGAAGATACCAATCTGATCTTGTGTTTTCAGATATTTCTTTGGTTTGATACCTCTATTGACAGAGGTTGAAGATGATGAGTCTATGTTTTCAAACCACACGTTAATCATCTTCTTATGTTTCTTCAAGTAAGGATCCACAGAGATTTTCGCCCGTTTGCTTACAGAGATTAGATTTGGAAAATCTGGTTTGTTTGTTTTTCCAATCACAAATAACGAGGACAGAGGTTTGTTTCTTTTGCCTTCAACACCTAGGGTGATATCATCATACCCTATACCTCGTCTCCCTATTTGTGAGTTTATTTTTTCATAAACTTTCTGTGCATCTTTATAGTTTTTAAGCAAAACTTCTCTTCTGAGTAAATCTTGCCATAATACCTCTCTTTCTCTTTGAAAGTATTCTTTAAGAGCTCTAATGTCAGTAGTTTCGCTCCTTGAAACTGAAAGTTCTTTTGTTTTATCTTTTAAAGTATTGGTTAATTCAGAAATTTGTTTTTTTAAAGGATCTAGAGTTTTGTTCCAATTCTTTTCTATTCTCTCTTTTTCCTCAAAAATCTTTGCTTTTTCTTGAGTGAGAAGCCGTACTTCTCTCTCATTGAAAGTGAGTCTTTTCTGAATACTTTGATTTATCTCTTTCAGTTCAATTAATTCAATGTTAATTCTAAGTGTATTATCATCTACAGAGGTAATACAAGAGTTGGAATTTGAAGTAGATACCTCAGAGTCAGTGCAGGAGTCGACTTCTGCCATGCCACAGAAGAGGGCATTGGCGGTATGTTCATCGTCAGAAGTAGAGTCTGACTGGAAGTCTTCTGTGTTCTCCTCAGAATGTCCTTTTGCCATTAAGGATTTTTGAGCATAATATTCGGCTTTCTTTTTGTAGAAAGCAGAGTCCCTCTGTGGGCGATTTGATCTGCTTCTGCATTCATTCGCAAAATGGCCTGGTTTTACGCAGTTAAAACACCCTTGAGGAGTGTTTCCTGTTCGATCATTGGACTTCTGTAGGTCTCCGCCTTTCTCTGATCTACATTCATTTGCATAGTGACCAGGTTTGCCGCACTTGTAGCATTCTTGCTGCGTGTGGCTTACCGAGTCATCTGACCTCTGTCGGTCATTCCCTCTGTAATTTCTATCGCTTGACCTCTGTCTGCCACTTGATTCTTCTCCTCTTCTGTCATCTCTTCTGTTGTCTCTTCTGTCATCCTGATTGTCTCTATCATATCTTTCATTTCCGGAACCTCTTATGTTTCCTCTGAACTCTTTCGTCAATAGAGCTAAAGATTTAGCTAGTGACGCAAGAGTTATTTCCTTTTCTGCTTGCTCTTCTTCTTCACTGTCAATTATCACCATCTTCTTCTTCTCCTTCTTCTTCTCCTCTGTGGCTTTATCATTTCTTGGTCTCTGTGCATCCTCTTTAGTTTTACTAACCAATGCATATGGTGCAATGGTTAGTGTTTTAGCCTGTGCTATCTGAGGTTCTTGTGCGGCTAATGTTCCGTAAAGATCAGAGAGAGTCCAGGTGTCTAGATCCTGATTTGTCTGTAGGGACATAGACAGCTGGAGCCATTCTTCATTTAGACTTTTTAAAAACATGACATTGTTTTCTTCAGAAGTTCTGTCAATGCCTGATTTTCTGCACTTGTTGATTAGAGAGTTGAATCTGTCGTATGTTGTTTGCAGAGATTCTATTGCAGAGGCTCTGAATGCATGATATTCATTGATGTACTGTGCTCTTCGGTTTTTTTGTGTTTTAGCACCTCCTTCCAACTGTCTTTCCAGTTCTTTCCACAGATCATGCGCTGTTTCACATGAATCCAAGGATTGAAAGAGTTCGTTGGGTATTGCCATAATTAATGTCCTCTTGGTTTTCTGAGCAACTTCATCTTCTGCTTTATCTTCGGTTGACCACTCCCCTTTTGGCTTTGGTTTTTGATGTTCGGGGATTTCGGCAGATTCAGCAGTAGCAGGTATACGAGGTACTACTGTCATGGGAATAGGAGGAGGATTGTACAGATATTGTACTTGATTTTTTTCAGTGCCCTCGAAAAAATGGACCATTCTTATTTTCCACTGAGGATACTCATCTCGAAGGAGAGTAGGAGGTTTAGTGAGAGAACCAGTAGTAAAGAAATTATTTGTATTTGTCATTTGAAGATTTTAGAAAGAAAGTATGACTAAAGAGTTACTTCGATGAGCTTGAAGATTTTCTAGGTTTAAGCAGTTTCCAGACACAATTTTAAATCTCAATAATATCTATCACGAATCTTGATAAGTGGATCACTTGATATTGAAAATCAAGGAAGGCTCTGATACCAATTGTTGGATCCCAGATACACTTAATCAAGATTAACAATCTATTAGTGGAGTTTAGAGTTTGATGCGGAAGCGTATTAAACTAACAAATATGTTTGATAGATATTAGAACGCACATATATAAAGAAAACAGTAAAGAATGAAAAGGATTTCTTGAACAGTTACTGTTATTCAATATATAATAACAACACGAAGAACAGATTAAGAACTGTTGGTGTGTGTGAGAATATAACACTCAGATATTTGACAATAAAGCTTGAGAGTATTAGTGATTCCTTGTGTTTTCGTCCTTAGGAAGATCTCAACATGAGACTTCCTTTTATACTACTCTTAGAAGACTATGAAGTAGGTCACTGTTCCTTTTACGGCATGAATAGTAAACTGGATGGTGTGAACAGTGGACTGGATGGTGTGAGCAGTTGTTTGAGCCATGCGCATTTAATGGAGCAGATGTACTTTTGGTAAATGCATTAAATGGCGCAGACGTCTATTTTGTACCTTACCCTATTGAGTCCACTCAGAGCTTGACACGTGTTTTGATAGTACTTTTTCCATGCAAGTTGATGAACGTATCCAGTAATATCTTCTAAGTCTTCATTGAGGACCACAGAGGCTCTGTAATGAATTACAGAGGTTCTGCGGTCTGGTCCTCTGTGAAGCAGTCTTCGTCGGATTCCGAGTCTTTGGTCTTCTTTGTGCGTATGACAGAGCTTCTGTAGGAAGCCTCTGCTGCTTCTGTAGCTTCTTGACCTTGATTTCTCGGTAATGTCGGCAGAGCCTCTATAAGAGGCTTTCTTCACTTAGCCTATTTTTCACTACTTCTAAATACTTCTATGTTTAGGAAGATTGAAGCTAACAACAAACATCGGCCACCTGCCGAACATCGGTCCAACCGATTATAATAAATCACATAAGCGTGGTATTATCCTAGACACTAACACAAATAGATATCCCCCACAATCAAGTCAACTAACACACACGTAGGTCATTCCCTTAACCGATACTACCCGGCCTACATTACCAACACGCGTGGAATACCCAACCTCCCACCGTCGACGTATCCCCCACACTCGCTCCACAAAGCTAATTTATCTGAACCGAGGATACACCCTGACGCCTACCTCTCAGGTAACGCCTCAGGGCCCCTCACATCGGAATTACCTCTCAGGTAAGTGCCCACAACTATATCCTCCTAGCACCTACTAGAAAGCCTAGGCTATAACACTGAACAACGGGGCCTCACCCCGAGATACCCAACCGACCACTACCAGCGACTGACTAACGTGCCTAAGGATCCAAAGCAAAACAGCCTACCCACAAGTGCCTATCCCGGATTGTCTCCCTCACCCAAACGTGTAAATACTCGACGTGCAATGAATGAAAAACTGTGCAACAAAACAACCCATCAATAAAACTTCACACCGAGCCATAAAAAAAAACCGTGCAATTGACCCATGACTATCTCAAAGTCGAAACCGAGCAAAATGCTCCACGCTTGCTAGACCCATAAGTCGGTCAAAAACGCGTTTAAATAAAGTTTAAGCAAGCAATACTCTTAAATAACATCAGTCCCAAACTCGACACGAGTTAAACAAAAGAGTTTTCCAAAAGGACTCACACCCTTAAAATTCTCAAAATGACATATAACCCTTATAAACGCACTTCCCAAATGGTTTACAAAATCATTTACAAAATATTCTCAACGTCAAGATTTTTCATTCCAAAAAGACCTTAAGCAATAAAACTACAATTACCAGGTCGGTAGTTACGCAAAAATGGACACGCTCGTCCCACATATGAAAATCATGTTGAAAATCATTTCATTGCAGTTTAGTTTACTAACAAAACGTAAGCGAAATAAATAATTTCTTCGAAAATGAACCGTCACGGTTCTAGTATGAATTGACTCATGACATGCATTTAAAGTAACCGCTCGACCTTACACCGAGTGCGACAAAAGTGTGCACATAATTTCAAAATCAGTTCCACGACATTTGACCCCAAAATTCCTCTTTTTCCAACATAAAATGTCGTGGCACAGGGTTCACCAACAAATCTTACGCGCGTCGGCTGGTTATTCAAAACGATGAAACGGTTTACAAATATACTTTTGTTAAAACATAACTGTTTCGCGTAAGTTTCAAACTTAAAAATAAAAACCAATCTGTTTTCATCATTTGAAAATATCGACTAAAACCTCATAAAATCTCAAAAGATGGGGTTCTTTAAATTGATTTTCAAGATTTCCCCAAATGGTCACATAAACAAATAAGATATGCACCTCGTGAAATTAAACTCACACGACTCAACACGCCGTAAAACAAAACTTATTTTAACGAAATCATTCGAAAAGCTTTATACAGACATCGTGGAATGTAACTTTCCGTCTCAACTCTAACATATGTGGAGGAGTTCCAATGTTAAAGTCACAAGCCGTAATCACTTGCCCAACATTTTAAACACCACATAACACGTATATCATCTTACCCGAAAGAACCGTTGGAAAAAAAAATTAATAACGAAAAGAGACAAATTCTAACAAAGTTTGCACTCCCGTGATAAAACGGTTTCATGCACCTTCAAAACCACAATTCGAAATCTTGTGGGTGTGCTAAACATTTCTCAAAATTCTAAAACACAATCCATATAAGGATTGAAAACACAAGAATTAGTTAATGCAATTTTATTTTCAAAATCAACTTTGTGCATGACCTAGTCGGTATTCTACGTCTCGACTCCTACTCCTCCAAATCTCTCCGATCCACTAACGTCATCCGAACATTTAAACCTCTTAGGGCAAGTTGGAATTCACGTCAAATCATCTTACGGCTTTTTCTCAAAACAAAGTCGGCTCTATAAGCCTATGATTCTAGCACAATCATCCATCTTGGCCCGAAACAAACATCATCCTCATCGTCACTCCAAGTGACTACTACTAGAATCGTCCTTTTATTCCAACGACTACTAATTATAACCTTCGACACTACCCCAACGATCATTCCATCAAGGCAAAACAAGTACACACCTGTACTAGTAGGTTTACCATAGTTGTTCCTCCTTGTGATGGCTATTCTAGAGAGAAGAAAATACAACGAGTTATTAGTACCTAATAACTCACACCAACAACACTCACGCTCAGCTCCTTGGATTCCTCGCGACTTTCCCGACTCGAGCACTGATCATGTGCTTCCGGTAGTAGGAGCTCTACTACTACCTTCCACACCTATCATCGCTCGTTCCGAGTCCCATCCCGAGGGGTCCAAGTAGTTCCCGCCGCAACTACACACATATGCCCGCACCGGCATATATACTCACTCTTCCTAGCTCCCTAGGAATTCCATCCCAACCACTACCCTTGCTACCACCGAATCCCCACTAATCATAAAGAGTGGCCTCGCGAATACCCGACTACATGCAGTGCAAAACAAATAGACCTTCGAATACAAGATTCTATCCTAGAATGGTTGGACTCAAACAAGAGCTGCGCAATAGAACTAAATCGAATATTCTAAGGCTATAAGTCTCTTACTACATACAACCTAGAGGGTGTCCACTTAGTAACCTATCATAATTAGCATGAATTCCTAATAGCAAGCAGTCCAACATACCGCATAGTGTCAACAACAGGCAATCTAGCATGCATACTCTATGATCTAGAAAGCAATAAAACACTAAGCATTTTACCTTTCCCTTTGGCTCCGGCTGACTGTACACACTGCGCCCTCGATCACCGTTCCTCGAACGTGTTTTTATCCTTTTCTTTTATTCCCAAACAGGTTTAATAAAGAATTTGAAAATTTTCCCAGCCGCAACTTGAGACCAAACACACCGATGTGCGTTTGATTCACTCAAGCTATGCTCTGATACCAAGTTGTAACATCCCAAAAATTACAAGCAAATTTAAATTTTTAAATAAACATTTCATTTATAACAACTCATTAAATGCTCCCAACGTTTCGTTTGCAAACTCATAATTAATATTTTCATAATAAAAACCAGCGGAATAAACGTTTTATTATTAAAAAAACCATAAAGCAACCAGCTCTCCTCGCGCGCCAGTGTGTACTCGTCACGCCTTGGAGCCGCCCGCACCTGAAACCACAGTTTATTGGGAAAGGGTAAGCACGAAGCTTAGTGAATTCAAACACCATAAATAACACAGTTATTTCCACACCACCATGAACAGATAATTGCACATAAACAGCATACAAGTCTACGAACAAATCATAAACATGTATATCCACACCCACCCACCTAAAAGGCACAAGTCGGTCCCACCGACCACATGATAGCATCTCCGGCCCCGCCGAATCCCCGGTCCCACCGAGTTAACATGACAACATAGCATCAACTAGACACCCCACTATCTAGTTCCACAACACAATCACAAAAAGCTACCACACACGTACTACAGCAATGATAAAACAACCGTTATTAGATATCGTGCAAACGCAACCCGGCACCCCCGGGTTCATACGCCACCCGCGTATACCACCTTCGGCCCCCCCGAATTACTACGCCACCCGCGTATGTGACCCTCGGCCCCGTCGAACTCCTACGCCACCCGCGTAGTCACAACAATAAGGTCCGACTAAACACCCCACTTTTTAACCCCGCATCAAAAGCAAATAGAACTACCACATACATACACGACGTAATGTAAAAATAACCGACATTAGTTATAGTGAGAGAACTCACCTCGAATGCACGCCTAGCTCAACAATACAAACTCAAGCTTCCCAATTACGGTCACTTCCCAGCACCTAACACACGTTAAAACGTATCAATACGAGACCCGGACCCTACGACACGACACCCGCTTAAACTGTCACTAAAACTACTTCTCGGTCTCGCCAAACAGGTCTGTTCGGGACCTGTTTCGACCTCCTTAAACCCAGTAAATCCTCAATATTATTACATGGTCAGAAAGTACTATGAGTTAGGGTTTCAAGGACATATTATACGCCTCCTACCGATTTTTCTACAATTTATTATGAATTAAATACGAACGACCACAAAAACTGTCCGTTTTCGGACCAGCCGCGCAAACAGCCCGAAACAGCCTAGCTACGGGCTTAATCAGACTTTCGGCAAAACACGAAAAACCTCCCCAACTCAAATTGGGAACTTTGGGCACCAATTTCACGTCAAAACGAGTTACGAGTGAAAAGTTAAGGCTTTCGCAAGATCAAGGCAGATTCCAGAAATTTTCACATGAAATGACGAATCACCGAACTTGCGACCACATTTTCGACCAGCTAGAGACCGAACCAGTTTTCCGCTAAAACACGGAAAACGTGCCCGACCCCGAACTTGAACCGTGGGCGCCAGTTTCGGCTCAAACGGAGTTACGGCGGAAAAGTTATAGCCGTCGTAAAAACAGTGGCTGCACCATTTTCCACATGAATTGATGATTATAAAAACGACGGTTTCAACGAAACGGCTTAAACGATTAAGTCAAGGCTTAACGGATTCTACGGTGATTATTAATAAGACATGGCCACGCACCACCCTCTGCCCTCCGACAGTGGTGGTCGCCGGCGGCGCGGTGGTTGTTTTGCCGGAAGAAAAACGAAAAGAAAAGGAAACGAGACGAAGGAAAACGATTTACCTCGCTAAAACACCATGCACCCGCACCTGCTCCTCTCTCTCTCGAAATCTCCGACGAACGATGGCGGTGGCGGTGGTTTCCGGCGACACAGCGGCGGCGACAGGGGGAGGGGTCTTCGGCCGTGAGTTGGAGAGAGCTTAGGGTTTCTTGTTTTTGGTTGTGATCTCTAAATGAGAATGCCGTGAAGAAAAGAAACGAGGGGTCGGTTTGCTTAATAATTCAATTGTGTGCCAAGCAAGGCAACAAGAAGTAAACAAAAAAAAAAGCCTCGGTCCCCTTTTGCATGGGCCGAAACCCATGTGGGTTTTTCGGCCTTTGACACAAATAGTCCCTCCACTTACAACTCTCTCGCAACTAACCAAACATCCGACACTTTAACGATTTGACCCAACTCGACTAACCCCGTTAACGGAAACCTCAAAAACTCAAACTTAAAAGAAAAGGATTAATACTAATAAATTACATACCGGGATACGGGCTTTACACAACTTGGCTATTCTCTTCACGAAGCCAGTTTGTTAGGTAACATACACTTTATTTCCTTATACTGCATCCCTCCTCTATCCCTTCTCAACCTCAATTCTCCTCTCCATAAAACCTCTATACACTTAAACCCCATTCTTTTCTCTATCTCTTTCTTCCCAAATGATCTTACTTAAACGATCGCTATGTTTCAGATAGTCTTCTCCCCTGCTTGAGGATACAGCTGAAGTTCCTCCTACTGCATCAACAATAATCCCAGCCACAAGTGCTGATGAAATAATCCCAGTCTTTGACTTTGCTGAGACTGGTGACCTTTTTGAAGAAGAACATCTCTCTCACAAAAATAGACCTTCCTTGGTTCCTCAAATACCAAGTGAAGAAGAAACGAAAAAGAGAGCTGATGTGGTTCAGAAACTTGAAGCCAAGCGCCTTGTTCCTCATCACCTGATGCATTTCACAAACAAGGAAATCACTGAAGCTCTCAAAGCTGAACAACTCTTCGCTGAAAGAAAGAAGGCTGAAGAAAAAGACAGGGAATATGCCCTAGAACTAGCCCAATGTTCTTTTGAAGACCCAGACTTGAGACGATTTCCTGTTGCTGTCCAAGAGAAACTGCTGATAGACGCACAAAAGACTCACCAGAAAAAGACCAAAGTCAGCGACACCACTCTTGAATGGTGTAAGAAGATGTGTCACTACAGACAACATCCCTCAAGGATAAAAGCTGTGAATGTCAAAGGGAGATATGCTCTGAAAAACAACATAAAGGTACCGATCGTCAATGTCCAAATAGTCAGAGAAAGCAGCTACCACAGAACTGTCTACATGTCAGCCATAAATACTTTTGGTCTCGCTGAATGGTTGGAGATGAGAATAGCAATTCAAAGATCCCGCTCAACTTTCAGGACCTATGTCATACAAGAAATAAACAAGCAAATCGACTTGGTTTCCTCAGCGGTTGATATTCCTCGTCCTCCACAAATTCAAAAGAAGCGAGCTGCTCCAAAGAAGAAAACTCCTTCTTCTCCAGGCCCGACATTAAGAAACGAGACAGGGATTGAATTCTCTCGTGAAGCAGTTCTTGGCCCTACCCCTGACCTCTCCGGACTTGACGTATCTCTACCTCCTGGTGAAAGATTCTACCCTGGCAGAGTAATCAGTAATCCTTATGACATCTTCTTCTATGACTTCAAAGGCCGTGAATGTTTTCAACGCATCTCTGAGTTTTACAAAAATCCAATCGAACAACTCAGAGATTTACTATACTGGTGTGAGTACAAACAAAATCTCCTCGGACAACTCCTGAAGCCCCATATCTACCGTGAAGCAAAGAAAAGAAGGGAACATGGAGTTACATTCCCTGATTGGATGATTTCAGAGACTGATACTCTTGATGAGCTAGTCAAGAAAGAACCTGGTTAGCTGATAGGATTTCCTTGTAATTCTTCTATCTTTATCAGCTTATATCTTTTGTACTTGTAAATTTATTTGTTGTACTTGTAATTTTTCCACTTCCCGTTGTAACTTATACGAAGTTTAAAGAAAAAATTTAGCGAATGTACTTTACTCCATCAGTACTCAAAAGATCCCAGAAAACAGTAAAAGGGACAAATATTTTATGAGTTCTTTTTATCCTGATGTTTTCATAGTTAGCAATTTTCTTTTTGTTGCTATGTCAATATCAAATAGGGGGAGATTGTTGATCCAAACCCTCAGTGATTTGATAATGACTCTTTAAAAAATACTTAGTGAAATTGTAAGTAGAGAATATGTATTAGAGTTTCACTATCGCTGATAAGTACTATGTCTCTACGGTACCGCTGATAGGAAACTCATGCTTTTTAAGTTAGACATTCAGCGAAACTGTTCATCAATATAGCGTTGAGCCTGTTCAGTCTTGTTGATGATCGCTGATAGTTATAGTTGTTTACTTATGATCCCTAAAGAGAAGTTTCACATCAACAAAGTTTGTACGCTGAAGTCAAAGATCAAGCCAAAGAACCAGCGACAAGTCTACTAATGAACTGATACGGATATCAGTGAAGCCAAGATTTGTCCACTCAACGTGAAGTATCAAGTAGAAGATTTCAGCGATCGCTGAGCTTTGTCACTCGCTGATAAAGTACTGTTCAGTAATCGCTGATCATGAAGTTTCCTCTACAAGCTACTTTTGTCTTATCCCCTTGCACGTCTCCGTACGAACTGTCAGAATGGACATCCCTTTTGTCCAGAATCGTACAAACAACTCTGATTCTACACTGTTCATCATGCGGCTACTAGGTTGTCTACCAAGGTCAAAACGTGCAACCAATCAGCTGCTGCCACGTGTAAAGTTGTACTGTTGTGCATTAAATGCATGCAGTATATAAGAAGAATCCTACTTCAGAATTGAAGTGCTCGGCCATATTCTCTCTACTATCTTTGTGTTAGGATATTATTCGTAATATCCTTATCTCCTTTCTGTCTTAATTCTAGTGCAAGAAACTTAGTGTTCTCATAACTTGTTTAGATTAGGCTTAGTCCTTAATCTTGTTCCGCAATAAGTTGTAAATTGTTTGATTATATCAATAAACAATTTAGAAAGTAAAAATCGTGTGTTTGTATTCAACCCCCCCCCCCCCTTCTACAAACTTGTATAACCCTCCGGGACCAACAAAGTAGAGTCAATTTCGGTGGGTGAAGTGTCGGGCACTATGGAGTGTGACTCAACTTGGTTATTTGAAGAAGAAGGATTTGAAGGAGTGAAAGGAATGGAAGAAGCATCATTGGGATTAGTTAAAGGAGCATCACCTATGCATGATGAAATCCACCGATGTAGTTCATCATCATCATTTGAGAGAGATGATGATATCAGGTCATCAAATTTTACATGAATGGACTCATCAATGCATTTTCTCCTGAGATTATACACACGATATGCTTTGGAGGATAAGGAGTATCCAACAAAAATTCCTTCATCAGCCTTGGGATCCAATTTCCCAAGGTTGTCACGATCATTCAGAATGAAGCACATTCAGCCAAAAACATGAAGAAAACCTATATTTGGTTTTCTGCCATGGAAAACTTCATAAGGGGTCTTATCATGCCTTTTGGAGATCACCGACCTATTTTGGGTAAAGCATGCAATATTAACAACTTCAGCCCAAAAGTAGGTGGGAAGATTTGATTCACTTAGCATGGATCTTGCAGCCTCACATAGAGTTCTATTTTTCCTTTCCACGACTCCATTCTGCTGAGGAGTCTTGACAGCTGAGAAATTTTGAGAAATTCCTTTCTCATTGAAGAAGTCTTCTAGAGGACTGTTTCTGAATTCGGTGCCATTGTCACTTCTCACCGATCGTACAAGTTGTCCATTCAGGACTTCATTTTTCTTGACAAAGTTGATGATCTCTTCAGTTGCATCACTTTTATACCTAAGAAAAGAGACCCAAGTATATCTAGTAAATTCACCAACAATTACAAGAATGTACCTTTTGCCACCTAGACTGGGAGTGCTGACTAGTCCACATAGATCCATGTGCATCATTTGAAGTGGAAGAGTGATGGAAGAGCATTGCTTGGTCTTGAAGGAAGTTTTAGTGAGATTCTATTTTTCACACGCATCACATAGCTTTTCTTTGACAAAATTTAGCTTTGGCATCCTAGTCACCAGCTCTTTGTTTGAGATTTTGTGAAGAGTTTTGAAGTTGGGATGAGATAGGCGTTTATGCCACAACCAGTTCCTTTTGGCTTTGTCATCCGACACAAAGCATACGCAAGATGAATTATTATTTTGTCCCATGTCAATGATATAGAAGATTATGCATGAGGCCTTCAACAAATGCAACTTTGTTGAAGGTGACAGATCCGTTGGTGAGAGTTCCATATCCTTTGGTGTAGCCTCTACAATTATCCCCAAATGTTACAGATGGACCCTTTTCAGACACATAGTTAATGAGAAGAGATTTGTTTCCCGTCATGTGACGTGAGCACCCACTATCCAAATACCAGATATGATGGTGCTCATGAACCTGCATGCATACACAGATTAGTTCCTAGGTACCCATTTGGTGGTGGGTCCTTTGGGGTTATAGACGAATTCCTTAGATTTGGTTCGATGTATTCTATCCTTGGGACAATCCTTTGCAAGATGAAAAGTGTCACCACAATTGTAACATTTTCTATAGATAAACGTCTTTTTAGATTTTTGCATTTTTTTCTTTTCCTTTCCCTTTGACATCAACTTGAATAGCTTTAGGACCAAAGGATGAGATGAGGGGAGGAAAACTTAAAATCCCATTACCAGAAGTTGTGGGAGCCCAGTTGGTGGAGGGATTTCTTGAAGAGTTTTTGAAATGGTCTCTTCCAAGGTCTGGAGATTTTCTTTTTAAAGAAGGATTTGTGGTGTTGTCTATTTTGAAAATCTTTGATTTTGAAGAATCAGGAGAAGAGACTTCATCAATGATTAAGTCCTTTAAGAGATCATGAATGGGTTTAGAAACATCATTGGAGTCTTGTTTCTCAATGTTTTGGATAGAAGAAGATTCTTTAGCTTTTATAAACATTCCGAATTTTAAAGCTTCATTTAAATCATCTGAGTTTAAAAAAATAGAGTCACATGAGATTGACTCTGAGGCATCATCCCATACATTAGAAGTAGAGGCAAGAGCAAGAGAAGAGATTTCAAAATTGGTTTTTCCAAAGGCTAAACCAAATTTATTATCACCGGAGATTTGGTCTTGAAAGATTTTCTCAAGATTTTTCGAAGAGCTGGTCCATTTTTTAACGGTCTCTTGTTCTCTTTTAAATATCTTAAAAAGCTTGTTTTTCTCTTTTGAAATGATGTGATTTATGGTTTTCAGGTCCTCAAGCTCAGCCTTGATTTCCTCAAACTTTTCAAGTTTAGACATACAGATTTCAAGTTGAGAGGAAAGATTTTTGACTTGAGTAGATTTTCTTTTCTTAGCATCCTTCATACTATAGAAGTCATTTGTTAAGGATTCATATGCCTCAATCTTTTCGGTGTCAGTCATAGAATTAAAGGGATATACTTGAGAGTATGATGTCGAGCACCCTGTAATAACCGGGTACGTTATTGGTTTATTTAATTTTTATTATTTATAGTTTGAGGTAGGTTTGAGTTAGTTTTATAAGTTATAAGTTAAGGGAGAAAACTTTAATTTTAAGTTGGAAGTTGGAGGGTAGATTTTGCCATTTAATGAGAGTGTGGGATTTGTTTGGCTAAAATGATGGAAGTCCATCTCCTCCACCGCCTCTTGTGATTAAATTAGAACCAAAGAGATTTATTTTTATTTTTAATTTGCAAGCCTTAGTGTGTGTGTGTGTGTGATTTTCGGCAAAGAGAAAGAGAGAGAGAGAGATAGATAGAACCGAGAAGAAGAAAGAAGACAGATTCATCAGAAAGTTAAGAATTCCAAACTGGTATAAACAAGGATGCTATTGATTTGAAGTTGATTATGCAAGAAAAGTGGGTTTTATCTCTATAAGGTGAGTTCCTTCTATATTCTTATGAAAACTGTTTTAAGCATAAAATTGATGTTTGGAATAGGTTAGAAAACACATTTGTAAAACACTGGTATGTTTGGTTTGGAAGAATTGAGTTTCAATCGATTTCTGGGTAGGAATTTTAGGAAACAGATTGTAGTTTCCGGACAGAATTGAATATGTCCGGTAATTTCTCCTTGCTAGTGTCCGGAAGATGATGTATCCGAAAACCCTGTGCTAAAGGTATCCGGACAGGCAGTTATCCGGTAAGTTTCTTCTTTTGTAGTTTCCGAATGAAATAGATACTGGATGGTATCCAGATTACTTGGTTTTCGGATGTCATCCGGATTGAGTAAGTTGTCCGGAAAATTTCACACATCCGGTAAAATGTGTGTATCCGGAAAGTATGTTGTCCGGATAGTTCATGGTGTCCGGAAACTTTGGTTGTCCGGTCACTTTTGAGATTCCAGATACTTTTGAGTATCCGATAACTTTGTATTCTGTCGACTCTTGGATAGAGTATGAATGAGGACTGGAAATACTGTGGACTCGACTTAAGTTCGGGTTTAGGGGAACATTTGAGGATAAGAGTTAGATAGAATTATCTAGAGTTCTTTGCCTGCTAATAAGTCTTAGGTGTTCGATTAGTAAAGAGATATTTGTATTTAAATTGTTTCAGATTCTGGGAATTGTGGGTAAAAGATCGGATAGCTTGGAGAAAAGCTTGGATGGGTTGTTGATAAGCAATCAGGTGAGTTTTACTTTAAAACATTTTCAAACTGGAATATATATATATATATATATATATATATATATATGAGATGAGTATATGGTAGGAATGTGATGACGTGTTTATAAATGAAGTATGATATATTGAGGTGTATATTATATTTATTTTTACATTATCATTACACTACACGAGTGCACGCTGGCCGGGCTTAGGACCGGTGGAGTTTGGCTGTACGGATGGACAGCGGAGTTGGCTGCATGTAAGTGCAGCGGAGTAAATTGATTAGTTGGCTCGCAACCAACTAATATGGACAGGGAATGAGGAGTTGTACACAGTGCACGAGTCTTACTTGGTATTTAAATACTTGTTGTATATTTGTGTTTTACAGAAGGATTACTAAACTGATAGGGATTATCTCAGTAGACCGTTTGGTCCAACCCTCATTTTGTTTTAAAAAATATGTATTCCAGTTCAAAGAAGGTATAATGGCAAGGATAAAGTATGACGTGCTTTTGAAGGCTATTTGGGATTTAGAAGTTTTCCTTAAACGTTTTGTACGGATAGTATTGTAAAATATGCTAGCGAAAAGTTTGGACCACATTATGTAATGTACATCTTTAAGACTTTCGGACCTTATGTGAATAATATGTAAATTTTATTATAAATGTTTGACATGTAATGTATGTTATTTGATGTATATTGGGTGGGTCGTTATTGGTTTATTTAATTTTTATTATTTTTAGTTTGAGGTAGGTTTGAGTTAGTTTTATAAGTTATAAGTTAAGGGGGCAAACTTTAATTTTAAGTTGGAAGTTGGAGGGTAGATTTTGCCATTTAATGAGAGTGTGGGGTTTGGTTGGCTAAAATGATGGAAGTCCATCTCCTCCACCGCCTCTTGTGATTAAATTAGAACCAAAGAGATATTTATTTTTATTTTTAATTTGCAAGCCTTAGTGTGTGTGTGTGTGTGTGTGTGTGTGTGTGTGATTTTCGGCAAAGAGAAAGAGAGAGAGAGAGATAGAACCGAGAAGAAGAAAGAAGACAGATTCATCAGAAAGTTAAGAATTCCAAACTAGAATAAACAAGGATGCTGTTGATTTGAAGTTGATTATGCAAGAAAAGTGGGTTTTATCTCTATAAGGTGAGTTCCTTCTATTTTCTTATGAAAACTGTTTTAAGCATAAAATTGATGTTTGGAATAGGTTAGAAAACTCATTTGTAAAACACTGGTATGTTTGGTTTGGAAGAATTCGGTTTCAATCGATTTCTGGGTAGGAATTTTAGGAAACAGATTGTAGTTTTCGGACAGAATTGAATATGTCCGGTAATTTCTCCTTGCTAGTGTCCGGAAGATGATGTATCCGGAAACTCTGTGCTAAAGGTATCCGGACAGGAAGTTATCCGGTAAGTTTCTTCTTTTGTAGTTTCCGAATGAAATAGATACCGGATGGTATCCGGATTACTTGGTTTCCGAATGTCATCCGGATTGAGTAAGTTGTCCGGATAGTTCATGGTGTCCGGAAACTTTGGTTGTCCGGTCACTTTTGAGATTCCAGATACTTTTGAGTATCCGATAACTTTGTATTCTGTCGACTCTTGGATGGAGTATGAATGAGGACTGGAAATACTGTGGACTCGACATAAGTTCGGGTTTAGGGGAACATTTGAGGATAAGAGTTAGATAGAATTATCTAGAGTTCATAGCCTGCTAATAAGTCTTAGGTGTTCGATTAGTAAAGAGATATTTGTATTTAAATTGTTTCAGATTCTGAGAATTGTGGGTAAAAGATCGGATAGCTTGGAGAAAAGCTTGGAAGGGTTGTTGATAAGCAATCATATGAGTTTTACTTTAAAACGTTTTCAAACTGGAATATATATATATATATATATATATATATATATATATATATATATATATATATATATATATATATATATATGAGATGAGTATAGGGTAGGAATGTGATGGCGTGTTTATAAATGAAGTATGATATATTGAGGTGTATATTATATTTGTTTTTACATTAGCATTACACTACACGAGTGCACGCTGGCCGGGCTTAGGACCGGTGGAGTTTGGTTGTACGGAGGGACAGCGGAGTTGGTTGCATGTAAGTGCAGCGGAGTAAATTGATTAGTTGGCTCGCAACCAATTAATATGGCCAGGGGAATGAGGAGTTGTACACAGTGCATGAGTCTTACTTGTTATTTAAATACTTGTTGTATATTTGTTTTTTACAGAAGGATTACTAAACTGACAGGGATTATCTCACTAGACCGTTTGGTCTAACCCTCATTTTGTTTTCAAAAATATGTATTCCAGGTCAAGGAAGGTATAAAGGCAAGGATAATGTATGACGTGCTTTTGAAGGCTATTTGGGATTTAGAAGTTTTCCTTAAACGTTTTGTACGGATAGTATTGTAAAATATGCTAGCGAAAAGTTTGGACCACATTATGTAATGTACATCTTTAAGACTTTCGGACCTTATGTGAATAATATGTATATTTTATTATAAATGTTTGACATGTAATGTATGTTATATGATGTATATTGGGTCGGGTCGTTACAACCCAGTTGACAACAGAGCCATTGGAGAGGCAGCCTTTTTCAGAATCTTCCATGTCTTCAGATATGGCCATGAAACACATGTTGGGGGAATCTTTGTCACTGTCAAAAGTTTCTTCTTCATCCCAATCATGGATTTCTGCCATGAGGCCCTTTCCTTTTCTGAGGAGACCCTCATTTCTTTCTTTCTCTTTCTTGTACTTGGCCTTGTATTTCTCAGCACGTTCTTGATGATCATAAGAAGATGATTGAGTACCTTTCTTGGAAAAGGTTGATTTAAAGGAGTTGTTTTTGGATTTCTCATACTTAGAAGAGAACTTGTAAGAGGATGTGGTCCTAGATTTTGCAACACGCTTACTTCTGCACTCAGAAGCAAAATGTCCTTTCTTACCACAATTAAAACAAGCCTCATTGGACTTATCAGAAGAGAGGGTTTTTGTGGAAGAAGAGGGTTTTCTAAAAGTTCTAGATTTGTTATAGGGACGAGACTTGTTCCTGAAACCCGCCATCATAGCTATTTCATCAGACATCTGCTCAACCAAGATTTCCTCACCTTCATCATCGACATCACTTAGATATGCCTCTGTTTGGTGGGTAGAGTTGTTTTGGCTGTCATTGTCAGAGTCTGATTAAGGATAGGTGATTCGAGGAACACTTTGAGATTTCTTGGAATTTTCACTGACAAGGGCTATAGAAGAACCCTTTATCTCTTTGATGAAAGATTTCCTTTGTAGTTTGGTTTGTTCAAAGTTGAAAAGAGTTCCATACAAGACAGTTAAGGGCATGTATTCAAGGTCCTTGGTTGTCTTGATACAAGTGCATATGTGTTAGCTTCAATCTTTATGTTTAAAGAAGTATTGAAAAATAGGCTAAGTATAGCATCGACAGAGCCTCTGCCAAGACACTAAGAGAAGGTCCAAGTGAAGACTCAACAGAAGACGTTCACAGAGGACAAGGCCACAGAGCCTCTGTCATACCTGACAGAGCCTCTGTGGTATGAAGACTGAAGACTTAGAAGATTATTTGAAGATCAATATGAAGAGGATCGTGCCTCTAACGTTTTCTGCTGTACGAAGATCCTTAAGATCATTCGTACAAGCCGTGCCCTGCCAACTCCACGTGTCAACCTCTGATGGGTTACAGCTTTAGCAGAAGACGGCGCACTATACCTGTAGCAGTCCCACGATCGTGTCTTTGTACCCTTAGTACTTCTTGTCTCCCCTTTGTCCCCTGTAGTTCAGTATAAATAGAAGGCTCATGTTGAGCTCTTCTATTAACTTTGCACAACACACACACCCTTAGAGCAGAATTCTTGTTATACTTTCGGTGTTCTTGGTGTTCTTGGCTTATCAATATATAGTGAATCATTGAGTTAAATACTTGTGTTATTTCTACTTCACGTATTTGATATTGTGTGTTTTTCTACCATAGAACATCTTTTAGTTCGTTAAAACGCTTCTGCACCCTTATTTGTTTGAACTATTAGATACAAATATCATTGTTGAGTAAAATCGGGATCAACAATTGGCATCAGAGCCATCCTTGATTTTCTATATCAAGAGATCCTCTCTTACAATGATTCTTGGTAGAAACTTGGACTGATTTTAACCTGTTCTTCATATTTTTCAAACAACGTCAGTTTTTCTGCCATTCTCGACAAGTTCGACTTTGGTAAACTTACAGAACCTGTTTCTTCTGTTAAAACTCTCCATTTTAGTGCATTGTTAAAGGCTTTTAAGTTTATAAGCTCTTTCCTACAAATCTGAGCCATCATCTAAAAGTTTCAGTTCATACTCTGTTTTCTGGTGTTTTTCAAACCATCTAAAATGGCAAACACCAACAATTTTTTCACTGCTGGTTTCCTTAACAAAACCACCCACTTTGCTCAGAGATGAGTACCCTCAGTGGAAGATACGAATGATTCACTTCTTCGAGGGTACTGCCAAAGATGATACTCCAGAGATTCCTGAGCACGAAAAACAAAAGACAAAGGATAAATGGTCTACTCCAGACTGGGAGAGATACGAAATTGCTCAGAAGACCAAGAGACTTCTAATAATGGCCATTTCCAATGACCTCTTCCAATCCCTAGATGCGTGTGAATCTGCATACGATCTATGGAAGGAACTGGAAAAACAATTGGAGGGAGGGGCCAAGACTAAGAAAAACGCAGAGCCCAATGCATCAACAAATACTACGCATTCAAAGCTCTGCCGACAGAGTCTCTGCAGTCAACCTATGACAGGTTCAACTCTCTCATCAACAAGTGTAAGAAGTTTGGAATCCACATAACCTCTGAGGAGAACAATGTCATGTTCCTAAAGAGCCTAAATGAAGAATGGCTCCAGCTGTCTATGTCTCTGCAAACTAATCAAGACTTAGACACCTGGACTCTGTCAGATCTTTATGGAACCTTGGCAGCCCAAGAACCTCAGATTGCACATGCAAAAGCTCAAACTAGTGTGCCTCTTGCACTTGTTGGCAAGGCGACAGAAGCTAAGGAGAAACCAAAGAAGGAGAAATCTGTGGAGGAAAAGAAAGAGAAGAAGAAGAAAGTACTAGTTGTTGATAGTGAGGAAGAAGAGGTGGTAGAAGAAGAGGAGGCAACAATGGCCTCGATTGCTAAGTCTTTAGCTCTGTTGACAAGAGAGTTCAGCAGAGGGTACCAGAAGAAGTCAGGTTATGAACGCAATGGCAGAGACGATCGGGGTGGGAAGTATGAGCTAAGAAATCAGGGAAGAGAAGATGGGAATGACCAACAGAGGTCAGGTGACAGAGGTGGTGACCAACAGAGGTCAGGCGATAGAGCTGGGAATGCACCCCAGAACCAGGGATGTTACAATTGTGGCAAGCCAGGCCACTATGCAGCTGACTGCAGGAGCAAACCCAATCGCCCTCAGAGGGACTCTGCTTTCTACAAAAAGAAGGCAGAGTATTACACTCAGAAGTCGCTCATGGTGGAGCAGGAAAACTGGCAGTCAGATGAATCCTCTGACGAAGGTGAAAAGAAGAACGCCCTGTTCTGCGGGATGGCAGAGGTCAGCTCCTCCGACTCTGATAGTGAGGTATCCACTTCTGACTCCTACTCTAATCAAGCAGAAGCTGATTTGCTTAAACTGACCATTGAATACACTGAACTTAAAAAGACTTGTGAAAGTGTCCAGAAAAAGCTCGCATTCTTTGAGAGGGAAGCTAGACTTCTCACCCAAGAAAAGGCGAAAATATTTCAAGAAAAGGAAGAGATTGAAACTAACTGGAATAAACATATAAATCCTTTAAAAGAAAAGATTTCAGAACTCAACTCTGCCTTAAAAGCTAAATCTAAAGAACTTATGGATGTTGAGAGCGACAGAATGAATATTCTTGCGCTTAAACACTATTTTCAAAAGGAAAGAGAAGTCCTTCATCAAGACCTACTCAGAAGAGACCTTTTAATTAAAAAAATATCAAGATGCACAGAAGGTATACGAAAAGGTCAATACACAAATAGGAAGAAGGGGAATTGGCTTATGTGATATAGATTCATATACTGGAAACAAAAGAAACAAATCCGTGTCTTCTCTATTTCATATTGGAAGTTTAAGAAAACCTGGTTTTCTAAACTTACTCTCTGTTAGCAAAAGGAGAAAAATATCTGGAGAACCTCACCAGAGGAAACCTCTGAGGATGATAAATGTGTGGTTTGAAAACACAGATCTATCGTCTTTAGCCTCTGTCAAAAGAGAATCCAAACCTAAGATATATCTGAAAACTCAAGATCAGATAGGAATCTTCAAGTTTGGTGACCCCGAGACTCAAACACAGGTCGCTTTTGTCAGCACCATAGATTCTGAGTCGAAACTATCTGCAGAGGCACCTGAATTCTTGCTTGCTTCTTCAGAAGAAAAACTGAAAAACATTTCTGAACACGAGTTAATGGAAATTGGTAAAAACATTTTTTATGAAAACCTCTGAACATCCTCTGTTGATCAAAATCTCTCTGAGGAAATCTTGATAAACACTTCTCCTGATGTGGAAGACAGTCCCAAAGAAAGGGATGAAAGTGAGAATGGCACATGCTCTGAAGGTCCAGCCTCTATCGACAGAGATCTTAATGACTCAACCTTTGTATATGAGGAGGACTCATCCTCTGACGAATCTAAGGCTGACTCAAATGAGTCAGAAGTAGTTCCTTGTGCTTCAGAGGGATTTAAACTTCCCTCTGGAATTCTTAACAGAACCATTCCTCCTAAGGAGAAAAGCACAAGTGTTCCTATTTGCCCGGACTTTTTGGACATGTGTATACAAGCCAAAACCTCTATTGAGCTTGAGAAAATCAAACAACAGAAGGAAGTGTCTTCTCAAAATCCAACGAGTTCAAAAATTTCAAAACTTTGAAGGCCTCTTAAAGAAAAATTAACTTGGCAACAAAAGGGTAAGTGGGTTGAAAATAACAAACCATTCTCTTCTGTGACAGTGAAACCAGCAGAAGTTCACCACAGAGGAAGGGGTCCACAGAAGGCTACTCTCCACAGAGAATTTTCAAAACAACAATCTAGTCTACATAGGTCTTCTTGTAATAGGAAGTCAAATGCTAGGATAGATTGCAAAAATAAAGCCTCTGTACCCTGTTTCAATGTTTTTAATGAAAAGTTCAAGCAAATTTCTTCGCATATTCATTATTGTAATTGTTTTGAACTTATGCATCAATTAAATAAACACTTCTCTAGCCCACACTGTTTCCTCTCTAGACCCAAAACGAATGCAAAAGTCAAGGGTAAGAAGAAACAAACTGGTTCTTCAACAGAAGTTAAAACCAAACCCAAGGATGCTAAGGCAACCTTGAAGACCCCTAACAGAGCTGGACCCATTTGGATATGGGTACCTAAAACTCTCTAATTGTGTTACAGAAGCAGTATGTGCCGATCTGGTATCTTGACTCCGGGTGCTCGCGGCATATGACTGGCGACAGAGGTCTACTATCCTCCTACAAAGATAAAATCGATGCAGGATCTGTGACCTTTGGCGACAACAAGAAGGGGTATATAAATGGCTACAGAGTCATCAAGAAAGAAAACATAACCGTTTGCAAAATTGCATATGTGGATGGCCTTAAACACAACCTACTCAGTGTTAGCCAACTTTGTGACACGGGTTTTGACGTCATGTTCAAAAGAACCTTCTGCTCTCTGCAAGGTGAAGACACAGGAGTCGAACTTCTGCGAGCCGAGCGAAAAGGAGATTTATACCTCATGAACTTTAGTGCCAAGAATAAGAAGGATAAGCTCTGCCTGGTTTCTTGTAAGATCGAAGAAGCCTGGTTATGGCATAACAGGTGCTGCCACTTAAACTTTCATACTTTAGATAAGCTTGTTAAACTTGATCTTGTTAAAGGTTTGCCAAATGTCAAATTCGGTAAAGATCACTTGTGCTCTGCCTGCGAAATGGGAAAACTCAAAAGAAATTCCCATAAAGGCAAAACTGATGTGTCTTGCCCAAGGCCTCTGTATATGCTACACGTTGACCTCTGTGGTCCAATCGCTACACAGAGCCTTAGTGGCAAGAAACATATACTTGTATTGATTGATGAATTCTCGAGATATACATGGGTGGAATTTGTCAGAAAGAAATCAGATGTTCCTAACATCCTTATAAACCTAATGAAAAGAATCCAGGTTCTGTATGAGTGCAGGATTCAAAAGTTGAGAAGCGACAATGGCACAGAATTCAAAAACTCTGTCATTGAAGCCTATCTTATAGAAGAAGGCATATCATAGATCTTCTCTGATGCACGCACCCCACAACAAAATGGCGTGGTTGAACGAAAGAACCGCACGCTTGTGGAGGCTGTCAGAACTATGCTGACAGCATCTGGATTACCCATTTCTTTCTTGGCAGAAGCAGTATCAACCGCCTGCTATACCCAAAATCGATCAATGATAGTAAAAAGGCACATCAAGACACCTTATCACTTGATCAACAAAAGGCGACCAAACATCAAGTTCTTCCATGTATTTGGATGCAAGTGCTTTGTCCTAAACGACAGAGAAGCTAGAGGAAAGTTTGATGTGAAAGCAGATGAAGGCAAGTTCATTGGGTACTCTGCCACCTCAAAGGCCTACAGAGTTTACCTTCTGCGGTCCCGAACCATTATAGAGAGCATCAATGTCTCTTTTGGCGATTCCTTTCAAAAGACTTCTGAACAAATCAGTTCAGAACTCGGTCTCAAAAAGAAATCCTCTGGCATCTCGTCCACAAGAGAAGCATACCTAAATCTGCTATTTGAAGAGATGTTCCACGATGATATTGATCCCTCTGCCGGAGCTGTCAGATCCTCTGGAGAATCATCTTCTGCAAACTAGACTGAGCCAGGTATATCTCTAACTGGTCCATTAAATACTTCACCCTCTTCTATAAATCATGCAGATGCAAATGCCGAGGGGGAGCGAACAGAAGATGATGCAAGCAAAGATGCAACAACAGAGGCACTGGAAATACCTACTCCAGCTACAACAGAGGAACCAATACCAGAGGAAAATGAGTATTCAGTCTCTACATCCTCAGAGGAACCAATTCCAACTCTTATCCCAATACCCCCACAAGCTGCAACACCCAATTCAAGCACAGAAGTACCTTCCACTACAGAGGTTGCACCAGAACCACAGGGTGCAACCACAGAAGTTCATCTAGATGATGCTAATGACCATCTCCCCAGAACGACAAAGTGGATGATGAGCCATCCTCTGAGCCAAATCATTGGCGCTCCTTCTGAGAAAGTCAAGACAAGATCAGCCACTGCTAACTTTTGTTTCTTTACAAATTTTATCAGTATGATCGAGCCAAAACGTGTCTCTGAAGCCTTAGATGATCCAAACTGGGTAGATGCAATGCAGGAAGAGCTTCTACAGTTTGAGAGAAACAAGGTATGGACCCTAGTTCCTCTGCCGAGAGGGAAACAAGCAATAGGGACTAAATGGGTGTAACGACCCGTACTCCCATACATAGTTCAAATAGCATACATTGCATAACGTCGTTAAAACAAGAGATACATTATATAACAAATACGGTCCCCTAGTCTTTTACAAACATTCATTACATCTTTACAACGTTTACATAGTAATTGACATTAATAACAACATGCCATATCTACTAAACACATTATAGTCTTCCACTACATAGTCTTCCCAAAAGCTATTCTCGGTTTAACCTCCTTAGTTGCTCTTACTTGATCCTCGACCTGGAATACATATTTAAAGAAAAATGAGGGTTAGACCTAATGGTCTAAGTGAGAAAATCCCTGTTTCTTTGAAAATCCTTTGCACACCAACATTCACATAATACAAACACAATTATCAATCATAACTCACTCATCGCGTAATTCTCGGTCTCCTTCCCATGGCCATATTAGTTGGTTGCAAACCAACTAATAAACAACGCTGTACAACAACTATAGCCAATCAACACTGTACAACAACTACAGCCAACACACCGGTCCTATGCCCGGCCAACGTATTAAAATATAATATAATACTCACGTAATTACAATATCTCAACATATTATAATTCAAACATAAACATAGTCACACCATTTATCACCTATCCAATACACACATATATGTATTCCAGTCTCTAAACGTTTTAAAGTAAAACTCACCTGATTGCTTATCAACACGTTTCCAAGCCTTCTAAACAGGTTCAGTCCTTTACCCAGAATTCACAAGATCTGTAACAAATAGATACAGATATCTCTTTACCACATAAAACACATAAGTCTTACTAAGGCTAAGAACTCTAAAGAACTCAAATCCTCAAATGTTGTCCCTAAGCCCGTACTCAAGTCAAGACAACAGAATAGTCAGTTCTCATTCATTCCCTATCTAATGGTTATCAAAATACAGGTTACTGGATACTCGACAGCATCTAAACTCTCAATATTGGCCAAACAGCAAAAGTATCCGGATACTATAAGTTATCCGGACAACACAACTTTTCCGGACAACATGACTTTTCCGGACAACCTATACAATCCGGACGTCCTCCGAACACCAAAGCAATCCGGATGCTATCCGGTATCCAATTCTATCCGAAAAACATATGAAAAAGAACTTACCCGGATAAAAGACTCGTCCGGACACCTTAGAACACCATCCGGACACCACCAGTTAACTTACCCGGACACTACCAACAAAACCACCCAGACACCTTCTTTCTATTCGGAAACTACTGTCGGTTTGCATAATTTTAACCCATAAATGTACTGATTTTAACCCCAGTCCAGATTTGATAATTCTAATCCGACAGAAATTTCTCTAACCTTCTTTTTCTTCTTTTGCTTCTTTTCTCTCCAAAACACTCACACACCTTAAATCTGGATAATTTCTGTTATGAAATATCTGATTGCCTAAAGGGATATTATTAGACCAAGTTACCATTTTAGCCCCTAAACTATCCCTTAATGACCAAAACATTTTTAAGTCCTAATTTAACCCAAATTCAACCTAAACATTAATTATAAAGTTAAATAAATTTAACGAAACTAACGTTTAACTAACGTCCCGGAATTCGATTAGGCAAAAAGGTGAGGGTATTTGGCTCTCATTTCTGACTATGATTCCCATGTAGCATCCTGACCCCTATGATGTCTCCACTGAACTTTCACTTATCTGATTACTTTGTTCCGCAACACTTTAACTTTGTGGTCAACAATGGCTTCTGGTTCTTCTACATAATTCAACTTTTCATCAACCTGTATTTCGGGTAGAGACACTGCCTGATCTGGCGTAACCAAACACTTTCGGAAATTGGAAACGTGGAACGCATTGTGGATTCTGCTTAACTCTGGCGGAAGATCTAACCTGTAGGCTACTTCACCAATTCTTTCTGTAATTGCAAACGGTCCAATGTACCTCGGGCTCAGCTTACCTTGCTTTCCAAACCGAATGACTCCTTTCCAAGGCGAGACTTTTAACATCACAAAATCTCTAACTTGGAACTCTAATGGTTTTCGGTGTCCGTCGGCGTAGCTTTTCTGTCTGTCTTGAGCTACTTTCAAACGTTCCCGAATATGAGTAATCTTATCTGCGGTCAACTGGACTATATCTGGCCCTGCTAACTGTTTCTCTCCCACTTCGTTCCAACACAGAGGCGTTTGGCATTTTCTACCATACAGAACTTCAAACGGTGCCGCTTGTATGCTGGAGTGATAACTGTTGTTGTAGGCAACTTCTATCAGTGGTAAGTGCTTATCCCACGATCCTCCAAAGTCAACAATGCAAGCCCGGAGCATGTCCTCTAAAGTCTGAATCGTCCGTTCACTCTAACCATCAGTTTGAGGATGATACGCTGTACTTAACTTTATCTGCGTTCCCATTTCCTTTTGGAAACTTCTCCAGAATCTTGAGGTAAAACGGTTGTCACGATCGGAGATAATCGAAATTGGAACTCCATGTCGTGTTACTATTTCGTTGTTATACAGTTTGGCTAATCTTTCCAACGAATAGGTTTCCTTTATTGGTAGGAAGTGAGCAGACTTGGTCAACCTGTCAACGATCACCCAAATAGCATCAAACCCTTTCGGAGTCCTTGGTAACTTCGTGATGAAATCTGTAGTAATTTGATCCCATTTCCACATCGGTATTTCTATTCGCTGCAACTGACCAAACGGTTTCTGATGTTCAATCTTCACCTTCTTACAAGTAGTACAACCTTCCACGTATTGAGCAATATTCCTTTTTATTCCCGGCCATCAGTAAAACTGTTTCAGATCTTTATACATCTTGTTCGTACGTGAATGAATAGAGAATCGAGATTGATGAGCTTCTTGTAGTACCCGATCACGTAAACCACCCAAACGAGGCACCCATATTCTGTTCCCCAGACACAATAACCCACGATCATTTTTCACTAGCAATGCTGATAACCCCACTAACCGTTCTGATTTCAGATATTCTTCCTGATAGGCTTCTACTTGACACTTATTCAGTTCATCAAAAATGTTAGGTAGAAGCTCAGCTCGTAATGCAATAGCTTTTATTGTTCCACTTCTTTCTTGACGACTCAGTGCATCAGCTACCATGTTCGCCTTTCCCGGATGATAAAGGATTTCACAGTCATAATCATTCACCAATTATAGCCATCTTCTTTGCCTCATATTTAATTCCTTCTGATCAAAAAGATGTTGGAGACTCTTATGATCGGTATAAATTTGACATTTAGAGTCGTAAAGATAATGTTTCCAAATCTTCAACGCGAAAACAACTGCTGTCAATTCCATGTCGTGTGTAGGATACTGTCTTTCATGATCTTTTAACTGACGAGAAGAATAAGCTATAACCTTTCCACGCTGCATAAGTACACATCCCAATCCCAGTTTTGAAGCATCACTATAAACAACAAAGTCTTCGGAACCTTCCGGTAGTGACAAAATCGGCGCACTGCAAAGTTTCTCTTTCAATACTCTGAATGCTTCATCATGTTCTGCTTTCCATTCAAACTTTAGATTCTTTCGAGTCAGCTTAGTCAAAGGCGTCGCGATACGAGAAAAGTCTTTTATAAACTTTCGATAATACCCGGCTAAACCTAGAAAACTTCGTACTTCCGTTGGTGTCTTCGGCGGTTCCCATCTTTCAATTGCCTCCACCTTCGTCGGGTCAACTTGAATACCTTTCTCGGAAACTACATGCCCCAGAAACTGAACTTCCCGTAGCCAGAATTCACATTTCGAAATTTTAGCGTACAACTTTTCCATCTTCAGTAACTCCAGAATCAAACGAAGATGTTGAGCGTGCTCTTCTCTGGACCGGGAGTAGATAAGGATATCATCGATAAACACAATAACGAATAAGGCTTACATACTCGGTTCATTAGATCCATAAAAGCAGCTGGAGCGTTCGTCAATCCAAAAGGCATTACTAATAATTCATAGTGACCATACCGCGTACGAAAAGCAGTTTTCAGAACGTCTTCTTCTTTAACCTTCAGCTGATGATAACCAGATCTCAGATCAATCTTGGAGAAATAGCAAGCTCCAACTAGTTGATCAAAGAGGTCATCAATTCTAGGAAGCGGATACTTGTTCTTGATCGTGCGCTTATTTAGCTCTCGGTAATCTATACACATTCTCATCGAACCATCCTTCTTTTTCACAAACAGAACCGGTGCTCCCCACGGCGTAGAACTGGGTCTGATGAAGCCTTTATCGGATAAGTCTTGTAGTTGTGCCATCATCTCTTTCATCTCTGGAGGTGCCATACGATATGGTGCACGGGCAACAGGAGCGGCTCCAGGAATCAGATCTATTCCAAACTCTACTTGTCTAACGGGCGGAAGGCTAGTCAGATCTTCTAGAAAAACTTCCACAAATTCATGAACAACCGGAATATCTCCCAGCTTATTCTTTTCTAGCTTAACATCTATCACATAAGCTAAGTAACTTGAACAGCCTTTATTGATACACTTACGAGCTTTCAACAAGGAGATAAGGCAAGACTGATGATTTCTACGATCACCATAAATCACTACTGGTCCCTTCTCAGGTAAGAGAACATTTATCAATTTCTTATCACAAACTATATTAGCCTGATTCTCGGCTAACCAATCCATTCCCACTACTACATCAAACTCGAACAAGGCTATAGGAAATAACTGAATAGGCACTCCACACCCATCTATGTTTATCACACAACTATCAAATACCTCACTAATCGGTATTTGATTATCATTAGTCGTATCTACCATTAACGCATGATCTAGTACTTTAGGCTTTAAATGCAAATAGGTAGCAAAAGAAGGCGATACAAACGATCGGTTTGCACCAGAATCAAATAACACTTTAGCACGTGTAGAATTTATTAAGAATGTACTTGTAACCACATCGGGAGCCTCATCTGCCTCTTTCTCTGTCATCTGGAAAGCACGGCCTCTTATTCTTGGTGGCTCTAGTCTTGGTACTACCGGCCTGACAACCGCTGGTTTCCCTGACGTACCCCCTTGTTGTATTCTTCCCCTCGGACAATCAGATTGTATGTGATCCGGAGAATTACATGAAAAACAGAACCGCGTTACACGACAATCCTTAACAACATGCCCAGTCTTCCCACACCTATAACAAACCCGCGAGTCAACCTGACAATTCCCTTGGTGGATACGGTTGCATTTCAGACAAGGTCTCTCCGTTGGTCGGAAAGACGGACGGTTATCGTATCTCTGAAACCTGAACTTCTTTGGCTCGTGTTGTGGTCCTTCCCACTTCCTTTTTCCTGTACCTTTGTCGCTAGTATTTCTTCCTTTATCTTGCTCCACGGTTTCCGCGGCGTCTACTGCAGCGGAGAAAGTTTCGGGTCCTTTAGCAATTACAAAACTCCTGACTTCTGCATTCAACCCGAAGATAAACCTTTCAATCTTCATGGCCTCCGTGGCAACATAATATTCTGCAAAACGAGATTTTTCCAAAAAACGAGCAGTGTAGTCCCGAACAGATAAATTTTCTTGTTGCAAGTTCATAAACTCCCCCTCTAGTTGTTTAACCGCTGCATGAGGACAGAACTTCTTCCTGAAAGCTATAACAAATTCTTCCCACGAGAAGGTAGAATATATGTCAGAACCTCCCGAAGAAATATGAGCTTCCCACCAGTATAAAGCGTCACCTTTCAACATTGCGGCTCCATAAAGTACCCTATCCTCTTCCGCGCACTTACTAGTCTTGAAGATAGCTTCTATTTCCTTCAGCCATCGCATAGCTTTCACTGGATCCCGGTCTCCTGAATAGGTCGGAGTCTTACAACTTAAGAACATTTTGTAGTCACACTTCTTCACTACTGGTACGACAGTAGGTGTAATGGGCATCTCCTCTTCATGTGAAGGATCTGGTCTTTCTGTTTCAGTGTTATGAGTCTGGTTAAACATAGCCTGGATATTTGCCTGTAATCTTTCCATTTCGGCCGCTAAGTCGTCTCTCGTAACAAACTCCGCACCACGCCCCTGAGCTCTGCCCCCAGTTCTGCCTCTTCCTCTTTCTCCCCCTCTTCCCCTTCCTCCGGCTATTGGATTGGTTCTATTCGGGTTTCCTCCTTCTTCGCGATTCGTTTATCTCGTACCACTTGCCATTCTGTTGATTCAGACAAGGTTAATATACACATAAGCACATACCCCATATAACAAGGTATTCCAGTCCAAACATGTACCTGTAAGATCAAAATTACACTGGCCAGGTGTAATAATGAAATTACCTTACACGATGTTCCTTCTACCTTTTTATATTTAACATCCCAAGGTTCTACAATAACAGGGACATCCTACTTCACATGCAGTTTAAGTCTAGGTACAGATATTAATACCTAAATCCCTTAAACTATAGCTCTGATACCATCTGTAACGACCCGTACTCCCATACATAGTTCAAATAGAATACATTGCATAACGTCGTTAAAACAAGAGATACATTATATAACAAATACGGTCCCCTAGTCTTTTACAAACATTCATTACATCTTTACAACGTTTACATAGTAATTGACATTAATAACAACATGCCATATCTACTAAACACATTATAGTCTTCCACTACATAGTCTTCCCAAAAGCTATTCTCGGTTTAACCTCCTTAGTTGCTCTTACTTGATCCTCGACCTGGAATACATATTTAAAGAAAAATGAAGGTTAGACCTAATGGTCTAAGTGAGAAAATCCCTGTTTCTTTGAAAATCCTTTGCACACCAACATTCACATAATACAAACACAATTATCAATCATAACTCACTCATCGCGTAATTCTCGGTCTCCTTCCCATGGCCATATTAGTTGGTTGCAAGCCAACTAATAAACAACGCTGTACAACAACTACAGCCAATCAACACTGTTAGCTTTAATTAGCCCCTAATTTATATGAATGTTTTATGAAGAAATAGTGTCAAAGATTTATTTGTATTTGTTGAGTGTCAATGGCTAAAATTGTAAATAACCAATTGTTGTATTGGTTATAAAGTCTTGTTTAAGAGATATTTTAGAAAATATCTCTTAATATCTTGTTTAAGAGATATTTTAGAAAATATCTCTTAATATCTCATTTAAGAGATATTTTAGAAAATATCTCTTAATATCTCTTTTTAAGCTTATATATACGTTTTGAGAGAGAGAGAGAGCTTTTTTTAAAGCAAGAAGAAAGAGTTGTAAGAAAGAGTTGTTCTTCATTTTCATATATTGTAAACTCTTCTCTTTATCAATCAAATACAAAGATTATTGCTATTATTGTTGTTACTTGTTATATCTGGGTTCCTACAATTGGTATAAGAGCAGAATCGGTGATTTGAGGAAATCGAACGAAAGCAGAAAAAGCAAGAAATTTCGTACTGAATTTTCTGGAAAACGTAGCGAACCGATATGTCTTTTCCTAGAGTTTGCACCGTCAGATCGTCGCGATATTTGGACAACAGCTTTACGACACTCTGTTCTACATTCTGAATGGTGGGATTAATCGTTTGAGGTCCAGAAGGTATCGTTTTTATTTTCGTCGTAGTGCAGTAACTTTTCGGGTGAAACAATCATCAATCGGTTTTAATTTCTGATTTTTCTTCCGCAAGTTTTATTCTTCAAAGTAACACCGATCAACGATCATCTTTCAAGTAACAATATGTCAAGACTAAGATTTAGTTGTGATGCAGATTATATATACTATTCTAAACTTAGTTCCAACTTTCACAAAATTATTCCTAATCTTAAGAAAGAGTTGGAGGAAAAGAACAAAAGTATTCTGATTGATTTAGAAAAGATTGCTAAGCTTGAAGAATCGGGTAAACTCCTAAACTGTGAAAATCTTGAACTGAAAAGGAATTTATTTGAGTCTGAAGAAGAGAAGAAAAGCCTTGAACTTAAGTGTCTAAACTTTTCTAATCTGATTTCTAATTTTGAAAAGCTTGTAATCAGTGAAAGAGAGAAATTTAAAAATGAGTGGAAAGAGCATGATTTTGAAAGAAAAGAGTCTGAAAAGTTGAAGGTTGAAGGATTTCAAACAAAATGTTTGAAAGATGATTTTGAGAGAGAAAGAAAGGTTTTTAAAGCTGAAATGTCCAAATTGACAAAAAGACTATCTGATTTGTCAACCAAGATTATGTTGGAGAAGATTTGTAAATCTGATCTTCAAAAGATGTTTGATATGAATTTAAAAGAAAAGGATGTTTTAGCTAAAAGGCTTAAGGACCTTGACTTAGCAAACTCTCGTGTTGATAATACAGATAATCTTATTTTCAAAAGAGTGAAAATGGTTTGGAAAGTCAAAAGCTCTACTCTTGTCAAAAATGCCCCAAAGCCATTTGTTTCTGATAAGCATTCATCTCTTCATTCCCATTACAGTAAATGCTTTGATCTTATGTTTAAATTAAAGAATCATTTCTCTAATTCAAACTGTGTTCATAGTGGGTCATTTCAAAAAGAAAATTCAAAGACCCATAGTATGAGATTTCATAGGAAGAAACCTGGCAAACCAGAGGACCTGAAGACAGCTCCAAATCCTAACAAAATAGGACCCATTTGGAAATGGGTACCAAAAGTTCTTTGATCTGTCTTGCAGGTACATGGACTCCTTAATACATCTGTTAAGGACTCACACTTCACTGGACATTGGACTCTTAAACACTCAGTTTAAGACTCAATCTTCAAAGGCAATTGATTTCGGTGCACAACAATCAAGTACTATGACAGCATGCTGGCAGATTTGCGATGCCGTAGTAAATTGATCAGATCTCACTGATTAAGACACCGATTTATGCGATTCAAAAGGACTTGGATTCCTAAGACACAGATGAACAATTTTCGTGTTTTGAGAATTCAGAGATTCGAAATTTATAAGGGTCATATGCATCGTTGAAGTAGACAACAGTGTGCTGATGGAAAGCTGATGGACAGATCTGCACGACTGTGGTAAATCAACCATATATTTGTCGTACGAGCTCGAAAAGAGGTGATTCAAGATGATCTAAATATATAACAAACAAATAAAAAATGTTTGTCTTTTGTGTTCTTGCAAAATCCATAGGTAAAATGGTCTAAATCAGTGTTAAAGTAAGTGTAACACTTCTGTTAAGCTTCTGCCGAGCGATGACCAAGCCTCTGCCGCACGCGACCAAGCCTCTGCCGCACGCGACCAAACCTCTTCCGCACGCGACCAACCTCTGCCGAGCAGCGACAACCTCTGTCGAGCCGCGACCAAACCTCTGCAGAGCCTTTGTCAAGCGTTTGTCAAGCCGTTATCATTCTTTGTCGACCACTCAGACCAACTTCTAGCGACAACATAAGCTTTGGCTCAGATTTTTGCGACCACCCTCTGTGGTACTGTTCACCACAGAGCCTCTGTGAAACCCGACAGAGCCTCTATGGACTGAACCTCTGCGACCGAACCTCAGAGCCCATAGCGCAACGTCTTAGTTCTTACTGTCAGCTTTGCGCACCTGTCGTATTTTCAACAGAACTCCCTCCTCGAAGCTCCAAATTTGATGAGTCCAGATGCATTGGATTCCTAAGACACAGATGAACAATTCTCGTGTTTTGAGATTGGTCTGAATCGGTGTTCTTCTTGGTCAGAACCTCTGCTAAAGTCAGTATACATCTGCTGGACAGAGGTGTTTCACTAAAATCATCATCAGAGCTCCGTCGGCACTACGATCAACCTCTGCCGACCAACCTCTGTGGTACTGTTCACCACAGAGCCTCTGTGAAATCCGACAGAGCCTCTGTGGACTGAACCTCTGCGACTCAACCTCAGAGCCCGTTTTTTGTTTACTTGCTGTCAGCTTTGCGCTGCTTCAGAAACATGCGCATAACTTTTGACTCGGTGCTCCAAATTACTCGATTCCAGTTGCATTGGAAAGATAATTCCCAGACGCACGACTTTGATGTTTTGCGTTTTCTCAAATTATGTGTGCTGATATGCCTCAAACGGCTTCAAAGTCTGCTGTAAGGTGCTGGACCGAAAGCATTGCATTTAATTCATGCTCCTTCCGCTTTCAAGAACGGTTTTCTCTCGATGCTTCTACACACAGCAGTGTAGGACCAGTACCTCAACAGATCAGACTTTGACTGGTATTTCTAATCTCTAACCCCCAGCACCATGTTTCCTTTTAATTTGAATTAACTGTGCTTCTGGATATTCCTAACAAATGTGGAATCTTCAAAGATGATTACCAACACTTTTTTCTTACAGGATATCTGATTACAAATTGAGCCTAAATGAAATTTACTGCTCAATTTGAGGGGGAGAAAACAAATCCGATCTGACCATGTTCGTATAAAGGTAAAATTTCTAAACCTTTAAACTCATTATCATTTTTAGAGAAAGGCCATCTTTAGAATGATAAAACCTTTTTCAAATGGTCAAACCACTTCTATATGCTAAAATGCTTTGTTGATCCAAACCCTCAGTGATTTGATAATGACCCTCTCTTATATACTTAGTGAAAATTGTAAGTAAACAATATGTATCAGAGTTTCACTATCGCTGATAAGTACTAAGATCTTCCAGTACCGCTGATAGGAACTCTCGCTCTTTAAATTAAATATTCAGCGAACACTGTTCACCATAATGCTCTGAGTCTGTTCAGTCCTTATGGTGATCGCTGATAAGTTAGTTGTTTACTTATGATCCCTGAAGACAAGTTTCACGTTAACAAAGGTTCTACGCTGAAGTCGAAGATCAAGCTCAAGAACCAGCGACAAGTCTACTAATGAACTGATGCGGATCAGCGAAGACTCAGATTTGTCCACTCAACGTGAAGTATCAAGTACAAGACTTCAGCTATCGCTGAACTTTATCATTCGCTGAATAGTAAATGATAATCGCTGAATCAACGAAAGCTGATCATGAAGTCCTCCGTACAAAGTACTTTTGTCTTAACCTCCCTTGCACGCCACCGTACGAAATGTCAGAAAAGAACCTCCGAAAATCTGAAATCGTACAACCACTCTGATACTACACTGTTCATCTTTACGGCTACTAAGGTTGTCAACCAAGGTCAATGACATGCAACCAATCCGCTGATGACACGTGTAAAGTGTATACTGAATTGCATTAAATGCATGCAGTATATAAAGAGATGAACTCGCTTCATTTGAAGTAACTTGCTAACTCTGGACAAGTTCAAATCTCTCTCAAGATAGGATTTTATTAGTAATCTCCATATCTTTCTTAGTGCAAGAAACCTTAGTGTTCCAACTTGTTTAGATTTAGGTTTATCCTTAATCTTGTTTCCGCAACAAGCTGTAAATTGTTAATGATTTATCAATAAACAATTTATAAAAGTAAAATAGTGTGTTTGTATTCAACCCCCCCCCCCCCCCCCCCCCCCCCCCCCCTTCTACAAACTTGTATAGGCCTTTCGGGACCAACAAGTGGTATCAGAGCAGATTTGTTTAATCTCATAAACAAGATCTAATCTAAGATATTTCTCTTCCTTGCTATTATCTGAAAATGGCCTCCCACACAAACACAAATTATGTAGACAATGGTTCTCTTGCAAAACCCCCTAGATTTTCCAGAGACAACTTCAACTTGTGGAAAAATAGGATGACACTCTTCTTAGAAGGTGTAGACCCTACTATACCTTACTATCTTGAGAACGGCCCACACATCCCTGTAACAATTGATCCTTTAGTTCCAGCCACTGCAACTAGAGCTGCTATTCCAGAAAGGCTGATTCCTAAAGAAATCCATCAGTGGACCGACGAAGATAAGAAGAAAGTGGCTATAGATACAAAAGCCAGATCCATACTATCCATGGCCCTTCCTGACGAAGTCTACCATTCCTTCATGAACTTGAAATCCTCAAAAGCCATGTGGGACACAATATGTGTTCAGTATGAAGGAACGTCTGAAGTCCAGGATTCAAGAAAGATTAACCTGGTAAGACAATACGAAAGCTTCATTTCTGGTAAGAATGAAACTCTCTCTGAAGTTCATCAACGTTTTAATTGCTTAATTATAGATCTAAAAACGGTTGGTAAGGAATATTCTAACTTTGAAGTGCTGACAAAGTTTTTAGAATGTTTACCTGAAAGCTGGGACAATTATTCCATGTGTCTCAAGCTGTCAAAAGATCTAAGATCAATGACACTTGCTACCTTATATGGCACATTGCTGAATCATGAGCAATCTAGCCATCTTAAGAAGAATCTTGTAAAATATTCCAAAAGCACCCCTGTTGCTTTACACTCAGAGGAACCTTCTACTCAGCGACCCTCGGTCACTATCACTGAGTTAGGAAGCAACTCTGAAAGGTCATCAGATTCTGATTCTTCAGATGATGATGAATCCTTGGCTCTCCTAACTAAAAAGTTCAGGAGATTCGCCAAGAAGAAAATGTTTAGAAAGAACAAACCTCTTTCAATAACTGACAAGCCTAAATCATCAGCTTTTGTTGATAAGGCTATTGCTACTTGTTTCAACTGCGAAAAGACAGGTCATTTCGCTAACGAGTGCAGGTCAAAGAAAATCATGAGACCTTCAGCTTTTACAAAGAAATCCTTTGTTCCAAGGAATAAAGATGACAAATACTCAAAGCTGAAGGAGAAGTATGAAAAGCTGAAAAGCTTTAAGAAGAAAGGAAAAGGCCTGATGGCTGACTATGATTGGGCTGCTTCTGATGAAGAAGCCTCATCATCTGATTCTGAAGATGATGAAGCAAATCAATGTCTCATGGCAAAGATTGAAGAAGAGGAAGAAAGTTCAGACATTCCCTCCACTTCAACATCTGCCATTCAGGTATCACCTTCCTTCTTTACCAATATTGCAAATATTGATGAAGCTGATAGTCTCCGTAAAATCGATCTACTGACTAGAAGTTTATACGAAGCCATGAACGGCAAAGCTGTGGTTGAAAACCAAAATCTTGATCTCGCTGAAAAGCTTAAAAACTGCCACCTTCAAATAGAAAAGCTTTCTAAAATTGAAGATGATTTTAAAGATCAAGTCTATTTAAATCAGCTAGTCAAAATCGAACGAGCAGAAGCTATCGCTGCATTAAAAGCTGAACAAGCTACTGTTGAAGGATGGTGTAATTCTTCAACAAAGATCACTGAGATAATTAAGGCTCAGATTCCTCTGAGTGATAAACGTGGTCTGGGTTATAAGTATGATACTCCAAAACCAACCACTGAACGTTCAATGCTTAAATTTGGAACGTTCGTATCCTCAGTCGCTGACACTTCATCATCTCAGTACTCCTCGTCGGTTACACCAATACCCGAGGAAACTCCTACCTCCTCAAAAGGTAAGGAGAAAATGGTTTATTCAAAACCTACCTCTGTCTCTAAAGACAAAGGTAAAGGAATTGTTATTTATCAAAATCCTCAGAAGGGTACCTTAGTACCTAAGCTGAATGCTTCCAAAGCCTTAGTGATTCATTCATCTGGTTCTAGAAATCAGACCTCTGGATCAGTTCAGCGACCTACTCCTAGACTCAGAGTAGATGTCCTTGGTAAGAAATCTGAAGAACTGAATGTTCGTCCTATTTCAAAAACCAATAGTGTACTTGGTGCTGGTACTTCAAATTCCAAATTAAAAGCTCAACACTCAAGTGGTCCTAGAACTAATTTTAGTTATAGGAAATGTTATCACTGTGGACTTACCGATCATATTGCAAGTAAGTGTCCCACAGCCACCAAAGCTGATAAGATAGCTAAGGTGAAGATAGCACCCAAGAAGACCAAACCAGTTGCAATTCAGGTCAAGGTGACTCCTACCGCTGAGGTCAAGAAATTGACCAAAGTGAAGAAAGACAAAGCTGAATCTTCAAATGCTGCGAAGACTGCTGAACCCATTCCAACTTCTTCCACTGACAAACGCGTATACATGGTGAAGTGGGTACCCAAGCAAAACTAATCTTCCTTTGTATTGCAGGTTAAGAAGGGTATCTGGTATCTCGATAGCGGATGCTCTAGACACATGACTGGAAAGAAAAACCTGCTCGCTGAATACAAGGAAGAGAAGGGTCCCTCTGTGACGTTCGGTGGAAATGGAAAAGGACACACCCGAGGGTATGGTGTACTTTCAAATGGTACAACATCCTTCAGAAGAGTCGCATATGTTGAAGGGCTGAAGCATAATCTTCTAAGCATCAGTCAGCTTTGCGACATGGATAACAAAGTGATTTTCACTAAGGAATCCTGCTTTGTCTCTGACAAAAAGGAGAAGATAGCCCTCAGCGGTTATCGTTTGGAAAATGTTTACGTTATAAACATGGACTCAACAACCACTGAGAACTCCTGTTTCTTCTCAAAAGCATCTTCTGATGTTAACTGGCTATGGCACAAAAGGCTCTCACATCTCAACTTCAAGACGCTGAATACTCTTTCCTCCAAAGAGTTAGTCACTGGTCTACCTCAACATTCATACGCCAAAGAGTCTTTATGTTCAGCGTGTGAAAAAGGGAAGCAGACCAAGGCAAGCTTTAAGTCAAAGCAAGTTTCCTCAGTGTCATCTCCTCTACAACTACTCCATATGGATTTGTTTGGCCCTGTTAACAAACAATCCATCGCTGGAAAGAAATATACGTTGGTCATAGTTGATGAATTCTCTCGTTACACATGGGTAATGTTTCTCCGTTCTAAGAGCGACACCCCTGAAGAACTCATCACCTTTGTTCGGAAGATGGAAACTCTGAACAATATGACTGTTCGCTCAATAAGGAGTGATCATGGAACTGAATTCAAAAACAGTTCTCTTGATTCCTTCCTTGAGAGCAAGGGTATTTCTCACAACTTTTCGTCAGTGAGAACACCACAACAAAATGGAGTCGCTGAAAGAAGAAATAGAACAATTATTGAAGCTGCACGTTCAATGCTCAGCGATTCTCACCTGCCTACTCAGTTTTGGGCAGAAGCTGTCAACACTGCTTGTTTTACGCAAAACAGGTCGCTGATAGTTAAAAGATTCAAAAAGACAGCCTATGAACTTTTTCATGGGAGAAAGCCTTCAATCAGCTTTCTTCACATCTTTGGATGTCAGTGTTTCATACTGAACAACAGAGATGTCCTTGGAAAGTTTGATCCTAAGGCTGATGATGGAATCTTTCTTGGATACTCCTCAGTTTCCAAAGCCTTCAGAGTCTTCAACCGAAGAAGACAAACTGTAGAAGAAACTATTCACGTCACGTTTGACGAATCCCGTTCAGCGAACTCTAAACCGAACGCTGATACAGAAGAACTGAATCAATGGATGTTTTCTCATCTTGGTGATTCAGAAGATATTCCCACTCCTCATGCTCACACCGTAGAAAATGATGGTCCTTCTATCATTCCAAATATGCAAAATAGTGAAGCTGAAACATCTTGGGTCTCAGCTGTTCCTATAAACGCTATACCTGCAGTTGATCCAAATGTCTCAGAAATTCCATCTATTTCTCAGCAATCAGTGAATGAAGTGGCAAATGCAAACATTCCTCTCTTAGCTGATAATCCAGAAGTAGCTGAAGCCTCATCTTCAGTTTCTCCAGTTCAGACTGAGTCAGCGACGTATGCTCCGGCTCAGCGATGGACTGTAAATCACCCAATCGATCAAATTCTTGGTGATCCCAACGCTGGTATTCAGACCCGTAGAAGTGCAGGTAATATTTGTTTATTTGTTAACTTTATTTCTCTAACTGAACCAAAGAAAATAGATGATGCCCTCAGAGATCCAAACTGGGTCAGCGCTATGCAATAAGAGCTGACTGAATTCGAAAGAAACAAAGTTTGGAAACTTGTTCGTAGACCAACTGACAAAACGGTGATAGGCACTAAATGGGTCTATCGAAACAAGTTGGACGAACATGGTACTGTAACTCGCAACAAAGCTCGTCTTGTTGCTCAGGGATACAGACAAGAGGAAGGCATAGATTATGACGAAACTTTTGCTCCAGTAGCAAGACTTGAATCTATTCGTCTTTTCTTAGCATATGTTGTACACAAAAACTTCACTGTACATCAGATGGATGTTAAGTCAGCGTTTCTAAATGGAAAGCTGAATGAAGAAGTGTATGTGGAACAACCTCCAGGATTCTCAGATCCTAAGCGTCCAGGTTATGTGTATAAACTGGACAAGGCACTTTATGGCTTAAAGCAAGCTCCACGTGCATGGTATGATACTCTCTCTACTTATCTCCATATTGAAAAATTTGAGCGAGGTAAAATTGACAAAACTTTGTTTTTTAGAAAAGTGAAAGGTCATATCATTTTAGTTCAAATATATGTTGATGACATTATATTTGGTTCTACTAACCCTGAGCTTTGTACTCGTTTCGCTGATAGAATGAAAGATGAGTATAAAATGAGCATGATGGGTGAACTAACATATTTCCTTAGTCTTCAGATTAAGCAAACTGAAAAAGGAACGTTTATAAATCAGGGAAAGTATGTTAAAGATATGCTGAAGAAATTCGACTTAACTGAAAGTTCAGCTATGAAAACCCCTATGGCACCACCGCTGACACTTGATAAGGACACAAAGGGTGTTCCTGTCAATGTCACGCTGTACCGTGGGATGATCGGCTCACTATTATATCTTACAGCTAGCCGACCCGATATTATGTTTGCAACATGTCTGTGCGCACGATATCAAGCTGAACCTAAGATATCCCATATGAAAGCTGTAAAGCGAATCTTTCGATATCTTAAGGGTACAGCGAATCTAGGTCTTTGGTATCCCAAAGACTCAGGATTCGATCTAACCGCCTATTCAGACAGTGATTTTGCAGGTTGCAAAATGGATAGGAAAAGCACCACAGGAGGATGTCAGCTCCTGGGTGGAAAGCTGGTAAGTTGGACAAGTAAGAAGCAAAACTCAGTGTCCACTTCCACAGCTGAAGCTAAGTATGTAGCCGCTGGAAGCTGCTGTTCTCAAGTCTTGTGGATGAGAAATCATCTACTAGACTATGATCTTCAGCTCTCAAAAATTCCAATCTATTGCGACAGCGCAAGTGCCATCGCTATAGCAAACAATCCAGTGCTACACTCAAAGACAAAACACATAGAAATCAGATATCATTTTATCAGAGATCATGTGATGAATGGTGATATAGAACTTCATTTTATCCCAACTGATTATCAGTTAGCTTATTTGTTTACCAAACCTCTTGATGAGACAAGATTCAACTTTCTCATCAGCGAGCTTGGAATGCTGAACTTTGAAGGATAAAATCTTCTGCGGTTCACATTTAATCAGCGATACGTTTATACAATCATGTATAGCCTTCGGGATAAAATCAACTTATATAATCCATTTCATCATCTTCCCTCTGAATAAACTTGGTTAAACTGATATCCAGGTATGTTTTCTCTCTCTGACAATCGCATGAAAATGCAAGATTTCAAAATAAATTGCATCGCTGAATATCTCTTCCTTAACAGCGATATTTTGAAAATTTCCTTAAATCTTCACTGACATTTTCTATTCAGTGCTTCATATTTTTCAAAAGAGTCCCTGAGTTTTCAAAACCTCAGAGACATCCTAAAAGAATGTGAAAGGACAGTTGTGACGTCATTGCAATGGATAACACTCGGCACGATTTCTTTCTGACACACGTTTGCACATTTTGTTCAAACTTCCAATCAAATGCAAACACGTGTCCGTGTCATGATGAAAACCTTTTCCCGCTCAAGGTTTTCTCTCTCTAAAAATCCCTATATAAACAACTCTTGGTTTATATTTGTCTTTTACGCGAACAATCTTTCTCCGCAAGAAAAGAATCCTCTGTTGCATTTGTGCTCTCAAAAACCTCAAGAACTGTTCATCATCTTCTTCATCAAAACTTCAAGGTTAATATGTTCTTATCTTTTATCAAATGCGTATAACTTGTTTTCGATCTTCTCTTTGTTTTAACAAGATCAAACAAAAGAACTTTATAAAATAAAATCATTTCTTTCATGGTTTTATGAACACAACCATTTCATGGTTGTTCTTCAAGTTTTAAATCTAAATCTTAAACTTGTTCTTCATTCGTATCCATTTTCTCTTTTAGAAACTGGAATACAAGATTTTATGGGTTTTACTTTTCTTTTAAGATCAAGAAAAACCCTAATCTTCATTAAGACATTTTTTGTCTGAATGAAATGGACAACATTCGAAAAATCTTAACGGAAATTTCTTTCCACATTAAGATAATTCTTATTTGTTAACATCTTTGGTTGAACTGATAAAACAGTGATATGGCATCTTCAAAGCTGAATGTTACCGCTGAGTCCATCTCCACTGACTCTGAGGAAATGGACATCTTCAAAGCCCCCCAGGTTAAGTTCGAGCTGGATCAACTCGATTGGACTAAGGTCAACAACCTCTCAGCTCTTCTCGAGTTTCCTCCTCGGAAGCAAGTATCACATCTGGACGATGCTGTAAGTTTTCTGAAGAACAGCCCCATCTACACAGCCCTGACCATAACACCTCCTGCCAGTCAGCGGCTCTTATCCCAGTTCTGGTACTCTGCCAGACACACTGAGCTACCCTCTGCCAAAGATCCATCCAAAACCATAGACTGCATACTCAGCGATACTGAGTATGGCACCATCAAGATTACACCATCCATAATCCGCAAAGCCCTGAACTTCCCAAATGCTACCAAAGAAAAACCCTTCATTCCATTCCCTGACCATAAAAAACATGCTGACAGAGAAGCAATCATTGCTTTCCTTGACGCAATGGGTTATATCTGGGATATTGGAAGGGACAAGAAGCCTGAGAAGAAACTGACGCTGATAAAGAAATCCAAGATGCCCAGCGAGATGAATTTCATCTTCGCTCACCTGATCAGCTGCATGACAGCAAAATCCGGATCTTCTGATCAAGCCGCCCAACCTCAGCAGTCCATGGGATACGCACTGCTGAAAGGTCTAAATATTGACTGGGCCTCCATTATTTATGAAGACCTGATTCAACGTGTCGATTCTGCCGCTGACAGACCAGCATGGGTTCCTTACCCATGATTCATCAGCGCCATCTTTCAATATGGCCTGAAGGACAGCTATCCTGAAGAGGGTGATCTGAAACTTTCTCAGATTGGCCCTAAGGTTCTCGACTTCAAACCTGTCGCCAATGAGGTACGTCTCTCTACTCTTCTCACTCTTCTAAATTCTCCGCTTTCTGTGGCTCCTTCAGCGACAATACCAATCGCTGATACCCCGGCCACAAAATCCTCTCCTTATAAGAAAAGGAAACCCTCACACACCCAACTTGATTCCAAAAGGATCAAGAAAACCAAGGAGCAACCCCAACAATTCCATGCTGAAGACTCCTCAGCTCATTCTGAAGAGTTGAAGGAAAGTTCCGTGGTACGCTCTGCCACACCCGTGCAAGCCATCCCTCCAATCCAGACTTCAGCGTCTCCAAACGCTGAGGTTAGAAACTTGGAAACTACCCAACCTCCCTCAGTCTCTCAAAAGACTGATGAAGTGATTATCAGCGATTCCAACGCTGAACTCAGAACCCGAACCCCAATCTTAACCTTCGCTTCTCCCTCCACTCATTTGGACACTCCTCCAGCGAACACTGGAGATGCCATCATTCCAGAAGCCGCCGCTGATGCTTCTCAACAAATGATGAAGAAAGGACCTACAGAGTTCACCATACCTCACCGTACTTTCGAAGAGGATATGGAACACTATTCAAGAACCTGCAACTTCGACGAGTTCATCAATCCTCCTGCAGGTACAAATCCCACCTTAAACACTGTAACTAAACCTGAAACTTCTGAGCTTTCCTTTGTTCACAAGTACTTATATGTTACAGGTCCTAATTTGGGAGACATCAACGCCTCACTGAAGACATCAAGAGTCTTGATAAGACGCTCAGCGATTTTGCCAAGGTGCTCTGTGACATCTACACTGACTACACAAGCCTCAAAACATCAGTTTCGACCATGTCCAGCGAAGTAACAACGCTGAAGACATCGGTTGCAAAACTCGAGGGTGATATGTCAGAGGTCAAGACTGACTTAGGCTCTGTAAAGACCGACGTTGGTTCTATGAAGACGATGATCGAGACGATGGTAAACAAGGCAAATAGTCCAGCTCCTGCTCCTGCCCCTGTCCCTATTTTGGAATCTTTCACAGAGGAGGATCGCACAGAGCTGAGGAAAAATCACGCCTGCTATTTCTGGCCTAGAAGACAGAATAGCAAAGCTTGAAGGTTGTGTGAAAATCTCTGGCCCAGAAGACAGAGATAACACCAATGCTGAGTGTGCCCATTCCTCCCCCAGTCATCATGAGAAAGAGGGGGAGAAGAGCGCTGAACATTCCAGGGAGAATCTTGAGAAAAGCGCTGAAGATCTGAACAAGAGCGCTGAAGACCTTTCCCATGATGAATCTATCAGGGGAGAGATGAATGAAGATCTGACCACTGGACCTCAGGGAGATGAAAACCCTGAGGGAACCGAGAAGCTCGCCTCTGTATCTGAGGGGGAGCAACTCGAAGAAGATGCTGAGGAATCCGAAGCAGAAGAAGATGAAGACATCGACATCCCTGAAGACAAACCATCCTTCTCTCCAAGAAAGGATGATGATGATGATGAAGATGACGATGATTTCTTTATCGTCAAACCTACCCCAAGGATCAAAGCTCTTAAAGGAATCTCGATAAAAGAACCATCAGGGGAGAAGACAAAGACAAAGCCCTCAGCCTCTGGCGCTGAGAAAAGCAAAGACAAAGGCCTCGCTGAAGATGAAAATCTAGCGATCCTATTTGAAAAGTCGGTTTGTCAGGTACACTAAAACTTTACTTATATTCCTTCCCTGAACATCTCAATACTCAATCAGTTCTCTACTCAACAACCTCTCTACACATCCACAATCTTTTTCTATCTTTTCTACCCAAGTTCTTCTACCCAGTTCTTATCTGTAAGATCGCTGCGTTTCAGCTAGTCCTCTCCCCTGTTTGAGGATGTCGCTGAAGGTTCTACTGTTGCGACTTCACAAATAAAGCTAGCTGCTGCTGATGAAATAATCCCAGTCTTGGATTTGATCTCTGAGACTGATGAACCAGAAGAACAACCTCTCTCACACAATAAGAGACCTTCCTCAGTTCCTCAAAGGCTGAGTGAAGAGGATCAAAAGAGAAGAGAAGAAATAATAAAGCGATTCGAGGATCAACGAATCATTCTAAGGCCTGATCAACTGCCGTCAGTTCCTCCCAAGTTCAGAATTTCAAAAGCTGAATACCAGGACCACCTTAGAGCTGAACGCCTCATTACTGAAAGGAAGGAAGCTGAAGAGAAAGACAGAGAATACGCCATCAAGCTCACTCAAGAATCTGTCAAAGACCCCAAGCTGAAGCGTGTTCCCATTCAAATCCAACGAAAGCTATGGGAAGAAGCCCAGAAGATCGTGGAAAAGAAAACTGAAGTTTCTCAGACCACCTTGATCTGGTGTAAAGAGAAAATTCACTTCAGATATCGTCCAGCGAAGATCAACAAGGTATTCATCTCTGGAAGAACCTCTATCGGAGTAACTATTGTTGACATCAAACTGTTCAGAGAAGATGGCACATCTGAAACCTTTCGCGCTGACACTGTAAAAAGGTATGGTCTCTCTGAATGGCTGGAGATGAGGTTAGCTATCCAACCATCACAATCTAAGTACAAGAATCATTTCGAAAAGCTGATAAACAGACAGATCGACTTGATATCTTCTTGTGTGGATATTCCTCCTGTTCCTGATCTTAAGCCGAAAAGAAAAAGGGGCTCTCCAAGGAAGAAACGTCAAGATTCAAACTCAGGACCTGTCATACGAAATGAAACTGGAATTGGTTTCTCTCGCGCTGAAGTGCTTGGTCCTGATCCTGATCTACTGCCCTTGACATCTCTTTGCCACCATGTGAACTTTTCGTCCCTGGTAAAGTCATTAGTAATCCTTATGGAATATTCTTTCTTGACTACGACGGACGTAAATGCTTTCAACGGATCGCTGAGCTTCCAATCACTCCAATCGAACAGCTCAGAGATCTTATCTACTGGTGTGACTTCAGAAAGGACATTCAGGCACGACACCTAAAACCCTTGATTTTTCAAGAAGCGCTGAACAAAAGAAAACGAGGTGTAACGGTTCCTGACTGGATGATTCCCACTGAAAAGACGACCCTTGATGAACTTCTCATTAAGGAAGAACCTTTTGAAAACTGATATAATCTCCTTTTTCTCTATTGTATCAGTTATCCTTCTGTACTTGTAATTTATTTCGCTTGTACTTGTAATCTTTCTGTTCTTCATTGTAACCTGATTCAAAGATTTAAAGAAAGATTTCAGCGAATGTACTTTACTCCATCAGTACTGAAAAGATCCCAGAAAACAGTAAAAGGGACAAATATTTTATGAGTTCTTTTTATCCTTATGTTTTCATTTAATAGGAATTTTCTTTGTTGCTATGTCATAATCAAATAGGGGGAGATTGTTGATCCAAACCCTCAGTGATTTGATAATGACCCTCTCTTATATACTTAGTGAAAATTGTAAGTAAACAATATGTATCAGAGTTTCACTATCGCTGATAAGTACTAAGATCTTCCAGTACCGCTGATAGGAACTCTCGCTCTTTAAATTAAACATTCAGCGAACACTGTTCACCATAATGCTCTGAGTCTGTTCAGTCCTTATGGTGATCGCTGATAAGTTAGTTGTTTACTTATGATCCCTGAAGACAAGTTTCACGTCAACAAAGGTTCTACGCTGAAGTCGAAGATCAAGCTCAAGAACCAGCGACAAGTCTACTAATGAACTGATGCGGATCAGCGAAGACTCAGATTTGTCCACTCAACGTGAAGTATCAAGTACAAGACTTCAGCTATCGCTGAACTTTATCATTCGCTGAATAGTAAATGATAATCGCTGAATCAACGAAAGCTGATCATGAAGTCCTCCGTACAAAGTACTTTTGTCTTAACCTCCCTTGCACGCCACCGTACGAAATGTCAGAAAAGAACCTCCGAAAATCTGAAATCGTACAACCACTCTGATACTACACTGTTCATCTTTACGGCTACTAAGGTTGTCAACCAAGGTCAATGACATGCAACCAATCCGCTGATGACACGTGTAAAGTGTATACTGAATTGCATTAAATGCATGCAGTATATAAAGAGATGAACTCACTTCATTTGAAGTAACTTGCTAACTCTGGACAAGTTCAAATCTCTCTCAAGATAGGATTTTATTAGTAATCTCCATATCTTTCTTAGTGCAAGAAACCTTAGTGTTCCAACTTGTTTAGATTTAGGTTTATCCTTAATCTTGTTTCCGCAACAAGCTGTAAATTGTTAATGATTTATCAATAAACAATTTAGAAAAGTAAAATAGTGTGTTTGTATTCAACCCCCCCCCCCCTTCTACAAACTTGTATAGGCCTTTCGGGACCAACATGCTTTATCTGCTATAGAAGTTTGGATTTTAAATGCTTTTCTGAGACTTCAAAGAGTTAGTGTGTGGAACAATACAATCTTTAGGACAACAATTTTCACGGGATCAATGTGTGAGTATATATAGCACTTCTATGGATTCACTTAAACCTGTGTTTCCTACCAAAGAAGTAAACCCTGAGTGTTTAAGAGGTGAAGGGTCTACATCAAAGAGTGAGGGAGATAACTCTCTAAGTTTTTCTCATTGTGCTTAAGAGGTAAAATTTAAAAAGAGAGTTTGGTTAGATGTGAGCTACATGATAAAAAGAAAGAGGGTGTGAGAACAGAGTCAAAAGAAATATACAACTCTGCATTATCTTTTTCTGAGCCGGGCAAGCCACATTACTGATTTATCACGACTCTTTGGTGATTATCATTGAAACAGGCAATTAGCCCATGCCAACTCTTGAATTAACCCCACTAGCTACTTATTTCCTTCTCAACAGGGAAATACTTCACTTTTCCACGGGGAAGCAGCATATATGCTATCTGATCTTTATTTGGAAGGTTGGATATTGAAAAGAAGGAAATTTGCCCTACCTTCACACTTCACTCATGCACATTGAGTCTGTGGACACCTGTTATGTCCAAACAGTTTACACACTTTTAAGCATAATAGATAATATTCTATTTTTCTTCCACACAATATCACTTATCTTTGTGATTCCCCATGCATATCTATGTGATATTGCCAGAACAGTTTGAGAAGTTTAATTTTATAATTCTACTTCTATGATAACTGGAAGTCCTATCAGAGCTTTATATTTGTCAACTCTGAACATAGGCCACACAATTATTTTAATTGCTGTGATAACAGTTGCTATGTGCTTTTGTGTTAGATGATTACCCCTGGTTACTTATTCTTTAATGCAGATTCTCATGAGCCGAATGTGTTCGCTACTCTTCATCTCCTAGTTGTTCATCTACCATCGGTTATTACTCAAACTGATTATACAAGCTTCCGCACATCAAACCGTTCTCTGATTGTTTGAGTTTAATTTTTGGGAGACAACCGAGATCAGAAAAGTAAAGCAACATTCAAGGGGGAGTGAAAGAATGAACTGAAGCAACTGGCATTGTGGAAGATCAGGAAAAGAAAACTCTCAAAAGACTTGAAGATTGACACTCCAAACGCCTCTAAAGAAAGCAAGGGGGATACTACAAGATGATGCTTTCTTTATAAAACATTAGGGGGAGATTGTTAGCTTTAATTAGCCCCTAATTTATATGAATGTTTTATGAAGAAATAGTGTCAAGGATTTATTTGTATTTGTTGAGTGTCAATGGCTAAAATTGTAAATAACCAATTGTTGTATTGGTTATAAAGTCTTGTTTAAGAGATATTTTAGAAAATATCTCTTAATATCTTGTTTAAGAGATATTTTCTAAAATATCTCTTAATATCTCATTTAAGAGATATTTTAGAAAATATCTCTTAATATCTCTTTTTAAGCTTATATATACGTTTTGAGAGAGAGAGCTTTTTTTAAAGCAAGAAGAAAGAGTTGTAAGAAAGAGTTGTTCTTCATTTTCATATATTGTAAACTCTTCTCTTTATCAATCAAATACAAGGATTATTGCTATTATTGTTGTTACTTGTTATATCTGGGTTCCTACAAACACTGTACAACAACTACAGCCAACACATCGGTCTTATGCCCGACCAACGTATTATAACATAATATAATACTCACGTAATTACAATATCTCAACATATTATAATTCAAACATAAACATAGTCACACCATTTATCACCTATCCAATACATACATATATGTATTCCAGTCTCAAAACGTTTTAAAGTAAAACTCACCTGATTGCTTATCAACACGTTTCCAAGCCTTCTAAACAGGTTCAGTCCTTTGCCCAGAATTCACAGGATCTGTAACAAATAGATACAGATATCTCTTTAACACATAAAACACATAAGTCTTACTAAGGCTAAGAACTCTAAAGAACTCAAATCCTCAAATGTTGCCTCCAAGCCCGTACTCAAGTCAAGACCATAGAATAGTCAGTTCTCATTCATTCTATCCGGAAACTACTGTCGGTTTGCATAATTTTAACCCAGAAATCTACTGATTTTAACCCCAGTCCAGATTTGATAATTCTAATCCGACAGAAACTATCTACTAGCAATTACACACATAAAATGTAAAGAAACATACCTCAAAACACTTCCAAAGGACACCAATTTGAAGCCCTAACCTTCTTTTTCTTCTTTTGCTTCTTTTCTCTCCAAAACACTCACACACCTTAAATCTGGATAATTTATGTTATGAAATATCTGATTGCCTAAAGGGATATTGTTAGACCAAGTTACCATTTTATCCCCTAAACTATCCCTTAATGACCAAAACATTTTTAACTCCTAATTTAACCCAAATTCACCCTAAACATTAATTATAAAGTTAAATAAATTTAACGGAACTAACGTTTAACTAACGAACTTACCCGGGGTATTACAATGGGTCTTCAAAAACAAAAAGGATGAGGATGGGGTGGTCATTAGAAATAAAGCAAGATTGGTGGCCAAGGGATATTGCCAAGCAGAAGGCATTGATTACGATGAGACTTTTGCCCCTGTCGCACGGCTCGAAGCAATAAGAATCTTCTTAGCCTTCGCAGCCCACAGAGGTTTCAAAGTTTTTCAAATGGATGTAAAATCTGCCTTTCTGAATGGTCAAATCCAAGAAGAAGTATACGTCCAGCATCCACCAGGGTTTGAGAGTGCCAAGTACCCAAACTACGTGTATTATCTCGATAAAGCTCTGTATGGACTGAAACAGGCTCCAAGAGCATGGTACGAACGACTCTCAACCTTTCTTCTCGATGATGATTTCGACAGAGGTACAACCGATACTACTTTGTTTTACAAAAGAAAAGGTGATGAGATTCTGCTTGTACAGATCTATGTGGATGACATTATTTTTGGTTCTACAAATGCACAACCATGCAAAGATTTTGAAAAACTCATGCAAAGTGAGTTTGAAATGAGTATGATGGGAGAATTAAACTTCTTCCTAGGACTCCAAGTAAAACAATCATCAGAGGGAATCTTTATAAATCAAGTTAAATATGTCTTCGACATTCTTTCAAAATTCAGACTCTCTGATCCCTCTGTAATGAAGACCCCCATGTCCACTGGAAATAAGTTATACTCAGATCCAATTGGCAAATCTGTAGAGTGCAAGCTCTACAAAGGCATGATTGGGTCCCTTTTATACTTAACAGCAAGTAGACCTGATATAATGTATGCTACATGCCTCTGTGAAAGATATCAAGCTAACCCAAAGGAATCCCACCTTCTGGCTGTAAAGAGGATCTTCAGATACCTTAAAGGGACCAAAAATCTTGGGCTCTGGTATCCGAAGAACTCTGGCTTTGATCTTAAGGCATACACAGATTCAGATTATGGAGGATGCCAGCTTGATCGAAAAAGTACCTCTGGGAGTTGTCAATTCCTGGGTGGTAAACTAGTCAGCTGGACTTCGAAGAAGCAAAATTGTGTGTCTACATCTACAACAGAAGCTGAATATGTTGCTGCTGCTAGCTGTTGCTCCCAAGTTCTGGGGATGAAGACTCAGCTAAAGGACTACGATCACAACATATACAAGATACCCATCCTCTGTGATTCAAAAAGTGCCATTGCTATCTCTGCCAATCCTGTACAACACTAAAAAACAAAGCATATCGATATCTGTTACCACTTTCTGAAGCATCATGTTGAACATGGCACAATCGAGATGTACTTTGTATCCACTGAATACCAGCTTGCAGACTTATTTACCAAGACACTAGATGAGAAAAGATTCCTTTTCTTGGTAAGTAAGTTGGGTATGATAAACATGAGTTGATCCCTCTGTAAGTAAGACTTGATCCTCATGTAAATATGTATATATTCAAATCTTAAGTATGTAAATTCTTTATCATCAAAAGTTCTGTACCCAACAGAGCCTCTGTGGGAATTCTCAGAACCTCTGACAATCTCCACAGAGCCTCTGACAATCTCCAACAGATTTATGAAGAAGATGGAACGGGGTTTTATAGTCGTGGGTGAAAAAGATGGAATTCAACAGAAATAGGTGAATTTAATGCAATTTAGGGTCCGCACTCAAGTTTGCTACATCCGTTGCCATGCTCTGTACTGACGTTTGACTGACACAACCAATAGAGGTGTGCCACGTCAGGGGTGGCAGAGCACGATTAGACGTCGTGCGCGGCCTATTAATGTTGAGCGCGTGGGTATCTCTATTCACAAATGACTGTCACTGTAGAAAAATAACCCGCACCTACAGAATCCCGTTTCTGTGCACAAGTGTCAAATCTACAGAGGCTCTGTGATGGAATGAGCTTTGTGATTTGAATTCTTCTTCCATAACTTCTGAGCTTGCACCTTTATCCAAAACATTTGAAAAGACAGTGGAAATGATCGATAGAATTTTCGGGAAAAAATCTGCATTCACAGAGACTCTGACTTACAGAGGCTCTGTTGAGCCCAACAAAGGCTCTATGAGTGGAAATTTCTTATAACTAAAAATCCATAAAAGTTTTTGATCATCCAAAGTTTGCATTGTTTTAAACACTGTTTTTAAGACATATTTTGAAATTTGTGTCCTAGAAAACTGTTTTGGAAAAAGGTTTTGTGCGAGACATTCTCCTTTGATTTACCTTTGCTCGACAAAACACCTGACTTCTGTGGATTTGGATGATCACATCTCTTCTTTGACTCCCCCTTGAATTAACCACTTATGTAGCAGTCCCATGATCGTGTCTTTGTACCCTTAGTACTTCTTGTCTCCCCTTTGTCCCCTGTAGTTCAGTATAAATAGAAGGCTCATGTTGAGCTCTTTTATTAACTTTGCACAACATACACACCCTTAGAGCAGAATTCTTGTTATACTTTCGGTGTTCTTGGCTTATCAATATATAGTGAATCATTGAGTTAAATACTTGTGTTATTTCTACTTCACGTATTTGATATTGTGTGTTTTTCTACCATGGAACATCTTTTAGTTCGTTAAAACGCTTCCGCACCCTTATTTGTTTGAACTGTTAGATACAAATATCATTGTTGAGTAAAATCGGGATCAACAATATGTTCTCCCAAAATTCAAGGAGACAATCCATGAACTTGCATAAGACTTCCTCATTATCATAGACTATGCCCAATAACTTCAGATCATTTAGAAGACTGTTGAATCGATTATAATAGCTGGGAAGAGATTCACCTTTCTCATGAGCAAATAGCTCATACTTTCTGATGAGAGCAATCTTTTTGCTCTTTTTCACTTCCTCTGTAGCTTCGTACAGCACACACAGTGTGGTCCACATTTCTTTAGCATTTTCAAAGTTTACTAGAGAGTGATAGACCTCATCAGGGAGAGAGAGAGCAATAATTGCCCTGAGCTTAGAATCAAGAGAAACCAAACGTTTTTCCTCATCAGTATATTTCTTAGGGTTTTTGAAAATATAACGACCAGTAGCTTTGGATTTCTCTTTGTCATAAGACTCATCAGAATCATCGGAGTCACTAGAGTCCTCCTTATCAATGGTTTCTTTACCTGGCCTCTGCGTTTCATAGCGAGCCCAGACTCTAGGGATAATAGGTCCTCTTTAAGAATGGTTGGATATCTAGTATCCACTCCTTCCATGAAGAGCATCATGCGGCTTTTCCAAAGAGAAAAGTTGTTAGGGTTAAACTTAGGAGGTTTGGCTATGGAGCCATTTTCAGAAAAGTTGTTTTGAAAAGAGATTTCATTTGTTGAAGAGGAAGAGGCAGCTATCGCAGATCAAATTGATGAATTAAACTTTCTGCTCTGATACCACTTGTTAGTCCCAAATGGATTAACAAGTATTGTAGAAGGGGGGGGGGGTTGAATACAATACTCAAATTTTTCACAATTTTAATTCTATTGTTGAAAAACTTTCAACAAGAATTACACATAGAAACTAAAGACTGTTGCGGAAAAGAACAGATAAACTATTCTAACAATCTTTCATAAAGTATACTGAAAACAAAACAACTTGAACACTTAGAATCAAAGCTATAAAGTTCTTGAGAAAATAGATGATGCTTGCACAGAGAAAATCTTCAGAAAGCGTAGTTTGCATGGGAGCTTCTTCCTCCTTTTATAGTGTGAGAAGCATTAAATGCTTAAGACACTTGTCATCAGGAGATTTGCTTGTAGGTGTTGACTTCTGAAAAGTTGATGTGTCCTTATCACCTTTTCCTTGGTACTAGGAAGAATACCCATGCTGATTGAGACTTTATCTGATAATGGATAAAACGACAAATAGTCACTTTTACCTGGCAATAGATATTGTCCCATAATAAATGATCTTCTTGATGTGTCTTCCAAGGCAGTTCCACCGATTATGTTCCACCGATATGAGTACCTTGGAGTTTGTTGCAATTGAGAGAACATCTGTGAAGATACTTGAGATCCCACCGATTTGAGGCTTTCATCGGTGGGACTCATATTGGCCGACCAAGGGATGGGTCGGTGGGAAATGTCCACCGATGTATGAGGACCATCGGTGGATGAATGACTTGTTGTTTATTGAGAAGGTTATTCTTCATTTCCACAATGAGAATATCTTCAAGCTTGGTTTCGGTTGATCTTCGACTTCACCGAACATTTGCTATCTTGTACAAGTCATTGTAAAGAACCATTCTAAAATATTCTAAGTAAGATTTAGGAGAAACATCGGTGAGTCAATTTCAAATCTTTGGTGACCCAACAGTTAAAAATATATAAATAAGGCTAACAATTACATAACAGAGCTAACTATGAATAGATCTAATTATGAATAGAGCTAATTGTGTTTAATCGATTCAAATTTTGATATAATTATGAATAGTGATTATTATGGATTTGTGTAATGTCTAATTTATATGGTCTCATGCTTTTGTTAACCAACACATTAGTGTTAACCATGTTAACCAATCACAATTGTTCATGATTTAAATCAATGACTAGGATGTTCTTATTTTTTTAATGCAATAATTAAATACACACACGCGCTAATTAATATGTGCATATATGAAGAGGGGTAAATGGGTAAAGCAACTAATTGATTAAACACGGTAGGTGAATTAAACAAGGTAATTAACAACACAATTCAAGCGACCCTAAATTTTTAGCATAGTTGGTTCTTCCAAAATAGTATATTCACTTGTCATTGTAAATTAATTGTCTGCATAAAGTAATATTATTTTTAATGTGAACAAATTCAATATGTATAAAGTAATTGTTTAGTGAGTTTTGTGCACAAATGAACACGGACACAGTTTTACATACACACAAATACGACATTGTCAAAGCTTCCGGCATGAATATATTCACTTATACCTATAATGCATAAGTGAAAGGATTGTTAATTGTGCACATACTCACTTTTCCATGTAAAGTCTTTGTTTAGCGAGTTTTGGGCACATGGACACAGTCTCACATACGCAAACATACCAGATTGTCAAGGCTTTAAGCAGGCACAATTTTACTTATACCCAAAGTGCATAAGTGAATAAATTGTTAAGTGTGCATCGTTTCATACTCTCACTTGGGAGTGCATTGTTACTTTTGTATCATGGGAATCATGAGGGGATGTTGCTACATGTTTCAACTTGGTATCAGATTGTGTATCAATAATGCACAGACTATAAGACTTATGTTTGTCCAATTTTGTTACACTTATGCATTCTTGTGCACATTTACACCTATGTACATTTTTTACTATATACACGGACTTCCTATGCATAAGTGACCAGTTTGGTTATGCATAAGTGCACATGATAGCCTTCTATATATGATCACAACAACAAAACAATACCAATTCATCACTTCCAAAAAAATCATGAAAAAATATATATGAAATATTCTGAAATAATTTAAGAAATTATTGATAAAAATAATACCTAAACAAATACAATTAAATAACTTCCATGTTTATTATTGAGAAAATTAATGAAACAAATTCCTACACGTGGCTATGCACATAAATTTCCAAATCTACCCTCCTATAAACTACTATCCATGGAATTAAACAAAAAGGAAAGGATCACAGTCGATCTTGGTTTACATGGTTAACACTAATGTGTTGGTTGACAAACGAATGAGCATATATATGTATATATATATATAGGGAAAGGTTCAATAAAGAAGTGCAAATATTTAGAGAAATAGAGAAGTAAAAAAACACGGGACCGTTCATTTATGAACGTTCATATATAAACAGTCATATATGAACGTTCATATATGAACGTTCATATATGAACGGTCCCGTGTTTTTTTACTTCTCTATTTCTCTAAATATTTGCACTTCTCTATTGAACCTAAGGCTATATATATATATATGGATGCATTCAAATGAAAACCACATTTTCATTGTAAACATGAGGAGCAATATTGGTCATTGATCAAATTTTTGAAAACTAATCAATGGTTAAACCATAATAAGATTAATTGAGAGGTGATTGGGGTATAAATAGAAGTTTTAATCAACCACTTAACTTTTTATTTTCTTTTTTAATTAATTTTTTTTACCTTCTTAACGTTTAAAATAAATTATCTTAAAAATTATTAATATTTTAATCAAACAAATTTCATCAAAAAACGAGAATTTCGTGCTCTTCGATATGACATCCATCTCGATATAGTTTTTTTTCGTTTTAATTGTTTTTATGTGAAATTCTATATATGTGTTATATTCATTATGAATATTTATGCATGTTCATATGTTTACAAAAACTCTTTAATATGTATCTATTAGCAATGTTCTAAAAAATGTGCCTTGGTGCGCGCCATGGTGCTGAGGCGTGACCTTGCCGCCACGTTATACCCCTTGGCATTAAGATAAAGCGTGGAGCTCGTTATGGCTCGCCATGGCGCACGCCTCTTTCCTCTCCCCATTTCCTCACATTTCTCTCTTCACTACCCTGATTTTCTCTTCCCATGTCCTCATAATCGTCTCTCCAAAACCCCAATTTCTCAACCCCTCCTCTCCTCAAATCTCTAAATACGTCTCTTATATAAACCACCATCCCAAACACTAGATGAGTCATCCACCACGCCATGATATGGAACATATCTTCATCCTCTCAGCAGAATTCATCGAACCGGTCTCCATCTCCAACAAAGCTACAAATACGAGCTCTCTCTTTTCTTTTATGGCAGAGATCTATCCACACCAAGGAACCAAAGCGCAATGGATCAAAGACCTTATCAATTTTCACCAAGTTTGATCACTATCTGTTGTTCGATTTTTTGGTTCTTCGATTTCAGGTTCCATTTTCTAATAGGTTCGATAATCTGGTTCGTTTTCATCGTTTTGGTAATTATATCTTGTTTATTACTTTTATTCACTAGCCTTACTTGTAAAGATTGTAATACGTACCTGCTATAATTATGTTGGGCATTTTGTATTTATATACCTTACCTATCTATAGGAAATCATCATCTTCTTCTTCAACATTTATAGGGTAGTTGAGCTTCCCGGTCCACTATATTTATGTCTTCTCTTTTCATTTACTACTCTTGTCATGTCTCGTAATGGTGATCAATTAGTCATTCCTAATGCTCACGGGACAACCAAACCCCTTACTATCATTTCTTTTAGCAATTCTATCAAGCTTACAACCACAAATTACCTTGCCTGGAAAACACAAGTTGAGGCCATTCTTATCCGTTTTGACTTATACAAAAAATTCATTGATGCCACTAATCCTTACCCTCCCTCTACTATTACTACTGACTCAAAAACAAACATCAACCATGCTTACTTCACTTAGGTCTATCAAGACAAACTCATTTTTGGGGTTCTTGTTTGAACTCTTACTCTAACCCTTGTTTCTTTCATCTCCTAAGCAAACACATCACATGTTGCCTGGAAAATTCTTGTCTCTACCTATGCTAACTCATCATGAGGTCACGTAAATAAACTCAAGGACCTTCTTAGGCATATACCAAGAATCCCTCCCAATTTCTTATATGCAAGAAATAAAGGCTTGCATAAACCAAATCGCATTTCATAGCAAACCTTTAGACTTTGAAGACGTCAATGACAAGGTTCTAAAAGAATTTGATTATGATGTTTTCAAACCCATCACAAATGCTTGATGATCTAGCTTATCCTTCTCATTGATTTGATGATGACTAGTTACGATACTTAGCCATTTTCGCTTATGTGTAATATAGCTAGGTATGTTCATCTTTCACTTTGTGATTCTATGTTTATTCATTATCATTACTCACTGAATTTACTCATTAATAATGACCTCTTAATGTTATCCCGGTTCTCTTAGAAGACAAACTTATAACAAACTTCAAAAGAAACTTCAGACATGTTGAAGATATAGCTGAAGATAAAGATAGGAAGAACTGAAGCGGTTTCAGTTAAAACTGCCTATATGAAATAGATCTCTTATGATCAGGAAGACTCGACGATCATTGAATAATCTTTAGACATTCCTTAGCAAGCTAAACTCAAAGTCTTACATATCAAGCTTTTGTCTTATCCTCTATTGCAAGAAGTCAGAATCGTATAAAGGTATAATACGGCTAAAACCTTATTGTCCCCTTTCATGCATAGCCACTATCCTAATGCTCCATTCTTACGAGGCCATGTCGACCTAGATATAGGACATGCAGTACCTGCAAGCCTCTCCATGAAGGACACGTGGACTATACCATCATTGTGCATTAATTGCATATGATATAAATAGTTGAAGCTCTTCTCTTTCAGAGCGCATTGATTGCACAAAATTTCTCTCAAGTGTTTTAAGTATCTTCTAAATGCAAGAACCTCTGTGTGTTTTCTCATTCTTGTATTTAGAGATTCTTAGTGTTCTCTGCTAGCAAAGAGAGATTGTTTTAGATTAAGTTTCTCATATCTTTCTTACCGGTCGCTCCTGGATACGCTCCCCAAAGTGAAGATTCACAACTATCCATTTTTCCAAGACGACACTTGTAACACCCCAAAATTTTAAAGAATTGCAATTTTTAGGCTTGCGGACGTCCGCATAGGGACCAGGCCGGACGTCCGTGTCCATCCAAAAGTTCGCGGGTCGTCCGCGGAAGCAGCAGAGAGATGGGTGGGTTCGGATCTGGTCGAGGCCAGACGTCCGCATGGGCTTCCAGTCGGACGTCTGCGATAGGCCTGTTGAGATATTTTGGTTTGCTTTTAAGACCTTTCTCTCTCTCTTCCCTCACTTCATTTCAATACCCCAAATCAGTTTCCTCTCTCTCTCTAAATCAATTTTCTCTCAAGAAATCACAAACCCTTCCTCCTCTTCTTCATCTTCTCCACTCAAACCCAACCCATTACCACCATTGTTGAAGATGTGGAAGCTTGAAGCTTTTGTTGGAGACTGAGAGCTTTTGCTTTGAGGATTCTAGTGGTGAAGGTAATCCCTCTATCTACCCAAAATCTAGGGTTTTGTTGTGTTCATCTCCTATTTTCATTGTGGGCTTTATTGGTGTGATTTTGGTTATGCTTGGTTAAAGAAATCTTCTCCTTCTTCACTTTTGAAAATTAGGGTTTTGGTATAAGTTGGGATTTTGATGTAAAATGTGTGGGGAATGATCCTACGTGGTTAGATCTGGATATTTATGGTTGGAAACTTATGGATCTAGGTTTTTGGAAGATTTGGACTTGAAGATTCGTGTTTCTTCAAAGGAGCTTACGTTTGGGGAAAAATCTAGATTTAGCCTAAATCTAGCAAAGTGAGTTCAAGTTGATTTGTGAAAACGTTGTACATGCCAAAAATGTTATTTTCCAAGTATTTGTGTGTTTTACTTACAATTATCAACTGTTGAGTTATTTGGTGAGTTTGACTCTTTTAAGTGTTTAACTTTATAAAGATTGTAAAACACCCATATTTGGGATTTTGGGATATTTTGATGTGTAGAAATCATAAATATGTCCTTAAATGATTTACTACTCAATTAGAGCTTATTTAATGGTTTAATCATGTGGGTTTAATTGATTTTATAAACCATTTGGGAAAATGCACATTTTCGTGTCATTAGTCGTTTTGGGAATTATAAGAGTATGAGTCCATTTTGGGAACCCATCTGTATTAATTCGTGACGAGTTTTGGGTTAATGATAATTTTGTGGTATACGTTTACCTAAACGATGTTTAAATGCATTTTATATTTTGAGGACCGTTATTTATGGGTCTAATGGGTTTTGAGCATTTTGCTCGGTTTTGACTTTAAGGGAGTCTTGGGGACATTTTGTGCGATTTCGATGGCTCAATGTGGAGTCTTATTTATGGTTTGCATTTATTGCAACTTATTGCATATTATTGATATTTACATGCTCAGGTGCTTTAGTCATTCCGAGATGGGCATGTAATGGTAGACTGTGTTGCATTGGATCCATAGGCACGTAAGTCAGTCTTTATTCGATGGTCTACTGGGTGTTGCGGGATTGTACCGGGCCCTATGTTTTATGACCTTTACTTTTCAAGGGTACACTAGGAGGGCTGAGTCCGGTTGAGTTGTCAGGTATGATTGACGGGCGTTTATGACCTTCGCCATGTCGGGGCAATGCCATGGTTGTATCCCCGCTTGTGCCGAGCCTTTGGTGGTATTCATATTAATATTCCGCTAAGGTCAGCTGTCTCTTTGGGTGTGTCTTGAAATGAGTCGTAGGGACACTTGGGCTTTTATGTCGTGAAGTGTCATACGATTAACATTGTACGAGTGACATACTTTTGTGTTCCTCCACTCTCAATGGATACGTCTCCCCCATTGTCGGCCAACACTATTTTGGATACTATAATGTCCATGGTTTTATTATCGTTGGTCTTGTACGATTGACTGCAATTGATGACTTTAATATTGGATTTCCCTCCATGTATATTAAAGTTTGAATGAAGCAGGTCATTTCCATATTTATGGTATTTGGAATTCATTACATTTTACGTTCGCATGAGTATTGGTTCGTATCATGTTTTTGGTGAAGTATTATATTCATACGAATTGGTCTTTCATGGTTTATGGGTTGAGTATTATGTCATCAACCGTATTTGAAGGTTTCGCATAATATAGATTTATTCACGTTTTGAGTGAGTTGGGATTGGAATTCATTTTGGAAAACGCTTTATACATTTTGGGAGTTTTTCTCATAGATTTTGTGTGCGTTGGAAAATGAGTCGTTTACATCCTTTCATAAACTCTTTTGGAAATCATAATTTATGTCGCAAACTTTCATCCAAAGAAATTTTTAAATCATGTTATAAACTCTTGAACTCACTAGGCGTTAGCCTAACCTTTTTATTTGTCGGCATGTGCAACAGGTTCAGGTTGGGAGTAGTTCTAGTGACACTGTGAAAGGTCGTGTGCTAGTAATGTGCTCGAGAGGTGAATTGTTTAAGTGAAGTCTTCCGCGTTGATTTTTGGGAATAGCATTTTGTACTTGAGTTAAGTAACACCCGATGTGAACTTAGCCTTTGTATTGAGACTTGAGTATATATATTGTTGAGGTTAATCGTAGATTTTAATTTGAGGTATTTCCCGTATTGGATTATAGGGAGAAATCCTATTATTTTGGATGTATTATCGAAAATTTTATTTAGTTGCTCTTTCTCAATTCGAGGGTGTTACAAGTTGGTATCAGAGCATAAGTTTGAGAGAATTAGGTGTTGATTTTGGATACCTAGACTCAAACTAACGTTCTTTTAAGTAAATGAGAGTGAAATTTCACCATTAAGCACATTAAGATAGGATGTTTTGAGGTCGATGGAGTCGTTAGAAACGAGAATCGCGTCAAGAGTAGTAAGGATGATCATGTACGATACGTTCATAATGAAACCTGGCCAGTGTCATGGTGAACCTACTAGTTACATGTGCATACTTGAACTACTTTAATGTGGTGACCATTGGGGTCGTGAAGAAGTTTCTAAGCGAGTAGTCGTTGGAATAGATGGACGATTTTAGCATTAGTCACTTGGAGTGACAATAAGCATGATAATTGTATTAAGTGGATCATTTCGGGTCGAAGTTGATGGCTGGAATAGAACCATAGGCTTATTGAATCGACCTTATTTCGAGAAGAAATTGTAAGGTTAATCGATGTAACTTCCAATTTTTCCTTAAAATGTTTGAGCATCCGGATGGCGATAGGGTGACCGGAGGAATTTGGAGGAGTGTGGCTTGAGACGTTGAGTGCCGACTAAATTCATGCACAAAGTTTATTTTCAAAATAAATTGCATTAGTTATTTCTTGTGTTTCAAATCCTCATGTGGATTGTGTTACAAAATCTCGGAAAAATGTTTAGCACACACAATATTTTAAATCATGGTTTTGAACATGCATGAAATTATTTTATTGCGGGAGTTGCAAACTTCGTCGGGAATTGTTTTATTTTGTTGTTGTCCAACGTTACTTTCGGATACAGTGATAATCATATTTTAATGATGTTTAAGATGTTGGGCAAGTAACTATGGCTTATGGCCTTAACATTAGATCTCCTCCACATATGTTAAGGTTTGGACGGAAAGTTACCTTCCATCATGTCTATGTCAAACTTTATTGGAAAATTTATTTAATGCGAGTTTTATGGAACAATGTTGTTTATATGGTATTACAACAAAAAGGAATTCTCGTAATTTTGACATTTTAGTCATGATTTTGCTTTATGCAATTTGATTTATGGAGGCAAAAGGTTTGACACCATTTGGTTGATTTTAGGCCATTAAGCCCCATTGAGTTTCATGTAGTTTTGTTTTACGACGTTTTGTGTCGCGTGAGTGCAATTTCTTAATATGCATACTCCATTTATTATGTGAGAATTTATGAGTTATAATGGGCATTTTGTCTCATTCAGGTTTTGTTGAGAAAATATTATTTTATGCCGTAAGACGATCGAAAGGAATGGGTTTTGGAACTTTGGCGCCGCATAATTTCTCTTTGAAAGATTTGCTTAGCACATTTCATTGCAACTTGTTCAATATACGGATTGATTTATATGTGGCGTGAGTAATGCATGATTGAACATCCTGATTGTATTCTTAACGATTTGCTTTGTATGCTTTTGATTAATTGATTATTTATTATCCTTTCATGCAAATGCATGGTATTGATCTAGGGATATGCATAACTTGGTAGACACTAATCCTCGACACTTTGACAAATGAATCGTGAATGAAAATGTTTTATTAATTTATTACGTAAGTGGAGGTCATTTGGTCAAAATATGTTTTAGTGTTGTGGGGATCATGCATGGTTTACGATACGGTACATTTTGAAACACGAATGTGTGAGTCGTTGAACTTTGGTCAATTTTGGCTTGATGAACATTTTGGAAAATTGTAAACCGTTTTGGTTTTGGAAGAAAAGGTGTATCTTGAGTATATTGATGAGTAAATTCTAAGTATCGATATTTTAACGATTTATATTACAAGTGTAAAACTTTTGGTGTAAATGCACTGTGATGGGGATTTTTGAAAATTAATTTTCTGAACCTAGAGTGCGTGGAATTATTTAAGTTTTTGGAACCTTAATGCGCATTGTTTGTATGATTCGAAATTTGAAGTCGATTTAAACCCTTTTAGGTGTCAACCATTTACATGCACCTATTATTCTCCTATGCTTTGAGAAAACACAATAATGTGCGTGAGTCTTGCCAAAGAGGTTTTACTCCTATGTCATTATATGACTAAATGAGAAAATTTTGAAACTTGAATTAATGAAATTTTCTATTTCGAAAAATTTAGAAGGGACTGTCTATTGCATATTATTTCATTTCAAGAAAACTACTAGGAGAGTGTTACGAGTTTGCATGCATATTCCAATTTGAGATTCCCTCATGATGTTTTAGTCGATATCTTCAAATGATGAAAACGTATTGATTTTTGTCTTTAAACTTGGAACTGACACAAATCATTTTATGTTTTAACCAAAGTATATTTATGGATTGTTTCACCATTTTTGTGAAATAAATTGACATGTGAGAACCTTGTTGGTGAATTTTGTTCCATGTCATTTCATGGTTGAAAAGGAATTTTTGGGAGTCGGATGACGTTTAAACTTCTTTTGAAGTACGTACAAACCTTTTGTTGCACATTATTTAAAGTAGGAAATTACTTTACGTGCATGACATAAATCAATCCATGATAAGACCGTAGCGGTAACTTTCAAAGAAGTTGTGTATTATGCATTTGCATTTTGTTAATAATCTAAATCACGATGAAATAGTTTTCAATATGATTTTCATATGTGGGACGAGCGTGTCCATTTTTGCACAACTATCGAATTGTAGTAGTAGATCTTGTGCGTACAATTAAATTGATATGAAAACCTTTGTGTTGAAACTTTCTATAAACGTTTTCGATTGGCATAGTTGTTAAGTATTTCACTCGAAAAACCTTGAACTCATTAGAACCTTGGAAAGGTTAAGAAACCCCGGTTAAAGGTAAGTGTGGGTGGAACTTCGACCGTGGAAGGTTGGGTATTCCGTCGCGTGATAGCACTGTAGGCCGAATGGTATCGATTGCAGAGTCAATGTACTTATTGTAACTGAAGGGTTAGATTCACGGTATCTTATATTGAGGTTGGGGGTAACCGTTCTTGTCAGCAACCTCGTATTGGGTCATGGTCTTTTCGCATAAAGGACGTGTAGGACCCTATAGACCCCATATTGATAACCTTGGTTTTGTGGGAATGCTCGACGAATGGAACTCGCGTGTGGAGTTCCGTTGGGGTTCAAAGCTTGGTGGTATAACTAGGTGTCAACCTTTTGGGTTCGAGGCCAAGAACCGTTAGTGTATTCGGAGGGTTGTAGTTCGATTTTAAAGAAATAATGGTAACGGTTGTAGTGATCTTAAGAGGTTCAATTGTGATGAGTAGATTTAGTGGGATGACCTTTCTTTTATGGTAAAAGAACCTGTCGGTTGGATGATTGGTAATTGGACGTATCTTCGGGGTTGTGAAATCGATGGGTCGATGACGACCATCAGTGTTGGAGTCTAATGGAACCCGTTAGAATTAAGTAACCGTGCAGCAGCGGGATAATTGGAATTGGAGATTCTATTGGTTTAGGTAACGATCAGACCTTGGATTGATTTGGAAGAAAGCTTAAGAACATGTGAACATGGATTGATTTAGAGTCGGGACCCACAGTCGGGGAAGTATGGAACACCTAAGGTTGGGAGACAACCGAAGTCGTCTGGTTGGGAGTTACTCCAGTAGATGGAGCGTTTACCCGGACATAAGTACAATGTACCTGAGAGGATATTGTTGGTAAGGGTTTGCTTGGGGTTTGTCATAGCAGTCTGCGTGGGGGAATTTAGATTCCAGTTGGAAGCTAATGGAACATGGAAGGTGTTGAGTTGGATAGCCTTTGGTTGTAAGGGATCTAGATTTCGAAGACGAAATCATTCTAAGGTTGTGAGGATTGTAACACCCCAAAATTTTAAAGAATTGCGATTTTTATGCTTGCGGACGTCCGCATAAGGACCAGGTCGGACGTCCGTGTCCAGCCGGAAGTCCGCGGGTCGTCCGCGGAAGCGGCAGAGAGATGGGTGGGTTCGGATTAGGTCGAGGTCGGACGTCCGCGATAGGCCTGATGAGATATTTTTGGTTTGCTTTTAAGACCTTTCTCTCTCTCTCTCTCTCTCTCTCTCTCTCTCTCTCTCTCTCTCTCTCTCTTCCCTCACTTCATTTCAAAACCCCAAATCAGTTTCCTCTCTCTCTCTAAACCGACTTTCTCTCAAGAAATCACAAATCCTTCCTCCTCTTCTTCATCTTCTCCATTCAAACCCAACCCATTACCACCATTGTTGAAGATGTGGAAGCTTGAAGCTTTTGTGAGAGACTAGGAGCTTTTGCTTTGAGGATTCTAGTGGTGAAGGTAATCACTCTCTCTACCCAAAAGCTAGGGTTTTGTTGTGTTCATCTCCTATTTCCATCGTGGGCTTTATTGGTGTGATTTTGGTTATGGTTGGTTAAGGAAATCTTCTCCTTCTTCACTATTGAAAATTAGGGTTTTGGTATAAGTTGGGATTTTGATGTAAAATGTGTGGGGAATGATCCTACGTGGTTAGATCTGGATATTTATGGTTGGAAACTTATGGATCTAGGTTTTTGGAAGATTTGGACTTGAAGATTCGTGTTTCTTCAAATGAGCTTATGTTTGGGGAAAATCTAGATTTAGCCTAAATCTAGCAAGGTGAGTTCAAGTTGATTTGTGAAAACGTTGTACATGCCAAAAATGTTATTTTCCAAGTATTTAGGTGTTTTACTTACAATTATCAACTGTTGAGTTATTTGGTGAGTTTGACTCTTTTAAGTGTTTAACTTTATAAAGATTGTAAAACACCCATATTTGGGATTCTGGGATATTTTGATGTGTAGAAATCATAAATATGTCCTTAAATGATTTACTGCTCAATTAGAGCTTATTCAATGGTTTAATCATGTGGGTATAATTGATTTTATAAACCATTTGGGAAAATGCACATTTTCGTGTCATGAGTTGTTTTAGGAATTATAAGAGTATGAGTCCATTTTGGGAACCCATTTGTATTAATCCGTGACGAGTTTTGGGTTAATGATGATTTTGTGGTATACGTTTACCTAAACGATGTTTAAATGCATTTTATATTTTGAGGACCGTTATTTATGGGTCTAATAGGTTTTGAGCATTTTGCTCGGTTTTGACTTTATGGGAGTCTTGGGGACATTTTGTGCGATTTCGATGGCTCAATGTGGAGTCTTATTTATGGTTTGCATTTATTGCAACTTATTGCATTTTATTGCATATTATTGATATTTACATGCTCGGGTGCTTTAGTCATTCCGGGATGGGCATGTAATGGTAGACTGTGTTGCATTGGATCCATAGGCACATAAGTCAGTCTTTATTAGATGGTCTACTGGGTGTTGCGGGATTGTACCGGGCCCCATGTTTTATGACCTTTACTTTTCAAGGGTACACTAGGAGGGCTGAGTCCGGTTGAGCTGTCAGGTATGATTGACGGGCGTTTATGACCTTCGCCATGTCGGGGCAATGCCATGGTTGTATCCCCGCTTGTGCCGAGCCTTTGGTGGTATTCATGTTAATATTCCGCTAAGGTCAGCTCTCTCTTTGTGGATAAACTCAGGGCTGCACGCTTTAGCAGCTGGGGCAATTGCCTCACCTTTCCTGGGATTAGTCGGGGCAATGTCCTTGGATACCCTTCAAAAAAAATCAGCTGTCTCTTTGGGTGTGTCTTGAAAGGAGTCGTATGGACACTTGGGATTTTATGTCGTGAAGTGTCATACGATTAACATTGTATGAGTGGCATACTTTTGTGTTCCTCCACTCTCAATGGATACGGGTCTCCCCCGTTGTCGGCCAACATTATTTTGGATACTATAATGTCCTTGGTTTTATTATCGTTGGTCTTGTACGATTGACTGCAATTGGTGACTTTAATATTGGATTTCCCTCCACGTATATTAAAGTTTGAATGAAGCAGTTCATTTCCATATTTATGGTATTTGGACTTCATTACATTTTACGTTCGCATGAGTATTGGTTCGTATCATGTTTTTGGTGAAATATTATATTCATACGAATTGTTCTTCCATGGTTTATGGGTTGAGTATTATGTCATCAACCGTATTTGAAGGTTTCTCATAATATAGATTTGTTCATGTTTTGAGTGAGTTGGGATTGGAATTCATTTTGGAAAACGCTTTATACATTTTGGGAATTTTTCTCATAGATTTTGTGTGCATTGGAAAATGAGTCGTTTACATCCTTTCATAACCTCTTTTAGAAATCATAATTTATGTCGCAAACTTTCATTCAAAGAATTATTTAAATCATGTTATAAACTCTTGAACTCACTAGGCGTTAGCCTAACCTTTTTATTTGTCGGCATGTGCAACAGGTTCAGGTTGGGAGTAGTTCTAGTGACACTGCGAAAGGTCGTGTGCTAGTAATGTGCTCGAGAGGTGAATTGTTTAAGTAACACCCGATGTGAACTTAGCCTTTGTATTGAGACTTGAGTATATATATTGTTGAGGTTAATCGTTGATTTTAATTTGAGGTATTTCCCTTATTGGATTATAGGGAGAAATCCTATTATTTTGGATGTATTATCGAAAAATTTATTTAGTTTCTCTTTCCCAATTCGAGGGTGTTACAACGCTTCACATAGATCCATCCTCCCAAACGACGATTCAGTCCCATTGTACCATATAATTATACGATTAGGGTTCTTCATTCTTCAATTTTTTCTTTCAATCTCCATCATTCTCCGATCGAATGCACCTATAGTAAGGTTTTATCGATTTCAATCTCCCAATTTTGATCATCTTCAATAATTTCTCAATCCAATCTTCTCCCAATTTTGTTTTTTGTCTTGTTATGAAAGCCAATTTAAACCATGGTTGTTCATCTATGTGGTACCACATGTTTCATCTCTTTACTATTTGTAAAGTAATCGATTTTTTGTATAGCAATCAACACCACAGTTTCATCTTATTTTTGCTATTTGTTTCAATTGCAATCCGTTGATTTTAATTTTCAAGTTTGTTTTCCAATTAAGTTTTTGGTTTCCATCTTCACTTCATTTGTTATTGTTGTTTTCTATTGCAAACCATTTCTTGTTCTTGACCTTTTCGGTCAAACACACCCTTTTTGGATGATGTAATCCGAATGAGTTTGATAGATCTATTGTTAGAACACCAAATCTATTAGGTAATCATTGAATCTCATTGATCTTGAAAGAATCTAGAATTACATAAGAGTTGGGAACTTTCTTTTTCTAGAATCTCTCTCTAAGATATTACAAATTAAACTCTCTTTAATCACTTGCTTAACAATAAGCAAAACCTATTTATACCTAGACATTACAAGGTATTAAATCCTAATTACATTGACTTTCTACTAACACTACTTTGACTTTGACTTTTCTTGACTTTTCTTGACTTTTCTATTACATGACTTCACAACAAATTTTGAATACAATATAATACCCTAACAATCTCCCCCTTTGGATTCAAGATTAAAAAAAAATATAGTAGCAGTCTTCAGCCCTTGATCTTCAGAACTTTAACTCTGACCGCTTTAAACTCTGAAGCTCTGGCAATCTTCAAACTTTCAAGCTTTGAAGGATCTTCAATCAAACTTGAAAAGTCCTTGTTTTCTCTTTGTAAAGTCAATCTTCTTGAATATAATCTTCAATAAATTGTCATCAAGTCTTGAACGCGAATTTCAGTTCTTTGCAGCTATGAACTCAAACTCTTTAAACGGTATCTTGAACTTTGTATCTTCATCTCTTTGAACTAATAACAATCTTTGAACATCGATCTCCCTCGAATCATCTCGAAACATCTTTATCTTGTTCTCTCGAGCTTCTTGACTTTGACAAAAATTCTCTTTATCTTGAAATTGAATCAATCAAATTATTTCCCCTTTTCATCTGTATATACTATTTCTCCCCCTTTATCTTTGATTGATATATCTCCCCTTTTCTTCAGTATGTTATTTCTCCCCATTTTTGACGATTGTGAGCATCATGATCATCAAAACTCTTTTTAATATCATCACTGTCTTTGTTCACCACTAACATTCTCCTCCTTTTGATATGAATAATCGTCAATTCCAAAAGATATAAATCCGAATCTTTTAAAATTTAGATAGAATGAATGTGGTAACCCTGAACAACATATGAATTAGTTAAAATTCATGTAAGTAGCACAGAGCTACTTAGTACAATGGATGTACTTTGGAAAGGAGCTTTTTGATGTTCACTTCTCCAGGGCTTCCATTCAATCATCATAAAATGCAAAGGAATTTCTATGAACGTCAAAACAAGAAAACATATTCCTTGTGTGTACGTGCATGTGTAAGAAATGATTGAAGCAACTTATGCTTTATCAGGTTCAAAGTGTGTAAACTATTGAGACAACTACAAGTTTTCCACGGACTCAATGTGCATGATCGAAGTGCGAAGGTGGGGCAAACTTCCTTCTATTTCAATATCCAAATCTTCCGAGTGAAGATTAGATAGATTATATGTTGCGTCCCCAAGAAAAATTGAAACATTTCTTTGTTGAGAAAGAAATGAGTAGCTGGTGGGGTTAAAACAAGAGTTGGCATGGGCTAATTGCCTGTTTCAATGATGGTCACCAAAGAATGTGAACCAATCAGTAATGTGACTACTCGACTCAGAAAGTGGTTGGTGCAGAGTTCTCTTATTCTTTTAACTCTGTTCTCACACCCTCTTTCTGTTTTTAAACCGCTCACTTCTACCCAAACTCTCATTTACATTTTACCTCAGCACAATGAGATTACTCAACTGGATGAGTTATCTCCCGCACTCTTTGATGTAGACTGTTAGGACCGAAAATGTCCTAATTATATGAAAGTTTTGTAAAGGGCTTATGATTGTAATGGGCTTGGGCTTAGCACTTAGTGGGCCTTGGGCTTGACTATATAAAGTGTTAGGAGGCTCATTTGTTAGTGAGGCACAATGTGAGAGCTTAAGTGTGAGAGAGAGTGTGTGTTATCCTTCATGTACTTCATAGACAAAATCTAATATGAGGATGACTTTCGTACCTCGATCTCTCTCAATATACTTGAATTGTCGATTGATTATGGGATCACAAGTGCTAAGTCTCAGGAGGGGGACATTTTTCTTGGACTTGATCATAAAGCGTGGGTGCTACATGACGCTTCCTCCTTCAAGCAAATCCGAACCAAGCTCTTAAGCCGAATTCCTACTCAACCCGCGGTTCATTGACGGATTCTTTGTTATAAACTGTGATTGCAGTCGGTTTGTCACTCAAAACTCGCTCGTTATCTTTCTTGTGAGCTTATCGGAACGAGCTTGAGTTTCTACTTTTTGAAGATGTGCTCGTGCATCCAGTCGAGGTTATGGCGCACATCGAATCCGGTTTTTCATGGTTGAAAATTAGAAGAGTAGGAGCTTCTTTCAAGGGGGAGCCTAGACTTCATTCGAAGAAAAAGCATCACTAAAGTTTTTCCAAGAAAATCAATGGGAAGATGAGCTAAAGCTTTTGAAGATTGATATGATTTTGCTTTACAAAACTTTAGGGGAGAATGTTAGGACCGAAAATGTCCTAAATATATAAAAGTTTTGTGAAGGGCTTATGTTTGTAATGGGCTTGGGCTTAGCACCTAGTGGGCCTTGGGCTTGACTATATAAAGTGTTAGGAGGCTCATTTGTTAGTGAGGCACAATTTGAGAGCTTAAGTGTGTGAGAGAGAGAGTGTTATCCTTCATGTACTTCATAGACAAAATCTAATATGAGGATGACTTTCGTATCTCGATCTCTCTCAATATACTTGAATTGTCGATTGATTATGGGATCACATAGACCCCTCACCCCTCAATCACTCAAGGTTAACTTATTGGGTAGGAAACACTGGTTAACGTGAATCCATAGAAGTTCTTTATGATCTCACACTGATCCCATGAAATTTTGTCCTAAAAATTTGTGTTGTTCAACAGTTAGCTTGAACAAATATGAATCTCATCGTATGAATAACATTGTCATCTGAATGTATGCTCCTCAACAATATTAATAATATCCGAGCATTTGAACGTAGCAGAATTTCTCAAAACAATGATATCGAATTGAATGAAATGAATTTGAAAGACTTTTTTGAGAATCTGACAATGTATCAATCAGATCAAATATCTTGTAAGATAATCATGAAGGAATAGGGTATCAAAGAATTCGAATTTTGTTTATATGAATAAATATAAACAATCTTTAAATGAAACGTTTAAGTTCTCACGCTGAAAGAATGTCTGATGCTCAACAAAAATTGAAATACAAACGGGAGTATTACCATCGAAAAATTGTTTCATTTTGAGACATGGTAATAACAAAGTCAATAAGAATCTGTACCGGTGTGTAAGGATACTTGAAAGTTTAGAAAAGATAATACACAAGTATTAATCTTTGGAAACACACAATCAGAATTGATGTTATAATGAACCGAGATCTCCATGAAAAATAATTAAAATCACACTTCTAAATTCATAAAATATGTTTGAAATAGAGAAGTGGTTTGAACATTTAAGAAAAAACGATTTTCATGATTGAAAGTCGTTCTTCTTTCAAACAATCAGAGATTAAGATCAGAAGATACTTACAATCAAAAACGTTTGAGCTCCCCCTCAAATCATGATACAATGATTTAAAATCATATAAACTCCCCCTTAACATGTGCAAACGATCTTATCTTGAAACAGTCTGCACAAATAACAAGACTTGGATCAAAATATCCTTAAACATTAAAGCGATTTCTGAATTACCAGGATTGAAAGTAAATTCAGAAGTCATTGTCGGTGAAGACCGAGTCTTGATCTGATATGATCAGAAGTCAGAATCATTGAAGTACGGGTTCTGAACTGAATTATTCAGAAGCCAGCTGTCTTTGAAGAACGAGTTTTGAACTGTTGTATTCACAAGTCACATCTCTTTGAAGTACGAGTCCTGAGCTCTGTTACCAAATGTTAGAACACCAGATCTACTAGGTAATCATTGAATCTCATTGATCTTTAAAGAATTTAGAATTACATAAGAGCTGGGAATTTTCTCTCTCTATAATCTCTCTCTAAGATATTACAAAATAAGCTCTCTTTAATCACTTGCTTAACAACTAAGCAAAACCTATTTATACCTAGACATTACAAGGTATTAAATCCTAATTACATTGACTTTCTACTAACACTGCTTTGACTTTGACTTTTATTGATTTTTCTATTACATTGAATTTAATTTGTTGTTTTCAAAAGATTCTGAAGCTGTTAATTTGAAAAATGAAAACAAAGAGCCTGGCTCAAACAACTCTATATATTCTGGTGAAATAAAGACTGAAATACCGGAAGATTTAGTCAAAGAAAAGTCTGTTCATGAGACTATTTCTAAATATCCTGATCTAGATTCTGCTCTTTTAAATTGTGGATTTATAAAAACAGATTTCTGAATTAAATTTGTATATTGAAGAGTTAGTGGATGAAAATGAAAATATTGGGATAAATTTGTATTATAACAAGAAAGTCAATCTTGATCTTCAGATTGAGATTCGGCGTATTAAATCCCAATTATTTGAACTTTCAAAATCTAACTCTAAGCCAACCTAAACCAACTGAACCTGAAACTACACAACCTATTCCAACCCAACCTGAAACCAATACACCTGTTATATCTGAATCACCTGAAATAAAACCAGAAGAACCTAAATTACCTACCTTTCCAACTGTTAACCCTAATACCAACCAAGTTGGTCCATCCAACCCTTCTTCTTCACAACCTGGCCCTTCCACTTCAAGACAACCCCAACTGAACCAAGCTGAAGAAAGGTTTAGATTGGTGAGAATGAGAACACCTTTCTTGGAGGATTATGAAAGGAGACTGTTTGCTCATTACATCAGGAGGTTAAATCCAAATGCAGTTCTTGCTATCAGTGATCAATTGGAGGAATTCAAGTTTGAGTATCTCTACATGATGAGGGCTAAATGTCAGAAGGTGCAGTATGTGAGAAGTAAGAAGTTGATTGTTACAATAAAGGAGGTATATGCCAACTAGTTCTACAGGTTATGGTATCCGGTGTTTGTGGTTCAAAGACAAGACTGTAAGACATACACATTCTCTAAAGGGGGTATATGCCACTTACTGATAGAAGATTTCGACATTATGTACAACTACTTCAGAGATCTTCCAATCAAAAGGGAGAACATCACAATTGCTTTGAATTCCATAAATAGGTTCCTTAGAAGACATATTATGTATGTGCAGTGCTTTGACTTTCAACTGGCCTTGGAAAGTGATCAACCTATAGTAAACATGCTGAAGCCAAATCAGAGGATTTCTGGATTAGAGCATATGCCACTGTATGTTGTGCTGAATGAACCAGATTTGGAGTGGTTTACAGAAATGAAAGAGGAGACAAGAGATTTCTGAGATTCAGTGAAATTGCTAAGTATTCAGATGGTACTTTGAAGGTGTTGAAGCTTCAGTTGGAAAACAGGTTGAATAAAAATGACAAAGAAAGAGGAGAGAATAGAATGCCTTCAACTGCAAGGATTCTGCTGATTAGAGCAATGACATAGATTGATGACAGAATAAACTTCAGGAAAGCTATGAGAAGAATTGAGACTTATCTTGGAGCTAGAAGAAGAAGAAGACCACTACTGCCTTGATTCCAAAGGGGGAGAATGTTGAAGCATTATTAGTTGTAATCAGGCAGTTAGTGAAAGTTATGTGCTTTAAACTGTATTTTGTATTGTAATGCATAGTAAAGTCAAGGGCTTGTCTTGACTTACTATAAATAGCATATGTTAGAACATTTTATGTAACTTTCCACATTTGAGAACTTGTAACACTTTGAAAGCAATACATGGATGACAAGTTTCTCTCTATATATTTTATGCTTTGATTGTTTCTCTCACTAGATTCAGTGACACTATCAAGAACAAATAACCTAAGTAATAGTCTGGACCATTAAATGTAGAAATAAACCTACCAGCAATGGCAAATTAAATATTTAACAATCCTAACACATTCAACATGTCTTGTAAGAAGCAATTCAAAAGTAATAATATGTAAGTATTACTCATATCCGAATATAATTAATTCACTGAAAACAATAACCAAGTAAATGGTTGTTTGGCAGTAATTGTAAGATCTAAAAACTACTACTCAATAAATAACCATCTCCATGAAACTTATATGTATCTATTTTGAGTAAAAGGATCTCCAACGAGGATGACTTGTGGTGCTACTTTTGTGTGGTTGTGTGAAAGGACACATGTTCTTCAATGCTTTATTTCATCATATGGCATAACTTCTGCCTTTAACTTCTTCTCCATGAATTTGGTACCCATGGATCATAGAGCTACAATTTAATCCAAACATGAAATTTCCCACCAATTAAGTCAATTAAACTTGCATAAAGAAATACCATGTGGCTCAAAGTGATTGAAAAACTAAATTCAGTCAACCAAATCAACACACTAAAACGAGGCTCAACTGAAATCACATATCACAACACCCGTGTGGTTTAATCGATGAAATAAAGCTGAATCTTATCAAAAGCATAACAACCAAGAAAAAATCGAAGCCCAGAAAAATCAATTTTATTCAAATTTTGACAACTTGTTGTTCTATAGAGGCAATGACTGATTCGAAATTACAGAAACAAACCTTGATTGGAGATTAAAGAACCTTTTTTCAAAGTATCTTCATCCACGTAAACCGTTTTCTCGATGAGTATGATCCCAAGGGAATCAAGATTGTTAAATATATCAGAGAGATTAGCGATCGCGGCGCTCCATCTCTCATTTCCTCTTTTGTGCTCTTTCTCCTCCATTAACATTCCCGCTTGCTTCTCATTTCCTCCATCTCTCGTTTCCTCTTGTTTAAGCATCCTTGAATTCGTATGAGCAGTAGAGTGGAACTTATTCCTTGTTGGTCCCAAAGGGTTATACAAGTTTATAGAAGGGGGGTTGAATACAAACACGCAATTTTTATCTTTCTGAATTGTTTATTGATATAATCACCAAATTACAGTTAGTTGCGGAATAAGACTAAGTATAAAACCTAATATAAACAAACTAAGAGAATCACACAGATTTCTTGCACTTAGAATAAGAATGAAAGAAGTTAAGAAAAGCTAAGGATAGTTTTTCTTGGCACTAAGAGTTCAGGAATAGAAAGAAAGAGCACTTCAAAAATGAAGTAAAACTTCCTATTTATACTGCATGCATTTAATGCGTGTCAGTATGACTTTACACGTGTCAGCACTTGGTTGGTTGCATGAATTTAACTTTTGCAAACATGCTCTTGGCCGCATGATGAACAGTGTAGATGGCAGAGTGGTTTGTACGATCTTGGACAAAGGCATGTCCTTCTGACAAATCGTACAAAAGCGTGCAAGGGGATAAGACAAATGTTCCTTATAGACCAGGTTTCATGATCAGCGATCGCTACGTTGATCTTTATTAGGGAATGATAAAGGTCAGCTCTCACTGAAGTCTTCTACTTGAAGCATCGCGTAAATTGGACAAGTCTTGGCTTCGCTGATATCCGCATCAGGTCACTAGTAGACTTAGTCACTCATTCGTCGGCTTGGTCTTTGATTTCAGCTTTGAACTCTGTTGTCGTGAATCTAGTCTTCAGGGATCATAAGCAAACAATTACATGATGAGCATTCAGCGATCATCAGCGAGACTGAACAGGCTCAGGTCTCACTGATGTATATTTATCGTTGAGGCATAAATTAAAGGACAGATGTTTCCATCAGTGATACTAAACATACTTAGTATGTTTAACATACTTAGTATGTTTTCATAGATGGTTAAACACTGATACATAATGTTTACTTACAATTTTCACTAAGTGATTCTAAGGGTCATCATCAAATCACTGAAGGGTTTAGATCAACAATCTCCCCTATTTGGTGATGACAAAGCAATAAAAGAAAATTGCTAAGTTAAAAAACATAAGGATAAAGAGGACTCATAAATACGTGTCCCATTTACTGTTTTTAGGGCACTGATGGAGTAAAGTACTTCATTGAATCTTTTCATTAAACTTCGTAATCAGTTTACAGGGGAAGTTGAAAAAATATAAGTACAATGAAAAATTTACAAGTACAAAAAGTTTACAACTAATAAGATCTTACTGAAGAAAACTTCAGCGATTTGGAATAGAAAAACATACCTCTGTATCAGCGAATCATTTTGTTCATAGATTAGATGATAAATAAGAAGATAGAATTTCTTTTATAACTGACATAATGCATAACCACTAAAGAACTATTCTTCAAGGTTCAGCATGCCAAGCTCGTTGATGAGAAAGTTGAATCTTGTCTCTTCAAGAGGTTTGGTAAAAAGATCAGCCAGCTAAAAGTCAGTAGGGATAAAGTGAAGTTCTATACCACCATTCATCACATGATCTTTGATAAAGTGATACCTGATCTCGATGTGTTTGGTCGTTTAGTGTAGTACTGGATTATTTGCTATAGCGATGGCACTTGTGCTGTCGCAATAGATTGGAATTTTGGATAGCTGAAGGTCATAGACTAATAGTTGATTTCTCATCCATAAGACCTGAGCACAACAGCTTCCAGCAGCTACATAGTTAGCTTCAGCGGTAGAAGTGGACACTTAACTTTGTTTCTTGCTTATCCAACTTACCAGTTTTCCACCCAAGAGCTGACAGCCTCCTGTGGTGCTTTTTCTATCCAGTTTGCAACCTGCAAAGTCACTATCTGAATAGGCAGTTAGATCGAACCCTGAGTCTTTGGGATACCAAAGACCTAGGTTGGGTGTACCCTTCAGATATCTAAAAATTTGCTTTACAGCGATCAGATGTGATTCTTTGGGTTCCGATTGATATCGTGCGCAAATACAAGTAGCATACATAATATCAGGACGACTCGATGTAAGATAGAGAAGAGAGCTGATCATTCCTCTATAGGCAGTGACATTAGCAGGTTTTCCTGAAGGATCCTTGTTAAGTGTCAGCGGAGGCGCCATAGGAGTTTTCATTGCTGAACTTTGAGTAAGATTGAATTTCTTCAACATATCTTTAACGTACTTACCTTGGTGAATGAAAGTGCCTTTGTCACTTTGCTTGATTTGGAGTCCAAGGAAAATATGTCAGCTCACCCATCATGCTCATTTTATATTTGGATTTCATTCTTTTAGCGAATCAATCACAAAGAGATGGGTTACTAGAACCAAATATAATATCATCGACATATATTTGAACAAGAATGGTATGACCTTTTACTTTCCTGAAAAATAGAGTGTTATCGATTTTACCACGCTCAAATTTTTCGATTAGGATAAAGGAGGATAGAGTGTCATACCATGCACGAGGTGCTTGTTTTAAGCCATACAGGGCCTTATCCAATTTATAAACATGACCTGGATGGTTAGGATCAGTGAATCCTAGAGGTTGTTCAACATAGACTTCTTCATTCAGCTCTCCATTTAGGAACGCTGACTTGACATCCATTTGATGAACTTTGAAGTCCCTGTGAACTGCATATGTTAGGAATAGTCGAATTGCTTCGAGTCTTGCCACAGGGGCAAAGGTTTCATCGTAGTCTATGCCTTCCTCTTGTTTGTATGCCTGAGCAACTAGACGAGCCATGTTGCGAGTTACAGTTCCAAATTCATCTAACTTGTTTCGATAGACCCACATAGTGCCTATCACTGACTTGTTAGATGGTCTGGGAACAAGATTCCAAACTTTGTTTCTTTCAAATTCAGTCAGCTATTCTTGCATAGCACTGACCCAGTTTGGATCTCTGAGGGCATCATCAACTTTCTTTGGTTCAATCAGCGAGATAAACTTAACATATAAACAAATATTACCTGAACTTCGACGAGTCTGAACGCCGACGTTTGGATCACCAAGAATTTGATCAATGGGGTGATTCATAGTACATCACTGAGCAGGAGCATGAATAGCTGGCTCAGATTGAACTTCTGGAGGAGCTGAAGAAGAAGCTTCAGCGACTTCAGGTATACCAGGCAAAACAGGCTGAGGTTCATATGAAGTTTCATTCACTAATTGTTGAGAAGTAGATGGAATATCATATGTTGAAGGTTCAGAATGAGGCAAAGTTTTAATGGGAACAGCTGAAACCCAAGACGTGGATTCAGCTTCACTTGACTGCATGTTGGGAATGATGATAGGGTCATCATCAGCTATTGGGTTGTTGACCTGACGGTCGGGGTTAAGGTTAGCTTCTAAATCCCCAAAATGAGAAAACATCCACTGATTCAGTTCTTCGTTGTCAGCAGTAGGTCTGGAGTTCGCTGAACGGGATTCGTCAAAGGTGACATGAATTGTTTCTTCTACATTGTTTCCTCTCTTGTTGAAGACTCTGAAGGCTTTGGACGTTGAGGAGTATCCTATGAAAATTCTGTCGTCAGCTTTGGGATCAAACTTTCCAAGAGAATCCCTGTTGTTTAAAATGAAACATTGACAACCTAAGATGTGAAAAAAGATAATAGATGGCTTTCTTCCATGGAAAGGTTGGTAGGCAGTTTTCTTGAATCTTTTAACAATCAGCGGCCTATTTTGGGTAAAACAGGCAGTGTTGACAGCTTCCGCCTAGAATTAAGTTGGAAGATGAGAATCGTTGAGCATTGATCTTTCAGCTTCAATTATCGTTCTATTTCTTCTTTTAGTGACTCCATTCTGCTGAGGAGTTCTGACTGCAGAGAAGTTGTGAGAAATTCCCTTGCTCTCAAAGAAGTTGTCAAGATAACTGTTTTTGAATTCAGTCCCATGATCACTCCTTATTGAGCAAACGGTCATATTGTTCAGGACATCCATTTTCTTGACAAATGATATGAGTTCTTCTGAGGTGTCACTTTTAGCATGGAGGAACATCACCCAGGGATAGCGAGAGAATTCATTTACTATGACCAGCGTGTATTTCTTTCCAGCGATGGATTGAATGTTGACAGGGCCAAATAAATCCATGTGGATGAATTGAAGAGGAGATGTCACTGAGGAGACTTGCTTAGTCTTGAAACTTGCTTTCGTTTGTTTTCCTTTCTCACACGCTGAACAAAGAGATTCCTTGGCATATGAGTGTTGAGGCAAGCCAGTGACTAACTCTTTTGAAAAGAGAGTATTCAGCGTCTTGAAGTAAAGATGAGAGAGCCTTCTATGCCATAACCAGTTCACATTAGAAGAGGCTTTGGAGTGAAAACAAATGTTTTCAGTGGATTTTGAGTCCATGTATATAACATAAACATTTTCCAAATGATATCCACTGAGAGCGATCTTCTCTTTATTGTCAGTGACAAAGCATGCTTCTTTAGTAAAGCAAACCTTGTAGTCCTTATCACATAGCTGACTGATGCTAAGAAGATTGTGCTTCAGTCCTTCCACATATGTGACTCTTCTGAAGGTGGTAGTACCATTAGAAAGTACACCAAACCCTCGGGTATATCCTTTACCATTTCCACCAAAGGTCACTGAGGGACCTGCTAACTCTATTTTTAGAGTTATTATTTCCATTTATTTTCCACTTTATTTTGTCAATTTTAGCCATTTCACTTCTAAAAACCCACATTCTTAGTATAATTCTCGAAAATGAGCAAAAGGAGTGAACCATATATTTAATGAACTATTTGGTGGAATTTGGGTGTTTTTCACGTTTTATCCTGCAGTGACCACTGTTGTGCCCACTCCGGGTCCCCACTCTTCGAGCTGATCAAAAAGAAACTATTTGTTGGGATCTAATTTTCTGGAGGAGGAAGGTTCATATGGCAGAGAAATGGCTGGAGAAGTACAAGGTAGTTCTCATTGAAGATAGCATCAAGTACACCTCTTTGTACTTGGAGATTGACTTGGAAAAGGGACCATTGGATAAAAGGATTGCCCATTAGAGTTGAATTATGCCACAACACTGCAGTCTTTACCCATTGGAAGACCCACCTCTTTTGTGTAATACCCAACTCCTTCTCCTAGTATATAAAGGAGCACTTGGGTGCCATTAAATGCATGCTTGGTTATCATCCTTGAATACTTTTAGTCTTAAATTCTCTCAACTACCACATTAGCTTTAGTCTTTTATTTACTGCAGTAACTAGCTTTAATTTTCAGTAATTTACTCTCTTAGTTTAATTGTAATTCGAACTACACAGTGCAGGGACGACTTCTCGTTCCCCACTATGAGCAGTTAATTCAAGTCACTTTCAGTTTTATTATGTGCAAAACTTCATCTTTTGTTTTCTTTACTTCGGAAATGTTAGGCTAAACATCCTTTGGGATGTAGGAAGGAGAAGTACCTGAATTTTATAGAAAATGCTTGAGTAATCTTTATACTTAGAATATTTATTGTTTTGGTCATTCATTCTCGATATTTACCCAAAGATGCGAACAAGCCGATCACTTGCACAGATCTAAAAGTCTAGTTCTTAACTTAGAAATGAGTAGAACGCAGTGATACGAGCTTGAATGATGCTAGGGGATTCGAAAGAATTCTTTTGACACTTACGAAAGTGAGGTCGGCATAGTGAGCTAATCTCTGCCCACTGGAGTAGTAGGCAAGCTAATTTGTGTATAAAAACACTTAGAGTATTTGTCTCTACACATTCCATCGAGGCCTGAAAAGGTCCATTTAGAGATTACCATTGACAAAACAACAAGTACTAAGAGTATGGGATTTTCATCTAAAGGTGTGAGTATTTTGTAACCGGGTTTTTCTAGCGAAAATGTCTACCACGAATACGAGGACCACTCTAAGGACCGAGTATTTGAGATAAAATTTAGGGAAAATTCAACCTACATTCCTCCTTTTTATCATTTAGTAATTCGTTTAAAGTAGCTATTTCACCAAACCAAAGTATTATTTTCCTCTCTAGTTGAAACTTGTAAAAGGAACTCATGAGAACCGTATTGTCTTGATTGTCCAGTCTCTGTGGATTCGATTCTGGTATTTTACCAACTATTACTTGCTGTGACGATCATAGTGGACAATGTACACTTGCACTTCCCACTGTGGACAGTTTGCAACCCACTGCGATTAAAACACACATTTCGCACGTAACAGGACCTTTCTCTTCCTTATATTCATTGAGCAGGTTTCTTTTTCCAGTCATGTGTCTAGAGCATCCACTATCGAGATACCAGTACCCTTCGAGACCTGTAAACAAAGGAAGATTAGTTTGGAATGGGTACCCATTTTATGATGGGTCCACACTTGTTAGTGGTAGAGGATGTAGAAGGATCAGCGATCTTCGCATAATCTGATGACTCAACGTTAGTGGTAATATTCACCTTGGTTAATTTCTTAACCTTGGTGGTATTTTCACCTTAGCTTGATTTCCACCAGGGATGTTCTTCTTTGCCTTGGGGGCATTCATCTTCGCCTTAGCTAATTTCTCAACTTTGGTGGATGTGGGGTACTTACTAGCAATATGATCGGTAAGTCCACAGTGATAACATTTCCTATAGCTGAAAGTAGCTTTAGGACCATAGGCATGACTATTTGACAATTTCAAATGGGCAGGGCCTGTACCAAGAATACCTTTGGCATCAGATATCGGAGGAACCTTTGGTTCTTCAGATTTCTTTCCAATAACATCCACTCTAATTTTTGGAGTAGATCGCTGAACATGTTCAGGGATCTTATTCTTTGAAGAAGAGGGATGATTAGCTGAAGGTTTAGAAGTTTTTAGCTTTGGTTCTTTGGTACCCTTCTGAGGTTTTTGAATAACAACTTTTTCTTTACCTTTAAGTTTAGGGCTTAAAGTAGGTTTATCCTCAGGGATTGGATTATTAGAACAAGAGCACTGAGATGATGAGGTGTCAGGCATAGAAGACACGAACATTCCAAATTTAAGCATGGAAAGATCAGTCGTTTGTTCTTCAGCGTTAGCTTTGTAACCAAGACCACTTCTGTCATTGACAGGGATCTGAGCACCGATTATCTCAGGGATCTTTGCTGAGGATTTATACCATCCTTCAACAGTTTCTTTTTCTACTTTCAGCTCAGGGGTAGCTTTTTCACGCCCGATGCTAACAACTTGATTCACATAGACCTGATCTTTCAAATTTTCTTCTAATTTTGGAAGCTCTTGAAATTTCAAATGACAGTTTTTAAGTTGTTCAGTTAAATCTTGATTTTGTTGTTCAGCGGTCTTACCATTCATGGCATCATATAAATCAAAAGTCAGTAAATCGATAGCACAAAGTCTATCAGCTTCAGTGAGAGCAGGAGAAGGAGAAGGAGAGAGTGATACCAGAGAGGTAGAAGCAGAAGTAGAGGGAATTTCAGCATGTTCTTCCTCTTCTTCTTTGATTTTGGCCATGAGACAGAGATTTGCCTCATCTTCTTCATCAGAATCTGATTCTTCATCAGACTCAGCCTAGTCATGTTCTTCGGCGAACATACCTTTAACTTTCTTTTTGTAGCTTTTCAACTTTTCATACTTTTCTTTGAGTTTCAGGTATTTGTCATCTCTAGTCCTAGGAGTAGAGGATTTCTTGTGGGATGAAGAAGGTTTGAATGCTTTATTTGACCTGCATTCACTTGCAAAGTGTCCTACTTTTTCACAGTTAAAGCAGATAGTAGTAGCTTATCAACAGAAGAAGATTTAGGCTTGTCAGTAAGGGTGAGAGGTTTATTTCTTCTGAAGTTACTCTTTCTGGCAAATCTGTTGAAAGTATTAGTCAGGAGTGCCAGAGATTCATCAAGTTCTGAAGGGTCAGCTTCTGATGAATCATCAGAGTTAGATTCTAACTCAGTGATAGTGACAGTTGATTGTTGAGTAGGCGTTAACTCTAAGGAGAGTAAAGCAACAAGTGTGCTTTTGGAATCTTTGACAAGATTCTTCTTAAGAAGACACGACTGCTCATGATTGAGCATAGTGCCAAATAAGGTACTAAGAGTCATAAATTTAAGATCCTTTGATAGTTTAAGACACATGGTATAGTTGTCCCAACTTTCAAGAAGACATTCCAAGAATTTTGCTAGGATCTCGGAGCTAGCATAAGTCTTACCAACAGCTATGAAATCAATAATTAAACAATTAAAGCGTTGGTGAACTTCAGAGTGGGTTTCATTCTTACCACAGATGAAACTTTCGTATTGTCTTACCAGGTTGATTCTCTTGGATTCTTGTACGTCAGCAGTGCCTTCATATTGAACACATATAGTGTCCCACATGGCTTTTGAGCTCTTGAGATTCATGATGGAATGGTAGACTTCATTAGGAAGAGCCATAGAAATGATGGATCTGGCTTTTGTGTCGATGGCCACAGTCTTCTTGTCTTCTTCAGTCCACTGAGAGACTTCTTTGATGATAGTTCTCTCAGGAACTGCAGGAGTGGTGGCAGTGGCTGGAACAGGACCTTGGACCATATGTGGAACAAAGGGTCCATTTTCCACATAATAAGGTATAGTGGGATCTACACCTTCTAGAAAGAGCATCATTCGGTTCTTCCAAAGATTGAAGTTATCTTTGCTGAATCGAGGTGGTTTGGCAAGAGAGCCATTATCTATGTAATTTGTGTTTATGGGGTTTACCATATTGAGAAATGGAAAGGAAGAGATAGTATAAGCAAGATCTTGTTTATGGGATTAAACAATCTGCTCTAATACTACTTGTTGGTCCCGAAGGGTTATACAAGTTTGTAGAAGGGGGGTTGAATACAAAGACGCAATTTTTATCTTTCTAAATTGTTTATTGATATAATCAACAATTTACAGTTTGTTGCGGAATAAGACTAAGTATAAAACCTAATCTAAACAAACTAAGAGAATCACATATATTTCTTGCCCTTAGAATAAGAATGAAAGAAGTTAAGAAAAGCTAAGGATAGTTTTTCTTGGCACTAAGAGTTTAGGAATAGAAAGGAAGAGCACTTCAAAAATGAAGTAAAACTTCCTATTTATACTGCATGCATTTAATGCGTGTCAGTATGACTTTACACGTGTCAGCACTTGGTTGGTTGCATGAATTTGACTTTTGCAAACATGCTCTTGGCCGCATGATGAACAGTGTAGATGGCAGAGTGGTTTGTATGATCCTGGACAAAGGCATGTCCTTCTGACAAATCGTACAAAAGCGTGCAAGGGGATAAGACAAATGTTCCTTGTAGAACATGCTTCATGATTAGCGATCGCTGAGTTGATCTTTATCAGGGAATGATAAAGGTCAACTCTCGCAGAAGTCTTCTACTTGAAACATCGCGTAAATTGGACAAGTCTTGGCTTCGCTGATATCCGCATCATGTTACTAGTAGACTTATTCACTCGTTCGTCAGCTTGGTCTTCGATTTCATCTTTAAACTCTGTTGTTGCGAATCTGGTCTTCAGGGATCATAAGCAAACAATTACATGATGAGCATTCAGCGATCATCGACGAGACTGAACAGGCTCAGGTCTCACTGATGTACATTTATCCCTGAGGCATAAATTAAAGGACAGATGTTTCCATCAGCAATACTAAATAGACTTAGTATGTTTTCATAGATGGTGAAACACTGATACATATTGTTTAATTACAATTTTTACTAAGTGATTCTAAGGGTCGTCATCAAATCACTGAAGGGTTTGGATCAACATTCCCCTCTGTATTGATCTCTCACTCTCTAGATGCAACTTTGGAACGTAATCAGCTTTCAAAACAAAAGGTATTAGAAATAGGGTATATTTAGAATGAAAAAAAAACGCCCTCACGTGGGAGGCATGTAAGGGAGGGTTAACGGGAGTTACTTAACTGGAGTTAGGTGAGGGATCTAATATGAAACAAAAGTGAAACCATGATGACCATGATCGTAAATAATTCCTTTAGGGGGCCTAATCCAACATTTTAGAAAACCACAGGGACCAAATCCATAACTTACTCTTGTTATTATGTAGGTAATTCTTTCTTGTGGTTATTTTCTATGAACCTTTTGGACTAATGGTTTGGAATTTCTTACCTGGTTTGCACAAAAAGATGGATTTTTTGACTTCTTTATTGGCAATTGGACTAAATTTTGAATTTTAAGACGGACTTGAGTTTAGACCATTGAAAATAATTTGATAATACATAAATTTTCTTTAGCAATTGGTACAAATGGAAAATGTTTATTCTTACAAAAGTCAATGTATTTCGAGGTCTTCAAATTTGTTTAGTGGGCAATTCTAAGAAATGATGTTGCTTCTCTTTTCCCCCTTTGGCATGAAGGTACACATGAAAACTCACATGTTGATGATTTGCTTCTTCTTTTTTAGTATATTGACGTATATTGTTGATCCAAACCCTTCAGTGCTTTGATGATGACCCTTAGAATCACTTAGTGAAAATTGTAAGTAAACAATATGTATTAATGTTTTGCCATCTATGAAAAATATACTAAGTCTGTTTAGTATCGCTGATGGAAAACATATGTTCTTTAATTTACTTCAGCGATGAATGTACATTAGTGAGACCCGAGCCTGTTCAGTCTCGCTGATGATCGTTGAATACTCATCGTGTAATTGTTTGCTTATGATCCCTGAAGACAAGATTCGCGACAACAGAGTTCAAAACTGAAATCGAAGACCAAGCTGACGAACGGGTGACTAAGTCTACTAGTGACCTGATGCGGATATCAGTGAAGCCAAGACTTGTCCATTTCACGCGAAGTTTCAAGTAGACGACTTCAGCGAGAGCTGAACTTTATCATTCCTTGATAAAGATCAACTCAACGATCGCTGATCATGAAGCCTGTTCTACAAAGCAACTTTTGTCTTATCCCCTTGCACGCTTTTGTACGATTTGTCAGAAGGACATCCATTTGTCCAGGATCGTACAAACCACTCTGCCAACTACACTATTCATCATACGGCCAAGAGCATGTTTGCCAAAGTCAAATTCATGCAACCAACCAGACGTTGCCATGTGTAATGTTGTACTGACATGCATTTAATGCATGCAGTATAAATAGAAGTTTAGCATTCACTCTGATGGCTTGCTCTTCTATCTCTGATCTCTTACTGCCTTAAAAAAATTTACTCTTAGTTTTCTTAACTTCTTTCTATCTTTTCTAGTGAAAGAAATCTGTGTGATTCTTATAGTTTGTTTAGGTTATGTTTTATACTTAATCTTATTTCGCAAAAAACTGTAAATTGTTTGATTATATCAATAAACAGTTTTAAAGATAAAAATCTTGTATTTGTATTCAACCCCCCTTCTACAAACTTGTATAACCCTTCGGGACCAACAAGTGGTATCAGAGCAGATTGTTTAATCCTATAAACAAGATCTTGCTTATACTATCTCTTCCTTGCTGTAATAACTAGGTATTTTATTTATTTATTTTATAAGTCTTTAATTTTAATAATTTTTGGAATTAGAAGTTAAGGGATAAGTTTTATTAAATTTTAAAGTTTGGGGGTAAGTTTTGCCAAATAGGATAAGTGTGAGGTTAGTTTGGTAAGGGTGAAGATATTTTCACCCAAACCGTCCTTTTCACCTAATATGGATAAGGTGTCCTCTTTCTTTTGACATTCTTAGCATATGTGTGTGTGTGGGTGTTCATTCGGCAGAGAGGTAGAGAGAAAGGAAAAAGAGAGTAAAAGCTAAGGAAAAATCAAGAAGAAGAAGTAGGAACTGGGTGTTTTGCAGCTGGGGTTAGAATCCACAATCAAGAAAACAAAGATTCCGTGAAACGGGACTGAAGAATTTGGAGTACTTGATAATAGCGTGGGAATATCTTGAAAATTAAACGAAACAGATTCCGTGAAACGGGACTGAAGAATTTGGAGTACTTGATAATAGCGTGGGAAGATCTTGAAAATTAAACGAAACAGGTGAGTTTTATTTAAAAACGTTTTTTTCAACTGGAATACATATATATGTGATTTATATCTATATGAAATGGATATGTATGGATTGAGAATGTGATACATAATGTGATTATGTGTTTTTATTGAAATATTTATATACATGATGGTATACTGTAAATAGATGAGTATTCTGCGAGAATACGGGGTCGGGATCCGAGGTGCGGACCGGTGTGTTGCCGGGTTCCGGTAAGCGGACAGGCGTGTTTACTGTAGATGTTGTACAGCAGAGTAAATTGACTAGTTGGCTTGCAACCACTAGTTTGGCCAATTATGGAGGAATAAGGGGGAATGAGTGGATACGAAACGCAAGTCTTGGTTGGTATTTAATTACGTGTAATATATGTGTGTTTGTATAAAAAGGTTTTATTTAATTGGATTCTTGGCAAATTTCAACTGACAGGGATTTTCTCACTGGACCATTAGGTCTAACCCTCATCATTTCTGTTTTAAAAATATGTATTCCAGGTTGAGGATCGTTCGTTAGCAAAGGGAAGAATTAATGTGTAAGGCGGGGTTAATAGCTGACAAGGATTAGGAATTGAATATGTGTTATGTTGTATCGTTTCGAGACTGCTGGGACCGTACGTGATTTGTTTGGTAATTTCTTTTTATGAATGTAACGATGTGATGCAATATATGTTATTTGAAACATGTTTGGGAAACCGGTTGTTACACTTGCTATTCTTCAAAATGGCAAACAACACAAACACTAATTACATAGACAATGGCTCTCAAGCCAAACCACCTCGATTTAGCAAAGATAACTTCAATCTTTGGAAAAATCGAGTTGTTAGATCTGAGTTTTGTCAATAAACTAAGTGTTGAAATCTGATAAGAAGGCTCAGATGTTCTGAGAAGAAGAGTCAGAGTTCTGACTACAAAAGCTCAGCAGGATTACTTTGAAAGTTTACCAAGTACAGAGATCTGAGAAGAAGAGTCAGAAGTCTGAGAAGAAGAGCCAGAAGTTCTGAGAAGCCTAATCAGAATAACGTTCAGAAGTTCAGAACAACCTGTTCAGAACTTATAACTAGATACTTTCCTTAGTGTTTAGTAAACTAATTAGGACACGTGTTTAGTTCTTATTAGTCATTCATATTTGTACTGTAGCTTTAATATTTCCGTTGCAGTGTATATAGTGGTTAGCACTACATTGCTAACTGATTTTCCCGAATATATTTGTATTCATCTTTTGTAATCTTTGAGATACTCTCTCTCTAAGATCTGTAATTCTGTTCTTCATTGAATACAATTGGGCTTGATCATATTACTTCTCAATTACTTCTTCATAGATTGATATATTGATTGTAAGAGTAAATCCTGGACTTACAATTGGTATCAGAGCCACTCAACAAACAAATTTGTTCAAGATCGTGATCGCGAAGGTTTATTGATCAATTTCTTGAAGATTTCTTGATTCGTTCAAAAATCGATTCCGCTGCTGCTTACAATTCTTGAATTCTTATCAATTCTTGAATTAATTGTTATCTTTCGATCAAGAAATTCAAATTTGTCTTTCTGTTGAAAATTCTTACAATCATGTCTTCTAAAGAATATCTCGCTATGGGATCTGAAACAAAGCCACCTGTTCTAATACCTGAAGAGTACCAGCAATGGAAAATTCGAATGATACAATTCCTGGATAACATAGATGAAAATCTAATGGTTTCAATCCGAGAAGGTCCTATCGAAGTCTATATCGATGTGGCTGCAACCCCTGAAACAGAGACAACTCCAGAAATTCCGGCAACAAGGGTAAAGAAGAATATCTATTCAACTATGTTGATGATATTGCTGATGATATAGGAGAATATGAAAGAGTCAAAGAATACTTCATGCCTTCAGAATATCTATTCAGAAATCCAATTGAAATCCCCAAGATTAATCTACCAATGTTAGAGGAACCTATATGTGATTTTGTTCTGGAATTAAGTGATATACCACTTGCTAAACATTTTCATGATGACATCTTCCCAGAAGAAACATATGAGAATCTTTATCACAAAGAAGGAGAATATGAAGTTTTGGAAAATAATGTTGATGGTTTCATGGATGGAAGATCTCAGATGATTTATGCAGAAGCCTCAAACAGATTTAGAATTCCTGACTCAAGGCTGCACATTCAGAAAAGAATTGAGAAAGTTTTGATGTTCCAAACAGAAGAATTTGATGGTCTGAAGTATGTAAAATTGGAAGTATTGAAAGAAAAGAATGTGAAGGTTTTCTTATCAAGTTTTGATTTCCACAGATTAACTCTTGAAGATCAGATCTTTCTTGTTAAGTTCTTTGCCAGTACAGAAGAAGCCTGGATAGAGATTGAATGTAGAAGACTTCTGGGCATTTATGTAAGAAACATGTACTTGTATGATTTTCAACTGGCTATTGAAGGAAGAAAGGAGAAATGCAACTTAAGCTGTCCAGAGATGATTCCAAGGATTGGTATACATGAGAAAGGGTTTATAAATGAAGGAATGGAATCAGAAGGTTTTGCATACACAGTTCATGAAAGACTTGAACTATTCAGATTGAAGGATTTAGTAAAATATAGTGATGCAACTTTGAGTTGGTTACTAAATGGAATGGAAGGATTTTTTGTATCTGAAAGAAAAAGTCTGGGGAAGAGATGTGTGAAATCTGTTAAAAGAAAATTAAGTCTCAGAAGAAAGATCAGAAGCTGTGGTGAATGGTTGCTATCAGAGGTTAATCCCAAAAAGATGTTGCATAATGACTTTGTATTTCCTGCTGAATATGAGGTGAATGAAATTCTTTCAGATGAAGATGAAGAAATTCAGGACATAATTCCTCAGAATGTGCAAATAACAAGTGTTGAACAAGTTGAACAGTCTGAACCAAAACAAGATGATATGTCTATTGATATGAATGGGTATTTTCTGGAGTTTGATCTGCCAAACTTCTTTGATCCAATTGAAGTAAACTTTCTAAGTGTATATCATGACAAACCAAAAGAAACTCAGATCTGGTTGGCTGAGAAGTCAAGATGTCTTGGAAAACCAAAGAAAGATGTATATTCAGATTTTCTAATCACTGGGATCAGAGAATTAAAGATCAAGCAGTTCAGAAAGCAAGAATACTTATCCTTTGAAGTATTAAGAGAAGATGGAGAGGTGTACTATTTTACTGATGCAGACTTTGAAAAGCTATCAGTAATGGATTTCTACAGACTACACAGTATGTTGTGCTCCAAAGAATCAAGCAAAGATAAGAATGAAAGGAAGGCAAGGAGTGTAGTGATTGAAGCTATGTTTTACATCCTAAGATGGCATTGTTATACAGATTTTCAAATAGCTCTGTATTTACAAAGGCCAGGTGTCTATCTTTCAAGACCCATCACAGATCATGATCAGAAGCAAGTATTAAAAACTGGAAGTGTGTGCAAACATCCAGAATTGGGAGTATTCTTGAAAAACAAGAGTGAAAAGATGTTTTTCATAGCAAAGGAGACTGCAAAATATAGCTCTGGAACTTTGAGATTCATCAAGCATAATTTGGAGAAAAAGGTGCTGAAGGTGAAGCAAGCTAACATGACTCAAGAAGTGATCACTCAGCAAGTTGAAACTATTCAGAAAATTGTTGATAGAATTGACAAGAGACTTACTCAGAGAAATGTGCTGTTACAGAAAATTGTTCCTGCATTGAAAGAGCTTGGTGATACAAAGTATAAGTTTATTTGACAAAAAGGGGGAGATTGTTAGATCTGAGTTTTGTCAATAAACTAAGTGTTGAAATCTGATAAGAAGGCTCAGATGTTCTGAGAAGAAGAGTCAGAGTTCTGACTACAAAAGCTCAGCAGGATTACTTTGAAAGTTTACCAAGTACAGAGGTCTGAGAAGAAGAGTCAGAAGTCTGAGAAGAAGAGCCAGAAGTTCTGAGAAGCCTAATCAGAAGAACGTTCAGAAGTTCAGAACAACCTGTCCAGAACTTATAACTAGATACTTTCCTTAGTGTTTAGTAAACTAATTAGGACACGTGTTTAGTTCTTATTAGTCATTCATATTTGTACTGTAGCTTTAATATTTCCGTTGCAGTATATATAGTGGTTAGCACTACATTGCTAACTGATTCTCCCGAATATATTTGTATTCATCTTTTGTAATCTTTGAGATACTCTCTCTCTAAGATCTGTAATTCTGTTCTTCATTGAATACAATTGGGCTTGATCATATTACTTCTCAATTACTGCTTCATAGATTGATATATTGATTGTAAGAGTAAATCCCGGACTTACAATTGGTATCAGAACCACTCAACAAACAAATTTGTTCAAGATCGTGATCGCGAAGGTTTATTGATCAATTTCTTGAAGATTTCTTGATTCGTTCAAAAATCGTTTCCGCTGCTGCTTACAATTCTTGAATTCTTATCAATTCTTGAATTAATTGTTATCTTTCGATCAAGAAATTCAAATTTGTCTTTCTGTTGAAAATTCTTACAATCATGTCTTCTAAAGAAAATCTCGCTATGGGATCTGAAACAAAGCCACCTGTTCTAATACCTGAAGAGTACCAACAATGGAAAATTCGAATGATACAATTCCTGGATAACATGGATGAAAATCTAATGGTTTCAATCCGAGAAGGTCCTATCGAAGTCTATATCGATGTGGCTGCAACCCCTGAAACAGAGACAACTCCAGAAATTCCGGCAACAAGGGTAAAGAAGAATATCTATTCAACTATGTTGATGATAATGCTGATGATATAGGAGAATATGAAAGAGTCAAAGAATACTTCATGCCTTCAAAATATCTATTCAGAAATCCAATTGAAATCCCCAAGATTAATCTACAGATGTTAGAGGAACCTATATGTGATTTTGTTCTGGAATTAAGTGATATACCACTTGCTAAACATTTTCATGATGACATATTCCCAGAAGAAACATATGAGAATCTTTATCACAAAGAAGGAGAATATGAAGTTTTGGAAAATAATGTTGATGGCTTCATGGATGGAAGATCTCAGATGATTTATGCAGAAGCCTCAAACAGATTTAGAATTCCTGACTCAAGGCTGCACATTCAGAAAAGAATTGAGAAAGTTTTGATGTTCCAAACAGAAGAATTTGATGGTCTGAAGTATGTAAAATTGGAAGTATTGAAAGAAAAGAATGTGAAGGTTTTCTTATCAAGTTTTGATTTCCACAGATTAACTCTTGAAGATCAGATCTTTCTTGTTAAGTTCTTTGCCAGTACAGAAGAAGCCTGGATAGAGATTGAATGTAGAAGACTTCTGGGCATTTTTGTCAGAAACATGTACTTGTATGATTTTCAACTGGCTATTGAAGGAAGAAAGGAGAAATGCAACTTAAGCTGTCCAGAGATGATTCCAGGGATTGGTATACATGAGAAAGGGTTTATAAATGAAGGAATGGAATCAGAAGGTTTTGCATACACAGTTCATGAAAGACTTGAACTATTCAGATTGAAGGATTTAGTAAAATATAGTGATGCAACTTTGAGTTGGTTACTAAATGGAATGGAAGGATTTTTTGTATCTGAAAGAAAAAGTATGGGGAAGAGATGTGTGAAATCTGTTAAAAGAAAATTAAGTCTCAGAAGAAAGATCAGAAGCTGTGGTGAATGGTTGCTATCAGAGGTTAATCCCAAAAAGATGCTGCATAATGACTTTGTATTTCCTGCTGAATATGAGGTGAATGAAATTCTTTCAGATGAAGATGAAGAAATTCAGGACATAATTCCTCAGAATGTGCAAATAACAAGTGTTGAACAAGCTGAACAGTATGAACCAAAACAATATGATATGTCTATTGATATGAATGGGTATTTTCTGGAGTTTGATCTGCCAAACTTCTTTGATCCAATTGAAGTAAACTTTCTAAGTGTATATCATGACAAACCAAAAGAAACTCAGATCTGGTTGGCTGAGAAGTCAAGATGTCTTGGAAAACCAAAGAAAGATGTATATTCAGATTTTCTAATCACTGGGATCAGAGAATTAAAGATCAAGCAGTTCAGAAAGCAAGAATACTTATCCTTTGAAGTATTAAGAGAAGATGGAAAGGTGTACTATTTTACTGATGCAGACTTTGAAAAGCTATCAGTAATGGATTTCTACAGACTACACAGTATGTTGTGCTTCAAAGAATCAAGCAAAGATAAGAATGAAAGGAAGGCAAGGAGTGTAGTGATTGAAGCTATGTTTTACATCCTAAGATGGCATTGTTATACAGATTTTCAAATAGCTCTGTATTTACAAAGGCCAGGTGTCTATCTTTCAAGACCCATCACAGATCATGATCAGAAGCAAGTATTAAAAACTGGAAGTGTGTGCAAACATCCAGAATTGGGAGTATTCTTGAAAAACAAGAGTGAAAAGATCTTTTTCATAGCAAAGGAGACTGCAAAATATAGCTCTGGAACTTTGAGATTCATCAAGCATAATTTGGAGAAAAAGGTGCTGAAGGTGAAGCAAGCTAACATGACTCAAGAAGTGATCACTCAGCAAGTTGAAACTATTCAGAAAATTGTTGATAGAATTGACAAGAGACTTACTCAGAGAAATGTGCTGTTACAGAAAATTGTTCCTGCATTGAAAGAGCTTGGTGATACAAAGTATAAGTTTATTTGACAAAAAGGGGGAGATTGTTAGATCTGAGTTTTGTCAATAAACTAAGTGTTGAAATCTGATAAGAAGGCTCAGATGTTCTGAGAAGAAGAGTCAGAGTTCTGACTACAAAAGCTCAGCAGGATTACTTTGAAAGTTTACCAAGTACAGAGGTCTGAGAAGAAGAGTCAGAAGTCTGAGAAGAAGAGCCAGAAGTTCTGAGAAGCCTAATCAGAAGAACGTTCAGAAGTTCTGAACAACCTGTTCAGAACTTATAACTAGATACTTTCGTTAGTGTTTAGTAAACTAATTAGGACACGTGTTTAGTTCTTATTAGTCATTCATATTTGTACTGTAGCTTTAATATTTCCGTTGCAGTAAATATAGTGGTTAGCACTACATTGCTAACTGATTTTCCCGAATATATTTGTATTCATCTTTTGTAATCTTTGAGATACTCTCTCTCTAAGATCTGTAATTCTGTTCTTCATTGAATACAATTGGGCTTGATCATATTACTTCTCAATTACTGCTTCATAGATTGATATATTGATTGTAAGAGTAAATCCTGGACTTACACGAGTGATGCTTTTCTTGGAAGGTGTAGATCCCACTATACCTTACTACGTTGAAAATGGACCTTATGTTCCACATGTGGTTCATGGTGTTGTTCCAGCCATTGCGACTACTCCTACTATTCCTGAAAGAACAATCGTCAAAGAAGTCTCACAGTGGACTAAAGAAGACAAGAAGAAAGTGGCCATCGACACCAAGGCCAGATCCATCATCTCCATGGATCTTCCTGATGAAGTCTACTATTCCATCATGAATCTAAAGAGCTCAAAAGCCAAGTGGGGCACTATATGTGTTCAATATGAAGGTACTGCTGAAGTCCAGGATTCCAGAAGAATAAACCTGGTAAGGCAGTAGGAAAGTTTCATTTGTGGTAAGAATGAAACTCTCTCTAAAGTTCACCAACGTTTTAATTTCTTAATTATTGATTTAAAAACTGTTGGTAAGACCTATGCTAATCCGAGATCCTGACAAAGTTCTTGGAATGTCGTCCTGAAAGTTGAGACAATTATACCTTGTGTCTTAAACTCTCTAAGGATCTTAAATTTATGACCCTCAGTACCTTATTTGGCATTATGCTCAATCATGAGCAGTCGTGTCAACTTAAGAAGAATCTTGTCAAAGATTCCAAAAGCACACCTGTTGCTTTATTCTCTTCAGAGTTAATGCCTGCTCAGCGATCTACTGTCACTATCACTAAGTTGAAAACTTACTCTGATGATTCATCAGAAGGTGATCCTTCAGAACCTGATGAATCTCTAGCACTCCTGACAAATTCTTTCAGGAGATTTGCTAGAAACCTCTCACTATCACTGACAAGCCTAAATCTACTCCTGTTGATAAGGCTACTGCTACCTGCTTTAACTATGAAAAAGTAGGACACTTTGCAAGTGAATGCAGGTCAAAGAAAGTATTCAAAACTTCTTCATCCTACAAGAAATCCTCTACTCCCAGGACTAGAGATGACATATACCAAAAGCTCAAAGAATAATATGAGAAGCTGAAAAGCTACAAAAAGAGAGGTAAAGGTATGATCGCTGAAGATTATGACTAGGCTAAAGCTGATGAAGAATCAGACTCTGATGAAGAAGATGAGGCTAATCTCTGTCTTATGGCCGAAATCAAAGAAGAAGAGGAAGAACAATCTGAAATTCCCTCTACTTTTGCCTCTACCTCTCAGGTATCACTCTCTCCTACTCCTTCTCCTGCTCTCACTGAAGCTGATAGACTTCGTGCTATCGATATACTGACTACTGATTTATATGATGCCATGAATGGCAAGACCAAAGCTGAACAACTTAATATAGATTTAACTGAACAACTTAAAAACTATCATTTAAAAATTCACGAGCTTTCAAACATAAAAGAAAATTTGAAAGATCAGGTCTATGTGAATCAAGTCATCAGTATCGAGCGTGAACAAGTTATCGCTGAACTGAAAGCAGAAAAAGATACTGTTGAAGGATGGTATAAATCCTCAGCAAAGATCACTGAGATAATCGGTGCTCAGATCCCTGTCAATGACAGAAGTGGTCTTGGTTACAAAGTTGACGCTGAAGAACCAACGACTGATCGTTCCATGATTAAGTTTGGAATGTTCGTGTCTTCTATCCCTGACACCTCGTTATCTGAGTGCTCTTCTTCTTCTAAAACTCTCATCCCTGAGGATAAACCTACTTTAAGCCCTAAACTTAAAGGTAAAGAAAAAGTCGTTATTCAAAAACCTCAGATGGGTACCAAAGTACCAAAGCTGAAAACTTCTAAATCTTCAGCTAATCATCCCTCTTCTTCAAATAATAAGATCCCTGAACATGTTCAGCGATCTACTCCAAAAATTAGAGTGGATATTATTGGCAAGAAATTTGAAGAACCAAAGGTTCCTCCGATATCTGATGCCAAAGGTATTCTTGGTACATGCCCTACCCATTTGAAATTGTCAAATAAATATGCCTATGGTCCTAAAGCTACTTTTAGGTATAGGAAATGTTATCACTGTGGACTTACCGATCACATTGCTAGTAAGTGCCCTACAGCCACCAAAGCTGAGAAATTAGCTAAGGTGAAGATCAATGGTGCAAATCATCCCTGGTGCAAATCAAGCCAAGGTGAAAAATACCACCAAGGTTAAGAAATTAACCAAGGTGAAGATTACCACTGATGCTGAGTCATCAGATGTTGCGAAGATCGCTGATCCTTTTACATCCTCTACCACTGACAAGTGTGGACCCATCGTAAAATGGGTACCTATTCCAAACTAAGCTTCCTTTGTTTGCAGGTCTCGAAGGGTATCTGGTATCTCAATAGTGGATGCTCTAGACACATGACTGGAAAAAGAAACCTGCTCACTGAATACAAGAAAGAGAAAGGTCCCTCGGTGACCTTTGGTGGAAATGGTAAAGGATATACCCGAGAGTTTGGTGTACTTTCTAATGGTACTACCACCTTCAGAAGAGTCGCATACGTTGAAGGACTGAAGCACAATCTTCTTAGCATCAGTCAGCTATGTGATAAGGACTACAAGGTTTGCTTTACTAAAGAAGCATGTTTTGTCACTAACAAGAAAGAGAAGATCGCTCTCAGTGGATATTGTTTGGAAAATGTTTATGTTATAAACATGGACTCAATATCCACTGAAAACATTTGTTTTCTCTCCAAAGCCTCTTCTGATGTCAAATAGTTATGGCATAAAAGGATTTCTCATCTTAACTTCAAGACGCTGAATACTCTTTCTTCAAAAGAGTTGGTGTTGGCTTGCCTCAACATTCATACGCTAAAGAATCTCTTTGTTCAGCGTGTGAGAAAGGGAAACAAAAGAAAGAAAGTTTCAAGACCAAGCAAGTTTCTTCAGTGACATCTCCTCTTCAACTCCTCCACGTGAATTTATTTGGCCCTGTCAATATTCAATCCAACACTGGAAAGAAATACACATTGGTCATAGTAGATGAATTCTCTCGATATACCTTGGTGATGTTTCTCCGTGCTAAGAGTGACACCTTAGAAGAACTCATCTCTTTTGTCAGGAAAATGGAAGTCCTAAATAATATGATTGTTCCCTCAATAAGGAGTGATCATGAGATTGAATTCAAAAACAGTTCCCTTGATAACTTCTTTGAGAGCAAGGGCATTTCTCACAACTTCTCTGCAGTAAGAACTCCTCGGCAGAATGGTGTCGCTGAAAGATAAAATAGAACGATCATTGAAGCTGCCAGATCAATGCTCAGTGATTCTCATCTTCCAACTCAATTCTGGGCAGAAGCTGTCAACACTGCCTACAAACTTTTCCATGGAAGAAAGACATCTATCAGCTTTCTTCACATCTTTGGTTGTCAATGTTTCATCTTAAACAACAGGGATGCTCTTGGAAAGTTTGATACCAAAGCTGACGATGGAATCTTCTTAGGATACTCTTCAGTGTCCAAAGCCTTCAGAGTCTTCAACAAGAGAAGACAAACTGTAGAAGAAACAATTCATGTCACCTTTGACGAATCCCGTTCAACAAACTCCAGACCTTCTGCTGACAACGAAGAACTGAGTCAGTGGATGTTTTCTCACCTTGGGGATTCAGAAGCTAATCCAAACCCTGACCCTCAGGTCAACAACCCAACCGCTGATGATTATCCTGCCATCATTCCCAGCATGCAGACAAGTGAAGCTGATTCCTCCTCTTGGGTTTCAGTTGTTCCCATCAACACTTTACCTCCTTCTGAACCCTCAACATCTAATACACCATCTACCTCTCAACAATCAGTAAATGAAGTTTCATCTGAACCTCTACCTATTTTGCCTTGATTACCTGAAATCGCTGAAGCTTCTTCTTCAGCACCTACAGAAGTTCACTCTGAGTCAGCGGATCATGCTCATGTTCAGCGATGGACTACGAACCACCCCATTGATCAAATTCTTGGTGATCCAAGCGCAGGTGTTCAGACTCGACGAAGTTCAGGTAACATTTGTTTATATGTTAATTTTATTTCGCTGATTGAACCAAAGAAGGTTGATGATGCCCTCAGAGATCCAAACTGGGTCAGCGCTATGCAAGAAGAGCTGACTGAATTCGAAAGAAACAAAGTTTGGAATCTTGTTCCAAGACCATCTAACAAGTCAGTGATAGACACTAAGTGGGTCTATCGAAATAAGTTAGATGAACATGGAACTGTAACCCACAACAAAGCTCGTCTAGTTGCTCATGGATACAGACAAGAGGAAGGCATAGACTACGATGAAACATTTCCCCCGGTGACAAGACTCGAAGCAATTCGACTCTTTCTAGCCTATGCAGTTCACAAAGACTTCAAAGTTTATCAAATGGATGTCAAGTCAGCATTTCTCAATGAAAGGCTGAATGAAGAAGTCTATGTCGAAAAACCTCCAGGATTCTCTGATCCTAAGCATCCAGGTTATGTCTATAAACTGGATAAGGCTCTCTATGGTCTGAAACAAGCACCTCGTGCATGGTATGACACTCTATCCTCTTTTCTCCTCATTGAAAAATTTGAGAATGGTAAAATCGATAACACTCTATTTTTCAAGAAAGTAAAAGGTCATATCATTATTGTTCAAATATATGTCGATGATATTATATTTGGTTCTACTAACCCATCTCTATGTACTCGATTCGCTGAAAGAATGAAATATGAATATAAAATGAGTATAATGGGTGAGCTGACATACTTTCTTGGACTCCAAATCAAGCAAAGTGACAAAGGCACTTCCATCCACCAAGGTAAGTACGTTAAAGATATGCTGAAGAAATTCGATCTAACTCAAAGCTCAGCTATGAAAATCCCTATGGCTCCTCCACTGACACTTAACAAAGATCCTTTAGGAAACCTGTTAATGTCACTGCCTATAGAGGGATGATCGGCTCTCTTCTCTATCTTTCAGCGAGTCGTCCTGATATTATGTATGCTACTTGTCTTTGCGCACGATATCAATCTGAACCCAAAGAATCACATCTGATTGCTGTAAAACGAATTTTCAGATATCTGAAGGGTACACCAACCTAGGTCTTTGGTATCCCAAAGACTCGGGGTTCGATCTAACTGCCAATTCATATAGTGACTTTGCAGGTTGCAAGGTGGATAGAAAAAGCACCACAAGAGGCTATCAACTCCTGGGTGGAAAGCTGGTAAGTTAGACAAGCAAGAAACAAAGTTCAGTGTCCACCTCTACCACTGAAGCCGAGTATGTAGCTGCTAGAAGTTGTTGTGCTCAAGTCTTATGGATGAGAAATCAACTGTTAGATTATGACCTTCAGTTATCCAAAATTCCAATATATTGCGACAGCACAAGTGCCATCACAATAGCAAATAATCCAGTGCTACACTCAAAGATCAAACACATCGAAATCAGGTATCACTTTATCAGAGATCAAGTGATGAATGGTGATATAGAACCTCACTTTATCCCTACTGACTTTTAGTTAGCTGATCTCTTTACTAAACCTCTTGATGAGACAAGATTCAACTTTCTCATCAGCGAGCTTGGCATGTTGAACCTTGAAAAATAATTTTCAAAGATCCTCCACTGACACTTAACAAAGATTCTTCAGGGAAACCTGTTAATGTCACTGCCTATAGATGGATGATCGACTCTCTTCTCTATCTTACAGCGAGTCGTCCTGATATTATGTATGCTACTTGTTTTTGCGCAAGATATCAATCTGAACCCAAAGAATCACATCTGATCACTGTAAACCGAATTTTTAGATATCTAAAGGGTACACCCAACCTAAGTCTTTGGTATCCCAAAGACTCAGGGTTCGATCTAACTGCCTATTCAGATAGTCACTTTGCAGGTTGCAAGCTGGATAGAAAAAGCACCACAGGAGGCTGTCAACTCCTGGGTGGAAAGTTGGTAAGTTGGACAGGCAAGAAACAAAGTTCAGTGTCTACCTCTACCGCTGAAGCTGAGTATGTAGCTGCTGGAAGCTGTTGTGCTCAGGTCTTATGGATGAGAAATCAGTTGTTAGATTATGACCTTCAGTTATCCAAAATTCCAATCTATTACGACAGCACAAGTGCCATCACTATAGCAAATAATCCAGTGCTACACTCAAAGACCAAACACATCGGAATCAGGTATCACTTTATCAGAGATCATGTGATGAATGGTGATATAGAACTTTATTTTATCCTACTGACTTTTAGTTAGCTGATCTCTTTACCAAACCTCTTGATGAGACAAGATTCAACTTTTTCATCAGCGAGCTTGGCATGTTGAACCTTGAAGAATAATTTTTCAGTGGCCACGCATTATGTCAGTGATAAAAGAAATTATATCTCCTTATTTATCATCTAATCTCTAAACAAAATGATTTTTTGATACCAAGGTATGTTTTTCTATTCCTATTCGCTGAAGTTTACTTCGGTATGTTGTTTTTCAAAACTAAATTGATCGCTGACCCTATTCTTCAGTGATTCCTTTGAAAGAACAAAACTCATCGCTAATATTTCTTATCAGTGACTCTTCATTTTACAAATTATCTTTGATATTTTTTAAAACCTATCAGGGAAACGTTTTTGTTAATGAAAAGACAATTTTCTATGTGACGTCATCAAAACGGATAACCCCTGGCACGACTTTTCATCTGACACGTTCGTCCGTTTGAATTCTTGCCCAATAAGCTTCGTGGGACGTGTCACGTGTCATGATGAGTGTTTTTCCTGCTCATCACTTTCTCTCTCTACTCCCACTATATAAACTCTTCAAGTCTATATTTTTACCTTTTACTCGCACTAGACTCTCTCAAGCAAATATTCCCTTAAGCATACTTGTTCTTGGATTACTGTGAAACCTGCCTTAAGAATCTTCAAATCTTCAACAAACAAGTTCATATCTAATCCCATTTCTACTCTTTAATCATCATTTCAAACTTGTTTTGATCAACATTTCTTTGATATCAAAGATCAAAACAAACCTTTTTTTAACACATAAAATCATCTTCTTCATGATTTTATAAACCATTAAGGAAAACTGATAAACTTGAAATATAGTTTTTCCATTAAGTTTAAAACAAAACTCTTAAACTTGATTTTCATACGTTTTTCCAGAATCCCTTTCCTTAAAAGGAAACTAGAAAACATTATTTTCTACTAGTTTTAACTTCTCAAAACTAGAAAACCCACTTTTACATTTTTCATTCCCCAAAGGAAACTGTAAAAACCCTAAAACCTCAAAAACCCTTATTTTTTGAATCACTTTCCATTTTAAGATGTTTCTTCATCCTTTTCTATTTTGGTTACTTGTTCAGAAATAGCCTCTTCAAATGTTTCTGATACCAACACTGATGCTACCCCTGCAATTGAACTGAACCAAATCACCCTAGCTGCAAACAACTCCCTCCCTGTTTGACTTTCCCAAGAAGAAACCAAGCCCCCACCTCACTGATGCAGTTGTCTTCTTGAAGACCTTCCCTATATCAACTGCAATGACAGTCGCTCCTCCCGCACACCGACATCTCCTTCAACAACGTACCACACAAACCTCCACCAAAACTGGGAAGGAATTCTCGGTCATCGGTTTTCAAACCGAATATGGCCACGGCACCATCAACCCCTGCAGCGATCCAATCAGCGTTGAACCTCCCTGGACACCCGTTTGAACCTCTTCCCAACCCCAACATCCCTGAAGGCAAGGAAGAGTTGATAAAACTCCCCGATCTAATGAAGTATGCATGGGATAAGAAAGGGCGCACTGAAGAAGATGATAAGCGGCTGACAAAGGTCCTTATGGCCAAAATGCCCGCTGAGCTCAACTTTATTTTTGCCCACGTCATCTCCTGCATGACGTCCAAATTGGGCTCAACGGACCAGGCTACCAAAACTCAGGTTGCAATGACCCACTCTCTCCTGAAAGGGCTCAAGGTTGATTATGCTCGAATTATCTTCGAAGACCTGATGGAGAAGGTCGAGAGGTCTGACAGATTGATGTTTATTCCCTACCAGCGCTTCATCTCTGCTCTTCTTCAGATGATGCTCGGGAAAATCTAACCTAAGCAGGGAGACTACAAACTCCCTCAGGTCGGCCCCAAGGTCCTCGACTTCAAACCGCTCCCCGACGAGGTAAGTCTTTCTTCTTTACTCTCTCTTCTCCGCCCTTCTTCTACTTCTACAGCGACTTCAGCGGCGCAACCCATCGTTGGCACCCAAGCTGCAACCACCACATCCTCTAAAAAGAAGAAACCATCTGACACCCCCCTTGGCACCCATAAGTCCAAGAAGACCTCAAAGGAGAAACCCCAGCCTTCCCAGGCTCAAGACTCAGTGATTGCCTTTTCACAGGCAACACTTGATAATTTCGTGGAACGCTCCTCCACACCTGTATCATCCATCCCTGCAACCATTCCAGAGCTTCCAATCTCTGAAGCTCCATTGGTATCTACCCCAATATCTTCAGCACCTCTAAGCGCTGAGGAGATCTTCATCAACGACACCAGCGTTGAACCTGCAACAACCACAATTTTCTCAGCCTCCGCTTCTTCGCCTCCTACTTTGGTCTTCTCTACCTTCACCACTGCCCCAGCATTCTCGCTGGTGGATACGAACGCCGCTATGCTACGAGGCTTCATGCAGCAGAATACATCAGGACCTGTTGGGACTACCATCCCCGTTACTTCTGTCTCCGAAATGGAAACCGACATGGAGTACTGGAGTGGCAATCACGATATTCACCAATTCTCCAACCCCAACCCGATAGGTATCCAAACAATTTCCTCACACTTTTCTCAACCACCAACTTCTTTTGGGCTTTCCTTTGCTCATAAGTTGTTATCTTTTTAGGTCCTAATCTGGGCATCATCAGCAAATCCCTCAAGGATATCGCTGATAACATGGATACTCTATACACCAACCTGAAATCCAACACCTCAGCGATTAATGACGCTGGGGTGACGCTGAAGGATGTTACCACTACCCTTGCAGATAAAGCCAATTTTGCTGATCTTTCCTCTCTGCAAGGGGGAGTGAAGAACCTGGAGCGGGCCATCGAGAACAACTCCTCTACACTCCAAGCTCTCCAATCAACGGTCGCCACCATCTCCAACGACTACACCAACCTCTCATCCCAATTCACCAACCTCAGCGGTGAAGTTGGGACCCTGAACACAACCGTCTCTGGGCTGCAAGGTGAGGTGAGCAGCATAACCTCCAAGGTCTCTGAATCCAATTCGCTGCTCACCAAGATCCTAGAAAGAATAGAAGCCCCTACCGTCCCTGTCTCCTTTTTCTCTCAGCGCAATCTGCTGGGGATCAGCGGACTTCGTCATCAGGGCTACTTCTCTCCTCCCTGGCCTAGAAGACAGGGTTGGAAATCTGGAGAAGTCAATGGCCTCAGGTTCAGGAGCCCCTGGCCACGAAGACAGAGCTCTTGATTCTGTTGCTGCTGCTGCCTCCATTGCAACTACTACCTCCCTCGATGTTGGTGAAGAGGGGGAGAAGAACGCTAATGATCTTCCCCAACATGTTGAGGGGGAGATGAATAAAGAAAACCCCTTCGTCGCTGAGGAGGGAACCGCTGAAGGCCCCTCTCTCTCTGAGGGGAGCAAGGCAAAAATGAAGAAAAAGCTCTCACTCCACCCGTCTCTCTACTACGTAAACTGTTGATATTCCCTTTGATGAGGATGAAGGGGAAGAAGGAGTGGAGATTGAAGACGAAGAACCTTCAGCTCATCCAGACCCTAAGGATTATGAAGATGATAGTTTTTGGTTCCAACCAACAACTTTCAAGGTTCCGCCCTAAAACGGCATTTCAATAAATGAAGCAGGGGAGACGACACGCAAGTCTCCTGCAAAAATGACTTCTGGCAAGCAAAAGGGCCTTGCCGTTGACAACTTGACAATTCTCCTCAAGAAGCCAACTTGTCAGGTATGCTACCTTTTCTTTCCCTACACTGCTTCAATCCTCTATCCTCTCTACTTCTATCCTACATCTCCTGAAACCTCTAAACACTTAGCCTATTCTTTATCTATCTTCTTTTACCCTGAAAAGATCTAACTCAATTATCTTTTTGATTCAGCTAGTCCTCTCCCCTGCTTGAGGATACTGTTGAAGTTCCCTCACTATAAATAATCCTAGCTCTCCAAGCTGATGAACAAATAATCCTGGTCTCTGTGAATGAGACAGATGAACAAGAAGAAGAAGAAGAACAAACACTGCTCGCTCATCCTTCCAGATCTTCTCTACCACCCCAGCGGTCAGAAGAAGAAGAAATCAGAATAAAAGCAGCTATGATCCAACAGCTTGAAAGTCAGCGTCTCATCCCTCCAGTCGGCCTCAATTTTTTGACTCCTGAGGAAATAGCAGAAAGCCTCAAAGCTGAAAAGATCCTAGCTGAACAACAAAAGAATGAGCTTAATGAAAAAGTTTTTGCTCTTGAAATTGCCAAAAGTTCAGTGAAGGATCGACAGCTGAAACGCTTTCCCCTCAGAGTCCAGCAATAACTTCTCAAAGAGGCCGGTAAGAAGAAGAAGGAATCAAACGTCAATGACACTACTGTGACCTGGTGTAAGAAGAAAGTCAACTTCAGGAGTTTACCAAGAAAAATCAAAAATGTAAACCTGAAGGGAAGAACTATCAGAGGTGTTGCACTGATCGAAGTTACGACAATCAGGTAAAACGAAGTGGCTAGGACTTGCTATCTTTCAGCGATAGAACATCTTGGTCTAGATGAATGGCTGGAGATCCGGGTTGCAATTCAGCGATCCGGATCAAACTTCAAGCCTTGTGTCCAAAGGTTTATCAATAAACTAATCGATCAAGTCTCCTCGGTGGTCGATTTGCCTCCTTCTCCAGCGCTTCATCAAAACCAACGACCTTCAAAGAAAAAGAAAGCAACGTCGTCTTCAGGGCCTGCTATCCGGAACGAAACAAGTATTGAATTTACTCGTAAAGCAGTTCTCGGTCCCAATGCTGATTTGTCAGGACTTGACGTATCGCTGCCACCCGTTAAGAATTCATAGCTGGAAAGGTGGTCAGTGAACCTCTCAGGATCTTCTTCTTGGAATACACCGATCGTCAATGCTTTCAACGATGGTCAGAGTTACCCATTGCTCCAGTGGAACGACTCAGAGACTTTTTATATTGGTGTGATCGATCCAGGTTAGGAATCTACATAAAGCCTCAAATCTACAAAGAAGCCAAACTGAGGAGAGAACATGGAAAACAAGTCCCTAACTGGATGATTTCTAAAACTGATGCCCTTGATGAACTTCTCTTCAACGATGAACCTGAATAGCTGATAGGATCACTTTTGTATTCTTCTATCTTATTAGCTGCTAGCTTTTTGTACTTGTAAATTTTTCATTGTACTTGTAATTTTTCAACTTCCCTTGTAATCTTAAAATTTACGAAGTAATGAAAATTTTCAGTGAAGTACTTTACTCCATTAGTACTTAAAAAGATCCCTAAAAACAGTAAATGGGACACGTATTTATGAGTCCTCTTTATCCTTATGTTTTTAACATAGCAATTTTCCTTTATTGCTTTGTCATCACCAAATAGGGGGAGATTGTTGATCCAAACACTTCAGTGATTTGATGATGACCCTTAGAATCACTTAGTGAAAATTGTAAGTAAACAATATGTATTAATGTTTTGCCATCAATGAAAAATATACTAAGTCTGTTTAGTATCGCTGATGGAAAACATATGTTCTTTAATTTACTTTAGCGATGAATGTACATTAGTGAGACCTGAGCCTATTCAGTCTCGCTGATGATCGCTGAATACTCATCATGTAATTGTTTTGCTTATGATCCCAGAAGACAAGATTCGCGACAATAGAGTTCAAAGCCGAAATCGAAGACCAAGGTGACGAACGAGTGACTAAGTCTACTAGTGACCTAATGCGGATATCAGCGAAGCCAAGACTTGTCCATTTCACGCGAAGTTTCAAGTAGACGACTTCAGCGAGAGCTGAACTTTATCATTCCCTATAAAGAATAACTCAACGATAGATGATCATGAAGCCTATTCTACAAAGCAACTTTTGTCTTATCCCCTTACACGCTTTTGTACGATTTGTCAGAAGGACATCCTTTTGTCCAGAATCGTACAAACCACTCTGCCAACTACAATGTTCATCATGCGGCCAAGAGCATGTTTGCCAAAGTCAAATTCATGTAACCAACCAGACGCTGCCACGCGTAAAGTTGCACTGACATGTATTTAATGCATGCAGTATAAATAGAAGTTTAGCCTTCACTCTGATGGCTACTATCTCTGATCTCTTAGTGCCTTAAGAAAATTACTCTTAGTTTTCTTAACTTCTTTCTATCTTTTCTAGTGCAAGAAATCTGTGTGATTCTCAATAAGCTGTAAATTGTTTTAAGTTAGGTTTTATACTTAATCTTATTTTCTCAACAAGCTGTAAATTGTTTGATTATATCAATAAACAATTTTAAAGATAAAAATTTTGTGTTTGTATTCAACCCCCCCTCTACAAACTTGTATAACCCTTCGGGACCAACATATACGCATTTTCAATTTAGGTAATTTTTCTTTTGTTGTATTTTAGATGGCTTTGTGGGGGAAGGGGGCAAGCCTGGTTGTTATGGCACTGATTCGTATGCAGGTTGCCTATTGTCCAGTGTCGTAATGACACAATAGCATGCTATTCTTTGTATAGAATTACCACAGTAAGAATTTGATATTCGTTTTTGTTTGCTTTATCATTAGTGGTTTTTTGTATTATCATTGCTATTCGGTTTTTATGAATTTACGATTGCTATATATGCTTATCTTTTTTTTTGTGATGTTGTAGTTTCCTTTCAATGATTATCCTGTTGTTTGTTTCTCGGTGATTCCATCCTTTCCGGCCCATATCATTAAGTTTTCCATTTGTGCATTTTAATAGAACTAACCTATTTTCCACATCTGAAGTTGGTCTTGACACTGATGTTAAGAATTTGCATCGAACATACCTTTTAAAAACTAGAAGAAAATCATATGTTTTGGTCTTGACACTGGTGTTAAGAATTTGCATAAAAAACTAGAAGAAAATCAGATGTCAAAACGTATCTCTTCTACATTTGGATGCAAGAAAATAGGAGCTCTTATGTAGTGGAAATAGTAGTTCCTTTTTACTAATTTTAGTTTAATGTATGGTCATATGTTTTCTTTTTCTGTCAACCTGAGTATTATGATAGATTGTTTGTAGTAGAAGTGTCAAGAGCACCTCCCTCACACATCTTATTGCATAAACATTATTGGGCATCATAATGGATTGTTGGTAAATGGTTTTTACTCGGTAAATCATTCTTGGATAAGATTATTGGTTTTTGTGTCTTTTGCCGGGTAAGGGCTTACTTGGTAAACGATAGGTAAACGACCTCTGATTTTTACCGACCCATGTATTGTAAGGCCCTAAGTTTTACCTATAACCCATTTATCACTAGGCCATGAGTTTTACCGATTAACTATTGGTAATTATCATAGTTTGTTTATTGCATAATTAATGAATGTCAAACGATTCTTATTCTAATTTTTTCAAGCATAATTTTTGTTTAAAAAAATTTACATTTCCCGCTGCATTACACGGGTATATAACTAGTTTATTGTATAATTAAAGCTAACTTATAAATTAAAAATTAATTATTAACTTTTTAGTTTTAATTACGATAAATTAATATTTATTTATAATTATCAGGATACTTATTAATAATTAATATTTGTTTATAATTAATAATAATAATAATCAATAATCAATATTATCAAAGCTATAATTTGTTAGAAAGCTCTTTATAAACTATTTCAAATAATTTATAAATAAATTACTTTATAAGGATTTTATTGATTATTCAAAAAAATAAAATAACTTATAAATAAGATTATGTTTACTCAATAATGTTTTATCTTTTCCTTAACTCTTACAAAATTAATTTTGGATTTTTAAAAAAGAATCTATTAAATTTTTATTAGTTGACTTATCATAAATTTTACGGGCTCATAAGAGCAGGAGTGTGTCCAAAAACACTAAAACCCAACTGCATCCAAAAACCCCGAAAAAATCAACCTGAAAAACCCGAACAATCTGACCCTAACCACCCGATCGTACCCGAAGTTCACGGTCCGAATTTTAAACCGGATCGGTTCGGATAGGGTCTTAATATATGTCACCCAATTTCACCTGAAACCCATTACTAAATATAAATATTATTTTTTTAATTACTTTTCTTAAAAACCTAATCATATCTACATCCGTTGCCTCTCAGTCTTTTAATGCTCACCTTACGTCTACTTTAATCTTTAATATTCAAAGCTTCAAGAAGCACGTTGCACCAAGATTTTTGTTTGAGACTTTGAATCATTATAATTTTATAAACATATTATTATTAATAGTGAGATATATTAGTTCCAAATTTTGTTCATATGTAAAATTTAGATGTTTCAACTTTTAATGTTAATTTTAATTTTTTTTGTTGTACAATCACACAACTCACACAGGATACAAGTTCTAAAAATTTGGCCGAAAAGTAAAAAAAAATAAAAAATTGGAATTACCCAAAATCCAATAGGGTCGACAACAAGAACCCGATTCTCGCGATTGCAATATTCGGTGCCAACATCCTACCCGAAACCCGATCGGGTTTTTAAAAAATTTCCCCGACCCATTCCTAACTAGTGTTATACTCGTCCGTTGGTCGGGTACACGACATTACTTTAATTTATGCATCAATAAACTCAATTGTTACAGGTTTACCATCCCTTGCTGGAATGATATGTCAACTCAAAGAAAAAATTGGACATATATGAATAATGATGCATATTAGTCCCCCACCTTGAAATTTAGTTTGATTTTTATCTTGCATCGTTGGTCGAATACACGATATGACTTTAATCTAGTGTAAATCCTTAACTGTCATTCTATTTTCTATTAATCTTTATTTTCAAACTTATGTGATCAATGGATCCAAATTAATCTATAAAACTCACATGCTATGACGAGAACTACCTTATGTGAAACGGTATCGTGATTGATTAATGTCTCGATACAATTATAGCTTGTTTTGGAAAGTAGAGTAAGGGTCGTTTACCCAACACGTACCCAGTAAGCGCTTACGGTAATGATCAACACTTTTACCGGATAAGATTTTAGTCCATTAAAATGAATCGTATGCAACATTTTTATCCGGTAAGCGCTTACCGGCTAAAGGTCGTCACTCTCACTTACTGGGTAAGACTCTTGGTCCTTGGCATCACTCTTACCGGGTAAGATTCTAAATCATTGTCATGTTCATCGGACAAGGTAAAGTGAGCAGACAAGCACTTACCAGATAAGTGTTTAGTCAATAGCACCTAAGTAAATAGAAAAAAATGTCAATTCTTAAAACTAACCAACACAAGACATACTTGCAAGTTCACCAAATACAAAAAATACACTTAAATTACACACCAACCATTTGCACCATTTACTTTATGTTGAATTTTAGATGCATATCAATAGAAGATCAAAGCCATCATCACACCTATTCTAAGCACACGATCAGGAAAAAGAAAAATGCTCCTCTATACACCAAAAAGAAGGCAATATTTGACTTGGCATGTAGGTTAATGAGTCTTTGACTATCAGGCAAATAGGTAACCAAGAATGATTCACTTACAAACATGAAGCCTTTTCGCCTAATATTAAAGATTTCTGAAACTAAACTTGTCAAAATCATTTCAAGATTCTAATGCCCGATCGATTAAAAAGTTGTGTAATAACGATCCGCCAAAACAATTGAATTTCAGGTATTTACAAAGTAAGATTTTCCTACTCACACAGCCGGCCTTAAATTATAATAATTAAAACACTTTCACGTGGACAGGGAAAGAAACTTCCGTCAACAACCTTGGATTAAACCATCAATATGCAATATTGCAGCAAATTAAAGTCAAAAAAGATGAAGTGATTGTTATTATGGTATTCTGAATGCTTACATGTGAAAGCTGAAATACAATAACTTTCCCCATTGTAGCATCAAATATGGAAAAGTCTGCATTTTTTATCAAGCAAACCTATAAAAACTTGACCTTACTCGAGTAGACTTTTCCATTTCTCAAAATTATGCTTACAGTCCTGTTCTCTTCATAAGGTAGAACACGCAACTCACAATATGATTTAATTGCCTTCAAAAGGCATTATTTTTCAAGATTCTCAGCAATCTATCCTTGTGCAAGACTCTCTAGATAAATTGACTTTACGTATATACAAGGAGCTGATTAGTCAGTCTATGCACAATATTTAGCAGCGATGTCATCAAGCATGGTCTGAAAATAAAAGATATAACACTATATTTGGTTAGATTACTATCTTTGTTAAAAACGGCTACATCATGGCTTTGACAGAACAATAGCAAAAAGGGAAGCAATCCTTCTGAGAAACATAACTTTGAAATTACTTTCTCTACAATCTCAGCTTGTTCAATCATGTAACTATTTCCAGCCCAACATCCTTGGAAATATTCCCTCTGAAAGCTTTGCCAACTGGGTTCGTCTTCCTCATTGTCAATGCAGTTCCAAATTTGTCCGTCTTTTCTTGATTTTCATTAAAAATCAAGAATTTGTTATTCTTCCATTCATTTTGTGACTATTACATATACTTTGAAAATAAATCAATTAAGAAGGTTTATGGGTTGTAAGAAAAGATATGTACCTCAGAATCTTGATCTAAATACAAGGAAGTTGTTGAATCTGACTGATCTTCCAAGAGAAGATCTTGGAGACGCTTGATTCCTTTATTTCCCTGTACATTATTATTATGTTGAGGATCAATAGGATGCACCTTTTTAAACTACATTCAAATAACGATTGATTTTTAATATCATTTTCATTTGTTTGTTTGTTACTTCTAGCTAGCTAGCAGTAATAGTCATTAACTCACTCACATTCTGATGAGTCCGCAACTGAACATGTCCATACAAATTCGAAGATGAGGTGTTGCAGGCCTTGTTGTTTCTGCACCAAAATAAACGATCATGATTTTGATATCTTCATACTAATTTTGAAGTCTATGTTTGACCTTATAAGTCAAAAGGCATATATAGAAATAAATTAGAGTTACCTAATTTGTTGTGATTTGTCTCATCAGCAAAGGAGGGTGTCCATAAGAAATAACATGATGAAACAGTAACCATGCCTTGTAACTTGTTGCACCCCATTTCACAATAGCAGCTTCTTCTTCATCTTCTTCATAATTACTATTAGGTCTTAATGGCAGAACGCAGGAGTGAAGCATGGTTCGATACAGGTCTGGTGCAAGCTGAGTCCTGACTCCTGACGAGCAGCGGTGAAACCACCAAAGCTTGAAGAAAACAAAGAGCAACTTGAAGCTCATCCCGCTGCAGCAACTTCTTCCGATTTAAAAACGTAAAAGACATCAAAATTATCACTCAAGATAGACTATCTCATTAACATTTGCAATAGTTAAATTTATAGCGAAATTTAAAACCCTAGAAATGAATTTGAAAAGATCAGGCAGGTAAATCATTGGAAATAATTAATGGCTTGGGGATGGGGATTCCACGGACGAGGAATCGACATGAAATTAATAACATTGTAACCAATCGTCCAATACACACATTAATAGAAAATTGCATTCGCTTCTAAGCATGAAGACGATCCAGCGTCAACTCACAAAAAGTGCTTATTAACTTATTAAAAAGTGTTTGGATTAGCTTATGATGGTACCAAAACGTAATAAGTTAATAAGTTGTTATTTAGAGGTGTTTGGGGTTGCTTATACATGAAAAATAACCAAAAAAAACTTATAAATTGTTTCAAATATGTTAATAAGTTAGAATGTAACGACTTATTAAAAACTCCTTATCAGCGGTAACAAAACGCTGTAAGCAGATTTTTTTCTCCTATCGAAACACAAAAAACTGCTTATCAGCGATGAAAAAACGAAATAAGTTAATAAACCCTCTAAATAATCAATCCCAAACACCCCCCTTATAGTTGAACTATAATCGGCTTTCCTGTATCTTTGACACTTGGTTAGGTATCATTCGGCTTGAAGGGTCCTTCCGTATCTTTCATAATAGATCATAGGCAAAGAAGCGATCAAAATCGGATTACCCCTTCTCGATTTCAAGATTTCCATGATCTCAAACTCGATTTTTTCAAGTGAACCAGGTGAAAACACAATGCCTTATGAAAAAGGCTTCTCACGCTTATCACCAAATTTTGCACTTCTCACCGGAACCCAACCCAGTAAACTAAATATGAAAAACACTAAATCCCTTATGCTCAATGCTGAGAAATGTCAATAGGTACATTGGAGCAGGGGACGGGGTGTGTCTCAATTAAATAAGCTAATAGGATGCACTCTTTTAGGTTTCATAAGCTTATGATAGATGCAGCTGATAAGGAAAAACCCACAACACTATGTAGCATCATATATAATCTTTGGGGTGGGGTTAAATCTTGCCAGAATTATATCATCCCCCAGAATACATACATATATATATATATATCCAAATAAGAAAACTACCCTAATTTAGGCCTCTATCAAATAGCATATCTTATATATAAAGTACTTGTTTCATACCTCTTGTTCTGGCTCGAGTTTGATTTTGAGAAGTTTATGACCAGTTTCCTAGACATGGTTCTGCGGAGATCAACACTAGACATATGCCTTCTTCTTCTTCATCACCAAGAATGGTTTTCTTCAAGTCTTCATATCGCTTCTCGTTCTCAATGAAATTAGGATCCAGCTTGAAAATATCTAAAATGCACAATAACAACCGTAAGATGTACTGCCATGCCATGTGTCTCGGAATTACAACTACAAAATATGTATTCCTATCCTGCAGTTAGTTGTTATGTTTTAAAGTCAAGTATCACTGGCACTACATGATCTATCAGTTGTCATCCTCTCACTTCAAATATCAACCTTGCGTTTGCCAATTTTTATAAATCCCAATCATCATCTTTTGCATATATAATGCTAGTTGTGTGACCCACTGTAAGATCGACCATTTTTTTGCTAGATCTGGATTAAAAGTGTACTCTCGACTCTTAAATGAAACAAACAAACTATGGAGAAAAAACATAAAGATCTATGTGGAGGAGGTGAAACACATTTTACTTTTTTTGTATATTTTTTTTTTCATATTTAACAAATCAATTCACGAGAAGATGGAGATGAGAGCGAGAGTTGAAAAAAAACATATGCTTCAAACACAAATCTGTCACATACGAGAGATGGATCAAACCACATACCATAACATTTGATTATAAGCTTAAAACACATATTCAAAAACTCTAAAATACATTCAGAAACAACCCGAGAAGAAAGTAGAAAGAATCGTTACCCTGTTAATTACAAACTTATTACCTGCAATCGTATCGTCCCTTGTTTCTTGTTTATCTTCATCTACTGTCTCCATATATGGGCCATCTATGCAAACGACTCTATCCTCAACCTTAACCAGGAAGATGCAAACTAAAAGATTAGCTAACATAGTAAAGAAAGGGAAATAATAAAAGTTTCACATTAAAACAGTGTAAGAAGAATTCGTTAAAATTTAAAAACCAGAAAACAAACACAACTTCAGAAGAAAACAAACCATCTGAGCACTTTGTATAAGCACTCTGCATCTCACCAAAACCAAAGAAAAAGATGTTTCTTCAATGGGACCCCACTCCATACACACACTCATCTACTTAGGTGAGGAGTAACCTACTGAAGTTAAAGGCCACCAATTGCATCTTAAAAAAAGAAGATTTTATACTCTAACCAATTGCAAAGTCCTACTCCATTATCAGACTTTTAGCAAAATTAATTCACGTCACAAAGTTTTCACAGCTTTCAACATCACAAAGTTTTAACAATATCAAATCATTATCGATCTCACCACATTTCGCATATATATAAAGCAAGATATACCATGTTTGATAAAACATACACCAACAATAGAACAAAGATCAGTTAAAAAAGGGAGACTAAACCAGGAGAATGTATCGCACAAAAGAAAGACATGATCTGCTGTTTAAATTATTTAAAAACATTAAAAGGCCAACTCTCCTTCCAAATCTAATAATAATAGATAATGAATAATAAATAATAATAAAATAAATTGCAAAAATCAAATCTCATAATGTATCATTGCATCAACCCCTGATTATAAATTCATCCAACTAACATTGCATCTACATATTTCCATAATTAGCAATAATAAAACAGGATCAACTTTGCCATATCAAGATTAATCACCTCAATCCTCATATGTAGCTAAATTACAAACACAAGAATTAAAGAACAACCAGACCCACATAACAAATTTGATCAATTTGAGAAATTTACCAAATGAGGTCTCAAGAAAATTGCTGGATTTGAATATAAACCGAAAAGAATTCAAAATTTCTGAAAGGAATAATAGATGTGTAAGAAGGGAAATTACCTGACGATTCTTGAAGAACCACATAACTAATACTCCACCATCCCATCCCATGAAGAAGAACCAGCCAACCACTAATCCCGAAAACTTCCAAACCCAAATTCCATGTAAAATTTGATGTAAATTCAGACTGGAAAAGTTGATAAAAAAATATAGTAAAACACAATAAAAGTTGACATACCTGGATTCCAGCAACAAACACTTGGGCAAACTTGCTCTACAATTGCTTCTATGGGTTTGCCTTTGTTTGCAGCCAAGAGTCCCATTGCATCTAAATTGCTTGGGTCACCAATAGCTGGGGATGGATGATTCATGATGGCTACCGCAGAAAAACTAAAACTCTTCGAAAGATAAAAACTCAAAGAAACTAAAATTAAAAGTATAGGAAACCAAGAGACTCGTTACCTTGATGGAATAAGAACCCTAATTTTTCAACAGATTCGGGCGTCGGAATATATGATCGATTCAGTAGAGAGTAGCAGCGATAGACAATTAGACAGGGAGAATGGAGAGGTAGTCTATTTATAGGAGGAGTTGAGGTTGAAGGCGGACATACTTCGTGGGAGAGTTCGTGGATAGAAATCAATGCATCGTGGAGGATGGGAGGTTGAAGACGGAGTGAATCCGATGTTTGTGTGAGAGAAATCAGGAACGCGGAGGATGGGAGGTTGAAGACTGAGTGAATCGTGGAGAGAGGAGAAAATTCATGGGATACGTGGGGAGTTGAAACTGAACGGAGGTTAAAGCCTGAGAGAGCGGTGGGAGAGAGGGAGAGAAACCTCAGGGAGCGGTAGTGCGAGAGAAATCAGGACGTGAGGCCGGTTGAATGGGCTAAAGGAGTGGGTAGGAAGTTATAAGATCAGGCTAAATTGATTTTAAACGGCCCAAATTAAAAGTTGGGATGAATTTAAACGACTTCATTAACCCAAAAACGATTAGTCAAACCTGAGTCCATAGTATATATAATTGTAGACGGACACCATCCCCTCAAAGAAATCCTCGTATCAAAAACCCTAACTTTCGACCAACAGATCACATCAGCTGCAAAAAGAGGACGCTGAAAGCGGCTTAGGATTACGTTTTTTTCTAGGCCGTTTTCTCTATACAGAAAGCATCAAGCAACCATGGCGGAAGTGATGTCAATGGAAGATATAAGAACTGAGGCCAGTCGTGTCGGTATCGATTTGTCGTTGGTAAATTGGAACACTGTTTGTGTTCCTCCCGGTGAAGATCTTGGTTTCAAAAGGTAATGGCTAACAACTCCAAATGTGACACTTTTACTGATACATGCTTGAATACGTGTTCAATTGCTTGTGTTTTTTTACTTCCTGCAACAGTCGCGAACGATTTTCATTGGTTATTTATGTGTTTGTTTTGAACAAACTAAGAACTTGCACTATAAGTAGCAACTCAGCGATGGAGCGAGAGCTTACCACGGGGAAACTCGCACTCGCTCAAGGATATATGTATCTGTTATGTCTATATGTTTTGTTTGAAGCAATTTTGGTTATCTGTTTTATGTATCTATACGTGTTTTTAAACAATTGATAATCTGTGTACATTGTGCTTGTTCTTCTTCTTAACATAGCACCAAATGTATGTATTGATGTATATGTTAAAGCCAAGAATGTGTATCATTAGCTAATTTGAGTATCTGATATTTTCAGTGACGATGAGGATCTTAATGAGGACAATTCGTTGGAATTTGATGCTGGTTTTGGGAACGTTATAGTTGTGGATAATTTACCGGTTGTGCCCAAGGAAAAATTTGAGAAGCTTGAAGGTGTAATACGAAAGATTTACTCCCAAATTGGGGTAATCAAGGAGAATGGACTTTGGATGCCTGTTGAGGAAGATAGTGGGAGAACTCGTGGTTACTGCTTCATTGAATACAATACCCCACAGGTATTTATATCCGTCACTTCTTCCAGAAATCTTGTTAGTGGTTTTTTTTCAACATAAATTTATTGTAGACAAAAGTTGGTTTAGTCATTCTATCCGTAGAAAAAAGTTTTGCATATAAATCAAGTCTTAAGTGGTTTATCATATTGTCATGTGCCTTTTGGGTTGATGTGGGTTCATACCTACTTAAATGGGTGCCTTTGGCATATGCTTCCTTGTTACTGTTAAAATAAAGCTCTGAATATCTGCCTGATAACGGATGACCAATTAAATTTTCCAAATTTTTCTCTTTTTAAGATATTTTTGTTCTCGGTTGTGGTTTAGATATTTTAGCAAGATGGCGATATATCAATGTGATTTTGTGTTATTGTGGCATGGTTTGTTGTAGGAAGCTGAGCTTGCCAAGGAAAAGACAAATGGGTACAAGCTAGACAGAGCACACATATTTTCTGTCAACATATTTGATGAAATAGAGAAATTCATGCGCGTCCCAGATGAGTGGGCTCCACCAGAAACTAAACCATACACATCTGGGGTATGCACTCCAGCTTGCTTAAAACATTTTGCTTTGTAGATCTTGCATTGTTCTGTAGTTAAATGATGCTGGCTTATTTTTTAATGCCATAAGTGTTGTATCCGTACACAACACTGTTTTATTGTAATTTCTGAAAGTAGTAATTAACTTTCTATGCCCGTAGTGAAATGTTGATTTTGAATGGTGTTTGTGTTGCCATCCTTTATATATGCTGCAATACTCTTTTTGAGGAATAAACGTCTACTTCAAGTAAAATGATGTTGCAAATTTAAACACGCTGCTTCTGGAATTCGAGTCTATATATGGAAAAGATGTAGTCAGAAGTCATGTATTTGGGTGGATGAAAACGTTTCTGCATGATTGTTAGATATTTCCATGATTTGCCTGGCAGTTGATCAACATAAGTCGGGTAGATCTTGTTATGCTTATTAAATATCCAACAAAATTTGAAATATTTTCTATTGGAGGAGAAATTAATATTTTAGGGTAGTTGTTTTGTATCTATAATCTAGATGTAGTGGGAGTGAAGTTACTTGTTACTAATAGGAATAATACTTTTCAATAGTTACTTGTTAGACCAGAAATGTTCACTCAGTTTATTTGCCTGCTTGAGATAATATTCTTACCTCAGCTAATTATCACCTCAAATTTTACTGATTGTTTCTCTAGATAGTGTTTTATTTCCTTTTGTATATTGAACATAATATAGTGAAGATTTTTTTTTGAATATATAATATAGTGAAGATTAATAAAGAATATTGCAAAAATAGGGAAAATATTAAAAAGGGTAATCGAAACTGCTGTATGTCTCCTATATTTATCATTATTTGCATAACATAATTTTTGTTGGCGTTTTTTTTTTGAAAATTTACATTCTAAGGGTGAAAATTTTGTTAAATTTTTTGTCTATCTATGCAGGAGAATCTCCAAGAGTGGCTTACTGATGATAAAGGTAGAGACCAGTTTGTTATTCGTGCTGGATCAGACACGGAGGTCCTGTGGAATGATGCAAGGCAAGTGAAGGCTGATCCTGTTTACAAACGACCTGTAAGCCAACATCCTTTTTTATCCTTTTTTTTACCTATTTTATCTTTGTTTACCTTTTATTATCTATTGGGTACTTTTTGTTGTTTGTATGCAGTTCTGGACTGAAAGTTTTGTGCAATGGTCTCCGTTGGGGACGTACTTAGCAACGGTTCATCGACAGGGTGCTGCTGTGTGGGGTGGTGCTTGTACCTTTAATCGCCTAATGCGCTATGCTCATCCACAGGTTGTTTCCGTTCACGCTATTCTTTTAATATATTACATATTAATATTAATTAGTCTTATATTATTAAATATTTGGATATGTATTGTCAATTGTAGGTTAAATTGATCGACTTCTCTCCTGGTGAGAAGTATCTGGTTACTTACAGCAGCCATGAGCCAACCACACCTCACGATAGTCATGTAAGGAGATCTATTATAATACAATAAATAATTATAATGTAATAAAGACAATGTCAGTTAACAACTCCAATATTTTCCTCATGATTAGAGGGTTTTGCTCAACATATTTGATGTTAGAACCGGCAAAGTGATGAGAGATTTTAAGGGAAGTGCAGATGAGTTTGCCTTTGGAGGAACTGGAGGTTTTACTGGGGTTTCGTGGCCTGTTTTCAGGTGATCTATCTATTGTAGGATTACAAGTTGCTATGGATTCTTTTTTTCTCGTGTTCCTCTTCTTGATCGATTTATGCTATGCTTTGCAGATGGGGCGGCGGAAAAGAGGATAAATACTTTGCTCGACTTGGAAAAAATGTCATTTCCGTCTATGAGACTGAGACCTTTAGTCTTATTGACAAAAAGTCAATTAAAGTCGAAAATGTGACGGACTTTAGTTGGTCCCCCACTGATCCTATTTTTGCACTCTTTGTTCCTGAACAAGGTGGCGGAAATCAACCTGCTAGAGTAAGTTCTTCATGTTGTTGGATATTATAACATCTTTTCCTTAAATCAATGTCAACTGGGTAGGATTTGAGGCCAAAGGGACAGATTTAGTTTTTTAATGTTTTGAAAATTGTATGATATTTATAGGTGAGTCTTTTCCAAATCCCAAGCAAAGAAGAGTTAAGGCAGAAGAATCTCTTCAGTGTTAGTGATTGCAAAATGTATTGGCAAAGTGATGGGGAATATCTTGCTGTTAAAGTTGACCGATACACAAAAACTAAAAAGAGCACGTATACTGGATTCGAGCTTTTTCGTATCAAAGAGCGAGACATACCTATTGAGGTTTTCGAGCTCGATAACAAGAACGACAAGATAATTGCATTTGCTTGGGAGCCAAAGGGCCACCGGTTTGCAGTTATTCATGGTGATAACCCAAAGCCAGATGTAAGTTTTTACTCAATGAAGGGAGGTAAAGTAACGAAGCTGACTACCCTGAAGCAAAAACAGGCAAATGCTCTTTTCTGGTCACCTGGTGGCCGCTTTATTATTTTGGCTGGGTTGAAGGGCTTCAATGGACAATTGGAGTTTTACAATGTCGATGAGTGTGAAACTATGTCCACAACTGAGCATTTTATGGCAACAGATATAGAATGGGATCCTACTGGAAGGTATGTAGCTTTCTGATTATAATAATTTGCATGTCTTATAAATGGACATTATAAATTCCAACGTCAGTTGTTGTATTGCTAACATATTCATGCTGATATTTTCTTGATATTTTTTGTGGTTATAATAGGTATGTTGCAACTTCAGTCACTTCGGTGCATGAGATGGAAAATGGTTTCAACATATGGTCATTCAATGGAAACCTGCTCTACCGTATCTCAAAGGACCATTTCTTTCAGGTAAATTTTAACTTACACCAATTTATTGTTTTCTTTTTCCTCCTTCCACCAAATTCCATTCCAATTTATATGACCTTGATGAAAAATTGATTTGAAAAAAATACAATGGGCATAATTGGAAAAAATCCAGGCTAGCATTTCAAAAAGCTATAGCTTTGAATAACCAACAAATTGGGACTATTTCAAAAAGGGTTGTCAAACATGAGCTAAGCATAGTTGTTGTGATGATACATTGATTGCAGTTCTTATGGAGGCCAAGGCCACCATCGTTCTTAAGCCCCGAGAAAGAGGAAGAAATTGCAAAGAACCTTAAAAAGTACAGTAAGAAGTACGACGTACAAGATCAGGATGTGTCATTGTTGTTAAGCGAGCAGGAGCGTGAGAAGAGGAAGCAATTGAAGGAGGAATGGGAGAGGTGGGTAAACGAATGGAAGATATATCACAACGAAGACAAAATGGAAAGACAGATACTCCGAGATGGAGAAGCCAGCGACGTTGAAGAGGAATACGAAGCCAAAGAAGTCGAAGTCGAAGAATTGTTGGATGTTTCAGAAGTTGTCCTCGATGCCTAAATAAATGTTGATTTTTGGTAGCCAATTCAGAGTTTTCATTCAATCACATCCTGTTAGACCCAACCTCCGGGATTGCTTATTTGTACCTTTTTTTTTAACTGAAACAACCGGTCTACTCTTTGAGGGCAGTCTGCCCTGGGCAGAGGTCAAAACCAACTTGCGGGTGGGTTTTAGATTTTTATAGCAAATAGTTTTGTTGTGTTTTGGAGATTATTGGAGCAAAGGGAATAATTTTGTTATATAATTTTTATATACGGCAAATGCAACAAATAAACTCACACACCCTCCTCACTTTTGGTGAGGTTTGAAACCCTGACCTCCTAGAAGATGAGGGGCCCCAATACCGCTAGGCCAAAGGCCCTTTGGTATGTTTTTTTGGCATCTTTGGCTTGATTAGTCCATCGGGTTGGGTTCTGGTGGGAAGTGCCAAATTTGGTGAGAAACATGAGAAGTGATTATCAACCGTTGGATGAGAAATGGAATAACACTAGGATGAGATGCATCGAGATGCACCTGATCAATTCCTTTTTAAGCCGCAATTCATGAGAGGGTATTTGATTAAAAGTGATCCAACGGTTTAAAAGTACTTCTCACACTTCTCACCAAAATGACACTTCTCACATGATCCCATGTCTTAGTCCATTGGGTTTATCTAAAGCACCCCCTCACTCCATATGCACTTAGCAAATTTTAGGGGATGTTTGGTTCATCGATTATGAAGGAATTGGAATGGATGATTTCTTTGACCAAATTCCAAATCCTATGTTTGGTTTACATAATGAAAAAGATGGAGTCCTTTGAATTCCATTTAAATCCACAAATTAAGGAATTCATCATTTCTTGGCTTAAGTGAAAAAATTGAATTCCATCCGATTCCTACCAACCAACCAAATGCGTACTCAAATTCCACCAAATTCCATTCGAATTTATATGACCTTCATGAAAAATTGATTTGAAAAAAATACAATGGGCATAATTGAAAAAAATCCAGGCTAGCATTTCAAAAAGCTATAGCTTTGAATAACCAACAAAATGGGACTATTTCAAAAAGGGTTGTCAAACATGAGCTAAGCATAGTTGTTGTGATGATACATCATACATTGATTGCAGTTCTTATGGAGGCCAAGGCCACCATCGTTCTTAAGCCCCGAGAAAGAGGAAGAAATTGCAAAGAACCTTAAAAAGTACAGTAAGAAGTACGACGTACAAGATCAGGATGTGTCATTGTTGTTAACCGAGCAGGAGTGTGAGAAGAGGAAGCAATTGAAGGAGGAATGGGAGAGGTGGGTAAACGAATGGAAGATATATCACAACGAAGACAAAATGGAAAGACAGATACTCCGAGATGGAGAAGCCAGCGACGTTGAAGAGGAATACGAAGCCAAAGAAGTCGAAGTCGAAGATTTGTTGGATGTTTCAGAAGTTGTCCTCCTCGATGGCTAAATAAATGTTGATTTTTGGTAGCCAATTCAGAGTTTTCATTCAATCACATCCTGTTAGACCCAACCTCCGGGATTGCTTATTTGTACCTTTTTTTAACTGAAACAACCGGTCTACTCTTTGAGGGCAGTCTGCCCTGGGCAGAGGTCAAAACCAACTTGCGGGTGGGTTTTAGATTTTTATAGCAAATAGTTTTGTTGTGTTTTGGAGATTATTGGAGCAAAGGGAATAATTTTGTTATTCTTAACTTAGACGACAATGATTATGTTTGTTTTTTCTTGAACGTTCTATTTTATGTGGGTTTATTTTCATATAGAAATTATTTAATATTACGTTTGATTCTTTATTGTAAATGAGTTTATGAATGTTATTATTTGAACTTTGAAGGGTTACGTCGTAAGTTACATATGGACAAATTGGTTAAGTTTTAACGGGTATATGTCAAACCATCCATAGCATTGAAGGAGGGATTGTGTGAGAAGCGTGAGAAGTGGATCTGCATTATTGATCAATTTTAATTAAATGTTATCCCATGAATTGCGGCTTAGAAGGTAATTGATCTGGTGCATCTTATTCTAATGCACATCTATTTCTCAACCCCACGGCTGATAGCCACTTCTCATGTTAACTTCTCAACCCCACGCCTTAACTTCTCACCAGAACCCAACCTTCTAGCACTGAATTTGTCCGTTCTTATCTGCTCTTGGTTTAGACCAATCTTCCAAGAGAAAAAACCTTAATTGATTGTAGAGTGTTAGATCGCCTTTTATTTTAAGTACGCGACATCTTGATTTAAATCCGAAAACTTAAATGTCAATCATGTTTTATTTTTAATAAGATCCAAACTAACAATTATAAACTTCTTACATGTTTGGTCCCTGTGCTTTATGTGTTTTTAACTATTTGGGTCCCTAAATAATTATTTATGGATTACATCCTTGTGGTTTTCATTTTATAACGTCTTGGGCCCTTAAACTAACTTCGTTTGATTTCTCTTCGTTAAAGTGTCCATGTGCACCGCACACGATGGGTATTTTTGTCATTTTATGCAATTTCTTCATTTTACATTAAAAAAAATAAAACAATCAAGACAAAACACCAATAACATATTGCCATGTGTCCCTTTTCCCTCTCACTCTTCCCTTCCATTGGTTAAGTTTTTTCCGGCAACTATTCTAGCAACCATTGCCACCATCACCACATAATAAAAAATAATCCAAACTCAAGAGCATGAAAAAATAAACAAAAAATTTGTAGTAATTTATTCAAAACATTATTGATAAAACATGTAATAGTCGATCAACATAAAAAAAGGGATCTTGAACCCTAGAGATGAAACTAGAAACAAAAGCAGATCAACACCAAGCGGTCTGGAACCCAACAGATGAAGAAACCAGAAACAAAAACGCCTTAATTTATGCAATAGTTGATGGAGAATCTGACAAATATTTTGTGTGGACGTTAAGAGGGGAAGAAGTGCAGGAGGCGAACTTCGATACTTTGTGGGTATGTAGAGATGAACGACGATAGTTGAGACGACGATGGCTGAGACGACAATGGCTGAGACAACCGCATCCTCGGGGTTGCAAAGACGAAGAACGACGATGGTTGAAAAGACGACAACGTGGAATGAGATTTGGATCTAGATTTAAAGAGGAGATGGTGGTGTAGAGGGAGAGGGATGGTGGCGTTGGGGGGAGACGTGGAACGAGATATAGAGAAGGGTTGGTCTCCGACGATAGAGAGATAGGTATGCTAAGGAAGGAAAAGACAAGGGGATACATTGAATGAGATCTGGAGAAGGGTTGTTATACATTTAGTTTTTAATAAAAATATAAAAATATGTTAAATGACCAAATTGCCTAATGATTTAACGTACGTAACTGGATTTTTTTGGATGTAGTTATTTTTAGGGACTCAATACGTTATAAAATGCAAACCATGGGGATGAAATACATAGATATTTCAAAGTAGGGACCCAGACTGTTAAAACACATAAATCACTGGACCAAACATGTAATTTACTCTTTATATTACAATAAAAGTTAAGCAATCAAAATCGTCTAAAAATTCTAAAAGAGGAAACATCATGCATCTTTGTAAAATTTTGTTTTCAAATATTGCAGGAGCACACTCTATAGGCCTAGTTGTGACTCAAGTTCTAAAGACAACTCCCGTATATGAAGGTCTCATGATACACCACAGAAAATACCACTTGTGTCACAAGTTCAACTTTTTTTTTCTCAAACACTTTCTGGAAAGTGAGTAGGATGATATATTGGGATAGTTTGTTTTGGTTTGGTGACCGCTCGACCATATGTCTCAATCGAAACTTTAAAATGAATACAAACTTTTGTTAATCCAAAAAAAGTGTGTAACACCCTCAAATTTGGAAAGAGCAATTACTTTAAATGTTTTTATAATACAACATATAAAGGATAAAATTTCCTTTATGCAAGCCTATTCTCGAGATGTCTCAACTTGAATTCTAGATTTAACTTAACAAATATCAAACCATGTCGTATACAAAGACTAAATAAGGTCGGATGTTACTAAAGCCCAATCGAGTTGCTAATCCTGTAATGCGGAAGACTTCACCTAATAGCTACAATCTCTACGTGCATCTAGCTAGCATTCATTCTTCACAGTGGCGCTAGTACCATACCTCAACCTGAACCTGATGCATATGCGGACAATTAAAAAGGTTAGACTAACGCCCGGTGAGCTCAAGAGTTTTCATCATAATTTTATAAGTCGTTATACCTGAAAGTATACAATTTAAATCATGATTTCTAATCCGATATATATTAAATATAAAAACAACCCGTTTTCCAAAACATGTAGTTTATATGATGGCAACACCAAAATGAAACATTTTCTCAAGGTGTGAACTCAAACCCAAAACTCACCCAAAACGTGAATAATGAGTTAATTCCTAAATAATGCAAATGTGGATAAAACTTTATTATTCGAAATGTACAAAACACGGATGAGACATAATAGTCAATCCATATATAAAACGCCACCAAAATCATGGATAAAACTCAACACCCCAAAATAACCAATATTTACATGACTCCAAATGAATAACTAACACACTCAAAACATGTAATTCTCAAATAAGATGCACTATACACATATCATAACCAAAGCTCTACATTGAGCTACTAAAACCGAACAAATGCCTTCAAGACTCTTTAAGTCAAAACCGAGCCAAAATGCTCAAAACTCAATTGACCATCAAATAATGGTCATCAAATAATAAAACGCATTTAATCAGCATTTATGTAAACACATACCTCAAAAATATGATTAACCCAAAAATCATCATTGGTTGAGACTAAGCATTTTCCAACTGAACTCATACCCTTATGTTTCCAAAATGCCTCAAAACACGATAACGTGCATTTTCCAAATGATTTATAAAACCGAATACACCAAAAATACAAAATCCTTAAATAGACTCTATTTGTACAATAAATCACCCAAATGAACACATTTATGAGATTTACTCGTCAAAATATCCAAAAAGGCATATAGGCATTTCATAAGATTTATCAACCCAAGTTTACTAAATATGAAAACTTTGTCAAATCCTCAACACATTGATAAATACCAAGTAAACACACTTTTACTTCAAAATACACATTTTGGCATGTAAATAGTTTTCACAAACAAACTTGAACTCACCTAGCTAGATTTAGACTAAATCTAGGTTTTACTCCAAATCTTGAGCTTTCTTCGGTAAAGGCTTTAGATCCACAATCATATTTCACTAGGACTTTATTTACGTCACAAACAAACAAATGGATTTTTAGGAGAAACCCACAACTAGCTTAACAATGGAGGAAAAGTGTTGGAGAAGATGAAGTAGGTGAAGATCTTGAAGATGGGAGAGAATGAGTTAGTGGGTTGACCAAGTTCAAGAAATAAATAACGAGTTGTGTAAATGCATCTACGTAAGAGAGAGAAAATAGGAGTGTTTGGTCATAAGTACAATAAAGAAAGTGGGTGATGGTTTGGACCAATCAAAAAATAATAATTAAATAAAAAGAAAATTAGGAGGGCATAACTGATAGCTAAAATGGCAAAGCTGAAAGCTAAGGGCGTGTTTGGTTTGCGGAAATGGATTGGAATTGGAATTGGAAGGATTTGGATTTCAAATCCATTCTAATCCTATGTTTGGTTTGGGGGAATGGAAAATATTGACTGAATTTAAAATCCATTGACTTTTTTAAAATCCAGTAGCTGATGGATTTGGAAATCCTTTGGGAAGAGTCGGGATTTCAAATCCAAATCCCGTGCGATTTCATATTGGCTCGGTCTCGCCCTAATCGCTTCTTCCTTTCCAATCTCCTTCTCTGTCGAGCTTGAGCATTCATGGACATTCTGGTTCGATAATCCATCTGCTAAGTCTAAATAGGTCGCTTGGGGTAGTTCGATCCGTCCTATCTACTCTTTCTCCACCGTTGAAGAATTCTGGAGGTCTAGGGCAATTTTCTTCTTCTTTCCTTTGTTCTTCATCTGGCATTTTAGCACTCTTATCTTTACCCCCTTTTCGATTTGCGTTTTTTTGTGTAAAGTTTTCCGATTCGGATTCATAGATCTTTGTATTTTACAGTTATTATGATTCCTATATGTATGAACTTTGTCAATCTCTTGATTTTGCCAACCGATTTTGGTGGCGGCTTCTTGTCTTCGTTTTAGGGTTTTGATTCTGGTCATTTTTTTGAATCTCAAATTGTATTTTTGGGGCTAAATTGAATGGTATGAACATAGTGTTTAAAGGATTTAGCTACATCTGAAAACATAACTTTAATCCTAAAAAATATGTTTGATTTTTAGTATCTCAACTAGTGGTTTCGTAATTTGATAGCTGCAGCTTTTGTTCATCACATTGATTCACCTGTATTTTTTATATAATTGGAATTATGCATATCACCAACATTTGATTTGTGGACACTTGTTCGATGTCATTTGTACTAAATTTGGTTATGTAAAGCTTTCGTGTTTGTTTTGCTTTTGTAAACAGCTTGTTTTCGCCAAAAACTGACCAATTTGACTTTTGAGCTAAAGTTTACTACTTTAGAAAGTAAAATTTGTGTAAAATCCATTTGCAAATTATAAACCAGTATTTTGCATTCTTTGATACTTGTTCTTTAACTTTTTTGTGGCATTCATTTTTTAGAACTATATAAACCATTATCAATTTGAAGTTTTAAAAACCAATCTTTTGATCTTAAAATCTGAATTTACCCTCTTCTGAAAAGGTTAGTTGGATTGGATGGTTAATTCATGTCTGTCTAAAGTTGTGTAATGTTTTTGATTGAGTTAATTCATCTAAATGCAATTTATCAATTTCCGGTGCATAACCAAAAGGATCATCATCAATTTTGATTTATGAAGTTAAAAAGAATTGCATTTGACACTTAAAAAGTCAGCATAATCATTTGTCCCACAATAGTTCTGCAATCTTTATGATACATAAGTCTTCTTTTGGAAACTTATTTCATTTGAATAGCTATGCAATTTTGGTTTCCAATAATATCCTTTTCATTGTTATCAATATTCCTTGTAGGAATGAAAGTTTTTGATTCTCTGAATGGTTAACTAAATGCAGTCATTTTCTTGAAATGGTTAAACATCTTCTGAAGTTTTGTCTATTTTGGTATCTTACAAAGAGCAATTGAAGAAGGAGCAGACGTCATAGAAACAGATATATTTGCACTATTTGTTGCTACCTTATGGTGACTTGACACTCTTATTTTTAATTATGTCTAGCTAGACGATAGTTTTCATCATCGCTGCGACCCACAATCTGATAACATTGATTCTGCGTACATATATATGCAGGAAATACTAGGCGATTTTGAAAGGTTTCAAGACTATTAATGATTACATGCATTTATGTGTTCTTGAATGCAAATCTGCCTTGGACAATTATATATCTCTTGGTGGTAGTTTGATTGCATATTTTGTTGCTGATTGATTGATTTGCTAATTTAATTTAGCTTCTGTATTTGCTTTGCTCTGCTCTGCTCTCTCCCAGATTATCTTCCAGATCTTCAAACTCGATCAGCAGAACAAATTCAAACCTCAATCAAGGTACGATACTGGTATTTTTAATTCAACTTCTGTATTTGATAGTCAAGAATTATAAGTGCATCAGCAGCTACTATCTTATGCTTGTAAGGAAAATTATCAAACTATCATGGCCTCATGATCATATATTGGTAAAATTGGAAGAAAGATTATGTATCAAAAAATGTAGAGATTGTCAAAGAGGTCACATGTAAGAATGGGTAGAAAGGGTTACACCCTTGTTCTACTGTCCAAGGCTTTGATAGCATTTTTTAACCTTCTTCCCAACATTCAAGAAACCAACTTTGAAACCTTAAAAATTTACCATTTCCTTCACTACATACACTCGTGTGCATCCTACTTTGACTAACACTATTCTTCTACATCTATCATGTACATTGTGTGAAAGCATATCTATGGTACAAGTATAGGGCATATCATTATCTTAGATACATCTACTTCTCTTCCTGCTTTCCATGTAGCAAAAGTTGTAGTTTCACATATATTCATTGATTATTAATGGTTAATTAATCATTGTTTTCAAGGGAAATTTGGTAATGAGGCAAGAGGGAGGACCTATGAATTGTATAGAATCATGTCAATTTAGATGACCCTCTCTGTCATTAATGCATTGGTGATAATTATGATTACTTGGTGTAAAAGAACATCTATAGTATATATTAAGACTGGACCATGTGCATGACATGTTAAGTGGTTTATACATTAAGAGTGGACCATTGTGCATGACATGTTGTAACACCCCAAAATCGGGGGTCAACAAAAACTTCCATAAAACGGAAGAGTGGTACGCATTTCTAAAGTAAATGTATACCTAATTATCATTATATAACCATTAATACAAAGATTTAGTTAATTATAACTACTAATGGACCACTAGCTTATTTGATCACTACTATAGAAATCAAATATCAAAAAGGATGTCGGAAAGTTCTATCATCAATCTTCCAATCTTTAACTCTCCAACAATGATCCCATGCTCACAACCCCGTTCTAGACCTTCTTGTGTCCGGAACTACTAATATCTGTAACACATAAAACACATAACAAGTGTTAGGCTTTTAAAGCCTAAGTGAGGTTTACACATAGCGCATAGAGCATAATCATAGCATGTAGGAATAACAATTCGATACATTCACAAATTGGATTCTATGGAGAAGGCCCATATTGCTACCCAGTTACATCATAATCGAAGATATACCTTGATCGGTACCCCACGGTATTGTCACAAGGCATAACACAACGGAAAAACCCCACGGTATCCGAAGGTATGAATCAATTACACTTACCCCACGGTGTGTAAGAATATATCCTCCGATGCCTACTAGGTGCTCCTCCAATTATGTGAATACCAAATATGTTAATCCAAATAATATTCAAAGCATATTTAGCACTTAACAATGGTCCAACCATTTAACATATCAATACTACTTCCATGTAATTCATATACATCCATATGTATCAAATCACATTCCATATGATATCAATAATAAACATCCATGTTTACATTTCAATAATAAGTCCATTTTGACCATTAAGCCATCATTACTTCATTAAGTCATAAATTAAGCCATCATCATAATCATATACCAATGATGTATAATCAAACCCAAACCTTTAACACTAGCATTTACCATGACATTTTAAGTAATAAAACACAATTAGTCCACCATAACTTACTTGAATTCTTCTTGTTTCCCTCTTAACCATTAAGAGCTTATTAATCAAGATTTCTCATTATCAATACCAACATCAAGATAAAGAATGGTAGTAAAGTATAATACAATCAATTAGATACAAGTTACTCACCTTAAATCTTCAATTGATATAACCCTAACTTGAATACTTGAGCTTAATCACTCCAACAAGAAAGATGAAGATGTAATGCCCTAAATCAAGTTTAATTGGTAAGATTCATCTACTAATTGCTTGAATTGGATTATGATTGAGAGATGTATGTTTACCTTTTGATGGAAAATTCGTCTAGAAGTGAGGAGCAGAGCAACTATCTGTTTTTGAGAGTTCTAATTTAAGATATGAATGACTAAGGACTAAGAGGTGGGTTTTAACCCCCTTTCAACACGTCAGGTGCTCGGCGCCAGCGCCCGAGCCAGTGCATCGGCGCCACCATCCGCGCCAACCTCTGTTTGCTTGTTTCTCGTTTTCCACTAATTTGGCCGTAACTTCTTCGTTAGAACTCCGTTTTTGCTCCGGAAAGAACCGTTGGACTCGTATTCAAATTACCCATCCAACTAATCCAACTAATCTAATATTTAACTTTGTCATCTATTTTTCATTAATTTCCTTAAGGAATAAACTTATGAATTTCTATCGGAAGTTCTCAAATAACACGTAACAATCACGGAAATTACTTAGGAAATCAATTATAATCTAAGAAGTCAAAATATAAAGAAATATTAGATCTATTTTTACTCACAAGGATTTTCCGGGTGTTACAATTCTCCCAACCTTAAAATGATTTCGTCCTCGAAATCTATATCCTTTACAACCCAAAGTCAACCGACTCACTGTCGACCAAAATTCAACAATTCCTTACGGGAATCTAAATTCCTTCCACACGGTTTATAAAGACAATTCCTCGAACAATTGTTTATTAACAAAGCCCCTACACATACGTTGTACTTATGTACGGATAAACGTTCCAACCATAGAGAAACTCCCAACCATACGACTTCAGTCATCTCCCAACCTTAAAATGTTCTATACATCTTGATTTCAGTTTCAAACTCTAAATCAATTTAAGGCTCCATTAATACTGAGACTAACCGAATCTCTAATTTCAATTGTCCCTATCGTTAACGGCCATTCACATCCAAAGAGCTCTAATAGACTCCAAAATCCATCTCAATACTTAATCATCAAACGGACAGGTTCACTAACCATACACAAAGATTAGTTCACTAAAACCACTCATCACAAATGAGTATCTTAAGGTTACTACTACCATCACCATCATTCTTTTTAAAATCGGCTACAATTCCCCGATTACACTAAAGGTGTTTGGCCTTAAGCCCAAAAGTTGACACCTAATTATCACCAACCCTTGCATTCTAACCAAACCCACACATGAATTCCATTCACAAATAAAAATCTAGAAGGAACAAGGATTCATCATTTCATATTTCCTGAACCTTACTTCTTTCCTCATTATCCGCTCCCCAACTTAGATTTGTAAGCCTCCTTAAAGTAACCGTTTATCATTAAACCTTTATCCGACTATTGCTTGGTCTTCAATACCGTTATCATCCGCATCTCAATCTCCAGGTCTCAAAATAACATTAACGTATACTGCTTGAAAATCTATACTCACCTTAAATTGAGCATACTCACCACTTTTGAATACTTCTATATCTACGGCACCCATCACTACATCTATGACCCATACGTTTCTTCAGTATAAAGTACTACCACTTCCTCACATCAATATCGCACTACGCGACCACATTGCAACCAAGCACTAAAATATTATATAACAAAGGTGATAATTCCATTGAACCTGTAGTATAACTACATTCTTAGGTCCGACCTTTCTATCATTACTTCCTACGTTAGCATGGAGTACTACCCTCCAATCATTATTTGTCTCTTTCTCCCAACTTTTCCACATACCGATAACACTTTCTCATCTTTATTAAACTTCCTATGATTCAAAATCATAAACTTATTTAGCGACTCACACAACCACAATCACTTTGGATAAACTCACACTACCGCTCGACATTCTATTCTAATAATAGCCAAATCACTACACCATCTTACAACCACAAATTCCAACAGCTTTATTAACAACTAGTACTATTCACCTGGAATCCCCGAAAAGACTTTCATCTAATGTTCCCTCTTTATAACTTCTTAATACTGGTTGACACATTTATCTTGACAATTAATGCCACTACTTGTCCGTACATTCTCCACTCATAACATCTCACAGCAGACCAGATCCCTCATGGTCATTTGTACACAATTCAAATTTACCTTCATGCTCTCCCGCACAATTAACCGAATCTATTTCATCACTTTATTCCTCCCCAACTTTAGTTTGAACTACAACTCACGAGTTTCTAATTAACTTAAACTTACTCACTTCTTACTAATTCTTTGTGACTCCAAATCGTTATATATACAGTGCACACTCCATCACAAATCGACATAGTCCATACCCTTACCATGTTCGTGTCTAATTCTTCATTCTATATAAACCATCTACATCATAAGTAGAATATTCATCTACAACAATAGTCTTTCACTATCCTAACACCCCCCCACAAGGTGATCCTTCAACTTTTAATCTTCCAATTCTAACTTAACATACATACATGATCTCAAAAGAAAAAATCAATGTATTCACATTACGTAAACTTTAATTATAATATAATTCATGTAATTCCAACCCCCAAGCCTATGTCAAGTTAATTAAACCGACGAATACCCTTAAGACTCAACCGAATCCAAAACCAAGCCATCTGCTCAAAGGGTCTATTGATCATTTATCAATATCAACTCATGAAATTTAAAATACATCAAATCCCACATCATGCAACACACGCTTCGAGACATGCTAATCTCACGACCCCTTCATTGCTACTTTCCCAATGAAGTCAATTCCTATATGTATCTATATGCACACGTATATACAACTCTATATACTCCACAATATTAATATATATTATTTTGCCAAAGTTCATTAGTCCCAAAGGTACTAAAAATACAAGATCATCAAACGGTCCTCACACATAAGACCAATAGTTAAACCAACACTAAAAAAATGCGATTAAGCATATAACACACCAAAATTATTGCACGACCATAATAAACTTCTAAAAGCGTATTTTGACCACCTAACTTTCATTTCAGTAATAATTTAACCAAAACTTCTTCTACTCGTGATTTATTCGCCAATCACTCAAAATTCCCACATGTGGTGTTTCACAAGATATGTATTGTCCGCATTCTATAACATTCTATAACATCCCAGTTCACCGTACACGATAATGTCCGCTCTGCGCATACCCTCTGCATAACAGCATGCCGGTACCGCTCACGGGGATTTCTGCCCGCACAGGCATACGCGAGACGCACCCAGACCGCACTCTGTGACCGGCAAAAGGCCTCATACATCTTACACAACTGCCGACTTCAATGTCAATAGTCGACCTATCGATACTTCTTTAATCTATTCATTAACAAGGACTGAACCTAATCCTTTCAACATAACATAATACAATTTACATCTCATCGTCTTCATTTCAAACTTATTCGTGCAATACTAATATCGCAAGATCACCATAAATTCTTATTTAACGTCGAGGGTATTTCCTTTCTGGCTCACTACACTACTCATAGCAATTTGCTAATTCCCTCACCTTGATGACTACTTATCCTTCCTCCGGACACAACCGTCCCTTGCCAACTGTGTTCCTAGTTACCAAACAAGGGTATAGACCTTCTTACAACCGACACTAAAGTCCACTTTCAACTCTCCCATTGTTCACCTTCCTCTTGAACACAATTACCAAAACTACAAACATTCTCCCATGATTTATCCAACACCTCTCCATTCTCAGAGTTCTTTCTTAGCTTATGGTAATATTTTACGACTTAGTTCGTTCATAGCCTTTATGCATAACAATGTATTAAATATATTATTTCACACATTTCCTCATTTTAAAGAACAACACTTGGAGCAACTTGGGTACACATGACCCCAAAATTCTTATAACTTCAGTGTACTGCACAACGATCACGAGAATCGTTTGCATACTATTTTCCGAAAAACTTAATCTTTTTCAACCAAAACGATATTGTTATGACCGTAATATATTTAATGAAAATCTTTTCATACGACAAAAGTTGAAAGAAATTACCGACACGAAGTAAGCTAGTCGGTTCTCACACTTATTTATATTTAACTTTTCTTGTAAAGTATGAAGTATTTGCAAATTGCTAAACTCAAAATTTCGCTTGTGCGACGTAAATAGTATTGCCTTTTTTCTTTAAATACTCACATGCACATACTAATTTATCATCGACTAAATTGCTATTTATGCATTTGTTTTGAAATCACGAAAACCCATGTAACACATACTCGAGGACACCGTGCATAAAACTCTACTTGAAATTGAAGGCTATTCACTCAAACAAGGTTTATTGTTTAACTCACACAACTTATCATTGACACTCTAATTCCAACCAGTGGTTACCCTCTCAGCCTTCTAACACTTGTTATACATGCCTTCCAAGGCTCAATTACTCAACCATTTCATACTATTCCCATCTTAATCAAACATTTTACATTCTATTTCCACACATTTTAATCCACTTATTTAGGGTTGTCTCGGCGGACTTTCATGAGTCTCTGCCAGTTCCAGGTTGTCCTTCCAATCCTCAATCATTTACCGATTTGTCCTCCAAAGAATTGAAAGACCTTTGTGGCATTTTTACCATCATTATGCTATAAAACAAAAGATAACCCTGAGAAATGGTTATATGAATATAGACGCACGAAACGTACTTTACTGATCATTAGTCACTGGAACAATTTAGAAACAAGTATGCTTATGTAACAATATATTCATAATAACAGTAGCTAATTGAGATTGTGAATATATCATACATGAGAATCCTCATTACCGTCGTTACCGTACTAATTTCACATATTTCTGTTGACCCTAAGGCCATCCCGTCTTAATACTTCTACCCAATCTCACGATTCATAACTTAAGTCATCTCAGCTTAAGTCTAAGTACCTCCTCATCATACTTAGTTCACTTAAACTAAAGCTCTGATACCAACTTGTAACACCCCAAAATCGGGGGTCAACAAAAACTTCCATAAAACGGAAGAGTGGTACGCATTTCTAAAGTAAATGTATACCTAATTATCATTATATAACCATTAATACAAAGATTTAGTTAATTATAACTACTAATGGACCACTAGCTTATTTGATCACTACTATAGAAATCAAATATCAAAAAGGATGTCGGAAAGTTCTATCATCAATCTTCCAATCTTTAACTCTCCAACAATGATCCCATGCTCACAACCCCGTTCTAGACCTTCTTGTGTCCGGAACTACTAATATCTGTAACACATAAAACACATAACAAGTGTTAGGCTTTTAAAGCCTAAGTGAGGTTTACACATAGCGCATAGAGCATAATCATAGCATGTAGGAATAACACTTCGATACATTCACAAATTGGATTCTATGGAGAAGGCCCATATTGCTACCCAGTTACATCATAATCGAAGATATACCTTGATCGGTACCCCACGGTATTGTCACAAGGCATAACACAACGGAAAAACCCCACGGTATCCGAAGGTATGAATCAATTACACTTACCCCACGGTGTGTAAGAATATATCCTCCGATGCCTACTAGGTGCTCCTCCAATTATGTGAATACCAAATATGTTAATCCAAATAATATTCAAAGCATATTTAGCACTTAACAATGGTCCAACCATTTAACATATCAATACTACTTCCATGTAATTCATATACATCCATATGTATCAAATCACATTCCATATGATATCAATAATAAACATCCATGTTTACATTTCAATAATAAGTCCATTTTGACCATTAAGCCATCATTACTTCATTAAGTCATAAATTAAGCCATCATCATAATCATATACCAATGATGTATAATCAAACCCAAACCTTTAACACTAGCATTTACCATGACATTTTAAGTAATAAAACACAATTAGTCCACCATAACTTACTTGAATTCTTCTTGTTTCCCTCTTAACCATTAAGAGCTTATTAATCAAGATTTCTCATTATCAATACCAACATCAAGATAAAGAATGGTAGTAAAGTATAATACAATCAATTAGATACAAGTTACTCACCTTAAATCTTCAATTGATATAACCCTAACTTGAATACTTGAGCTTAATCACTCCAACAAGAAAGATGAAGATGTAATGCCCTAAATCAATTTAATTGGTAAGATTCATCTACTAATTGCTTGAATTGGATTATGATTGAGAGATGTATGTTTACCTTTTGATGGAAAATTCGTCTAGAAGTGAGGAGCAGAGCAACTATCTGTTTTTGAGAGTTCTAATTTAAGATATGAATGACTAAGGACTAAGAGGTGGGTTTTAACCCCCTTTCAACACGTCAGGTGCTCGGCGCCAGCGCCCGAGCCAGTGCATCGGCGCCACCATCCGCGCCAACCTCTGTTTGCTTGTTTCTCGTTTTCCACTAATTTGGCCGTAACTTCTTCGTTAGAACTCCGTTTTTGCTCCGGAAAGAACCGTTGGACTCGTATTCAAATTACCCATCCAACTAATCCAACTAATCTAATATTTAACTTTGTCATCTATTTTTCATTAATTTCCTTAAGGAATAAACTTATGAATTTCTATCGGAAGTTCTCAAATAACACGTAACAATCACGGAAATTACTTAGGAAATCAATTATAATCTAAGAAGTCAAAATATAAAGAAATATTAGATCTATTTTTACTCACAAGGATTTTTCGGGTGTTACAATTCTCCCAACCTTAAAATGATTTCGTCCTCGAAATCTATATCCTTTACAACCCAAAGTCAACCGACTCACTGTCGACCAAAATTCAACAATTCCTTACGGGAATCAAAATTCCTTCCACACGGTTTATAAAGACAATTCCTCGTACAATTGTTTATTAACAAAGCCCCTACACATACGTTGTACTTATGTACGGATAAACGTTCCAACCATAGAGAAACTCCCAACCATACGACTTCAGTCATCTCCCAACCTTAAAATGTTCTATACATCTTGATTTCAGTTTCAAACTCTAAATCAATTTAAGGCTCCATTAATACTGAGACCAACCGAATCTCTAATTTCAATTGTACCTATCGTTAACGGCCATTCACATCCAAAGAGCTCTAATAGACTCCAAAATCCATCTCAATACTTAATCATCAAACGGACAGGTTCACTAACCATACACAAAGATTAGTTCACTAAAACCACTCATCACAAATGAGTATCTTAAGGTTACTACTACCATCACCATCATTCTTTTTAAAATCGGCTACAATTCCCCGATTACACTAAAGGTGTTTGGCCTTAAGCCCAAAAGTTGACACCTAATTATCACCAACCCTTGCACTCTAACCAAACCCACACATGAATTCCATTCACAAATAAAAATCTAGAAGGAACAAGGATTCATCATTTCATATTTCCTGAACCTTACTTCTTTCCTCATTATCCGCTCCCCAACTTAGATTTGTAAGCCTCCTTAAAGTAACCGTTTATCATTAAACCTTTATCCGACTATTGCTTGGTCTTCAATACCGTTATCATCCGCATCTCAATCTCCAGGTCTCAAAATAACATTAACGTATACTGCTTGAAAATCTATACTCACCTTAAATTGAGCATACTCACCACTTTTGAATACTTCTATATCTACGGCACCCATCACTACATCTATGACCCATACGTTTCTTCAGTATAAAGTACTACCACTTCCTCACATCAATATCGCACTACGCGACCACATTGCAACCAAGCACTAAAATTATATATAACAAAGGTGATAATTCCATTGAACCTGTAGTATAACTACATTCTTAGGTCCGACCTTTCTATCATTACTTCCTACGTTAGCATGGAGTACTACCCTCCAATCATTATTTGTCTCTTTCTCCCAACTTTTCCACATACCGATAACACTTTCTCATCTTTATTAAACTTCCTATGATTCCAATTTGGTGGTTAATATGTATTTTGGTTGAACTAGTTTGTTGTTTGATATGTGTTTTAGAACAATGAAGTGGATGTTTAAATATATAAATATGTAGTTTTGATTATTTGGTCATTAAATATACAATTTTGGAAAATCGATAAAAAAAATGTAATTTACCGATAAAAACAAATTCTTTATAAAACAAACAAATAATTACAAAAAAAATCCAAATCCAAATCCTACAAACCAAACAAGATTTATAATGGAACGGAATTCAAATCCATTCCAAATCCCACAAACCAAACACATGAAGGGATTCAAAATCCCTCCGAATCCAAATCCCTCCAAATCCAAATCCTTACGTGAAATCCAATCCATTCCCGCAAACCAAACGCACCCTAAGAGTTGAAAGCTAAAATGGCAAAGCTGAAAGCTAACCCAAAGTTACACAGTACCTAACAGAATACTCGTTACAAGATGGATATTATTCTTTACAAGATGAATAATATTATTTACAAGATGAATATTATTCCTCAACAAGATAAATATTATCATTCTTAGATTCAACTAGAACAAACCAAGGTATGATTCAAGACTTGATCCAAGGTTATAAGCACACCTAACACTCGAGAATTCATATATCATCATTAATATATATATATATATATATATATATTGTAACACCCCGATCTTTGGAAGGTATCGATCTTTTAAGATAAATATGAAAAATACAATTTTGGATTAAATGTTAGGACTAAAAGTCATATAAAATAGAAAGTGATATAAAGAAAAGAATTATTTTATTTAATTGTTTCTAAAAACCTATTAAATAATATGGGCATAAGTGTGTTAATGGGCCATGGGCTTTGATCTTAGGCCCTTGGTATTTAAAGTGTTATTTAGAGGAAATTAGGTCAAGGGCTTTGATAGATTAATCAGATTTGTTCATACGGCTAATAGAGAGAGATAGTGTGTGTTGTTCATCATTCAAATATTGTAACACTCTCTAATCATTCAATAAAGATTATCGTTTACGAATCATTGTTACTTGATCAAACTGGGATCTACATGTGGGATTATTGTTACTTGATCAAACGCGTTTCACATGACTGTATTCAAAGGTTATGCTATTTTTGAGGGGAGTACTAGGTTTTTTATGGACCATACATGAATTTTTGTGAATTCAAAAAAAAACTGTGGTAATTTACTCTGAAAAACTTACTTGTGTTTGTTTTTCTTTGATTCTAAATTCCAGAATTCCCACGTGTTATATTTTCTTGATTAAGTTATTTCCATGCCTCATACGTTTGTTGATTTTTCGATGGAAATACACTCGCTTGAATTCCAATTTGTTCTTCATAATACGTCATTTCTATTAATGATTCAATTCCTATCTGACACATTAATTGTGACTTGTTCTTCACAATTAAAATTTCTATTCTTTGCTTGATTTTTGACTATAATGTGCTTAATGAGTCATTCTAGTTCGCGTTTGAATTTGTTCTTTGATATTCATCTTCATTTTATTGACTTCTGATTACCTTAGATCAGAACTCGGACTTCATTTTTATGACTTCTGAATAATTCAGTTTAGAACTCGTTCTTAAATGCCTTGACTTCTAAACATTTCAGTTTAGAACTCGTTTTAAATGTGCACTTTAATGTTTACTATAATGTTTTATTTGGTGAAAAAAAGTGTGAAAGGAGTGATAGGATTTATTTTGTTTCTATGGTCTATCCAGAACCGGAAGGACCTACCCAAGAAACACATCCATTATAGACATCAGTGAGAGGTCTAGATGCATAGATGAGTTTGGAGTGAAAAGAAAAATGGTGAGGATGTGACACGACTTAAAAGATTTATTAGTCCTTACCAAACCGAGTCAGTTATCCGGGTAACCACATAATCTATTCATTCTCGTTCTTTGGAGATGAATATTGAAATAGACATGGACCCAATGTCGATAACTCGTGTCACCCCACCCAGCCACTCAAGCATCTAACAAAAGATGCTTGTTTCATAAATGCACGAAGATTTAGCACATAATCTATCTATTCCTCACTCGGAGGTCTTAGATATTGAAAAAGGAAGACATCAACTCCGGTCTCCGAACTTCATATTCTACTCATTGTGTCTATTGATTTTTAACTTGCGTCCCAGGTTAAATCAATTTTTAAGCCAAACAGATATAATTTACTTCTTTCACACATGCACGAGTCTTTGTGATTCCAATCGCATATCTTCGTGACATTGCCGGAACAGTTTGACGAGTAATTTTTAAGATTTTACATCCGTGATAACTGGAAGTCCTATCAGAGATACCCCGATGCCAACTCTGAACATATGCCACACAATTTTCTTAATTGTTGTGATAACAGTTACTTTTGTGTTTCTGTGTTAGTTGATTACCCCATTTTGGTTTCTTAACATCTTATCTGGTCTTTTGCTACTCATCAGTGTTGTCTTTGAAGCTACATGATTCTCAGGATGCTCCTAATCATCATGAGGGGGAGAACTGATACAGATTCAAAGACACAAATCATCATCATGATACAGATTCAAAGACACAGATCATCATCATGAAGGGGAGAAACGTTCTAAAATTTCAAAGACCTAGATTATCAAGTTGAGGGGGAGTAAGCAAAAGTTGAGGGGAGTAACTGTAATGATCCGTGAAGAAAAGACTACAAGTGCATGATTCTTCTATCCCTTATTGTAGTGACCGTGTCCAAAGTGGAAGAGTTTAAAGTCTTGTGGTGGAAATTTAATAAAATGGAAGTTGAGGGTGGTATTTTGTAAAATGAGACAAGGTATATAATGGGCACAAAACCCTAGAAACATTCCATTTTGGCTGAATTTAGTGTGTGTGTCGGCTGTGTTTTGGGAGAAAGAGAAGGAAGAAGTTTTTGGAGCTCTTGTGGCTTTTGGAGAAGAAGGAGCTTGAAGCTTGGAAATCGAAAGCCAGGGTGTGTTTGGGATTCGAATTGCAGCAAGAAATCACCAGGTAAACTCTCATTTTAATCTCAAATCTGTGGTTTGATTACCAGAATAGTTATTTTGGGGTTTTGGTGTTGGAAGTGGGTTATGAGACTAAATGAGAGAGTTTGGGGCCTGTAGTGTGATTGAGTTGCTAAGATTTCAGGAACTTTTGAGGTTAATGACTTTTGTATTGCTGCTAATCTCCTTTTCGAGTATTTCGATCTATTTAGTAAATTTCAGCTCCAAAAAGGGAGCAGATCGACGTCCGGAAACCTCCCTGGACGTCCGGACACGTTGTTCAGATGAGTGTTTCCGGGTAAGTGTTCGTCAGTCGAATGATGTTGTCCGGATAGGAGTTGTCCGGATAGGAGTTGTCCGGATATGGAGAGTTGTCCGGGTATAGTGTTGTCCGGGTATAGTGTTGTCTGGGAATAGTGTTGTCCGGGTACAGTGTAGTCCGGGTATTGTGTTGTCCGGAAAAAGGGTGTTGTCCGGAAAAGGGTATTGTCCGGAAAAGGGGTGTTGTCCGGAAAAGAGGTTTTGTCCGGATAAGTGATGCAGTCGGCTTATGCGTTTTCGTCCTTTCGCACAGGTAGGTCGTTTGGAAGTGCATGTCAGAGTAGGAGAAGGACGTAAGCATATCAGGTGAGTTTTTCTAACCAAAGCTTGATGGTACTTATTTATTTACTTGTACGAATGTGTTTACTAATGTATGTGCATATATGTTACTTATGCATGATGTGAGTTATATGGGGGGTGTGTCCCATACGATCTGATGCGGTACTTATGGGGGGTGTGACCCATATCTGATGGTATGACGCTTATGGGGGGTGTGTCCCATATGTCATAGTGTGATGTGTTATGGGGGTGTGTCCCATATGTTATTTGCCAAACTTCATGTTTATTTATGTTTCGCAAAGTTTTAAATGATAAATGTGGTGTGTTTGTAACTGAGGGATCTCACTAGACCTTGTGGTCTAACCCTCGCATTTTCAAAACTGAAACCCTTTTCAGGTAAGCAGGTTAGGGGCAGTTCCTCTAGTGGTAAAGAGAAGGCGTAAGAGCGGGCATGGCGTGGCATTAGAGGACTTCCTTTACATTTTTGTTATTAGAAACTCCCAGTTGTAATTAGGGTTGTTCCGCGAACCCAAAGTTTTGAATTTTGATGGTGTGAACCTTGGGCCAAGTTTTGGCGATTTATTATTACGTCTTGTTTTGAAATGGGTTGTTACAATTGGTATCAGAGCCGTAGTTTAAGGGATTTAGGTGACCGGATGGGCCTAAACTTAAACTGTAGAGTACAACTGAGAAAGTAGGAAGGCCTAGGGAGACCTCACTGGGATGCGTACATAATAGGGTGGTGAAAACTATCATGTAAGGTAAGTTCGGGATTACACCTGGCCAGTGTAATTGTGAATTTACAGGTACATGACGGGGATCACTCTTGCCTTGTTACTTTGGGGCGGTTGTTAATCTATATTTTGTGTAATGTTTCAGTAGTCGAAAATGTCAGAACGAAGTTTGAGGAGTAAGTCTGTGCCGTTTGTGGAAACTGTGCCGGCGAGGGAAATCCGTGTGGAGGAGATTTTGGAGGATAGATCGGTGGGTTCACCGAGACAACCGGCTACCTGCGGGAGAGGCGGAGGCCGTGGAAGGGGTCGGGGAAGAGTACCCCGACTAGCTGCCACCCAGACTGGGGATAACGGGATGGTGACCAGAGGTAAGAAAAAGGCGCCGACCATCCGTCGGGCTAAGAGTGCGGGAGCACCGAAGGTACGCAAGCCGGCCCAATCGGAGAGTACCGCTTCAGAGAAAGAGAGTCCGAGTCTGGACCGCAACCAGGCTTTTGTGACGGAAGAAAAGTTTACTGCTGAATTGGGTAAACTGCAAGAAACTTTGCAGGCATTGCTGAAGCATCGTACTCGGTCGACATCGGAAGGGCAAACTGAAAGTGTGAAAGAAACTGAGGCTGAAGCATCCAAATTACCTACAACTGAGGTGGGGAGCCACTCCCAGGTGACCCCATTTGTGGCAGGAGAGTCAAAGTCGGTAAAGGGCTATACCTTCAAAACCTTTATGTCTTGCAAGCCTCCATCTTTCAGTGGGGAACGTGACCCGGTTTTGGCAATGAGGTGGGTTCGGGAGATGGAGCTGGCGTTTGACACAAGTAAGTGTGCTGAAGGAGATAAGGCGTTGTTTGACATGTCAATGCTGAAGGCAAATGCTATCTTTTGGTGGGATGTGGAAACAGGAGGTAAAGGTTCGGAAGTGGCAAAGAAGACATCGTGGGAATCTTTCACTGGAAGGTTCCTAGCCCAGTTTTGCCCATTGGCGGCAATAAAGAGATTGGAAGAGGAGTTTATGGGACTTGAGCAGGGGTCGATGTCTGTGCAAGAATACACTTCTAAGTTCACTGAAAAGGCACGTTTCGCTGAAGTATATGTACCTACTGAGGAAAGACGAGTTGAAAGGTATGTGTGGGGACTGAAGAGCAGTATAAGGGAGCTAGTGCAGAACCGTGGCCCCGCGACGTTTCAAGCGGCGGTCGATGTGGCAGAGTTAACTGAGAAGGAAAAGAACCGACAGATGTCAGAGAGGAGTGGGGATAAGAGGAGGTGGGATGGACCCGTGCGGGATGTGAAGAGGTCTAAGACCTCTAGACCCGAGCTGCGGGGGGGACCGAGGTTCAGTGATAGACCGTGTGGGAAGTGTAATAAAGTGCACCGTGGAGATTGCTTTGAACCTGATGGTTGTTATAAGTGTGGAAAACTGGGGCACATGGCGCGAGAATGTTCTAGCCCGAGAACGTGTTATCAGTGTGGCTCTCCAGATCATATCAAACCTGATTGCCCGCAGTTGAGGAAGGGATCTTCAGGTGGTTCGGGAGGGGGTCAAGGAGGAAGAGGTGGAGAAAAGAAGGTGGAACCAGGCCGAGTGAGGGCTAGGGCTTTTCACATGTCAGCGGAAGAGGCGGTTGATGAGCCTGACGTGGTATCAGGTACATTTCTTGTTAATTCGAAGCTTGCTAAAGTGTTGTTTGATTCGGGTGCAAACCATTCGTTTGTATCGCCGACCTTTGCTCGGTGTCTGTCTGTGATGCCTAGAAGGTTAGAGTGTGGTATTGAGGTTGAAATTGTAGACGATAGTTGTGTCTTGGTGAAGGAGGTGTATGAGGGGTGTAGTATGGAAGTAGAGGGTCATACTTTTCCCTTGCGCCTATACCCGATGGGTATGGGAGAGTTTGATGTTGTGGTGGGGATGGATTGGTTGGCTAGTAATGATGCTAGCATTTTGTGCAATAAGAAGATGATACGTATCGCATTGCCGGATAAGACCGAGGTAGTAATCTATGGGGATAGGCGTGAACGTAAGTCCTGCCTCATCACGGTGATGAAGGCGAGGCATTGTTTAGAAAAGGGGTGTCAGGGTTTTCTAGCATATGTGTTAGACGCTAAGAAGGAGAAGAAAAGTTTAGAAGACGTCCCGGTGGTGAGTGAGTTTCCGGAGGTATTTCCGGATGACCTGACGGGTTTACCCCCGGATCGACAGGTCGAGTTTAGAATTGATTTGATGCCCGGCGCGGCACCGATAGCGCGTGCGCCGTATCGGTTAGCACCGGCAGAGATGAAGGAGATGATGACTCAATTGCAAGAGTTGTTGGATAAGGGGTTCATACGCCCTAGTTTGTCACCCCGGGGAGCGCCGGTACTGTTTGTCAAGAAGAAAGACGGATCAATGCGAATGTGCATTGATTATCGCTAGCTCAACAAGGTAACGATCAAGAATAAGTATCCGCTTCCGAGGATCGACGATTTGTTTGACCAGTTGCAAGGGGCGAAATTCTTCTCGAAAATAGACCTGAGATCTAGCTATCATCAGTTGAAAGTAAGGGAAGAGGATGTGCCGAAGACGGCTTTTCGTACGAGGGTGCGGGCATTACGAGTTCTTAGTCATGCCCTTTGGGTTGACTAATGCTCCGGCGGTATTCATGGATCTGATGAATCGAGTGTGCAGCGCCCTATTAGACAAGTGCGTGATTGTGTTCATCGACGACATCCTCATTTATTCCAAATCTGGAAGTGAGCATGAAGAGCATCTTCGCTTAGTGCTAGGCCTGTTGCGACGGGAGAAGTTGTTTGCGAAATTCTCTAAGTGTGAGTTTTGGCTTAAAGAAGTCCAATTTTTAGGACACGTGGTGTCGGAAGATGGTGTCATGGTAGACCCGGCTAAAGTGGAGGCCATTAAGGGGTGGGAGACCCCGAGATCGCCATCGGAGGTGAGAAGTTTTCTTGGGTTAGCAGGCTACTACCGGAAGTTCATCCAGGACTTTTCTCGGATAGCTACGCCGTTGAATGCTTTAACCAAAAAGAATTCTAAGTTTGTGTGGACTAAGGCCCAGGAGGAAGCGTTCAGCAAATTGAAAGACAAGTTGAGTAGTGCTCCGGTTCTATCCTTGCCTAATGGAACCGAAGGATTTGTAATCTACAGTGATGCGTCTAAGTTGGGGCTAGGGTGCGTTATGATGCAAGACGGAAAGGTGATTGCCTATGCGTCCCGTCAATTGAAAGAGCACGAGAAGAATTATCCTACGCATGATATGGAGTTAGCGGCGGTGGTTTTCGCGCTAAAGATTTGGAGACACTACCTATACGGGGTTAAGTGTCAGATTTATTCTGACCATAAAAGTCTCCAGCATTTGTTTGATCAGAAAGAGCTGAATATGAGACAACGGCGTTGGGTGGAGCTTTTGAGTGATTACGATTGCGAGATCCTTTACCATCCGGGTAAAGCGAACGTCGTGGCCGACGCCTTGAGTCGAAAAGAAAGGAGAGAAACAACGAAAGTGGTGGCCTTTCGAGTAGATGTGGTTCCTAACCTGTTGGATGAGATCAGGAAGTTTCAAGAGGAAGCTCTAGTAGAGGAGAAGTGGAAAAGTGAGAGGATTGTCGGCTATGTGACATCCTTAGGGTGTGATGCGAGTGGGGTGAAGTGTTTTGAAAACCGAGTATGGGTCCCTAAGTTGGGAGGTCTGCGTGAACGAATCTTAGAAGAAGCGCATAAATCGCGATATTCTGTTCACCCGGGTACTAATAAGATGTATCGAGACCTGAGGCAACTGTATTGGTGGTCGGGGTTGAAGAAAGATGTCGCGTACTTTGTGGAGCGTTGTGTAACCTATTTGAAGGTCAAGGCTGAGCACCAAAGGCCGTATGGAGAAATGCAGCCCTTAGAGATACCCGTGTGGAAGTGGGACTGTATTACCATGGACTTTGTAACAAAGTTACCAAGGACCCCGAAGGGTCATGATGCTATATGGGTGATAGTTGACCGTCTCACCAAGTCGACTCACTTTCTACCTATTCGGGAGAGCGATTCGTTGGAGAGGTTGCCCAGATTGTATGTCAATGAGATAGTGACGAGACATGGAGTGTCGTCGTCCATTATCTCCGATCGTGATAGTCGCTTCACGTCGTCGTTTTGGAGGAGTCTGCAAAGGGAGTTAGGCACGCGACTTTGTTTGAGCACCGCCTATCACCCCCAGACGGATGGGCAAAGCGAGAGGAAAATCCAGACCTTGGAGGACATGTTGCGTGCCTGTGTGATAGATTTCAAGGGTTCGTGGGAATCCCACCTACCGTTGATCGAGTTCTCGTATAACAACAGCTATCACGCCAGCCTTCAAGCGGCTCCGTTTGAAGCATTGTATGGGCGTAAGTGTAGGACGCCGTTGTGTTGGAATGAGGTGGGAGAGAAGCAGTTAGCAGGACCGGAAATCGTGCAATTAACTGCCGATAAGATCAGTATGATCAGGGAAAGATTGAAGGTGGCTCAGGATCGTCAAAGAGCGTACGCGAATAAAAGAAGAAAACCTATCGTGTTCGCGGTAGGGGATAAGGTGATGCTCAAGGTATTACCGTGGAAGGGATTTGTCCGATTTGGAAAACGGGGGAAGCTAAAGCCTAGATACGTTGGGCCTTTCGCCATCACCAAGCGTGTGGGAGAAGTGGCGTACATGTTGGAATTGCCGGAAGCGTTGAGCAGAATTCACTCGACGTTTCATGTGTCCAACTTGAAGAAATGTTTGTCCGAGACTGATGTGGCTATTCCGTTGGAAGAGGTCTGTATAGACGAAAAATTGAGGTACGAAGAAGAGCCAATAGAGATTGTGGACAGTAAAGTTCGGAAAATAAGGAATAGGGAGGTCAGACTGGTTAAAGTCCAGTGGAGATATCATAAGGGACGAGAGGCGACGTGGGAAGTGGAATCAGATATGATGACCAGGTACCCTCATCTTTTCGAGGATTGAATTCCGGGGACATAATTCTTTTGAGGGGGGAGTGTTGTAGTGACCGTGTCCAAAGTGGAAGAGTTTAAAGTCTTGTGGTGGAAATTTAATAAAATGGAAGTTGAGGGTGGTATTTTGTAAAATGGGACAAGGTATATAATGGGCACAAAACCCTAGAAACATTCCATTTTGGCTGAATTTAGTGTGTGTGTCGGCTGTGTTTTGGGAGAAAGAGAAGGAAGAAGTTTTTGGAGCTCTTGTGGCTTTTGGAGAAGAAGGAGCTTGGAGCTTGGAAATCGAAAGCCAGGGTGTGTTTGGGATTCGAATTGCAGCAAGAAATCACCAGGTAAACTCTCATTTTAATCTCGAATCTGTGGTTTGATTACCAGAATAGTTATTTTGGGGTTTTGGTGTTGGAAGTGGGTTATGAGACTAAATGAGAGAGTTTGGGGCCTGTAGTGTGATTGAGTTGCTAAGATTTCAGGAACTTTTGAGGTTAATGACTTTGGTATTGCTGCTAATCTCCTTTTCGAGTATTTCGATCTATTTAGTAAATTTCAGCTCCAAAAAGGGAGCAGGTCGACGTCCGGAAACCTCCCTGGACGTCCGGACACGTTGTTCAGATGAGTGTTTCCGGGTAAGTGTTCGTCAGTCGAATGATGTTGTCCGGATATGGAGAGTTGTCCGGGTAAAGTGTTGTCCGGGTATAGTGTTGTCCGGGTACAATGTAGTCCGGGTATTGTGTTGTCCGGAAAAGGGTATTGTCTGGAAAAGGGGTGTTGTCCGGAAAAGAGGTTTTGTCCGGATAAGTGATGCAGTCGGCTTATGCGTTTTCGTCCTTTCGCCCAGGTAGGTCGTTTGGAAGTGCGGGTCAGAGTAGGAGAAGGACGTAAGCATATCAGGTGAGTTTTTCTAACCAAAGCTTGATGGTACTTGTTTATTTACTTGTACGAATGTGTTTACTAATATATGTGCATATATGTTACTTATGCATGATGTGAGTTATATGGGGGGGGGGGTGTCCCATACGATCTGATGCGGTACTTATGGGGGGTGTGACCCATATCTGATGGTATGACGCTTATGGGGGGTGTGTCCCATATGTCATAGTGTGATGTGTTATGGGGGGTGTGTCCCATATGTTATTTGCCAAACTTCATGTTGATTTATGTTTCGCAAAGTTTTAAATGATAAATGTGGTGTGTTTGTAACTGAGGGATCTCACTAGACCTTGTGGTCTAACCCTCGCATTTTCAAAACTGAAACCCTTTTCAGGTAAGCAGGTTAGGGGCAGTTCCTCTAGTGGTAAAGAGAAGGCGTGAGAGCGGGCATGGCATGGCATTAGAGGACTTCCTTTACATTTTTTTTATTAGAAACTCCCAGTTGTAATTAGGGTTGTTCCGCGAACCCAAAGTTTTGAATTTTGATGGTGTGAACCTTGGGCCAAGTTTTGGCGATTTATTATTACGTCTTGTTTTGAAATGGGTTGTTACACTTATCATGAAGTGTTCTCATCAAGTTGATTCCTCCTTCAAGCATATTGGTTCAACAAGTTCTGAAGTTTTTCAAAGCCAATTCAACTCGTGGTTCAACTCATGATACTACGAAGACTAAGAGCATATTTCAAGGGGGAGCGTGAAAGACATGAAGACAAGCAACACTAAAGTGTTTCAAAGATTCAAGAGGAAGAAAAGATCAAAACCTGAAGATTCCATGATCATATTTTTTCTTTATATAACTTTAGGGGGAGATTGTTAGGACTAAAAGTCCTATAAAATAGAAAGTGATATAAAGAAAAGAATTGTTTTATTTAATTGTTTGTAAAAGCCTATTAAATAATATGGGCTTAAGTGTGTTAATAGGCCATGGGATTTGATCTTAGGCCCTTGGTATTTAAAGTGTTATTTAGAGGAATTTTGGTCAATGGCTTTATTAGATTAATCAGATTTGTTCATACGGTTAATAGAGAGAGAGTGTGTTGTTCATCATTCAAATATTGTAACACTCTTAATCATTCAATAAAGATTATCGTTTATGAATCATTGTTACTTGATCAAACAGGGATCTACATTAAATCCTAGATTTTGTGGTCTTGTTGGGTGGAGAATTCACATACGAATCCAACGGGCCTTTCCGGAGCGAAAACGGAGTTAAACGAAGAAGTTATGAACAAAACAGTGATCGGACGATAAACCAGGAAATCAGGGTCAAGTGGACGTCCGCATGGTGCAAGTGGACGTCCGCATTAGTGGAAGTCCGCTTGTGCTTCCGCGGAAGCAGCAGAAACTTCGTTCTGATGCAAGTGGACGTCCACAGAGGACTCCAAGCGGACGTCCGCATTATGTCTGACGAGATTTTTCACCTTTTTCACCCTCAACCTTCCCTCCTACCTTTTATAAACCATATTAGATCTGATCCTTCTCCTCTCCCACTCGATTTTCTCCCCAAAATCCCTAAATCCTCCATTTCTCTCTTCCCATCTCCCTCTTCTCCAAGAACACTAAGGTGGGTTTGATGAAACAAGCTTCAAGGGTTTTAAAGCTTCAAGATCTCCACCCTCTTCATCTTCTCCCTCACTTTTCCTCCATTGTTGAGCAAGTTTTGGGTTTTCTAAGAACCCATTTGTGAGTTCATCCTCATTTCCCAAACCTCTATTTTGATAACCCTAGAGATGTTTTGTTGGTGGATTTAAGTTGTGGTAAAGGTAACATTCTCTTTTCTTCATCTAAGAAATTAGGGTTTTGGTATTTTGGTGGTTTTGGATGTTTTATGTTGGGGGAAATGATTCTAAATAGTTGGATAAGAATATTTATGGTTGGAAACTTATGGATCTAGGTTTTTGGAAGATTTGGCTTGAGGACTCAAGTTTTTTCAAAGAAGTTCAAGTTTGGAAAAAATCTAGATTTAGCCTAAATCTAGCAAGGCGAGTTCAAGTTGCTTTGTGAAAACGTTGTACATGCCAAAATGTTCATTTTCAAGTATTTATGTGTTTTACATGAAAATTACCTATGGTTGAGTCATTTGTTGGGTTTTGATTATTTGAAGTTTTTAATCATGAAAACATTATAAAACACCCACATTGGGATTTTTGAGTAAGTCGATAAATGTATCTCGAGAAAAAGTGTTTAAAAGGTTTTGGGTTAATGTTGTTGGAAAAATGGATGATTATTATTATGGGTCTTTGGGAAATATATATATATATGGTTGTGAATTGTGTGAAAAATGACTTGCTCAAATAAATGATGGGATTTTGGATTTATCATATCTTAGAGGTGTGTGTTTGCATGCATATATGACACTTAAATGCATTTTACTGTATTAATGACATTTATTATCGGTCAACTATATTGTTGAGCTTTTGGCTCGTATTCGACTTAAGTGAGTCTTGGGGACTTTGGTCCAATGAGAATTACCCTATGTTGAGTTTTGAGATTATATGCATTTTAGTCATATTTATCATTTAATTACATGTGTTAAAGATGTTGGACATTCTTTTGTGGGTCATGTAATTGTTCGACTATATTTGCATTGGATGCATAACATATGAGTCGTTTTGGTTATGGGGTTGCATGGGTATTACGGGGTTGGACTCCGGGACCCATGTTGAGGACCTTAAACTATTCAAGTAGGCACTAGAAGGGTTGAGTCCGGAGGTGCTACCTTGGAGGTAGGCACTAGGACCTTCGCCGCTTTGAAGGGGATGCCTTGGAGGTAGTCCTAAGCGTGTCGAGCCTTGTGGTGGAATTCTGGGGATAGACACTAAGGTCAACTGTCTCTTGAGGTGCAACTTGTTGAGAAGTCGTAGGAACCCTTGGACGTCTAGTCGCGAGGTGTTGTACGATTAACGTTGTACGGGTGGTATACTTATGTGTTTCCTCCACCCGCAACGGATACGGGTCTCCCCCGTTGTTGTCAATAATATATTGAGTCTCGTGATATGCATGTTTTAATTAACGTAAGCCTTGTGCGAGTAATTACAAGTATTGACTTTAATATTGGAACCCCTCCACGTATATTAAGGTTTGCTTGAGTGACTACTCCCATGCTTGGTATTTGGACTTTATTTATAATTACGTTTTGCGTGGGTTGTTGACTCGGTCACATGCTTTTGGTAATGTATTATGTGTATTTGGATTGTTTTTCCATGTTCTTATGTGTATTCACGTTTTAAGTGAGTTTTTGGATCTAAATCTATTATTGAGAAATGTTTCATTGTGGAGCTTTCGGCACGGGTTTTGTGTGCGTTGGAAAATGAGTTGTTCACACAGTTAAATATAATTCTTTTTGGAAATTTGTAATTTTGAGTTGTACTCATTTGGTTTACCGATATATTTTTAATTATGATGAAAACTCTTGAACTCACTAGGTGTTAGCCTAACCCTTTTTACTTGTCGGCATGTGCAACAGGTTCCGGTTGGGAATAGTTCTAGTGATACTGCGAAGAGATAAGTGCCAGTATTGTGCTCGAGAAGTGAATTGATTAAGTGAAGTCTTCCGCATACATTTTGGGAATAGCAATAGGTCCTTTGGTTAAGCTACACCCGATATGGATTTAGTCTTTGTAATAAGACTTGGGTTAAATTGTTTGAGGTTAATCGTAGAATTTAATTTGAGATATTTCCAGTTCTGGTTTACAGGAAGGAATTCTATTCTTCTTGGATGTATAATTGAAAATTTTATTTAGTTGCTATTCCCAGTTTTGAGGGTGTTACATATATATATATATATATATATATATATATATATATATATATATATATATATATATATATATATATATATATATATATTAAATTTACATGTGTTACAATCCTCCCAACCTTAGAATGATTTCATCCTCGAAATCTAGTCCTCACACCAATCTTTTGAATGCTACACCGAACACTTAATAAATTTGCTCGCCCCTAAGAGTAGCTCGGTCCTTTCTCAAAGTAGCTATGCTTTAGCCAAAGAAATCTCCTGAACAACAATGTCATGCAATCTTAACTCCCATTTCACACTCAAAATTATGAGGGAAAACAGATGGTCCAAAGGCATCCCTCAGAACGGACCTCAATTTCGCTAAACGTTTCGTCATCTACCCTTCCCAAAGAGTGTAGTGATCTAACGACATTCAAAAGAGATGACGAAACGTTTCGTATAAAACGTTCGCATCCTTCGTCTTGCGAGAAGTCCAAAACTCGCATCCTTCTTCATGCGAGTTCTTTGGTCTGTTTTCATGTTTGATGCGAGTTGTCCATGTGTCTATGTGTGTTGCGAGTTATATACTTAGAAATGTTTCAGATTTTTTTTTCAAAAGTGATTTTTGCCAAAGTTAACTGTTTCAGAACTGTTTTTTCAGAACTGTTTTTTCAGAACTGTTTTTTTCAAAACAACAGTTCACATGGCCGAAAATCAAGAGGAACAAAGCAGAGTACAGGGTTTTGGTGAACATGTACCAATTATCCCTGAAGCAACACCGGAAATTCCACTTCCATCCACACGATCTGTACAACCATCTTTCACCGGAGGAAATCCAGACTTTGCCATAATCCATCCAATCGACTATGTTGAAATCAAGCCCAACAATCACCATGTTGACTTTGATCATATCATCATACATCTGGTGGTCAAAGAAGTCCTGAGGAATCATCCGTTGGCATATGCATTGACTCACACAGTCAATGTACCTATGCTCTATCTTCAACAAGCTTGGAAAACTATTACACTTACCATTGAGAACCGAAGGCCAATCTTTCAGATTCATATCGATGAGTTCATTACCAAGTTTGACTACCACAGACTGAGACTTGTACTGAAGCTACCTGGGCATGACTCCAGACCTGGGAAAACATCATTCGATTCTTATCCAACAGAGTCAGAAGTTTTTGAAGGAATCAAAGCCATGGGATACATTGGAGATCTGAATCAAATCAAGGATTTCAACAAAGGAAATCTACAACATCTTTATTACACGATCTTCTCTGTCATCAACAGGTGCTTGACTTCAAAGCACTCGGGTATCGATAATGCAAGTCTAAGCATTCTAAAGTTATTTCATGCGGTAGTGTATGATCTACATGTAGATTATGCAGCTATTATCTGGAATGAGCTTCAACAGAAGGTAAAAGACAGAGAGAAGAAGAAAGGCAAACCATATGTGCCTTACATACGGTTTTTACAGATCATCGTACATAGCATGATGAGGTCAAACAGAGATATTCCACGAAGGTTGAACCATCCTTCTGTACCTGAAAAGTCAATGCAATATCTTCAAAAGCAAAAGCAGAGCTTCCATTATGAAATGCCGTTACCGGAAGGGTTCCTCGGATACGCGAATCAGGACGCTGAGTGCATAATAGAATATATGAAGTCTATGGTCCGGCCAGAACCGGAGGGGCCTACCCAGGACTCAACCCCTAGACCTAGGCGAGTGGTGCCTGTGAGGGTTCAGGAAGCAAGGGCTACTGAACGGGAAGCGCAGAGGGAAAATGCCGAGAGGGAAACCGGTGGGGGTCGGATATTTGTTTTAGAAGATACACAGTTGTCATTTGAGGACACACATCTAGGCGACCGTGTAGTCCAATCCACCGAAGACCTGATTCCCATACATGTTGGGACAACTTCTTTGGCTGGAATACTTGGACCATCTGATGAAGAAACAGATTCTGACAACGCGTCTGATTCTGCGGAGGAACATGATGATCAAGGAAACGATGATGATAATGACAATGATGACGATGATGATAATGATGATGATGATGATCAAGATGGTGCTGATAATGATAATGATTTTGGTAATGATGCAGATTTTCTGAGTTTTCCACGTATGGAACATATTGATGCCGAAACAGTGTCAAGCGTTATTGAAACTGTTATGGGAGATATAAGGAGAACCGAAGGAGCATTAGTTGAAAATTTATGTGAGTCTGCGAGAGAAAATGAAGAAAAAAATATGGAGAGTGTGAGTGCTACCTTAACTTACTATACCAGAAGGGCAGCCACATGTACCACCAGATCTCATGTGTTGGGATCAGGTGTTGAAAAAGACGTCAGTAGCCCACTAACGCACTTGCACATCCAAACTAGCCATTCAGTTTCTTCTCAACAAGAATCTGTTTCATTTTCTCACGGGGCTTCAGCACAACTTCTATCCGGCTCTCACTTGGAGTGTTCGGGTATTGAAACAAAGAGATATCCTCCTCGGTCCTCGACTTTTATTCCTGTACAGTCATTGAGTCTAGATCCAATTGCTAAATTATTATCTTCTTTGGCTGGGACACTACCGGTTATTGAAACATCTGATGGGAGTCTTCGTGCCCCATCCGGAACGCTCGGAGTAATTTCTACTAAAGGATTACAAGGATTGAGCGGAAGTCCTACCAGTGCTAACATTATTCCAACGCTGAACGTAGGCCACATAGTTGATTCAACTGTTGTGTCAACGGGTAACCTAAGTGGTCCCGGTGGTGATCTCCCACTCTTTGTGACACGGAAAGAGCTCGACGATGCCTTAAAGGCTGTTGAGGAAAACTTGATCAAGGAGATACAAGGGGTAAAATATCTGATGAAAGGCAAGGGCCCAATGATTGTGAATGAGCCTGAGTTGCCTACACTTCCACCTCCAGTTGTGCAAACACCTCCACCTTAGCTTGATCCATCCATTGATGAATTGAAAGACATGTTATTTGCCAAGCTTCTTTCTATTAGCCGGGATGATCCACAAAATAAAACCTTGTTATCCTTTCTTGAAAACTTTCAGCCTAGACCCCAACCACCTCCACCTACTCCTACTATTGTGACTTCTTCAGAGTTCAACACATTCAAATCCGAAGTACTTACCAGTTTAAGTGATATGAAGAAGGCAATGGAAGAAATGTCAAAGCAGATTGCAATTCTGAATCAGAGTTGTAATCCACAGGCTCAAGGAGTCAAGAGACGGCATGATCAGGATCCTGATGATCATAATCATGAGGGGAGATGAGTAAGAAAAGGAGATCTGATTCTGAAGCTCCGAGTTTGGGAAAGACTATGTCCACGGCTGAAGTTATAAACTTGCTATGGGTGAAGAAAGTGGAAAGCAGATTGTCTTGTATGTGGATCCTAATGTGGAACCGACGGTTGAAAAGCCCGAGGTAAATGAGGAGGAGATAAGGGAGGTCGTTGATAGTTTTGTGGAAATTGTGGAAGTTGTTGATATCAGTTCAGATGATGAGGATGATAAAGGAGAAAACGAATATGACAAGTTTTGGAAAGTCAAGGAAGAGATGGAAAATGTGCTTATGATTACTGATGGGCTAGATGATCAAGAAGTTGAGTTCAGTACGGATGAAGTAGATTTTCTGACACAGATCTTTGGGCCAAGTATGTTGGTCCCGAAGGCCTATACAAGTTTGTAGAAGGGGGGGGGGGGGGGATTGAATACAAACACGCATATTTTACTTTTCTAAATTGTTTATTGATAAATCATTAACAATTTACAGCTTGTTGCGGAAACAAGATTAAGGATAAACCTAAATCTAAACAAGTTGGAACACTAAGGTTTCTTGCACTAAGAGAGATAAGGAAATTACTAATAATAACCTATCTTGAGATAAGAGATTGAACTTGTCCAGAGTTAGCAAGTTACTTCAAATGAAGTGGGTTCATCTCTTTATATACTGCATGCATTTAATGCAAGTCAGTATACACTTTACACGTGTCATCAGCTGGTTGGTTGCATGTCATTGACATTGGTTGACAACCTTAGTAGCCGCATGGATGAACAGTGTAGTATCAGATTGGTTGTACGTTTTCAGACAGTCGGAGGTTCTTTTCTGACATTTCGTACGGAGTCGTGCAAGGGGGGGTTAAGACAAAAGTACTTTGTACAGAGGACTTCATGATCAGCTTTTCGTTCATTCAGCGATTATCATTTTCTATTCAGCGAATGATAAAGTTCAGCGATAGCTGAAGTCTTGTACTTGATACTTCACGTTGAGTGGACAAATCTGAGTCTTCGCTGATCCGCATCAGTTCATTAGGAGACTTGTCGCTGGTTCTTGAGCTTGATCTTCGACTTCAGCGTAGAACCTTTGTTGACGTGAAACTTGTCTTCAGGGATCATAAGTAAACAACTAACTTATCAGCGATCATCATAATGACTGAACAGACTCAGAGCATTAATGGTGAACAGTGTTCGCTGAATGTTTATTTTAAAGAGCGAGAGTTCCTATCAGCGGTACTGTCAGATCTTAGTACTTATCAGCGATAGTGAAACTCTGATACATATTGTTTACTTACAATTTTCACTAAGTATATAAGAGAGGGTTATTATCAAATCACTGAGGGTTTGGATCAACAATCTCCCCCTATTTGATTATGACATAGCAACAAAGAAAATTGCTATTTAATGAAAACATAAGGATAAAAAGAACTCATAAAATATTTGTCCCTTTTACTGTTTTCTGGGATCTTTTCAGTACTGATGGAGTAAAGTACATTCGCTGAAATCTTTCTTTAAAACTTTGAATCGGGTTACAAAGAGAAATGGAAAGATTACAAGTACGAACGAAATAAATTACAAGTACAGAAGAATAACTGATACAATAGAGAAAAAGGCGATCATATCAGCTTGTAAAGGGTTCTTCCTTGATGAGAAGTTCATCAAGGGTCTTTGATGTGGGGATCATCCAGTTAGGGACATCTACTCCTTGATTCTTTTTCTTCAGAGTTGCTTCAAAAATCAAGGGCTTCAGGTGTCTAGCTTTGATGTCGCGTCTGACTTCACACCAGTATACGAGATCTCTGAGTTGTTCGATGGGAGCGATGTCGTGCTCAGAGATACGTTGAAAGTGATGATTTCCATAGTAGTCTAAAAAGAATATACCATATGGATCACTTGCAACTGTGCCAGGAATGAATGTTTCTCCAGGTGGTAGGGAGGTGTCAAGCATTGAGAGATCGGCATCAGGGCCAACAATTTCAGCACGAGAGAAACCAATGCCCGTTTCATTCCGAATGTGAGGACCTGAACCAGAGGCTTTCTTTTTCTTATCAGAGACTTTTCTTGGGTGAGGAAGAGTAGGAGGAATATCCACAGCAGAAGAAATTAGGTCGATCTGTTTGTTTAAGATCTTCTCGACATGGCTTTTGAACTTTGAGCGCGATCCCTGAATGGCTAATTTTGTTTCTAACCATTCAGAGAGACCAAACTTTTTTAAGGTAGCAGCATAGAAGGTTTGCTTGGTTTTGTCATCTCTGTAGACATCCACTTCAACAACAGGAACTTTAGCGTACAGTCTTCCTCTGATGTTTGCCTTGATGATTTTGGATGGTCTAGATCGATAGGTCAACATTTGTTTAGCCCATTCCAAAGTCGTATCAGAGACCTTAGTCTTTTCTCTAACGATCTCTTGAGCATCATCCCATAGCTGACGTTGAACATCAATGGGAACTCTTTTCAGCTTGGGGTCTTTTATTGATCGTTTAGAAAGCCGGATGGCGTATTCTCTGTCTTTTTCTTCAGCTTCCTTTCTTTTAGCGATTAGGCGTTCAGCTCTGAGGTGTTCCTTGTATTCCTTTTTGGAAATCCTGAACTTTGGAGGAACTGAAGGAAGTTGATCATGCCTCAGAATGATTCGCTGATCCTCGAATCGCTTTATTATCTCCTCCCTTCTTTTCTGATCCTCTTCACTTAGCTTTTGAGGAGCTAAGGAAGGTTTGCCTCTGTGCGAGAGTAGCTGTTCTTCTGGTTCATCAGTCTCAGAGATTAAATCTAAGACTGGGATTATTTCTTCTGCAGCAGCTGGTATTATTGGTGAAGTCGCAGTTGTGGAGCCTTCAGCGATATCCTCAAACAGGGGAGAGGACTAGCTGAAACACAGCGATCTTACGAGTAAGAACTTGGGTAGAATCAGATAGAGAGAATTGGTTCAAGTGTATAGGCTTGGGTAGTAGAACTGATAGTGTATGATAGAGGAGGGATGGAGTGAGAGATGTTTAGTATACCTGACAAACCGGCTTTTCAAGCAAGATCATCAGATTGTCATCTTCAGCGACGTTTTTGCCTTTGCCTTTCTCAGCTCCAGAGGCTGAGGGCTTTGTCTTTGTCCACTCCCCTGAAGGTTCATTTATTGAGATTCCCTTAAGAGCTTTGATCTTTGGAGCAGGTTTGACGATAAAGAAGTCATCGTCATCATCATCATCATTCTTTGGAGAAGAGGATGGTTCAGTATCAGGGATGTCGACGGCTTCATCATCTTCTGCTTCGGATTCGGTTTTATCATATTCTTCTTCGAGTTGCTCCCCCTCAGATACAGAGGCGAGCTTCTCGGTTTCCTCAGGGTTTTCATCTCCCTGAGGTCCAGCGGTGGTTTCTTCAGCATCCTTCTCTCCCCTGATAGATTCATCATGGGAAAGGTCTTCAGCGCTCTTGGAGAGATCTTCAGCGCTCTTCTCCCCCTCTTTATCATGATGACTGGGGGAGGAATGGGTTGAATCAGCAGCGTTGGTAGGTTCTCTGTCTTCTTGGCCAGAGAAACCTATCAGATCTTCAATCTTTGCTATTCTGTCTTGAAGGCCAGAGATAGCAGGATTGATCTTTTCCAGCTCAGTGCGATCCGCCGCTGTGAAATTGTCAGATGCAGGGACAGGGGCAGGAGCAGGAGTATTCGCTTTGTGTAGGAGCTGCTCGATCATCGATTTCATCGAACTAACATCGGTCTTTACAGAGCCTAAGTCAGTCTTCACAGCAGACATATCTCCCTCTAGTTGTCCAACCGATGTCTTCAGCGTTGTGACCTCGCTGGACATGGATGAAACTGAATTTTTGAGAGAGGTGTAGTCTGTGTAGATGTCAGCGAGCACCTTGGCGAAGTCGCTGTGAGTGTTATCAACTTGCTTCAAGTCATCTGTGGAAGCTTTCTTCTCCACCACCGTTGTCAGCTTGTTCAGATTCTCTCCAGCGTTTGTTACAGCTGTAGAGTTATTAGAAAGAGTGGTGGTGAGATCTGTCAGCGTTGTCTCCACAACTTTCAAAGAGGTGTTGATGTCTCCCAAATTAGGACTTGTACCATATAAAAACTTGTGAACATAGGAAAGCTCAGAAGTTTGGGGTTTAGTCACAGTGTTTATGGGTTGGTCACCTGCAGGAGGATTGATGAACTCGTCAAAATTACGGGTTCCTGAAAAGTGTTCCATGTCATCTTCAAAAGTGCCCATGGATTGTCCTGCAGGTCCTGTCTTCATCATTCCTGGAGAATCAGCTTTAGGTTCCGTAGAAATTATGGCAACTCCAGCGAGATCTGGAGTAGAGACCAAATGAGTAGAGGGAGGAGCGAAGGATAAGAATGGGGGTTGGGTTCTGAGTTCAGCGTTGGATTCGCTGACAATCACTTCATCAGTCTTTTGAGAGACTGAAGGAGGTTGGGTAGGTTCCAAGTTTGTAACCTCAGCGTTTAGAGACGCTGAAGTTGGGATTGAAGGGATGGCTTGTTCAGGTGTGGCAGAGCGTACCACTGAACGTTCCTTCAGCTCTGTAGGAAGAGCTGAGGAGTCTTCAACATGAGATTGCTGGGGTTGCTCCTTTGTTTTCTTGATCCTTTTAGAACCAAGTGGGGTAGAAGAATGTTTCCTTTTCTTAGAAGGAGAGGATTTTGTGGCCAGGGTATCAGCGATGGGTATTGTTGCTGAAGGAGCCACAAAATGAGAAGAAGAAGGGCTTAGAAGAGTCAAGAGTGTAGAAAGACGTACCTCATTCACCATTGGTTTGAAGTCGAGTATCTTTGGGCCGACCTGAGAGAGTTTCAGGTCATCTTCAGTTGGGTAGCTCTCCTTCAGGCCATATTGGAAGATGGCGCTGATGAATCGGGGGTAAGGAATGTCATACGAAGCCATTTCTCTGTAGTATCAGTTCAACCAAAGATGTTAACAAATAAGAATTATCTTAATGTGGAAAGATTTTCCATTAAGATGGTTCAAATTTTATTCATTTCATTCAGACACAAATGTCTTAATGAAGATTAGGGTTTTTCTTGATTTTAAGAAACGAAATGTAAACCCATTTATTCTTGTTATCCAGTTTTCTATGAAGAATTAGATTCTGGAAACGAATGAAGAACAAGTTTAAGATTTTCGCATTTAAACTTGAAGAACAACCATGAAATGGTTGTGTTCATAAAACCATGAAAGAAAATGATTTCATTTTAAGAAGTTCTTTTTGTTTGATCTTGTTAAAACAAGGAAAAGATCAGAAACAAGTTATACGCATTTGGTAATAAATAAGAACATATTAACCTTGATGTTTGATGAAGAAGATGATGAACAGTTCTTGAAGTTTTTGAAAGCACAAATGCAACAGTGAATTCTTTCTTGCGGAGGAAGATTGATCGCGTAAAAGAAAAATATAAACTACGAGTTTGTTTATATAGAGAGATTAGAGAGAGAAAATCTTGAGCGGGAAAAGATTTTCATCATGACACGGACACGTGTTTGCATTTGATTGGAAGTTTGAACGAGACGTGCAAACGTGTGTCAGGAAGAGAAAACGTGTCGGGGTTTATCCGTTTCAATGATGTCACAACTGTCCTTTCATATTCTTTTAGGATGTCTCTGAGGTTTTGAAAACTCAGGGACTCTTTTATAAACATGAAGCACTGAATGAAAATATTCAGCGATGCATTTTGTTTTGAAATCTTGCATTTTCATGCGATTGTCAAAGAGAGAAAACATACCTTGATATCAGCTTTAACCAAGTTTTATTCAGAGAGAAGATGATTGAATAGGTTATACGAGTTGATTTTATCCTATCGCTGATCAATGTGAACCGTTTAGGATTTTACCCTTCAAAGTTCAGCATTCCAAGCTCGCTGATAAGAAAGTTGAATCTTGTCTCATCAAGAGGTTTGGTAAATAAATCAGCTAACTGATAATCAGTTGGGATAAAATGAAGTTCTATATCACCATTCATCACATGATCTCTGATAAAATGATATCTGATTTCTATATGTTTGGTCTTTGAATGTAGTATTGGATTGTTTGCTATAGCGATGGCACTTGTGCTGTCGCAATAGATTGGAATTTTGGAGAGCTGAAGATCATAGTCTAGTAGCTGATTTCTCATCCACAAGACTTGAGAACAACAGCTTCCAGCAGCTACATATTCAGCTTCAGCTGTGGAAGTGGACACTGAATTTTGCTTTTTACTTGTCCAACTTACCAGCTTTCCACCCAGGAGCTGACATCCTCCTGTGGTGCTTTTCCTATCCATTTTGCAACCTGCAAAATCACTATCTGAATAGGCGGTTAGATCGAATCCCGAATCTTTGGGATACCAAAGACCTAGGTTCGCTGTACCCTTAAGGTATCGAAAGATTCACTTTACAACTTTCATATGAGATAGCATAGGTTCAGCTTGATATCGTGCACACAAACATGTTGCATACATAATATCGGGTCGGCTAGCTGTAAGATACAAGAGAGAGCCGATCATCCCACGGTACAGCGTGACATTAACAGGTATTCCCTTTGAATCCTTGTCAAGTGTCAGCGGTGGTGCCATAGGGGTTTTTATAGCTGAACTATGAGTTAAATCAAATTTCTTCAGCATATCTTTAACATACTTTCCCTGATTGATAAAAGTTCATTTTTCAGTTTGCTTAATCTGAAGACCAAGGAAATATGTTAGTTCACCCATCATGCTCATTTTATACTCATCTTTCATTCTATCAGCGAAACGAGTACAAAGCTCAGGGTTAGTAGAACCAAATATAATGTCATCAACATATATTTGAACTAGAATGATATGACCTTTCACTTTTCTAAAAAATAGAGTTTTGTCAATCTTACCTCGCTCAAATTTTTCAATATGGAGATAAGTAGAAAGAGTGTCATACCATGCACGAGGAGCTTGCTTCAAGCCATAAAGTGCCTTGTCCAGTTTATAAACATAACCTGGATGCTTAGAATCTGAGAATCCTGGAGGTTGTTCCACATACACTTCTTTATTCAGCTTTCCATTCAGAAACGCTGACTTAACATCCATCTGATGTACTTTGAAGTTTTTGTGTACAGCATATGCTAAGAATAGACGAATAGATTCAAGTCTTGCTACTGGAGCAAATGTTTCGTCATAATCTATACCTTCCTCTTGTCTGTATCCCTGAGCAACAAGACGAGCTTTGTTGCGGGTTACAGTACCATGTTCGTCCAACTTGTTTCGATAGACCCATTTAGTGCCTATTACTGTTTTATCAGTTGGTCTCCGAAAAAGTTTCCAAACTTTGTTTCTTTCGAATTCAGTCAGCTCTTCTTGCATGGCGCTGACCCAGTTTGGATCTTTGAGGGCATCATCTATTTTCTTTGGTTCAGTTAGAGAAATAAAGTTAACAAATAAACAAATATTACCTGCACTTCGTCGAGTCTGAACACCAGCGTTTGGATCACCAAGAATTTGATCAATTGGGTGATTTACGGTCCATCGCTGAGCCGGAGCATATGTCGCTGACTCATCTTGAACTGGAGGAGCTGAAGATGAGGCTTCAGCTACTTCTGGAGTTTCAGTTAAGAGAGGAATACTTGCATTTGTCATTTCATTTACTGATTGCTGAGAGATAGATGGAATGTCTGAGGCATTTGGTTCAGCGGTAGGTATAGTGTTTATTGGAACAGCTGAGACCCATGATGTTTCAGCTTCACTATTCTGTAAGTTTGGAATGATAAGAGGACTATCATCTTCTACTGGATGAGCATGAGGAGTGGGAATATCTTCTGAATCACCAAGATGAGAAAACATCCATTGATTCAGTTCTTCAGTATCAGCGGACGGTTTAGAGTTCGCTGAACGGGATTCGTCAAACGTGACGTGAATAGATTCTTCTACAGTTTGTCTTCTACGATTGAAGACTCTGAAGGCTTTGGAAACTGAGGAGTATCTAAGAAAGATTCCATCATCAGCCTTAGGATCAAACTTTCCAAGAGCATCTCTGTTGTTCAGTATGAAACACTGACATCCAAAGATGTGAAGAAAGCTGATTGAAGGCTTTCTCCCATGAAAGAGTTCATAGGCTGTCTTTTTGAATCTTTTAACTATTAGCGACCTGTTTTGCGTAAAACAAGCAGTGTTGACAGCTTCTGCCCAAAACTGAGTAGGCAGGTGAGAATCGCTGAGCATTGAACGTGCAGCTTCAATAATTGTTCTATTTCTTCTTTCAGCGACTCCATTTTGTTGCAGTGTTCTCACTGAAGAGAAGTTGTGAGAAATACCCTTACTCTCAAGGAAGGAATCAAGAGAACTATATTTGAATTCAGTCCCATGATCACTCCTTATTGAGCGAATGGTCAGATTGTTCAGGGTTTCCATCTTTCGAACAAAGGTGATGAGTTCTTCAGGGGTGTCACTCTTAGAATGGAGAAACATTACCCAAGTGAAGCGAGAGAATTCATCAACTATGACCAGCGTATATTTCTTTCCAGCGATGGATTGTTTGTTAACAGGGCCAAACAAATCCATATGGAGTAGTTGTAGAGGAGATGACACTGAAGAAACTTGCTTTGATTTAAAGCTTGCTTTGGTCTGCTTTCCTTTTTCACACGCTGAACATAAAGACTCTTTGGCGTATGAATGCTGAGGTAGACCAGTGACTAACTCTTTTGAAGAAAGAGTGTTCAGTGTCTTGAAATTTAGATGAGATAGCCTCTTATGCCATAGCCAGTTGACATCAGATGAGGCCTTTGAGAAGAAACAGGAGTTCTCAGTGGTTGTTGAGTCCATGTTTATTACATAAACATTTTCCAAACGATAACTGCTGAGAGCTATCTTCTCCTTTTTGTCAGCGACAAAGCAGGATTCCTTAGTAAAGATTACTTTGTTATCCATGTCGCAAAGTTGACTGATGCTTAGAAGATTATGCTTCAGCCCTTCAACATATGCGACTCTTCTGAAGGAGGTTGTACCATTTGAAAGTACACCATACCCTCGGGTATGTCCTTTTCCATTTCCACCGAAAGTCACAGAGGGACCCTTCTCTTCCTTGTAATCAGCGAACAGGATTTTCTTTCCAGTCATGTGTCTAGAGCATCCGCTATCAAGATACCAGATACCCTTCTTAACCTGCAATACAAAAGAAGATTAGTTTTTCTTGGGTACCCACTTTACCATGTATACACATTTGTCAGTGGAAGTAGTTGGAATGGAAGATTCAGCAGTCTTCGCAGCATTTGAAGATTCAGCTTTGTCTTTCTTCACTTTGGTTAATTTCTTAACCTCAATGGTAGGATTCACCTTGACCTGATTTGCACCAGGGTTGGTCTTCTTTGCCTTGGGGGCAATCTTCACCTTAGCTAACTTTTCAGCTTTGGTGGCTGTGGGACACTTACTAGCAATATGATCGGTAAGTCCACAGTGATAACATTTCCTATTACTAAAAGTAGTTCTAGGACCATTTGAATGCTGAGCTTTTAATTTTGAATTAGAAGTGCCAGCACCAAGTAAACTATTGGCTTTAGAAATGGGACGAACATTCAGTTCTTCAGATTTCTTACCAAGGACATCCAATCTGAGTCTAGGAGTAGATCGCTGAATAGATCCAGAGATCTGCTTCCTTGATCCAGAGGGATGAGCCACTGAAGCTTTAGAAGCATTCAGCTTTGGTACTAAGGTACCCTTCTGAGGATTCTGGTAAATAACAATTCCTTTACCTTTGTCTTTAGAGACAGGGGTAGGTTTTGAATAAACCATTTTCTCCTTGCCTTTTGAGGAGGTAGGAGTTTCCTCAGGGATTGGTGTAATGGACGAGGAGCACTGAGAAGATGAAGTATTAGCGACTAAGGATACGAACGTTCCAAATTTAAGCATTGAATGCTCAGTGGTTGGTTTTGGAGTATCATATTTGTAACCCAAACCACGTTTATCACTCAGGGGAATCTGAGACTTTATTATCTCAGTGATCTTTGTTGAAGAATTACACCATCCTTCAACAGTAGCTTTTTCAGCTTTTAATGCAGCGATAGCTTCTGCTCGTTCGATTTTGACTAGCTGATTTAAATATACTTGATCTTTAAAATCTTCTTCAATTTTAGAAAGCTTTTCTATTTGAAGGTGGCAGTTTTTAAGCTTTTCAGCGAGATCAAGGTTTTGGTTTTCAACCACAGTTTTTCCGTTCATGGCTTCGTATAAACTTCTAGTCAAGAGATCGATCTTACGGAGACTATCAGCTTCATCAATATTTGCAATATTGGTAAAGAAAGAAGGTCATACCTGAATAGCAGAGGTTGAAGTGGAGGGAATGTCTGAGCTTTCTTCCTCTTCTTCAATCTTGGCCATGAGACATAGATTTGCTTCATCGTCTTCAGAGTCAGATGATGATGCTTCTTCATCAGAAGCAACCCAATCATAGTCAGCCATCAGGCCTTTATTCTTCTTCTTAAAGCTTTTCAGCTTAGCATATTTTTCTTTCAGCTTTGAATATTTGTCATCTTTATTCCTTGGAACAAAGGGTTTCTTTGCAAAAGCTGAGGGTCTAGAAACTTTCTTAGACCTGCACTCGTTAGCGAAATGTCCTATCTTTTCGCAGTTAAAACAAGTAGCAGTAGCCTTATCAACAAAAGATGATGATCTAGGCTTGTCAGTTATGGAAAGAGGTTTGTTCTTTTTAAACATTTTCTTTTTGGCAAATCTCCAGAACTTCTTAGTTAGGAGAGCCAAAGATTCATCATTATCTGAATAATCAGAATCTGATGACCTTTCAGAGTTACTCTCTAACTCAGTGATAGTGACCGAGGGTCGCTGAGTAGAAGGTTCCTCTGAGATTAAAGCAACAGGGGTGCTTTTGGAATCTTTTACAAGATTCTTCTTAAGATGGCTCGATTGCTCATGATTCAGCAACGTGCCATATAAGGTTGAAAGGGTCATTGATTTTAGATCCTTTGACAGCTTGAGACACATAGCATAATTTTCCCAGCTTTCAGGTAAACATTCTAGAAACTTTGTCAGTACTTCAAAGTTATAATATTCCTTACCAACAGTTTTCAGATCTATAATTAAACAATTAAAACGTTGGTGAACTTCAGAGAGAGATTCATTCTTACCAGAAATGAAGCTTTCGTATTGTCTTACCAGGTTGATCGTTCTTGAGTCCTGGACTTCAGACGTTCCTTCATACTGAACACATATTGTGTCCCACATGGCTTTTGATGTTTTCAGATTCATGACGGAATGGTAGACTTCGTCAGGAAGAGCCATGGATAGTATGGATCTGGCTTTTGTATCCATAGCCACTTTCTTCTTATCTTCGTCAGTCCATTGAAAGATTTCCTTAGCTACCAGCCTTTCTGGAATAGCAGGTCTATTCTCAGCGGCTGGAACAGCAACATCAATTCTTACAGGGATGAATGGACCATTTTCGAGATAGTAAGGCATAGTAGGGTCTACACCTTCTAAGAAGAGTGTCATCCTATTTTTCCATAACTTGAAGTTATCTTTGGAAAATCTGGGGGGTTTAGCAAGAGAACCATTGTCTATATAATTTGTGTTTGTGTTGGTGGCCATTTTCAGATAATAGCAAGGAAGAGAAATATCTTAGATTAGATCTTGTTTATGAGATTAAACAAATCCGCTCTGATACCACTTGTTGGTCCCGAAGGCCTATACAAGTTTGTAGAAGGGGGGGGGGGGGGGGGGTTGAATACAAACACACAGATTTTACTTTTCTAAATTGTTTATTGATAAATCATTAACAATTTACAGCTTGTTGCGGAAACAAGATTAAGGATAAACCTAAATCTAAACAAGTTGGAACACTAAGGTTTCTTGCACTAAGAGAGATAAGGAAATTACTAATAATAACCTATCTTGAGATAAGAGATTGAACTTGTCCAGAGTTAGCAAGTTACTTCAAATGAAGTGGGTTCATCTCTTTATATACTGCATGCATTTAATGCAAGTCAGTATACACTTTACACGTGTCATCAGCTGGTTGGTTGCATGTCATTGACCTTGGTTGACAACCTTAGTAGCCGCATGGATGAACAGGGTAGTATCAGAGTGGTTGTACGTTTTCAGACAGTCGGATGTTCTTTTCTGACATTTCGTACGGAGTCGTGCAAGGGGGGGGGGGGGGGGGGGGTTAAGACAAAAGTACTTTGTACGGAGGACTTCATGATCAGCTTTTCGTTGATTCAGCGATTATCATTTTCTATTCAGCGAATGATAAAGTTCAGCGATAGCTGAAGTCTTGTACTTGATACTTCACGTTGAGTGGACAAATCTGTGTTTTCGCTGATCCGCATCAGTTCATTAGGAGACTTGTCGCTGGTTCTTGAGCTTGATCTTCGACTTCAGCGTAGAACCTTTGTTGACGTGAAACTTGTCTTCAGGGATCATAAGTAAACAACTAACTTATCAGCGATCATCATAATGACTGAACAGACTCAGAGCATTAATGGTGAACAGTGTTCGCTGAATGTTTATTTTAAAGAGCGAGAGTTCCTATCAGCGGTACTGTAAGATCTTAGTACTTATCAGCGATAGTGAAACTCTGATACATATTGTTTACTTACAATTTTCACTAAGTATATAAGAGAGGGTCATTATCAAATCACTGAGGGTTTGGATCAACAAAGTACACCTGAAGACATAGCCGTTAGCCCTATACACTCACCTGAACCCATTTCCAGTACCTTGATTCCATCTCAACCTGAAACCACAACTCTAACTGTTAACCTTAGCCAACCAAGTACTACTCAAACCAAAATCCCATCTCATGAACAAACCATTCTTGTACATGATTCTCCACCAACACCTGAGCCAATCTTTGAAGAACCAAAACCTGAAGTACCAGAACCACCATTTGCTACACCTTTCAACCCTTCACATGACCAAGTTGGTCCTTCTAATCCTTCCACATCCGACCAACCAGGTCCTTCTTCTTCCCGAAACACAAGGTTATCTGAATTGGAACAAAGACAAAGAACCTTATATCTGAGAACACCTTTCCTGGAGGAAACTGAAAGAAGACTGTTTGTTCATCGAATCAAAAGGTTGAATCCCTATGTTGTGTTGGGATTAGTGATCAGTCAGAGGAATACAAGTTTGAATACATCTACTTTCTGAGAGCAAAGTGTCAGAAAGAAAGATTTGTGAAGAGTAAGAAGCTTATTGTGACTATCAAGGAGGTGACAGCAAACTTGTTTTACAAGATGTGGTATCCGGCCTTTGTGGTTCAAAGGCAAGACTGCAAAGATTACTCGTTCACCGAAGCTGATTTTTGTCACTTATCAATTGAAGACTTTGAAACCATGTACCATTACTTCAGAGATCTTCAAATCAGAAAAGAGAATGTGATCTTAGCCCTAATTGCCATAAAGAGATTTTTGAGAAGGCACATTCTATACACTCAGTCCCATGACTTCCAGATGGGATTGGAGAGTGATCAGCCAATGGTGAATCTGATAAGGCCTAATCAAGAGATGAGGGGATTGATGAGAATGCCTTTATATGCAGTGATTGATGAACCTGAGTTTGGAATTGTATTCAGAAATGAAAGAGGGGAGAAGATATTCATACGAATCAGTGAATTGGCTAAGTACTCAGATGGTACACTGAAGGTTGTCAGACTGCAACTAGAACAAAGGCTTAAGAGACATGATGAAGAAAGGAAAGTTACTTGGATGTCTTCAAAGGATAGAATTCTTGTGGTTAGAGCTATGTCAGAGATCGACGACAGACTCAATTTCAGAATGGCCATGAGAAGAATTGAAACATATCTTGGGATCCGTAGAAGAAGAAGACCATTCCTGCCTTGATAAATAAGGGGGAGATTGTTAGAGCATTATTGTAGTTATCAAGACAGTATTACTTTCACATGTAACTTCCAAGTAGAGGCATGGACTTGTCATGGCCATACTATATAAGGAAGGTCCTTTGTTAATTTCATACGCTTTTGAGTCATTTGTACTTTACACTTTCAATATATGAATGACATATTCTCTCTCTAGATTCTCTCTACATTGATTGATTATATTTGCTAGATTGTGGGAACAACAACACGCTATAATTTTTTATTCTTTATCTGTCACAAGATACGATCACCAAACATTCACAAAATTCTTGATCCAATTGCTCCTGCTATGGAACTATCATTTAGACTTCCGAAAAAGTATAAATGGACCCTACAAAGAGTTGATTATTCTCAAACTCTAATGACTATATAATTCCCATAATACGTCCAAGCACCAATGTCTCATCGACAAATTTTCTCACTAGACAAGGAAGAGTCATTCAACTATGTCCACCTACCACAAACTAAGCTCTTCAAAATCACTACATGTGATACAAATATCCCTTAAGATTTGACGGTAGCACCCCAAGTACGTCAACGGTTCTTAGCCTCTTAATCCAAAAGTTGGCACTTAACAATTATCACCATGACTCGAACTACAACGGAGCTTCATACACGAAATTCACTCATTGAGCCCAGCCACAATAAACCAAGGACATAAACGCGGTATCTAAAGAGTTCTACACATTCCCTATGTAAGTCGCAAAATACATGTTTAAGATCCCCACTACGAAATCAATAGTGATTCCATTAATTATAGATTTCGCTCATTCACAAGAAATTATAATATTAATGGTCGTTGGCCATTGCCCGACTTTGAAGTCCACAACTATAACCATCTTTACCCCATGCCTATTTCTTGGTACATCACGGGAATTATAATTATTGGTCAATGGCCGTTGCCCGACTTTAAAGTCCACAACTATTAACCGTTAAGACCCCCTGCCTATTGCACGTAACAAACGGGATGTTCATCCCACTCAAATTGACTTCTATGCCTATGGATCCATTACATTACAATCTAAAACATTACATAACTCCAGATGAATGACTAACGCACTCAAAACATGTAATTCTCAAATAAGATGAACTATATGCATATCATAACCAAAGCTCTACATTGAGCTACTAAAATCGAACAAATGTCTTCAAGACTCTTTTAAGTCAAAAAGAGCCAAAATGCTCAAAACTCAATTGACCATCAAATATAGGTCATTAAATAATAAAACACATTTAATCAGCATTTATGTAAACACATATCTCAAAGATATGATTAACCCAAGGTTGCTACAATCATTTGACGAACAAATCAAATACAATGTCTCCCTCGGAATTTACACACATCTAACATATTTCATAATCATATTGATTAAATAAACTTGAAACATCATTTAAAAGCTAAATTTTAAGGATACCATTTTTTCATACACTCATGTTCATCATTGTTAAATTACGTATAGACTTGCAAAATTAATGTAAACAAAATTTGCATTTTTTCTAAATTAAAACTTGATCACCGCACAACATGCGGTAATGAATGTTAGTTAATAGAAAACTTAATTATCAAGTCATTATCTATTTTTTAAAACGAGAACAAACTTCAATATGATAATTTGTAATCATGAACATGTACTTGACGGACGATTTTGAGCCCACTCGATTAGAGATGGTTAAAACCTAGTTACAATATGGTTTGTTATCAAAAAGTGCCACCATGTATTATCTAGTCCAAAATGTGTAAAGGTGAAAACCGGTTACAAATAATAATTGGTCCGATAACCGATACTTAAGGCATAGCCCAGTTTTTAAGTTTCTTTTATATGTGTCGCATTCTATAAAAAAATTTATTCATAACCAGTCCCTTGGTATAAATATCATAATTGATAGGGAGTGACTGCTTATAAGAGATCGTCTTTAACCAATCATAGTTTAACCAGCGACGATTCAAATCGGGCCTTAATTTCATGGCCTCTGCCTCAATCACACCTTACTCGCGCCAAAATGAGTCAAGTTAGATCGACCCAAAACCTAATGTGTTCACGACTTTTAGGAAAAACCAAACAGACATTTGATTGGACAATAGATTTACCGACTTGATTTTTTAACTTTTTTTCTTCTCTCGATTCCTTTTTTCTATTTTATTTAAAAAAAATTATTACATTATTTACCATTTCAGCAACTCCTATAACAAAAGGTGATTGATTTTACATTCTCAATATTCATAAATTTTAAATAATTTTTAATATTTACAATTTTAAACAATATTTACGTGTTTTAGAATATTAAGGTTCTTTTTCCTATTTATAATAAAAAAATATAATATAATTTGATTTGAGTAAATAATATTGTACGAGTTTTTAACACATTTATTAATAATGTTAAAGGAAAAACGAAACAGAACACAATAGAATGGAGAGAATGAATCGTAATTCTCATTAATCATAAGCCCTTTATATAGGGATGAGTTACAAGTAGATAACTACAAGATATTTCAATTCTAAACTATCTTTATCCCTATCTCTATCGTCATATCCTTTAGACGATGACACATTTATCCTACAACACTCCCCCTTGTGCCGAGTCAAAGGAGTGAAGGTGCACAATTGTTTCCTCGTTAAAACCTTACGCCAAAATAAAAACCCAGTGGGAAAAAACAAAACTATGACGAAGGAAAAAGTACAACGCACTAGTTTCTTTGCAACACATAGACTTTTACTTTAGTCTAATTCTCTCTTAGATTCGTACATTAATCATGAGAGTTAAGAAAACATGATGGTATATAAACCGTTGCCTCACTAAAACCTTACACCAAGGAACAAAACCCAATGGGAAAAATAAAACATCGGTTGAAGGAAAGAGCACAACATACCAAAATTACATATATAGTAGACTCCCCCTTTTGTCTACCACTCCCCCTGATTCTTGCATTAATCAAAGGAGGTTTAAAACATTTCCATTTTAATATTTTCTACATGTTTCCCAAATATGGCTTTACGTATTGATTTGGTAAACAAACATGTCACATTTTCCTCACATCTTATTCAGTTCACTTGAATCTTGAGGATAATTGATTATATGAAAACTTAAGCAAAGTATGCTTTGTGTTATAACCCTTGATATATCTTACTTTCATTTCTTCGATACATGATGTATTATTTCCATATATGCAAGTTGTATAGTGGTTAAACTCAAATTTACCAGTTCCTCTTATATGTGTAATGATAGTCCTTAACCATATACAATCTTGAATAGTCTCATGGAGAGTAAGATTGCTGATAATATAAAAAGATAGCTATTAAGGGTTTGCTTAGTTTACTTCCAAGCAATCGGCATGTTGTATATGATAATTCCTTATCCAGTTTGGGAACAACCTTTATATGAGTCAAATATATACCTAATATCAGCAAATATATACCAAGGCATTGTTTGGTGTTTTTCTATAAGCCAGTACTTTTGCCGCTCACAATCTAAGTAGGTATTGAAGTTTCATTATCAATCCATTTTTCTCCGTAGGGAAATTATAATCCCACGTCGATGGTGCCAAAAGATTAATTTGAAACCATTCCAATGACGTTGTGTTGGCGCTGAGCTAAATCTAGCTGACAAGTTCAGTGAGAAGTATAATATACGGTCAAGTGTATTATGTTGAGTACAATAATGCGCCTATTGTACTTAGGTATGGAATTCCAGCTCCTAACACCTCTTCGTCCTCATCCTTTAGACGAAATGGATCTTTCCTTATATCCAACACTTTGACCGATCATGGGAGTGCTAATCGGATGCGCTTTGTCCATATTAGGTCGCCTGATCATTTTCTAGACATATGTGGATCGGTGGATTAATATTCCACAAACTCGGTGTCGTAGCTCAAGTATCTAGACAAAACCAAGTTTTTCCACGATCTTTCATCTCAAATTCATATTTCAAGTAGCTTTTTTTTCTCTTATTTCATCAAGAGTGTCTATTATGTTCATAACATCGACATATAGAGCTACAATGAACATCTGGGACTTGTTTTCTTATATAAATACACAAGGGCACAGTTCATCGTTCTTATTTATCGTTTCCCAATCAAGTATTCACTCAGGCGGGTATACCACATCCGCATAGATTGCTTTAATCTATAAAGTGAGTGTTTCATATTTATTGTAATCGCATTTCATAGTTTAAAGTTATTTGATATTGGTATAATTCCATCAAGCATTTTTATATCTCTGAATTTAGATCCCCATAGAGATATGTAGTAACTATATCGTTGAGCTGCAATTTCCAGTCCTTCTGAAACTACTTGGCTAATTTAATTAGCAGAACGTTGTCCATCACGAGAGAGTAAGTCTTATTGTGGTCAATCCAGTGCGTTGTGAGAAACCTTGCGCCAAAGGAGAGCCTTATATATTATGACTTAATTATTTTCATTACGGTTCCCTGACAAATGATTTATCTATGTCCTACAGGCTTTACACTTGGTCGGTTAGCACTACCGAACCAAATACCCGTTCATTTGTCAAATAATTATCTGTTTCTTTTCATTTAGGCCAGTTTGCTCTTTGTTGACATTCTTCAACTGAGCATGGCTCAACTGAGCATGGCTCGATGACATCGTGCTTTGTTATCTCATAAGCAACGGTATATGCAAATATATCATCATTGAGTATGTATGATCTATCCATCGACTCATATTCATTTGAGATTTCTTTGATCTCTGGAATCAGTATTAACTTCGGAGCGTCCTCCAGTAATGAATCATAGACATAGATTTAATCAGAGATAATCTCATGTATTGATGATATATAGTTGTGCCTTACTCTTCTCTTCCTTTAGATGAGTATCTATCGAACCAAGTAGCTTCCCTTATTTCCTTTTGGGAGCTACGACCTCAACCACACCTCCACTATGTGTGATTGCAACGTACTTCCAGCGACGTTATGCCCTTGTTTGGGGACTTTTGACCTTGCGAGTATATTTGCAGCTCGTATATGTGATCTTGTCAATCTAGATAATGTTAAACGTATCAGGTATCGAGTCAGATTCGTTTGAATTCAACTTTACGTTGTGAAGTTTTTGGGGATCGAAATGAGATACGATTGAAATATTCAATGGCACTTCCTGTCGTTCCCTTGGAAAATCCTTTTTCCTATCTCCCCCTAACGACAGGAAGGTTGTCTCATCAAAGTGACAACCCACAAATCTAGCGGTAAAGGGATCACTCGTCAAGGGTTCAAATTACCAGATAATTGTTGGGGATTCATATCCAACATTTGATGACTCGTCTTTAAGACCCATTTTGGTACGCTGTGGGGGGCGTAATTGGCACATATACAACACAACCAAACATACGTAAATGTAAAACATCAGGCTTATATCCAGTTACCAACTGGTACGCACAAGATTGGTTGGTTGGTTGTGGGTCTGAACACGAATAAGTAAAGTTGCATGTAATATTGCATTACCCCATTGGTACGTGCGAAATATGTGATTTAATCGCAGTAGGATGCAAACTATCCACAGTGGGAAGCACAAGTGTACACTAGCCACTATGATCGTCACAACAAGTAATAGTTGGTAAAATACCATAATCGTATCCACAGGGACTGGGCAATCAAGACACTATCGTTCTCATGAGTTTCCTTTTACAAGTTTCAATCACAGAGGAAGCAATAAGTTGGTTTGTTTGGTGAAATGTTATTTTAACGAATTACTTAAGATTTAAAAGAAGGAATGTAGGTTAGAATTTCCCTAGATTTTATATTAAATACTCGATCCAGAAGAGTGATCACTGCACTTGTGCAGAGTGGGCACTTCCGTTAGAGAAGCCCGATTACACAAATACTCACACTTTCGGGTAAAAATCCCATACTCTTAGTCTTTACTGTTTTGTCAATGGTAATCTCAAAATGGACCTTTTCAGGCCTCGATGGAATGTGTAGAGACAAATACTCTAAGTGTTTTTAAGTACACAAACTAGCTTGCCTACTACTCCAGTGGGTTGAGATTACCTCACTGTGCAAACCTCACTTTCGCAAGTGTCATAAGAATTCTTTCGAATTTCTTAGCATCATCCAAGCTCGTGTCACTGTGTTCTACTCATTTCTGAGTTAAGAACTAGACTTTAGATCCTTACAAGTGATCGGCTTGTTCGCATCATTGGGCAATAATCGAGAGTGAATGACCAAAACAATAAATATTCGAAGTATGATGATTACTCAAGCATTTTTCATAAAATCCAGGTACTTTTCCTTCCTACATCCCAAGGGATGTTTAGCTCATAATTAAAGACGTAAAGAAAGCAAAAGATGGGAGGTTGCAAATAAACATACTGAAAGTGACTTCGATTAAAATCCGCAGTGGTCACTGTGAGTACAGCACTTCTACAATTTACTTCAAACTAAAGATTACACTAGGAATTAAAATGCAGAAAATTAAAGACTAACTTCAGCAACTTCTTGAGCTAAAACTAAAACTAACTTGCACTAAATGTGTGGTAGATGGAATCTGAAATAAATGAAACCCAACAACTCTTTATATACTTAGATGAAAGGTTGGACCAAACAAATATGGGGAATTGTCTAGAGGCTAAAAGAACAAGGTTGAAGACATAAGATCTATTTCCCATGAGCAAAGCTTCTTTCCACAAGTTTGTAGACAATTACCCCAAGGTTACTTCACCTTTTCCAAAAAGTCAACTTTAAGTACCATTGGTTTCATTAAACTATTCTAAATGCCATCTTCAAGGGGACATGCTTGTTTGCTTTTCTCCCATGCTTCTGCAGCCACCAACTCTTCTATTCTTACAGGGCTGATTTCCAAGCTAAGATTTGAATTTCATTTGTCTTCTTCTTGGCACGCCAGTGGGATCCGGAGTGGGCACTCCGCAAGTCACTGCAGATTTTTCATGAAAGTGCAGCAAAAATCTACCAAATGGTTTATAAAAACCGTGGTTCATTTTTTTTGCTCAATTTTATGAATATTACCAAGAACGGGTGATTTGAGAAGCAAAATGGCTAAAATTTGACAAAAGAAAATAAAAATAAAAGGAAATAATAACTCTAAAAATAGAGTTATCACAACGTCAAACTTAAACCATTACTTGTCCCCAAGTAATAAAAAGAAAGAAAAAAAACTATGCACCTTGAGCTTTCAGGGACTTACCAGATTTCCCACTTTGAATGAATCTTGATCTCCCTCCATGGATGCTTCTTTCGATCCCAAAACTAAATTTTCACTTTTGTGCATTCGATGACATCTTTCCCTTGTTCACATTTGATTTATAGGACTTGACTGGGTTTGAAAGATTTGTGGCTTTGAATGTGTTTCCCATTGGCTTTGTAGCAATTGAACCGAAAATCCCGCTTTGGGATTTTTATTTTAAGAAGTGAACATTTCTGAGTTTTGCAAGGGTAAGCAAGTACACTTCAGGCTTTATTTGGATAAGGGTACATTTTTTTATGAGAGTGGGTATTCTGATGGTCCAGAATAGGCACACCATCGTTTTCTGGGAGTGAGCACTCTAATGGTCCAGAAAAGGCACACCATCATTTTCTTGGAGTGGGCACTCTGATTTTTCTTTGTTTTTTTGTTTTTTTAGAGGGGGGTACTGTCTACCCACCTCAAACTTAAGACTTCAAAATATCCTCATTGTGGATAAAGACTGGAAGTCACACTGGAAGTCCCCACCTCAAACTTAAGATCGCACAGTGTCCTCACTGTGACTTGGAAAGTGGGTTCAAAGAGGCTTTGGGGTACAAAAGGATCGTGTTTAGGCAAGTGTATGCAAAAAACGGCCTATATCATTTCAATGTGACAAGTTGAGGATCTAGAACTTACAAAAGTGAGTTTTTCAGTTCGGAGTCCGAAAGTTGTGCACCTTGAAATGGAAAAAGATCAATAATCATTCAAACAAGAAATGCGTTAGTACCCCAAAAGCACCTACTTATCAGTAGGGATTCATGCATAATCAACCCAAAATAAAAAGTAGCAATTGTCAACAGCCAACCATGGGCAAATACCAAATAAACAGAGAATTAAAATTGTTTTTAGAGCATCAAGAGTGGGAACCACAGTCCCAACAAACCATTCAACGGGTAGGAGTTGCTTTGGGTGAGCTTTCTGCAAATTCGTCACTGGAGAGGTCATCACTGTCATTCGTTGGACAAATACCCTCGGGAAAATCAGGGAGTTGAGCGGCCAGTTTTGGATCGGCACCCTGTAACATTTGATTCATGACCGCATCCCGTTGTTGAGTGTACATCCAAAAGGACTCGGTGGCCTTGTCCATTGTCGTCTGTCAATCCTCCAAAGCAGTGAGACGGTCAGTGATAGATTTCAGTGCATCCAAGATTTATTCAGGGGATTGGTGGTTCAGTGCGGTTTCCACCAAAGTGGCCACCGTAGTGGGATGTGTGACAACCTTGGAGTATTTAATGTTGCTCACTCCTGTGGACACACCGTCTAAATATTTGGTCCGTTCCTATCTTATATAAGAAGGGGTCATCCCAAACATATTGACGAGTATCGTGTAAGAATTTTTAAATGGTTGTCCACTCATCCCGTGGGGATTCAGTCCACATGCTAAAAAGTTTGCAATATCAACGTACCAAGGAATATCATTGTTGTGATGTTGAGCTGCTAACAATTGTTCATCGGGAAAAATTTTCTGGACCGGAGTGGGTTCCACAGTGGTCACTACCTTCTCGAGCCTGGACAGATGGTCAGCTACTTGGTTGCTTGTTCCTTTCATATCAATGATTTCAAGGTCGAATTCTTCCAGCAATAATACCTAACGAATTAAACGTGGCTTGGAATCATCTTTGTTGATCAAGTATTTTATTGGTGCATGATCAGTGTGCACTATGACCTTCGTCCCTACCAAGTAAGACCTGAAACGATCAAAGCAAACACCACTGCAAGTAATTCTTTTTCAGTGACCGTGTAATTGATCTGAGCTTCGATTAGTGTTTTACTTGCATAATAAATGGGGTGAAAGATTTTGTTTTTCCACTGTCCTAAAACAGCCCCCATAGCCCACTCCCTGGCGTCACACATAACTTCGAATGGGAGTGACCAGTCAGGAGTGGTCACTATGGGTGCAGTAACTAAAGCGTTTTTGATTGTTTCAAAAGCATCTCGACATTCTTGAGTAAATTTGAATTTTTTTTTCATGTTGCAAAAGGTTACATAGGGGTTTAGTTATTTTGGAAAAATCTTTGATGAACCTCCTATAGAAATCGGCATGACCTAAGAAACTTCGAATTCCTTTCACAGTTGTGGGTTCGGGAAGTTGTGCCACTACTTCAAGTTTGGCTTTGTCAACCTCCAACCCTCTCTTTGAAACAAGATGACCTAGGACAATACCCTCTTCGACCATAAAATGACATTTTCCCCAGTTTAAAATAAGGTCGTGGGTCTCACATCTTACTAGGCTTTTCTCCAAATTTCCCAGGCAATTGTCAAATGATGTCCCTATCACAGAAAAGTCATCCATAAATACTTCTATGGTGTCCTCAATCATGTCGGTGAAAATGGCCATCATACAACGTTGGAAAGTGGCTGGGGCATTACACAATCCAAATGGCATCCTCCGGAATGCAAAGGTACCGTAGGGACAAGTAAAGGTGGTATTTGCTTGGTCCTCGGGGGCGATATGAATTTGGTTGTTTCCGGAGTATCCATCTAGAAAACAATAGAATTCATTTCCAGCTAACCTATCGAGCATTTGGTCGATGAATGGTAAGGGAAAATGGTCTTTCTTGGTGGCTAGGTTGAGCTGTCTATAGTCCATGCCTATTCTCCATCCAGTAACATTTCTAGTAGGAATAAGCTCGTTCTTTTCGTTTTCCACTACGGTTGTTCCTCCCTTTTTAGGGACACATTGAACGGGGCTCACCCAACTACTACTAGCTATTGGGTAGATAATACCAGCGTCTAACCATTTCAAAACTTCTTTCTTGACCATCTCTTTCATTATGGGATTTAACCTTCTTTGGGGTTGGACCTTTCCAGGGTGGTCACTCTCCAAGTTAATCTTATGTTGACATAGGGAAGGGCTAATACCTCTAATGTCCGCTATGGTCCAACCAATTGCCATCTTATGCTTCATTAACAGATCAATCAGTAGTTGTTCTTGTTTCTCACTAAGTTTGGATGAGATAATAACGGGAAGTTTATTATGCTTAGCGAGATAAGCATACTTCAAGTGAGATGGCAATGGTTTTAGATCTAACTCGGGAGGCTGTTCTATTGAAGGGGGTTGAACATTTTTGTCCTTAAAGTCCATAGGTTCAAAGGCTGCTACAATTTCGTTACACTCATCCTCAAAAGTGTCATCATTCTCAGAGTCGGAGTGCTCACTCTCACTGCCCACTGAGTTCACTGTATCGCAACTTGGGGTACCATTAATTAAACTCAAAGCAAAGCAGTCTTCGGTTTCTATGAACTTAAGGGACTTAAAGACACTAAATGTTACCTCTTGGTCACGGACTCTCATAGTGAGTTCTCCTTTGTGCACATCAATCAAAGTACGTCCGGTTGCAAGAAACGGACGCCCTAAGATGATTGGGATATCTTTATCGGCCTCATAATCTAGGATTAGAAAATCGGCGGGAAAGATAAATTTATCGGCTAGTTGTAATGTCACGGTTGTGGGTCTAGCCTCTCCAATACCTAACTTGTTAAATATGGACAATGACATCAAGTTTATACTAGCTCCCAAATCACAAAGTGCTTGACCTACTTCTTGTCCTCCTATTGTGCATGGAATGGTGAAACTACCAGGGTCTTTCAACTTAGGTGGAATCTTGCTAGTATGGATGGCACTACATTCCTTAGTTAATGCCACAGTCTCAAACTCACCCAACTTTCTCTTTTTGTTCAAAATATCTTTCAAAAATTTAACATAGGTTGGCATTTGCTCGAGAGCCTGTACCAAGGGTATGTTAATGTGAAGTTGTTTAAAAATGTCTAAGAATTTTTTGAATTGAACATCGACATTTTTACTCTTCATTCTTTCAGGAAATGGAACATTTCGTGGGTCAATTTGAGTTTGCTGTGGTACTTGCTTTGGAACAGTGGGTTTTTGTGTGGTCACTAGAGTGGGAAGCTCAGGGACGTTGGTGCTCACTGTGGGTTTGTCAGTGACTTTAGGAGTGGGCACTGCGGTTTTAGTAGCAGTGGGTATTTGAGGCGGATCTTCAGAGTCATAAATGACATCATTCAAACCCTTTCCACTCCTAAGCGTTATGGACTTGACTTGCTCTTTTCCTATTACCCTAGCGTGTTCGGTGTCACTAGGTAATGTCCTTGGTGGTCGATTTTTAACTTCGACGGCTAGTTGTCCTACTTGGGTCTCTATGTTCCTTATGGCTGCTTGAGTTTGATTCATGAAATCTTTCAATATTGATTCAAGTGATGGTTGTGTCTCAGCCGGGTGATTTTGTCGTGGTTGGAACTGTTGTGAGGACTGCCCTTGGTGAAAGTTCTGTAGGGGGTGCCCATTGTGATGTTGGTGAAATCCAGGGGGGTTTGATGGTCTTTGCTGGACATGACTCGCCTCGTGGGGTTGGAGTCCTGGATTACCGGCCCATGAGAAATTCAGGTGATTTCTCCAGCCTGGATTATAGGTCTGTGAAAACGGGTTGTTCCTCGGGTTGGTTCCTATAACATTAACGGCCTCAGGATTTGCAGGACAATAGTCAAAGATATGTTCCTCTCCACAGATAGAACAGTTCTTAGTGAGATGTGGAGTGTCCACTGCGGAATTGACCAGTCCTCTATTTTGATTCAAAACCAGTTTAGTTAAAGCTACCAATTGTGCGTTCATGGTTTTAAGTGCTTCTGAGTCAATGGTATTGGTCTTTGGTATGGGCGTCCTAGGATTGGACCACTCGGTATTGTTTTTGGACACTTTTTCTAAGATTTGATACCCTTCATTGTAAGTTTTACCTGTGAAAGTTCCACCTGCTGTTGCATCTAAGATGATTTTGGCTGCATTGGAAAGACCATTGTAAAAGGTCTCCAATTGGATGCAATGTGGGATGCCGTGATGTGGGCACTTTCGAAGTAACTCTTTAAAACATTCCCATGCATCCGAAATAGCCTCATCTTCGCCTTGCTGAAACAAAATAATATCATTTCGAAACCTTACATTCCTTGTAGTAGGAAAGTATTTTTGTAAAAATTTGTCAGCAAGTTCTTGCCAAGTGGTTATCGAATTAGGCTCATGTGAATTCAGCCAAGCTTTCGCCTTATCCCTTAATGTAAAAGGGAAAAGTTTCAGCCTTAAGGCTTCATCAGTCACACCTTGCAATTGAAAGGAATCAGTCATTTCCAAAAAAGATTTTAAGTGCGAATGTGGATCCTCAGATTGTAACCCTCCAAATTGACCCATGGCTTGGATCATTTGAAACATTACCGGTTTGAGTTCAAAGTGTTGTGCAATCATGTTGGGCCTTAGAATCCTGGAGCTTAAATCAGTAACTCCGGAAGTAGCATAGTCTCGTAATTTTCGATCTTTGCTATCGGCAATCGTCACTGTGGTCTCCACTAATGGTGGGTTAATAGGTCTTTCCGCTCCTGCCATGTTTACAGTGGTGTTCACAGCGGGTTGTCGATTTGTGTTTTTGTTTTTACGTCTTCTTCGAAAGGTTTTTTCTATTTCAAGATCGATTGGTACAAAAGGTCCGTGTTGTTGCCTTGGCATGCAACACGAACGGCTTAGAAAAACGAGTTACTCCAGCTCGAACAAAAACTAATGTCTTGAGATTTAAAATCACGCCAGTCCCCGGCAACGGCGCCAAAAACTTGGTACGTGCGAAATATGTGATTTAATCGCAGTGGGATGCAAACTATCCACAGTGGGAAGCGTAAGTGTACACTGGACACTATGATCGTCACAGCAAGTAATAGTTGGTAAAATACCAGAATCGTATCTACAGGGACTAGGCAATCAAGACACTATCGTTCTCATGAGCTTCCTTTTACAAGTTTCAATCACCGAGGAAGCAATAAGTTGGTTTGTTTGGTGAAATGCTATTTTAACGAATTACGTAGGATTTAAAAGAAGGAATGTAGGTTAGATTTTCCCTAGATTTTATATTAAATACTCGATCCAGAAGAGTGATCACTGAACTTGTGCAGAGTGGGCACTCCCGTTAGAGAAGCCCGGTTACACAAATACTCACACTTTCGGGTAAAAATCCCATACTCTTAGTCTTTACTGTTTTGTCAATGGTAATCTCAAAATGGATCTTTTCAGGCCTCGATGGAATGTGTAGAGACAAATTCTCTAAGTGTTTTTAAGTACACAAACTAGCTTGCCTACTACTTCAGTGGGTTGAGATTAGCTCACTGTGCAGACCTCACTTTCGCAAGTGTCATAAGAATTCTTTCGAATTCCCTAGCATCATCCAAGCTCGTGTCACTGCGTTCTACTCATTTATGAGTTAAGATCTAAACTTTAGATCCTTACAAGTGATCGGCTTGTTCGCATCATTGGGCAATAATCGAGAGTGAATGACCAAAACAATAAATATTCGAAGTAGGAAGATTACTCAAGCATTTTTCATAAAATCCAGGTACTTTTCCTTCCTACATCCCAAGGGATGTTGAGCTCATAATTAAAGATGTAAAGAAAGCAAAAGATGAGAAATTGCAAATAAACATACTAAAAGTGACTTCGATTAAAATCCGCAGTGGGCACTGTGAGTACAGCACTGCTACAATTTACTTCAAACTAACGATTACACTAGGAATTAAAATGCAGAAAATTAAAGACTAACTTCAACAACTTCTAGAGTTAAAACTAAAACTAAATTGCACTAAATGTGTGGTAGATGGAATATGAAATAAATGAAACCCAACACCTCTTTATATACTTAGAGGAAAGGTTGGACCAAACAAAAACGTGGAATTGTCTAGAGGCTAAAAGAACAAGGTTGAAGACATAAGATCTATTTCCCATAAGCAAAGCTTCTTTCCACAAGTTTGTAGACAATTAGCCAAGGTTACTTCACCTTTTCCAAAAAGTCAACTTTAAGTACCATTGGTTTCATTAAACTATTCTAAATGCTATCTTCAAGGGGACATGCTTGTTTGCTTTTCTCCCATGCTTTGCTACCACCAACTCTTCTATTCTTATAGGGCTGATTTCCAAGCTAAGATTTGAATTTCATTTGTCTTCTTCTTGGCACGCCAGTGGGATCCGGAGTGGGCACTCCGCAAGTCACTGATGAATATTCGTGAAAGTGCAACAAAAATCTACCAAATGGTTTATAAAAACTGTGGTTCATTCTTTTTGCTCGATTTTATGAATATTACCAAGAATGGGTGATTTGAGAAGCAAAATGGCTAAAATTTGACAAAATAAAATAAAAATAAAAGGAAATAATAACTCTAAAAATAGAGTTATCACCCATGCAGATGTGGATAATTTGGTGCGCATAACCAATGTCCTAGCTACCATCTATATTTTTTTATGACAACTTTTATCATTTTACGAGACCATTTTATATATACACATGCGGTACAAATGCAATAATCTTCAAATCTTTATGATTTAAATTCTCCAGCATTCTAAGTCATGTAGACTTGATGAGAAAAAATCAGGGTAGCGAGTCCTTAATGTATGAGTGCAACATTTCATGTGGACTATAATACGACACGTGTTCATCGTGTCAAAACCAGAACCATAAAGTACTTTATTGGCCCACATTCTGGATGTTTATGTCCATAAATATCACCTTGTATACGTTGTAAGAATGAAATATTATTTTTATTATGTCCTTAGCTTTAGGATGGTCTCATTCCTGATTTGGCTAAGGATCAGGGTATATAAAAGTTCTAGGTATTAGAGAGGGCATGTTATGATGGTGGTGTTGCTTCTTGTGCAGTAGAAGTCAACGGTTACAATTTGGTTAATTCCCTCGTTTTATCTTTCACTCGAAAGAGAATGTATCTGTTAGGTCTAGAGTTTTGTCAAAAACACAAGTGTTGAGTTCTGAGTAAGAAGACTAAAGAAGACTCAGAAGACTCAGAAGTTCTGAGTAGAAGACTCAGAAGTTCTGAGTGAGAAATCTCAAAAAGATTCTAAGTGTTGGATTCTGACTAGAAGGTTCAGAGTTCTGAGTAGGAGACTCAGAACTTCTGACTATGAAGACAAATGTTCTGAAGCGCTTATTCAGAAGTATGTTCAGAATTCATATCTTGGGATATTATCTGTTATATTCAGTTACTAATTAGGACACGTGTAATTGTTCTATTAGTCTGTTTCTCATATGTACTGTAGCTTTAGCTATTCTCTACAGTATATATAGGAGTTAGCAACTGTAGCTAATAGAATCTTTGGAGAGAATCTTTGGCTAACCTTTTGGATAACTCTTTACGCATAAATTGTTAGATCTATTGAGAGAGAAATTCATTGTAATATCTTGTAATTCACAGATTGTTAATAGATCATATGACCAGTTGCTGTTAATACGATCTTAATTGTTCATATTTGATTGTAAGAGTGTAACCTGAATCTTTCAATTGGTATCAGAGCCAATCAACAAACAAATTCGTCCAAGAGTGTGTTTGATCGCGTTCTTGAAGTTTCTTGATCAATTCGACAATTGATTCCGCTGCTGCTAACAATTCTTGAATTCCTAACAATTCTTGAATTCGTTTCTATCATTGATTCAAGAAATTTGAATTTGTCTTTCTGTTGAATCGATATCTTACAATCAAGTTATCCAAAGATTTTCTCTCTATGCTGATTAATTAATTCTCGAAATTAAACAGAGATCACAGGTATGTTTTCGAAATTCTTGATTGGTTTCTGGATCAAAGTGATTATATCTGCTGCATGTTGATTAGTATTCAAATTTTTTGTTGAAAAGAAGATTTCATTAATTCATGTACTCTAACTGTTTGATGAAATGCATGTGACAAATTTGATTAATTCTTGCATGTTCTAGATTTGTGTTGATTCTCATTTTTTATCATAATTCATAGTTGATATTCGAATTTGTCATTTCATCATGCCTGAGATTATTGAAATTTTTGTGAGACCTGCAATTTCTATAACCAGTTCAGACAATTTACAAAAATTAAGTCCTGTAAAAGCAAAAGAAACAATTTCTGAACCAAAAACTGAGATTGTTCATTTTGAAAGCAAGATTGCTAATCTTCAAGCAAAACAAGACGAATATGCAAAAGTTATAAAGATTTTGCAAAAAGAGAAATCTGATTTTCTAAAGGATTTTGAAAAGGTTCAAGAAAACATAAAGTTGTTAGAAAAAGAGAATGTTGATTTGAAAGAGAAAGGCAATTTTAGAAGAAAGATGTTGACAGAGTCTGAAAATAGAATCAAATCATGTGAAATGAAAAATTGTCAACTCTTGAAACAGATCTATGATTTTGAACAAGTTCTTATACTTGAAAGAGTGAAATTTGAGAAAGAGAGAAGAGACTTTCAAATTGAGAGGAAAGGTTTTGAAACAAAGTCTGTTGAATTATCTTTGAAAATTTCTGATTTGGAGAAAATTCTTGCAAAAGAAAGAAAAGAGTTTGAATGCAAGAAAAATGTTTTTCAAAAAGAAAAGATTGGTTTTGAGAAAAAGAAAACAGGAATGTTAAATGAGTTTTCTGTAAAAATCAATGAGTTGGAGAAAGAGTTAGAAGATGGAAGGAAAGAGACTGAAAAGAAGAAGGTAAATGGCTTTAAAGAAAAATGCTTAAAAGATGAGTTTGAGAAGGAAAAGAAAGTTTTTCATTTGGAGATAAGGAGGCTTATTAAGAAATTATCTGATTTATCAACTAAAATCATGATAGAGAGGAAGTCCAAATCTGATTTGCAGTCAAGGTTTGATTTGTATGTTAAAAAGTTTAGGGAATTTGAAACGAAAGTTGTTGACAAATCAAATCATAGTTCAAAAGATCAGATTCGTTCTTCTAATCTGTTTTATGATTCTGCTATTGATAAATCTTATAATTGTTCTTTTAAAAAGATAAAAATGGAATGGAGAGTTAAAGGAACAACTTCCAAGAAAGAAGTGCCAAAATCAAAAGTTCCTAATTCAAATGTTAAAAAGAACAATACATTTCAAAGAAAATCTTTTATTAAACCTGATGTGATTTATTCTGTAAATCAATTAGTCAGAGTTGCACAAAAGAAACTTTGTTGTTCATATTGTGGGACTAATGATTTTGTGAACAAGAATTTTATTCAACACTGGTATGGTTCTTATAGAATATCTGCATATACCACTGCACCTAACAAACCTGGACCCAAGTTCATATGGGTACCAAAGTCAACTTAATCTGTTTTGCAGGTTATTCATGTGTAAAGCTGAATGATCATATATTGACACATGACTGAAAACAGATGTTGTGCTTAATTGAGAATTTTGACTTTTGGATAATTCAGTCCAAAACTCGGTCTGAATGTGATTATGGACTTACAATTTGTCTCATCTTGATTATGGATTTCTGATTCATACAGATCAATTTGTTGATTTTGAAGCATTTTTTTTTTAAAAAAAAAAGTTCAGTTTACTGTGGTGTTATCGAACTCATAGATGTGAGTGTTTTTCGTAGAAAACATTTCCAGAGAATGTGTTCAGAATCACATTTTAAGCAACCCTGCAAATTTTGGTTGAAAAATTCTGATTTTTGAGCAAGTTATGGTGATTTGAAGTTCAGAATGTTCAAAAATCACAAAATCCAAAAATTTTTCTAAGGAATTTTCTCTGGATAGTTTTATCAGAATTCTGACTCTGTTACTCAGAAGTTCTGACTCTACTACTCAGAATTCTGACTCCACTACTCAGAATTCTGACTCAACTAATCAGAATTCAGACTCTGATACTTAGAATTTTGAGCAAGTTACTCAGAATTCTGACTCTACTACTCAGAATTTTTTTTTTTATAACTAATGAGGAATCATCGTAGATGATTACCAAAATCTCTTGATTTTGCAGGATTATCTTGATTTCAGAGGAAGTATTGACTCAAAATTTGATCTGATTGTTTCAAGATAATGTTCAAAACCCGTGATTCAACGTTATAGGTTTTTGAACATATCAGTTCAAAACCCGTACTTAAATGACAATGGCTTCTGAATAATTCAGTTCAGGACCCGTACTTCAGAGACTAAGACTTCTAAACAAATCAGTTTAGAACTCATATTTCTCAGGTGATATCCTTAACTGTCATATTTTTATGTTTCAAGGAACAAGTGGTGAAAGGTAACATTGTATTATGTTTTATTTCTATTGCTTTGAATGTTTGAATCTTAACAATTTAATTCAATGATATGATTTTTTTTAATTTTCATTCAATGAATAAATGTGTGTCAAAAAAAAAATGATTTTACAAGTATTTTGTATTATCTGAGCTATATTTGTTTCAACTTTCACTTCTGAATTAAATCGAAAGGTAAGCAAAACATGAATGAAATTATGCCGAATGCTCAATGTTATGAAATCTATACTTATATAGAATATAATGTTCAAAAAGCCTAAATGTCAGAATGTTGGATGGAAACAAAAATATGGGGGAAGTACTACGTTTTAGTACCAAGTGATTGAGATGAAATATAAATATATATAAAATCATTTAGTTTGAAAGTTTGTACCTGTGGCCTTTCTGGTTTGGGAGAGTAAGTCCTAAGGGGTGCTCGACACCTAGTCCCTAAGATCAACTGGTCTGGGATCGGCTGACCCAAATCCTGCAATAGAACCAGATAGAAAGCCATGTTCTACTGGTACAAATGGGTTTAAGATATATCGATGTGGCCTTTCTGGTTTGGGAAATTAAGTTCCAAGGGGTGCTTGTCACCTAGCACCTAAGACCAACTGGTCTGGGATATGCTGACCCAAATCCTGCTATAGAACCAGATAGAAAGTCATGTTTAACGATGTATCTTATTCTTACTAAACTTTTTGATTAAAAGATGCCAATGTGCACAAAATTAAAAGATGCCAATGAGCACACATCTCTTGAAACTTTGGGAAAATTCAAAGTCGCAATAAACCTGTAAATTTGTGAAAATCCTGATTTTGGACAAATAGTGTAAGTAGAGCAAAGTATTCGTATATGTTTTTAGAATTGCATATGCTTGAAGCTAATCATATTTCGCATGCTAAGCACACCAAATAGATTTAATAAAGGGATTGAAACTGAACATCTTTAACGTGATATGCAATGATGACTTGTATTTGAATCCAAACACATGCATTTGATTTCATTTGATTGAAAAATCTGATAAATTTCATTAAGTTGGATTTCTTTTGTAAAGTTTTCAAATGATCAAATGTTAGTAGTTATCAAGTGTAGTTCAGTAAATCTTATTCTCCTTGTATAAAAGTTTTCATTAAAGCACTATATTTGAAATGAATAATTTTAATGAAATATATGCATACTTTCAGGGGGAGAAAACAAATTGCTCCATAATTCTTATTTTGAGGGGGAGCAAGGTTATTCATTAAGGAGGAGAAAAAGCATAGACTTCATTCGAAGAAAAAGCATCGCTAAAGTTTTGAAAATCAAGGGGGAGAAAAGGCTAAAGATTTTGAAGATGATTTTGCTTTCCAAAACTTTAGGGGGAGAAAAGCTAAAGTTTTTGAAGATTGATATGGTTTTTTGTACAGAAATAACAAAAGAGAGAAATGTTATTTTAAGAAGAAGAAGAGGAAAAGGAAACTGATCGGTTGTTTCTTATAAAGAAATCTTATGAAAGCTGAAATGAAGATAAGAATTGTCATTTCAAGGGGGAGCAAAGAAAAAGCAAATATATAACATAAATCAATTTGGAAATCGTTGATGCTGCTGATTAAAGACTGACCAGAAGTTGTTAACTCAAATTATTCAGAATTCTGAGCAAAAGTTGTCAAAGCATTCAGAAGAGCTCCTTCTGAAGATTGTTCCTGCTCTAAGAATTTGATGGTGAAAAGTACAAGTGTGTTTGACAAAAAGGGGGAGATTGTTAGGTCTAGAGTTTTGTCAAAAACACAAGTGTTGAGTTCTGAGTAAAAAGACTAAAGAAGACTCAGAAGACTCAGAAGTTCTGAGTAGAAGACTCAGAAGTTCTGAGTGAGAAATCTCAAAAAGATTCTAAGTGTTGGATTCTGACTAGAAGGTTCAGAGTTCTGAGTAGGAGACTCAGAACTTCTGACTATGAAGACAAATGTTCTGAAGCGCTTATTCAGAAGTATGTTCAGAATTCATATCTTGGGATATTATCTGTTATATTCAGTTACTAATTAGGACACGTGTAATTGTTCTATTAGTCTGTTTCTCATATGTACTGTAGCTTTAGCTATTCTCTACAGTATATATAGGAGTTAGCAACTGTAGCTAATAGAATCTTTGGAGAGAATCTTTGGCTAACCTTTTGGATAACTCTTTACGCATAAATTGTTAGATCTATTGAGAGAGAAATTCATTGTAATATCTTGTAATTCACAGATTGTTAATAGATCATATGACCAGTTGCTGTTAATACGATCTTAATTGTTCATATTTGATTGTAAGAGTGTAACCTGAATCTTTCAGTATCTAAGTGTATTTTGCAATACATAGATCACTATGTCATGACCATGGTGTCCCACGTGGTCATGACGAAACATATATGTGTCATTGTTCCAAAGTTCTTTATTGGTGACAAAATATGATTTACTAACATAGATAATCCATTAATCTGATACATTAATTTCTCTAATATATTTTGCTTTCATATCATTAGAGTTGATGTACATATACCCATTTCCATTCTTATAATATGACTGGTACAAATCTTTTAACAAGGTTCATATTGATATAGTGCTCTAGCAACAAGTGACAGTCCATCGTATAAGTGTTTAGAGGAATTAAAATAATTAATTAAATGAAAATAATCTATTTCTTAGGATTATATGCGATGCCACAAAAACAATCAAGTTCTCCTCGATACATTCCTACATGGAACGAAGAACGTTGAGAGTTTTACATTTGTTTTTGATATGATCATTTACATCTCTAATGGTTATAAACTCAGGTGTATATATACAAAATGCAATTAATTTGATAGTTAAATTATATTTAAATAAACTTATACATAACCAATCTTAGATATGACATAGCTCATTTATAACTTGTTCCATTTTCTATTGGGAGTTCGTTCCCGACTCTTTCCATGAATTTAACCCTTTCCACGACCTTGTCCATATGGTACATAATTAGCATATGTGTGTGGATTAATATGTTCAACTCACTATCCTTTGGAGTTCTTTCCACCTCCAACGCTTGCCTTATTAACCTCAAGAATTTTCTTTATATGGGTATGTCTAGCGCTGTTAAAAAACATTGCTACAACTCTTAGCCACTTGCATTAAGTTAATGAGTTTGTTAAAGGTTATATTGCAGCTTATACTGTTTCATTACTATGATTGGTAATATAGGAAAGATGAACAGATGTTATGATTTGCATAATCTTTTGTGAGTTCCTTGCCACAAAGATTGAGATGCATTTTGAGACATGACATTTCTTTGTCAAAATCAGTTACCTTCTTGTAATCAAGTAAGTAGGTTTCTTTCCACTGTATGATTAGTTTGAGAAGCATATGGTACTGAATATTCCCGAATTTCCTTTTTGGGACTACCCATAGTTCTTGGGGGTTTCTAGTTATTCTCTCTGAAGGTTGTGACTGATGAATCGTCTAAATAATTTCAAAGTATTTAATTGTATCTTATCATCTAGTGTTTTTTTATTTAGGGTCAAAATGGTTCGATGACTTTTGTGTCTTTTCTTGTGTTTTTCCGAACCTATCTTATGGTAATCAAGTACTTTTGATTCAAAGATGTCGTAGAAAATGGAGAACATATTTTTTTCTAAAATATTGGATTATGGTTTATACTTATTATGTTATGCATGAAATTTCATTATCATAATAGTATTGGATTTTTGTATTCTTACATTTTATTGATAATACTTCATCGATGTTTCAATTTGCGAAAAGAAATCACTCAATCTATTGGATTTCCAGACAGTAGGGGAATCACGTGGATTTCTTAAGTCCCTACAAACCTTAGGGCTATTTACACCCGTTTGACAAAATCCAAATCGATATCTTGCGATTTAATTAATTTGGAGATAACATTGTTAATTATAGAGCTTTTGGCATGAGGCCAAAATGAATATGAGTTTGGCTTATAAAGCCAACTTCAATGTTTCAATACCTTAATATTATTTTAAGAGATTTTGCCACTAGACAAATAAATATTTGTTTTGACATAAAGTCAAATTCACACTTTCAACAATCTTAATAGTATTTTGGGAGCTTTTGGTAAAAGATCAAATATATGGGGGTTGGAAGTGTAACTTCCAAAATTATTAGCAACGTTGAAATTAATGTAATAACCGTGTTCTTTTTTTTTGAATAAATGAAAGTTTGGTGTGGAAAGTGTGAAAAAGAAATAAGTTGGGTGTGCTTGGGTAAAGGTATTGTTGGTCCCGAAGGCCTATACAAGTTTGTAGAAGGGGGGGGGGTTGAATACAAACACACAGATTTTACTTTTCTAAATTGTTTATTGATAAATCATTAACAATTTACAGCTTGTTGCGGAAACAAGATTAAGGATAAACCTAAATCTAAACAAGTTGCAACACTAAGGTTTCTTGCACTAAAGGAGATGAGGAAATTACTAATAATAACCTATCTTGAGATAAGAGATTGAACTTGTCCAGAGTTAGCAAGTTACTTCAAAAGAAGTGGGTTCATCTCTTTATATACTACATGCATTTAATGCAAGTCAGTATACACTTTACACGTGTCATCAGCTGGTTGGTTGTATGTCATTGATCTTGGTTGACAACCTTAGTAGCCGCATGGATGAACAGTGTAGTATCAGAGTGGTTGTACGATTTCAGACAGTCGGAGGTTCTTTTCTGACATTTCGTACAGAGTCGTGCAAGGGGGGTTAAGACAAAAGTACTTTGTACGGAGGACTTCATGATCAGCTTTTGTTGATTCAGCGATTATCATTTTCTATTCAGCGAATGATAAAGTTCAGCGATAGCTGAAGTCTTGTACTTGATACTTCACGTTGAGTGGACAAATCTGAGTCTTCGTTGATCCGCATCAGTTCATTAGGAGACTTGTCGCTGGTTCTTGAGCTTGATCTTCGACTTCAGCGTATAACCTTTGTTGACGTGAAACTTGTCTTCAGGGATCATAAGTAAACAACTAACTTATCAGCGATCATCATAATGACTGAACAGACTCAGAGCATTAATGATGAACAGTTTCGCTGAATGTTTAATCTAAAGAGCGAGAGTTCCTATCAGCGGTACTGGAAGATCTTAGTACTTATCAGCGATAGTGAAACTTTGATACATATTGTTTACTTACAATTTTCACTAAGTATATAAGAGAGAGTCATTATCAAATCACTGAGGGTTTGGATCAACAGGTATAAATGGGTGTAAAACCCTAGGGATTCACAAAGTTTAGCAGGAACACTGTGTGCGGCTGAGGTGTGATTTTGGGTGCAAATCAAGGAGATCGATTCAATCCAGAGTTCTTCAGTAGGGTGTGTGGAGGCATATTGCAAAGTAATCACTAATCCTTGGTTACTATTATCTTGTTGAAATTAAAGGTTTAGAATGTGGAATTAGTGTTTTTCTATCTCCTGTTAAGAATGGAGAAAAAAAGTCTGGATGTTTGTTTAATAGATAAAAGTTAAGAATCAATGATTAGCTAAATTAATTGGTTGGTAAAGCGATGTCCCCTTAATCCTGATAAATTAACATCGAGTTGGGATTGTGTGAATTGGCCATTTAAAGTGTGCGAGGTTGCGTAGTTCGATAAGGAAAACCCAGCAGTCCGGAACTGCTTGCAGAGAGTCCGGAACCTACAGTTCCGGTATTGGATTTAAAATAAACCCGGAACCCATAGTTCTTTTATGAGATCCGGGATCTGTGATTGAACGATATTAAGTCCGGAATGCGAGTAGATCCGGAAGTAAGATCCGAAACCCGGATGATTGACCGGGACTTTTACAACAGTAACCTTGCGTGTCTTATCTAGTGTGCGTTGTGTTAAATTGTAGGTGCGAGTTGAAGTAATTCGTTGCGAGTAAAAAAGTATAGCAAGGACTCCAGGTGAGTTTTTCTAGACTAAAGTTTGATGGTACTTGTTTATTTACTCGTACGTATATGCTTGCTTATGGTGTGTTTGCATATAATTTATTTATGCATGGTGTGATGTATATGGGGTGTGTGTCCCATATGGATTGTCTGAATGGATTAGGTCTATTCTTAAGGGCGGGTGTGTGCCCTAGATCAGGTCACGGGTGTGTGTGACCGGACAGAAATTACTGTTATATGTGTGTGGATGTTAATTTGCCAAAACTAATTATTGTCTAATGTTTTCGCAAATTCTTTTATATATTATTCGTGGTGTGGAAGTAACTGAGGGATCTCATTAGACCTTGTGGTCTAACTCTCGCATTTTCAAAACTGAAATCATTTTCAGGTAAACAGGTTAGAGGCAGTTCCGCTAGTGGTAAAGAGAAGGTGTGTACACGGGCGGGATTTAATGGCATTAGAGGACTTTTCCCTTTGCAATAATTATTTAGATATTCTCAGTTGTATTTAGGGTTTATTCTGCGAACCTGAGTTTTGGATTTTGACATTATGAAACGTGGGCCATGTTTGGCAATTTATTTTTATTGATGTCTTATTTTGGCATATCTTGGAGTGGGTTGTTATAGTTGGTATCAGAGCACTAGTTTAAGAGATTTAGGTGACAGGATGAGCCTAAACTTAAATTGTAGGAGTACAACTGAGAATGTAGGAAGGCCTAGGAAGACCTCACTGGGAAGCGTGAATAATAGGGTGGTGAGAACTATCATGCAAGGTAAGTTCGGGATTACACCTGGCCAGTGTAATTGTGAATTTACAGGTGCATGACGGTGCTCATTCTTGCCTTGTTATTTTAGGATTGTCGTTAAGCTATATTATTGTGTAATGTTTCAGTAATCGAGAATGTCAGAACGAAGTTTGAGGGGTAGATCTGTGCCAGTTGTGGACACTGTGCCTGTAGCGGGTGAAATCTGTGTGGAGGAGATTCTGGAGGATGGACCAGTGAATCCTCCAAGACAGCCAGCTAACCGCGGAAGAGGTAGAGGCCGTGGGAGGGGTCGGGGAAGGGCACCCCGACGAGCTGCCACCCAGGCCGCGGGAACTGGTGTGGTGACAAGAGGTGGAAAGAAAGCGCCGACCGTCCATCGGGCTAAGAGTGCAGGAGCACCGGAAGTGCGCGATCCGACCCAAACTGAGAGCGCCGCTTCGGGAAAGGAGAGTCAGTCAAAGAGCTCGAGTCAAAACCACAACCAGGCTTTTGTGACTGAAGAGAAATTTATTACTGAGATGGGCAAGCTGCAAGAAACTTTGCAGGCATTGTTGAATCATCGAACTGGGTCGACATCGGAAGGGCAGACTGATAGTGTGAAAGCGACTGAGACGGAAGCATCTAAGTTGCCTACAACTGAGATGGGAGATCACTCTCAAGGGACCCCATTTATGGCAGGAGATTCAAAGTCAGTGAAGGGGTGTACCTTCAAAACCTTCATGTCTTGCAAGCCTCCATCTTTCAGTGGAGAACGTAACCCGGTATTGGCAATGAGATGGATTCGTGAGATGGAGCTGGCATTTGACACAAGTAAGTGTGCTAAACGAGATAAAGTGTTGTTTGCCATGTCAATGCTGAAGGCAGACGCAATCTTTTAGTGGGATGTGGAAACATGAGGTAAGGGTTCGGAAGTGACGAAGACAACATCATGGGAAACGTTCACTAGGAGGTTTAAAGCACAGTTTTGCCCGTTGGCGGCAAGAGAGAAATTGGAAGAAGAGTTTATGGGGCTTGAGCAGGGGTCAATGACCGTGCAAGAATACACCTCTAAGTTTATTGAGAAGGCATGTTTTGCTGAGGTATATGTGCCTACTGAGGAAAGACGAGTTGAAAGGTATGTATGGGGTCTGAAGAGAAGCATAAGAGAGCTAGTGCAGAATCATGGCCCCGCAACATTTCAGGCGACGGTCGATGTGGCAGAGCTAACTGAGAAGGAAAAGAATCGACAGTTGTCGGAAAGGAGTGTGGATAAGAGGAAGTGGGATGGACCCGTTCGGGATATGAAGAGGTCTAAGGTCTCTAAACCCGAGCTGCGGGTGGGACCGAGGTTTGGTGATAGACCATGTGGGAAGTGTAACAAGGTGCACCGTGGTGAATGCTTTCAACCTGGTGGTTGTTATAAGTGTGGGAAACTGGGGCACATGGCGCGAGAATGTTCTAACCCGAGAGCGTGTTATCTGTGTGGCTCTCCAGATCATATCAAACCTGATTGCCCGCAGTTGAGAAAGGGATCTTCTGGTGGTTCTGGTGGTGGTCAAGGAGGAAGAGGTGGGGAAAAGAAAGCGAACCAGGTCGAGCGAGAGGTAAAGCGTTTCATATGTCTGCGGAAGAGGCGGTTGATGTGCCTGACGTGGTAACAGGTACATTTCTTGTTAATTCGAAGCTTGCTAAAGTGTTGTTTGATTCGGGTGCAAACCGTTCTTATGTATCTCCGGTCTTTGCTCGGTGTCTGTATGTGACACCTAAGCGGTTAGAGTGTGGATTTGAGGTAGAGATTGCAGACGATAGTCGTGTCTTGGTGGGGGAAGTGTATGAGGGGTGTAGTATCGAAGTAGAGGGCCACACTTTTCCTTTGCGTTTATACCCGATGGGTATGGGAGAGTTTGACATTGTGGTGGGGATGGATTGGTTGGCTAGTAATAATGCTAGCATTGTGTGCAATAAGAAGATGATTCGTATCGCGTTGCCGGATAAGTCCGAGGTAGTAATTTATGGGGATAGACGTGAGTGTAAGTCCTGCCTTATCTCGGTGATGAAGGCGAGGCATTGTCTCGAGAAGGGGTGTCAGGGTTTTCTAGCGTTTGTGTTAGACGCTAAGAAGGAGAAGAAAGGAATAGAAGACGTTCCTGTGGTGAGTGAATTCCCAGAAGTATTTCCGGATGACCTGACGGGTTTACCCCCGGATCGCCAGGTCGAGTTTAGAATTGAGTTGATGCCTGGCGCGGCACCGATAGCGCGTGCGCCGTATCGGTTGGCACCAGCAGAGATGAAGGAAATGATGATGCAGTTGCAAGAGTTGTTGGATAAGGGATTCATACGGCCTAGTTCATCACCTTGGGGAGCACCGGTACTTTTCGGCAAGAAGAAAGATGGATCGATGCGGATGTGCATTGATTATCGAGAACTTAACAAGGTAATGGTCAAGAACAAGTACCCACTCCCGAGGATCGACGATTTGTTTGACCAGTTACAAGGGGCGAAGTTCTTCTCGAAGATAGACTTGAGGTCTGGTTATCACCAGCTGAAAGTGAGGGAAGAGGATGTGCCGAAGACGGCTTTTCGTACGAGGTACGGGCATTATGAGTTTTTAGTCATGCCCTTTGGGTTGACTAATGCTCCGACAGTATTCATGGATTTGATGAATCGAGTGTGCAGTGCGCTATTAGACAAGTGTGTGATTGTATTCATCGACGATATCCTCATCTATTCCCGATCTCGGAGTGAGCACGAAGAGCATCTTCGCTTAGTGCTAGACCTGTTGCGGCGAGAGAAGTTGTTTGCAAAATTCTTAGGACATGTAGTGTCGGAAGATGGTATCAAGGTAGATCCGGCGAAGATAGAAGCCATTAGAGGATGGAAACCCCCGAGATCACCATCTGAGGTGAGGAGCTTTCTTGGTTTAGCAGGCTACTATCGAAAGTTCATTCAGGACTTTTCTCGGATAGCTACGCCGTTGACTGCTTTGACCAAGAAAAAATCTAAGTTTGAATGGACAAAGGTGCAAGAAGAAGCGTTCAGTAAATTGAAAGACAAGTTGAGTAGTGCTCCAGTTTTATCCTTGCCTATTGGGTCCGAAGGATTTGTAATCTACAGTGATGCGTCCAAGCTGGGACTAGGGTGTATTTTGATGCAGGGCGAAAAGGTGATCGCCTATGCATCCCGTCAGTTGAAAGAACATGAGAAAAATCATACTACGCATGACATGGAGTTAGCGGCGGTGGTTTTCGCTCTAAAGATTTGGAGACACTACCTTTATGGGGTTAAGTGTCAGATTTATTCTGATCATAAGAGTCTCCAGCACTTGTTTGATCAGAAGGAGCTGAATATGAGACAGCGTCGTTGGGTGGAGCTATTAAGTGACTATGATTGTGAGATCCTTTACCATCCGGGTAAAGCGAACGTCGTGGCCGACGCGTTGAGCCGAAAAGAAAGAAGGGAGCCAATGAAAGTAGTGGCCTTTCGAGCCGATGTAATTCTCAACCTGTTGGACGAGATTAGGAAGTTTCAAGAGGAAGCTCTAGTAGAAGAAAAGTGGAAGAGTGAGAGGATTGTCGGCTATGTGACATCCTTGGAGAGTAATCGGAGTGGAGTGAGATGTTTAGGGAACCGAGTGTGGGTTCCTAAGTTGGGAGGTTTGCGTGAACGAATTTTGGAAGAAGCGCATAAGTCGCGATATTCGGTTCACCCGGGTACTAATAAGATGTACCGAGACCTGAGGCAACTGTATTGGTGGCCGGGTTTGAAAAAGGATGTCGCGTATTTTGTTTAACGGTGTGTGACCTATCTGAAGGTCAAGGCAGAACATCAAAGACCTTACAGGGAGATGCAACCCTTAGAGATACCGGTGTGGAAGTGGGATTGTATTGCAATGGAATTTGTTACGAAGTTACCAAGGACCCCGAAGGGGCATGATGCTATATGGGTGTTAGTTGACCGTCTCACCAAGTCGACTCACTTTCTACCCATTCGGGAGAGTGATTTGCTAGAAAAGTTGGCGAAGTTGTATGTCAATGAAATAGTGACGAGGCATGGAGTGCCATTGTCCATCGTCTCCGATCGTGATAGTAGTTTCACGTCGTCTTTTTGGAGGAGTCTGCAAAGGGAGTTAGGCACGTAGCTTTGTTTGAGCACCGCCTATCACCCTCAGACGGATGGGTAAAGCGAGAGGACTATACAGACCTTGGAGGATATGTTACATGCGTGTGTGATAGATTTCAAGGGTTCGTGGGAATCCCACCTACCGTTGATCGGGTTTTCGTATAACAATAGTTATCACGCCAGTCTTCAAGCAGCACCGTTTGAAGCACTGTATGGACATAAGTATAGAACGCCGTTATGTTGGAATGAGGTGGGAGAGAAGCAGTTGGCAGGACCGGAAATCGTGCAATTAACTGCCGACAAGATTAGTGTGATCAGGGAGAAGTTGAAGGTAGCTCAGGATCGTCAAAAAGCGTACGCGAATAAAAAAAGAAAACCAATTGAGTTCATGGTAGGGGATAAAGTGTCGGATTTGGGAAAAGAGGGAAGCTAAGGCCCATATATGTTGGGTCGTTCGCCATCATTGAGCGTGTAGGAGAAGTGGCGTACAAGTTGGAGTTACCTGAGGGACTCCGGGGAGTTCATTCGACCTTCCATGTGTCGAATGTAAGGAAGTGTTTGGCTGATGATAACATGACAGTGCCATTGGAGGATATTAGTGTGGATGAGAAATTAAATTATGAAGAGGAACCGCTGACGATTGTAGATCCCAAAGTCCGGAAGACGAGGAATAAGGAAATCACGTTAGTGAAAGTTCAGTGGCGCTTTCATAAGGGACCAAAAGCAACGTGGGAGTTGGAATCAGAGATGAGGGCTCGTTTCCCTCGACTGTTCGAAAATGGAATTCCGGGGACGAAATTCTTTTGAGGGGAGAATGATGTAATAACCGTGTTCTTTTTTTTTGAATAAATGAAAGTTTGGTGTGGAAAGTGTGAAAAAGAAATAAGTTGGGTGTGCTTGGGTAAAGGTATAAATGGGTGTAAAACCCTAGGGATTCACAAAGTTTAGCAGGAACACTGTGTGCGGCTGAGGTGTGATTTTGGGTGCAAATCAAGGAGATCGATTCAATCCAGAGTTCTTCAGTTGGGTGTGTGGAGGCATATTGCAAGGTAATCACTAATCCTTGGTTACTATTATCTTGTTGATATTAAAGGTTTAGAATGTGGAATTAGTGTTTTTCTATCTCCTGTTAAGAATGGAGAAAAAGAGTCTCGATGTTTGTTTAATCGATAAAAGTTAAGAATCAATGATTAGCTAGATTAATTGGTTGGTAAAGCGATGTCCCCTTAATCCTGATAAATTAACATCGAGTTGTGATTGTGTGAATTGGCCATTTAAAGTGTGCGAGGTTGCGTAGTTCGATAAAGAAAACCCAGCAGTCCGGAACTGCTTGTAGAGAGTCCGGAACCTACAGTTCCAGTATTGGACTGAAAATAAACCCGGAACCCATAGGTCTGGTATTGGACCGAAATTAGATCCGGAACTATAGTTTCGGAGTTGGGCTTAAAAAGGATGGATCCGGAAATATTTTAAAAGAGGATCCGGAACTTATTAAGTTCCGGAATTGGGCCTTAAAAATTAAAAGATCCGGAACTTTGCAAAGGGGTGATCCAGAATGAGTTTGGCGTTTAATCGGATCCGAAATCCATTCACTGGATCCGGAATGCTCTCCACGTGGGCCTAATTGCAATACGATCCGGAACTCAACCTTGGGTTGAGGTGGACCCGGTATCCACAAGGACCGGAGTTGTTGGTGTGGACTATAAAGGAAACCGGAGTGGGCCGTTAACCATTTAGTGGATTCGGTAAAACTCCAACCGACATGGACTGAAATTATTTATATTGGATGAGTGTTTGTTCCGGAATTAATTTCCTAAAGGCCCGGTAGTGGAATTTATTTTGCATAGTGGATCCGGTACAGGGTAGGTAGTTCCGAAATTAAAGTGGGAGGCCCAAAGTTTGGGTATTATTCATCCAGATCCGGAAAATTATTGTGTTGGGTCCCGAAATTTTATTTAAAGGTTTTGGGCCTGTTAAGGGGATCCGGTATTTAAATCCTTGATCCGGTAATTGTCTTTTAAGAGATCCAGGATCTGTGATTGAACGATATTAAGTCCGGAATACGAGTAGATCCGAAAGTAAGATCCGGAACCCGGATGATTGACCGGGACTTTTGCAGCAGTAACCCTGTGTGTCTTATCTAGTGTGCATTGGGTTAAATTGTAGGTGCGAGTTGAAGTAATCCGTTGCGAGTAAGAAAGTCTAGCAAGGACTCCAGGTGAGTTTTTCTAAACTAAAGTTTGATGGTACTTGTTTATTTACTCGTATGTATATGCTTGCTTATGGTGTGTTTGCATATAATTTATTTATGCCTGGTGTAATGTATATGGGGGGTGTGTCCCATATGGATTGTCTGAATGGACTAGGTCTATTCTCAAGGGTGGATGTGTGCCCTAGATCAGGTCACGGGTGTGTGTGACCGGACATAAATTACCGTTATATGTGTGTGGATGTTAATTTGCCAAAACTAATTATTGTCTAATGTTTTCACAAATTCTTTTATATATTATTTGTGGTGTGGAAGTAACTAAGGGATCTTACTAGACCTTGTGGTCTAACCCTCGCATTTTCAAAACTGAAATCTTTTTCAGGTAAACAGGTTAGAGGCAGTTCCGCTAGTGGTAAAGAGAATGTGTAACAACCCGGTTTCCTAAACATACAACAAATAACATATATTGCATAACATCGTTACTTTCATAAAAGAAAATTACATAATAATTCACATACGGTCCCATAGTCTCGAAACTACAAAATACATAAAAGCTTCCTAATCAACATCAGTCATCAAAAAGCGTCCTACTCTTTATCCTTTCCTTTGCCGCTATAATTTCCTCGACCTGGAATACATATTTTTGAAAACAAAATGAGGGTTAGACCAAACGGTCTAGTGAGATAATCCATGTCATTTCAAAATCATTATAAAACCCATTTATATAAAATCCTTTATATAAACACACATATATCACACGTAATTAAATACCAATCAAGACTCGTGCACTGTGTTCAACTCATCCTCTTTCTCATTCTCATTTCTCCTGGCCATGTTAGTTGGTTGCGAGCCAACTAATCCACTGTACAACAACTACAGCAACACCGCTGTACAACAACTACAACAAACACCGCCGACTATAGTTTCGGCTAACGTATTTTCGTGTAGTGTAATGCACATATAAATACAATATATATATGTACCAATATATCATATTGCCTTTTATAAACCTTTCATTACATTCTAATCACATATCCATCTCAATCATAAACACGTAATCACACCATATATCACATATCCAATCCATACATATCCATCTCATATATATATCACGTATATATGTATCCCAGTTGAAAACGTTTTAAAAGTAAAACTCACCTGTTTGTCTTATCAAAATGTTCTCCAAGCTTTTCTCAAAGAATTCAGCTTCACTTCAATTTCACAGAACACATACAAGTATACAAGTATTGCTTTACCACTTTGAACACATAGGGCTTACTAGGACTAAGAGCTTTAGATAAATCTATCTAACTCTTATCCTCAATTGTCTTCCCCAAGCCCGAACTTAAGTCAAGTCCATAGTATTTTAGTCCTTATTCATATTCTATATAAGAATTAACAAAACACAGGTTACTGGATACTCAAAAGTGTTTAAATTCTCCAAAATGACCAAATAGCAAAAGTATCTGGATACCTCAAATTATCCGGACAACACAACTTTTCCGGACAGCGTATCTTTTCCGGACAACCTATACAATCCGGACGTCATCCGGACACCAAAGTAATCCGGACAGTATCCGGTATATCGTTTCATCCGGAAAACTTAAAGAAAATAGAACTTACCCGGATAAAGAACCCGTCCGGACACCTTTAGAACATTAACCGGACACCACCCACAAACTACCCGGATACTATCAACAATACTACCCGGATACCTTCATCCTATCCGGAAAACTCTGTCTGTTTGCATAATTTCAGCCCATAAACCGACTGAATTAACCCTAGATATGAAATCGGTTATTCTACTCCGATAGAAACTACCTAATAACAATTACACACATAATTTGTAAAGGAAACATACCTGAATTCAGTTCCAAGTGCACCAATTGATGCCTTAACCTAGCTTTCTCTTCTTTTCTCCTTCTTGCCTCCAAACACACACACACACACCTTAGGATAATATCTGAGTTTCTGTTGTTTGTGAATTATCTAATTACCAAGGGATAATATCTAACCAATATTTACCCTCTAAACCCTAAAGTATCCAATAATGACCCAAAACACCCTTAACTCCTAATTTAACCCAAACTTACCCTAAACATTAAATAAACGTTAAATAAATTTAACGGAACTAACATTTAACTAACGAACTTACCTGGGGTATTACATCATCTCCCCCTTAAAAGAATTCCGTCCCGGAATTCGGTTTAAGCAAAAAGGTATGAATACTTAGTTTTCACTATTACATCAAATTCCATCAAAACCATATATTCTACTATCTAAAAAAAAAATAAGATCATCCCTCCATTCTCTTTTCCACTTAGAGTCAAAACTAATAACCCTTTGATGAACAAGTATGTTATTCTCAATATTACCAAAACATAAACACTAACGAATCATCATGCTATCGCTACACATTTAAGTTAAATTCACCAAACATATGATCTCTCTTATAATTTCAATCTCAGTCAACAATCAAGTTAAAATCGTCTTATTTTTGCAAAGCTAATTCCGTCCTATTGGTTTCCCCAAAATTATAAAATAATCATAATCGAAATTTTCTGCCGAATCACCCAATAATCAAATCCCCCGAATATTCAAAATAACTCGTTAGATCACTTATATCACAAAAAGAAAATAACTTATACCCACATGAAACTAATCCAAATAACAACACGTTTTATGCTTACTCGGAACATTTACCACGCTAATATTACTTTTTACTCCATCAATCTTTCACGACAAACGTCGTGTTCTACACTTTTACCATACTAGCTCAAAAACATAAACATACACTTTCCATATAAAACTTGCTTAGCAATTACAATCTATTTCTTATACTCTTCCATGAAATAAAATTATACTCAACAAAATCATATTCACACATGCAAGACCAAGTCTAATCAAACGGTTCCACTAAAAGTTACAATAACAATCCAACACTCCAAAAATGACAACACTCTACTCTCCCATAAATCACAGAATCAACTTGGAGTATCACTTTAACCCGCAGTTAAACTTTTCTCCATAGACTATACACAACTCTATCGTCGCTTCTCTAACCCAAAATACGTCTAAGACAGACAACACTTTCTTACATGAATTACACCGATCACGAACCATAGATAACAATTGATTCCCACACTTGCCACAACATCACTCTCGCACTATTACCATGTCCTATCCAATGGTCCTTCATTCTGAGCATTATATTCGACTACTTTCCTCCACTCTCTTTTCAATATAAAACATGTTTCCCCAAGGACAGCTCACTAGGAGGTGCTCACCCACGAGCTAGCTTTCTTTCACTTCCAAACCAACCACACACACCCAATTTCAATGATTACCATACTTAACCAACAATTTCACCACACCTCATACCAGGAACTCAACCGAGTTAATTCGAAATCACACTCAATGCTCGAAACAACCACACACTTTTCATTTCTCAAACAGTAATACTCCACTCCTTAGCTAACCATCTACTGCCACTCCATTCTCTTTATTCTCGAATAACAATACTACGCACCACCTAGACATCCATGCCTCTCCACACATACTTTTGTCATATCTGAACAACTTATAAACAAAATCCCGAGCAGAGGTTTCCACTTACACTTACCCCATATCGTCACTAATCTACCACTTAATCTTACAAAAATTCATTACTACCACGCCTCTCACGCTCACCAATTATAAACTGTCACCATCTTATCCACATCACCCCACACATTTAAACAATACCCTTTTAGATAGCGTCAACAATCACAATGAGTATAATCTTCACAACACACTAAACCGTCGCCTTCATGACCAGGTCAAGACTTCACACACCATCGTTACTCTCCACACATAACCATCACGTTCCACACACTACTATTATTCTTTACACTCAAGCCATAACACTTCACACACTAACAAAATTAAAACAACAGTAACTAAGCACACTCATCACACTTCGTAACATAACCCACTTCATCCAAAGCTTCATAACCAACTTATACCCCCACCGTTCTCACTTGAGGAAAAACACAAGACTTTTCATAGTGCACAATCAAATTTTCAACCTATCCCAGTACCCAGACTCATCGCCGATAATATTACATCAAGTAACGTAACGCTACTTATTACCATTCCACCACAAGGATTCACTTCGACCCTTTCAAATTATACCGTAAATATGACCATTCTTACATAACCAAGCAATAGTCCAAACTACAATCATACCGACATTCCGAATTCAAAAGCTCGACTCCACCTAAGGGTATTACACAGTGGTCTCAACTTTTCATCACCTTATTAAGCCAGACACGGCATTCATAATTGTTCTCTACTGTGCAACCCAACTCCACACATAGCGACAACATCACAACAGCATGCAATCAACAATTACGTAGAAATGAACATATAAACAACTCGCATGCTTTAATAAACGTTTTCACATCACGTAATATAAAACCCTTCAAATAATTTAATCTGGTCAACATACTCGTAACCATAATCAGTTTTGAAAACCATTTGTAAAACCTTTCATTCACACAAAGAAGGAAAGGGAACTCACCTTAGCCTTAGCACTTCGACACACGCTCCGGGATACACTTTAGTTCAAACTGAATACCTAAATTAGCGCCACAAAAATGGTGTTAAACCATCTAATTACATCCTCAAAACATTACCAATAATCCCTAAGACCAAACCCCCAATCAACACCTCGATCCTAGACCCGAACGAACGGCAAAACGGGAACAAGGTTTTGGGAACAGGGCTTGGCGCCCCTAGTGGCGCGCCTCCATACGCGTAGCCAGGTGCGCAGAGCACTGATCTGCCCCCTTCACGAGATTTCTCCCAAAAATCAAGGGTTTCTCATCCTTAAACTTCCCAAATCAGTTCTAAGGCTCCCAAATCGATATTTTTGGTACCATAAACATTAAGAACTAATAACCATCATTTTAAACGACATAAAACTCATCAAATCTATCACTCCAAAACTCAAAAACTCAATCCATGGAAAAATGAAGATTTATCAAGCAAATATGATGAAGCTTTCTACTGATTTGATCAAAATTCATAGGGAATCAATCCTAAAATCATTTGCCTTCTTTCTTATGGTTTAAAACTCAATCAACAATTGGATTATCAAATCCCCAACCATAAACTTGCCTAATCAATATAAAGAAGAAAAGAATAAGAAATCAAACCTTGAAGAAGATGACTCAAGCCATGCTACAATTCTTCCTTTACACTTCCAATTGAATTTGCTAACTATCGAAAACTTTAAATCAATCCCCCAACAATTCCTTACTTTCATCGTAACCCCACTTATTCCAGTATATCAACTTTATCTTCTCGTACCGAAATACCGAGGATCACTTATCATTACCTAATCAAAAGTTTTAACAAGATCAAGTTCCAACGCCATCCTATGCTTACTACTACCTCTAATTCCGACAAGATTATTGAAAATAACTTATTAGGCACTCCACACCCATCTATTCTGCCAACACAATTATCAAGTACTTTTCTAATGCAGATAAGCAACAAAAGAACAGAAATATAATTTATTGGTTTGCACCGAAGTCAGATAGCACTTTAGCACGTATAGAGTTTATAGAAATATACCTGTCTTCGCCTCTATCCATACATCGAGTCCGACTTGCCATTCTGTTGATTTTCACAGAGTTAATATACACGTAAGCACATACCCCATATAATAAGGTATTCCAGTTCAAACATGTAACTGTAAGTTCATGATTACACTGGCCAGGTGTAATTTGAAATTACCTTACATGATGTTCCTTCTACCTTTTTATACTTAACATCCCAAGGTTCTAAAATAATAGGGACATCCTACTTCACATGCAGTTTAAGTCTAGGTATAGATCTGTATACCTAAATCCCTTAAACTAGGGCTCTGATACCATATGTAACAACCCGGTTTCCTAAACATACAACAAATAACATATATTGCATAACATCGTTACTTTCATAAAAGAAAATTACATAATAACTCACATACGGTCCCATAGTCTCAAAACTACAAAATACATAAAAGCTTCCTAATCAACATCAGTCATCAAAAAGCGTCCTACTCTTTATCCTTTCCTTTGCCGCTATAATTTTCTCGACCTGGAATACATATTTTTGAAAACAAAATGAGGGTTAGACCAAACGGTCTAGTGAGATAATCCCTGTCGTTTCAAAATCATTATAAAACCCATTTATATAAAATCCTTTATATAAACACACATATATCACACGTAATTAAATACCAATCAAGACTCGTGCACTGTGTTCAACTCATCATCTTTCTCATTCTCATTTCTCCTGGCCATGTTAGTTGGTTGCGAGCCAACTAATCCACTGTACAACAACTACAGCAACACCGCTGTACAACAACTACAGCAACACCGATGTACAACAACTGCAGCAAACACCGCCGACTATAGTTTCGGCTAACGTATTTTCGTGTAGTGTAATGCACATATAAATACAATATATATATATATATGTACAAATATATCATATTGTATTTTATAAACCTTTCATTACATTCTAATCACATATCCATCTCAATCATAAACACGTAATTACACCATATATCACATATCCAATCCATACATATCCATCTCATATATATATATATATATATATATATATCACATATATATGTATCCCAGTTGAAAACGTTTTAAAAGTAAAACTCACCTGTTTGTCTTATCAAAATGTTCTCCAAGCTTTTCTCAAAGAATTCAGCTTCACTTCAATTTCACAGAATCTGAAACAATCATATACAAGTATTGCTTTACCACTTTGAACACATAGGGCTTACTAGGACTAAGAGCTTTAGATAACTCTATCTAACTCTTATCCTCAATTGTCTTCCCCAAGCCCGAACTTAAGTCAAGTCCATAGTATTTTAGTCCTCATTCATATTCTATCTAAGAATTAACAAAACACATGTTACTGGTTACTCAAAAGTGTTTAAATTCTCCAAAATGACCAAACAGCAAAAGTATCCGGATACCTCAAATTATCCAGACAACACAACTTTTCCGGACAACGTATCTTTTTCGGACAACCTATACAATCCGGACGTCATCCGGACACCAAAGTAATCCGGACAGTATCCGGTATCTCGTTTCATCCGGAAAACTTAAAGAAAATTGAACTTACCCGGATAAAGAACCCGTCCGGACACCTTTAGAACATTAACCGGACACCACCCACAAACTACCCGGATACTACCAACAATACTACCCGGATACCTTCATCCTATCCGGAAAACTCTGTCTGTTTGCATAATTTCAGCCCAGAAACCGACTGAATTAACCCTAGATATGAAATCGGTAATTCTACTCCGATAGAAACTACCTAATAGCAATTACACACATAATTTGTAAAGGAAACATACCTGAATTCAGTTCCAAGTGCACCAATTAATGCCTTAACCTAGCTTTCTCTTCTTTTCTCCTTCTTGCCTCCAAACACACACACACACCTTAGGATAATATCTGAGTTTCTGTTGTTTGTGAATTATCTGATTACCAAGGGATAATATCTAACCAATATTTACCCTCTAAACCCTAAACTATCCAATAATGACCCAAAACACCCTTAACTCCTAATTTAACCCAAACTTACCCTAAACATTAAATATAAAGTTAAATAAATTTAACGGAACTAACGAACTTATCCGGGGTATTACAGAAGGTGTGAGCACGGGCGGGATTTAATGGCATTAGAGGACTTTCCCCTTTGCAATAATTATTTAGATATTCTCAGTTGTATTTAGGGTTTATTCCGCGAACCCGAGTTTTGGATTTTAACATTATGAACCGTGGGCCATGTTTGGCAATTTATTTTTATTGATGTCTTATTTTGGCATATCTTGGAGTGAGTTGTTACAATTAATGAGTAGGAACTCATAATAAGATAAACATTTTATTTATAACAAATATGAGTTAAGATAAGCATTTGAATAAAATAAACATTTATATAAGATAAGCATTTAAGCATTATGTGGTAAAATCAATCAAATACTATACATTATTAAACGATAATTGATCTAAATAATTAATAAAAACGGCAAAACAATTAAGTTAAATAAATTTATTGCTTATTTAAATAATAATTTATTATCATATCTCACAATAATATATAGCTAAATTTAAATGATCCAAATCAAATTAGTTATCTAAATAAGTAAGTAGTATTAACATAATTCAATTAATCAATAAGCATGTCAATATTGTATTTAATTGAGAATGTCAAAAAAAAATCACATGTCAAAAACATTAAAAGTTATACTAACTGAATTAAATTTAAATGAGTTGAAGCTAAAATTAAATTAACCAATAATCTAATTCTTTATTTTTAACTAGCCTAAATACGTTTAATAGATCAATTAAATTAAATTAAATAAATATAATAAATCATTAAATAAAAAACCAATGATAAGAGATAGAGAAAACAAATTAAATCTTTATTTAATTGATAAAATAAATTCCATAAATTTAAACATGGATCCCGTCTAAATTTAATTTTATTTTAGAACAAAAAAATATAAAATCATATAAATACTTAATTTGAATAACTATATTAAAATCACGGTAAATCTCGTATAAATTCAGTATCTTTTTTTTAATGTGATTTTTTAAGTCACCGTCAATATCCATTTTTTTTTATTTTTTTTTATTAAAAATTAAATTATATATTATAAATACAATTTGAATATAGAAAAAATTTCATATCTATTTTATCAACATCAAAAAAATATAATGAAAGTATATGTTGATCAAATCATAGTATATGCATATAATTTTTTTAACATAATCTAAAAATACTCAAATATAAATAAACAACGTAAGACATTCATAAATATGAAGAGGACATTCAAATGCTTACTTGATGAAGTAACATAAGCAATTCATTCGCTAGTGTCGAGCAATAGACAGAAAAACCGTTCAATGATGATGATTAATGAATACCGACCTTACGTTCTGATAACGTGTTAAAGGAAAAACGAAACAGAACACAATAAAATGGAGAAAATGAATCGTAATTCTCATTAATCATAAGCCCTTTATATAAGGATGAGTTACAGGTAGATAACTACAAGATATTTCAATTCTAATCTATGTCTATCCCTATCTCTATCGTCATATCCTTTAGACGATGACACATTTATCCTACAATAAATAATGATTTATTATAGGAGTAGTTAATCTTTATATTCTTTTATAAAAGATAAATTATAGTTATCTTGATATTTTTAGATATATAATTAAAATTTTAATTAAGCCTGATATACAAGCTGTTAAAACTACATAACTTTCCATGATCTTCCTTGTATTTAAAATTAAATTATTTTTAATATCTAAATTACGTTTTATACCTTTAAATTAGTTATTTAATTTATTTTATAACTTGCATCTTATTTTTTTGATTTGTAGCTAGAATCATAGTTTCATTGTCAAGATAGGTTTCTTTCTAAGCCTCTAAGTCATCCAAGAATTGATCCCAGCAAGTGCTTCGTACTTATGAGAAAGCTGCTTTGAAGATGACATTTGTACCCGACATTGATCTTTCGACCCTTGTTAGAAGCTAGTCGTTACTCTTCTAGGGCCTCATCACAAAGAAAGACGGCCAATCGCTACATATAAATAAGAGCCAGCAGGAGCCCCTGTCCATTAACCACTATGGCATTCCTAGGTGTATTCCCTTCTTTCATTGTAAGATTCAAGAAGTGACTAATTCCTGAAAATTGGGAAGCTTTACTCCCTTGTTATGTTAACAAAATTATCTTATATCAACGAAAAATACATTAAAATACTTTTTTTTACATGTTATATCGTTATAATCGTATCGTCAACACCTTTAAAATAAGTCTAATATTGAATGTTTTTAGATTTAGGGGGTTTTGGGATTGCCTATTTAAAACAACTTATGCTTATTTTTAAAAATGCTTATCAACTTATGTCGTACTAAAAAGGGGTTGGGGGTAAAAATATAATTTGGTAAAAAAATAATTATAAGCAGTTTCAAATAAGTTAGAATGAATTAACTTATCAAAAACAACTTATTTGTGGTGGGGAAAAGTCATAAGCATTTTTCTTATTTCCAATATAAACACTAAAAATAGTTTATTTGCGGTGAGGAAAAACAATAAGCAAATAAGTCAAAAAATAAGTATTTAATAATCATACTATTAAAAATTATAAATATCTACGGCTTAATTTGTTTTATATCTTTTACGTATTAATTTTTTTCATATTACATATTTATAATATTAGAAATACATAATTATACATTAGCTAAACAATGTGTTGTTTTTGCTACAAATTATATCATTAATTATACATTAACTAAAAAGGTGTTGTTTTTGTTATAGATTATATTATTATAAGGGAAATTAATTAAAATACCCTAAGTCAAACCAAGTGTTACCAAAATGCCCTAAATCTCTCACAGTTTGTCAAAATGCCCTTTTTTCCGCGATGGAGCCCGCGATCGCGGGCTCAGGGACCATTTCTGACACTTTTTTAAACTTGCAGGGACCTTTTTTGAAAAATTCAATGCCGCGATCGCGAAGGAATCCCGCGATGGTTTTATTTTTGTGACTTTTCAATTGCAAGGGACCATTTTTGAAAAATTCCAGGGACATTTTTGAAACTTTTGGCCCGCGTTCGACCACTCTACACCCCGCGTTTCGACCAATTTGATGAATTTAAAATTAAATGTTACACTTTCAACCCCTATACTTATTTACTAAATTTACTTTATACCTTTTACTTTCATAAATTTAATTTTACATTTAACACATATAATCGTTTATTAACTAAAATACGTTAAAAAATACGTTTTAATTTTAACAAGTTACACCATTATAATCGTCTTTTCGATACGTTCGAAATGAGCCCAATCTTGAATTTTTTGATTTATATATTTTAATATATATCATATATAGTACATCAAAATATTTTTAATATTTACAATTTATACCTTTATAGTTAATTATTTAATTTATGGTACTCTTATAGTTAATGCGATAGGAGTGTAAAACAAAATTGAGAATACGTTAAAAAATGAATTTTCGCAGGTAAAAAATATTTTTATGTAGTGTATATGATATATATTAAAATATATAAATCCAAAAAAATTCAAGATTGGGCTCATTTCGAACGTATCGAAGAGACGATTATAATGATGTAACTTGTTAAAATTAAAACATATTTTTTAACGTATTTTAGTTAATAAACGATTATATGTGTTAAATGTAAAATTAAATTATGAAAGTAAAAGGTATGAAGTAAAGTTAGTAAATAAGTATAGGGGTTGAAAGTGTAAATATCAAATCAAAATCACAATTTCGAATTGAAATTTACACTTTCAACCCCTATACTTATTTACTTATTTTACTTTATACCTTTTACTTTCATAATTTAAATTTTACATTTAACACATATAATCGTTTATCAACAAAAATACGTTAAAAAATACGTTTTAATTTTAACAAGTTACATCATTATAATCGTCTCTTCGATACGTTCGTAATGAGCCCAATCTTGAATTTTTTTGGATTTATATATTTTAATATATATCATATACACTACATAAAAATATTTTTTACCTGCGAAAAATTATTTTTTAACGTATTCTCAATTTTGTTTTACACTCCTATCGCATTAACTATAAGAGTACCATAAATTAAATAATTAACTATAAAGGTATAAATTGTAAATATTAAAAATATTTTGATGTACTATATATGATATATATTAAAATATATAAATCAAAAAAATTCAAGATTGGGCTCATTTCGAACGTATCGAAAAGACGATTATAATGGTGTAACTTGTTAAAATTAAAACGTATTTTTTTAACGTATTTTAGTTAATAAACGATTATATGTGTTAAATGTAAAATTAAATTTATGAAAGTAAAAGGTATAAAGTAAATTTAGTAAATAAGTATAGGGGTTGAAAGTGTAACATTTAATTTTAAATTCATCAAATTGATCGAAACGCGGGGTGTACAGTGGTCACGCGGGTGTACAGTGGTCACGCGGGTGTACAGTGGTCGAACGCGGGCCAAAAGTTTCAAAAATGGTCCCTGGAATTTTTCAAAAATGGTCACTTGCAATTGAAAAGTCACAAAAATAAAACCATCGCGGGATTCTTTCGCGATCGCGGGATTGAATTTTTCAAAAATGGTCCCTGCAAGTTTAAAAAAGTGTCAGAAATGGTCCCTGAGCCCGCGATCGCGGGCTCCATCGTGGAAAAAAGGGCATTTTGGCAAACTGGGAGAGATTTAGGGCATTTTGGTAACACTTGATCAAACTTAGGGTATTTTAATTAACTTCCCTTATTATAATCTTTTTGTAAATACTAAATACTTTGAATAAGCTCACTATTCATTATTTTTTAATTTAATAGTATTATAAAATATCTTAAATACATACGGATCTATACTATATTATTAAATGCCTTAAATATTAATATATATATATATATATATATATATAGGCGGGTTTAAACGAGGAGCGTACCAATTTAAGAAAACGCGAGGAGCACCGCCCATGTACTGAATCAGATGTGATTCACAACTGATCGGGGGGGGGGGGGGGGGGGGGGGCTTGCGCCCATGTAGTGGATCACATTTGATTCACAACTAAAATCACATGTGATCCGGGCGACTTGGCCGACTCGCGAACCAGGTCGCGACCCAGGTCGCCCGCTATCCGAATTTTTCGCAGTTGTGGATCACATGTGATCCAGTACATGGCAGGCGCTCCTCGCGTTCTCGTAAATAGGTACGCTCCTCGTTTGAACCTTCCTCTCTCTCTCTCTATATATATATATATATAAGGGTGGGTTCAAATGAAAAGTCATTTTCAATTGTGAACATGAGGACAAATCACAACCATTGATCAAGATTTGGAAAACTAATCAATGGTTAAAACTTAATTAAACCAATTGAGAAGTGATTAGGGGCAAATCTGGAAATTTGAATCAACGCCTACCATGTTTGACTTTTTATTTTCTTTTTTAATTAAAAAACTTTTACCCCCTTAAAGTTTAAAATAATTTATCTTAAAAATTACTAATATTTTAATCAAACAAATTACATCAAAAAAACGAGAATTTCGTGCTCTTCGATATGACATCCATCTCGATATAGTTTTTTCTGCATTTTAACCGTTTTTACATGAAATGCTATGTATGTGTTATATTCGGTATGAATATGTATGCACGTTTCCTGGTGTGCATATTCAGTATGAATAACAAAGAGGAACGTTCATTCACTATTCATGACGAACAACACAGTATTCAAAATGAATAATACAACATTCAGGATGAATAATACACGAATTCCTGATTCATGTATTATTATACATGAATCGTGTATTATTCATCCTGAATAACACATTATTCACCCTGAATAACACATTATTCATGTTGAATAATATATGAATGACCCGTGAAGGTTGAACACATGACACACTCTCTTTGTTTTTCGATTCACAACCGAAATTTGGTTTTATTCTTTATGAATATGTATGCACTTCTTCAGGTGTCCACATTCAATATGAATAACAAAGGTGAACGTTCATTCACTATTCATGATGAATAATACAATATTCAGGATGAATAATACAGTATTCAGGATGAATAATACATGCATTCATGAATCGTGTATTATTCACCCTGAATGATGTATTATTCATACTGAATGATACATTATTCATGAAGAATAATACATGAGTGACTCGTGAAGGTGTGGAGACGTGACGCACTCTCTTTTATTCATCGGTTCACAATCGAAACTCGATAGGTTCCCGATTCATCTCGATAGGTGTTGGGTTATGGTAATGAAGAACACGATACCTTAGGACGCTGAAGAAAGTGTTGTAGAAGGTGATGTCGAGTTACGGACTTATGGTGTCGAGATGTTGTACGCATTTGAACATACATAAATATTCATACCGAATATAACACGTATATGACATTCCACGTAAAAACGGTTAAAACAACAAAAAAACTATATCGAGATGGATGTCATTAGGGGTGAGCAAAACCCGACCGACCCGAACAACCCGCCCGACCCGAATGGTCTGAACCCGAAAATAGGCCGAACCCGATTGGCCCGAACCCGATTAACCCGACTTGGTACTTCGGTTCGGTTCGGTTTGGGTTTTCCCGAACCCGAACCCGCCCGAAACCCGAAGTTTTTTTTTTTTATTAAATATAAATCTGTGTGTGGGTCTTTGGTCATTTTGTGTTTGTGAACTGTGAACCTTTCTCCTTCAAATATCTTGAAAACTTTAAATCAATAAGTTCTTTAATAAATTTTATGTTTGAACTTTGAGATATTGTATAATATGAGGATAAACTTCAGACTTGCATGTCATTCTATATTTCTATGTGTTAGAGGATAGTAGGAAAACCATACTTATCTTTTAATAGTTCAAGAAAAACCATATGGAAGGAAAGTTGGGCTAAAAAACACCAAAAAAATTGGGCTGAAAAAATGGGCTTGGGATCGGCCCAACCCGAACCCGATCCCGAAACCCGACAACCCGAAATGGCCCGAACCCGATTAACCCGATCTACACTTTGGGCGGGTTTCGGGGCCACCTACTTCCACCCGAAACCCGAAAAACCCGAAATTGAAAACCCGAACCCGCCCGACCCGCCCGTTTGCTCACCCCTAGATGTCATATCGAAGAACACGAAATTCTCGTTTTTTGATGTAATTTGTTTGATTAAAATGTTAGTAATTTTTAAGTTAATTTATTTTAAACTTTAAGGGGGGTAAATCAATTTAATTAAAAAAGAAAATAAAAAGTCAAACATGGTAGGCGTGAGTTTTAATTATCTTTCCTTTTTACCCCTAATCACCTTAATTAAAAACTCTATTTAATATGAGTCATTGAATCAATATAGATGGAAGGGCCAAGATCCGTCCTCATGTTCACAATTGAAAATGAGTTTTTATTTGAACTTTCCTCTTTCTCTCTCTCTCTATATATATATATGTGTGTGTGTGTGTGGGAGGGATTATTTGAAAACCCCTCTTAGAATGAAAACTTTACAAACCAATATTGACCAATCAATAATTGTTTTCCTATAATTGTTAGGGGTGTAATTGTTATTTGATTAGATCCGTAATATAATCTTTATCCCTTTATATGTGACAAAAAAACTTTCTTAATTATATAATATATCCATTTTTTAATTGTTTGGGGGAGATTTATTTTTGAGATAAATTTAATTGTTTGATTTGATGTAATATGCATCCGAATTTTAACTTTTCTCATCTCCCTTTTACTCGTAAGTCATGATCTAGCTTCCCATTTTTTTGGTAATATGATTTCATATTATTTAAAGTCTACGATTTTGTTTCATCAGAGGGTTAAATATTAATCTATTGAAGAAAGGAGGGTAACATGTTTTGTTTTGTTATGGTTTCAATAACGTTTTATTTTCTAGTTATTTCTAAACGGCAAAAGATTTTTTTTAATGATGGTTTTATTTTCATTTTTTTTTCTAGTTACGGTTTCACTATGGTATCAATAAGTTTTCATTATGTTTCACCATGGTTTCACTAAGGTTTTATTATGGTTCCTTAAGGTTTCATCTAGATGATGAAATATGTTTTAGAGCTTTGTTCGAAGATGAAACTGTTTCTATGTTTTCAATAAAGTTTCACTTTGGTTTCTATAAATTTTCACTATGACTTCACTATGATTTCCTTGCTGTTTCACTATGTCAATGACGAAATAAGGTTTCAATATGGTTTCAATAAAATTTCATTATGTTTGAGTATTGTCTAAATAATACGTTGGTGAATTTATAATAGAGTGAATTACACCGGTGGTCCTTGTGGTTTACCCAATTTTTGGATTTGATCCTTAAAGAACACTATCTAACGCTGGTGGTCCCTAACTTTTTAAAAAATAGTTTATAATATATTACAAGAATTTGGTTTCCTTTTTTTGAAAAAAGAATCATCCGGTTTCCTTATTTGAATTAGGAATTGCAATGTACCATTATGCCCTTTCATTCTATTTTTGTTAATTTATTATGTTAGTGCAAGAATTTATATTGTATCCAAGTTAGAGGGCGTATTTTGTAAATAGCTTAGATTTCATATCTAGAACATAACTTTGAAGAACTATCACTTGTATTTTCTCTCTACTCTTGTAACTCACACTTTGATGTTAATGAGAGATGACTTGTGATATGTGATTGTATCTTTACATACTTGATTCTGTGATCACAAGTGGTATTAGAGCAAGCAGAATCAAGCATAATTCAAGCAAAATTTTGAGGAATTTTGGATATTTTTGGACTTTTCGGACCTAGAATCAATCTGTACTTTTCAGGATGATTTTTGGTTGATTGTTGGATCAGAGAAGTTCTTTTTGATCAAGTGAAGATATTTGTGCAATTTGTTTGAACAAAGGATTCGTTTTGAGCCGAATTTGATGGATTTTTAGTGACTTTGAGTTGGAAACCGAAACTCACTGTTTTGGATCGTAAACCTCGATTTCTGTTAGTTTTTGGTGTTAGATCTTCATAAAAGTTGTTTAGAATACTATCGCAAACCTCCGTACAAAGTTTGGAATCAATTGGAGTAGATTTCAGTAATTTCTAGACTTAGAACAAAATTTTGTTCGAAGTTCATCTTGATCGCACAAGGAAGGAATTCAAACCTTCAAAGTTGTCGCATATTGAAGAGTTCATCTTCATCACACAAAGTTTGAGCGATAAGACTTTTTGATCGCATAAGCGTTGACCGAGAAGTACTGTTCACTTGGTTTGATCGCACGAGCCTTGACCGACAACCGCTGTTCATCGCTCACGTTTTGACCGACAACTTCCCTGCTCGTACAAGTCCTGACCGACAAATTTTTCTGATCACACGTTTTGACCGAGAACTTTTTCTAATCGCACAAAGTTTGACCGATAACCCCTGTTCATATTTCTCATCGCATACGTGTTGTGCGACTACCACTGTTCATCGTATAAAATTTGTGCGATAACTTTCTAACTTGTTTGAATTTGCTTATTTCTTTTTAAAGATCACAAACAGGTATTGTTGTAAAGATGACAAAGAACGAATTGATGCTAGCTCTTGGTTCCGATACTAGACCTTCTGTTTTATTCGAGGGAGAATATGAACAGTGGAGTGATAGATTCTTAGATTTTCTTGAAAGAAATCCAAATGGAAAGAATCTGCTTAAATCTTTGAAAGAAGGACCAATGGAAAGATTGAAAGTAATAGTTCCTGCTCAACAAGGACAACAAGCTTATGAGGACTTTAAGCCATATGAAGAATATACTCCTAAAGAAACCTTAAGACTAGAAGCTGACAAGAAAGCACGATCTTATCTGATAATGGGTTTACCAAATGAGATATATAATAAGATTGATAGTTTTAAGGAGACTGCGGAAATGATGTGTGACCAATTGGAAAAGATGATGCAAGGTTCTCAGATTGGGAATCAAATGAAAATGACTCTATGCATAAATAGATACGAGGAATTCAAGGCAAAAGAAGATGAGACGTTGGCGTAGACTTATGATAGATTCGTTTCTCTACTAAATGAGTTAAGCAAGAATAAGATCAACAAGAATGTGATTGAAAACAATGTAAAGTTTCTAAGCATTCTTCAGCCAGAATGGAAAAACGTCAGCCATCGGATGAAACAAAATCCGAGATTATCTACTATGCCTTTGTATGAGTTGTTTGAAACCTTACAACAGGATGAGGAAGAAGTAGAAGAGATAAGAGAGAAGAAGAATGTGGATCCCAGATTAGTGCAAACAGTATGAAATCAATAGAATAAACAACGATCAATATGATTTCAACTCGTCATCCATGTAACATTCATAAACCTTTCAGAGTGTTTACATTGTATAGCAAATAATAATAATAATGACGATTAACCTAAACTAAAGGTTAACAAAGCTATTTATATCTAGGCTAAACTAACCAGGCCCATGGCCCATAATAAGCAATAAAGCCCAAATATGAATTTACAAAACATTCCCTTGAACTTCCATTCAATTAGATTTTAATCCCAACAATCTCCCCTTTGAATCGAAGTTCAATCTCGCGCCAGTTCGTAACGTATCTCTTTCGAAATGCAAAAAGAATCTTGAAGCTTCGGAAGGCTTTACGAAACTCAATGCGGTCTTCAACAATTTCCAAGGCTTCTCGGGCGTTTGTTTCGTTTAGGTTTACGGAAAACGAAATCCAGAGTTCTTTTTCTTTGGAGATTATGTCTCTTAAAGCATCTCTAACCTTTGGCAGAGTTCCATCGCATAATCTTTCAACTTGACAGAAGCGAAGAAACTTCTTTTCGTTCTGTTCGTTGAGATATACGATTCCGAATTCTGGTTGTAGCAGCAGACTGTTGACTGGAAACATCTTCAATTCAAGGGCTTTCTGATCAGGTTTCAGCAAATTGATCTTCTTCGTTCAGTGCTCGACTCCCATTTGAAAACCAGTAATGTATGACATCATTACCTTGTATTTCAGGAATCGCTTTACAGCTTCAAGCGCTTTGGTGATGTAGAGCGGTCTGATCGTTCGAGTTCGGAGGTCTTTGAGGATGGCGTGAAAGTCGTTCAGTCGGAGATTCTTGAAGTCGGCTTCGGAGAATATCCATTCTTTCCCATCTTCTCTTTTGACGATAAAGACTGGGTACCAGATCTTCAGAATTCTGCCAGATCGGATGTTGATGACTTCGGTGATCTTGTGTTTGGTTCTAAGTACTGTTTCTTGTAAGTATCGTCTAACTTTGCTAATCCGAGGCAAAAAGCTGGGTCAAGCACACGCAGTTTGTGTACGAACAACCTTTTCAGGGAATCCTCTAGGAAGGGGATGAGGATAATAATTTTCTCCCATCGGACAGGTTGTGGTGGTTGATCGGAATAAGTTTGTTGAGGAGATGTCGGATGTGCTGGTGTAGAAGTTTCGGGAATCAGATCAGCATATGCAGGTGTACTCTGAAGGGATTGCAGCAAGAACTGGTCGTAATCAAAGTCGTCGTCTGCATCGGTAGGGAAGATCAGGTTTACCTCGGAGTTTATTGCACTGACGGCTTTTTCATACCATGTATTTTTTGTTTCCGGGTCAATCTTCGAGTCGAGATCTATCATTTCAAATTCTGACCTTTCCGGTGCGGTGTAGACGATCTGTGTTTGGGATTCTCCCTCAAGCTTTTCAACCGTTGGGTCTTCATCATCTGAGATGTCCATATCGATGACCATCTCGTCTAGACTCAGCTGGGCTTGGGGTTGCTCATCGGATTGTACCGCAGCTGATGGTTCCGGTTGAACCGTTGGAGATGTTTCGGGGTTGATTGGTTCGGACTCTGTTAGTCTCTGTCGCTTGTTCTCCCCCTCATGGTGATCAGGATCATCCTGGTCATCGTGTCGGTGTTTTAGTCCGCCAGCTTGACTCTTGCAAGTTTCTTCGAGTGAGGCGACCCTGTCGGACAAGGTTGTAAGGGCGTTCTGAACGTCCTTCAGGGTCGTGTCAAGCTAATCCAATCGGGTGGCTGAGCAGATGCTTGGGATCGGAGTACTGAAATTAGATCTGCTTTAGTCAAGGAGCCGGGGTTGGTGTGTTGGAGCAGTTGGGTGAGGAGCACGGTCTTTAGATCAACCACCAAATATGATTGCTGAGCAGGTGCCGGTAGAGGTATTGGTGCGGTTTTGGCTTCTACCACTTTCTCCTTCCCTTTGAGTAGACTCTTGAGTTTATCGAGCTCCGTTCTGAACTCCTTTTCCATAGCTTCTCGGACAGCCTTTAAGGCGCCGTCCAGATATTTCCTTCACACAAAGTCAGGTAAATCACCGCCGGGATCACTTAGATTACCCGTTGAGGTTACAACTGTTGAATCAACAGAAGTGCCACCTACGGTCAAAGCTGGCGTGACATTGGCTATGGTAGGATTTCCATCCGATCCTCGTATTCCGCTCAAGAGCAGACATACTACGTTCATAGATTTGAAGTTGACCTCGAGATCTTTGTCGCAGAACTGTCAGATGCTGAACAGATTGTGTCCCAATCCCGCGACGTATGACACCTTCTTGATCGTGATCTTATCTTGAACAATATCGTCGTAGCCCATTGTAACGTCCCAAAAATTACAAGGAATTTAAAATTTTTAAAAGTAATACCTTTCATTATAATTAAACCAAAAGTTAACAAATCCCATTACAATAAAAATAAACGTCGTTATTTAAAAACCGTCAACAAAGTTTAAGCAGCGGAAAAGTTATATAATTCAATCCCTATTTACTAAAAATCAATTTAAACCATCTTCGCCTTGCGCCCGTGTGTACCGTCATGCCCGACTGCTACTCACACCTGAAAACATAAGACATTGGGAAGGGGTAAGCACGAAGCTTAGTGAATTCAATCCTTACATAGGATCGCAATTATATCAGCATCACCCTTAAACATACCAGCACATAAGTTTCTTGGAACATCCGTCAAGAAAATATAACACGATTAATAATAATCCTTATGCTCCTTGGAACCACCATCAAGAAGACATAATCACAACACATTATACCAATACACATACTCCTTGGAACAACCATCAAGAAGTGGCCTTATACTTCTTGGAACAACCCTCAAGAAGACATAATCACAACACATTATACCAATACACCTACTCCTTGGAACAACCATCAAGAAGTGGCCTTATACTTCTTGGAACAACCCTCAAGAAGACATAATCACAACACATTATACCAATACACCTACTCCTTGGAACAACCATCAAGAAGTGGCCTTATACTTCTTGGAACAACCCTCAAGAAGATATAATCACAACTCATTATACAAACGCATATACCTCTTGGAACATCCATCAAGAAGTACATCAATCACAGCTCAATATATACACACAAATATATATATTCCACACCACAATAATATCAACAAACAATCATAATCAACACACTCGAACTATAGCAACACAAATATAATTCCCATCCTATATAGTGAGAGAACTCACCTCAAACGCAAAGCTTATGACCTCAACCGCAACACAAACCGGCCAACACCAGTTCACCTTTTTCCACCAAAATAAGCGTTAACAATTGTCAAAGTGACGTCCCAAACCAAGGCCACGACTACTAACTTTAAAAACGCATTTTTCCAGTTTTTACTCTCAACACGCAGGTCTGTTCGGGACATGTTTAACCCCTTATAAACTGATTAAACCAGAAATATTTTTCCATAAACACAAAGTCCCATGTCTTAGGGTTCCAGGGACATTACGCACGCGCTCTAACGATTTTTCTACAATTTACTATTGATTTTACAAAACCGACTTGCTGCACAGTGAAAAACAGGACCTTTCAGTACAAAACAGCAGTTTGACACTAGCTATGGTCCGAACTGGTTTTTCCGCAAAACATAAGAAACTTACTAGACTCAGAATGGGAGCTTTTGGCACTGATTTCACCCCAATACGATATTCCTAGGAAAAGTTATGGCTTCCACAAAACAGTGGCAGAAACTGTGTAATTCACATGAAATGACAAACGTTGTTTATAAACCCATTAAGACATAGCTTAACCCAAACAGACCCGAACAGCCTACAAGCTTACTGAAAAAAGGTCATACTAGGCTGGACATCCACCGAGCACCACCCACATCCGTCTCCGGCAGCGGTGGTGGTTGGCGGCGGCGACGATGGTTACGGTAACCCTTCCGGCGAGACTTCCCAACGTCACCCACTCCCGACACACTCGCAAAATGCCCCCGCACACACCCGCACCCTGCACACCCCTGCACCCACCCCTCTGCCGCCACCACGGCGGCGTGCAGCGGCGGCCCCACCGCCGGCAGCCGTGGCTGCGGCGGTGATGATGGCGGTTCACGGAATTTTAGCAAACGACAACAACGAGAAGGAAACGAATCTACCTCGATGCGACTCTTCCTTCTTCCCCCTTCCGGCAGCAACGACGGCGTCTCTCTCTCTTCTCCGGCGAACTCTCTCTTCTCCGGCGAACTCCCTCTTCTCCGGCAAACCCTCTCCCTCTCTCTACTCTCGGTGGCTATCTCTCTTTCTCTCGGTTTTTCTTACTCACGGCCGATGACAACCAAAGGGGAGGGGGGGGGGAAGCCGTAGGGTTTAGTTTTTCTATTCCTATTCCTTCTTTTCTTTCTAATCACGACAAAACACACACAAAACACACACAAAACACAAGGTCACGGTTTTGGGTTTTGCATGGGCCACACACTAGTTTGGTCCATTGACAATAATGGTCCCTCAACTACATCCTTCTCACAAACTAACCAACGTTTGACATGTTTAACAATTGGGTCCAATTCGTCTAACCCCGTTAACGGGAACCACATTAAATAAAACTTTTAAAAAGAATTAATACAAAGAAAATTACATACCGGAATACGGGCTTTACAACTCTCCCCCACTTGGATTAGACTTCGTCCTCGAAGTCTAGACCGGCGAATAACTCGGAATAGTTCTCGCGCATCTCCGCTTCGGGTTCCCACGTCCACTTGAACCCCTTCGGTGCGGCCACTGGACTTTCCTCAACTAGAATCTAAATTGCTCACCCCGTCTAGAAATTCTCGAATACTTTTCTTACTAACAAAACTCCTACAAGGACACTGAAATTATGATCGGAAGAACACTCCAACAACTGGATTCATTCCTAGTCAAACGACCTCGGTTGTCTCCCAACCTTAGATGTTCCATACATTCCGATTCAACTTTCAAGCTCTATCCATTCTAAAGGTGCTCACCAATATACCCTACAGGATACTCAAATCCGACCATTCCTACCATTACTGCCGACTAACTTCCACGAGTTCTAGTAGACTCCCAAAATTATTTCACACAGATCATCAAACCAGTAAACTTATAATCACCCACGAAGGTCATTCCACCATAACCATTCATCACAATTAAGCATCTCAGGGTTACTACTACCATCACCATAATTATCTTAAAATCGGCTACAAATCTCCGATTACACTAAAGGTGTTTGGCCTTAAGCCCAAAAGTCGACACCTAAATATACTACTTACTTAAAAAAGGTTACTGCGCATTTATTCTCTTAATTACAAAGGGCATCATTCCCTTAACCGACACTATTCGGTCTACACTAACAACACGTGTGGAATACCCAGTCTTCCCCCGTCTACTTAACCCCCACGCTCGCTCTAGGAAACCTAATTACACCGTATCAAGATACGCCTTAACGCCTACCTCCCAGGTACGTCTCAAGGCCCGGCACATCGGAACTACCTCTCAGGTAAGTGCCCAAGACTATATCCACTTAGTGCCTACTAAAAAGTCAAATTCATAACACATGAATACCGGAGTCCCACCCCGCGATACCCAACCGACTACTACCAACGACTGACTGACGTGACCAAGGATCCAATGCAAAACAGTCTACCAACAACATGCCTATCCCGGAATGACTCACTCAAATAGCTTTATACAGACATCGTGGAATGTAACTTTCCGTCTCAACTCTAACATATGTGGAGGAGTTCCAATGTTAAAGTCACAAGCCATAGTCACTTGCCCAACATTTTAAACACCACCAAACACGGATATCATCTTACCCGAAAGAACCGTTGGAAAAATAACGAAATGAGACAAATTCTAACAAAGTTTGCACTCCCGTGATAAAACGATTTCATACACTTTCAAAACCATATTTCAAAATCTTGTGTGTGTGCTGAACATTCCCCAAAATTCCAAAACACCATCCATAAAATGATTTGAAACACAAGAATTTGTTAATGCAATCTATTTCAAAATCAAACTTTGTGCATGACTCAGTCGGCATTTTACGCCTCGACTCCTACTCCTCCAAATCTCTCCGATCCACTAACGTAATCCGGACATTTAAACCTCTTAGGCAAGTTGGGAAATTACGTCAAATAGTCCCTACGATTTTTCATCAAATCAAAGTCGGCTCTATAAGCCTATGATTCTAGCACAATCATCCACCTTGACCCGAAACCAACATCATCCTTATCATCACTCCAAGTGACTAATACTAGAATCGTCCTTTTATTCCAACGACTACTAATTTATAACCTTCGACACTACCCCAACGATCATCCCATCAAGGCAAATCAAGTACACACCTGTACTAGTAGGTGTACTATAATCGTTCCTCCTTGTGATGGCTATCCTGGGTAGATATTACAACGGGTTATTAGCACATAATAATTCACACTAACAACGCTCACGCTCAACTCCTTGGATTCCTCGTGACTTTCCCCGACTCGAGCATTGATCCTGTGTTTCCGATAGTAGGAGCTCTACTACTACCTTCCACACCTATCATCACTCGTTCCGAGTTCCATCCGATGGGTCCAAGTAGTTTCTCGCCGATAACTACACACATATGCCCGCACCGGCATATGTACACACTCTTCCTAGCTCCCAAGGAATTCCACCCAACTCCACTACCCTTGCTATGACGAAATCCCCACTAGTCATGACGAGTCGCCTCGGGAATGCACAGTCGCACACAGTGTAAAACCAGATAGACATTCGAATATAAGATTCTATCCTACAACGGTTGGACTCAAACAAGAGCTGCGCAATAGAACCTATAGTGCATTCACTTAACAACTTATCAGGGCTAGTTGAACTCCTATTAGCAAACAACAAACATGCAGTACAGTGTAATAAGCACCAAACAATCCAGCACACATACTCCTATGTTTTAGAAAGCAATCTAGCATACATACTCATATGTAAACACTCTTCCCAGCTCACTAGGAATTTCATCTCATCCCACTACCCTTGCTACCACGGAATCCCTATTAGCCATAACGAGTTGCCTCGCGAATACCCAGACACATGCAGCGTGAATCAAATAGACATTCGAATACAAGATTCTATCCTAGAACGGTTGGACTCAAACAAGAGCTGCGCAATAGAACTAAATCAAATATTCTAAGGCTATATGATCCTTACTGCATACAACCTATAGGGCCTTCACTTAACAACCTACTATAACTAGTATTGATTCCTACTAACAAGCAATCATCATACAGTACAGTGTAAACAACATAGGCAATCTAGCATGCATACTCTACGATCTAGAAAGCGATAAATACACTACGTACTGTACCTTCCCACTTAGCGTCGGCTGACTGTACACACTGCGCCCTCAATCACCGTTTCCCAAACGGGTTTTCCTTTTTCTTTTATTCCCAAAGATTTTAGTAAAAGAGTTTAAAACTTCATAGCCGCAACTTGAGACCAAACACACCGAGATGTGTTTGGTTCACTCAAGCTGTGCTCTGATACCAAGTTGTAACGTCCCAAAAATTACAATAAATTTTGACTTTAAAAATAGGCATTTTAATAAATAAAACCTTATTAAATATCCAACACCGTTTCGTTTGCAATTCAATAATAAATAATCTCAGTAATAATAAACAGCGGAAATTAAATTATTTAATAATAACTCTAATCTCATGACTATAAAAACTCTTCACGCGCGCCAGTGTGTACCCGTCACGCCTTGGAGCCACAAGCACCTGAAACCACATTAAAATAGTAAAGGGTAAGCACGAAGCTTAGTGAATTCAATCCTTACATAGGATCGCAAATATATCAGCATCACCCTTAAACATACCAGCACATAAGTTTCTTGGAACATCCGTCAAGAAAATATAACACGATTAATAATAATCCTTATGCTCCTTGGAACCACCATCAAGAAGACATAATCACAACACATTATACCAATACACATACTCCTTGGAACAACCATCAAGAAGTGGCCTTATACTTCTTGGAACAACCCTCAAGAAGACATAATCACAACACATTATACCAATACACCTACTCCTTGGAACAACCATCAAGAAGTGGCCTTATACTTCTTGGAACAACCCTCAAGAAGACATAATCACAACACATTATACCAATACACCTACTCCTTGGAACAACCATCAAGAAGTGGCCTTATACTTCTTGGAACAACCCTCAAGAAGATATAATCACAACTCATTATACAAACGCATATACCTCTTCTCGGGTGAACTCCCTCTTCTCCGGCGAACCCTCTCCCTCTCTCTACTCTCGGTGGCTATCTCTCTTTCTCTCGGTTTTTCTTACTCACGGCCGATGACAACCAAAGGGGAGGGGGGGGGGAAGCCGTAGGGTTTAGTTTTTCTATTCCTATTCCTTCTTTTCTTTCTAATCACGACAAAACACACACAAAACACAAGGTCACGGTTTTGGGTTTTGCATGGGCCACACACTACTTTGGTCCATTGAAAATAATGGTCCCTCAACTACATCCTTCTCACAAACTAACCAACGTTTGACATGTTTAACAATTGGGTCCAATTCGTCTAACCCCGTTAACGGGAACCACATTAAATAAAACTTTTAAAAAGAATTAATACAAAGAAAATTACATACCGGAATACGGGCTTTACAACTCTCCCCCACTTGGATTAGACTTCGTCCTCGAAGTCTAGACCGGCGAATAACTCGGAATAGTTCTCGCGCATCTCCGCTTCGGGTTCCCACGTCCACTTGAACCCCTTCGGTGCGGCCACTGGACTTTCCTCAACTAGAATCTAAATTGCTCACCCCGTCTAGAAATTCTCGAATACTTTTCTTACTAACAAAACTCCTACAAGGACACTGAAATTATGATCGGAAGAACACTCCAACAACTGGATTCATTCCTAGTCAAAGGACCTCGGTTGTCTCCCAACCTTAGATGTTCCATACATTCCGATTCAACTTTCAAGCTCTATCCATTCTAAAGGTGCTCACCAATATACCCTATAGGATACTCAAATCCGACCATTCCTACCATTACTGCCGACTAACTTCCACGAGTTCTAGTAGACTCCCAAAATTATTTCACACAGATCATCAAACCAGTAAACTTATAATCACCCACGAAGGTCATTCCACCATAACCATTCATCACAATTAAGCATGTCAGGGTTACTACTACCATCACCATAATTATCTTAAAATCGGCTACAAATCTCCGATTACACTAAAGGTGTTTGGCCTTAAGCCCAAAAGTCGACACCTAAATATACTACTTACTTCAAAAAGGTTACTGCGCATTTATTCTCTTAATTACAAAGGGCATCATTCCCTTAACCGACCCTATTCGGTCTACACTAACAACACGTGTGGAATACCCAGTCTTCCCCCGTCTACTTAACCCCCACGCTCGCTCTAGGAAACCTAATTACGCCGTATCAAGATACGCCTTAACGCCTACCTCCCAGGTACGTCTCAAGGCCCGGCACATCGGAACTACCTCTCAGGTAAGTGCCCAAGACTATATCCACTTAGTGCCTACTGAAAAGTCAAAGTCATAACACCTGAATACCGGAGTCCCACCCCATGATACCTAACCGACCACTACCAACGACTGACTGACGTGACCAAGGATCCAATGCAAAACAGTCTACCAACAACATGCCTATCCCGGAATGACTCACTCAAATAGCTTTATACAGACATCGTGGAATGTAACTTTCCGTCTCAACTCTAACATATGTGGAGGAGTTCCAATGTTAAAGTCACAAGCCGTAGTCACTTGCCCAACATTTTAAACACCACCAAACACGGATATCATCTTACCCGAAAGAACCGTTGGAAAAATAACAAAATGAGACAAATTCTAACAAAGTTTGCACTCCCGTGATAAAACGATTTCATACACTTTCAAACCCATATTTCAAAATCTTGTGTGTGTGCTGAACATTTCCCAAAATTCCAAAACACCATCCATAAAATGATTTGAAACACAAGAATTTGTTAATTCAATCTATTTCAAAATCAAACTTTGTGCATGACTCAGTCGGCATTTTACGCCTCGACTCCTACTCCTCCAAATCTCTCCGATCCACTAACGTAATCCGGACATTTAAACTTCTTAGGAAAGTTGGGAAATTACGTCAAATAATCCCTACGATTTTTCCTCAAATCAAAGTCGGCTCTATAAGCCTATGATTCTAGCACAATCATCCACCTTGACCCGAAACCAACATCATCCTTATCATCACTCCAAGTGACTAATACTAGAATCGTCCTTTTATTCCAACGACTACTAATTTATAACCTTCGACACTACCCCAACGATCATCCCATCAAGGCAAATCAAGTGCACACCTGTACTAGTAGGTGTACTATAATCGTTCCTCCTTGTGATGGCTATCCTGGGTAGATATTACAACGGGTTATTAGCACATAATAATTCACACTAACAACGCTCACGCTCAACTCCTTGGATTCCTCGTGACTTTCCCCGACTCGAGCATTGATCCTGTGTTTCCGATAGTAGGAGCTCTACTACTACCTTCCACACCTATCATCACTCGTTCCGAGTTCCATCCGATGGGTCCAAGTAGTTTCTCGCCGATAACTACACACATATGCCCGCACCGGCATATGTACACACTCTTCCTAGCTCCCTAGGAATTCCACCCAACTCCACTACCCTTGCTATGACGAAATCCCCACTAGTCATGACGAGTCGCCTCGCGAATGCACAGTCGCACACAGTGTAAAACCAGATAGACATTCGAATATAAGATTCTATCCTACAACGGTTGGGCTCAAACAAGAGTTGTGCAATAGAACTAAATCCGACATTCTAAGGCTATTTGGTTCCTACCGCATACAACCTATAGTGCATTCACTTAACAACTTATCAGGGCTAGCTGAACTCCTATTAGCAAACAACAAACATGCAGTACAGTGTAATAAGCACCAAACAATCCAGCACACATACTCCTATGTTCTAGAAAGCAATCTAGCATACATACTCATATGTAAACACTCTCCCCAGCTCACTAGGAATTTCATCTCATCCCACTACCCTTGCTACCACGGAATCCCTATTAGCCATAACGAGTTGCCTCGCGAATACCCAGTCACATGCAGCGTGAATCAAATAGACATTCGAATACAAGATTCTATCCTAGAACGGTTGGACTCAAACAAGAGCTGCGCAATAGAACTAAATCAAATATTCTAAGGCTATATGATCCTTACTGCATACAACCTATAGGGCCTTCACTTAACAACCTACTATAACTAGTATTGATTCCTACTAGCAAGCAATCATCATACATTACAGTGTAAACAACATAGGCAATCTAACATGCATACTCTACGATCTAGAAAGCGATAAATACACTAAGTACTGTACCTTCCCACTTAGCGTCGTTGACTGTACACACTGCGCCCTCAATCACCGTTTCCCAAATGGGTTTTCCTTTTTCCTTTATTCCCAAAGATTTTAGTAAAAGAGTTTAAAACTTCATAGCCGCAACTTGAGACCAAACACACCGAGATGTGTTTGATTCACTCAAGCTGTGCTCTGATACCAAGTTGTAACGTCCCAAAAATTACAATAAATTTTGACTTTAAAAATAGGCATTTTAATAAATAAAACCTTATTAAATATCCAACACCGTTTCGTTTGCAATTCAATAATAAATAATCTCAGTAATAATAAACAGCGGAAATTAAATTATTTAAAAATAACTCTAATCTCATGACTATAAAAACTCTTCACGCGCGCCAGTGTGTACCCGTCACGCCTTGGAGCCACAAGCACCTGAAACCACATTAAAATAGTAAAGGGTAAGCACGAAGCTTAGTGAATTCAATCCTTACATAGGATCGCAAATATATCAACATCACCCTTAAACATACCAGCACATAAGTTTCTTGGAACATCCGTCAAGAAAATATAACACGATTAATAATAATCCTTATGCTCCTTGGAAACACCATCAAGAAGACATAATCACAACACATTATACCAATACACATACTCCTTGGAACAACCATCAAGAAGTGGCCTTATACTTCTTGGAACAACCCTCAAGAAGACATAATCACAACACATTATACCAATACACCTACTCCTTGGAACAACCATCAAGAAGTGGCCTTATACTTCTTGGAACAACCCTAAAGAAGACATAATCACAACACATTATACCAATACACCTACTCCTTGGAACAACCATCAAGAAGTGGCCTTATACTTCTTGGAACAACCCTCAAGAAGATATAATCACAACTCATTATACAAATGCATATACCTCTTGGAACATCCATCAAGAAGTACATCAATCACAGTTCAGTATATACACACAAATATATATATTCCACACCACAATAATATCAACAAACAATCATAATCAACACACTCGAACTATAGCAACACAAATATAATTCCCATCTTATATAGTGAGAGAACTCACCTCAAACGCAAAGCTTATGACCTCAACCGCAACACGAACCGGCCAACACCAGTTCACCTATTTCCACCTAAATAAGCGTTAACAATTGTCAAAGTGACGTCCCAAACCAAGGCCACGACTACTAACTTTAAAAACACATTTTTCCAGTTTTTACTCTCAACACGCAGGTCTGTTCGGGACCTGTTTAACCCCTTATAAACTGATTAAACCAGAAATATTTTTCTATAAACACAAAGTCCAATGTCTTAGGGTTCCAGGGACATATCGCACGCGCTCTAACGATTTTTCTACAATTTACTATTGATTTTACAAAACCGACTTGCTGCACAGTGAAAAACAGGACCTTTCAGTACAAAACAGCAGTTTGACACTAGCTATCGTCCGAACTGGTTTTTCCGCAAAACATAAGAAACTTACTAGACTGAGAATGGGAGCTTTTGGCACTGATTTCAACCCAACACGATATACCTAGGAAAAGTTATGGCTTCCACAAAACAGTGGCAGAAACTGTGTAATTCACATGAAATGACAAACGTTGTTTATAAACCCATTAAGACATAGCTTAACCCAAACAGACCCGAACAGCCTACAAGTTTACTGGAAAAAGGTCATACTAGGCTGGACATCCACCGAGCACCACCCACATCCGTCTCCGGCAGCGGTGGTGGTTGGCGGCGGCGACGATGGTTACGGTAACCCTTCCGGCGAGACCTCCCAACGTCACCCACTCCCGACACACTCGCAAAACGCCCCCGCACACACCCGCACCCTGCACACCCCTGCACCCACCCCTCTGCCGCCACCACGGCGGCGTGCAGCGGCGGCCCCACCGCCGGCAGCCGTGGCTGCGGCGGTGATGATGGCGGTTCACGGAATTTTAGCAAACGACAACAACGAGAAGGAAACGAATCTACCTCGATGCGACTCTTCCTTCTTCCCCCTTCCGGCAGCAATGACGGCGTCTCTCTCTCTTCTCCGGCGAACTCTCTCTTCTCCGGCGAACTCCCTCTTCTCCGGCGAACTCCCTCTTCTCCGGCGAACCCTCTCCCTCTCTCTACTCTCGGTGGCTATATCTCTTTCTCTCGGTTTTTCTTACTCACGGCCGATGACAACCAAAGGGGAGGGGGGGAAAGCCGTAGGTTTAGTTTTTCTATTCCTATTCCTTCTTTTCTTTCTAATCACGACAAAACACACACAAAACACACACAAAACACAAGGTCACGGTTTTGGGTTTTGCATGGGCCACACACTACTTTGGTCCATTGACAATAATGGTCCCTCAACTACATCCTTCTCACAAACTAACCAACGTTTGACATGTTTAACAATTGGGTCCAATTCGTCTAACCCCGTTAACGGGAACCACATTAAATAAAACTTTTAAAAGGAATTAATACAAAGAAAATTACATACCGGAATACGGGCTTTACAACTCTCCCCCACTTGGATTAGACTTCGTCCTCGAAGTCTAGACCGGCGAATAACTCGGAATAGTTCTCGCGCATCTCCGCTTCGGGTTCCCACGTCCACTTGAACCCCTTCGGTGCGACCACTGGACTTTCCTCAACTAGAATCTAAATTTCTCACCCCGTCTAGAAATTCTCGAATACTTTTCTTACTAACAAAACTCCTACAAGGACACTGAAATTATGATCGGAAGAACACTCCAACAACTGGATTCATTCCTAGTCAAACGACCTCGGTTGTCTCCCAACCTTAGATGTTCCATACATTCCGATTTAACTTTCAAGCTCTATCCATTCTAAAGGTGCTCACCAATATACCCTACAGGATACTCAAATCCGACCATTCCTACCATTACTGCCGACTAACTTCCACGAGTTCTAGTAGACTCCCAAAATTATTTCACACAGATCATCAAACCAGTAAACTTATAATCACCCACGAAGGTCATTCCACCATAACCATTCATCACAATTAAGCATCTCAGGGTTACTACTACCATCACCATAATTATCTTAAAATCGGCTACAAATCTCCGATTACACTAAAGGTGTTTGGCCTTAAGCCCAAAAGTCGACACCTAAATATACTACTTACTTCATAAAGGTTACTGCGCATTTATTCTCTTAATTACAAAGGGCATCATTCCCTTAACCGACACTATTCGGTCTACACTAACAACACGTGTGGAATACCCAGTCTTCCCCCGTCTACTTAACCCCCACGCTCGCTCTAGGAAACCTAATTACACCGTATCAAGATACGCCTTAACGCCTACCTCCCAGGTACGTCTCAAGGCCCGGCACATCGGAACTACCTCTCAGGTAAGTGCCCAAGACTATATCCACTTAGTGCCTACTGAAAAGTCAAAGTCATAACACATGAATACCGGAGTCCCACCCCGCGATACCCAACCGACCACTACCAACGACTGACTGACGTGACCAAGGATCCAATGCAAAACAGTCTACCAACAACATGCCTATCCCAGAATGACTCACTCAAATAGCTTTATACAGACATCGTGGAATGTAACTTTCCGTCTCAACTCTAACATATGTGGAGGAGTTCCAATGTTAAAGTCACAAGCCGTAGTCACTTGCCCAACATTTTAAACACCACCAAACACGGATATCATCTTACCCGAAAGAACCGTTGGAAAAATAACGAAATGAGACAAATTCTAACAAAGTTTGCACTCCCGTGATAAAACGATTTCATACACTTTCAAAACCATATTTCAAAATCTTGTGTGTGTGCTGAACATTCCCCAAAATTCCAAAACACCATCCATAAAATGATTTGAAACACAAGAATTTGTTAATGCAATCTATTTCAAAATCAAACTTTGTGCATGACTCAGTCGGCATTTTACGCCTCGACTCCTACTCCTCCAAATCTCTCCGATCCACTAACGTAATCCGGACATTTAAACCTCTTAGGCAAGTTGGGAAATTACGTCAAATAATCCCTACGATTTTTCCTCAAATCAAAGTCGGCTCTATAAGCCTATAATTCTAGCACAATCATCCACCTTGACCCGAAACCAACATCATCCTTATCATCACTCCAAGTGACTAATACTAGAATCGTCCTTTTATTCCAACGACTACTAATTTATAACCTTCGACACTACCCCAACGATCATCCCATCAAGGCAAATCAAGTACACACCTGTACTAGTAGGTGTACTATAATCGTTCCTCCTTGTGATGGCTATCCTGGGTAGATATTACAACGGGTTATTAGCACATAATAATTCACACTAACAACGCTCACGCTCAACTCCTTGGATTCCTCGTGACTTTCCCCGACTCGAGCATTGATCCTGTGTTTCCGATAGTAGGAGCTCTACTACTACCTTCCACACCTATCATCACTCGTTCCGAGTTCCATCCGATGGGTCCAAGTAGTTTCTCGCCGATAACTACACACATATGCCCGCACCGGCATATGTACACACTCTTCCTAGCTCCCTAGGAATTCCACCCAACTCCACTACCCTTGCTATGACGAAATCCCCACTAGTCATGACGAGTCGCCTCGCGAATGCACAGTCGCACACAGTGTAAAACCAGATAGACATTCGAATATAAGATTCTATCCTACAACGGTTGGGCTCAAACAAGAGTTGCGCAATAGAACTAAATCCGACATTCTAAGGCTATTTGGTTCCTACCGCATACAACCTATAGTGCATTCACTTAACAACTTATCAGGGCTAGCTGAACTCCTATTAGCAAACAACAAACATGCAGTACAGTGTAATAAGCACCAAACAATCCAGCACACATACTCCTATGTTCTAGAAAGCAATCTAGCATACATACTCATATGTAAACACTCTTCCCAGCTCACTAGGAATTTCATCTCATCCCACTACCCTTGCTACCACGGAATCCCTATTAGCCATAACGAGTTGCCTCGCGAATACCCAGTCACATGCAGCGTGAATCAAATAGACATTCGAATACAAGATTCTATCCTAGAACGGTTGGACTCAAACAAGAGCTGCGCAATAGAACTAAATCAAATATTCTAAGGCTATATGATCCTTACTGCATACAACCTATGGGGCCTTCACTTTACAACCTACTATAACTAGTATTGATTCCTACTAGCAAGCAATCATCATACAGTACAGTGTAAACAACATAGGCAATCTAGCATGCATACTCTACGATCTAGAAAGCGATAAATACACTAAGTACTGTACCTTCCCACTTAGCGTCGGCTGACTGTACACACTGCGCCCTCAATCACCGTTTCCCAAACGGGTTTTCCTTTTTCCTTTATTCCCAAAGATTTTAGTAAAACAGTTTAAAACTTCATAGCCGCAACTTGAGACCAAACACACCGAGATGTGTTTGATTCACTCAAGCTGTGCTCTGATACCAAGTTGTAACGTCCCAAAAATTACAATAAATTTTGACTTTAAAAATAGGCATTTTAATAAATAAAACCTTATTAAATATCCAACACCGTTTCGTTTGCAATTCAATAATAAATAATCTCAGTAATAATAAACAGCGGAAATTAAATTATTTAATAATAACTCTAATCTCATGACTATAAAAACTCTTCACGCGCGCCAGTGTGTACCCGACACGCCTTGGAGCCACAAGCATCTGAAACCACATTAAAATAGTAAAGGGTAAGCACGAAGCTTAGTGAATTCAATCCTTACATAGGATCGGAAATATATCAGCATCACCCTTAAACATACCAGCACATAAGTTTCTTGGAACATCCGTCAAGAAAATATAACACGATTAATAATAATCCTTATGCTCCTTGGAACCACCATCAAGAAGACATAATCACAACACATTATACCAATACACATACTCCTTGGAACAACCATCAAAAAGTGGCCTTATACTTCTTGGAACAACCCTCAAGAAGACATAATCACAACACATTATACCAATACACCTACTCCTTGGAACAACCATCAAGAAGTGGCCTTATACTTCTTGGAACAACCCTCAAGAAGACATAATCACAACACACTATACCAATACACCTACTCCTTGGAACAACCATCAAGAAGTGGCCTTATACTTCTTGGAACAACCCTCAACAAGATATAATCACAACTCATTATACAAACTTATATACCTCTTGGAACATCCATCAAGAAGTACATCAATCACAGTTCAATATATACACACAAATATATATATTCCACACCACAATAATATCAACAAACAATCATAATCAACACACTCGAACTATAGCAACACAAATATAATTCCCATCTTATATAGTGAGAGAACTCACCTCAAACGCAAAGCTTATGACCTCAACCGCAACACGAACCGGCCAACACCAGTTCACCTTTTCCCACCTAAATAAGCGTTAACAATTGTCAAAGTGACGTCCCAAACCAAGGCCACGACTACTAACTTTAAAACACATTTTTCCAGTTTTTACTCTCAACACGCAGGTCTGTTCGGGACCTGTTTAACCCCTTATAAACTGATTAAACAGGACCTTTCAGTACAAAACAGCAGTTTGACACTAGCTATGGTCCGAACTGGTTTTTCCGCAAAACATAAGAAACTTACTAGACTCGGAATGGGAGCTTTTGGCACTGATTTCACCCCAATACGATATCCCTAGGAAAAGTTATGGCTTCCACAAAACAGTGGCAGAAACTGTGTAATTCACATGAAATGACAAACGTTGTTTATAAACCCATTAAGACATAGCTTAACCCAAACAGACCCGAACAGCCTACAAGCTTACTGGAAAAAGGTCATACTAGGCTGGACATCCACCGAGCACCACCCACATCCGTCTCCGGCAGCGGTGGTGGTTGGCGGCGGCGACGATGGTTACGGTAACCCTTCCGGCGAGACCTCCCAACGTTACCCACTCCCGACACACTCGCAAAACACCCCCGCACACACCCGCACCCTGCACACCCCTGCACCCACCCCTCTGCCGCCACCACGGCGGCGTGCAGCGGCGGCCCCACCGCCGGCAACCGTGGCTGCGGCGGTGATGATGGCGGTTCACGGAATTTTAGCAAACAACAACAACGAGAAGGAAACGAATCTACCTCGATGCGACTCTTCCTTCTTCCCGCTTCCGGCATCAACGACGGCGTCTCTCTCTCTTCTCCGGCGAACTCTCTCTTCTCCGGCGAACTCCCTCTTCTCCGGCGAACCCTCTCCCTCTCTCTACTCTCGGTGGCTATCTCTCTTTCTCTCGGTTTTTCTTACTCACGGCCGATGACAACCAAAGGGGAGGGGGGAAAGCCGTAGGGTTTATTTTTTCTATTCCTATTCCTTCTTTTCTTTCTAATCACGAGAAAACACAAGGTCACGGTTTTGGGTTTTGCATGGGCCACACACTACTTTGGTCCATTGACAATAATGGTCCCTCAACTACATCCTTCTCACAAACTAACCAACGTTTGACATGTTTAACAATTGGGTCCAATTCGTCTAACCCCGTTAACGGGAACCACATTAAATAAAACTTTAAAAAGAATTAATACAAAGAAAATTACATACCGGAATACGGGCTTTACACCCATAATCGGCGCTTTGTCTTCGTTCCCAAATCTCACATCTCCGCAGTATTTCTCTGTGAAGTTTGTGAGCATCTCCCTCCTTCCGGTCATGTGCTTGGAGCATCCTGAGTCTAAGTACCACACATGACCGTCCTGCAAAAACGAGATTAAGGATTTTTAGGTACCCATTTGAAAATGGGTCCTGGAGGGTTAGGTTTAACACCTGACTGGGGAACCCATTTTGAATTGGGCTTCCTTTTGGGCTTACGAGATTTACGCTTATGCTTTGAATTAAAAACATGATAATAACCAAACCAATCAGATGCATAACTATTATCATCAAAATCATTCAATCCACAGTTAGAACAACACAAACAATCATGGGATAACTGAATCAAATGCTGAATTGAATAAAGTCTAATTGGAAAATTAACACTTTGTTCAACAAAATTATTCGAGTGATTCAAACCACAAGCATTAATGTTATTCCTAGAATTGAAAGCAGAATTAAATGACTTCGACTCCGACTTGTTCAAGATAGATCCTTTGGCTACCCACTTTGGTTTGTCTTGTTTTGTGTAACGAACCGGTATTCCAAACATAGATCAAATAGCATACATTGCATAACGTCGTTACTTAACAAAGATACATCACATTACAACTTCGGTCCCTTAGTCATTACACACATAATACATATTTCATTACAATTTTTTTTTATTTAAATTACAACTAATATCAAAGATATAACTACAAAACATGCCATGATCTTCAAAACATACTTCTTCCAAAAGCTAATCCCCGAAATACCCTTCCTACTTGCTCTTACTCGATCCACGACCTGGAATACATATTTTAAAACAAAATGAGGGTTAGACCTAGAGGTCTAGTGATAAAATCCCTGTTAGTTTTGAAACCATTTACACAACCATCATATACATAACACAAATACAAATACCAGTTATGACTCATACATCATGTACCTTCCTGTCTCACTCTCTTGGCCATATTAATTGGTTGCAAGTCAACTAATAAATTAACACCGCTGTACGACAATTACAGCCAACAACGCTGTACGAATATTACAGCCAACACACCGGTCCTAAGCCCGGCCAACGTATTCTCGTATAGTAGAATACTCATGTAAATACAATATCTCAATATATTATATTTCAGACATAAACACATAAACACATAATCACACCATCTATTAGATTCCCAATACACACATATATGTATTCCAGTTTAAAAACGTTTTAAAGTAAAACTCACCTGTTTGCTTATCAAAATGCTTCCAAGCCTTTCTCAAAAACAGTTCCGCTTTCACCCCAAATCCACAGTATCTGAAATAATTAAATACAAGTATCTCTTTACCATATAGAACACAGAAGACTCTCTAGCAGGCTGAGAATCCTATTTAACCTATCAAACTCTTATCCTTAATTGTTTCCCTACGGCGAACACATAATCACACCATCTATTAGAAAACCTTATTCAGTCCTCATTCAAAAACCATAGCTAAAAGTATCTGAAATCTCAAAAATAACCAAACAGCTCAAAGTTTCCGGACAACCCAAACTATCCGGACAACACAGATAATCCAGACAACATTACTTTCCAGACAACCTCAATAATCCGGACAACCAAAATACCCGGACATCATATCAATCTGGATACTATCCGGTAACTCATTTCATCCGGAAAACTAAAGAAATTAGAACTTACCCGGATAAAGAACCCGTCCGGACACCTTTAGAACATTATCCGAACACCACCAACAAAACTACCCGAACAAATTCATCTTGTCCGGGAACCTCTGTCGGTTTGCCTATTTTAAACCCAGAATCTGACTGAGATTCATACCAGTTCGATTTTACTGATTCTAATCCGACAGAAATTATCTACTGACCATTATAAACATAATTTGTAAAGGAACATACCTGAAATAACTTCCAATCACAACAAATGGAGCCCTAACCCTTTCTTTTCTTTCTTCTTCTTTTTCTCTCCAAACACACACATACACTTACTGAATTTTCTGCTGTAATGAAATATCTAGACACTAATCAGATATTATTAACCATATTTACTATTTTAACCTTACACTATTCCTTAATAACCAAAACACCCTTAACTTATAAATTTACCAAATTTTACCCTAAACATATTATTATAAAGTTAACTAATTTTAACGGAAAGTGGGTTTAACTAACGCACTTACCCGGGGTATTACATCATCTCCCCCTCCAAAGAATTCCGTCCCAGAATTCGATTAGGCAAATTGGTATGGGTATTTAGTTCTCATTTCTGATTCCGATTCCCAAGTAGCATCCTGACCCCTATGGTGTCGCCACGAACCTTCACTTGTCTGATTTTCTTATTCCGCAAAACCTTGACTTTACGGTCAACAATGGTTTCAGGTTCTTCCACATAATTCAATTTTTCATCAACTTGTATGTTAGGTAGAGAAACTGCCTAATCTGGTGTAACCAAACACTTTCGAAAGTTCGATATATGAAACGCGTTGTGAATCCTGCTTAACTCTGGCGGAAGATCCAACCTGTATGCTACTTCACCGATCCTTTCTGTAATTGCAAACGGTCCAATGTACCTCGAACTAAGTTTACCCTGCTTCCCAAACTGAATAACTCCTTTCCAAGGTGAGACTTTTAACATTACAAAATCTCCAACTTGGAATTCTAACGGTTTTCGGCGTCGGTCGGCGTAGCTTTTCTGTCTGTCCACTTTCAATCTTTCTCGAATCTGAGTAACCTTATCCGCGGTTAACTGAACTATATCTGGCCCCGCTAGCTGTTTCTCTCCCACTTCGTTCCAACACAAAGGAGTTCGACATTTTCTACCATACAAAACTTCAAACGGTGCCGCTTGAATGCTGGAATGATAACTGTTATTGTAGGCAAATTCGATCAATGGTAAATGCTTATCCCACGATCCCCCAAAGTCAACAATGCAAGCCCGGAGTATATCTTCTAATGTCTGAATCGTTCGGTCACTCTGACCGTCAGTTTGAGGATGATATGTTGTGCTTAACTTTATCTGCGTCCCCATTTCCTTTTGAAAACTTCTCCAGAATCTTGAAGTAAAACGACTATCACGATCAGAAATGATCGAGATTGGAACTCCATGTCGAGTTACTATTTCGTGAATATACAATTTAGCTGATCGTTCCAATGAATCAGTTTCCTTTATCGGTAAAAAGTGTGCAGACTTCGTCAACCTGTCGACTATCACCCAAATAGAATCAAATCCCTTCGGAGTCCTTGGTAGCTTTGTGATGAAATCTGTAGTAATCTGATCCCATTTCCACATCGGTATTTCTAATCGTTGTAACTGACCAAACGGCTTTTGATGTTCAATCTTTACCTTCTTACAAGTAGTACAACCTTCCACATGTTGAACAATGCTTCTTTTTATTCTCGGCCACCAATAGAATTCTTTTAGATCTTTATACATCTTATTCGTAACTGGATGAATAGAGAATCGAGATTGATGAGCTTCTTGTAGTACATGATCACGTAAACCACCCCAAACGAGGCACCCAAATTCTGTTCCCCAGACACAATAACCCACGATCATCTTTCACTAGCAATGCTGATAACCCCACTAACCGTTCTGATTTCAAATATTCTTCTTGATAGGCTTCTACTTGACACTTCTTCAGTTCGTCGAAAATGTTAGGTAGAAGCTCAGCTCGTAGTGCAATAGCTTTTATTGTTCCACTTCTTTCTTGACGACTCAGCGCATCAGCTACCACGTTCGCCTTTCCCGGATGATAAAGGATTTCACAGTCATAATCCTTCACCAATTCTAGCCATCTTCTTTGCCTCATATTTAATTCCTTCTGATAAAAAAGATGTTGAAGACTCTTATGATCGGTATAAATTTGACATTTAGAGACGTAAAGATAATGTCTCCAAATCTTCAACGTGAATACAACTGCTGCCAGTTCCATGTCGTGTGTAGGATACTGTCTTTCATGATCTTTTAACTGACGCGAAGCATAAGCAATAACCTTCTCACGCTTCATAAGTACACATCCCAATCCCAGTTTGGAAGCATCACTGTAAACAACAAAGTCTTCGGAACCTTCCGGTAGTGACAAAATCGGCGCACTGCAAAGTTTCTCTTTCAATACCCTGAATGCTTCATCCTGTTCTGTTTCCATTCAAACTTTAGATTCTTTCGAGTCAGCTTATTTAAAGGCGTCGCGATACGAGAGAAGTCTTTTATAAACTTTCGATAGTAGCCGGCTAAACCCAGAAAACTACGTACTTCGCTTGGCGTTCTCGGCGGTTCCCACTTTTCAATCGCTTCCACTTTCATCGGATCCACTTGAATGCCTTTCTCGAAAACTAGATGCCCCAGAAATTGAACTTCTCGTAGCCAGAATTCACATTTCGAAAAGTTAGCATACAACTTTTCTTTCTTCAATAACTCAAGAATCAAACGAAGATGTTGCGCGTGCTCTTCCTTGGATCGGGAATAGATAAGTATATCATCGATAAATACAATAACAAATTTATCGAGATACGGCTTACATACCCGATTCATTAAATCCATAAAGGCAGCTGGAGCGTTCGTCAGTCCAAACGACATCACTAAGAATTCATAATGACCATACCTTGTGCGAAAAGCAGTTTTCAGAACGTCTTCTTCTTTAACCATCAGTTGATGATAACCAGATCTTAGATCAATCTTGGAGAAATAACAAGCTCCAACTAATTGATCGAAGAGGTCATCAATTCTGGGAAGCGGATACTTGTTCCTGATCGTGCGCTTATTCAGTTCCCGGTAGTCAATACACATTCTCATCGAACCATCCTTCTTTTTCACAAACAAAACTAGTGCACCCCACGGCGAAGAACTGGGTCTGATGAATCCCTTATCGGAAAGATCTTGCAGTTGCGTCATCATTTCTTTCATCTATGATGGCGCTAAACGATACGGTGCACGGGCTATAGGAGCGGCTCCAGGAATCAGATCTATACCAAACTCTACTTGTCTAACGGGCGGAAGACTATTCAAGTCTTCAGGGAATACTTTCAGAAATTCACTAACAATAGGAATATCTTCCAACTTATTCTTTTCTGGCTTAATATCTATCACATAAGCTAAGTAACTCGAGCAACCTTTATTAACACACTTACGGGCTTTTATCATAGATATAAGACAAGACTGATGATTTCTACGATCACCATAAATCACTACCGGTCCCTTCTCAGGTAAGACAACATTTATTAATTTCTTATCACAAACTATGTTAGCCTGGTTCTCGGCTAACCAATCCATCCCCACTACCACATCGAACTCGACCAAGGCTATAGGAAATAATTGTATCGGTACTCCACACCCCTCTATATTTATCACACAACTATCAAAAACTTATTTAACCGATACTTGATTATCATTTGCAGTATCTACCATTAAAGCATGATCTAACACTTTAGGCTTTAAACACAGATAAGCAGCAAATAAAGGAGACACGAACGATCGGTTTGCACCGGAGTCAAATAACACTTTAGCACGTGTAGAGTTTATTAAAAATGTACCTGTAACCACATCCGAAGTTTCCTCCGCTTCTTGTGCTGTCATCTGAAATGCACGACCCCTTGTTCTTGGTGGCTCTAGTCTTGGTACTACCGGTCTGACAACCGCTGGTTTCCCTGATGTACCCCCTTGCTGTATTCTTCCCCTCGGACAATCAGACTGAATGTGATCTGGAGAATTACATGAGAAACAAAATCGCGTCACTCGGCAGTCTTTAACAACATGCCCGGTCTTCCCACACCTAAAACAAACCCGAGAATCAACTTGACAATTTCCTTGGTGGATACGGTTGCATTTCGGACAAGGTCTTTCCGCTGGTCGGAAAGGTGGATGGTTATCAAATCGTTGAAACCTGGACTTCTTCGGATCATACTGCGGTCCTTCCCACTTTCTTTTCCCCGCACCTTTATCACTAGTACTTCTCCCTTTATCTTGCTCCACGGTTTCCGCGGCGTCTACTGCGGCGGAGAAAGTTTCTTTTCCTTTAGCAATCACAAAACTTCTAACTTCTGCATTCAATCCGAAGATAAACCTTTCAATCTTCATTGCCTTCGTGGCAACGTAGTATTCCGCGAAACGAGACTTTTCCAGAAAACGAGCGGTGTAGTCCCGAACTGACAAATTCCCCTGCTGCAAGTTCATAAACTCCCCTTCCAATTGTTTTATTGCTGCTTGAGGACAAAACTGTTTCCTAAAAGCTATAACGAATTCTTCCCAAGAGAAGGTAGAATATATGTCAGACCCTTCCGAAGAAATATGAGCTTCCCACCAGTATAAAGCATCGCCTTTCAACATTGCGGTTCCATAAAGTACTATATCCTCTTCAGCACATTTACTAGTCTTGAAGATAGCTTCTATTTCTTTCAGCCACCTCATAGCTTTCACGGGGTCCCTGTCTCATGCGTAGGTTAGAGGCTTACAACTTAGGAACATTTTATAATCACATTTCTTCACCACTGGTACGACAGTAGGTGTAATGGGCATCTCCTCTTCATGAGTAGGATCTGGTCTTTCTGTCTCAGTATTATGAGTTTGGTTGAACATAGCTTGGATATTGGCTTGTAATCTTCCCATTTCAGCTGCAAAGTCGTCTCTGGTAACAAATTCCATGTCGCGCCCTTGAACTCTGCCTCCAGTTCTGCCTCTACCTCTTTCTCCTCCTCTTCCCCTTGTCCCAACTGTTGGATTTGTTCTATTAGGATTTCCTCCTCCCGGATTCGTTTGTCTAGTACCGTTTGCCATTCTGTAGATTCAAACAAGGTTAACATGCACATAAGCACATACCCCATATAACAAGGTATTCCAGTTCAACATGTACCCATAAGATCACAATTACACTGGCCAGGTGTAAATCTGAAATTACCTTACATGATGTTCCTTCTACCTTTTTATATTTAACATCCCAAGGTTCTACAATAATAGGGACATCCTACTTCACATGCAGTTTAAGTCTAGGTACATATACTAATACCTAAATCCCTTAAACTAGGGCTCTGATACCATCTGTAACGACCCGGTATTCCAAACATAGATCAAATAGCATACATTGGATAACGTCGTTACTTAACAAAGATACATCACATTACAACTTCGGTCCCTTAGTCATTTCACACATAATACATATTTCATTACAAATTTTTTTTAATTTAAATTACAACAAATATCAAAGATATAACTACAAAACATGCCATGATCTTCAAAACATACTTCTTCCAAAAGCTAATCACCGAAATACCCTTCCTACTTGCTCTAACTCGATCCACGACCTGGAATACATATTTTAAAACAAAATGAGGGTTAGACCTAGAGGTCTAGTGAGAAAATCCCTGTTAGTTTTGAAACCATTTATACAACCATCATATACATAACACAAATACAAATACCAGTTATGACTCATACATCATGTACCTTCCCGTCTCACTCTCTTGGCCATATTAATTGGTTGCAAGCCAACTAATAAATTAACACCTCTGTACGACAATTACAGCCAACAACGCTGTACGAATATTACAGCCAACACACCGGTTCTAAGCCCGACCAACGTATTCTCGTATAGTAGAATACTCATGTAAATACAATATCTCAATATATTATATTTCAGACATAAACACATAATCACACCATCTATTAGATTCCCAATCCACACATATATGTATTCCAGTTTAAAAACGTTTTAAAATAAAACTCACCTGTTTGCTTATCAAAATGCTTCCAAGCCTTTCTCAAAAACAGTTCCGCTTTCACCCCAAATCCACAGTATCTGAAACAATTAAATACAAGTATCTCTTTACCATATAGAACACAGAAGACTCTCTAGCAGGCTGAGAATCCTATTTAACCTATCAAACTCTTATCCTTAATTGTTTCCCTACGGCGAACACATAATCACACCATCTATTAGAAAACCTTATTCAGCCCTCATTCAAAAACCATAGCTAAAAGTATATGAAATCTAAAAAATGACCAAACAGCTCAAAGTTTCCGGACAACCCAAACTATCCGGACAGCACAAATAATCCGGATAGCATGACTTTCCGGACAGCCCAACTACCCGGACATCATATCAATCCGGATACTATCCGGTAACTCATTTCATCCGGAAAACTAGAGAAATTAGAACTTACCCGGATAAAGAACCCGTCCGGACACCTTTAGAACATTATCCGGACACCACCAACAAAACTACCCGGACACATTCATCTTGTCCGGGAACCTCTGTCGGTTTGCCTATTTTAAACCCAGAATCCGACTGAGATTCATACCAGTTCGATTTTACTGATTCTAATCCGACAGAAATTATCTACTGACAATTATAAACATAATTTGTAAAGGAACATACCTGAAATAACTTCCAATCACAACAAATGGAGCCCTAACCCTTCCTTTTCTTTCTTCTTCTTTTTCTCTCCAAACACACACATACACTTACTGAATTTTCTGCTGTAATGAAATATCTAGACACTAATCAGATATTATTAACCATATTTACTATTTTAACCTTACACTATTCCTTAATAACCAAAACACCCTTAACTTATAAATTTACGCTAAACATATTATTATAAAGTTAACTAATTTTAACGGAAAGAGGGTTTAACTAACGGACTTACCCGGGGTATTACATCATCTCCCCCTCAAAAGAATTCCGTCCCGGATTTCGATTAGGCAAATAGGTATGGGTATTTAGTTCTCATTTCTGATTCCGATTCCCAAGTAGCATCCTGACCCCTATGGTGTCGCCACTGAACCTTCACTTGTCTGATTTCCTTATTCCGCAAAACCTTGACTTTACGGTCAACAATGGCTTCAGGTTCTTCCACATAATTCAACTTTTCATCAACTTGTATGTCAGGTAGAGAATCTGCTTGATCTGGTGTAACCAAACACTTTCGAAAGTTCGATATATGAAACGCGTTGTGAATCCTGCTTAACTCTGGCGGAAGATCCAACCTGTATGCTACTTCACCGATCCTTTCTGTAATTGCAAACGGTCCAATGTACCTCGGAGTAAGTTTACCCTGCTTCCCAAATAGAATAACTCCTTTCCAAGGTGAGACTTTTAACATTACAAAATCTCCAACTTGGAACTCTAACGGTTTCCGGCGTCGGTCGGCGTATCTTTTCTGTCTGTCTTGAGCCACTTTCAATCTTTCTCGAATCTGAGTAACCTTATCCGCGGTTAACTGACCTATATCCGGCCCCGATAGCTGTTTCTCTCCCACTTCGTTCCAACACAAAGGAGTTCGACATTTTCTACCATACAAAACTTCAAACGGTGCCGCTTGAATGTTGGAATGATAACTGTTATTGTAGGCAAATTCGATCAATGGTAAATGCTTATCCCACGATCCCCCAAAGTCAACAATGCAAGCCCGGAGCATATCTTCTAATGTCTGAATCGTTCGTTCACTCTGACCGTCAGTTTGAGGATGATATGCTATGCTTAACTTGATCTGCGTCCCCATTTCATTTTGAAAACTTCTCCAGAATCTTGAAGTAAAACGAATATCACAATCAGAAATGATCGAGATTGGAACTCCAGGTCGAGTTACTATTTCGTCCATGTACAATTTAGCTAATCGTTCCAATGAATCAATTTCCTTTATCGGTAAAAAGTGTGCAGACTTCGTCAACCTGTCGACTATCACCCAAATAGAATCAAATCCCTTTGGAGTCCTTGGTAGCTTTGTGATGAAATCTGTAGTAATCTGATCCCATTTCCACATAGGTATTTCTAATCTTGTAACTGACCAAACGTCTTTTGATGTTCAATCTTTACCTTCTTACAAGTAGTACAACCTTCCACATGTTGAGCAATGCTTCTTTTTATTCCCGGCCACCAATAGAACTGTTTTAGATCTTTATACATCTTATTCGTACCTGGATGAATAGAGAATCGAGATTGATGAGCTTCTTGTAGTACATGATCACGCAAACCACCCAAACGAGGCACCCAAATTCTGTTCCCCAAACACAATAACCCACGATCATCTTTCACTAGCAATGCTGATAACCCCACTAACCGTTCTGATTTCAAATATTTTTCCTGATAGGCTTCTACTTGACACTTCTTCAGTTCGTCGAAAATGTTAGGTAGAAGCTCAGCTCGTAGTTTTAAGGATACCAGTTTTTTTAAGGATACCATTTTTTTCATACACTCATGTTCATCATTGTTAATATTACGTATAGACTTGCAAAATTAATGTAAACAAAATTTGCATTTTTTCTAAATTAAAACTTGATCACCGCACAACATGCGGTAATGAATGTTAGTTAATAGAAAAGTTAATTATCAAGTCATTATCTATTTTTTAAAACGAGAACAAACTTCTTACCAGAAACAATCAATATGATAATTTGTAATCATGAACATGTATGTTGGTGCAAGTGTACCCAGCTTTAATATTAAGATATATTTTTGGTACACATAAAATCACATCTCCATATTTATTTTGATGATTACAAAACACACCGCATTCTTTGTTATCTAATATTTTATCTGAGTGTGCAGCTTTTAAATAATCTCGATAATTTTATCTGAAGAATCCAAGACTGAAGATTTTCGTCGTTTTAATTTTAAAATGATAAATCACCCTAAAATAATATACCACTTGGATTTTTTCTAATACGGTCTTTTTAAATAAACCAAGTCAGCTCTCCTCAACATCTTATCATCTTGCTGGATCATTTAATGTGAAAGATTTGTTTCTAGAAGAATCTGCGCATGCGTACTGCTTCCTGCAACAATTTTCTGGGCGGCATACCGCGAAGGTACAGGCGGTATACCGCGGCAGGCATGGTGTATATCTCTGATTGGTTGGAAGCTCCCTTTGTCTGCACGGCATACCGCGAAGAATAGCCGGTATACCGCTGGTACAAGTTTACGTTTTGTTTTGCAGGGTTGACCTTCTCTTCTGCAATGTACTTTTCTTCTGCACGGTATACCGCGAAGGATTGCCGGTATACCGCGAAAGCCCGTGGACTGTTGCTCATCCAGTATATATATATGCAACCTACCAGCATTCAAAGCTACCAATTTACAATAACTCCTCTCTACATTTGATAAAGACTCTGCAGCCTCTTCTCTTGATAATTAAACTGTTAAAATTATAAAACACGTTTTTGAGTAAGAAATCTTGAGTTGATAGCAGATTAAAATCTCTCGATTAGTTGAATCAGCAACACAACTCAAGTGATCAAACTCTCTAAAAATATCCAAGTGATAAACCTTATACAAGAGTGATTATTCATATTAAAATTATACCCTCTTGTAAGTGTTTGAATAGAGTGAGTGATCCACATAATTCTCTCAAAGAAGAGTGATTCACGTTTGTTGTACTAAGGTTTGTGTTCTACCGTAAAGAACACGTTTTCTTATTGGATCTCCGAGAAGTGTTTTCTCGAGGTGGACTAGCCAACCGCGTGATTGGTGAACCACTTTAAAATTTCGGTGTCAAGTATTCTCTTTCCTTTATCTCTTTATTTTTTCCGCTGTGCTTTATTATATCTGTTTATATAAGCTGCTTTGCATTTATTTTTATTTATACAATCTCTGTGTATCTGTTTGTATTTATACTCTTCTGTATTGTACTATATTTACTCTGTATTTATTTACAAAAGAATTTTTGAAAGTAAGATTTTTTATAATACAACCTAACCCCCCCCCCCCCCCCCCCTTGGTTGTCCAACAATTGGTATCAGAGCAGGGCTTTCAAAATTTTTCTGCTTAAATTTTTTTTCTAAAATGACTCAACAAACTAATATTGTGTTTTCAAAACCTCCTTTGATAGATACTGAAAAGTTTGGCATTTGGGCCGAGCTATTTGAATGTCACGTGCGTGGCAAAAATCAAAAGATTTGGGACATAATTGAAAATGGGAACTTTAAACCCAAAATTGTTAAAGATGATGTTTTTATTGATAAACCTTTAGATGAATGGACTACTGCTGATGAATCTCATTTTTGTTTAAACTTTGAAGCTAAAAATATATTATATGCTGCTTTAACAACTGATGAAATTGAAAGAGTATATACATATAAAACCGCTAATCAAATATGGGAAAGTTTAAATAATACTCATCGTGGAAACACGGAAGTTAAATCAAGTAAAGTAAATATTCTAGTTCACGATTATGAACTATTCGAAATGAAACAAGATGAGTCAATTGACTCAATGTTTAAAAGATTTAACCTTATTATGACTACTTTGAAAGGTTTGGATCGCACTTATCCTAACGAGGACTATATAAGGAAAATCCTACGAGCCCTTCCTTCGGAGTGGATGCAAAAGATAACATCTTTGGAAGACTCCCGTGACCTTTCCCTAATGAAGATAGATGACTTAATCGGAAATCTCAAGGTGCACGAAATTGCACTTAAAAGAAATAAAGAAAGGGAGCAAGTTAAAAAGAAGTCAATCGCTCTCAATGTCTCAACACCAAAAGTCGAGAAGAAAAAGGAGAAAGCTAGCTCCTCAAAAGATCCTTCCGAAACTCTCGATGAAGTCGCCATGTTGGTAAGAAACTTTTCCAAGTTTTTTAATAATAATAAATTTTCTAACAATGGCAGATTTCAAAGAAACGGCAACTACCGTCGTGGTGGTGAAAACCGAAGTCGTAAGTTCCATAAACGAGACGAAAAAGTAAAGAAAAATGACGACTCAAGTGGTGACGATAAAGCTAAGCCAAAGAGAGGATTTTGCTACTCGTGTGGCGACAAAGATCATTACGCCAATGAATGTCCGAAAAAGAACAAGTACCAAAACAAGAAGGATAAAGCCTTCATTGGAGGCGCGTGGAGCGCGAGTGAAGAAGAAGATGACTATCAAGCCATTTGTCTTATGGCTGAAAGCGACAACGAGGTAAACACTTCTTATTCAAATTACGATAGTGATTATGATAGCGATAGCGAAAACAATCTTGAATTATTGCATGAATCGTTTCATAAAATGGCTAATCTTGCAAATAATTATAAAGACGAAATTGCTATGTTAAAAGAAACTGTAAATGCATGTAAAAAGGAAATAAATAATGTTAATCAAAAATCTGCAAATGATATGAATATAATTGCTAAATTAGAAACTAAATTAGGAGAAAAGGATTTTTGTAAATCTTGTGATGCTCTAAAGAAAGAAATTGCATGCTTAAATAAAAAGTCACATGAAAATATTATTTGTACAAAATGTGATATTCTTGAAAATGAAATTGCATGTTTAAAGGCTAAATGTGCTTCATATGAAAAAGATAACATGTTAGCTAAAGCTTTTGAAAGTAGTAATGAAAAAGTTCTTAACATGCTTAATATGTCGAACCGTATAAATTGTAGAAAAGGTATAGGTTCAAATACATGTGTTGAAAAATGTAATTGCATGCCTATTAAAAGATGTTATGAACCACCTAAGTTTAATACACGAAAGCCGTATATGCAAAAACCTCCGTATGTACCTAAAATGCATAATGTAAATTATAATACGAGAAAACCGTATGCTCGCATGTATAACGATAAGTATTCTAAACCTAAAAATAATGCGAATATAAATGCTTGTTTTTATGTGTATGATAAATACAATCGCAAAATTAAAATGATAAATAAATGGATTCCAAAAGGAATGTTTAGTAATGATAATCCCGGTGGTATGCGTTTATGGTTTTAAATGTGTTATATATTATATATATATATATATATATATATATAGTTTAAATATGATATATTTTCTTGTATATATAAGTAATATATTGTTATATGTACTTTTGTTTATATATATATATACATACGTACTACATATATATATATTCTTTTTGATCTATTATATATATATATATTTTGCTTAACTTTATATATATGTTGGTTGTTATCTTGAAACTAATTTACAAGGACCCACGAGAAATGGGGACCATAAAAGTTACATCTTTATTATTGTAGATAAACCTTGATATGGACTGGATACTCGATAGTGGTTGCACACGTCACATGACCGGAAACAGCAATCTTTTTTCATCATATAAGTCATGTGATGGTGGACAGGTAATTTTTGGAGGAAACTCCAAAGGAAATATAATTGGGAGAGGTACAGTTTCTTGCAATAATGTTAAATTTCTTGATGTGAATCATGTTGATAATTTGCATTTTAATCTGTTAAGTGTTCGCCAATTGTGTAAAAATGGTATAACTGTCGTCTTCGAAGAAGACTCGTGCAAAATCTTGAAAAATGGCAAAGTTCTTTTAACTGGTTCTGTGAAAGGAAATTTATATATTTGCAAAACTGTTGTATCTGAAAATGTATGCTTATCTTCTATTTATGATGTTTCTACTTTATGGCATAGACGTTTAGGTCACGCTAATCTAAGATTAATGCAAAACTTAAAAAATAAGGAGCTTGTGAGTGACCTTCCAAAATTAAAGTTTGATAATCATTTTTGTGATGCTTGTCGTGTCGGCAAACAACATCACGTTTCTCATAAATCTAAAAATGTTATTTCTACTCAAAGAGTTTTAGAACTTCTTCATATGGATCTTTTTGGCCCTATGGCGATTCAAAGTTTTGGAGGAAATTTTTACACTTTGGTTATTGTGGATGATTATTCCCGTTATACTTGGACTTTATTTTTGAGACATAAAAATGAGGCTTTTGAAAAGTTTAAAATTTTGGGAAAACGAATTCAAAACCAACAAGGTTGTACGATTGTTTCCATACGTACGGACCATGGACGAGAATTCGATAATGATATCCAATTTGGTGCCTTTTGTGATAAACATGGTATAACTCATAACTTTTCGGCTCCTCGAACTCCTCAGTCAAATGGGGTTGTTGAAAGGAAAAATCGAACGTTGCAAGAAATGAGTAGAACCATGCTAAACGAACATCAAGTTCCCCAAAAGTTTTGGTGTGATGCCGTTGCTACCGCAACCTATGTGCTAAACCGTGTCCTAGTTAGAAATATCCTAAATAAGACACCCTATGAACTTTACCGTGGTAGAAAACCTTCCTTAGCTCACCTGAAAGTTTTTGGTTGTAAATGCTTCATTTTAAACACCAAATCCTACTTAACCAAATTCGATGCCAAAGCCTATGAGGGAGTGTTCCTAGGTTACTCTTGGAATAGCAAAGCCTATAGAATTCTAAATAAGGAGACCATGGTTGTAGAAGAATCCCTAAATGTTAGCTTTGACGAGAGTCCTCCCAAACCGAGTGCACCCTTAGCAAATGACAATATCCGTGAGGGAGACGTCTTAGCACAACAACTTAGCAACTTGGATTTAGGTACCCAACCTTCCACAAATAATATTGAATCTAGTAATGCCCCTCCTTGCTTTATTCCACAAGGTATAGATGATCCTAACCTTAGAAACGCTCGAGGCCATCCCGTAGATCAAATTATAGGTGACCTAAACCAAAGGACAACTAGATCACAAATCCATACCCATTGTGCTTTCCATGCCTTTATCTCAACCATAGAACCTAAAACCATAGATGAAGCTTTAGGTGATGAGGATTGGATAATGGCCATGCAAGAAGAGTTAAACCAATTTACTAGGAATGATGTGTGGGACTTAGTTCCTTGCCCTAGTAGTCAAACCATTATTGGCACAAGATGGGTCTTCCGTAACAAGATAGACGAGAACGGTGGAGTCACACGAAACAAGGCACGTTTAGTTGCCAAGGGGTACAATCAACAAGAAGGTATAGATTACGATGAAACCTTTGCACCTGTTGCAAGGTTGGAGTCTATTCGAATGCTTCTAGCTTTTGCAAATGCTAAAGATTTTAAATTATTTCAAATGGATGTTAAAAGTGCTTTCTTAAATGGTGTTATAAATGAGGAGGTATACGTTTCTCAACCTCCCGGTTTTGAAAATTTTGAAAATCCGACACATGTTTATAAATTGAAAAAGGCGCTTTATGGTTTAAAGCAAGCTCCGCGTGCGTGGTATGATAGATTAAAAACCTTTCTAATTGTTAGTGGTTATATTATGGGTAAAATAGATAATACTTTATTTGTGAAATATGATCAAAATGATATTGTAGTTGTGCAAGTATATGTTGATGATATTATTTTTGGTTCCACTAATGAAAAACTGTGTAATGAATTTTCTGCGAAAATGACAAGCGAGTTTGAAATGAGCATGATGGGAGAGTTAAAATACTTCTTAGGATTTCAAATCAAACAATGTGAAACTGGTATTTTTATTAGTCAATCTAAATATTGTAAAGATATGTTGAAAAAGTTTAACTTTGAAAATGTCAAACCCGTTGAAACTCCAATGACCACAAACTTACAATTATCTCGTGACGAGGAGGGAAACGATTTTAATGAAAAGATTTATCGTGGTATGATTGGTAGTTTATTATATTTAACTGCTAGTAGACCTGATATTATGTTTAGTGTATGTTTATGTGCTCGTTTTCAATCTTCACCTAAACAAACTCACTATGAAGCTGTCAAGCGTATTTTTCGATATTTACGAGGTACTACTAATCTTGGCTTATGGTATGCAAAGAAACCCGAGTTAGAAGTAACGTGTTTCACCGATTCCGATCTTGGTGGATCTATTGTTGACCGAAAAAGTACTAGTGGGGTATGTGCCTTTATAGGTCTCTCACTTGTGTCTTGGTTCTCCAAGAAACAACAATCCGTAGCGTTGTCTACTACCGAAGCGGAATATGTAGCCGCCGCAAGAGCGTGTGCTCAAGTCCTTTGGATGAAACACACCCTTACCGATTTTGAGGTACATCTAACCAAAATTCCTATTATGTGTGATAACTCAAGTGCTATAAACTTAAGTAAAAATCCTGTTTTACATTCTCGTACAAAACATATTGAATTGAGACATCACTTTTTACGAGATAATGTTCAAAAAGGCCAAATCGTGCTTGAAAAGGTTGATTCGGAAGATAATTTGGCCGATATTTTTACTAAAGCTCTAAACAAAAATGCTTTCTTTAAATTAAGACTTGGTTTAGGCATGCTTGAGTATAACCCTTGAGAAAATGCTAACTCTCAAATATTTCATATCTTGAGGGGGAGCATCTTTCAAGGGGGAGCATAGCGTCTTTCCTAACCCTTTTTGCTTCGACAAAAGGGGGAGAGAAACCGAGTATGCTCTCCTGTTTAGCGTGTGTTTGTCATCATCAAAAAGGGGGAGATTGTTGGTGCAAGTGTACCCAGCTTTAATATTAAGATATATTTTTGGTACACATAAAATCACATCTCCATATTTATTTTGATGATTACAAAACACACCGCATTCTTTGTTATCTAATATTTTATCTGAGTGTGCAGCTTTTAAATAATCTCGATAATTTTATCTGAAGAATCCAAGACTGAAGATTTTCGTCGTTTTAATTTTAAAATGATAAATCACCCTAAAATAATATACCACTTGGATTTTTTCTAATACTGTCTTTTTAAATAAACCAAGTCAGCTCTCCTCAACATCTTATCATCTTGCTGGACCATTTAATGTGAAAGATTTGTTTCTAGAAGAATCTGCGCATGCGTACTGCTTCCTGCAACAATTTTCTGGGCGGCATACCGCGAAGGTACAGGCGGTATACCGCGGCAGGCATGGTGTATATCTCTGATTGGTTGGAAGCTCCCTTTGTCTGCACGGCATACCACGAAGAATAGCCGGTATACCGCTGGTACAAGTTTACGTTTTGTTTTGCAGGGTTGACCTTCTCTTCTGCAATGTACTTTTCTTCTGCACGGTATACCGCGAAGGATTGCCGGTATACCGCGAAAGCCCGTGGACTGTTGCTCATCCAGTATATATATATGCAACCTACCAGCATTCAAAGCTACCAATTTACAATAACTCCTCTCTGCATTTGATAAAGACTCTGCAGCCTCTTCTCTTGATAATTAAACTGTTAAAATTATAAAACACGTTTTTGAGTAAGAAATCTTGAGTTGATAGCAGATTAAAATCTCTCGATTAGTTGAATCAGCAACACAACTCAAGTGATCAAACTCTCTAAAAATATCCAAGTGATAAACCTTATACAAGAGTGATTATTCATATTAAAATTATACCCTCTTGTAAGTGTTTGAATAGAGTGAGTGATCCACATAATTCTCTCAAAGAAGAGCGATTCGCGTTTGTTGTACTAAGGTTTGTGTTCTACCGTAAAGAACACGTTTTCTTATTGGATCTCCGAGAAGTGTTTTCTCGAGGTGGACTAGCCAACCGCGTGATTGGTGAACCACTTTAAAATTTCGGTGTCAAGTATTCTCTTTCCTTTATCTCTTTATTTTTTCCGCTGTGCTTTATTATATCTGTTTATATAAGCTGCTTTGCATTTATTTTTATTTATACAATCTCTGTGTATCTGTTTGTATTTATACTCTTCTGTATTGTACTATATTTACTCTGTATTTATTTACAAAAGAATTTTTGAAAGTAAGATTTTTTATAATACAACCTAACCCCCCCCTTGGTTGTCCAACAATGTACTTGACGGACGATTTTGAGCCCACTCGATTAGAGATGGTTAAAACCTAGTTACAATATGGTTTGTTATCAAAAAGTGCCACCATTTAATATCTAGTCCAAAATGTGTAAAAGGTGAAAACCGGTTACAAATAATAATTGGTCCGATAACCGATACTTAAGGCATAGTCCAGTTTTTAAGTTTCTTTTATATGTGTCGCATTCTATAAAAAAACTTATTCATAACCAGTCCCTTGGTATAAATATCATAATTGATAGGGAGTGACTGCTTATAAGAGATCGTCTTTAACCAATCATAGTTTAACCAGCGACGATTCAAATCGGGCCTTAATTTCATGGCCTCTGCCTCAATCACACCTTACTCGCGCCAAAATGAGTCAAGTTAGATCGACCCAAAACCTAATGTGTTCACGACTTTTAGGCAAAATCAAACAGACATTTGATTGGACAATAGATTTACCGACTTGATTTTTTAACTTTTTTTTTCTCTCGATTCCTTTTTTCTATTTAATTTACAAAAAAAATTATTACATTATTTACCATTTCAGCAACTCCTATAACAAAAGGTGATTGATTTTACATTCTCAATATTCACAAATTTTAAATAATTTTTAATATCTACAATTTTAAACAATATTTACGTGTTTTAGAATATTAAGGTTCTTTTTCCTATTTATAATAAAAAAATATAACATAATTTGATTTGAGTAAATAATATTGTACGAGTTTTTAACACATTTATTAATAATGTTAAAGGAAAAACGAAACAGAACACAATAGAATGGAGAGAATGAATCGTAATTCTCATTAATCATAAGCCCTTTATATAGGAATGAGTTACAAGTAGATAACTACAAGATATTTCAATTCTAAACTATCTCTATCCCTATCTCTATCGTCATATCCTTTAGACGATGACACATTTATCCTACAACACTCCCCCTTGTGCCGAGTCAAAGGAGTGAAGGTGCACAATTGTTGTCTCGTTAAAACCTTACGCCAAAATAAAAACCCAGTGGGAAAAAACAAAAATATGACTAAGGAAAAAGTACAACGCACTAGTTTCTTTGCAACACGTAGACTTTTACTTTAGTCTAATTCTCTCTTAGATTCGTACATTAATCATGTGAGTTAAGAAAACATGATGGTATATAAACCGTCGCCTCACTAAAACCTTACACCAAGGAACAAAACCCAATGGGAAAAATAAAACCTCGGTTGAAGGAAAGAGCACAACATACCAAAATTACATATATAGTAGACTCCCCCTTTTGTCTACCACTCCCCCTGATTCGTGCATTAATCAAAGGAGGTTTAAAACATTTCCATTTTAATACTTTCTACATGTTTCCCAAATATGGTTTTACGTATTGATTTGGTAAACAAACATGTCACATTTTCCTTACATCTTATTCAGTTCACTTGAATCTTGAGGATAATTGATTATATGAAAACTTAAGCAAAGTATGCTTTGTGTTATAACCCTTGATATATCTTACTTTCATTTCTTCGATACATGATGTATTATTTCCATATATGCAAGTTGTATAGTGGTTAAACTCAAATTTACCAGTTCCTCTTATATGTGTAATGATAGTCCTTAACCATATACAATCTTGAATAGTCTCATGGAGAGTAAGATTGCTGATAATATAAAAAGATAGCTATTAAGGGTTTGCTTAGTTTACTTCCAAGCAATCGGCATGTTCCATATGATAATTCCTTATCCAGTTTGGGAACAACCTTTATATGAGTCAAATATATACCTAATATCAACAAATATATACCAAGGCATTGTTTGGTGTTTTTCTATAAGCCAGTACTTTTCCCGCTCACAATCTAAGTAGGTATTGAAGTTTGATTATCAATCCATTTTTCTCCGTAGGGAAATTATAAGCCCACGTCAATGGTGCCAAAAGATTAATTTGAAACCATTCCAATGACGTTGTGTTGGCGCTGAGCTAAATCTAGCTGACAAGTTCAATGAGAAGTACAATATACGGCCAAGTGTATTATGTTGAGTACAATAATGCGCCTATTGTACTTAGGTATGGAATTCCAGCTCCTAACACCTCTTCGTCCTCATCCTTTAGACGAAATGGATCTTTCCTTATATCCAACACTTTGACCGATCATGGGAGTGCTAATCGGATGCGCTTTGTCCATATTAGGTCGCCTGATCATTTTCTAGACATATGCGGATCAGTGGATTAATATTCCACAAACTCGGTGTCGTAGCTCAAGTATCTAGACAAAACCATGTTTTTCCACGATCTTTCATCTCAAATTCATATTTCAAGTAGCTTGTGTTTTCTCTTATTTCATCAAGAGTGTCTATTTTGTTCATAACATCGACATATAGAGCTACAATGAACATCCGGGACTTGTTTTCTTATATAAATACGCAAGGGCACAGTTCATCGTTCTTATTTATCGTTTCCCAATCAAGTATTCACTCAGGCGGGTATACCACATCCGCATAGATTGCTTTAATCTATAAAGTGAGTGTTTCATATTTATTGTAATCGCATTTCATAGTTTAAAGTTACTTGATATTGGTATAATTCCATCAAGCATTTTTATATCTCTGAATTTAGATCCCCATAGAGATATGTAGTAACTACATCATTGAGCTGCAATTTCCAGTCCTTCGAAAACTACTTGGCTAATTTAATTAGCAGAACGTTGTCCATCACGAGAGAGTAAGTCTTATTGTGGTCAATCTAGTGCGTTGTGAGAAACCTTGCGCCAAAGGAGAGCCTTATATATTATGACTTAATTATTCTCATTACGGTTCCCTGACAAATGATTTATCTATGTCCTACAGGCTTTACACTTGGTCGGTTAGCACTACCGAACCAAATACCCGTTCATTTGTCAAATAATTATCTGTTTCTTTTCATTTAGGCCAATTTGCTCTTTGTTGACATTCTTCAACTGAGCATGGCTCGATGACATCGTGCTCTGCTATCTCATAAGCAACGGTATATGCAAATATATCATAATTGAGTATGTATGATCTGTCCATCGACTCATATTCATTTGAGATTTCTTTGATCTCTGGAATCAGTATTAACTTCGGAGCGTCCTCCAGTAATGAATCATAGACATAGATTTAATCAGAGATAATCTCATGTATTGATGATATATAGTTGTGCCTTACTCTTCTCTTCCTTTAGATGAGTATCTATCGAACCAAGTAGCTTCCCTCATTTCCTTTTGGGAGCTACGACCTCAACCACACCTCCACTATGTGTGATTGCAACGTACTTCCAGCGACATTGTGCCCTTGTTTGGGGACTTTTGACCTTGTGAGTATATTTGCAGCTCGTATATGTGATCTTGTCAATCTAGATAATGTTAAACGTATCAGGTATCGAGTCTGATTCGTTTGAATTCAATTTGGGGATCGAAATGAGACACAATTGAAATATTCAATGGCACTTCCTGTCGTTCCCTTGGAAAATCCTTTTTCCTATCTCCCCCTTACGACAGGAAGGTTGTCTCATCAAAGTGACAACCCACAAATCTAGCGGTAAAGGGATCACTCGTCAAGGGTTCAAATTAGCAGATAATTGTTGGGGATTCATATCCAACATTTGATGACTCGTCTTTAAGACCCATTTTGGTACGCTGTGGGGGCGTAATTGGCACATATACAACACAACCAAACATACGTAAATGTAAAACATCAGGCTTATATCCAGTTACCAACTGGTACGCACAAGATTGGTTGGTTGGTTGTGGGTCTAAACACGAATAAGTAAAGTTGCATGTAATATTGCATTACCCCATTGGTACGTGCGAAATATGTGATTTAATCGCAGTGGGATGCAAACTATCCACAGTGGGAAGCGCTAGTTTACACTGGCCACTATGATCGCACAACAAGTAATAGTTGGTAAAATACCATAATCGTATCCACAGGGACTGGGCAATCAAGACACTATCGTTCTCATGAGTTTCCTTTTACAAGTTTCAATCACAGAGGAAGCAATAAGTTGGTTTGTTTGGTGAAATGTTATTTTAACGAATTACTTAAGATTTAAAAGAAGGAATGTAGGTTAGAATTTCCCTAGATTTTATATTAAATACTCGATCCAGAAGAGTGATCACTGCACTTGTGCAGAGTGGGCACTCCCGTTAGAGAAGCCCGATTACACAAATACTCACACTTTCGGGTAAAAATCCCATACTCTTAGTCTTTACTGTTTTGTCAATGGTAATCTCAAAATGGGCCTTTTCAGGCCTCGATGGAATGTGTAGAGACAAATACTCTAAGTGTTTTTAAGTACACAAACTAGCTTGCCTACTACTCCAGTGGGTTGAGATTACCTCACTGTGCAGACCTCACTTTCGCAAGTGTCATAAGAATTCTTTCGAATTCCTTAGCATCATCCAAGCTCGTGTCACTCCGTTCTACTCATTTCTGAGTTAAGAACTAGACTTTAGATACTTACAAGTGATCGGCTTGTTCGCATCATTGGGCAATAATCGAGGGTGAATGACCAAAACAATAAGTATGATGATTACTCAAGCATTTTTCATAAAATCCAAGTACTTTTCCTTCCTACATCCCAAGGGATGTTTAGCTCATAATTAAAGACGTAAAGAAAGAAAAAGATGGGAAGTTGCAAATAAACCTACTAAAAGTGACTTCGATTAAAATCCGCAGTGGGCACTGTGAGTACAGCACTTCTACAATTTACTTCAAACTAAAGATTACACTAGGAATTAAAATGCAGAAAATTAAAGACTAACTTCAGCAACTTCTTGAGCTAAAACTAAAACTAACTTGCACTAAATGTGTGGTAGATGGAATCTGAAATAAATGAAACCCAACAACTCTTTATATACTTAGAGGAAAGGTTGGACCAAACAAAAATGGGGAATTGTCTAGAGGCTAAAAGAACAAGGTTGAAGACATAAGATCTATTTCCCATGAGCAAAGCTTCTTTCCACAAGTTTGTAGACAATTACACCAAGATTACTTCACCTTTTCCAAAAAGTCAACTTTAAGTACCATTGGTTTCATTAAACTATTCTAAATGCCATATTCAAGGGGACATGCTTGTTTGCTTTTCTCCCATGCTTCTGCAGCCACCAACTCTTCTATTCTTACAGGGCTGATTTCCAAGCTAAGATTTGAATTTCATTTGTCTTCTTCTTGGCACGCCAGTGGGATCCGGAGTGGGCACTCCGCAAGTCACTGCAGATTTTTCATGAAAGTGCAGCAAAAATCTACCAAATGGTTTATAAAAACTGTGGTTCATTCTTTTTGCTCGATTTTATGAATATTATCAAGAACGGGTGATTTGAGAAGCAAAATGGCTAAAATTTGACAAAAGAAATAAAAATAAAAGGAAATAATAACTCTAAAAATAGAGTTATCACAACCTCAAACTTAAACCATTACTTGTCCCCAAGTAATAAAAAGAAAGAAAAAAAAACTATGCACCTTGAGCTTTCAGGGACTTACCAGATTTCCCACTTTAATGAATCTTGATCTCCCTCTATGGATGCTTCTTTCGATCCCAAAACTAAATTTTCACTTTTGTGCATTCGATGACATCTTTCCCTTGTTCGCATTTGATTTATAGGACTTGACTGGGTTTGAAAGATTTGTGGCTTTGAATGTGTTTCCCAATGGCTTTGTAGCAAACATTACCAAACCTGAACCGAAAATCCCGCTTTGGGATTTTTATTTTAAGAAGTGAACATTTCTGAGTTTTGCAAGGGTAAGCAAGTACACTTCAGGCTTTATTTGGATAAGGGTACATTTTTTTTGTGAGAGTGGGTATTCTGATGGTCCAGAATAGGCACACCATCGTTTTCTGGGAGTGAGCACTCTGATGGTCCAGAAAAGGCACACCATCATTTTCTTGGAGTGGGCACTCTGATTTTTCTTTGTTTTTTTTGTTTTTTTTGGAGGGGGTACTGTCTACCCACCTCAAACTTAAGACTTCAAAATATCCTCATTGTGGATAAAGACTGGAAGTCACACTGGAAGTCCCCACCTCAAACTTAAGATCGCACAGTGTCCTGACTGTGACTTGGAAAGTGGGTTCAAAGAGGCTTTGGGGTACAAAAGGATCGTGTTTGGGCAAGTGTATGCAAAAAACAGCCTATATCATTTCAACGTGACAAGTTGAGGATCTAGAACTTACAAAAGTGAGTTTTTCAGTTCGGAGTCCGAAAGTTGTGCACCTTGAAATGGAAAAAGATCAATAATCATTCAAACAAGAAATGCGTTAGTACCCCAAAAGCACCTACTTATCAGTAGGGATTCATGCATAATCAACCCAAAATAAAAAGTAGCAATTGTCAACAGCCAACCATGGGCAAATACCAAATAAACAGAGAATTAAAATTGTTTTTATAGCATCAAGAGTGGGAACCACAGTCCCAACAAACCATTCAACGGGTAGGAGTTGCTTTCGGTGAGCTTTCTGCAAAGTCGTCACTGGAGAGGTCATCATTGTCATTCGTTGGACAAATACCCTCGGGAAAATCAGGGAGTTGAGCGGCCAGTTCTGGATCGGCACCCTGTAACATTTGATTCATGACCGCATCCCGCTGTTGAGTGTACATCCAAAAGGACTCGGTGGCCTTGTCCATTGTCGTCTGTCAATCCTCCAAAGCAGTGAGACGGTTAGTGATGGCTTTCAGCGCATCCAAGATGTTATTCAGAGGATTGGTGGTTCAGTGCGGTTTCCACCAAAGTGGCCACCGTAGTGGGATGTGTGACAACCTTGGAGTATTTGATGTTGCTCACTCCTGTGGACACACCGTCTCAATATTTGGTCCGTTCCTATCTTATGAAAGGGTCATCCCAAACATATTGACGAGTATCGTGTAAGAACTTTTAAATGGTTGTCCACTCATCCCGTGGGGTTTCAGTCCACATACTAAAAAGTTTGCAATATCAGCGTTCCAAGGAATATCATTGTTGTGATGTTGAGCTGCTAACAATTGTTCATCGGGAAAAATTTTCTGGACCGGAGTGGGTTCCACAGTGGTCACTACCTTCTTGAGCCTGGACAGATGGTCAGCTACTTGGTTGCTTGTTCCTTTCCTATCAACGATTTCAAGGTCGAATTCTTGCAGCAATAATACCCAACGAATTAAACGTGGCTTGGAATCAGCTTTGTTGATCAAGTATTTTATCGCTGCATGATCAGTGTGCACTATGACCTTCGTCCCTACCAAGTAAGACCTGAAACGATCAAAGCAAACACCACTGCAAGTAACTATTTTTCAGTGACCGTGTAATTGATCTGAGCTTCGATTAGTGTTTTACTTGCATAATAAATGAGGTGAAAGATTTTGTTTTTCCACTGTCCTAAAACAGCCCCCATAGCCCACTCCCTGGCGTCACACATAACTTCGAATGGGAGTGACCAGTCAGGAGTAGTCACTATGGGTGCAGTAACTAAAGCGTTTTTGATTGTTTCAAAAGCATCTCGACATTCTTGAGTAAATTTGAATTTGTTTTTCATGTTGCAAAAGGTTACATAGGGGTTTAGTTATTTTGGAAAAATCTTTGATGAACCTCCTATAGAAATCGGCATGACCTAAGAAACTTCGAATTCCTTTCACAGTTGTGGGTTCGGGAAGTTGTGCCACTACTTCAAGTTTGGCTTTGTCAACCTCCAACCCTCTCTTTGAAACAAGATGACCTAGGACAATACCCTCTTCGTCCATAAAATGACATTTTTCCCAGTTTAAAATAAGGTCGTGGGTCTCACATCTTACTAGGCTTTCTCCAAATTTCCCAGGCAATTGTCAAATGCTGTCCCTATCACAGAAAAGTCATCCATAAATACTTCTATGGTTTCCTCAATCATGTCGGTGAAAATGGCCATCATACAACGTTGGAAAGTGGCTGGGGCATTACACAATCCAAATGGCATCCTCCGGAATGCAAAGGTACCGTAGGGACAAGTAAAGGTGGTATTTGCTTGGTCCTCGGGGGCGATATGAATTTGGTTGTTTCCGGAGTATCCATCTAGAAAACAGTAGAATTCATTTCCAGCTAACCTATCGAGCATTTGGTCGATGAATGGTAAGGGAAAATGGTCTTTCTTGGTGTCTAGGTTGAGTTGTCTATAGTCCATGCCTATTCTCCATCCAGTAACAGTTCTAGTAGGAATAAGCTCGTTCTTTTCGTTTTCCACTACGGTTGTTCCTCCCTTTTTAGGGACACATTGAACGGGGCACACCCAACTACTACTAGCTATTCGGTAGATAATACCATCGTCTAACCATTTCAAAACTTCTTTTTTGACCACCTCTTTCATTATGGGATTTAACCTTCTTTAGGGCTGGACCTTTCCAGGGTGGTCACTCTCCAAGTTAATCTTATGTTGACATAGGGAAGGGCTAATACCTCTAATGTCCATTATGGTCCAACCAATTGCCCTCTTATGCTTCATTAACAGATCAATCAGGAGTTGTTCTTGTTTCTCACTAAGTTTGGATGAGATAATAACGGGAAGTTTATTATCCTTAGCGAGATAAGCATACTTCAAGTGAGATGGCAATGGTTTTAGATCTAACTCGGGAGGCTGTTCTATTGAAGGGGGTTGAACATTTATGTCCTTAAAGTCCATAGGTTCAAAGGCTGCTACAATTTCGTTACACTCATCCTCAAAAGTGTCATCATTCTCAGAGTCGAAGTGCTCACTCTCACTGCCCACTGAGTTCACTGTATCGCAACTTGGGGTACCATTAATTAAACTCAAAGCAAAGCAGTCTTCGGTTTCTATGAACTTAAGGGACTTAAAGACACTAAATGTTACCTCTTGGTCACGGACTCTCATAGTGAGTTTTCCTTTGTGCACATCACTTAAAGTACGTCCAGTTGCAAGAAACGGACGCCCTAAGATGATTGGGATATCTTTATCGGCCTCATAATCTAGGATTAGAAAATCGGCGGGAAAGATAAATTTATCCACTTCGACCAAAACGTCTCCTATTTTTCCCTTGGGATAGGCTATGGACCGGTCGGCTAGTTGTAATGTCACAGTTGTGGGTCTAGCCTCTCCAATACCTAACTTGTTAAATATGGACAATGGCATCAAGTTTATACTAGCTCCCAAATCACAAAGTGCTTGACCTACTTCTTGTCTTCCTATTGTGCATGGAATGGTGAAACTACCAGGGTCTTTCAACTTAGGTGGAATCTTGCTAGAATGGAGGGCACTACATTCCTTAGTTAATGCCACAGTCTCAAACTCACCCAACTTTCTCTTTTTGTTCAAAATATCTTTCAAAAATTTAACATAGCTTGGCATTTGCTCGAGAGCCTCTACCAAGGGTATGTTAATATGAAGTTGTTTAAAAATGTCTAAGAATTTTTTGAATTGAACATCGACATTTTTACTCTTCATTCTTTCAGGAAATGGAACATTTCGTGGGTCAATTTGAGTTTGTTGTGGTACTTGCTTTGGAACAGTGGGTTTTTGTGTGGTCACTAGAGTGGGAAACTTAGGGACGTTGGTGCTCACTGTGGGTTTGTCAGTGACTTTAGGAGTGGGCACTGCGGTTTTAGGAGCAGTGGGTATTTGAGGCAGATCTTCAGAGTCATAAATGACATCATTCAAACCCTTTCCACTCCTAAGCGTTATGGACTTGACTTGCTCTTTTCCTATTACCCTAGCGTGTTCGGTGTCACTAGGTAATGTCCCTGGTGGTCGATTTTTAACTTCGACGGCTAGTTGTCCTACTTGGGTCTCTATGTTCCTTATGGCTGCTTGAGTTTGATTCATGAAATCTTTCAGTACTGATTCAAGTGATGGTTGTGTCTCAGCCGGGTGATTTTGTCGTGGTTGGAACTGTTGTGAGGACTGCCGTTGGTGAAAGTTCCGTGGGGGGTGCCCACTGTGATGTTGGTCAAATCCAGGGGTGTTTGATGGTCTTTGCTGGACATGACTCGCCCCGTGGGGTTGGAGTCCTGGATTACCGGCCCATGAGAAATTCAGGTGATTTCTCCAGCCTGGATTATAGGTCTGTGAAAACGGGTTGTTCCTCGGGTTGGTTCCTATAACATTAACGGCCTCAGGATTTGCAGGACAATAGTCAAAGAAATGTTCCTCTCCACAGATAGAACAGTTCTCAGTGAGATGTGGAGTGTCCACTGCGGAATTGACCTGTCCTCTATTTTGATTCAAAACCAGTTTAGTTAAAGCTACCAATTGTGCGTTCATGGTTTTAAGTGTTTCTGAGTCAATGGTATTGGTCTTTGGTATGGGCGTCCTAGGATTGGACCACTCGGTATTGTTTTTGGACACTTTTTCTAAGATTTGATACCCTTCATTGTAAGTTTTACCTGTGAAAGTTCCACCTGCTGTTGCATCTAAGATGATTTTGGCTGCATTGGAAAGACCATTGTAAAAGGTCTCCAATTGGATGCAATGTAGGATGCCGTTATGTGGGCACTTTCGAAGTAACTCTTTAAAACGTTCCCATGCATCCGAAACAGCCTCATCTTCGCCTTGCTGAAACAAAATAATATCATTTCGAAACCTTACATTCCTTGTAGGAGGAAAGTATTTTTGTAAAAATTTGTCAGCAAGTTCTTGCCAAGTGGTTATCGAATTAGGCTCATGTGAATTCAGCCAAGCTTTCGCCTTATCCCTTAATGTAAAAGGGAAAAGTTTCAGCCTTAAGGCTTCAGCAGTCACACCTTGCAATTGAAAGGAATCAGTCATTTCCAAAAAAGATTTTAAGTGCGAATGTGGATCCTCAGATTGTAACCCTCCAAATTGACCCATGGCTTGGATCATTTGAAACATTACCGGTTTGAGTTCAAAGTGTTGGGCCTTAGAATCCCGGAGCATAAATCAGTAACTCCGGAAGTAGCATAGTCCCGTATTTTTTTATCTTTGCTATCAACAATCGTCACTGTGGTCTCCACTAATGGTGGGTTAATAGGTCTTTCCGCTCCTGCCATGTTTACAATGGTGTTCACAGCGGGTTGTCGATTTGTGTTTTTGTTTTTACGTCTTCTTGGAAAGGTTTTTTCTATTTCAAGATCGATTGGTACCAAAGGTCCGTGTTGTTGCCTTGGCATGCAACACGAACAACTTAGAAAAACGAGTTACTCGAGCTCGAACAAAAACTAATGTCTTGAGATTTAAAATCACGCCAGTCCCCGGCAACGGCGCCAAAAACTTGGTACGTGCGAAATATGTGATTTAATCGCAGTGGGATGCAAACTATCCACAGTGGCAAGCGCAAGTGTACACTGACCACTATGATCGTCACAACAAGTAATAGTTGGTAAAATACCAGAATCGTATCTACAGGGACTGGGCAATCAAGACACTATCGTTCTCATGAGCTTCCTTTTACAAGTTTCAATCACAGAGGAAGCAATAAGTTGGTTTGTTTGGTGAAATGCTATTTTAACGAATTACTTAGGATTTAAAAGAAGGAATGTAGGTTAGATTTTCCCTAGATTTTATATTAAATACTCGATCCAGAAGAGTGATCACTGAACTTGTGCAGAGTGGGCACTCCCGTTAGAGAAGCCCGGTTACACAAATACTCACACTTTCGGGTAAAAATCCCATACTCTTATTCTTTATTGTTTTGTCAATGGTAATCTCAAAATGGACCTTTTCAGGCCTCGATGGAATGTGTAGAGACAAATACTCTAAGTGTTTTTAAGTACACAAACTAGCTTGCCTACTACTCCAGTGGGTTGAGATTAGCTCACTGTGCAGACCGAACACCAACTCCCCCACACACCACTATTACCACCCGTACCACCGATGACGCAGGACTGTCGACTACTCTACACGAGGTCCCGGTCGTCAATGCCCCTCTACTTGACCAAGACTCTGGAACCGACACCACTGAACCCATCTAACCGTTCACCCAAACCTACGTCTTGGATTCTGAAACCACCGACTCCGATACGGATCGTGCAATCTGCATATCCATGATACCTCCCCGTATCGGACGTCGCCCTCCCATGACCGAGGATACTCCATCCAACTCACCCACACCCTCTGAAACCCCTAACCTCGAGCCTAATACAGGAGACATAAGGAGAGAGGAGGGAGATCTAAAAAGAATCATGAGTGAGCGAGACTCCTAAATAGAGCGGAGAATGAGCGTACCCGAACCAGTGTCGCCCAGGTAGCCACATCTGCTATCTCGTCTCATCCGTTGGGACGAGGTATTGAAGAAGCCGTCGTGGACCTAGCGATGCAATTGGACAACCCCCCAGCCACTCAACCATCTCTCAACAACTGGTTGTTTCAACTTCTCACGGGGACTTAGCACAAAATCTATCGTTCTCTCACTCGGAGAGTTTTGATATTGAAAATAGAGAATAGCCTCCCCCGTTCTCGACTTCTTTCATCGCACCATCGAGTCTAGAGCCACTTGATACATTATTACATTCTTTGGCTAGGACACATATCAAGACTGCTAACATCGGTAAATTACGTGAACCGATCGGAACATCTGTAGTAAGTCTGCCCTTGAGAGAATTACGAGGATCGGATGGAAATCCTACCATAGTTAATGTCACGCCAGTTATGAACGTAGGTGGTACTTCTGTTGATTCAACAGTTGTAACCTTAACGGGTAATCTAAGTGAACCTGGCGGTGATTTACCCGACTTTGTGTTAAGGAAGTACTTGGACGGGGCCTTAAAAGCTGTCCGCGAAGCGATGACCCAGAAGTTCAAAACGGAGATCTACAAAGTCAAAAGCTTACTGAAAGGGAAGGAGAAGGTATTCGAACCCGAAACCGTACCAACACCTCCACCGGCACCTGTCCAGCCATCTTATTCGGTGGACGATCTTAAGACTATGTTTCTCGCCCAGCTTCTACAACACGCAGACGTCGACTCTTCAACCGAAACCGATCTTATTTTCGTACTCTGATCACAGGTATCTGCTCCATCTTCATCCGTCAACACCCGATTGGACCATCTTGACACGACCCTGAAGGACGTTTAGAACGCCCTTTCAACCTTGTCCGATAGGGTCGCCTTACTCGAAGAAACCTGCAAGAGTCAAGCTGGTGGACTCAAACGCTCGCATGATGACCAGGATGATCCTGATGACCGTGAGGGGGAGAACAAGCGTCAAAGATTATGTGAGTCCGAGCCAATCAACATCGATACTACGCCAACGGTTCAACTGGAACCATCAACCACTATGGCACCATCAGAAGATCAGCCACAAACCCAACTAAGTTTATCCGAGATGGTCATCGACATGGACATCTCAGATGAAGAAGTCCCAATGGTTGAAAAGCCCGAGGGAGAATCCCAAGAACTGATCGTCTACACCGTACCGGAAAGGCCAGAATTTGAAATGATAGATCTTGACTCAGAGATCAAACCGGAAACGGAAAATGCATGGTATGAAAAAGCCGCCAGTGCAATAAACTCTGAGGTAAACATGATCTTCCCAACCGATGCCGACGACGATTTTGACTATGATCAGTTCCTGCTGCAATCCATTCAGAGTACACCTGCTTATGCTGAACTGTTAGCCGAGACTTCTACAACAGCTCACCTGACATCTCCTCACCATCAAACAGCTTCTGATCAACCCCCATAACCTGTCAGATGGGAGAAAATCATAATCCTGATTCCCTTCCTTGAAGACTCCCTGCAAAGGTTGTTCGTCCACAAACTGCGAGTGCTTGATCCAGCCTTCTGCCTCGGATTAGCAAAGTTCGACGACGCTTACAAGAAACAGTATTTAGAGGTCATGAAAAGATGTTTACCGGTCAGTCAGGTCAGAACAAAGCACAAGATAACCGAAGTCATCAACATCAGGTCTGGCCGAATTCTGAAGATCTGGTACCCAGTCTTTACCGTCAAAAGAGAAGATGGGAAAGAATGGATATTCTCCGAAGCCGACTTCAAGAATCTCCGACTGAACGACTTCCACACCATACTCAAAGACCTTCGAAATCGAACTATCTGACCGCTCCACATCACCAAAGCCCTCGAAGCCGTCAAGCGATTCCTAAAATACAAGGTAACAATGTCATATATTACTGATTTTCAGATGGGAATCGAACATCGGACGAAGAAGATCAACCTGCTGAAACCCGAGCAGAAAGCGCCCAAATAGAAGATGTACCCAACCAACACTATGTTGATGTAACCAGAGTTCAGAATCATCTATCTCAACGAACATAATGAAAAGAAGTTTCTCCACTTCAGTCAAGTTGAAAGATTCTGCGATGGAACTTTATTAAAGGTCAGAGATGCTTTAAGATAAATAATTTCCAAGGAAAAGGAACTTCGGAAATCGTTTGTCATAAGTCTTAACGAAGGAAACGCCCGAGAAGCCTTGGAAATTGTTGAAGGCCGTATTGAGTTCCGCAAAGCCATCTGAAGCTTCGAGATTCTTTTTGCACTCCGAAAGATATACGTTCTGAACTGCCGCAAATTGAACTTCGATTCAAAGGGGGAGATTGTTGGGAATAAATCTGGTTGAATAGAAGTTCAAGGTTTATTTTGTAAAATAGCTTTATTGGGCTTAATCCTTGTAATGGGCCATGGGCCTTAGTTGTTTAGCCTAGGTATATAAAGCTTGTTTAGCCTAATTGTTTAGGTTAATCGTCCATTTAACCATTGTATACATACTCTCTGAATTCTCTGAATTCTCTGAATGGTTATGAAATAGATAGATGACAAGTTGAAATCATACTGCGTTTATTGATTATTGTTCGTGATTTCTACTGTATTGCACTAATCTGGGATCCACAAGAACTTTTACATAAAAGAATAAGTTGTTTTAAATAAGCAATCCCAAACAACCATTTATATACAATTTTTATGTAAATACTGTTGGTCCCGAAGGGGTTATACAAGTACAATAGTTTGTAGAGGGGGGGGGGGGGGGGGTTAAATACAAACACAAATTTTTGGTTTTCTAAATTGTTTATTGATAAATCAAATTACAATTTACAGTTTGCCGCAGAGTAAGATTAAGTAAAACCTAATCTAAACAAACTTGAGAATCACTAAGTGTTCTTGCACTAAGAAGATTGAAAGAAAGAAAGTTGTAGAAAACATAGATTTTCTACGCACTAAGTAGTTCAGGGGAGATCCTTCAAAATGAAGGGGTATTGCTCCTATTTATACCCTATCCATTAAATGCATGGCAGGAGCACTTTACATGTGTCAACATCTGATTGGGCGCATGCTTCTGACTTTTAGCAAGATATGCTTTGGGCCACATGGTTAATAGTGTAGGTGGAAGAGTGGTTGTACGATCTTGGACAAAAGCATGCTTCTTCTGACCATCCATACTTTTATGTGCAAGAGGATAAGACAAACAAATCTTGAGTGACAAGCTTCATGATCAGCGATCGCTGATGAGATCTTCCATCAGGGAGTGCTGATGAAAGTCAGTTATCGCTGAAGCTTTCTTCTTAATTTGTCGCGCGTGTTGACTTGTCTTGGTTTCACTGATGTCCGCATCAGATCATGAGTAGACTTGTCATTTGTTCATCAGTGTTGTCTTTGATGTTAGCGATGAACTCTTTAGTCGCGAAACTTGTCTTTAGGGATTACATCTAACACTATTACATTAGAATCTATCAGTGATACTGAACAGACTTAGTATGCTTATCGTTGATGGTGAAACACTAATAAATACATATGTTAAAGGGTCTAAAGGGTCGTCATCAAATCATTAAGAGAGTTTGGATCAACAATCTCCCCCTATTTGATGATGACAAAGAAACATAAAAAATTGCTAAATATTAAAACATAAGGATAAAAGAGGAATCATAGTTGCGTGTCCCATTTACTGTTTTAAGGGATCTTTTCTAGTACTGATGGAGTAAAGTTTACACAGGGAAATTGAAAGTTTACAAGTATAAGTGAAAGAATTATACAAGTACTGAAAGAAGTACTGAAAGAAGTACTGAAAAATTACAAAAATTTAAGAGAAGGGAATCTATCAGCTATTGAGGTTCATCCTTGAAGAGCATTTCATCATAAGAGTCTCCTTCAGTGATCATCCAGTCAGGCACTTTCTCCCCCTGTTGTTTTCTGAGCTTTGCTTCCTTGAGGACATGGGCTTTGAGAAAGATACATGGTCTTGACAAATTACACTAGTGGACTACATCTTTGAGTTGTTCAATTGAGAAGATAGGGATCTTTGAATTTAGTTGAAAGCGCAGGATGCCATTCCAATCAGGGAAGATGATTCCATAAGGATCACCTATCACTTGACCAGGTTTAAAAGGATCTCCGGGTGGCATCGATCGGCCGAGAGCTGAAAGATCAGGTGGTGGTCCAAGTACTGCTTCTCCTGAGAATTCAATACGTGGTTCATTTTGATGCGCATGTTCATCAGAGGTCGACGCTCGCTTTTGTTTTCTCTCTACTGGCCTTCGGTTCAGAAGAAGAGCAGGAGGAGAATATTATTCTATTCTCGCTGAGACCTTATTGATATGCAAGTTCAAGAACTTCTCCACATGGGATTTATACTTGGACTTGGATTTTTGAATAACGTTTCTGATCTCTAGCCATTCATGAAATCTGAAGAGCTCCAACTTAGACATGCACATTGTTTGCGATGAGTCGTTTTCTCTGAAGACTTGGTTTGTCACCAACACTGTTTTCTTTGCGCTCTTACCTGATACAATCACAACAGTGATTTTGATTGGATGATATATGTGGTCGATCTTTTCTCTACACTAATCTAGTTGGGATTCATTGATGGATCTTTCTTTTTAGGCTTCCTTCTCAACCTCTTTCAGCAGTTGCTCTTGAACTCCGATCGGATTCTTTTTTGAGTTTCTTATCAGAGACTGAGTTATGTGCTACCTTAAGGGAAAGTTTGGCATCCTATTGGCAGGCATCATATATCTCCTCAGCTCTGATAGACTCTTCACGTTCTTCTGGAGTCAGGAATTCAAGGTTGTCAGTGATCGTACCTTGTTGAGAAAGGATTTTGAGCCGCTGGCTCTCTAGCTGATGGAGTATTGCAGATCTTTTTCTTTGTAGTTCATCCTCAGACCTTTGGATTGGTCGTGAGGGTCTGCTTGGGTGACTTAGTAGTTCTTCTCCTTTCTCTTGATCATTAGTTTTTATCACAGAGACTGGGATTATTGGAGTTTCTTCAGCGGTAGTTGCTGGGATTATTTGGTGTTGATCTTCAGCTTGTCCCTTAAGCAGGGGAGAGAACTAGCTGGATAAAAAGAAGAATGATTTACGTGTTTGGGAAAAAAATATAGAAAAAGTTGGTTAAGTGTATTGAAGGGGTCGAAGATGGGCGTGGGTAGAACCAGGATAAGGAATAATGGAGAGGCATACCTGAGAAGGTTGCTCCCCTAGATGTGAAGCAAATCTTCAGGTTTCCCTCGGAAGCGATTCCCTTCTATTTTCCTTGGGAAGATTTCTTTGAAGGGGTCTTCTCAGATCCCCCCCCCCCCCCCCCGCTTCAATGAAAACAACTCCTTTGAGATGAGGAACACTGATGGGATTGGGCTTGAACCACATAACTGTTTCGTCATCTTCATCATCATCATAATCAACGCCCCATGAGTCCTTTTTGGAGTCATCTAACTCTAAATCTTCTTCCTCCTGATCATCTTCATCAAAGGGAATATCCACAGTTTCAGTATTAGTGGAGGAAGAAGGAGGGGTGTGAGTTTCTTTGTTCAAGTCCTCCCCCTCAGCATGAGGGAGGTCTTCTTTATTTTCTTTCTCCTTCCCCCTTTCTTTGTCATCATCATTAGGGGGGTTACCATGGCAGCTTCAGCATGTACAACTGCTGAGGTTGAAAGAGCATCAACTTCCAACTTATCCACCCTGGCTTCTAGGCCACGGATGGCCTTCGTCGCTTCAAGGACAAAATCAGCAACCATGTTGAGGGTGGTGCGATCTTTGTCTGTGAAGGAGTGAGTAGGAGCAGGAATTGGTTCCCTCAGTTTTGCCAAAATGTCAGCGAGCATGCCGTTGTGGGCTTAGACCTTGGCGTTGAGTTCGTTGACAGAGGTGGTGTTGATCCCAGTTTGACTCAACTATGATATTTAAACCAATAAATTAATAAAACAAAGTATAAAAACTTGTATGCGGAAGCGTTTGTAAAATAAATTGGTTTAAATAGGTAATGGTATAATCACACACAACCAATGAAGAAGAATGATAACAAAATAACAGCTTAATGTTCAACAAGCCATCTTCATTGATTTTGAATGGGAGTTACACCAAGAACACACAACAGTGCATGTTTTTCTCTCTAGAATGCTCACTCTCTCTCTACGGGTATGTGTGTGTGAATTGTGCTGCGTTAACTGAAAAGTCAGGTAGTGCCCTCTACATATAGTGAATGTGGCGTGCATAATAGTACAGGGGGCATGGTCGTGGGACGATGAAAGGTACATGGAAAAGGCTGTCACCTCTAAAAGGGTGATACCTGGAAAGTAGAACATCGTGGGTGTACTATTTGATCTTCAAGATCTTCGTACATGTAGAGGCACATGAGAGGCATGTGTTCCTTAGTCTTCAAATTAGCGCAAGTCTTCATCTTCAAGAACTTCAGTATCACAGAGGCTATGTGGAGTTTCACAGAGGCTCTGTGGTCTTGGGTTGATCTTCAGTCTGAACTTGTCTTCTCGATAGATGATCGACAGAGGCTTCTGGTGCCTTGGTGTACTCGGTAGAGGTCTTCCGCCATTCTTGAACTTAGCATATTTTTCAATACTTCTAAATAGTAAACTATTGGAGATAACAATCTCCCCCTAAGTATTGAAAAACAAAAGTTTACAGAGCTAGATAAGTGCTTAGGCTAAAAGAACAAGAGGTGAAAGATTCAACCTCTTTAAAAGAGATATTCGTTGCCTTATGGATCTAGGAATACGTAGCCGAATCTTGGGTGTCGAATGATGGTGTTAGGCATGATATCAGCATAGGATGGGCAATGGTCTTCTGGAGCGGTAAGCTTAATTTTCTTGACTCCAAGGTCCATAGTGACTTGAAAGTCAATGACACTAAAGTACAATAGCCTCTCTCGCATAAAGCTTTTGACTACAGAGTGTGCTCTCCTGAACTCCTGTCTGTGACCATACCTCGATTCTGACCATGTAAAGAGTTCTGCCAAGTCGAACGGGTGGAGGTTTCTGAGATCTACGTCGGTGAACATCATCTTCTCTTAGCACGTAATACTGGTTATACCAGAAGTTTCGACACTGAATGTGCAGAAGTTTGACACCAAGTACCTCTCTGATCTTTGAGTTCGAGTAGACATGCTCAACCTTCTGTGCCTTGGTTTTATAGAATCTATCAATTAGCTCTCCAATAATTTCTTCGGTTAGTGTAGGCTGGGGCAGAGGATCATTGACTCCTCGGCTATAGAGGTATTTGTATACGACTTCTTCCATATTATTTTTGGGTGCAGGTGGGGGCATGGGTCTTCTCAGAGCATCCATTTCTTTCAGAACTTGTGCCACTCTATCCTCTGAGGGTTTGGCAGTTGGGTCAAGAGGTGGTATGGCTGACAAAGGGGGTCCAAACGCCCAGTCCTCTTCTTCGGGCTTAGGGGTGACGAAAGAGTCAAAGGCACTCTTCATCAACTTCTCAGTGGGTTGAGGTTTGGGTTTAGGTTTGGGTTTGGATTTAGGGTCCTCTATAGCAATTCCTTTGCCTTTGTCTGCTGCTGTTGGGTTGGCCTTGGGGAATGCTTTTGTGGGTTTGTTCTTGGTAAGGGGTGGGGGTACTTCTGCATGTTTGGTCTTCAGGCTCTGTGGGGATTTAGTTTGGGTTTGTTGAGGGGTTTGTTAAGGTTGGTTTTGAGGTTGAACCTTTGTAGAATTGATCTTCAAATATGTTCTGGGTTTAGAGGTTTTGGTTGCAAGAGTTTTAACTCTTCGGGTTTTGGGTCTTGGTTGGTCTTCTTTTGGTGTAGGAGAGGGTAGGTCTTCATATTGGGGTGTTGGTGAGGGAAAATCTTCGTTTAAGTTTGATTCCACAGAGGTGGGTATTGCCTCTATGGTCTGTTGTGGGGTTTGTTGTTGTTGGTTAGGTTGGACTTGTTGAATTGGGGTTATGGCTAAGGGCGTTTGAGTTGATGAAGGTTCCTTCTCAGTATTCTCTCCCTTATGATGGCTAGAGGGCCCAGTCCCATCGTCTTTTGGGCCATTATGCTTGTCATCTATAGCCTCTTCTGCTTGGCGAGTGTTCTTTGGTGGTTTGGTGCAAGTATTTCTGTTGGCGGTTTCTAACTTGTCGCAGATGTCATCGCAGATCCCAAGTATGTAAGCGACCTCTGCCTCTGATTTGAATCGAAACATCCCTACATCGGCCTTGAATTGTTTGACGTATGAGGCATTAGCCGACGTGAAGGCTCTGATGAATCCCATAATATCTTCCAGCACCTTCTACCTTATATCTGTAAGTTGTGCCCTTGTAATATAATCCGTGGGCCGCAGAGCATTCATCTGGTTTGTTGTTGTTTCCTGAACCTTCTCCAGAGCCTTTTGGAGGTCCTCTGTGGTTAAGTCTGGAGAGTTGGTGGAGGAAGTTGATCTCGTAAAGGCCTCTGCTATGTCCCTTGCAGCCTTATGTTCTGCGGTAAGAGTGTCAATTGAGCTTTAAGTATGGGCGGGCGTAGAGCTCTGTAGGGCTGATGCTTAAAATTTTGCAAGCTTTGTAGTATTGGCCTTGACCTCTGTTGTTAAAGAATCAAGCTTGGAATTTAATGATTTGAAGGTCGTCTCTGTGTTTTCTACAAAAGTTTTCACTAAGCTTTACAAGTCAGTGAATTTGGTAGTCACAGAGGTGACAAAGACTTGGAACTCATTCCTTGTCATGTGTTATCCTTGGGTAACCTCTGTGTGAACACATTCGTCCACAGAGTGAGCCTCTGCTCTTGAGGCGCCTGTGTTCAACCTTGTTTGGACGTTGGGGTTGACATGACTTCCTTCTGATCCTCGAGGGGAGTCTTTAGTTGGCTCGTTCTCTACAGAAGTTTTGGCAGAATCCTTACTCTGCGCCACTTCAGAGATGGGCACAGAGGGGATTTTGGGTTGACTTTGAGACTTGTCTTGAGTCTCATCGTCCAAGTGCTCTCTACGTTCCTCTAAAGAACGTTGGTTCCCTAATTCGTGCGTGGGAGAGGCAACAAATGCCTCTGTGCGAATGTCACTTGTGATCTAGGACGAATGATCACGAAAGAGGTTTGTGTCCTTTGGAGAGGACACAACCTGTGCAGAGGATTCTCAGCTAAAGATTGACACAAAAAAAGAAAGAGGTTCTTCTGGCCGGATGGCTTGGGTTCGAGCCATGCTGCTCTTGTTCAATATCCCCTTCTGCCACTAGACTGACGGGGATAGCAAAGTGGGTTGCACTTGGGGGAGTTTTGGGTATGTTCCTTCTTCTCATACGACATCTTTTATCACTCTCTCCTCCTCATTTGTCTTAAGGACACTACCTCTTCGTCCTCTAAATCCTCTGTAATTAATAATTCCTCTGTTACCTCAAGATCAGAATTATAGTTTGCCACCTGGAAAGTTTTTGAGTTTACTCTTTCAGTCCAGCCAGACGTGTCCAATGACTCATTTATTCCTTCAGTATCACAAAACGTACCAAAAGAGACCTGAGGTTTATCCTCAACTTGGGGGGTATCCTCTGGAATGGCAGAGGTTTCAGGCTTGTTTGTCTCTGGTTCAGCGTAGTGAAGAGGGATGGGGGCTCAAACTTCTTCTTCTTGGGTTTGCTCTTCACCCTCTGCAATGGTTTGTAGGGGGACTTAGGTTTCTTGGCCTTCTTTCGTTTAGGCTTTGGTGCACCCTCCTCTGTTGACTTGGTTTTCCTTTTCTTTTTCTTTTCTTTTAGAGGGGAATGTGCAGAAGTATCTGCTTCTTGTACTTGGGTTTCAGGGTTAGGGACCTCTGTTGATGTACGTTGTTTAGCCTTCTTCTTCTTCGACTTCTTTTTTGGGGGTGAAGGGGGTTGTTCTGTGGTTTGTGGTACTGTTGAAGTTGCATCATCATTATTTCCTTTGTACTGAGCTCTCTCCATTCTTAACCTATACTTCTCAAATGCCTCACTCCACTCGGCCTCTGTCATCCTTTCCACTACTTCAGTTCCTAAGGACACTCCTAAGCGTAGGGGGGGGGGGGGGGTAGCAGGACTTGGTTTGGGAGTCCTGTGTACACGCACATACTCCCTCAGAAGTTCTTCATCACTAGCGTAGGATAACATCTTGTCACTTAGAGGTCTGCAGTGGGTATATCCGCTTGCATGGTTTATTGGGGTCATCTTCTGTAGTGGGAAGGTTTTCACTACTTAGCCTTCCATGCTCCATCCTTCATTTGTCAAAAGAGGCTCCAGTATAATTCCAAGAATCCTCTGGATTTGCAGAGCTGACAGAGCACCTCCGGTCTTTTGTGTTCCTCTCTTCTTCTCCACCACAGAAGCCATTTCCTGCAGAATCAGACGAGCATAATATAAGGGCATATCATAGTACACCTCGTACATGATCGCCAAGATTTGGTGAGAACTTTGATCTGGGCTTCATGTTTTACCCATGAGGCAGCGATTAAGGATTGAGAATAGGGTGTTCCACAGAGGAGGAAGACACTTCCTTTTGAAGTCATTCATATTGGTCAGAGGTTGATTATACCCTAACATCATAACAATATCCACTAAGTATTGGTTAGAGGGTTCGTCTGCATACTTCTTTATCCCTAGAAGACTTCTGGTGGGGATCTCAAATTCTTGTGACATCATTGTTCTGTTGATTCCAATGGTTAGGTTTTGAGAGTTATCAGGGCTTGACATGTATCCTACCATATAATTTATATCATCATCAAACCAACAGCTCTGCCAATACTGATGTAGGTATCTGCTTCGGATGTTCTGGATGTTTCGGGTTAGGATTTTGCTTAGGGGATGGTTTTGAAGTATCTTTATCAAAATGGCATGTCCTTGACCAAAGTTTTTAGTATTTAGAATCACAAAATGATTATTTGGTTTCAAAGGCAGCGGGGTTTCATACCATTCATGGTCAATAAAGTTTTGGAGGTTTGTAGAAGGAAGATGATGAACAGATTCCTCATTGTTTGAGTGTTCATCATCATTTCCAGGTTGAACTGGGTTTTGGGAGTTCTGAGATTGAGCAGGGGAGTTGTTAGAAGACATTGTTGAGTTCTTGATGTTGTTCTTAAAGAAAATGGATGGTTTTTGGAGGTAAGAGCACAAGTTTTGCAGGTCACCGGAGTTCTTAAGAGAGAAAAGGTTGGAAAAGATGAAGAAGAAGGGTAACTTTGGCTTTTGTAATGGGGGTGAAAAGATAAGATTTGAATTGTAAAAATTTATTTACATAATTTTTCACATCCGTAATCATGGTACATAGCCATTTAGCGCCTCTTCAAAAACGACGGTACGATGCACATCCAATCACAGAGTGCCACATCATTTTAGGTGGTGCACGATGAAGGGACGTGCGCCTCCCACTATCTCCATGCGCGTGGCACTTGCTAAAGCCAAATGCCTGTGACCCTCAAAAGAACCCGCACCCCAGAATGTATTCAAAACACATAAGTGTTAAGAATCACAAAAGCTCTGTGGTGGAATGAGCTTCTGTGGCCTTGGGTCATCCATAACTTGCACAAGATTGCACCTTTTCTTTACCTAAATCTTTTGAAAATCAGTGATGTTAACACCAGATCTATTAGGTAAACAACAAATCATCAATTGATATTCAAGAATCTAGAGTTTTACATATGAATGTGAAACTTTCTCTCTCTAGATTCTCTCTCTAAAACACTCTCTTGATATTACAATTATACTCATTAACTAATGACTTTCTAATGACTTTCTTAACAATTAAGCAAACTAAACCTATTTATGTTGATCCAAACCCTCAGTGATTTGATAATGACCCTCTCTTAAATACTTAGTGAAAATTGTATGTAAACAATATGTATCAGAGTTTCACTATCGCTGATAAGTACTAAGATCTTACAGTACCGCTGATAGGAACTCTCGCTCTTTAAATTAAACATTCAGCGAACACTGTTCACCATAATGCTCTGAGTCTGTTCAGTCCTTATGGTGATCGCTGATAAGTTAGTTGTTTACTTATGATCCCTGAAGACAAGTTTCACGTCAACAAAGGTTCTACGCTGAAGTCGAAGATCAAGCTCAAGAACCAGCGACAAGTCTACTAATGAACTGATGCGGATCAGCGAAGACTCAGATTTGTCCACTCAACGTGAAGTATCAAGTACAAGACTTCAGCTATCGCTGAACTTTATCATTCGCTGAATAGTAAATGATAATCACTGAATCAACGAAAGATGATCATGAAGTCCTCCGTACAAAGTACTTTTGTCTTAACCTCCCTTGCACGCCACCGTACGAAATGTCAGAAAAGAACCTCCGAAAATCTGAAATCGTACAACCACTCTGATACTACACTGTTCATCTTTACGGCTACTAAGGTTGTCAACCAAGGTCAATGACATGCAACCAATCCGCTGATGACACGTGTAAAGTGTATACTGAATTGCATTAAATGCATGCAGTATATAAAGAGATGAACTCACTTCATTTGAAGTAACTTGCTAACTCTGGACAAGTTCAAATCTCTCTCAAGATAGGATTTTATTAGTAATCTCCATATCTTTCTTAGTGCAAGAAACCTTAGTGTTCCAACTTGTTTAGATTTAGGTTTATCCTTAATCTTGTTTCCGCAACAAGCTGTAAATTGTTAATGATTTATCAATAAACAATTTAGAAAAGTAAAATAGTGTGTTTGTATTCAACCCCCCCCCCCCTTCTACAAACTTGTATAGGCCTTTCGGGACCAACAAGTGGTATCAGAGCAGATTTGTTTAATCTCATAAACAAGATCTAATCTAAGATATTTCTCTTCCTTGCTATTATCTGAAAATGGCCTCCCACACAAACACAAATTATGTAGACAATGGTTCTCTTGCAAAACCCCCTAGATTTTCCAGAGACAACTTCAACTTGTGGAAAAATAGGATGACACTCTTCTTAGAAGGTGTAGACCCTACTATACCTTACTATCTTGAGAACGGCCCACACATCCCTGTAACAATTGATCCTTTAGTTCCAGCCACTGCAACTAGAGCTGCTATTCCAGAAAGGCTGATTCCTAAAGAAATCCATCAGTGGACCGACGAAGATAAGAAGAAAGTGGCTATAGATACAAAAGCCAGATCCATACTATCCATGGCCCTTCCTGACGAAGTCTACCATTCCGTCATGAACCTGAAATCCTCAAAAGCCATGTGGGACACAATATGTGTTCAGTATGAAGGAACGTCTGAAGTCCAGGATTCAAGAAAGATTAACCTGGTAAGACAATACGAAAGCTTCATTTCTGGTAAGAATGAAACTCTCTCTGAAGTTCATCAACGTTTTAATTGCTTAATTATAGATCTAAAAACGGTTGGTAAGGAATATTCTAACTTTGAAGTGCTGACAAAGTTTTTAGAATGTTTACCTGAAAGCTGGGACAATTATTCCATGTGTCTCAAGCTGTCAAAAGATCTAAGATCAATGACTCTTGCTACCTTATATGGCACTTTGCTGAATCATGAGCAATCTAGCCATCTTAAGAAGAATCTTGTAAAAGATTCCAAAAGCACCCCTGTTGCTTTAATCTCAGAGGAACCTTCTACTCAGCGACCCTTGGTCACAATCACTGAGTTAGAAAGTAACTCTGAAAGGTCATCAGATTCTGATTCTTCAGATGATGATGAATCCTTGGCTCTCCTAACTAAAAAGTTCAGGAGATTCGCCAAGAAGAAAATGTTTAGAAAGAACAAAACTCTTTCCATAGCTGACAAGCCTAAGTCATCAGCTTTTGTTGATAAGGCTACTGCTACTTGTTTCAACTGCGAAAAGACAGGTCATTTCGCTAACGAGTGCAGGTCAAAGAAAATCATGAGACCTTCAGCTTTTACAAAGAAATCCTTTGTTCCAAGGAATAAAGATGACAAATACTCAAAGCTGAAGGAGAAGTATGCAAAGCTGAAAAGCTTTAAGAAGAAAGGAAAAGGCCTGATGGCTGACTATGATTGGGCTGCTTCTGATTAAGAAGCCTCATCATCTGATTCTGAAGATGATGAAGCAAATCAATGTCCCATGGCAAAGATTGAAGAAGAGGAAGAAAGTTCAGACATTCCCTCCACTTCAACATCTGCCATTCAGGTATCACCTTCCTTCTTTACCAATATTGCAAATATTGATGAAGCTAATAGTCTCCGTAAAATCGATCTACTGACTAGAAGTTTATACGAAGCCATGAACGGCAAAGCTGTGGTTGAAAACCAAAATCTTGATCTCGCTGAAAAGCTTAAAAACTGCCACCTTCAAATAGAAAAGCTTTCTAAAATTGAAGATGATTTTAAAGATCAAGTCTATTTAAATCAGCTAGTCAAAATCGAACGAGCAGAAGCTATCGCTGCATTAAAAGCTGAACAAGCTACTGTTGAAGGATGGTGTAATTCTTCAACAAAGATCACTGAGATAATTAAGGCTCAGATTCCTCTGAGTGATAAACGTGGTCTGGGTTATAAGTATGATACTCCAAAACCAACCACTGAACGTTCAATGCTTAAATTTGGAACGTTCGTATCCTCAGTCGCTGACACTTCATCATCTCAGTACTCCTCGTCGGTTACACCAATCCCTGAGGAAACTCCTACCTCCTCAAAAGGTAAGGAGAAAATGGTTTATTCAAAACCTACCTCTGTCTCTAAAGACAAAGGTAAAGGAATTGTTATTTATCAAAATCCTCCAAAGGGTACCTTAGTACCTAAGCTGAATGCTTCCAAAGCCTTAGTGATTCATTCATCTGGTTCTAGAAATCAGACCTCTGGATCAGTTCAGCGACCTACTCCTAGACTCAGAGTAGATGTCCTTGGTAAGAAATCTGAAGAACTGAATGTTCGTCCTATTTCAAAAACCAATAGTGTACTTGGTGCTGGTACTTCAAATTCCAAATTAAAAGCTCAGCACTCAAGTGGTCCTAGAACTAATTTTAGTTATAGGAAATGTTATCACTGTGGACTTACCGATCATATTGCAAGTAAGTGTCCCACAGCCACCAAAGCTGATAAGATAGCTAAGGTGAAGATAGCACCCAAGAAGACCAAACCAGTTGCAATTCAGGTCAAGGTGACTCCTACCGCTGAGGTCAAGAAATTGGCCAAAGTGAAGAAAGACAAAGCTGAATCTTCAAATGCTGCGAAGACTGCTGAACCCATTCCAACTTCTTCCACTGACAAACGCGTATACATGGTGAAGTGGGTACCCAAGCAAAACTAATCTTCCTTTGTATTGCAGGTTAAGAAGGGTATCTGGTATCTCGATAGCGGATGCTCTAGACACATGACTGGAAAGAAAAACCTGCTCGCTGAATACAAGGAAGAGAAGGGTCCCTCTGTGACGTTCGGTGGAAATGGAAAAGGACACACCCGAGGGTATGGTGTACTTTCAAATGGTACAACATCCTTCAGAAGAGTCGCATATGTTGAAGGGCTGAAGCATAATCTTCTAAGCATCAGTCAGCTTTGCGACATGGATAACAAAGTGATTTTCACTAAGGAATCCTGCTTTGTCTCTGACAAAAAGGAGAAGATAGCTCTCAACGGTTATCGTTTGGAAAATGTTTACGTTATAAACATGGACTCAACAACCACTGAGAACTCCTGTTTCTTCTCAAAAGCATCCTCTGATGTCAACTGGCCATGGCACAAAAGGCTCTCACATCTCAACTTCAAGACGCTGAATACTCTTTCCTCCAAAGAGTTAGTCACTGGTCTACCTCAACATTCATACGCCAAAGATTCTTTATGTTCAGCGTGTGAAAAAGGGAAGCAGACCAAGGCAAGCTTTAAGTCAAAGCAAGTTTCCTCGGTGTCATCTCCTCTTCAACTACTCCATATGGATTTGTTTGGCCCCGTTAACAAACAATCCATCGCTGGAAAGAAATATACGCTGGTCATAGTTGATGAATTCTCTCGTTACACATGGGTAATGTTTCTCCGTTCTAAGAGTGACACCCCTGAAGAACTCATCACCTTTGTTCGGAAGATGGAAACTCTGAACAATATGACTGTTCGCTCAATAAGGAGTGATCATGGAACTGAATTCAAAAACAGTTCTCTTGATTCCTTCCTTGAGAGCAAGGGTATTTCTCACAACTTTTCGTCAGTGAGAACACCACAACAAAATGGAGTCGCTGAAAGAAGAAATAGAACAATTATTGAAGCTGCACGTTCAATGCTCAGCGATTCTCACCTGCCTACTCAGTTTTGGGCAGAAGCTGTCAACACTGCTTGTTTTACGCAAAACAGGTCGCTGATAGTTAAAAGATTCAAAAAGACAGCCTATGAACTCTTTCATGGGAGAAAGCCTTCAATCAGCTTTCTTCACATCTTTGGATGTCAGTGTTTCATACTGAACAACAGAGATGCCCTTGGAAAGTTTGATCCTAAGGCTAATGATGGAATCTTTCTTGGATACTCCTCAGTTTCCAAAGCCTTCAGAGTCTTCAATCGAAGAAGACAAACTGTAGAAGAAACTATTCACGTCACGTTTGACGAATCCCGTTCAGCGAACTCTAAACCGAACGCTGATACAGAAGAACTGAATCAATGGATGTTTTCTCATCTTGGTGATTCAGAAGATATTCCCACTCCTCATGCTCACACCGTAGAAAATGATGGTCCTTCTATCATTCCAAATATGCAAAATAGTGAAGCTGAAACATCTTGGGTCTCAGCTGTTCCTATAAACGCTATACCTGCAGTTGATCCAAATGTCTCAGAAATTCCATCTATTTCTCAGCAATCAGTGAATGAAGTGGCAAATGCAAACATTCCTCTCTTAGCTGATAATCCAGAAGTAGCTGAAGCCTCATCTTCAGTTTCTCCAGTTCAGACTGAGTCAGCGACGTATGCTCCGGCTCAGCGATGGACTGTAAATCACCCAATCGATCAAATTCTTGGTGATCCCAACGCTGGTATTCAGACCCGTAGAAGTGCAGGTAATATTTGTTTATTTGTTAACTTTATTTCTCTAACTGAACCAAAGAAAATAGATGATGCCCTCAGAGATCCAAACTGGGTCAGCGCTATGCAAGAAGAGCTGACTGAATTCGAAAGAAACAAAGTTTGGAAACTTGTTCGTAGACCAACTGACAAAACGGTGATAGGCACTAAATGGGTCTATCGAAACAAGTTGGACGAACATGGTACTGTAACTCGCAACAAAGCTCGTCTTGTTGCTCAGGGACACAGACAAGAGGAAGGCATAGATTATGACGAAACTTTTGCTCCAGTAGCAAGACTTGAATCTATTCGTCTTTTCTTAGCATATGCTGTACACAAAAACTTCACTGTACATCAGATGGATGTTAAGTCAGCGTTTCTAAATGGAAAGCTGAATGAAGAAGTGTATGTGGAACAACCTCCAGGATTCTCAGATCCTAAGCGTCCAGGTTATGTGTGAAATCCCAAATCTAGCAAGAAATCAAGAATGATGTAGAGAGATAATCTAAAACGAACTTGTCATCCATATATTGATCTTCAAAGTACAAATGACTAATGCTACAAGTTGTTACCAAGATTACAAAGGAGTCTTCTTTATATAGTAGGGCTATGACATGTCCATGCCTCTACTAAGAAGAACAATACAAGATATTAATACTGTCTTGATAGCTACAAAAATGCCCTAACAATCTCCCTCTTAGCTATCAAGGCAGAAAGGGTCTTCTTCTACTTCGAAACCCAAGATGCGTTTCAATCCTTCGCATAGCCATTCTGAAACTCAATTTTTCATCTATCTCTTCAATGGCTCTTGACAAAACTCTTCTAGGTCTTGAAGACATCCAATTAACTTTTCGTTCAGCATCATGTCTTTTAAGCTTTTCGACTAACTGAAGTCTTACAATTTTAAGCGTACCATCAGAATATTTTTCCAACTCATTAAACCGAATGAATATCTTGTTTGCACCATTACTGAACACAACACCAAACTCTGGTTCTCCAATCACAGCAAATAGAGTCATCTTCATCAATCCAGGCAGACTTTGATTAGGCCTCAACAAGTTGACTCTTGGCTGATAACTCTCCACGGCCATTTGTAGATCATGACATTGTGTGAACAAGACATGTCTTCTCAAAAATCTTTTGATGGCATTCAGTGCAAGAGTTACGTTTTCCCTTCTGATCTGAAGATCTCTGAAATGATGATACAAGAACTCAAAATCTTCCATGGTTAAATGACAGAAATCAGCTTCAGTAAACCTGTAATCTCTGCAATCCTGTCTCTGAACTAAAAATTCTGGATACCACAATTTGTAATACAATCTAGCTGTTACCTCCTTTATAGACACAATCAACTTCTTGCTCCTCACCTCTCCTTTCTTTTGGCACTTGTCTCTTAGAAAGTACATATACTCGAACTTGTATTCGGCTGTTTGATCTGTAATACCCAACACGGCGTAGGGATTCAAAGTTCTGATTCTGTGCACAAACAGTATTCTTTCTTCTTCTTCTAGGAAAGGTGTTCTCAAATACAAAGTTCTTTGTCGTTGTTCAAGTTCAGTCAATTTTCTGCTTCGCGAGGATGAAGGACTAGGTTGATCAGCTGGATTAGAAGGACCAGCTTCATCATGACTAGGAATGATAGGAGGTACTAAAGATGTAGTGGATTGAGGATCAGTCTCTTCGGATTTTGGCTCTTTAGGTAATGGATCATGAGAATGATGTGGTTCAGATACTGGTATAGTGGTTTGAGCTGAAGTAGATTGGTTAAGGTTAATGGTTATAGGTGTAACAGAAGGTTGTTCTGACATCAAAGTGGTTGAGATATGTTCGGGTGAGTGTACAGGGCTAAAGATTATTTCTTCAGGAGTTTATGGCCCATATATCTCTGACAAAATATCAACCTCTTCTTCATTAAATCCAACACCTTGATCTTCTGGTTCATAAGTAAATACCAAAAGTGGTTCTTCTTCCTCCTTAACTTTCCAATACCGATCATAAGCTCTTGCATTTTCATCAGTTTCTTCATCATCAGAACTAATTTCAATCAACTCCACAGATTGCACGAATCGATCAACCACTTCTCTTATCTCCTTCTCATTTACCTCAGGCTTTTCAACCGTTGGTTCTATATTAGGATCAACATATAATACGATATGTTTTCCGCTTTGATCACCCATAGCACCTGATTCAAACATCTCAGATATTTCAGCAACAGTCGGATTCTTCTTCTGACCTTGAGAGCTTTCTGACTCAGCTCTTCTCTTCTTACTCATCTCCCCCTCATGATCATGATCATCGGGATCCTGATCATGTCTTCTTTTAGTACCCTGAGCTTGAGTCTTAAACGACTGTTCCATTAATGCTTTCAACTCAACAATTGACTGCTTCATATCACTTAAAGATTTCACAACTTCAGACTTGAAAGTAGATAACTCTTTGGATAATGCTTGAAACTGTGTGGGTGTAACTGAAGGTGTAGGGGGAGGTGGATTTGGAGTAGATTGGAAATTCTGAAGTAGAGATAACAAGGTTTTACTTTGCTGATCTTCAGGACTCATAGACATCAGTTTGGCATAGAATAAATCCCTTAATTCATCAACACTTTGATCCACTGGTGGTTGTTGCATAGGAGAAGACTGAGGTACTCGAGGCGGAGCCAAATAGATCTCTGGACGAGGACGTACAGCTGGCTCATAAGTCATCGGTTCTTTTCCCTTCAACTGATTCTTCACACCTTGTAACTCCCGGATGAACATAGTTTCAATATCCTTTAGGGCGCCATCGAAGTTTTCCCTTGTCACAAAGACGGGTAAAGTAACACCGGCACCACTTAGGTTTGCCGTTGACACAACAGTTGTTGCAACTGTGTGACCTACGCTCAGTGTTGGCATAGTGTTAGCACTGGTAGGATTTCCACTCTGTCCTTGTAGTCCTGTAAAAGAATCTACTCTGAGTGTTCCGGATGGGTCACCAAGACGCGCATCAGATGTTCCTGAAAGTGTCCTATTCAAAGAATCAAATATGTTAGTAACAGGCACTAGACTCGAACTTTGTGCAGGAAAGAAGGTCGGGGACTGGGGAGGAAGTCGCTCTGTTTCAATATCCGGAATCTCCGAACGAGAACCAGATAGTGTTTGTGCTAAAACCCCGTGAGAAAATGAGACAGTTTCTTGTGAAGAAGAAGCTGAATAGCTGGCAGAGGTGTGCAATTGCGTTACTGGGCGAGTAACGACTTGTTCAACACCTGATCCCAACAAATGAGATCTGGTGGTGGATGTGGCTGCCCTTCTGGAATAGACAGTTTGGATATCTCTCACACTCTCCATATTCTTTTCTTCAGTTTCTCTCACAGACTCACATATATTTTCAACTGATACTCCCTCGGTTCTCCTTATGCCTTCCGTTCCTTCACTAACTTGAGTCGACATTAAAGGCATGTCATCAAATTTTAAGCTTTCCACATTAATATTATCTGACATATTCAATTGTGGAAATTCAAAGATATCAGAAATGTTACCAAACCAGTTTTCTTCAGTAGTAGCATCAGCACCAATATTTCCAGCATTCCCTTGATCATCATCATTATCATCGTTGTCATCTTCATCATCATCACGATGTTCCTCCGCTGGATCAGACGCATTATCAGACTCTGTACTATCACTAGAGTACTCAACTAAAGGAGGATCCCCAATGTGTTTAGGAATTTCTCCCTCAGAATCGTGTTGTACAAGATCATCTGTATGTGTGTCCTCGGACGATGACCCTGTATCTTCAAGTACAGATGTATGATCCCCACCAGTTCCCCTCTCGGTGTTTTCCCTCGACTCTCCCCGTTCAGTAGCCCGTGCATCCTGAACACTCACCGACTCCTCTCGCCTAGGGGTTGAGTCTGGGGTAGGTCCCTCCGGTTCTGGCTGGACCATAGACTCTCTATACTCGATAATGTACTCAGCGTCCTGATCCGCGTATCGAAGAAATCCTTCAGGTAATGGCATCTCATAATCAAATTCAGTTTTACGAAACTGAAGATACTGCATAGCTTTCTCGGGCACAGAAGGATGATTTGCTCGTCTTGGAATTTCTCTGTTAGAACGAAGCATGCTATGAATGATAATCTGAAGAAACCTCATATATGGAATGTAAGGCTTTCCCTTGTTTTGTCGATGAAGATCTATCTTCTCATTCAGTTCATGCCAGAAGATAGCTGCATAATCTACATGAAGATCATACACTACTGCATGAAATAACTTCAGAAATCCGACGCTGGCACTGTCTGTTCCGGCATGTTTAGCAGATAAGCATCGATTAATAATGGAGAAGATTGTATAGTATAACGGTGGTAGGTTCGCCTTATGGAATTCCTTCACCCGAGTTAAGTTTCCAGTGTATCCCATAGCTCGTATTCCTTCAAACGTTTCTTCTTCGGATGGAAAAGGATCAAACTCATTATTTCCTTCTCGTGAATCAGGTTCAGGTAGCCTCAGAATCATTCTTAGTCTTTGGAAATCAAGCTTTGAGATGAAGTTGTCTATTTGGAATACAAAGATTGGTCTTCCATCTTCCATAGTTGTTGTTATTGTCTTCCATGCTTGCTGTAAATATAGCATAGGCACAACGACATTATTCGTTAATGCGTATGCTAGCGGATGATTCCTGAGCACTTCCTTTATCACCGGATGAATGTTGATGTGATCAAAATCAATGTGATGATTGTTGGGAATGATCGCAATATAGTTGATCGGATGAATGATAGCATGATCTGGATGAATTCCGGCTTGGGATTGATGTACTGATCGTGTTGACGGTAAAGGTACATCGTGTGTCGGTTCGGGTAGACTCGGAATATGATCATCAAAGCCTTGAATGTGACTTTGTTCTTCTTGATTAACCATCTGATGAAGAAGATATGAACAGATGAAGATTGAAATTGAAGATGATGAATAGTGTCTTCTTCAGAGAATTCGAATTGAATGCCAGAAGTGAAAAAGTGGGAAAATGAACATTTGAACTCTATTTATACTTAAAAAATTTGGACACTTGGCACGATTTAGAGTACTCCACTTGGCAAACAGTAGAAAAAGATGACGTTGTATTCATTGAATTCGAATCCTTAAGAGTCCGAATTCATTGAATTCGAATCCTTAAGAGTCTGAATTCATTGAATTCGAATCCTTAAGTATTCGAATTCTTTGAATTCGAATCCTTAAGAGTTCGAATTCTTTGAATTCGAATCCTTAAGTGTTCGAATTCTTTGAATTCGAGTCCTTAAGTGTTCGAATTCTTTGAATTCGAATCCTTAAGTGTTCGAATTCTTTGAATTCGAATCCTTAAGTGTTCGAATTCTTTGAATTCGAATCCTTAAGTGTTCGAATTCTTTGAATTCGAATCCTTAAGTGTTCGAATTCTTTGAATTCGAATCTTTGAGAGATCGAATTCTTCAAATAAATTCATGAAAAATTACAACTTTTTCAGAAAATTTAACACCTGTTCCACAAATCTCACATCAGATAAAACTTTGTAAGCTCTCAAATACAAAACCCCCTAACTTACAGACTTATGCCAAATTGCTCCCCCTAAACAATTGCATAAATTGCTGTCTTTTCTTCAGAGGAATCTGCACAGACAGATGAAAACTTGGTACTCATTGAACATGAGTCCAAACTGTTAGACTTATCACTTTGTGTAAAAATCTAACTCCCCCTCAAAATATGAATTCTGGAGTATCTTGTTTTCTTCCTCTGAGAGTATGCATATATTTCAATAACGCTCAGTATTTGACATTGTAGCAAAAATGCATTTTACAAGGAAAGTAACATTCATTGAATTTTATTTTATGACTACTAACATCTGATCATTTGAAAGCTTTACAAAAGAAATTCAGCTTAATGAAATTTAACAGATTTTTTAATCAACTGAAAATCAAATGCATGTGTTTGGATTCAAGAACAAGTCATCATTGTATATCAAGTTATAAACGTTCAGTGTTAACCCCTTTATTAAATCCATTTGGTGTGCTGGCATGTGAAATATGATTAGCATAAAGCGTATGCATTTCTAAAACATATAAGAATACTCTGCTCTACTCACACTATTTGTACAAAATCAGGATTTTCACAAATTTACGGGTTTATCGCGACTTTGTATTTTCCCAAGTTTCAAGAGATGTGTGCTCATTGGCATCTTTTCGTTTGTGCTCATTGGCATCTTTTGATTTTGTGCACATTGGCATCTTTTGATTTGTGCACATTGGCATCTTTTAATCAAAGAGTTTAGTAAGAATAAGATACATCGTTAAACATGACTTTCTATCTGGTTCTATAGCAGGATTTGGGTTAGCATATCCCAGACCAGTTGGCCTTAGGTACTAGGTGTCGAGCACCCCTTAGAACTTAATTTCCCAAACTAGAAAGGCCACATCGATATATCTTAAACCCATTTGTACCAGTAGAACATGGCTTTCTATCTGGTTCTATAGCAGGATTTGGGTCAGCCGATCCCAGACCAGTTGATCTTAGGGACTAGGTGTCGAGCACCCCTTAGGACTTACTCTCCCAAACCAGAAAGGCCACAGATACAAACTTTCAAACTAAATGATATTCTATATAAGCTTGGATTTCCATCACAAAATATGAATGATATCTCAATCACTTGGTTCTAAAACATAGTGCTTCTCCCATATTTTCATTACCATCCATCATTCTGACATATAGGCGTTTTGAGCATTATATTCTATATATATCCAGATTCACATAACTTTGAGCATTCAGCATAATTTCATTCATGTTTTGCTGACCTTTCGATTATTTCAGAGGTGAAAATTGAAGCAAATCCAACTCAGATAATACAAAGTTTCTTGTAAAAGCATCTTTTAGCACACATTTGATTTATTGAGTGAAGATTGAAAATTTCATGTCATTGAATTAAATTTGTAAAGTTTCAAGTTTTCAAAGTAGTAGAAACAAAATATAATCCAATGTTACCTTTCACCACTTGTTCCTTGAATTAAAAAGATATAACAGTTAAGGATATTACCTGAGAATTGTGAGTTCTAAACTGATTTGTTTAGAAGTTTTAGTCTTTGAAGTACGGGTCCTGAACTGAATTGTTCAGAAGCCATAGTCGTTGAAGCACGGGTTCTAAACTGTGATGTTTAGAAGCCATAGTTCTTTGTCTCCCCCTTAATGGTACAAATATTCTTAAAAAAATATCCACCGCTTCTCTTCTGTTTTCAGTCATGTGTGTAGTATGAATTTACAAGTCAGTACAACACATGATAAACCTGCAAAACAGATTAAGCAGATTTTGGTACCCAACGGGACTTGGGTCCTAGTGTGTTAGGATATGATCATAGATTTAAGTAAGCAAGAACACGAACTCCCCCTCAATGTCTTAAGGATTCAACATTCCTAGTTTGCTGATTAAAAAATTTAACCTCTTTTCATCTAAAGGTTTTGTGAAAAGATCAGCAAGTTCTAGTTCTGTTGGTACAAAGTGCATTTCTATAGTTCCCTTCTCAACATGGTCTTTGATAAAATGGTACCTGACATCTATGTGTTTCGTTTTGGAATGCTGAACAGGATTTTCAGTTATTGCAATTGCACTTTTTGAATCACAATAAATGGGAATCTTGTTGAAGATATATCCATAATCCTTTAGCTGAGTTTTCATCCAAATTACTTGTGAACAACAACTAGCGGCGGCCACATACTCTGCTTCAGCTGTAGATACACAAGTTTGCTTCTTTGATGGCCAGCTTACAAGTTTATCTCCCAAGAATTGACAAGCACCAGATGTGCTTTTCCTGTCCATCATATTTCCCGCATGATCTGCATCTGTGTAAGCAGTTAGTTCAAACCCAGAATCCTTAGGATACCAAAGACCCAAATTTTTTGTGCCTTTGAGATATCTAAAGATTCGCTTTACAGCCACAATGTGAGATTCCTTCGGGTTTGCTTTGAAACGTGCACAAAAAGATGTTGCAAACAAAATATCCGGTCTACTTGCCGTTAGATACAGTAAAGATCCAATCATGCCACGGTATAACTTTTGATCAACTGGTATACCAGATGAATCAGCGTTCAAAAGCTTACCGGTAGCCATGGGAGTTTTCATGGTGGAAGAGGAATTTAAGTCAAATTTCTTAAGCATATCATTTATATATTTTGATTGATTAATGAAAATGCCTTCTTTTGACTGTGTCACTTGGAGACCAAGAAATTTTTTTAACTCTCCCATCATACTCATTTGAAAGCGGCTTTTCATCACCTCTTCAAAATCTTTACACATATCGGGATTTGTAGATCCAAATATAATGTCGTCAACATATATTTGTACTAACATTAAATCTTTACCTTCTCTTTTGAGAAAAAGAGTTGTATCTATTGTACCTTTGGTGTATCCATTTTTAAGCAGATGAATAGTCAGAGTCTCATACCATGCCCTCGGAGCTTGTTTCAAACCGTAGAGTGCTTTGTCCAAAACATAGACATGGTTGGGATATTTTGGATCTATAAAACCCTCAGGTTGACTTACATAAACCTCTTCATGAAGTATTCCGTTCAGAAACGCAGATTTGACGTCCATTTGAAATACCTTCATGCTTTTATGTGCGGCGTATGCAAGAAAAATTCTGATGGCTTCAATCCTTGCTAATGGTGCATAGGTTTCATCATAATCTATTCCTTCTTGTTGATTATACCCTTTTGCAACCAGTCTTGCTTTGTTTCTGACTATAATTCCTGCTTCGTCTTTCTTGTTCCTAAAGACCCATTTAGTTCCAACAATGGTCTTGTCTTTAGGACGCTTCACCAAATGCCAAACTTCGTTACGCTTAAACTCATTTAACTCCTCTTGCATGGCGTTTATCCAATCTGGATCTTGTAAAGCTTCAGATGCTTTCTTGGGTTCTAACGTGCTTAGAAAGTTGACATACAAACATTCGTTGGTAGTCGCAGATCGTGTTTTCACTCCATCATTGATATCACCAATAATATCTGCTGGGGGTGTGCTTTTGTCCACTTATGTACACTGGGAAGAGTTGAAATCTCTACACGAGTGTTCGATGAATCATTCTCATCCATAACTGCAAGAATCTCTTCAGTAGATTCAGCTGAAGATACATGTGTTGGTTCTGGTACATTAACTTCTGGTTGTTGTATTTCATGTATAGGAACCTCCGATGATGTGTTTACTGAAACCGGAACTTCAGGCTGAATTTCAGGTTCAGAAACTGGAATAGTTGTAGGTGCACTTGGAGTTTCTTTAGTTGTCCGAGAAGTACTAGCACCGACATCGTCAGATGGACCAGAGACATTCACACTCGTCTGTTGTGGAGATGCATTTACTGATGTGATGGGTTGTTCCATATCTGTACAATAATCCACAAATGCATCATGAAATAACAAATCTAAATCCTTAGTACTATTATTATTTAATACAGAATTAGAAAACATTTTCGCCACAGGTTCTACTCCTTTTTGAGTAGAAACTTCAGATTTTTGTCCGAGTTCTGAACTGTGTTGTCCAGAAGTCAAAGTCACACTCTCGTCAAACGTAACGTTGATGCTCTCGATGACTGATTTTGTACGATTATTATAGATCCGATATGCTTTAGAATTCAAGGAATACGATATGATTTGAAGATGATTTGCTTTCCAAAACTTTAGGGGGAGAATGTTAGGACACTGAAGTTGTCCTTTATAATAGAAAGTTTTGTAAAGCAATAGCTGTGTTAAAGGGCTTAGGCTTAATTGTTGTAGCAAGTGATGAAGACTATAAATAGGTCTTTACTTGTAGTTTGTAAGAAGTGAATTCATTAATACAAGATGTAGATCTCTAATCACTTTGTGTTCTCTCTATCTTTTAGGACAAAACATCTGCATCCAAAAACACGCAAAAATTTGATGTTAGGTTTGCGATTATTGATTATTTCATATGCAGTTTTATTAAGACGTTTAATAATAATTGTCCTGTTTTGAGTGAAGCATGCGGTTGACACTGCTTCAGCCCATAAACTTGGTGGAAGACCCGAATAAGCAAGCATAGTCCGAGCTGCTTCCACAAGCGTCCTATTTTTTTCTTTCAACCACTCCATTTTGTTGTGGAGTAATTGGTGCAGAAAAATTATGAGAGATGCCAACGGATTCAAGAAACGATTGAAGAGTTGCATTCTTGAATTCAGTTCCATTGTCGCTCCTTATCTTTTGAACTGGACGTTGTAGAAGAATTTGAATCCTTTTTATGAACTTAATTATTTGCTCAGGTGCTTCAGATTTGAGTCGAAGAAAATCCAACCAAGTGTAGCGTGAATACTCATCAATCATAACCAAGATATATTTCTTTCCTCCCATTGATTGAGTTCTCATAGGGCCACAGAGATCCATATGAATTAATTCCAAGACGTTGTTGCAGTTAGACAAAGTTTTGGATTTGTGCGTGACGTGTTTCATCTTTCCCATTTCACACGCCGAACAGATAGAAACTTTGTCAAACTTCAGTTCAGGAAGCCCGGAAACTAATCCATCTATTCTGAGCTTGTTGATGCTTCGAAAATCTTTGACCAGTTCTCATCCACAACATAACAAAACTTTTTGTCAAAAATTACCTTACAGTCCTTGTCACAAAACTGACTAATACTGAAAAGGTTATGCCCTAATCCTTCAACATACAAGATCTTTTCTATTTGCATCGAGTCATTCTTCAACGTTCCGTAGCCTCGAACGTGACCTTTAGAATCGTTACCAAAACCTACCGATCCGCCAGGATGTACAGTAAAATCGTGCAATAAGTGCCTGTACCCCGTCATGTGTCTAGAAGCTCCCGAATCAATGACCCACACATGATGATCCTGTAAAAAGATAATTACCTGATCTTAGGTACCCATATCCGTATGGGTCCTTTCTTGGTAGTACGGATCAGTTTGTTTATTATAGTTGATGAACCTTGAATTTTGCCTTTAAAGGTAAGGTTATTTTGTGAATTTGGTTTGTTAAGTTGATCTTTTGGAATCCAAACCATATTCACATCAACTGTTTTTGTTTCTTTCTTCTTATTCTGTTTCTTTGATCTGAAACCGAACATTTTAGCAAATTTGTTCGCTGAAGATTTTAGAGAAAAGGATGAAGTATTAGATTTTTTGTTCTTTGGATCATTTCTATTTAGCTTGAAATAGTTATCCCAACAATGAGCACAATGTATTCTTCTTTTTGCTTGTGACAACAAGATAGAATTTGAAATTGCGGAATATTTATTTTCACAAACTTTGTAAACATTACATGAATGAATACAATTTTTATTTGAAGAAATACATTTCTCAGTATCAGTATTCCTATTCTCGCTATCTGAAATATTCTCCTTCAGATCCACGCACTTTTCTTCATCCATTTCTGAGAAAGAATGAGAAACATTGTTAGAAGTCTTAGAACTAGAAGCATTATTTGGAAACACATTTGATTTTGTTTCGAATAATTTTTCTTTTTCTTTTCTTTTCAGTTCTTGTTCCTTTTTGACATTAGATATATTTGATGAAAACTTTATATGATATACTTCACAATATTTCAGTTCAATTTCAAGTTCAGTTCTTTCCTTTTTATGCTTCTCTTTCTCAAGAAAAAGCACTTTTTCAAAATCTAAAATTTGATTTGAAAGTTTTGCACATCTCAAAACAAGTGCTTTGTTTTCTTCAAAAAGCTTATCTTTTTCTAAAGATACTTTTACACCAGAATTAATTTTTCTTGAAGAAAAAATGTTAGAGCTTTTAGAGTTAGAAGAATCATTCGAACAAGAATTAGATTTGGTTCCTGATGATTCTCCTTTCTCATAACCTTCGAAAGAACATTTTTCTTTTACTTTGACCGAACTTGAAGAATTAGATTGATCTGTTGTTTCACTTTGATTTGAACACTTTTCACAAGTAATTGAATCTTTAGATTTTGATAATTCTAATATTCGGGATTCAAGTCGTCGAATCTCAACTTGAAGTTCAAGATTGACTTTTTGACTATGATCAAAATTTATCCCAATATTATCATGATCATCCTCTAATATTTCAAAATTTAATTGTAATTTAGAAATTTGATTTTCTAAATCAACAATTTTTCGTAAAGCAGAATCCAAATCAGGAAATTCAGAAGAGGTTTCTTGAACAAACTCCTTTTTGTCAGAATCTGAATTTGTATTTGACTCCATTTCAACATTAGATTCAGATTTAACAGGTTTAGGTTCATTGATATTGGAATCAAATGTTTTAGCCATAGATTCATTTGAGAATAATAAACTAAATTCAGTTAGTTCAACCTTTTTGGTTTTGTAACTGGAATTTAGTTCATCGTATTTAAAGTTTGTCGTATTGAATCTAGGCTTTTCTTCCGAACCTTTATCCGTCTTATCCTTATCTTTATTAGAATCTGGAGTTGAACATGCAGATTTAACAAAAATTTTGGATATAAGAGGTATTTCCTTTTTAATGGGTTCCTTTAAATCTTCATCCAATTTTGCAATTGTATAAAAATTTTCAGGCGCTTTCTATGATACCTCTACATCAGATAAACCAAGTCCCATTTTAGGATTAAAAAATCGTTTATCTTTTGGATTATTGGTTAATAATCTTAGAGTTTGCTCAGTCTGACCTCTTTTATAGTTTAACTCTTCAAGTTCTTTGATCTTTGCAATAGCTTCTATTCTTTCTTCAGTGAGAATCTTAATTTTAAATTGACAGTCTATATTCTCATCACTTATATCAATCATTTTCTTCTTCAATTCAGAAATTTCAGATTCAAGTGTTTTAACTTTTGTTCTAATAACTTCCTTTTCATTTTCTCTATCTTCAGCAAGACATTTGTAAAGAAGTGCCTCATCGTGATATTTCATCATTGAACTTTTCTTATTTTCAAGTTCCTTTTGAACTTTTTCAAATTTCTTATTAAGTTCAATTATCACGAGTTGCATTTCTTCATATCTTTCATCTTCAGTTTCAGACTCATTATCAGAATTATTAGAATTATCAGAAGAATAAAGAGATGATACCTCGGATTCCTGGTCATCTTCATCTAGTTTAGCCATTAAGCTATGCTTTACTTGAGTAAAGTGAGCTTCTTCATCATCAGAGGAATCCATAAGCCAAATTTCTTCCTCAGCATTGACTGGCTTTCCACTTTCTTTTGCTTTTGCCAGATGTGCCTTTCGCTGATAATAGTCAGAATCCTTCACCTTCTTTAGCTTACAGTCTCTGGCATAATGACCTGGCTTTCCACAGTTAAAACAGTTTCGGTCATCTCTATCATTCGTTTCCTCTCTTTCCTTTTTCTCAACTCTTTCCTCTTTCTCCTCTTTCTTCTCAAATCTTTTATACTTGTTAGCTTTGTTGTATTCAGGTTTGGTTTTTGAATAAAACTTCTTTTTGCCAAACTTGTTTTGAAATCTGTTTGTTAATAAAGCCAACTTCTCAGCTATATCAGTCATTTCATCTCCAGAACTGCCACTATCATCATCATCAGAACTTATCTTCTTCTTGCTCATCCCAGAAATCAAAGCTTTTGTTTTCATAGCTTCACTCTTCTTATGTTTACTCAGAAGGGCTAAAGATTCTTCGACCTTTTTATCCTTTTCCTTAACAGCTTTTACTTTTTCTTCGTGTTGACCTAGAATACTGAAAATGTCGGTCAACTTTTCATCATCCATATCCCTTGACATTTGGAGCTGAATGGAGTAGGAATCCCATTCTGGTAGAAGATTCTTGACAAATTTGTAATTTATTTCTGATTCTGATTTGTCGACTCCATTTCTTCTCAAATTATTAAGGATGATATTGTATCTATTGTAGGTCTCTTTCAAAGGTTCGCCTTCTCTTGCTTTAAACCCTTCATAAGCATTGATGCTTTGATTCCTTTTGGTCTTCTTAGACTTTGATGATCCCTCAAACTGCCTTTCTAACTCATCCCATATCTCTTACGCTGAGTCACGACTATCTACTCGATTGTAGATATCATTTGGAATTGCCATAGTCAAATAAGTCAAAGCCAGTTCATCAGTTGCAATCCTATCTTTGTCATATTGATTAAAAAATCTGGGTTCTTTATCAATGCTTCTAGGAGCAACATACTGACTTGTAGCAGTTTCAGCTTGACCACCAATATCCATTTTTGGTGTGTGAGGACCTTCTTTGATTGAAACCATTAAATCTCTGTTCTGATGATTTAGAAACTGAGCCATTCTCTTCTTCCATTGGGCATATTCTTCCACTAGAAGAACTGGAGGCTTATTCTTTGATCCCATACTCATTAAATCTCTCGACATCTTTTCAAATAGCTAGGATAATTGATCGTTCAGAAGATCAAGCAGTAAGTGTAACAGAGATTACACTTAGAATCAACTGTTCAAGAAAGAAATCAGCACTTGGGTCCGAAACCAACACTTAGACAAATTCTGAGTGGTGCGAAACCTTCAGATTTCGGATGCTTTAGAATTCGAAACCTTCATATTTCGGATGTAGTACGGTGCGAATTCCCTGAATTCGAATGCAACTGAGTACGAATTCCTTGAATTCGAATGCAACTGAATGCGAAATCCTTGAATTCGAATTTAGCTTGATGCGAAATCAAAACCAATTACACTCTTCAACTCAGAATTCGGATGTAGATGAGTGCGGAATCACGGAATTCGAACTTAACAGATACGAATTCAACACTTGTACACCAATTCGAAATCACCGGAATTCGGACTTAACTATGTTCGAAACCTCAAGAATTCGAACTTAACAGGGTGCGACACCACGGATTTCGGGCTTAACTGGATCCGAAACCAATACTTGAGCACTTCGAAAATCTTGAATGATCCGAATTCACTATGAATAATCCGAATTCACTTTGAATAATCCGAATTCTGCACTTCGACCATCAAAATCACTAAATCTGCCATATCTTCCTCAATTCTTGATCAATTAACACGAACTTTGTACTGGTTTGCTCGAAATCAAAATCCACACACTTTCTTAGTTAATCACAAGATCTAATTCGATCAATTTAATCGAATTAAAGTCCAAAACAGTGAATTAGGGTTTTCGAACGAAAATTCAAAGAAATGAACAAATCTAATGATTCTGTTTAGAAAATGATGATGATCCAAGAATTAATGTTGTTCAGATATCAATTCCGAGTTCAGTGATGCCAAGAATTGATCCAAGAAATCATAATCTAGAAAAAATCTATGTCTGAATGAAAAGTGATCAGATGAACAGTGATGAACACCAGATCCGAATTCTTCATGTTTAGTATAAAAATTCTTCAATTTGGTCTTCGATCTGCTTGAATCTCCTGTTTAGCTCTGATACCAAATGTGAAATCCCAAATCTAGCAAGAAATCAAGAATGATGTAGAGAGAGAATCTAAAAAGAACTTGTCATCCATATATTGATCTTCAAAGTACAAATGACTAATGCTACAAGTTGTTACCAAGATTACAAAGGAGTCTTCTTTATATAGTAGGGCCATGACATGTCCATGCCTCTACTAAGAAGAACAATACAAGATATTAATACTGTCTTGATAGCTACAAAAATGCCCTAACATTATGTGTATAAACTGGACAAGGCACTTTATGGCTTAAAGCAAGCTCCACGTGCATGGTATGATACTCTCTCTACTTATCTCCATATTGAAAAATTTGAGCGAGGTAAAATTGACAAAACTTTGTTTTTTAGAAAAGTGAAAGGTCATATCATTTTAGTTCAAATATATGTTGATGACATTATATTTGGTTCTACTAACCCTGAGCTTTGTACTCATTTCGCTGATAGAATGAAAGATGAGTATAAAATGAGCATGATGGGTGAACTAACATATTTCCTTGGTCTTCAGATTAAGCAAACTGAAAAAAGGAACGTTTATAAATCAGGGAAAGTATGTTAAAGATATGCTGAAGAAATTCGACTTAACTGAAAGTTCAGCTATGAAAACCCCTATGGCACCACCGCTGATACTTGATAAGGACACAAAGGGTGTTCCTGTCAATGTCACGTTGTACCGTGGGATGATCGGCTCACTATTGTATCTTACAGCTAGCCGACCCGATATTATGTTTGCAACATGTCTGTGCGCACGATATTAAGCTGAACCTAAGATATCCCATATGAAAGTTGTAAAGCGAATCTTTCGATATCTTAAGGGTACAGCGAATCTAGGTCTTTGGTATCCCAAAGACTCAGGATTCGATCTAACCGCCTATTCAGACAGTGATTTTGCAGGTTGCAAAATGGATAGGAAAAGCACCACAGGAGGATGTCAGCTCCTGGGTGGAAAGCTGGTAAGTTGGACAAGTAAGAAGCAAAACTCAGTGTCCACTTCCACAGCTGAAGCTGAGTATGTAGCCGCTGGAAGCTGCTGTTCTCAAGTCTTGTGGATGAGAAATCAGCTACTAGACTATGATCTTCAGCTCTCCAAAATTCCAATCTATTGCGACAGCACAAGTGCCATCGCTATAGCAAACAATCCAGTGCTACACTCAAAGACAAAACACATAGAAATCAGATATCATTTTATCAGAGATCATGTGATGAATGGTGATATAGAACTTCATTTTATCCCAACTGATTATCAGTTAGCTGATTTGTTTACCAAACCTCTTGATGAGACAAGATTCAACTTTCTCATCAGCGAGCTTGGAATGCTGAACTTTGAAGGATAAAATCTTCAGCGGTTCACATTTAATCAGCGATACGTTTATACAATCGTGTATAGCCTTCGGGATAAAATCAACTTATATAATCCATTTCATCATCTTCTCTCTGAATAAACTTGGTTAAACTGATATCCAGGTATGTTTTCTCTCTCTGACAATCGCATGAAAATGCAAGATTTCAAAATAAATTGCATCGCTGAATATCTCTTCCTTAACTGCGATATTTTGAAATTTTCCTTAAATTTTCACTGACATTTATAATTCAGTGATTCATGTTTTTCAAAAGAGTCCCTGAGTTTTCAAAACCTCAGAGACATCCTAAAAGAATGTGAAAGGACAGTTGTGACGTCATTGCAACAAATTACACTCGGCACGATTTCTTTCTGACACACGTTTGCACGTTTTGTTCAAACTTCCAATCAAATGCAAACACGTGTCCGTGTCATGATGAAAACCTTTTCCCGCTCAAGGTTTTCTCTCTCTAAAAATCCCTATATAAACAACTCTTGGTTTATATTTGTCTTTTACGCGAACAATCTTTCTCCGCAAGAAAAGAATCCTCTGTTGCATTTGTGCTCTCAAAAACCTCAAGAACTGTTCATCATCTTCTTCATCAAAACTTCAAGGTTAATATGTTCTTATCTTTTATCAAATGCGTATAACTTGTTTTCGATCTTCTCTTTGTTTTAACAAGATCAAACAAAAGAACTTTATAAAATAAAACCATTTCTTTCATGGTTTTATGAACACATCCATTTCATGGTTGTTTTTCAAGTTTTAAATCTAAATCTTAAACTTGTTCTTCATTCGTATCCATTTTTCTTTTGGAATCTGGAATACAAGACTTTATGAGTTTTACTTTTCTTTTAAAATCAAGAAAAACCCTAATCTTCATTAAGACATTTTTGTCTGAATGAAATGGACAAGATTCGAAAAATCTTAACGGAAATTTCTTTCCACATTAAGATAATTCTTATTTGTTAACATCTTTGGTTGAACTGATAAAACAGTGATATGGCATCTTCAAAGTTGAATGTTACCGTTGAGTCCATCTCCACTGACTCTGAGGAAATGGACATCTTCAAAGCCCCCCAGGTTAAGTTCGAGCTGGATCAACTCGATTGGACTAAGGCCAACAACCTCTCAGCTCTTCTCAAGTTTCCTCCTCGGAAGCAAGTATCACATCTGGACGATGCTGTAAGTTTTCTGAAGAACAGCCCCATCTACACAGCCCTGACCATAACACCTCCTGCCAGTCAGCGGCTCTTATCCCAGTTCTGGTACTCTGCCAGACACACTGAGCTACCCTCTGCCAAAGATCCATCCAAAACCATAGACTGCATACTCAGCGATACTGAGTATGGCACCATCAAGATTACACCCGCCATTATCCGCAAAGCCCTAAACTTCCCAAATGCCACCAAAGAAAAACCCTTCATTCCATTCCCTGACCATAAAAAGCATGCTGACAGAGAAGCAATCATTGCTTTCCTTGACGCAATGGGTTATATCTGGGATATTGGAAGGGACAAGAAGCCTGAGAAGAAACTGACGCTGATAAAGAAATCCAAGATGCCCAGCGAGATGAATTTCATCTTCGCTCACCTGATCAGCTGCATGACAGCAAAATCCGGATCTTCTGATCAAGCCGTCCAACCTCAGCAGTCCATGGGATACGCACTGCTGAAAGGTCTAAATATTGACTGGGCCTCCATTATTTATGAAGACCTGATTCAACGTGTCGATTCTGCCGCTGACAGACCAGCATGGGTTCCTTACCCACGATTCATCAGCGCTATCTTTCAATATGGCCTGAAGGACAGCTATCCTGAAGAGGGTGATCTGAAACTTTCTCAGATTGGCCCTAAGGTTCTGGACTTCAAACCTGTCGCCAATGAGGTACGTCTCTCTACTCTTCTCACTCTTCTAAATTCTCCGCTTTCTGTGGCTCCTTCAGCGACAATACCAATCGCTGATACCCCGGCCACAAAATCCTCTCCTTATAAGAAAAGGAAACCCTCACACACCCAACTTGATTCCAAAAGGATCAAGAAAACCAAGGAGCAACCCCAGCAATTCCATGCTGAAGACTCCTCAGCTCATTCTGAAGAGCTGAAGGAAAGTTCCGTGGTACGCTCTGCCACACCCGTGCAAGCCATCCCTCCAATCCAGACTTCAGCGTCTCCAAACGCTGAGGTTAGAAACTTGGAAACTACCCAACCTCCCTCAGTCTCTCAAAAGACTAATGAAGTGATTGTCAGTGATTCCAACGCTGAACTCAGAACCCGAACCCCAATCTTAACCTTCGCTTCTCCCTCCACTCACTTGGACACTCCTCCAGCGACCACTGGAGATGCCATCATTCCAGAAGCCACCGCTGATGCTTCTCAACAAATGATGAAGAAAGGACCTGCAGAGATCACCATACCTCACCGTACTTTCGAAGAGGATATGGAACACTATTCAGGAACCTGCAACTTTGACGAGTTCATCAATCCTCCTGCAGGTACAAATCCCACCTTAAACACTGTAACTAAACCTGAAACTTCTGAGCTTTCCTTTGTTCACAAGTACTTATATGTTACAGGTCCTAATTTGGGAGACATCAACGCCTCTCTGAAGTCCGTGGAAACAAAGCTGTTCAGTCTCACCACCACACTCTCCAACAACTCAACAGCTGTAACAAACGCTGGGGAGAATTTGACAAAGCTGACAACGGTGGTGGAGAAGAAAGCTTCCACTGAAGACATCAAGAGTCTTGATAAGACGCTCATCGATTTTGCCAAGGTGCTCTGTGACATCTACATTGACTACACAAGCCTCAAAACATCAGTTTCGACCATGTCCAGCGAAGTAACAACGCTGAAGACATCGGTTGCAAAACTCGAGGGTGATATGTCAGAGGTCAAGACTGACTTAGGCTCTGTAAAGACCGACGATAGTTCTATGAAGACGATGATCGAGACGCTGGTAAACAAGGCAAATAGTCCAGCTCCTGCTCCTGCCCCTGTCCCTATTTTGGAATCTTTCACAGAGGAGGATCGCACAGAGATGAGGAAAATCACGCCTGCTATTTCTGGCCTAGAAGACAGAATAGCAAAGCTTGAAGATTGTGTGAAAATCTCTGGCCCAGAAGACAGAGATAACACCAATGCTGAGTCTGCCCATTCCTCCCCTAGTCATCATGAGAAAGAGGGGGAGAAGAGCGTTGAACATTCCAGGGAGAATCTTGAGAAAAGCGCTGAAGATCTGAACAAGAGCGCTGAAGACCTTTCCCATGATGAATCTATCAGGGGAGAGAGGAATGAAGATCTGACCACTGGACCTCAGGGAGATGAAAACCCTGAGGGAACCGAGAAGCTCGCCTCTGTATCTGAGGGGGAGCAACTCGAAGAAGATGCTGAGGAATCTGAAGCAGAAGAAGATGAAGACATCGACATCCCTGAAGACAAACCATCCTTCTCTCCAAGAAAGGATGATGATGATGATGAAGATGACGATGATTTCTTTATCGTCAAACCTGCCCCAAGGATCAAAGCTCTTAAAGGAATCTCGATAAAAGAACCATCAGGGGAGAAGACAAAGACAAAGCCCTCAGCCTCTGGCGCTGAGAAAAGCAAAGACAAAGGCCTCGCTGAAGATGAAAATCTAGCGATCCTATTTGAAAAGCCGGTTTGTCAGGTACACTAAAACTTTACTTATATTCCTTCCCTGAACATCTCAATACTCAATCAGTTCTCTACTCAACAACCTCTCTACACATCCACAATCTTTTTCTATCTTTTCTACCCAAGTTCTTCTACCCAGTTCTTATCTGTAAGATCGCTGCATTTCAGCTAGTCCTCTCCCCTGTTTGAGGATGTCGCTGAAGGTTCTACTGTTGCGACTTCACAAATAAAGCCAGCTGCTGCTGATGAAATAATCCCAGTCTTGGATTTGATCTCTGAGACTGATGAACCAGAAGAACAACCTCTCTCACACAATAAGAGACCTTCCTCAGTTCCTCAAAGGCTGAGTGAAGAGGATCAAAAGAGAAGAGAAGAAATAATAAAGCGATTCGAGGATCAGCGAATCATTCTAAGGCCTGATCAACTGCCGTCAGTTCCTCCCAAGTTCAGAAATTCAAAAGCTGAATACCAGGACCACCTTAGAGCTGAACGCCTCATTGCTGAAAGGAAGGAAGCTGAAGAGAAAGACAGAGAATACGCCATCAAGCTCACTCAAGAATCTGTCAAAGACCCTAAGCTGAAGCGTGTTCCCATTCAAATCCAACGAAAGCTATGGGAAGAAGCCCAGAAGATCGTGGAAAAGAAAACTGAAGTTTCTCAGACCACCTTGATCTGGTGTAAAGAGAAAATTCACTTTAGATATCGTCCAACGAAGATCAACAAGGTATTCATCTCTGGAAGAACCTCTATCGGAGTACCTATTGTTGACATCAAACTGTTCAGAGAAGATGGCACATCTGAAACCTTTCGCGCTGACACTGTAAAAAAGGTATGGTCTCTCTGAATGGCTGGAGATGAGGTTAGCTATCCAACCATCACAATCTAAGTACAAGAATCATTTCGAAAAGCTGATAAACAGACAGATCGACTTGATATCTTCTTGTGTGGATATTCCTCCTGTTCCTGATCTAAAGCCGAAAAGAAAAAGAGGCTCTCCAAGGAAGAAACGTCAAGATTCAAACTCAGGACCTGTCATACGAAATGAAACTGTAATTGGTTTCTCTCGCGCTGAAGTGCTTGGTCCTGATCCTGATCTATCTGCCCTTGACATCTATTTGCCACCATGTGAACTTTTCGTCCCTGGTAAAGTCATCAGTAATCCTTATGGAATATTCTTTCTTGACTACGACGGACGTAAATGCTTTCAACGGATCGCTGAGCTTCCAATCACTCCAATCGAACAGCTCAGAGATCTTATCTACTGGTGTGACTTCAGAAAGGACATTCAGGCACGACACCTAAAACCCTTGATTTTTCAAGAAGCGCTGAACAAAAGAAAACGAGGTGTAACGGTTCCTGACTGGATGATTCCCACTGAAAAGACGACCCTTGATGAACTTCTCATTAAGGAAGAACCTTTTGAAAACTGATATAATCTCCTTTTTCTCTATTGTGTCAGTTATCCTTCTGTACTTGTAATTTATTTCGCTTGTACTTGTAATCTTTCTGTTCTTCATTGTAACCTGATTCAAAGATTTAAAGAAAGATTTCAGCGAATGTACTTTACTCCATCAGTACTGAAAAGATCCCAGAAAACAGTAAAAGGGACAAATATTTTATGAGTTCTTTTTATTCTTATGTTTTCATTTAATAGCAATTTTCTTTGTTGCTATGTCATAATCAAATAGGGGGAGATTGTTGATCCAAACCCTCAGTGATTTGATAATGACACTCTCTTAAATACTTAGTGAAAATTGTATGTAAACAATATGTATCAGAGTTTCACTATCGCTGATAAGTACTAAGATCTTACAGTACCGCTGATAGGAACTCTCGCTCTTTAAATTAAACATTCAGCGAACACTGTTCACCATAATGCTCTGAGTCTGTTCAGTCCTTATGGCGATCGCTGATAAGTTAGTTGTTTACTTATGATCCCTGAAGACAAGTTTCACGTCAACAAAGGTTCTACGCTGAAGTCGAAGATCAAGCTCAAGAACCAGCGACAAGTCTACTAATGAACTGATGCGGATCAGCGAAGACTCAGATTTGTCCACTCAACGTGAAGTATCAAGTACAAGACTTCAGCTATCGCTGAACTTTATCATTCGCTGAATAGTAAATGATAATCGCTGAATCAACGAAAGCTGATCATGAAGTCCTCCGTACAAAGTACTTTTGTCTTAACCTCCCTTGCACGCCACCGTACGAAATGTCAGAAAAGAACCTCCGAAAATCTGAAATCGTACAACCACTCTGATACTACACTGTTCATCTTTACGGCTACTAAGGTTGTCAACCAAGGTCAATGACATGCAACCAATCCGCTGATGACACGTGTAAAGTGTATACTGAATTGCATTAAATGCATGCAGTATATAAAGAGATGAACTCACTTCATTTGAAGTAACTTGCTAACTCTGGACAAGTTCAAATCTCTCTCAAGATAGGATTTTATTAGTAATCTCCATATCTTTCTTAGTGCAAGAAACCTTAGTGTTCCAACTTGTTTAGATTTAGGTTTATCCTTAATCTTGTTTCCGCAACAAGCTGTAAATTGTTAATGATTTATCAATAAACAATTTAGAAAAGTAAAATAGTGTGTTTGTATTCAACCCCCCCCTTCTACAAACTTGTATAGGCCTTTCGGGACCAACAATTTATACCTATGAATTACAACACAAGTATTTCTAATTACTTTGACTTTCTAACTAAACAACTTTGACTTTGAGTATTTACTTTGACTTTACAATGTTTGACTTTTATAAGACTTTACAATAAATCCTGAATACATCAAAACTTTAACTCTGACTGCTTTAAACATTGAAACTCTGACAATCTTCAAACGACTTTACAATCTTCAAACTTTCAACTTTGAATAGTCTTCAGTCAAACTTGAAAAGTCTTCAGTCAAACTTGAAAAGTCTTCGTCTTCTTTTAGAAAAGTCAATCTTCAAATAGTTGAATCTTCACAAGTTCACGTTGAACTTTGATGCTTTGACAGTCTTCAAACTTTCAACTTTGAAGAATCTTCAATCAAACTTGAAAAGTCTTTGTCTTTCACAATGTAAAGTCACTCATCTTGAATTGTAGTGTTCAACAAATTGTATTCAAGTCTTGAACGCGAATTTCAGATCTTTGCAGCTTTAAAGTCTTTGAAGCTTTAGTCTTTGAACCTTTGAACTCAAACTCTTTAAACAATTTCTTGAACTTTGTATCTTCATCTCTTTGACACTGAAATTGTCTTCGAACAACGAACTCTCTAGAATCAACTCGGAACATCTTCTTGACTTTGAGAAATCATTTCTCCCCCTTAATCTTTCAATGACAAATCTTCCTTTTCTTCAGGGTATTATTTATCCCCCTGTTCTTCAGTATATTATTTCTCTCCCTTTTTGATGATTGTGAGCATCATGATCATCAAAACCTATATCAATTCCAGCATGCACTTTGTTAACCACAAGTAACATTCTCCTCCTTTTTGATCTGATAAACCGTCAATTCCAAAAGAATTTATCCGAATCTTTTCAAATTCAGACAAAAGAATGTGGTAACCCTGAAACAACGGATGAATCAGTTAAAATGCCTGTAAGTAGCACAGAGCCACTTAGTACAACGGATGTACTTTGTAAAGGAGATTTTTGATGTTCACTCCCCCAGGGCTTCCATTCTATCATCGAAAAACACAAAAGAATTTCTATGAACGTTATAACAAGAAAACATATTCCTTGTATGTACGTGCATGTGTAGAAAGAACTGAAGCAACATATGCTTGAAAAAATATAGGCTCAAAGCGTGTAAACTGTTGAGACAGGAACAATTTTCCACTGACTCAATGTGCATGAATGAAGTGCGAAGGTGGTGCAAACTTCCTTCTTTTTCAATATCCAAATCTTCGGAGTGAAGATTAGATAGATTATATGATGCGTCCCCAAGAAAAATGAAACATTTCTTTGTTGAGAAAGAAATGAGTGGCTGTCGGGTTAAATGCAAGAGTTGGCATGGGCTAACTGCCTATTTCAATGATGGTCACCAAAGAATGTGAACCAATCAGTAATGTGGCTTCCCGGCACAGAAAATGGTTGGGGCAGAGTTCTCTTATTCTTTTAACTCTGTTCTCACACCCTCTTTCTGTTTTTAATCCGCTCACATCTACCCAAACTCTCATTTACATTTTACCTCAGCACAATGAGATACTCAACCGAATGAGTTGTCTCCCGCACTCTTTGATGTAGACCCCTCACCCCTCAACACTCAAGGATAACTTCTTGGGTAGGAAACACTGGTTAACGTGAATCCATAGAAGTTTAATAATCTCACACCGATCCCATGAAATTGTGTCCTAAAAAGATGTGTTGTTCAACAGTTTAGCTTGAACAAATATAAATATCGGCATGTGATTAACATTGCCATCAGAATGCATGCACCTCAATAATATCATGAAATATTTGAGCATTTGAACTTTGAAGATTTCTCAAAACAAGGATATTGAACGAATGAAATGAATTCGAAAACAAATTTTGAAATACAAACGGGAGTATTACCATCGAAAAATTGTTTCGTTTTGAGACATGGTAATAACAAAGTCAATAAGAGGCTGAACCGGTGTGTTTGAATACTTGAAAGTATAGAAAAGATAATACACAAGTATTAATCTTTAGAAACACACGGTCAGAAATGATGTTACGATAATTCGAGATATATATATATATGTTTATATATGAAAAATATTTAAAATCACACTTCTAAAATTATAAAATCTGTTTGAATTAGAGAAGTGGTTTGAACATTTAAAAAAAACGTTTTTCATGCTTGAAAGTCGTTCTTCTTTCAAACAATCATATATTAAGATCAGAAGATACTTACATTCAGAAACGTTTGAGCTCCCTCTCAAATTATGATATAATGATTTAAAAGATTTATAAGCTCCCCCTTAACATGTGCAAAAGATCTTTAATTTGACAAAATCTGCACAAATAACAAGACTTGGATCAAAATATCCTTAATCATTAAAATGAGTTCTGAATTACCAGGATTGAAATAAATTCAGAAGTCATAGTCGTTAAAGAACGAGTACTGATCTGATATGACCAGAAGTCAAAATCATTGAAGTGCGAGTCCTGAGCTGATTTACTCAGAAGTCTAAATCTCTTTGAAGTACGGGTTCTGAACTGAATTATTCAGAAACCAAAATCACTTGTACTCCCCCTTAATAGTACATATTCTCTTCTTCAAAATTCTGCACAATTTATGTTATGTTTTCCAGTCATGTGTGTGGTATACATCTCACAATCAGAACTACACATGATAAACCTGCAAAACATATTAAATAGATTTTGGTACCCAACGGAACTTGGGTCCTGGTTTGTTAGGTGCAGTTTTCTTTGAAGAAATCCTATAAGTACCGTACAAAATAAGAAGCATAATTTTTATGAACAAAATCATTTGATCCACAGTAGGAACAACAAATTTGCTTGTGTTGCAACCTAATTAGATGATTTGCAGAATAGACAGGATTAGGTTGAACAGAAGACTTACCCTTTGGAGCATTGTTCCTCTTGGCATTTGATGTTGAAGCAGATGATTTTGGTACATCTTTCTTCGGAGTTGTTGTGCCTTTGACTCTCCATTCCATTTTCACCTTCTTGAAAACTAGAGTTTCTTTAGGCTTGGAAGGAGTACCAACTTTAGGCACTTTTGGATCATCATCTGATTTATCAAACAGAGGATTATAGAAGAGATTAGTAGAACGAATATAATCTTTTGAGAAAATATTTGATCTATTAAATTGTTTAGAAGAAATGTATTTAAAACTTGAACTTGAAACAGTTTTAAAAGAACATTCAGAATCATTTGAATCTTCAAGCGGAGTCTGAATAATTGATTCAGGATTTGCTTGCTTTGAAACATTAACTTTAAAAATTATTTCTTCAAGTTCTTTGACTTTGTTGATTAAAACAATTTTCTACTTAAAAATCAGATCATATTTCTTTTGGAGATCAGATTTTATCAATTGATCCTTCATAATATTTGTTGATAAACCAGATAATTTTCTTGTAAGAGTAAGAATCGCATCTTCAAAATATTTGCGTTCCGATTCAAAATCTTTTTCCAAAAACTTCCTTTTATCAGTTATCTGTTTGAAAGTTTCCATGTTTTTCTTTTTAAGATTGTTATTTTCTTTTTCAAAGAGATCTTTCTTTTCCGCAAAAATTCTTCTTTCTTTCTCCAAATTATTTTCTAATTCAGAGATTTTCACGGAAAGCTCAGAACTTTTAATCTCAAAAGATTTTCGTTCAGTTTCAAATTCAGCTCTTTGTTTCTCTTGCTTCTATTTTTCAAGACATAAAACTTTTTCAAAGTCGGAGACTTGCTTCAAAAGTTTTACATATTTAAGCTCAATTTCTTTCTTTTCTTGAAAGGCTTTCTTCGAAAAGATGACAACTTTTGAGCAAAAATATTTTCAAGCTCTTCTTTGTCTTTTGAAAACTGAGATCCAAAAACAGAAAATTTTCTTTTCAAGTCAATATTTTCAATTTCCAAGACAGATGTTTTTCTTGAAAATTCAAAACACTTTTCTTTAAAAGAATTTCTTTCGGTTTCAAAATTCTTTTCTAAATTAGTTTTTCTGTTTTGAAAATCAGTGTTGTCAAAAACGAGTTTCTTGACAACTTTTTCTTTTTCAGCTCGAACATCTTTTAATTCTTGTAGCTCTCTTTTAAGACCAGAAATCTTCTCTTTCAGAGATAAATTCTCAATTCTCAGATTTTCTCGTTTTGCTTCGAGAATTGGAATTTCTGGCATGTATAAAATTGTCGTATCTATTCTTGTGAATCTAACATTACCTCTCTCATCAGTAGTAGGCATCTTTATGTAAACCTGAAAAGAAACACACACAAAAATTAGATGAAAAATACCAAACATATTAACAAAAATATACCTAGTAGAGTGATCGTCAAGAGAAACTTCACTTAGAAGTTGAATTATGTGCACACTCGTAAAAATCAGAAAAATATAATTAAAGTCAGAAATTTTTTCAAAAATAAAGTCTGAAAAACTAATTATAAATTTGTCTTCCAAAAATTAAATTTGAAAAATTTACGTTGAAATGATGGACTTTAATCGTCAAACCTGCAAAACAAGAGAAAAATTTATCAGTTATGAGCAATTACAGGTAAAAATTGATAACATTGACAAACAAATGACTAAAACAAAATTAAACGAAAAACAATGACTAAAAAGACACAAAAATGACTAAAAATGTCAAAAATACAAAATATAGGGACTAAAACTGACAAAAATGAAACTAATACGAAAAATAATGACTAAAAGTGAAAAATAATACTCAAAGGACTAAAATTGTAAAATTCTTAAAGATTTAACAACTCTAGGGACTAAAAATGTAAAAGCTAGAAAATATAACTACAAGGACTAATCTGTAAAAATCTAAAACTGAGAAAACTACAGGGACCTAAAATGAGAAATCCTAAAACTAAAAACTACAGGGACTAAAAGTGTCAATTCCTAAACTATTTAATGACTCTAACGGACAGTTAACAGATAGGACCAAAAATGTAAAGAAATTAACTGAAAGACTAACTGACCGTTAAAAAATTAACACTAACTGACTCTTTGAAAAATAGGATGCGAGTTCTTGAAATGGTTGTGGGTCGTTCTTGTAAGGAAGCAGGTTGCGAGAAGTTGCTTGCTTGCGAGTTCTTGAGTTAGCCTGATACAAGAAGTGTGGTTGAAATATGATGCGAGTTCTGTTATGTAAGGAGGATGCGAGAACCTATGCTAGCTTGCGGTTGCGAGTTCTTGACTTTCTTGCGAGTTCTTTGTGAAAGTACTCTACACAATTAAACACACACACATGTAACTGAAACATACACACATATAGCATAAGCACACACACACACACAACACACTTTCAAACACGCGGTTCACTTGTTTACACACACATGCAGCACACATAGTAAACACACACACTGCTCATCTCAAATATAAACACACGCACAACACAATCATACAACAAACATACACACACAGTAACACATTAAAAAAAATCTCAAACCAATAAAAAAATGACAAACATTTAAAAAAATTAGACTTCAATTTAAGATCAAAACAACACAAACAACTTTTTACCAACATTCAACAACAGAAATAGATCAAAATCTCAGATTTACATAATTTTGACATGAACACCTCAAGAACACCTTCAACCCAAAATTTTAAAAAAACGAATTTTAGAGTTTGAAACTTGAAAATTTTGATTGAAACATGTCTAAAATCACTTTTTAGAAATGATTTTGCACAAAAATGGATCAAATCACCAACAAATTGCAAAATCAATCTCCAAAAAATTCCACAGCTCAATTTTCTCAAGAACACTTTTTTTTCAAAATCTTCAAATTCCTCAATTCTTGATGTGTTTTTTGTGAAATTGATGATGCAAAACAGATTTAGAACAATGGAGACACACTTTGCAATCAAAATCAAACCAAAAAACAATCACAAATTGCATAACCCATTTGTGTTCTTGAAATCTTCAAAAATGGAGATTTTAATCAAATCTTCATGATTTTTGACGAAATTTGCACACAATTCGATCTCCCAAAGCTCTGATACCAATTGTTAACACCAGATCTATTAGGTAAACAACAAATCATCCATTGATATTCAAGAATCTAGAGTTTTACATATGAATGTGAAACTTTCTCTCTCTAGATTCTCTCTCTAAAACACTCTCTTGATATTACAATTATACTCATTAACTAATGACTTGCTTAATAACTAAGCAAACAAAACCTATTTATACCTATGAATTACAACACAAGTATTTCTAATTACATTGACTTTCTAACTAAACAACTTTGACTTTACAATGTTTGACTATTACAAGACTTTACAATAAATCTTGAATACAATAATGCTATAACAAGTGAAATGATCGAGAGAGTTTCCACGAGGAAATTACTTTTCACAGAGACTTCTGTGTCACAGAGGCTCTGTGAATCGTCACAGAGGCTCTGTGAATCGTCATAGAGTCTCTTTGAACAAAAATTTCTATTTATGGAGAGCTCTCAAAACATTTTGAGCATTCAAAGTTTTGATTTGTTTGAATAGGTATTTTAGGACATATTTGGAAAGTGGTGTCCGAGAAAAGTGTTTTGAAAAATGTTTTGTGCGGTGTGCTTACCCAAAAATAGATTACTGCATTTTGCATGATCACTATCTTCTGATCTTTCTCGAGCAGATAACTTCTGTTGCTCCCCCTTGAATGGTTAACTTCTGTTGCACAAATTTGAGGCTTCTTTCTGCTCCCCCTTGATCTATTCTTGGTCAGATGAGATAAGTAATGCACAAGTCATAGATCAATCACTCGAGAGGCTCTGTGCGATGTTACAGAAGCTCTGTGGATCAAATTATGAATCCCAGATTAGTGCAAACGATATGAAATCAGAAAACAATATGCAATGAACACGATTGATTTCAATATGTCATCCCTCTATTTCATAAATCATTCAGAGAATTCAGAGAGTACGATTCCAATGGTTTAGAGATGATTAACGAACTGCTAACCTAAAACTTGGCTTAACTAAACCTTACATACCTAGGCCTATGATTACCAAGGCCTAAGCCCATTAACCTCTAAACTAAGCCCATTAAACAACTAAAGGCTTTTACAAATAATAATCTTTTCTTTAATTCTTTATATAACTTTCTAATTAATTCCTTTTATGGTCCTAACAATCTCCCCCTAAAGTTATATAAAGAAAAAAATTGGTCTTGAAAACTTCAGAAATTGATCTTCTCTCCCTCTTGAATCTTTGAAAACCTTTGGTGTTGTTTGTCTTCATGACTTTCCAAGCCCCCCCTTCAATAAAGCTGTCATCGTCAGTTTCAATTTTATCACCAGATTCAGTGAACAATAGCCTTGACTGAGTGCACGAAACGCAGCTTTCAACTGTAGAAACTCAGCACATCGGATAAGCACACAAGAATGATAATGTGCGAGTTACGTGACATCCCACAGTGCATCTTCAGTTCAAAATCAAGAATCTGTCTTTGAACCGCGAGTTGAATTGGCTTTGAAAAACTTCAGAACATGTCAAACGCTTGAAGGAGAAACTAATAACTTTTAGCGAACACCAGTTGATAATGAATTAAGAAGATATGATCACTTGTAAATACTTTGAACTCTTTTCGGAACTGATCAACTTCAGATATGATTAAACAACAGTTACTCCCCCTCAGCTTTTGCTAACTCCCCCTCAACATGATAATCTGTGTCTTTGAATCTGTATCATTTCTCCCCCTCATGATGAGTAGGAGAATCCATAATGTAATTTCAAAGATGAAACTGATGAGTAGCAAAATACTAGATAAAACGTTAAGTAACCAAGATGGGGTAAAAATCTAACACAAAAACACAAAAGTAACTATTATCACAACAATTAAAATAATTGTGTGGCCTATGTTCAGAGTTGGCAACTGGGTATCTCTGATAGCACTTCCAGTTATCATTGAAGTAAAATCTTTAAAAAACTTCTCAAACTGTTCCGACAATATCACGAATATATGCGAATGGAATCACAAAGACTCGTGCATGAGTGAACGAATTAAATTATATATGTTTGGCTCAAAAGTTGATTTAACCTGGGACGCAAGTTGAAATCAATTGACTCAGTGATTAGAATACGAAGTTTGGAGACCGGAGCTGATGTCTTCCTTTTTCAATATCTAAGACCCCGAGTGGGGAATAGATAGATTATGTGCTAATTCTCCATGAATATATGAAACAAACATCTTTTGTGAGATACTTGAGTGGATAGGTGGGGTGACACGAGTTATCGACATTAGGGCCATGTCTGTTTCAATATTCATCTCCAAAAACGAGAATGAATAGATTGTCTGGTTACCCGGATAACTGACTCGGTTTGGTAAGCTATAGTTCTTTTAAGTCCTGTCACATCCTCATCATTTTTCTTTTCACTCTGAACTCTTCTATCAATCTAGACACCTCACTGATATCTATGAATTGGATGTGTTTCTTGGGTAGGTCCTTCCGGTTCTGGATAGACCATAGAAACGATGTAATTTATAACACTCATTTCATTCACCAGATAGAACAGTTTAGTAAACAGTGAAGTAAGCATTTAAATACGAGTTCTAAACTGAAATGTTTAGAAGTCAAATCATTAAAGAACGAGTCATGATCTGAGATGATCAGAAGTCATAAAAAATCATATAGAGTTTCAAGAAACAAAATCAAGAGCTAAACAGAATGACTCGGTAAGCACAATATGTTCAAAGATGAAATAATGATCAGAAAGTTTAATTGTGAAGAACAAGTCACAATTAATGTGTCAGATAAGAATTGAATCATTAATAGAAACTGACGAACTCTGAACGTAAATAGGAATTCAAGCGAGTGTATTTCCATCGAAAATCAACAAACATATGAGACATGGAAATAACTAAATCAAGAAAATATTGGATGTGGCAATCATGGAAGTTAAAATTGGAGAATAACAAACACAAGGATGTTATTCAGAAGGAGTTACCACAGTCCATGAATTCACTTAAAAATCACTTATTGAGCAAAACACCTGATACTCCCCCTCAAACGTGGCATAACCTTCGAATGCAGTCATGTGAAAAGTATATTTTGAACTAAACACACATGACATTCCTGCAAGACAGATTAGAAGGATTTTGGTATCCATCCGTTGATGGATCTTTGACGGTTAGATGCCATATTATAGTGAGGACCGGGGATACTATAAGTACCATACCAATGAGATGCATAATTTCGATCAATAAAATCAATCATACCACATGCAGAACAACAAATATAATCACGAGAAAGTTGAAGCAACTATTGAATTGAGTAAACTCTCAAAGCAAACGTCACATTATGATTGTATGTCCTAACATGCGAAACTGAATTAAATGAATTTGTGTTCGCTTTGCTTTCATTAGACTTCTTCACTACACAAACTTGTTTGAACCTTTTTCTCTGGCGATTAATATCTGAAAGATCGTTAAAGTCACTGTCGGAAGAACTGGGGTAGTAAGAATGTCTATCATTGGGTCGATCGGTTTGTTGCCGTGTCTGTGAACGTTTTTGAGATTTAGAATTGGTTTTGGAAACATCGTTCATAGATCGGTTTTTGAGATTTGAAGAACACTCGCCTTTAAGAAATTTGACTGGTCGATTTACTGCTTTTGAAAGAAAGTCGGTGTGATTTGGAAGAGGTTTGTCAAACTCAAACTTAGAAAACTCCTCATCAGAACAAGTGTCGGAATTCATAAACTTTGAAAAATCAATCTCACTTTCAGATGAACATCAAGAGATGAAGGAGGTGAGGAACTGTTTGGAATTTCGTTTTTCAAAGAATCAGTTGCGGAAGCTTTTTGAAATTCAGAGTTTAAATTCTTTGGCAAACTTGTTACTTGAGGTCCCTTTTCTTTTTTTGGGGAAATCTTGACAATGAAGGATTTACAGGAAGATGTGTCTGATGATTTGGGGGAAGGTTCAAACAGAGTGACTTTCTCGTTTTGATGTCGGTCAAACTTCTTTTGAAGTTCGCCTTTACTAACCTGCTCTTTCATCACTTCTATTGCCAAGGCAGACAGTTTGGATGTGAGACTGTTGATTTCTGTCTTAAGAGCTTCCTTTTCCCCATTAGATACAGTTTCTGTATTTGTGGAATTGAGATTCTCAAGTTTTAGTAAAAGCTCTTGTTTTTCCTTTTGAAATTTAGTCCTTTCCTTTTTGAGTGTCTCCTCTAACTCGACTATTTTCGTTTCTAAAACAAGAGGAGGAACATAGCGTTTAAACTCGCCCGTCTCAGTTTTAGTTTCAGTTGCTGGGGCCTCATCCTTTTTAGAGGAATCTTTGGGCTTTGCAACCTTGTAGCCGTCAAAGTAGTCATTTGAAAGGTAGTTGGATTTATTTTTCGTATAAGAATAGTTAAGAACTTCATACACAAAGGGTAATTTCATTTTCGTTGTATGTTTGCGTTTGTATTCCTTAGTTTCCTCTTCCTTCTCTTCGAGTGGTCCCGTCCATTTGATTTTATATTGGGGATATCTTTTCTCGAGACAAAAGAAGTAAAATTCGTAAAGAGTGGGTCTCATTGTCAAAATATTTTTCAAGTAATGTGGGTTGTCATACCCAATTCTCCATTCTTTATTGAAATAAGTGAATTCCTTAGGTTTGTTCATATGGATCGTTTGATCAGTTTGACCTCGTTTATAAAGTTTGAGTTGAAGATCAGTTATTTTAGAAACATGTTCTTTGAGTTGAATTTGAAGAGAGGAGCATTGATAGACAATCTCTGCTTTCTCATCCTCACACTGATCAAGCTTTGCAGTTATTTCATATATCTTAGCTCGAAGATCTTTTGGTGCTATCGAAAGATTTGCACGCTTTTCCTTTAAGTAGGTGTTGTTAGACTTAAGCTTTTCTGTAATCTTTGTTTGAACATCTAACTTTTCTTTTAAAGTGGATATTTCAAGCAGTTGTGCATTATTGGTAAACTTATAGGACTCTACCTTTTAAACAAGCAGTTGAATTTGATCGACTAAAGCATTATGAGTTGGTAGGCATACCTGACAAGCTGCTTCATACTGAGATGAGTAAGACATTGTTACCTGAAAAATTGATCATTAATCGGTATTACTTTGAAGAATAAAAAATGCGGAAGAAAATCAAAATTAAATCAGAAAAACAAATAAAAAAAATCGTTTTCACAATTTAAAATCTAATTATTTAACCGGAACGAACAAAGTCTGCAAGATAAACGAACTCGATTAGTTCAAGGGCATCAAAACGAATCATATAAAATGATAAACGTTGTGAATAAGCTCAAATTGTCGCAAATAGTCTCAAACCGTCACAAAACTTGTTGTAACGGTGAGACGATGTCGTGTACCTAGCAAATGATTTGCGGTAAACTCGTGCGTGTGATATATATACAAACAAAAAATTCACTAAGGACAAACAAAGAAACCAAAAAGAAAAACATGCATGCACAAGATGTATGTATGAAAGGGTAGGAACAAAGTCAACATGCAACGATTTCTATATATCAATGTATGTAGCGATGATGGTTGAAAAACGATGGGGGATGCATGTGGTGTATGTATATGCATGAGATGTTGATGTGGGATTTATGAATGCATGCAAGGCGTGTATGTGTGCAGCAAAGGAAATTGTATTGCATGAAAAGTCAACAGGCCAAATTAATGGTAAAAAAAAAGATGGCAGCACACAATTAATATGCATCGATTGTTTTCCTTCTTTTTTTTTGTTTTTAATAAATCATGTAGCTTATGTGGTCAACGAAGAAAACAAGAAGGTCAACAATAGTAGGCGACTATGGTGTCCGAGAATTAATAGCATCCGTGTATGAGAGGTATCCGGATAAGTGGGTGTTATCTGGAAGATAAGTTTTCCGGGAAAAAGGCTTTTCCGGATACAATTGCTATTCCGGATAAAAGTGCTTTTCCGGATAAAATTGGTTTCCGGTAAAATTGAGTTTCTGGATAAAATTGGTTATCCGGGAAACTTTTATCCGGAAAAAACTTTTATCGAACCGTAAACAAACCTGGGTAGATCAAACTTCTTGCAATCTTAGGGTTTGTGAACACAACCATATACGGCTCCGATCCTTTCTCCTTCTTCAACAACTGCACTTCTCAAAAACTCACACAAAAAATCATCAAACAAGTAGAAATTCGATTAAATTGCCGATTTATCGAGAATTGTTGATGAACACGTAGAACGCTTCGAAAATCTAAAATTCCAACACCTTCAAGATTGAAACGGAACAGATAAAGATCGACCACAAACTGATTAGAAATCAAGACCTAACGAGATAATAATATCAAATCAATAAGATAATGATCGATTGACCCACAAAAAAACTGCACTATATCGAACGAAAAACGGATGCTTTCTGGACCTCAAACGCCAATCTCCACCGTTCCGAATGTAGACCGAGATTTCGTGAAGCTACAGTCCAAAAATCACGACGCTCCGACGATTCAAACTCCGGAAATAGGCAAAACGGCACGGCTGCGTTTTCCAAAAAAATGCATACGAATTTTTCTGTCTTTCTCACTTTCGATTGACTTCTTCTATATCTTCAAATCACCGATTCGGCTCTGATACCAATTGTGGATCCCAGATTAGTGCAAACGATATGAAATCAGTAAACAATATGCAATGAACACGATTGATTTCAATATGTCATCCCTCTATTTCATAAATCATTCAGAGAATTCAGAGAGTACGATTCCAATGGTTTAGAGATGATTAACGAACTGCTAACCTAAAACTTGGTTTAACTAAACCTTACATACCTAGGCCTATGATTACCAAGGCCTAAGCCCATTAACCTCTAAACTAAGCCCATTAAACAACTAAAGGCTTTTACAAATAATAATCTTTTCTTTAATTCTTTATATAACTTTCTAATTAATAGGACATTTACGGTCCTAACAAAGGGACCTTTCTCTTCCTTGTATTCAGTGACCAGGTTCTTTTTTCCAGTCATGTGTCGAGAGCAACCACTATCAAGATACCAGATACCCTTTGAGACCTGCAAACATAAGGAAGATTATTTTTTGAATTGGTACCCACTTAACTATGGGTCCACAAATGTCAGTGGTAGAGGAAGTAGAAGGATCAACGGTCTTCACAACATCTGAGGATTCAGCGTCAGTGACCTTAGTGACATTTTTCACCTTAGCTTGGTTTTCACTAGGGGTGATCTTCTTTGCCTTGGAGGCAGTAGTCTTCACCTTAGTTAATTTCTCACCTTTGGTGGTTGTGGGGCACTTACTAGCAATACGATCGATAAGTCCAAAATAGGTAACATTTCCTATAGCTGAAAGTAGCTTTAGGGCCATAGGCATAATCATTTGAAATTTTTAAATGAGCAGGGCCTGTATCAAGAATACCTTTAGCATCAGATTTCGGAGGAACCTTAGGTTCTTCATATTTCTTAGCTATAACATCAATTCTTATTCTATGAGTTGATCGCTGAACAAGTTCAGGGATCTTGTCCTTAGAGGCAGAGGGTTGATTAGCTGAAGGTTTAGACTTCTTCAGCTTTGGTAATTTGGTACCCTAATGAAGTTTTTGGAAAACATATTTTCCTTTGTCTTTAAATTTGGTGCTCAAAGAAGATTTTTCCCCAGGAATTGGATTATTAGAAGAAGAGCACTGAGATGATAAGGTGTCAGGGATAGAAGAAACGAACACTCCAAATTTTAGCATGGAAAGATCATGGGCTGGTTCTTCAGCGTTAGCATTAAAACCAAGACCAATTATGTCATTGACAGGGATCTGAGCACCGATTATCTCAGTGATCTTTGCTGAGGATTTACACCATCGTTCAATAGTAGGTTTCTCAGCTTTCAAATCAGCAATAGCTTGTTCGCGTTCAATGCTGATAATTTGATTTACATAGACTTGATCTTTTAAACTTTCCTCGATTTTAGAAAGTTCTTGGATCTTTAAGTGACAATACTTAAGCTGTTCAGTTAAGTCGAGATTTTGTTGTTCCACCTTTTTCAATTTAAAGCGTCATATAAGTCAATAGTCAGAGGATCGATAGCGCAAAGTCTATCATCATCAATGAGAGCTGAAGGAGAGGAAGGTGATACCTGAGAGGTTGAAGTAGAGGGAATTTCAACGGGTTCTTCCTCTTCTTCTTGAATTTCGGCCATGAGACAGAGATTGGCCTTATCTTCTTCATCAGAATCTGATTCTTCATCAGATTCAGCCCAATAGTGTTCTTAAACGATCAGACCTTTACCTCTTCTCTTATAGCTTTTCTGCTTTTCATAATTTTATTTAGCTTCAGGTATTTGTCATCTCTAGTCTTAGGAGTAGAGGATTTTTTGAAAGATGAAGAAGGTTTAAATACTTTCTTTGACCTGCACTCACTAGCAAAGTGACCTACTTTTTCATAGTTATAGTAGGTGGCAGTAGCCTTATCAATGGGAGATGATTTGGGCTTGTCAGTGATAGTGAGAGGTTTATTTCGTCTGAAGTTACTCTTTCTAGCGAATCTCCTAAAAGAATTTGTTAGGAGTGCCAGAGATTCATCAAGCTCTGAAGGATCAGTTTCTGATGAGTCATCAGAGTTAGATTCCAACTCAGTGATAGTGACAGAAGATCGCTGAGTGGGCATTAACTATGAAGAGAGTAAAGCAACAGTTGTGCTTTTGGAATGTTTGACAAGATTCTTCTTAAGTTGACACGACTGCTCATGATTGAGCATAGTGCCAAATAAGGAACTTAGGGCCATAAATTTTAGATCCTTTGAGAGTTTAATACACATGGTATAATTGTCCCAACTTTTAGGAAGACATTCCAAGAATTTTGTCAGTATCTCAGAATTAGCATAGGTCTTACCAACAGTCTTTAAATCAATGATTAAGCAGTTAAAACATTGGTGAACTTCAGAGAGGGTTTCATTCTTACCACAAATGAAACTTTCATACTGTCTTACCAGATTTATTCTTTTGGTCTCTTGTACATTAGCAGTACCTTCATATTGAACACAGATTGTGTCCCACATGGCTTTGGAGCTTTTGAGGTTCATGATAGAATGATAGACCTTATCAAGGAGAACCATAGATATGATAGATCTGCCTTTGGTATCTATGGCTACCCTCTTCTTGTCATCTTCAGTCCACTGAGAAACTTCTTTGACGATTTGCCTTTCAGGAATGGCAGGAGTGGTAGCAGTGGCTGGAACAGAAGCATTGATAATGAATGAAACATAGGGTCCATTTTCCACAGAGTGAGGTATAGTATGATCTACACCTTCTAGGAAGAGCATCATTCGATTCATCCAGAGATTAAAGTTATCTCTACTGAATCGAGGAGGTTTAGCAAGAGAGTCATTATCAATGTAGTTTGTGTTTGTATTATTTGCCATTTGAAGAATAGCAAGGATGAGATTAGTACAAGCAAGATCTTATTTATTGAGATTAAACAATCTTCTCTGATACCACTTGTTGGTCCCGTAGGGTTATACAAGTTAGTTTGTAGAAGTGGGGGAGGGGGGGGGGGGTTGAATACAAACACCCAAGAATTTATAGTTTCTAAATTGTTTATTGATAAATCAAAACAGTTTACAGCTTGTTGCAGAATAAGATTAAGTACTTGACCTAATCTAAACAAACTATTAGAATCACTAAGAATTCTTGCACTAAGAATAAGAAAGAAAGAAGTTAAAAAAACTAAGGATAATTTTCTTAAGGCACTAAGTAGTTTAGAGATAGCCACCATCAAAATGAAGGTATTCCTCCTGTTTATACTACATGCATTTGACGCATTTCAGGAGGACTTTACACGTGTCAGCACTTGGTTGGTTGCATGATTCTGACTTTTGCAAACATGCTTTTGGCCGTATGATGAACAGTGTAGCTGGCAGAGTGGTTTGTACGATTCTGGACAAAGGCATGTCCATCTGACAAATTGTACAAAAGTGTGCAAGGAGATAAGACAAACGTTTCTTGTAGAACAGGCTTCATGATCAGTGATCACTGAGTTTATCTTCATTAGTGAGACTTGATGAACAAGTCTTGGTTTCACTGATGTCCGCATCAGATCATGGGTAGACTTTATCACTTATTCATCAGCTTGGTCTTCGATTTCAGCGATGAACTTCCTTTTTCGCGAAACTTGTGTTCAGGGATTACAAATAAACATTTACAGATAATTAATCAGTGATCATCAGCGAAACTGAACAGGCTCAGTTATCACTGATGTACATTTATCACCGAGGAACAATTAAGAGCAATGTTTCACTATCAGCGATACTAAACAGACTTGGTATATTTTCATTGATGGTGAAACATTAATACATAATGTTTACTTATAATTTTCACTAAGTGATTCTAAGGGTCATCATCAAATCACTGAAGGGTTTGGATCAACATATGTTTTTCTATCTCATCTCACTGAAGTTTCCTTCACCGAGACATTTTCCAAAAATCTCGAAGTTAATCATTCACTGTCCTTAAATTATTAAAATATTTTTTTCAAAAATGAAACTCATCACTGACACTTTCTATCAGTGATTCTTCTAAAAACAAAATCCTATCACTAACATTTCTTATCAGTGATATCTTTTGAAAAATGAAAATACGTTTTTCTAGTGTGATGTCATTCTTGAGGATAACCCATGGCACGCATTTCTCTGACACACGTTCGCCTGTTACACTTCTTGACCAATCAATTTCGTAAGACGTTTCCACGTAATGATGAAAACATTTTCTATTTTATCTCTCCTCATTTATATATAAACCACACTCGTCTCATTTTTACACTTTTCGTGCACAATAATGTCTAAAGGCAAGAACAATTTAAGCATTCAAGAACACTAAGAACTCGTACTCAAAACCTTTGTGATTTTCAGGTTTTTCTTCTTATTCTTCATGCACATTGTTAACAAAAACCTCATTTTGATCTTTCTTCTTTGTTAACTGAGATAAAAAAACAAGTTTCTTTTCAAAAACAAATCATCTCCTTCATGATTTCTTAAAACCCCTAAAAAGGTTCTCAAGTTTAAACCCTTTTAAACTATTTCTTTTTAATCTTAAGTGTCACTTACCACTTCTTTCCCTAAAAAGAAACTGGTAAACTACATTTTTCTACCATTTTCATCTTTGTTGAAAATTGTCAAAACTACTTTTTACCTTTCCTTTCCCAAAAAGGAAACAGGTAAAATTGTATTTTCTTCATCTTAGAACTTTTGTCTTAAAACTTCTATTTTAAGAAACCTGCTACATTTCCATTGTTTTTCTTTCTAAAAACAAAAATTGCCTCTCAAGTTACCACCTTCACACGTTCCAAGAACGTCAAATTTGAACTGTCAGCAATCCAATTAAAGTCGAACAACTATTTGGCTCTACTAAACTTCCCATAGTCGAAACCCTCAAACCACCTGGAGGAAGCTACTACGTTCCTCAATAACTCTCCCATTGCATATGCCCTCACTGTCTATCCCCCAGGACACAAACACCTTCTTCAGCAGTTCTGGTATACTACTGAGAAAACGGAGAAGACCCTGAAGAGGGAAGAAGGTGACACTGATCACCTTTGAGACTGAACATGGCGAAGGGAGTATCACTCCCTCGGGAATCTGCCAATGCCTGCAACTCCCTGTCAGCAAGACCTACGTAGACACTCCTACTGACGAGGAGATCTACAATTTCCTATATATGATGGTCTATGACTGGGAAACAAAGAAGAAGAAGCCTGACAAGAGGCTCACCAAAATCCTTAAGGAACGGATTCCTACTGAGCTCAACTACCTCTTCGCTCATTTCATCCAGTGTATGGGTAGAAAAACGGCTCCATGGACCAAGCTAGCCGGGTCGCTCTAGACCTAGGCTACTCAGTGATCACGAGCAGGAATGTTGATTATGCCCGCATGATCTTTGATGACCTTATGAACAAGGTCGAGAAGCCTGACAGGGAGATTAATGTTCCCTATGTCAGATTTATTAGTGTGCTCCTTCAGCACTTTCTAAGATCTCTCTACCCAACCGAGGGAGGTTATCAGCTACCCAAGCTTGGGTCCAGAATCCTCGACGTCGATCCTACTGACAACTAGGTAAGTTTCTCTACTTTGCAACACCTTCTCTCCTCCTCCACCGCTTCGACTTCAACAGCGATGTCCACTGTATAACCCCCTATAGCTTCCCAAGCTGGCAGCTGCTTCCACCACCTCTTCAAAGAGGAAACCATCCACGGCCACTCGTGGACCTTCTAAAAAGAACAAGAGACAAAACAAGGAGAAACCCCAAGCTGCTACAACAGCAACAACAACAACTTCAGGGATTGTCTCTTCACAGGCTTCCCTTGACTCGTTCGTGGTTCTCTCCACCACTCCTCATACAACCGCAACCGCTTCAGCGACCTCTACGATGGCTGACTCTACGCTGGCTGACTCTACGCTGGCCTCTACCCCACCAACCTCAGTGCCTTAAAGTACTGAAGGTGTAGCTTTAGGTACCGCTAGCGCCTCACTGCCACATGCACGACCATGTTCACAACTCTCGTCTCATCTCCTACTCTTTATTTCGTCAACACTTCAAGCACATCAGTAAACGTTCTCACTGACACACATGTGGAACTTCTCTACAATCTCATCTCAAGCACAGGACCTGATGGTCTTCCTCACGGAGATCCTCAGATACCCATGTCCGTGACTCCTCTCGAGCAGGACATAAATAGATATTTTGGAGGAAATCATTTGGATTTCTTAGATGAAACATCAGGTGCTCCACCTTCCCTACCAATAATTTTTTCGGTGACTAAGCCCGAGAATACTTATGCTGAAACTTCTTTTATCTATACAACTCATTTTTTGGAGACGCTAAACACCTCAATCTAGGGGATCAGGAATACCATTACCGCCCTCTCCACCGATCTGCAACATAATTCAACGACAGTCAATAATGCAGACTCAACACTTCAACAACTCACCTCCTCCCTCACCAATAAAGTTGACAATTCTCAGCAATCAACTCTGCAAGAGGACGTGGCCAAAATAAAAGATGATGTCGCTTCCAACACCGCCTCGATCAGCTCACTCACAACTTTTGTCACCGACCTCTCCTCAATGGTCGAAGAAAACAATAAATTGCTAGCTGATGTGCTAGCAGAATTAAAGAAACTTGTTCCTGGCCCCTCTCCATCTTTCACTAATGGCGACAGGAAATCTATCGACATGGTCGCTGACTTTGTCGTGGAGTCAGCTGCTGCCTTAGGGGAGCTGTTCGACAGGGTTGATCACCTGGAGACAACTGCTCCTTCAACCTCCAAAGCTGCTCCTGCTGCTACTACTGTTGCTGCATCTTCAATAATCCCTCCCCCTACTGATGATGACAAAGAGGGGGAGAAGAATAATAAAGAAAATATTGCTGTTGACGATGACGTTCAACCATATAATGTTGAGTGGGTCACCTCAGGGCAAGCAGAAGACCCTCCCCATGCTAAGGGGGAGGAAATCAATAAGAAGTTTGCTCTAGCTTCTACTGCCACGGTCACCATCCCCTCTGATGAAGAGGAGGATGAACAAGTGCTAGCTTCAATATATTAAACTCTAAGAAGTATTAAAAAATAGGCTAAGTCAAAGAACCACAGAAGACCTCTGCCGCGAACACCAAGACACCAAGCATGGAACATAAACCTCTGTCGATCATCCACCAAGAAGACAAGTTAAATCTGAAGATCAACCCAAGACCACAGAGCTTATGTGAAACTCAACAGAGCCTCTACAAGACCGAAGTTCTTAAAGATGAAGACTTGAGCAAAATTGAAGATCAAGAAACACATGCCTCTCACGTGGCCTTCATGTACAAAGATCCTGAAGATCAATAGTACAACCACGATGCCTTGCTTTCCAGGTGTCACCATTTTATAGGTGATATCCTTTTATATGTACTATTTGCGTTTCCACTACCTATATATGAAGGAGCACACATCTGCCATTTCTGGCAAGAAACGGAGCACAATTCACGCACTTTTAGAGAGAGAGAGAGAGAGATAGAGAGAGAATATTCTTGAGTGAAAAACACGCACCACTGTATGTTCTTGGTGTAACTCTTATTTGAGATTAATGAAGATGACTTGTTGAACATTTTTACTATTATTTGTTATTGTTCTTCTTCATTATTAGTGTGTGATACTACCATATGTTTAAATTCAATCTGTTTTCAAACGCTTCCGCATTCAAATCCATTATACTCTGTTTATTGACTATTGGTTTAAACTTATCATTGTTTAGTCAAACAAGGGATCAACAATTGGTATCAGAGCAAAATTTGATTCTCAATATCAAAGGAATTACTCTACAATGATCTTGACTCTTTTTGGTAGTTTTTTGGACTGATTTGAATCTGTTCTTCATCTCTTAAGAACAACCCATGTTTTGTGTCCTTTTCAACAAGTTTGGATCAGACTCATATATAGGAACTGTTTCTACTCAAAATCTTTCCAGATTGTGCTGTTGTTCACCCAAATCTGTTTGCATCCCAGTTTTGAAGTTCATACTTTCATTCCGTCTTGATTTTAAATATCTATTTTCATTTTCTGTTCCTGTACTCTGTTTTCACTTCAAAACCCTATTTCTTCAAAATGGCAAATGCAACCAACTTCTTCACTGCTGGTTCTCAAACCAAGCCTCCAACTCTATTGAGGGACGAATATCCTCAATGGAAGATTCGAATGATCCACTTTCTGGAGGGGGTTGACAAAAAACTAGTCACATACATCCACAATCCACCATATGTCCCCATGGTCACTGTTCCAAGGGTACCTGCAACTCCTACAAACCAAAGGATATCGACAAATGGTTACCTCAAGATTGGGAAAAGTATGAATGGACAAAGAAAACAAAACGATTACTTATCATGGCAATACCAAATGACCTTTTTCAATCCCTAGATGCTTATGAATTTGCCTATGATCTGTGGAAAGAGCTTGAAAAACAGCTAGAGGGAGGGGTGAAAACCCAAAAGAACAGAAGAGCTCAGTGCATAAACGAATAATATGCATTTAAGGGTCTGCCAACAGAATCCCTACAGAGCACATACGACAGATTCAACTCACTGACTAACAAATGCAAGAAGTTTGGAATCCACAGAACTTTTGAGGAAAACAACGTAATGTTCCTCAAAGTTTTGAATGATGAATGGATTCAATTGTCCATGTCACTCCAGACAAATCAAGATTTGGACACATGGAGTCTCACTGACCTCTTCCGCACACTTGCTGCACAAGAAAGTTACATAGTCCAGACTAAAGCCCAGTTTGTTGGACCTCTGGCACTAGTAGGAAAGGCCACAGAGGTTTATGACAAGCCACAGAAGGAAAAAGCTCAGGAAGAGAAAGGAAAGAAGAAGAAGAAGGTATTGGTAGTTGATAGTGAGGAAGAGGGGATGACAGAAGAGGATGAGGCAACCATGGCCTCTATAGCTCACCAAAGAGTTTGGTAACAGAGGCTTCAAAAAGAAGCTTAACTTCAACAGAGGGATGGATGACAGAGATGGAAGAGGTGGAAAGTATTAGAATTTTGGGCTACAGATGGAGAGATCATTTCAAGACTCACGATAGTACGGACCACCACAAGGATATGAGCAGAGAACTCAAGGGAGAGATGCGTTCTACGACCAACAGAGGATGTATGACAATAGGCACTATGAGTTGAAGGGAGGTGAATACCAGCAAAGGAAAACAGATTACCCTTAGAGACGTATGCCAAGAGACGAGCACAGAGCTCAAGAGAAAACCATAACACCAACTCCACAGAACAATGGGTGCTTCAAGTGCGGCAAACCGGGACACTATGCCACAGAATGCAGGAGTCAACTCAACAGAGCCCAACCACAGAGAGACTCTGCCTTCTACAAGAAAAAGGCAGAATACTATGCGCAGAAGTCTCTCATGGTCGAACAGGAAAAATGGGTGTTTGATGAGTCCTCAGACGAAGGTGAAAAGAATGCATTGTTGTGTGGAATGGCAGAAGTGAGCGGCTCAGACTCCGATAGTGAGATATCCACTTCCAACTCAACCTCTGATGACACAAAAGCAAAATTGCTTAAACTTACAGAAGAATTTCAAGATCTTGAAAAGACTTGTGGTGATTTAAAGAAAAAACTTTCCTATTATGAAAGACAAGCCAAACTTCTCACTCAGGAAAAGGCAAAAATTGCTTTAGACAAAGAAAATCTTGAATCAGAATATTTCAAAGAAATAAAGCCATTAAAAGAAAAGGATGCTAATCTTGATCGGTCATTAAAAACCAAATCCAAAGAACTCATGGATAATGAGAGTGACAAAATGAATATTCTTGCTCTTAAAAAATATTTTGAAAAGGAAAGAGAAGTTCTTCATCAGGACTTGCTCGACATAGACCTTGTAATAAGAAAATATCAGGATGCACAGAAGGTGCATGAAAAGATTAATACACAGATCGACAGTAGAGGAATTGGGTTTTGTGACTTGTATCACTATATAGGAACCAAAAGGAACAAATCCTTATCTTCCTTATTCTGTATTGGAATTGTACAAAAACCACGCTTTCCAATTTTAACTTCTGTATATAAGAGGAGGATAACTTCTGAAGAACCCTACAAGAGGGGTCCTGTAGAATCCAGATCCGTGCAACAATACATAAATCGAATATGATATGCAATAAGAGCAATGATTTCAACTGGTCATCCCTTTCATTAATCTTTTAGAGAGAATATTACAATACAGTGTTGAAAGTAAAAGAGAGATGATTAGCTTGTTTTTCCAAGCTAATCAACATTAAATACAATGGGCCCGTGGTTAACAAGCCCACGGCCCGTTCACTAAAAGGCTCAAAATAAACTATTACAAAACAACCCTTGAACTTTAAATCAACTATTAAAACCTGCTCTAACAATCTCCCCCTTTGATTTGAAGTTCGAGTTGGCGCTCTATATCTCTCCAGTTGAAGACATATCTTTTGCGGAGCGCGAAGTGTACCTCGAACAATCTGATGGCGCGGCGATAGTCGATGTGATCTTCAATCATTTCCAAGGCATTCCGAGCAGTTACTTCATTCGGATTCAGAACATAAGAATACCTTGGATTCTCAGACTCGTGCTGAATAATCTTTCGAAGAGCATCTCTGACCTTTAGGAGCGTGCCATCACATGTTAGGTCTAGAGTTTTGTCAAAAACACAACTGTTAAGATCTGATCTGAAGAATCATAATTCTGAGTAAGAAGACTCAGAAGTTCTGATCAGAGAATAATGAAAAGATTACAAGTATGGAAGTTGGTCAGAAGACTCAGAAGTTCTGAGTAGAAGACTCAGAAGTTCTGAGTGAGAAATCTCAAAAAGATTCTAAGTGTTGGATTCTGACTAGAAGGTTCAGAGTTCTGAGTAGGAGACTCAGAACTTCTGACTATGAAGACAAATGTTCTGAAGCGCTTATTCAGAAGTATGTTCAGAAGTTCTGAACAACATGTTCAGAACTTATGACTTGGATTTTCTGTTATATTCAGTTACTAATTAGGACAAGTGTAATTGTTCTATTAGTCTGTTTCTTATATGTACTGTAGCTTTAGCCTTTCTTCTATAGTATATATAAGAGTTAGCAACTGTATGCTAAAAGAACTTTTTGGCGAATCTTTGATATAATCTTTGGTGAATCCATTTAGAGAAAAATTCATTGTAATATCTTGTAATTCACAGATTGTTAATAAATCATATGACCAGTTGCTGTGAATACGATATTAATTGTTCATATTTGATTGTAAGAGTGTATCCTGGACTTTCATCACAAAATCTGTCTACCTGACTGAAACCAATGAATTTCTTCTCCTTTTGCTCATTGAGGTAAACAATCCCGAATTCTGGTTCCAGAAGCATAGCGTTCTCGGGATACATGTTTAACTCAGGTGCTTTCAAATTCGGCTTGATCAGATTTACCTTTTTCGCCTTGTTCTCGATAGCCATTTGGAAGTCCGTTAGATAAGACATCATGATGGTGCGGACAGGTATCGACGAACAGCTTCGAGTGCCTTTGTAATCTCTAGCGGTCGGATGGTTCTTGTACGTAAGTCTTTCAGAATAGCCAGGAAGTCGAATGGTCGGAGGTGTTGGAAGTCGGCTTCAGAAAATTTCCATTCATTACCATCTTCGCGGCGAACGGTGAAGACTGGATAGACGATCCTCATGATGCGTCGTGAATGGACGTTAAGTACCTCTGTGATCCGTAGTTTGGTTCTGACTTGACTAACTGGAAGACCCCACTTCATTGTGTTGATATATCGCTGTTGGTATTCGGGGCTGAAGTTGTAAATACCAAGGCAGAAGGCCGGCTCGATCGGGCGAAGCTTGTGGACGAACAACTTTTTCAAAGATTCCTCCAGATGAGGGATAAGTACCTTGATTTTCTCCCAGTGATTTTGTTGCTGTTGAGGAAGAGGAGGAAGATCAGAAGCTGTCGTGGGAGAAGTAGTTGTCGGTAGATCGGGAGAAGTAGACTCGGGTCTTGGTGATGATGTTCTGGCGGGTTGAGCATAGTGAATGGGGGTTGCTTCATATAAATTTTGGAGCAAGAACTGATCGTAGTCAATATTGTCGTCCTCATCAGTAGGGAAGACCAAATTTACCTGGAGATTTACGGCACTGGCGGCTTTTTCGTACCATGCGTCGTCGGTCTCCGGGTTGGTCTCACACTCTGGATCTATCATGTCCAGTATCGGTCTGTCTGACGAGTCAAAATCGACCAGTTACTGTGTTGAACCCTCGGGCTTTTCAACCGTCGGGTCTTCTTCATCTGAAATATCCATATCTATGACCATATCTGCTAGTGGCAACTCGGCTTCGGGTGCTTCTGATGTAGTTGCCGCAGTTGGGGGTTCCTGTTGAACCACTGTTGAAGGTTCGGCAGTCATGATCTGGACGGTCTCGGTTTGGCGTAGACGCTTCTCCCCCTCACGGTGATCAGGATCATCCTGGTCATCGTGCTTGCGTTTGAGACCGCCGACTTGACTCTTACAAGTGTCTTCTAGTGAGCGGACCCTTTCAGACAGCGTGGCGAGCGCTTTGTTGTAGTCGTTGAGGGTCGAGTCAATGGCGTCGAGACGAGAGGTAATGGATGAAGACGGAGCAGTGACCTGTGATCGGAGAACTGAGATCAGGTCTGCTTCGGTAGATGCGGTGGTGTCGGATTCCTGGAGCAGCTGGGCCAACATCATCGTATTCAGGGTCTCCCCCGAATAGATTGGTTGCTGTTGAATAGATTGGTTGCTGTTGATAGCATGCACTGCGTTGGCAAGCTCAGCGGCTACATGTTGTTGCATATGTTGCTCCATATCCTGGCGAACAGCCTTAAGGGTGCTGTCCAGAGACCCTGGTGACATGAAGTTGGGTATATTAACGCTGGGATCACTTAGATTGCCCGTTGAGGCGTCTACCATAGGGGTAGAGCCACCTACGTTCACAGTTGGTGTGATGTTAGCTGTGGTAGGATTTCCCGCAGATCCTTGTGTTTCTCCAAGAGGTGAAGACACTACGGTGGTTTCGGTCGAGTCACAAAGATTCTCGACTTGGTGTTGTACCTCTTCAAGTGTCCTAGCCAAAGATTGATCTATTACAAGTGGCTCTAGACTCGATGGTGCACGAAATGAAGTCGAGACCGGGGACTGCTGGTCTCTTATTTCAACACCAGCACTCTCCGAATGAGAGGCCGGTGGAAGTTGTGCTTGTTCCCCGTGTAATATTGAAACATCCGTCTGTTATGAGACGGATGAGTGTATAAGGGGGTCGTGCAATTGCTCCGCTGGGTCCACGGAGGCTTCTTCAATACCCCGTCCCAACGTATGAGACGGGATAGCAGATGTGGCAACCCGGATATCACGTGGCTGGGTTCGCTTGGGAGCCTCGTTATCTTTACGGCTCAATCTTTCTTGGTTCTCTTTCGACCTTAACTTCCTCCTTTTCACATGTTCTATGTCCCGGGGAAGGTCCCTCTGGCGCTGGCTGGACCATGGGATTCCCTAACTCTCGTCTATATACTATCATAGGTAGGGCTTTAGGTATATGCATAGCTAGGGTATTATCTTGCTCCCCCTCAAAACAGACATGGGGATTGACTTGCTCCCCCTCTAAGTGAGAGGTTGTTGATCCGCCATGGAATATCTGTAAGAGACCCAAAGTTAGTAAAGCAGACGGATAAACAAGTTCTAACGCGTACCTTTGCATTAAATGGCTCAATCTGAGACAGATGGAGGACTGGCAGTGATGAAATAGGTACTGAGTTGACAAAGCAGGGGTATCCGGATAAAGGATGGAAAAATATTCCGGACAAACCAAAGTATCCGGATAACATGTGTCCGGACAGCAAAGGTTTCCGGACATAGTAGGGATTCCGGATAGTCCTACCCGGATACCTATCCGGTCCGGAAAGTCATCCGGACTGATGGGTGTCCGGACACTGTTACACTTTAAAGAATGATTCCATTTTTCAAAGATATGAAACCTGTAGAATTTTGAGAAAATGGATCTCTCGCTCCCCCTCAAACTGAGAATGGGGAAAAACTTGCTCGCCTTCGGATAGTGCAATGGAGAGTCCGACACACATAAAAACTTTTAGGCATTGAAAGAAAAAAAAAACACTGTGTCGCTCCCCCTCAAATGATGAGCATTAGATGACATGCTCCCCCTTAGAATGTGCGCGTAGAGTGAAGTGCACACGGGAGTATCCACACACACAAAAAACTTTTTAACATTTTTAAGAAAAAATGTGTGTGACGCTCCCCCTCAACAGTAGAGTAACATACCTGATAGCTGATTATGCTCCCCCTAAACACATGAGCAGCTTGTTAAAACACAGGTATGGACAAACCTCACGTATTCTTAATATTGTTCCTTGTAGATCGTGAGCAGCTCCCTCCTTGCGATCATGTGTGTGGAGCATCCAGTGTCTAAGGACCACACATGACCGTCCTGCAAAACAAGTTTAGCGGACCTTCGGTACCCAGATTTGCCTGGGTCCGGGAGGGTTAGGTTTGGCACCGTTTGGGGAAGCTTGCTTTGTCCCAACTTTCCCGTTAGGTGTAGGATTTACACCGGTGGAGGGAACTGGTTTTGGCACTTGTTTCCTCTTCGGTGCAGAATTTACACCTTTAGTAGGAACAGATTTTGTAGCAGCTTTCCACATGGGTGCCGGTCTAACCTCAGTGGGAGAAGCCCGTTTTGGAATAGGGTTGTGTTGGTCCCGAAGGCCTATACAAGTTTGTAGAAAGGGGGGTTGAATACAAACACACAAATTTTACTTTTCTAAATTGTTTATTGATAAATCATTAACAATTTACAGCTTGTTGCGGAAACAAGATTAAGGATAAACCTAAATCTAAACAAGTTGGAACACTAAGGTTTCTTGCACTAAGAGAGATAAGGAAATTACTAATAATAACCTATCTTGAGATAAGAGATTGAACTTGTCCAGAGTTAGCAAGTTACTTAAAATGAAGTGGGTTCATCTCTTTATATACTGCATGCATTTAATGCAAGTCAGTATACACTTTACACATGTCATCAGCTGGTTGGTTGCATGTCATTGACCTTTGTTGACAACCTTAGTAGCCACATGGATGAACAGTGTAGTATCAGAGTGGTTGTATGATTTCAGACAGTCGGAGGTTCTTTTCTGACATTTCGTACGAAGTCGTGCAAGGGAGGTTAAGACAAAAGTACTTTGTACGGAGGACTTCATGATTAGCTTTCGTTGATTCAGAGCATTATCATTATCTATTCAGCGAATGATAAAGTTCAGCGATAGCTGAAGTCTTGTACTTGATACTTCACGTTTAGTGGACAAATCTGAGTCTTCGCTGATCCGCATCAGTTCATTAGGAGACTTGTCGCTGGTTCTTGAGCTTGATCTTCGACTTCAGCGTAAAACCTTTGTTGACGTGAAACTTGTCTTCAGGGATCATAAGTAAACAACTAACTTATCAGCAATCATCATAATGACTGAACAGACTCAGAGCATTAATGGTGAACAGTGTTCGCTGAATGTTTAATTTAAAGAGCGAGAGTTCCTATCAGCGGTACTGTAAGATCTTAGTACTTATCAGCGATAGTGAAACTCTGATACATATTGTTTACTTACAATTTTCACTAAGTATATAAGAGAGGGTCATTATCAAATCACTGAGGGTTTGGATCAACAATCTCCCCCTATTTGATTATGACATAGCAACAAAGAAAATTGCTATTTAATGAAAACATAAGGATAAAAAGAACTCATAAAATATTTGTCCCTTTTACTGTTTTCTGGGATCTTTTCAGTACTGATGGAGTAAAGTACGTTCACTGAAATCTTTCCTTAAAACTTTGAATCAGGTTACAAAGAGAAATGGAAAGATTACAAGTACTAGCGAAATAAATTACAAGTACAAAAGAATAACTGATACAATAGAGAAATAGGCGATCATATCAGTTTGTAAAGGGTTCTTCCTTAATGAGAAGTTCATCAAGGGTCATTGATATGGTGGGAATCATCCAGTCAGGAACGGTTACACCTTGTTTTCTTTTGATCAGCGCTTCTTAAAAAATCAAGGGTTTCAGATGTCGTGCCTGAGGGTCATTCCTAAAGTCACACCAGTAGATGAGATCTCTTAGCTGTTCGATGGGAGTGATGTGAAGTTCAGAGATACGTTGAAAATGCTTTCCACCATCGTAGTCATGGAAAAATATCCCGTAGGGTTCGCTTATGACTTTGCCAGGGATGAAAGTCTCACCAGGAGGAATAGATGTGTCAAGCATGGAAAGATCAGGATCAGGACCAAGGACTTCAACACGTGAAAAACCAATACCTGTTTCATTTCGTATGACAGGGCCATCAATTGAAGATTTAGATTTCTTCTTCTTCGATGTAGCCTTTCTTTTCTGACTTTCGAGAGGAGGAGGAGGAGGAATATCCACACAAGAGTAGACTAAGTCGATTTGTTTGTTGATCAGGTTTTCAACATGTTCCTTGTACTTCGACTGAGACTTCTGGATGGCTAACCGGATCTCCAACCATTCAGAGAGACCGTACTTCATTATGGCTTCAGCATAAAATTTTTCGTACTTCTTATCTTCTCTGAATATCTCGACTTCAGCGATTGAAAAAAGGGTTGTTCTTCCAGAGATGAATACCTTGTTGATTTTGGCAGGAGAGAGTCTGTAGTTGACCTTTTCTTTGCACCAGGCTAAAGTGGACTGAGACACAGTTCTCTTTTCTTCAGTTATCTTCTTGGCGTCTTCCCAGAGCTGACGTTGAACTTCAATAGGAACTCTTTTCATCTTGGGGTCTTTCACTGATCGTTTAGAAAGCTGGATGGCGTATTCTCTGTCCTTTTCTTCAACTTCCTTTCTTTCAGCGATTAATCTTTCAGCTTTGAGGTGATCCTTGTATTCCTTTTGGGAAATTCTGAACTTTGGAGGAACTGAAGGAAGTTGATCATGCCTCAGAATGATTCGCTGATCCTCGAATTGCTTTATTATCTCCTCCTTTCTTTTCTGATCCTCTTCACTTAGCTTTTGAGGAGCTAAGGAAGGTCTGCATCTGTGCGAGAGTAGCTGTTCTTCTGGTTCATCAGTCTCAGAGTTCAAATCTAAGACTGGGATTATTTCTTCAGCAGCAGCTGGTATTATTGGTGAAGTCGCAGTTGTGGAACCTTCAGCGATATCCTCAAACAGGGGAGAGGACTAGCTGAAACACAGCGATGTTACAAGTAAGAACTTGGGTAGAATCAGAGAGAGAAAATTTGTTCAAGTGTATAGGCTTGGGTAGTAGAACTGATAGTGTATGATAGAGGAGGGATGAAGTGAGAGATGTTTAGTGTACCTGACAAACCGGCTTTTCAAGCAAGATCGTCAGATTGTCATCTTCAGCGACGCTTTTGCCTTTGCCTTTCTCAGCTCCAGAGGCTGAGGGCTTTGTCTTTGTCCGCTCCCCTGAAGGTTCATTTATCGAGATTCCCTTAAGAACTTTGATCCTCGGAGCAGGTTTGACGATAAAGAAGTCATCATCATCTTCATCATCATCATCACCATTCTTTGGAGAAGAGGATGGTTCATTATCAGGGATGTCGACGGCTTCATCATCTTCGGATTCGGTTTTATCAGCTTCTCCTTTGAGTTGCTCCCCCTCAGATACATAGGCGAGCTTCTCGGTTTCCTCAGGGTTTTCATCTCCCTGAGGTCCAGCGGTGGTTTCTTCAGCATCCTTCTTCTCTCCCCTGATAGATTCATCATGGGAAAGGTCTTCAGCGCTCTTGGAGAGATCTTCAGCGCTCTTCTCCCCTTCTTTCTCATGATGAGTGGGGGAGGAATGGGATGACTCAGCAGCGTTGGCAGGTTCACTGTCTTCTTGGTCAGAGATACCTATCAAATCTTCAATCTTTGCTATTCTGTCTTGAAGGCCAAAAATAGCAGGATTGATCTTCTCCAGCTCAGTGCGATCCGCCGCTGTGAAATTGTCAGATGCAGGGACAGGGGCAGGAGCAGGAGTATTCGCTTTGAGTAGTAGCTGCTCGATCATCATTTTCATCGAACTAACATCGGTCTTTACAGAGCCTAAGTCAGTCTTTACAGTAGACATATCTCCCTCTAGTTGTCCAACCGATGTCTTCAGCGTTGTGACCTCGCTGGACATGGATGAAACTGAATTTTTGAGAGACGTGTAGTCTGTGTAGATGTCAGCGAGCACCTTGGCGAAGTCGCTGAGAGTTTTATCAACCTGCTTCATGTCATATGTGGAAGCCTTCTTCTCCACCACCGTTGTCAGCTTTGTAAGATTCTCTCCAGCGTTTGTTACAGCTGTAGAGTTATTTGAAAGAGTAGTGGTGAGACCTGTCAGCTTTGTCTCAACGGACTTCAGAGAGGCGTTGATGTCTCCCAAATTAGGACCTGTAACATATAAGAATTTGTGAACATAGGAAAGCTCAGAAGTTTGGGGTTTAGTGACAGTGTTTATGGGTTGGTGTGTACCTGCAGGAGGATTGATGAACTCGTCAAAATTACGGGTTCCTGAAAAATGTTCCATGTCATCTTCAAAAGTGCCCATGGATTGTCCTGCAGGTCCTGTCTTCATCATTTCTGGAGTATCAGCTTTAGTTTCCGTAGAAATGATGGCAGCTCCAGCGAAATCTGGAGGAGAGACCAAATGAGTAGAGGAAGGAGCGAAGGATAAGAATGGAGGTTGGGTTCTGAGTTCAGCGTTGGATTCGCTGAAAAACACTTCATCAGTCTTTTGAGAGACTGAAGGAGGTTGGGTAGGTTCCAAGTTTGTAACCTCAGCGTTTAGAGACGCTGAAGTTGGGATGGAATGGATGGGTTGTTCAGGTGTGACAGAGCGTACCACTGAACGTTCCTTCAGCTCTGCAGAAAGAGCTGAGGAGTCTTCAGCATGAGATTGCTGGGGTTGCTCCTTTGTTTTCTTGATCCTTTTAGAACCAAGTGGGGTAGATGATTGTTTCCTTTTCTTAGAAGGAGAGGATTTTGTGGCTAGGGTATCAGCGATGGGTATTGTCGCTGAAGGAGCCACAGAAGCAGTAGAAGAAGGGTTGAGAAGAGTTAAAAGGGAAGAGAGATGTACCTCATTTTCAACTGGTTTGAAGTCAAGTACCTTAGGGCCAACCTGAGAGAGTTTCAGGTCACCCTCTTGCGAGTAGCTGTCCTTCAGGCCATATTGGAAGATGGCGCTGATGAATCGGGGGTAAGGAACCCATGGAGGTCTGTTAGCGGCAGAGTCTACTTTTTGCACCAAGTCATCATAGATAAGAGATGCCCAGTCAATGTGTAGACCTTTCAGCAGAGCGTATCCCATTGCTTGCTGAGGTTGAGCGGCTTGGTCAGAGGAGTCGGTCTTGGCAGTCATGCAGCTGATTAAGTGAGCGAAGATGAAGTTCATCTCGCTGGGCATTTTCGACTTCTTTAGCAGGGTCAGCTTCTTCTCGGGCTTCTTGTCTCTGCCAATTTCCCATACATAGCCCATTGCATCGAAAAATGCAATAAGAGCTTCTTTGTCAGCGAGTTTCTTATGGTCAGGGAAAGGAACAAAAGGCCTTTCTTTTGTAGCGTTGGGAAAGTTCAGAGCTTTGCGAATGATGGCAGGTGTGATCTTTATCGTGCCATACCCAGTATCGCTGAGGATACAATCAATTGTTTTGGAGGGATCTTTGGCGGATGGTAACTGAGAATGTCTGGCAGAGTACCAGAACTGGGATAGTAGTAGCTGACTTGCAGGAGGTGAGATGGTCAGGGCTGTTGAAATGCAGCAATTCTTTAGGAAATTCACAGCATCTTTCAGATGTGTGACTTGCTTTCGAGGAGGAAACTCGAGAAACGCAGAAAGGTTGTTCGTTTTGGTCCAATCTAGTTGATCCAGAGTGAACTTAACCTGAGGAGCCTTGATAATTTCTACTTCCTCAGAATCAGCGGAGATGTTCTCAGCGGTAGCAGGAATGTCAGACGATGCCATTTCTCTGTATTATCAGTTCAACCAAAGATGTTAACAAATAAGAATAATCTTAATGTGGAAAGATTTTCCATTAAGATGGTTCAAATTTTATCCATTTCATTCAGACACAAATGTCTTAATGAAGATTAGGGTTTTTCTTGATTTTAAGAAACGAAATGTAAAACCCATTTATTCTTGTTATCCAGTTTTCTATGAAGAAATAGATTCTGGAAACGAATGTAGAACAAGTTTAAGATTTTTGCATTTAAACTTGAAGAACAACCATGAAATGGTTGTGTTCATAAAACCATGAAAAAAATGATTTCATTTTTAAGAAGTTCTTTTGTTTGATCTTGTTAAAACAAGGAAAAGATCGGAAACAAGTTATACGTATTCGGTAATAAATAGGAACATATTAACCTTGATGTTTGATGAAGAAGATGATGAACAATTCTTGAAGTTTTAGAAAGCACAAATGCAACAGTGAATTCTTTCTTGCGGAGGAAGATTGTTCGCGTAAAAGAAAAATATAAACCACGAGTTTGTTTATATAGAGAGATTAGAGAGAGAAAATCTTGAGCGGGAAAAGATTTTCATCATGACACGGACACGTGTTTGCATTTGATTGGAAGTTTGAACGAGACTTGCAAACGTGTGTCAGAAAGGGAAACGTGCCGGGGTTTATCCGTTGTAATGACGTCACAACTGTCCTTTCATATTCTTTTAGGATGTCTCTGAGGTTTTGAAAGCTCAGGGACTCTTTTACAAACATGAAGCACCGAATGAAAATATCAGTGATGGTTTTAAGACTTTTCAAAATATCGCTGTTAAGGAAGAGATATTCATTGATGCATTTTGTTTTGAAATCTTGCATTTTCATGCGATTGTCAGAGAGAGCAAACATACCTTGATATCAGCTTAACCAAGTTTTATTCAGAGAGAAGATGATTGAATAGGTTATACGAGTTGATTTTATCCTATCGCTGATCAATGTGAACCGTTGAGGATTTTACCCTTCAAAGTTCAGCATTCCAAGCTCGCTGATGAGAAAGTTGAATCTTGTCTCATCAAGAGGTTTGGTAAATAAATCAGCTAACTGATAATCAGTTGGGATAAAATGAAGTTCTATATCACCATTCATCACATGATCTCTGATAAATGATATCTGATTTCTATGTGTTTGGTCTTTGAGTGTAGTACTGGATTGTTTGCTATGGCGATGGCACTTGTGCTGTCGCAATAGATTGGAATTTTGGAGAGCTGAAGATCATAGTCTAGTTGTTGATTTCTCATCCACAAGACTTGAGAACAACAGCTTCCAGCAGCTACATATTCAGCTCCAGCTGTGGAAGTGGACACTGAATCTTGCTTTTTACTTGTCCAGCATACCAGCTTTCCACCCAGGAGCTGACATCCTCCTGTGGTGCTTTTCCTATCCATTTTGCAACCCGCAAAATCACTATCTGAATAGGCGGTTAGATCGAATCCTGAATCTTTGGGATACCAAAGACCTAGGTTCGATGTACCCTTAAGGTATCGAAAGATTCGCTTTACAGCTTTCATATGAGATAGCATAGGTTCAGCTTGATATCGTGCACACAAACATGTTGCATACATAATATCAGGTCGGCTAGCTGTAAGATACAAGAGAGAGCCGATCATTCCACGGTACAGCATGACATTAATAGGTATTCCCTTTGAATCCTTGTCAAGTGTCAGCGGTGGTGCCATAGGGGTTTTCATAGCTGAACTATGAGTTAAATCAAATTTCTTCAGCATATCTTTAACATACTTTCCCTGATTAATAAACGTTCCTTTTTCAGTTTGCTTAATCTGAAGACCAAAAAAAATATGCTAGTTCACCCATCATACTCATTTTATACTCATCTTTCATTCTATCAGCGAAACGAGTACAAAGCTCGGGGTTAGTAGAACCAAATATAATGTCATCAACATATATTTGAACTAGAATGATATGACCTTTCACTTTTCTAAAAAATAGAGTTTTGTCAATCTTACCTCGCTCAAATTTTTCAATATGGAGATAAGTAGAAAGAGTGTCATGCCATGCACGAGGAGCTTGATTCAAGCCATAAAGTGCCTTATCCAGTTTATAAACATAACCTGGACGCTTAGAATCTGAGAATCCTGGAGGTTGTTCCACATACACTTCTTCATTCAGCTTTCCATTCAGAAACGCTGACTTAACATCCATCTGATGTACTTTGAAGTTTTTGTGTACAGCATATGCTAAGAATAGACGAATAGATTCAAGTCTTGCTACTGGAGCAAATGTTTCGTCATAATCTATACCTTCCTCTTGTCTGTATCCCTGAGCAATAAGACGAGCTTTGTTGCGGGTTACAGTACCATGTTCGTCCAACTTGTTTCGATAGACCCATTTAGTGCCTATTACTGTTTTATCAGATGGTCTCCGAACAAGTTTCCAAACTTTGTTTCTTTCGAATTCAGTCAACTCTTCTTGCATGGCGCTGACCCAGTTTGGACCTTTGAGGGCATCATCTATTTTCTTTGGTTCAGTTAGAGAAATAAAGTTAACAAATAAACAAATATTACCTGCACTTCGTCGAGTGTGAACACCAGCGTTTGGATCACCAAGAATTTGATCAATTGGATGATTTACGGTCCATCGCTGAGCCGGAGCATAAGTCGCTGACTCATCTTGAACTGGAGGAGCTGAAGATGAGGCTTCAGCTACTTCTGGAGTTTCAGTTAAGAGAGGAATACTTGCATTTGTCATATCATTTACTGATTGCTGAGAGATAGATGGAATGTCTGAGGCATTTGGTTCAGCGGTAGGTATAGTGTTTATAGGAACAGCTGAGACCCATGATGTTTCAGCTTCACTATTCTGCATGTTTGGAATGATAGGACTATCATCTTCTACTGGATGAGCACGAGGAGTGGGAATATCTTCTGAATCACCAAGATGAGAAAACATCCATTGATTCAGTTCTTCAGTATCAGCGGACGATTTAGAGTTCGCTGAACGGGATTCGTCAAACGTGACGTGAATAGTTTCTTCTACAGTTTGTCTTCTACGATTGAAGACTCTGAAGGCTTTGGAAACTGAGGAGTATCCAAGAAAGATTCCATCATCAACCTTAGGATCAAACTTTCCAAGAGCATCTCTGTTGTTCAGTATGAAACACTGACATCCAAAGATGTGAAGAAAGCTGATTGAAGGCTTTCTCCCATGAAAGACTTCATAGGCTGTCTTTTTGAATCTTTTAACTATCAGCGACCTGTTTTGCGTAAAACAATCAGTGTTGACAGCTTCTGCCCAAAACTGAGTAGGCAGGTGAGAATCGCTGAGCATTGAACGTGCAGCTTCAATAATTGTTCTATTTCTTCTTTCAGCGACTCCATTTTGTTGCGGTGTTCTCACTGAAGAGAAGTTGTGAGAAATACCCTTACTCTCAAGGAAGGAATCAAGAGAGTTGTTTTTGAATTCAGTCCCATGATCACTCCTTATTGAGCGAACGGTCAGATTGTTCAGAGTTTCCATCTTCCGAACAAAGGTGATGAGTTCTTCAGGGGTGTCACTCTTAGAACGGAGAAACATTACCCAAGTGAAGTGAGAGAATTCATCAACTATGACCAGCGTATATTTCTTTCCAGCGATGGATTGTTTGTTAACAGGGCCAAACAAATCCATATGGAGTAGTTGTAGAGGAGATGACACTGATGAAACTTGCTTAGATTTAAAGCTTGCTTTGGTCTGCTTCCCCTTTTCACACGCTGAACATAAAGACTCTTTGGCGTATGAATGCTGAGGTAGACCAGTGACTAACTCTTTTGAAGAAAGAGTGTTCAGTGTCTTGAAATTTAGATGAGATAGCCTCTTATGCCATAGCCAGTTGACATCAGATGAGGCCTTTGAGAAGAAACAGGAGTTCTCAGTGGTTGTTGAGTCCATGTTTATTACATAAACATTTTCCAAACGATAACTGCTGAGAGCTATCTTCTCCTTTTTGTCAGCGACAAAGCAGGATTCCTTAGTAAAGATTACTTTGTTATCCATGTCGTAAAGCTGACTGATGCTTAGAAGATTATGCTTTAGCCCTTCAACATATGCGACTCTTATGAAGGAGGTTGTACCATTTGAAAGTACACCATACCCTCGGGTATGTCCTTTTCCATTTCCACCGAAAGTTACAGAGGGACCCTTCTCTTCCTTGTATCCAGCGAGCAGGCTTTTCTTTCCAGTCATGTGTCTAGAGCATCCGCTATCGAGATACCAGATACCCTTCTTAACCTGCAATACAAAGGAAGATTAGTTTTTCTTGGGTACCCACTTGACCATGTATACACATTTGTCAGTGGAAGTAGTTGGAATGGAAGATTCAGCAGTCTTCGCAGCATTTGAAGATTCAGCTTTGTCTTTCTTCACTTTGGTTAATTTCTTAACCTCAGTGGTAGGATTCACCTTGACCTGATTTGCACCAGGGTTGGTCTTCTTTGCCTTGGGGCAATCTTCACCTTAGCTAACTTTTCAGCTTTGGGGGCTGTGGGACACTTACTAGCAATATGATCGGTAAGTCCACAGTGATAACATTTCCTATAACTAAAAGTAGTTCTAGGACCATTTGAATGCTGAGCTTTTAATTTCGAATTAGAAGTGCCAGCACCAAGTAAACTATTGGCTTTAGAAATGGGACGAACATTCAGTTCTTCAGATTTCTTACCAAGGACATCCAATCTGAGTCTAGGAGTAGATCGCTGAATAGATCCAGAGATCTGCTTCCTTGATCCAGAGGGATGAGCCACTGAAGCTTTAGAAGCATTCAGCTTTGGTACTAAGGTACCCTTCTGAGGATTCTGGTAAATAACAATTCCTTTACCTTTGTCTTTAGAGACAGGGGTAGGTTTTGAATAAACCATTTTCTCCTTGCCTTTTGAGGAGGTAGGAGTTTCCTCAGGGATTGGTGTATTGGACGAGGAGCACTGAGAAGATGAAGTATCAGCGACTGAGGATACGAACGTTCCAAATTTAAGCATTGAACGCTCAGTGGTTGGTTTTGGAGTATCATATTTGTAACCCAAACCACGTTTATCACTCAGGGGAATCTGAGACTTTATTATCTCAGTGATCTTTGTTGAAGAATTACACCATCCTTCAACAGTATCTTTTTCAGCTTTTAATGCAGCGATAGCTTCTGCTCGTTCGATTTTGACTAGCTGATTTAAATATACTTGATCTTTAAAATCTTCTTCAATTTTAGAAAGCTTTTCTATTTGAAGGTGGCAGTTTTTAAGCTTTTCAGCGAGATCAAGGTTTTGGTTTTCAACCACAGTTTTGTCGTTCATGGCTTCGTATAAACTTCTAGTCAAGAGATCGATCTTACGGAGACTATCAGCTTCATCAATATTTTCAATATTGGTAAAGAAGGAAGGTGATACCTGAATAGCAGAGGTTAAAGTGGAGGGAATGCCTGAACTTTTTTCCTCTTCTTCAATCTTGGCCATAAGACATAGATTTGCTTCATCATCTTCAGAGTCAGATGATGATGCTTCTTCATCAGAAGCAGCCCAATCGTAGTTAGCCATCAGGCCTCTACTCTTCTTCTTAAAGCTTTTCAGCTTAGCATATTTTTCTTTCAGCTTTGAATATTTGTCATCTTTATTCCATGGAACAAAGGATTTCTTTGTAAAAGCTGAGGGCCTAGAAACTTTCTTAGACCTGCACTCGTTAGCGAAATGTCCTGTCTTTTCGCAGTTAAAACAAGTAGCAGTTGCCTTATCAACAAAAGCTGACGATCTAGGCTTGTCAGTTATGGAAAGAGGTTTGTTCTTTCTAAACATTTTCTTTTTGGCAAATCTCCTGAACTTTTTAGTTAGGAGAGCCAAAGATTCATCATCATCTGAAGAATCAGAATCTGATGACCTTTCAGAGTTACTTTCTAACTCAGTGATAGTGACCGAGGGTCGCTGAGTAGAAGGTTCCTCTGAGATTAAAGCAACAGGGGTGCTTTTGGAATCTTTTATAAGATTCTTCTTAAGATGGCTCGATTGCTCATGATTCAGCAACGTGCCATATAAGGTTGAAAGGGTCATTGATTTTAGATCCTTTAACAACTTGAGACACATAGAATAATTGTCCCAGATTTCAGGTAAACATTCTAGAAACTTTGTCAGAACTTCAAAGTTAGAATATTCCTTACCAACAGTTTTCAGATCTATAATTAAACAATTAAAACGTTGGTGAACTTCAGAGAGAGATTCATTCTTACCAGAAATGAAGCTTTCGTATTGTCTTACCAGGTTGATCTTTCTTGAGTCCTGGACTTCAGACGTTCCTTCATACTGAACACATATTGTGTCCCACATGGATTTTGATGTTTTCAGATTCATGACGGAATGGTAGACTTCGTCAGGAAGAGCCATGGATAGTATGGATCTGGCTTTTGTATCTATAGCCACTTTCTTCTTATCTTCGTCGGTCCATTGAAAGATTTCCTTAGGGACCAACCTTTCTGGAATAGCAGGTCTATTCTCAGCGGCTGGAACTGCAGCATCAATTCTTACAGGGATGAATGGACCATTCTCGAGATAGTAAGGCATAGTAGGGTCTACACCTTCTAGGAAGAGTGTCATCCTATTTTTCCATAACTTGAAGTTATCTCTGGAAAATCTAGGGGGTTTAGCAAGAGAACCATTGTCTATATAATTTGTGTTTGTGTTGGTGGCCATTTTCAGATAATAGCAAGAAAGAGAAATATCTTAGATTAGATCTTGTTTATGAGATTAAACAAATTCGCTCTGATACCACTTGTTGGTCCCGAAGGCCTATACAAGTTTGTAGAAGGGGAGGGGGTTGAATACAAACACACAAATTTTACTTTTCTAAATTGTTTGTTGATAAATCATTAACAATTTACAGCTTGTTGCGGAAACAAGATTAAGGATAAACCTAAATCTAAACAAGTTCCACACTAAGGTTTCTTGCACTAAGAGAGATAAGGAAATTACTAATAATAACCTATCTTGAGATAAGAGATTGAACTTGTCCAGAGTTAGCAAGTTACTTCAAATGAAGTGGGTTCATCTCTTTATATACTGCATGCATTTAATGAAAGTCAGTATACACTTTACACGTGTCATCAGCTGGTTGGTTGCATGTCATTGACCTTTGTTGACAACCTTAGTAGCCGCATGGATGAACAGTGTAGTATCAGTGTGGTTGTACGATTTCAGACAGTCGGAGGTTCTTTTCTGACATTTCGTACGAAGTCGTGCAAAGGAGGTTAAGACAAAAGTACTTTGTAAGGAGGACTTCATGATCAACTTTCGTTGATTCAGAGCATTATCATTATATATTCAGCGAATGATAAAGTTCAGCGATAGCTGAAGTCTTGTACTTGATACTTCACGTTGAGTGGACAAATCTGAGTCTTCGCTGATCCGCATCAGTTCATTAGGAGACTTGTCGCTGGTTCTTGAGCTTGATCTTCGACTTCAGCGTAAAACCTTTGTTGACGTGAAACTTGTCTTCAGGGATCATAAGTAAACAACTAACTTATCAGCGATCATCATAATGACTGAACAGACTCAGAGCATTAATGGTGAACAGTGTTCGCTGAATATTTAATTTAAAGAGCGAGAGTTCCTATCAGCGGTACTGTAAGATCTTAGTACTTATCAGCGATAGTGAAACTCTGATACGTATTGTTTACTTACAATTTTCACTAAGTATATAAGAGAGGGTCATTATCAAATCACTGAGGGTTTGGATCAACATGTTGGTCTCCCACTGTGGTTTAACCTCTGTTTGAGAACCCCGTTGTTTATGATATTTTCTCTTGTTATTACGGGGTTTGTGTTTGGGTGTATGATTTTACATGTGATATGACCCAAACCAATCATTGTTATTGATATCATCAAAGTCATTCCAACCACAACTAGAACCGCATAAGCAATCATGCGATAATTGAATCAATTGCTGAATGGAGTAGAGATTAATTGGAAAATTAACATCTCGTTTAACAAAATTATTCCTATGATTCCATTCGCAAGCATGCTTATGCATCCTAGGATAGAAAACAGCGTTAAATGACTTCGATGCCTTTTCTCAATAGATTCCCTACCTAGCCTCTTTGGTTTATCTTGTTTAGCGCGACCGGTTTTATTAGAAACAACAGGGACAGTGTGGTCAGTGACTTTTGAGGAAGCAGGAATCTTAGCAGGTGGTTGACCGGTCTTTTGCTTCGGCTATGATTGTTTTTGAGAATTTGAAGCATTTTTGGAAATCTTAATCACAGCCGGAGTCTTTGATTGAGAACTATCACCCTTTAGAAAATTGACCGGTCGATTTACTACTGGTGATAGAAAATCAGTGTGGCTTAGGAGACGTTTGTCGAAGGGGAACGACTCAAACTCTCCATCAGAATTACCTTCGGAGTTCATATATTCTGAAAAATGGACATCCGGAATTACTAGACTTGGATCGGTCGAGGAAGGCGAGGAACACTTTGTGCTTGTGTTCTTGGGGAATTTGGTGCGAAAGCGTTTGAAAAATCAGAGTTTAAATTCCTTTGAACACATTCATCTTGAGAGACGTTACTTTCTTGAGAAGAGATATTTCCAATGAAGGCTTTACACGATGATGTATCAGATGAGTTGAAGGAAAGATCAGGTGAAATCTGCTTTTGAGTTTGGAGAAAGTCAATCTGCTCTTGGACTTGACCATTTCTCAGGTGCTCCTTCATCGTTTCTCTTGTCATTTCAGACAGTTTCGATGAGAGCGTATTGATTTCCCACAGAAAACATTCCTTTTCTTCACTTGACACACCATTGGTTTTCTCAGATTTGAGTTTCTCAAGATCCTTAACTAGCTCTTTCTTCTCATTTTGAAAAACAGACCTTTCTTTCTCGAGTGACTCCTCCAACTCGACTATCTTTGCTTCCAAGATGAGAGGGGGAACATAGAGTTTAAACTCATCTGTCTCAGTCTTGATCTCGGTTGCTTGGTCCTTATCCTTTTTGGAGGAATCCTTGGGCGTAGCAACCTTGTAGCAGTCGAAGTAGTCATTCGAGAGGTATTTCTTTGGATTTTTCTTATAAGAATAATTTAAAGGTTCATAACAAAATGGAAGTTGTATTCCTCATTTGTGTGTGCGTTTATGTTCCTCGGTTTCCTCCTCCTTTTCTGGTTCAAGAGGACCAGTCCATTGAATTGCGTACTCTGGATATTTTTTATCTAATCCATAGCAAGCAAAATCATATAGAGTGGGGACTTGATACCTTCCCTTTTTCAGATAATGTGGGTTGTCATATCCGATTCCCCATTCTTTGTTAAAGTACGTGAACTCTTTGGGTTTGTTCAAAAAAATGGGTTGATCAGTTTGACCCCTTTTGTGGAGTTTGGCTTCAAGATCTAAAATTTTAGCTACATACTCCTTGTGTTGAATTTGAAGAGAAGAATATTGATAAGTAATGTCTTCTTTCTCATTCAAGCACTGATCAAACTGACGTTAGAGATCAGATAATCTGGCCCTTAAGTGTTTAGGTGCTAATGAAAGAATTTTGCATCTGTCTTTTAAATCAGCATTTTCAGACTTATACTTCTCAGTTAATTTCATTTGAACATTAAGCTTTTCAGTTATTGATGTAATTTCAAGCTTTTGTTCTTCATTTGTGGCTTTGAGGGGGTTTGCCTTTTCTGTGATGGTTTGTAGCTGAAGTATGAAGTTTTGTAAGCAAGAGTCACATACCTGGTTTGCTGTTGCCTTATCTTCATCCGTAGATGATTGATATCCCATGAAAGCATCAGCACCTTCATAATCTTCCTCATCATCAGATCTGCCTAGCCAATACTCATTTTCAGCGAACATTACCTCCACAGCCTCCTTCTGTCTGGCCAGTGCAAGCTTAGCCTCATAATAGTGAGAGTTCTTCACTGTAGGTTGACGGCAATCTTTAGCGAAGTGAACGAGTTTCCCGCAGTTGTACCATTTCAAAGGTTCATCTCGCTTCTTCCGGTCACCTTTCTCTGTCTTCTCCTTCTTCTCAGATCTATCTTGCTCCTCTACCTTCTTCTTTCCTTCATACTGGTCCTTATAGTCGTGACGCTTATTGGAGGAGGTGGAATAGCGTTGACTATTGGAAGAAGGCTTCTTGTAAAACTTTTATTGTTGAAAGGATTTAGTCAGAAGGGCAATAGCTTTCATTAAGTCTGATGCATCATCATCATCACCGTCTATCTCGTATTCAAGTTCTGACTCTGAGGAGCTGTGTTGTGGACCGCGTCTAGATTGACTGCTTGAAGATTTCCCTTGTTTGGAAGTGATGAGGGCAATTGGATCAGCAGATGGTTTTGGCTCATTCTTCTTTTCTCCCAAAAGCTCATTCACTTCATCTTCGTCTTGGAGAAGTGTCTCATACAGTTCATTGATGCTGATGTTCTCTATCTAGTTGTTGTGCTTGACATGAGAAGCATACACTTTCCATTCAGGTAGCAAGTTGTTGAGGAACTTTAGTGCATTCTCAGTATTGGAACGAACAATTTTATTCTTGTTCAGTTCATTGAGGAGTAGACAAAACCGTTCATAGGTCTGGGTAAGGGACTCACCGTTGCGCTGCTTGAACCCATCGAACTTGGTTATTGCACTGTTTATCTTCAGCTGATTTCCTACAACGCTCCCTCGCATCATTTTGGCTACTTGGTCCCACATGCCTTTAGCCGTGTCTTTGTAACTGTCTATGGCAGTGTAGATAGAATTAGGAAGGGCTTGAATCAGATATATCTTTGCATGCTTTTCACCTTCAGTCATGCCTCTTTCAAATTCTGTCATCTCAGCAAGAGTCTTCTTCTCACGTCGAGCTAATGCAGTTGCAGTTGCAGCTATGTCTTTCATTGGCTCGACAATTGGGCCATGATCCAGAGCTCTCTTGGTGTACTCATAGTTGTCCTTGGACTCTATGAAGATCATGAACCTATCTCGCCATTGGCTGTACTCGTTCGGATAGAGACACGGTGGCTTGGTGTCAGTGCCAATTGCGAGAGCATCACGAGAAGTAGACATCTTCGGTTGCAACGGAGTGATCGTCAGACGTGTAGATTGATTCAAAGTTTAAAACCTAACGCAAGGAACTAAGAGTGGAGTCCTAACGCAGGTTCTATGAGTGGTTAGACAATAACTTAGTTTACTGGATAAGAATCCAAATAAGTGATCTGATCTGGAAGTGTCCGGATCAGAATAGGAGAAAGCAGTTCAAATATGCAGAGTTGTCCGGATAAGCAAGGGAGTCCGGATAACTTGAGTTGTCCGGATAACCAAGGTTACCGGATGGTCTTAAGTTACCGGATAGAGATCAATTCAAACAGAAGCTTACCGGATGCTGTGGATTCCGGACAGTATTAGGTTTCCGGATACCACAAAGTTTCCGGGTAAAAATTGGGTTTCCGGATAAAATTGATTTCCGGATACTTTGAGTTATCCGGAACAATATTACCCGGATAGATTTGAGATTATGGGATACTTACCCGGATGGATAACTTACCCGGAAGGAACTGGTTGTCCGGAAAAGTTGGAAGAATCCGGATGGAAACACAAACGTCCGGACACCTTGAAGTTGTCTGTAAAAGTCGGTTGTTTTCTCAATTCGATCGAATTCTCAACTAGGGTTACTCAAAATTGTTCCTGAAAGATTAGAAACAATACCAAACACAACTAACACTAACCCAATCGATTTCTAAGCAAAAAGAACACGTTTTGATGGTAAAAATTCGATTTTTGTTGAAGAACACTACCAAAAACTTTGATCTTAAATTGCTAAATTGACCAATCAAACGAATGAATTAGGATGTGAAAATTTGCAGAAACACTTATAACAATAATGCTAACACAACCCAATAAGCAAAAACAACCAATTTCGACTGAATCAAATATTTGAAAATTCAAGAATGGTTAGACGAGAAAAAGTCAAACTAACTAGAAATCGATGAATGAAGCTTTGAACCGAATCCGTCTGTCTGCTCTGATACCAATTGTAGAATCCATATCCGTGCAACAATACAGAAATCGAATATGATATGCAATAAGAGCAATGATTTCAACTGGTCATCCCTTTCATTAATCTTTCAGAGAGAATATTACAATACAGTGTTGAAAGTAAAAGAGAGATGATTAGCTTGTTTTTCTAAGCTAATCAACATTAAATACAATGGGCCCGTGGTTAACAAGCCCACGACCCGTTCACTAAAAGGATCAAAATAAACTATTACAAAACAACCCTTGAACTTTAAATCAACTATTAAAACCTGCTCTAACAGGTCCCTTGAAGATGATTAATGTGTGGTATCAAAACACGTATTTGCCATCTTTAACCTCTATCAAAAGAGCCTCTAAACCAAAGAAATATCTGAAAACTCAAGATCAGATAGGACTCTTCAAGTTTGGTCATCCAAAAACTCAAACTCATGTGGCATTCGTATATAGAATAATCCCTGAAAAGGAATTATCCTCTGAGGCAGCTGAGTTCATCCACTCTTCTACAGAGGAGAATTTAATTAAACTCTTTAAAGAAACATTTGAAAGCTGCTTCTTTGATTGTCCTGATATAACCCCTGTCGTACAAGACATCTTTGAGAAAGATCTAATGGAAATCTTCAATGCTCCTGAAATTGCTCCTTGCATTTCAAAAGATTTAACCACTTCAAATGACAAAGATGGAAGAAATTGTGGCACATGCTCAGAAAATCTTGCCTCTGTAAACAGAGATTTCCTTGACTCAGACTCAGAATACGAGGATGATTCAACCTCTGTTGACTCAGAGACTGATATTGTCGAATCAGGGATAGTGCCTTGCAAACTAGAAGGAATTAAACTTCCTTCTGGCATTCTTGACAGAACAATTCCTCCTAAGGAAAACTTTTGCAAGAATCCGTATCTGTCCTGATTTTGTGGACATGTGCATACAAGCTAAAACCTCTATAGAGCTTGAAAAGATAAAGAAACAAAAGGAAATGTCAAATCAAAATCCTAAAGATTCAAATACTTTAAGGCCAAATTATGAAAAGCTCACATGGCAACAAAAAGGAAAATGGATTCAAAATAACAAGTTTTTCTTTTCTATGGCAGTGAAACCAACAGAGGGTCACCACAGAAGACGGGTACAACCAAAGGCTCTTCCGGAGAGAGGTTTTTATAATAATAAATCTAGCCTAGATAGGTCCTTTTGTAAAAGAAAGTCTGATGCTAGGAGATATTGTCAACATAAAGCCTCTGTACCCATTTTCAATGATTTTAATGAAAAGTTTAAGCAAGTTGCTCCGAATGTCCATTACTGTCACTGTTTTGAGCTTATGTTCCAATTGAATCAACATTTCTCTGGTCCACACAGCTTCCTCTCTCAACCCAAAGCTAAGAATGCCAAATTCAAGGGTCAGAAGAAGCAAAATGGTTCTCCTCTTAAGGATGGTAAAACCAAACCCAAGGACGCTGAGGCATATTTAAAAACCCCTAACAAAGTTGGACCCATTTGGAAATGGGTACCTAAATCTCTCTGAATGTGTTGCATAAGCAACATGTGCCCATATGGTACCTAGACTCCGAGTGCTCTAGGCACATGACTGGCGAGAGTCGTCTACTTTCCTCATAAAAAGAAAAACTTGGAGGAGGATCAGTGACCTTTGGAGATAACAAGAAGGGGTATATAAAAGGCTATGGAGTCATTGCCAAATAAGATGTGCAAGTGTGCAAAGATGCATATGTGGATGGCCTCAAGCACAACCTACTCAGTGTTAGCCAACTTTGTGACACATATTTTGATGTGAAGTTCAAAAGAACATACTGCTCTCTGCTAGGAGAAGACACAGACATAGAACTTTTGAGAGCCGAAAGAAGAGGAGATTTGTACCTCAAAGAGCCAAAATGACAAGCTCTGTCTCGTGTCAAGTAAAAATGAAGAAGCTTGGCTGTGGCACAACAGGTTTTCCCATCTAAATTTTCATACCCTTGACAAACTCGTGAAACTTGATCTGGTGAGTGGTTTACCAAATGTTAAATTCGACAGAGATCATCTCCGCTCTGCCTGTGAGATGGGTAAACTCAAAAGAGCTTCCTATAAAGGCAAGTCAGATGTGTCTTGCACTAAGCCTCTGTACATGCTTCATGTTGACCTCTACAGTCCTATTTCTGTACAGAGCTTAGAATGCAAAAAATGTATACTTGTTCTAGTTGATGAATACTCAAGATATACTTGGGTTGAATTTGTTTGAAAGAAGTCAGATGTTCCCCAAATCTTAATCAATCTAATGAGAAAAATCCAAGTTCTTTTATAGTGCAAGGTACATAAGTTAAGGAGTGACAATGGCACATAGTTCAGGAACTCCACCATTGAAACATACCTCACAGAAGAAGGGATTTCTCATAACTTCTCTGCCGCACGAACTCCACAACAGAATGGCGTGGTTGAACGAAGAAATCGCACGCTAGTGGAGGCCGCAAGAACTATGCTCACTGCATCTGGATTACCTACTTCTTTCTGGGCAGATGCAATCTCAACTACCTGCTTCACTCAGAATCGATCCTTGATAGAAAAGGCACACGAAGACACCTTTCCATTTGATCAATCAAAGGAAGTCAAATATCAAGTTCTTTCACGTGTTTAGGTGTAGATGTTTTGTCTTAAACGATATAGAACACCTAGGGAAGTTTGATAGAAAAGCTGATGAAGGAAAGTTCATTGGATACTCTGCCACATCCAAAACCTATAGAATCTATGTTCTGAAAACAAAGACAATTGTGGAAAGCATAAATGCATCTTTTGATTATTCATTTCAAAAGACTTCTGAACAAGTCAGTTCAGAACTCGGGCTAAAACCACAAGCCTCTGGCGCAACATCGACTCGAGTAGCTGAACTCAATCACTTGTTCGAGGAAATGTTCAATGATGATGATGATCCCTCTGCAAATGGTCACAGAGCCTCTGGAATCTAAATCTTTGCGGACCAAAACGAAGAACCACATGGTATATCTCTTACTGGTCCAAACAACACTTCACCCTCTTCTGCTACATGTGTAGGGACAACAATCGAGGGGGGGGGGGGGGGGAAACAGAGCATACAATTGACTAAGACTCAACGCTCAACCAAGTTGAAAGTTCTATTCCATTGACCATAGAGGATGCATCACCAGAGCAAAATGAGGACTCCACACCAAACACAACAGAGGTCTCTACTCCAACTCAGAATGAAACATCCACTCCTATGACAAGCACAAATGATCAACCTTCAACAACAGAAGCTGTTCAAGTACCAACTGAAATTCCTACAGAAATTCAACTTGATGCAACAAATGACCATATTCCAAGGATGACTAAATGGACCAAAAGTCATCCACAAAGACAAATCATTGGTGATTCTTCAGATAATGTCAAGACTCTATCAGCCACTGCCAATTTTTGCTTCTTTACAAATTTCATCAGTGTGATCGAACCAAAGAAGGTCTCTGAAGCCCTTGACGATCCAAATTGGGTAGAAGCCATGCAAGAAGAGTTTCTTCAATTTGAGCGCAACAAAGTATGGTCCATAGTACCTCTGCCAAAAGGCAAAACTGCTATAGGGACCAAATGGGTGTTCCAAAATAAGAAGGTTGAAGATGGAGTGGTCATTAGGAGCAAGGCAAGATTGGTGGCCAAAGGATACTGCCAAGAGGAAGGTATTGACTACGAGGAAACCTTTTCCATTTCGTAAGGCTAGAGGCTATCAGGATTTTCCTAGCCTTTGCAGCCCATAGAGGTTTTAAGGTGTACTAGATGGATGTCAAATCCGCCTTTCTGAATGGTCAGATTCAAGAAGAAGTATATGTCTAATAACCACCAGGCTTTGAGAGTTCAAACTACCCAAACATGTATATTTCCTGGATAAGGCCCTATATGGACTCCAACAGGCCCTCAGAGCATGGTATGAAAGACTCTAAAACTTCTTGCTTGTCAATAATTTCGAAAGAGGTACATCCGATACTACTTTGTTTTATAAGAGGAGAAAAGATGAGATTTTGCTTGTCCAAATATATGTGGATGACATCATATTTGGCTCTACAAATGAAAAATATTGCAAAAAGTTTGAAACATTAATGGAGAGTGAGTTTGAAATGAGTACGATGGGAGAATTGAAGTTCTTCCTTGGACTTCAAATCAAACAAAAAACAGAGGGTATTTTCATAAACCAATCCAAATATGTTTCTGACATTTTTTCAAAGTTTAAACTCTCTGACTCTTCTACAATGAAAACCCTATGGCCACTGGATCCAAGTTACACTCAGATCCAGAGGGCAAATATGTCGAGTGCAAGCTCTACAGAGGTATGATAGGGTCTCTTTTATACTTAACTACAAGTAGACCAGATATTATGTATGCCACATGCCTTTGTGCAAGATATCAAGCAAGTCTAAAAGAATCACACCTTTATGATGTAAAGAGAATCATTAGATACCTTAAAGGAACAATAAATCTTGGTCTCTGGTATCCAAAGAGCTCTGGCTTTGATCTAATGGCTTACACAGATTCAGATTATGGAGGATGCAAATTAGACCGAAAGAGCACCTCTAGGAGTTGTCAATTCCTAGGTGGTAAACTAGTGAGCTGGACTTCAAAGAAGCAGAATTGTGTGTCCACATCTACGGTAGAAGCTGAGTATGTTGCTGCTGCTAGCTGCTGCTCATAGGTTCTGTGGATAAGAACCCAACTCAGAGACTATGGTTTAGACATTGAGAAGATTCCCATCCTCTGTGATTCCAAAAGTGTCATAGCCATCTCTGCCAATCCAGTACAACACTCCAAGACAAAGCATATCGACATAAGGTATCACTTTCTAAAGCATCATGTGGAAGAAGGTACGATCGAAATGTATTTTGTGCCCACAGAGTATCAACTTGTTGACCTATTCACCAAAGCTTTAGATGAGAAGAGATTCTTATTCTTGGTCGGCAAGTTGGGTATGTTAAACATGAGTTGACCCACAGAGCCTCTGCACCTTGGTACAGAGTCTCTCTTATAAATATTGTACTATTTAACCATGTATAGATGTTTCTTTTATTGGTCTATCTTGTTAAAGAGTATTTGTGACATTGCACAGAGCCCTCTAGGCCCTAGTAACAATACCTCTTTGGTTGTTTGATCTATGACTTGTGCACTACTTATCATTATTTGACCCAAGCATAGATCAAGAAGGAGCAGAAGGAACCTTGTTATGAATCACAGAAGTTGATCATTCAAGGGGGAGCCAAAGAAGTTTCTTGTTAGAACAATACACAGAAGAAGGTGATTATGCAGAAAACTATGAGCTATTTTTCGTAAGCACACCGCACAAACCCACTTTCAAAAACACTTTTCTCGAACATAACTTTCCAAATATGTCCCAAATTGCCTATTTAAACAAATCAAAACTTTGAATGATCAAAAACTTTTGAGAGCTTTCCATAAATAGAAATTTTTGGCCAAAGAGCCTCTGTGACGATTCACAGAGCCTCTGTGCCACAGAGGCTTCCAAGACCACTCATTTCTACGAGGAAGTTATCTCGATCATTTAACTGATTTTCAAATTATTTAGGTAAAGAAAAGGTGCAATCTTGTGCGAGTTATGGCAGATCCCAAGTTACAGAAGCTCATTCCACCACAGAGCTTCTGTGATTCTTAACACTTATGTGTTTTGAATGCATTCTGGGGTGCGGGTTCTTTTGAAAAACACGGCATTTGGATTTAGAAAACGCCACGCACGTGGAGTTAGTGGGAGGCGCACGTCTCATTATTGTGCACTGCCCAATATGACGTGGCGTTCTATGATTGGAGGTGTACCATACCGTCGTTTCTGAAGAGTCTCCAAACGGCTGTGTACTTGAGTGCGAATTTGAAATTTATGTAAATAATTTTTTACCTCTCAAATTTTATCCTTTCACCCCCCGTATATAAACCAATGTTACCCATCTCTTTAACCTTTTCCAATCCTGTCTCTCTCAAGAACTCCGGCAACCCGCAATTCCTTGTGCAAAAACCTCAAAAACTCATCTTCTTTCTTCAAGATCACCATCAAAAACTCAACAATGGCGTCAAATGATTCCCCTGCTCATTCCAACAACTCTCCTAACCCCATTCAACAAACAAAATGATGATGAACACTCAAACAGTGAGGAATCTGTTCATCATCTTCCTTCCACGAACCTGCAAAACTTCATTGACCACGAATGGTACCCAAACTCCTTTCCCTTAAAACCAAACAACCATTACGTTATTATGAACCCTGAGAGTTTTGGTCAAGGATAGGCCATACTTATTGACCTTTTGAAAATCACCAATTGAACAAAATACTAACTGAAAATGTCAAGAAATTTCTAGCCGTTATGTCCACCAGTACTAACAGAGCTGTCGTTATGACGAGGACATTAAATTTATGGTTGGGTACATGTCCAAATTTGACAATTCACAAAACCTAACTATAGGGATTAATAGGGCTATCATATCCCAAGTCTTCGAAATTCCCACCATAAGTCTTCTGGGAATTAAGAAATATGCAGAGGATCCCACAGATGCAGAGATGGTGGAGTTTCTAATGATGTTGGGCTACAACGAACCCTTGACCAAGAGAAATGACTTCAGAAGAAATAGACTACCCCCTCTCTAGAATACCCTGTTCTCTATCCTATACCGTTGCCTCATGGAAAAGACTGGGAGTCCCGATCAAAGCTCCCATCAGATTTTGGCGATCATGTATAGGGTATACTATGACCTATCACTAGACTTTGCACGATTGGTTCTACAAGAGATGGCCTCTGCAGTAGAGAAGAACAGAGGAACTCAAACCACAGGAGGTACTCTGTCAGCACTTCAGTTTCAGAGAATTATTGGTATCATTCTTGAACCCCTGCTAGAGAACGAGGGATGCGCCTTTGAAGGACCAGTGGTCGGAACCTACCCTCTGCAGAAGATGACTCCTACGATTCACCCAAGGATACGCGCACTGCAGGCCTATGTCAGCGAAGATGCTGACGTATGTGAGTGGTAGGAACCTCTTGAGGGAGTACAAACGAGGATTCAAGACTCCCAAACCAAGTCCTGATACCCACCTCGTCTAGGAGTACCCATAGGAACCCATGTAGTTGAGAGGATGACAGAAGAGGAATGGAGTGTAGCCTTAGATAAATATAGGATGAGAGTTGAGGGAGGTCAAGCAAGAAGAAGATCAGATGAAGAAATCTCTGTTGTCAATCAAGAAGAACCCCACACCACAGAACCTCCATCACCCCTAAGAAGAAAACCAAGAAAAATAAAACCAAGGCACCCAAAGCCCAAAAGGAACAAATCGTGGAAGAAACCCCTGAAACCCAAATCCCACAAGAAATCCAAGTCCCAGAGGAAACCATTCCTCAATCCACAGAAGCTAATACTTCTGCACCCTCTCATCCCAAGGAGAAAAGAAAAGAAAAGGAAGAGCAAGCCCACATAAGAGGGTGCATCTAAACCCAAGAAAAGAAAAACCAAAAAGTCTAAGTCCCTTCTGCAGACCATCACAGAGGAAGACAAGCACGTACAAGATGAGCCCAGAGCCCCCACTTCCATAAACTATGTTGAACATGAAAGATCAATCCCTGAAACCTCTACAATCCCTCAAACAAAAGAACCTGCCCAATAAATCGAATCTTTTGATTCATTCCTTCAAAGAGCAGGATTAGACACATCTCTTGACACTTCTGGGTGGAACAAGAAAATAGCCCCATATTTCTCTGTCGCAGATTATGACTCTGATTTGGAAGAAGAAGAAGAAGAAGAGGGTGTTGCAAATGAAGAATGGGACGGAGCAGAAGAAGTACTAGAAAATTTGGAGAAGGAGAGAGTAAGAAAAATGTCGAAAGGAGAAGAAGGAACATACCCAAAACTCCCCCCCTGTGCAACCCTCATGTCTATCCCCGACAGTCTAGTGGCAGAAGGGGATATTGAAAAAGTGCAACACGGTTCGAACCCACCCCAAGCTATCCGGCTAGAAGAGCCTCTTTCTTCTTCTGTGCCAGTCCTAAACCGGGAATCCCCTCTACAGGTTGTGTCCTCTGTAAAGGACAAAAACCTTTCTCGTGATCTATCGCCCAAGGTCACAACAGAAATCCCCGCAGAGGCATTTGTTGCTTCTCACACTCATGACATAAGAAATCACAGTCCTTTAGAGGGACTTAGAGAGCCCGAGGCAGATGAGACTCTAGATAAGTCTCAAAGTCAACTCAGAATCCCCTCTGTGCCTAACTCTGAATTGACACAGAATAAGGATTCTGACAGAACTTTTGTAGAAGTGGAGCCTAATAATGTCTCCATTCGAGGATCAGGAGGAAGTCCTGTCAACCCCAACACAAACACAAGGTTGAACACAGGCGCCTCAAGAGTAGAGGCTCACTCTGTGGAAGAATGTGTTCCCATAGAGATCACCCTAGGCTCACATGTGATGAAGGATGAGTTCAAAACCTTTGTCACCTCTGTGACCAACAAATTCACTGAGTTGCAAAGCTTAGTGAAAACTTTTGCAGATAATACAGAGGTGGCCTTTAATTCCTTGAGCACTAAAATCGATTCCTTAACAACAGAGGTACGGGCCAACACTTCTAAGATCGCAGAACTCCAACTTCCTGTACCACAAATCTCTGCTGCCATCCCTGCTGAAACTCAACAAGCAATCAACACCCTATCTGCAGAACACAAAGCTGCTTGAGACATTGCCGAAGCCTTAACCAGATCAACCTCTGCAAACACTTCTTCATCCCTAACAACTGGAGACCTACAGAGGGCTCCAGAGAGAGTCCAATAAACCACAAAAGAGAAGAAGCAGACCCTTCGACCAACCGACTACATCACCAGAGCACAAATTACAGATATCGGGCAAAAGGTCATGGACGATATCACGGGGTTTATACGAGCGTTTATAGAGGCCAACACCTCGTATGTAAAACAATTCAAGGCTGATATTGGGATTTTCAGGTTCAAATCTGAGGCAGAGGTGGGCTATCTTCTTGGTATTTGTGATGAAATCTGCGATAAGCTAGAGGCCGCTGGAAGAAATCTTCCTCGTACTAAAACGCCAAAAACTACATGTCAAGCTGAAGCAGCTACAGAAGGTAAACATGATGGGCCAGAAGATGATGGGACTGGACCCTCTGGCCATCATGAGGGGGAGAACAAGGAGAGTACTGAAAAGACTACAGAGCCTTCATCAACCAACCAACCCCTTGCCATCACCCGAATTCAACAAACTAAATCTACCCAACAACAACAACAATAAACTCAAACAACCCCTGAGAAGACCATAGAGGCAATACCCACTTCTGTGGAACCAAACTTAAATCAAGACATACCCTCACCAACTCCACCATCTGAAGACTTACCCTCCCCTACACCCAAAGAAGATCAGTAGAGACCAAAGACACCCAGAGTTAAAACCCTTGCGTCTAAAACCCCAAAACCCATAACTTATTTGAAGATCAATCCTACAGAGGAACAACCCCAAAACCAACAAAAACAACAACAAATCCCAACTCAAACCCCACAGAGCCTGAAAGCCAAACCTGCGGAAGTACCTCAACCCAATACAACAACCAAACCAACAGAAGCTTCCAAGGCTAAACCCACAAAACAAGACAAAGGCAAAGGGATAGCAATAGAGGACCCCAAACCCAAAAGAAAACACCAACCCCAACCTACAGAGAAACTGATGAGGAGCGCCTTTGACTCTTTTGTGACCCCAAAACCTGAAGAGGAAGATTGGGCTTATGGAGCCCCTCTGTCAGACATACCACCTCTTGACCCATCTGCTATGCCTTAAGAGGACAGAGTTGCACAAGTCCTGAAAAATATGGATGCTCTGAGAAGACCTATGCCCCCACCTCTGCCTAAGAAGAACATGGAAGAGATAGTGTACAAATACTTGTATAGCCGAGGAATCAATGGCCCAATACCCGAGCCTACCCTTAGCTTTGAAATAATTGGAGAATTAACAGACAAATTCTACAGAGACAAGGCACAAAAGGTTGAGCATGTCTATTCAAATTCAAAGATCAATGAGGTACTTGGTGTCAAACTCTTGCATACTCAGTGCCGTAACTTCTGCTATAGTCAATACTTTGTGCGACGGGAAGATGGGACAGAGATGAAGTTCACCGATGCAGATCTTAGGAACCTCCACCCTTTCGACTTGGCATAACTCTTTACATGGTCAGAATCAAGGTATGATCACATACAAGAATTTAGGAGAGCACACTCGGTAGTCAGAAGCTTCATGCGAGAAAGTCTCATGTACTTCAGCATTGTCGACTTTCATTTCGCTCTGGACCTAGGAGTCAAGAAGATCAAGATTACCACCCCAGAAGACCACTGCCCATCCTCTGCTGAGATCATGCCCAACACCATAATAAAACATCCCAGATTCGGCTACGTATTCCTCGATCCACAAGGCAGGAAAAAGCTCTTTGTGGGATACGACTGTCAGAAATATGCCACCTAAAATCTTCTGAAGTTCAAAGAAGAACTCCTAAACCTTAGAGGAACCGAATATGTCAAGCTTGAAGATGCAGACCAACTAATCAGCAAAATATATGCCACTATGCGCTTCAGAGACATGTACATGTTCTACTACCAACAACTGAAGAAGAAAGGTGGATGGGGTAAGAAGATTGATGACTTTCCAGATGCCAAGATCTAGGCTCTGTGATTTTGTAATTTTCCTATCTTTTATTTAAGTCATGTAAATTTCATTTCAATCTTCTGCAAATGCCTCTGGCATATGATCTTAGTGAAAACTTCTTTCTTTTAAAGATGTTGAAACTTTCACCTCTTGTTCTTTTAAGCTAAGCACAATTAAATTTTTGTAATCGTTTATTTTTCTATACTTAGGGGAGATTGTTAGCTCCAATAGATTAAACTCTAAGAAGTATTGAAAATAGGCTAAGTCAAAGAACCACAGAAGACCTCTGCCGAGTACATCAAGACACCAAACATGGAACAGAAGCCTCTTTCGATCATCCACCAAGAAGACAAGTTAAACCTGAAGATCAACCCAAGACCACAGAGCCTCTATGAAACTCAACAGAGCCTCTGTGAGACTGAAGTTCTTAAAGATGAATACTTGAGCAAAATTAAAGATCAAGAAACACATGCCTCTCACGTGCCCTTCATGTACAAAGATCCTGAAGATCAATAGTACAACCCCAACGCCTTGCTTTCCAGGTGTCACCATTTTATTGGTGACAACCTTTTATATGTACTATTTGCGTTTCCACTACCTATATATGAAGGAGCACACACCTGCCATTTCTGGAAAGAATCGGAGCACAATTCACACACTTTTACAGAGAGAGAGAGAGAGAGAGAGAGAAAGAATATTCTTGAGTGAAAAACACGCACCACTGTGTGTTCTTGGTGTAACTCTTATTTGAGATTAATGAAGATGACTTGTTGAACATTTTTACTATTATTCTTATTGTTCTTCTTCATTATTAGTGTGTGATACTACCATCTGTTTAAACCAATATGTTTTCAAACGCTTCGCATTCAAGTTCATTATACTCTGTTTTATTGACTATTAGTTTAAACTTATCATTATTGAGTCAAACAAGGGATCAACAAGAAGAATAAGAGGTTGAAGAACTCGAACTCGATGACGCCAAGGACGATTCCAAGGGCGCTGACGATGACGACGATGATGATGAAGAATTATGGTTCAAACCCAAATCCGTCAGCGCTCCCCTCAAAAGAAATCTCCATTAACGAAGCAGAGGGGGGAAACACTGAGAAAAGCCCCAGTCCAGAAGACCCCTCAGGGAAAACAAAAAGGAATTTCTACTGAGGGAAATCTAAAAATAATATACACTTCTGAGGGGGAGTAACCTTCTCATGTATGTCTCTCCGTCATCCCCTACTTTTCTACCCATGCCCAATTAAGACCTCTCATACACACTTAACCATTTTCTCTCTCTTTTCTTTCAACACCTTACTACTTATTCTTTTGATCAGCTAGTTCTCTTCCCTTCTTGAGGGACGAGCTGAAGATAACAACCTTCCAATAATCCCAGCTATCGCTGACGACCAAATAATTCCAGTCTCCGTCCTAGAGACTGATGAAGAAGAAGAAGTAGTGATGACACAACCAATTCAAAGGTATGAGGATGAACAAAGAGAAATAATGTCAACACTAATCTGTCATCTAGAAAGCCAATACATCCAGATCCCTCCTCGACAAGGCGCTGAAATTGATGAGCTTAGATTCCTTAGCCCCGAAGAACGTGAAGAATCCATCAGGGTTGAGAAAACTTTTTCGGCCTACCAAAAGGATGCCTAATATGCCCTTAAGGTAGCCCAAAACCTAGTCTCTGGTAGGAAACTCAAAAAGAACCCGATCGGAGTTCAAGCTCAATTACTGTAGGAAGCCAAAGAGAAAGCCCAAAAAAGAAAAGGTCGTCAGTGATTCCGAGTTGACTTGGTGTAGAGAGAAACTCGAACGTAGATACCATCCTAGAAGAATTACAAGTGTGACCGTAACAGGAAAGAGTAAGAAGAACTCAGTGATGGTGTATATCCAAGTACTTAGAGAAGATGACTCAGCAAAAACTATGTTTCTGTCCAAGATGGGGAATTTTGGTTTCTACGAATGGTTAGAGATCAGAGATGCACTTCAAAGATCCAAGTCCAAGTACAAAGCCCATGTGGAAAAGTTCTTGAACTTGCTCATCAACACAATCTCAGCGAGGGTTGAATTACCTCCTCCTCTACCTCAGAACCAAAGACCAGCGAAGAATAAGAAGTGAGCATCTACCTCAGAAGAAGAACTTGCTTACCGTAATGAACCTGGGATGGAATTCTCAAGAGAAGCAGTCCTTGGACCACCACCTGACCTCTCATCTATTGACCTATCACTGCCACTAGGAAGACCCTTCAAACCTAGTCAAGTGATAGGGGTCCCTTATGTAATCATCTTCTGTGATTAGGATGGCATCCAAAGATTTCAGCGAGACTCAAAGATTCCTATCTACCCAATCAATCACCTCATAGATCTTCTATAGTGGTGTAGTATGACAAGGCTATGTATCTTCATTAAATCTCATATTCACAGAGAAGCTAAGCTCAGAAGACAAAAAGGAGAAGAAGTGTCTGAATATATGATCACAGAAGAAGACTCTTATGACAAAGTCCTGATCAAGGATGAACCACTGTAGCTGATAGATTCCCTTTTTGTAATCTTCTTGTAATTTATCAGTTTTAGACTTTTAGTACTTGTATAGTTTCACTTGTACTTTTAAACTTTCAAATTCCCTTTGTAACTTGATTACAATTTAATGCATGTTTTCAGTGAAGTACTTTACTCCATCAGTACTAGAAAAGATCCCTCAAAACAGTAAATGGGACACGCATTCTATAAGTCCTTTTATCCTTATATAAGTCCTTTTATCCTTATATAAATCCTTTTATCCTTATATTTTGTAACACTTAGAAATTTTCTTTTTTTGCTTTGTCATCATCAAATAGGGGGAGATTGTTGATCCAAACTCTCTTAGTGATTTGACGACGACCCTTAGAATACTTAGTGAAAATTGCATTTAACATCTATATGTATTAGTGTTTCACCATCAGCGAGTATGTTCAGTATCACTGATAGTCACTAATGTAATAGTGTTAGATGTAATTCCTGAAAACAAGCCTCGCGACCAAAGAGTTCATCGTTGACATCGAAGATAAAGCTGATGAACAAAGAAAAGTCTACTCATGATCCGAAGCGGCCATCAGTGAAACCAATACAAGTCTACACACGAGCGACAATTCAAGAACAAAGCTTCAATGATAGTTGACTTACATCAGACCTCACTGATGAAAGATCCCATCAGCGATCGCTGATCATGAATCTTGTGCTTCAGAAATTGTTTGTCTTATCCTCTTGTACAAAAGTACGAAGGTACAGAAGAAAGTTTACTTTTGTCCATAATCGTACAACCACTCTGCCACCTACACTATTCACCATGCGACCCAAAGCATGTCTTTGATAAAATCCATAAGCATGCGCCCAATGAAGATTTGACACGTGTAAAGTGCTCATGCCATGCATTTAATGCATGGGGTATGCATAGGAGCAACATCCTTAATTTTGAAGGATCTCCAGACTTCTTAGTGCAGATAGAAAATCTATATTTTTCTATTTATCCTTCCTTCTATTTTCTAAGTGCAAGAAATCATAGTTATTCTTAAGTTTGTTTAGGTTAGGTTTTACTTAATCTTATTCCGCAACAAACTGTAAATTGTATTTTGAATCAAAAAACAATTTAGAAAAGTAAATTTCGTGTTTGTATTCAACCCCCCCCCCCCCCCCCCCCCCCCCCCCTTCGACAAACTTTCACCCTTGTGGAACCCTTCGAGACCAACAACTAAGTATGTCAAAACCCTAGATTTTGACCTAAGTTTCCCAAACTCATAAAATGGAAAGAATGTAACTCACACTCAAGAACCACAATATGACATCAAAGAGCATGTAATCATCTTTTACAAACACCTCCAACAAAATCAAAACCCTAAAACTTTCCATAAATGGGTTTTTAGGTTTTTCACCATAAATCCAAGAGATACCAAACATATATGAGATAAATATGTTAAAGCCTTAAAGATAAAACACATAAAGAGTAAAACAGTATAGGTGAACTCACCTTGGAGTTTATAGCTTTAAACCCTAGATTTCAAGAAACTAGTTGGGAAGATGATAAGATGCTTAGTTCTTGAGAAAACTTGAAGATTCCACACTTAAAGCTTAAGTAACCCTAGAAAGATCCATATATGATCAAGGGTTTGGTGGTTGCAAGGAATTTAATGTAGGAAAGGTGTAAGAGATGAAGACCTACCAAAATTTAGGGAGAAAACCTAGTTACTTCCAAGCCAAAATGTCCCAAAATGACTTAGAAATCGGATTAACTCCTTAAATACTCGTTATTGCCGCCCACGGCATTGACATGCGACTATGCCCACGACATAGTTGCGGGGCACAGCCCCCTCTTAGACCCCACCTTTGGTACCACTGGCACGACATTGACACGCGATAGTGCCCTTGGCATAGTCGTCAGATCAGTATCGCTCAAGATGTACCGTATGCTGCTCTTGTGCAGCGAGTTTGACATGCGACTATGACCTTGTGGCATAGTCGCCAGGCATAGTTGCCCAACTCACTTCGGGCGCGTCTTTGACCCAAAACTGAACTGTATTGACACGGGGGGGGGGGGGGTGTTGATTATTCCCACGTTCTAATTTCCCGAACAAAAAAGATAAATAACGCGCATTTATTGACATTAAAGTAATTGGACAAAGGGGGAAAATCTTTCCGAGAACGTAGGTGTTACTGGTTATCCCTGATACACCGCCCTCTCCAACTCTAACATCTCCTCCTAAAACCCAACCGTCTCTCATAGTCTATCTCCCTCCTCAAACCTCGGTTGTACCCTTACTTTATTCTCTAAAACTGTCACTTATAGTTTCCCTCCCTCTTATCCCTCTCCCTGAAACCCAAGAAAACTCACCTTCTACCAAGCCTCATCTGCCACTCCTTCGAAAGTTGACGACACACTTTTGTTGTTCTATACAGAAGACTTTGACGCTGAAGAAGAAGACAATGCCAATCTAATTCCTAGAAGAGTAACCTCAAACACAAAGTTCGTGTATATGGAACCAGTCACTACAGCTGAAGAGACAACCAGAAACGTTCAGATAACAACTTGTATCGTTGAGATTAATTCTAGTAGAGTAAAAATTCCTCCTCATACCTCTAGGGAAGAATTCGGCTTCTTTCTGAAGCTGAACAAAAAGAATCTATCAAGGTTGAGAAAGAGATAGAAAACCAGAAGTAGATGTTGTGTGAAAGTGTTACTGAATAAAATGTATTCAAGATTTAATGTTTAATTATAAGAAGTCAAAGTAGAGGCTTTAAAGGTTAAAGTCAAGGCACTTAGTGTGTTAGTCAAAGTATATGAATAGGACCTTGTAATAGGAAATGAGTAGAAGTCTTACAAAGAGTGATTCATACGTGTAAAGAGAGATGGCTATCTAGAGAGAGAGTTTAGAGAGAGAAAGTTGATCTCACTCCCAATCTTTGTATTCCATCTCTATTCTAATGAAGATCTCTTGAGTTTATCATTGTTAATTGATTAGATCTGGGATCACAAGTGGTATCAGAGTAGAATTGAAGATATTTCTTCGATACGATCATTCGAATCTCGACAATTCAAGTGAAAAAAGTGCCGAATTTTGAAGAATTTGAAGATTTTAGAGTTCGATCTTCAAGTAAGTGTGTTCTAATCACTTGATCTATTAAAGATCTGTTTGTTGTTCGATTCTACATCAATTCTTATCTTCAGAATCGATCAACGTGAACAAAATTGGTGATTTAGAAAGTTTTTTAGTTTTTCGGAAAATCTTAAGATCTAGAAGATTTTGATGTGCATGGATTGATTTTAGCCATTCAGATCATTTTCTATATTGATTATGAAGAGAATGCAACAATCAGATCCAAACTTGATGAAGAATTGAGTGAGTTACGATTTTCTGATATGAACAGTGCCTAGCCTCACCGGAAAAACAATTTTTTCCGGAATTTGGATTTTTCACCGGAGTTTTGATGATTAGATGCTCACAGATCTGTTTGTTTTGTCGTAACGATCTGTTTGCAATCATTTGGGGTGAAATTCAACAAGAAATCAAGGTGTTGGGGCTGTTAATAGTGTTAGACGGAAAACTCAATGTTTGGTGTTCATCTTTGTCAGACAACATAGGTCTTCAAATATTCATAACTATCGTACGAAACTGTGTTCATATATTCATAACTATCGCACGATACTGACACTCATAACTGTCGTACAACATTTGACCGACTTCACATTTTAGTCGCACAAGGCGCGTCCGACAGTTACTGTTCATTGGACTTGGTCGCACAAGGCGTGTCCGACAGTTACTGTTCATTAGCGCTAGTCGTATAAGACCCATTCGACAATTACTGTTCACTTGCGCTAGTCGTACAAGACCTGTCCGACTACTACTGTTTACTGGAAGTTTTCGCACAAACGATGCCAGATTACAACTTCTAGTCGCACATAATCTGAGTTGATTTTAGCCCTTTTAGCGGAACCACCGTGCTAAGTCTCGGGAGGGGGACATTTTTCTTGGATTTGATCATAAAGCGTGGGTGCTACATGACGTTTCCTCCTTCGAGCAAATCCGAACCAAGCTCTTAAGCTGAATTCCTACTCAACTCGCGATTCATTGACGGATTCTTTGTTATAAACTGTGATTACACTCGGTTTGTCACTCAAAACTCGCTTGTTATCTTTCTTGTGAGCTTATCGGAACGAGCTTGAGTTTCTACTTTTTGAAGATGTGCTCGTGCATCCAGTCGAGGTTATGGCGCACATCGAATCCAGATTTTCAAGGTTGAAAATAAGAAGAGTAAGAGCTTCTTTCAAGGGGGATCCTAGACTTCATTCGAAGAAAAAGCATCACTAAAGTTTTTCCAAGAAAATCAAGGGGGAGAGGAGCTAAAGATTTTCAAGATTGATGATTTAGCTTTACAAAACTTTAGGGGGAGAATGTTAGGACCGAAAATGTCCTAATTATATGAAAGTTTTCTAAAGGTCTTATGTTTGTAATGGGCTTGGGCTTAGCACTTAGTGGGCCTTGGGCTTGACTATATAAAGTGTTAGGAGGCTCATTTGTTAGTGTGGCACAATGTAGAGAGCTATAGTGTGAGAGAGAGCGAGTGTTATCCTTCATGTACTTCATAGACAAAATCTAATATGAGGATGACTTTCGTATCTCGATCTCTCTCAATATACTTGAATTGTTGTTGATTTCTGGGATTCAGTGATACTCTAGCCAAGGCACTTGCCATCGATACTCTGTCTGAAAGTAAGCTCCAAAAGAAAAATCTTATCGATGCTCAAGCTCTTCTGATAGAAACAACTAACAAGATAGAGTTGAGGAAGAAAATTTGAAAGCTAAAGAGATCAAGTGGTGTAGACTAAAGACCAATCAACGACTGTCAAAGGCCAATATCACTGATGCCACTATCAGTGGAAGAGCAAAGGAAAGAAAACTTCTGATTTCATTGACAATCTTTAGAGATGACACCACGTAGATCACCGACTATTCCTCGTATCTTCATAAATATGGATACACTGGATGGAAAGAAATTTGGTTTGCATTTGGAATTCAAATCCAAGTATAAGAGACTAGTTGAAAAAGAGTTAAAACGACTTCTCCACAAAATGAAGTGTATCATATATGTTCATTCACAACCTCAGAAGACTCACCAAAGATCTACCGTCGAAGAGGGTCCCTCCAACCAAAATGAACATGAAACAAAGTTTAACATTGATGAAGTTCTTTTGAGAGCTTCCAATCTCTATCTATCCATATGAAATCCTTCTCTCCAAGATGAAGGTCCTTAGATACCTGGACGTATCGTGTTCAAACTTGAACATGGTATATTCTTCATTGTTCTAGATAGAAATATGAGCTTTCAAAGATCATCTGAAATTTCCGTCGTTCCTCTAGATCACCTCATGTTTGTTCTCAGCTATGCTAAGACAGATGTCTCCCTAGAACTTCACTTATCCAAAAGATCATATTAGAGCTTCAAAGACCGAAGGAAAAATCAGTCCATGGCATACCTGATTACATTACCTTCAATGATCTTTAAGTGTATTTTTCACTTTATCTTTTATTTTCAGCATTTTTAGTACATGTAAATATCTACAATTAATGATATTCAGTTTGAAGTACTTTACTCCATCATAGTGCTGAAAAGATCCCTCAAAACAGTAAATGGGACAAAGTATTTTATGAGTTCTATTTTCTTTCTATAGGGGATAGATTGTCGATCCATTTTTTGTAAGTGATTTGATGATGAACCTTTCACCGAGTCTATTCAATGATCTCTTTTTTAAATTTTATACTTATCCAGCTAACTGGGTTTGTTCAGTAATCGCTGAGAATGTAATGTAATTTCAAATAGGCCATAACCGTTTCCATAAGACAAACCTACATTAAAATAACTTCAGCGATGTTGAAAAAGTAGGCAAAGATAAAAATGCTCTAGTCATGATTTGAAGTGGATTCAGTGATACAACACCATCTAAAACAATTGTGAACTTGAAGTCAATATTTTCACGCCAAGAAAGCCCTCTACGACTATCTCAGTATTGGATCAGTATCTTGCTCATCAATATTAAGTTTTGTCTTATCCTCTTGCACAAAAGAACAACCTCAAGCCTCAATCTGACAGAAGCTACAGTACGAAATTACTTTATTGTTTCTTCTATGCCTACCAACCCTCTAATTCACCGTTCATATGCAGCCAAAATCTACATTGCCTCAAGTACAACAAGTACATGCATTCTACTCACCTCTTGACACGTGGACTGTACCTGCCATAGTGCATTAAATGCATAGGGTACAAATAGTTGTGAAGACTATCTCTTCTCATACACCTCTTCGAATCTATCTCTTTCCTCTCTATTCCATTTTGTGCAACAACTTTGTTCTTCTTTGATCCTTAGATATTTCTTGCTCTTAGATCAAAAGTAAGATTGTTTAGATTAAGATTCTTCCTTATCTTATTTCCACAACAATTTGTAAATTTTCCGGGATTGATTTTCTCTTAATCAATAAACAATTTAAATAGTAAAGTTTTGTGTTTGTATTCATCCCCACCCTTTTAAAATTTGTTAGCCATACTAACCCTCTTGGGACCAACAGTCTTGGCGTTGTTTGCTCTTATTGACTCTTGTTGGTATTCATGGCATCGGACATTTTATACATGGGGCGTCACACACACACACACACACACACACACACACACATATATATATATATATATATATATATATATATATATATATATATATATAGAGAGAGAGAGAGAGAGAGAGGTAGAGAGGTAGGTTATTTTGATAACCCACCAAATGTTTTTAACTTTACAAACTAAAATTGACTAATAAGAATTCATTTTCATTCTTGGTTAGTTAGAAGATATGCAATAAATGTGTAAGGGTATAATAGGTATATCATGAAGTTGATTTTTTGGCAACCATATTAGTGAGGAGTTATAGAACAACCTCATCCATGATTGTAACAATAATTATGTTTCAAGTTATAGACAGGATGATTGTTGGATGTAGCTAATTATGGTAAGAAACATAGATTATCGTTGTGAGGAAGACATTCATCTCGTTTTGTTGAAGGAGTCTATGAATTTCGGGAGGTTGGACGATGTTGATGATGGAGCCGATTCTATCCCGTTTTTGTTGAACGATTCTATGAATCATGTTTTGTTCATATTTTTGTGTGTTGAAGTTAGTTGGATTAAATATGAAAAACAACGTTTTCAGTATTTGAATCATATGTTAGTTGATATTTGTTCATGACAGACGTTTGTGCGAAATCATTAGGAATAGTTTGTGCAGAATCGAATCAATGGTGAAGTATGAACAGTTAGGAACAATGGTCAAGTATATTAGTTTTTCTGTTCATATTATGTTTTTGTCGTTCCATGCGTGTTCAACTTTCCTACGTGTTTATCTAGTTGAAATAAACAAATACGTAGTCGGCTTTATGAACAAGCAGATACGTGGACTGCTTTGAACTTGTTACCAGAAGAGTGTCATGACCTTGGGAACATATGTGATCAAAGACTAAGGAATTCATGTGGTCTATTCATCTTCAGAATGTTCAGTGAACATTCGTGTTCTTATGAAATTTTATGAACCATTTGACCCTGATCAATACTAGAGTAGCTTCTAAACAGATGACTTCAGTTGTCTTCCAACCTTAGGTGATCCATACTTCCTCAACGTCAGATCTCGACTTCCAGTCAGTCCAGATCTAAACGCTTTTAAGTTCTATCTCCAACCAAGGTTTGATCACTACCTAAACCAACAAAATCTCCAAATTCAACTGTTCCCACTGCTGAATTGACACTTAACTCCAACGAGCACTATCAGACCGCAAAACAGGCGGTCGTCCCTGACCCAACGATTATACAACTCCAAGAATACGTCCAATTACCAATCATCCAATCGACATATTCTTTTACCATTCAAGGAAAGTCGTCTGACTATAAGCACTTATCACCATCTGAATCTCTTAAGACCACTACAAGCGATACGATTATCCCTTAAGATTGGACTACCACACTCCAAATACACCAATGGTTCATGGCCTCAATATCTGAAAGTTGATACCTAGCCATACCACCAAGATTCGAACCACTGCAGAACTCCACACACGAGGTTCTAAAAGGTTCTACACATCCTTTATGTGAAAACTGGTCAAAACCCAAAACATGGTTGCCGAAAAGAACGGTTACCACCAATATTAACAGAAGATCCCGCGAGCCTCGCCCTTTCTTTACGAATGAAATACGTCGACCTTGCGAACGGTACCACTCGTCACGGTACTACCACACCTAGCAACACCCATCCTTCCACCGATAAAATTATATACGTCCTCGCCCTCAACCAGGGTTGCTTAACCTTCCAAAACCTAATAAGTTGAAGGGTTTTAAGTGACAGACTCAACAATTATGCCAAGTGAAAATTTTATAAGATCTTTCAACACCGAGGTTTTTATACAATCGTACATGCCCAAAAAAATCTACCACCACTTACTCGGTAGTTATGTAGAATGGACACACTCTACCCGAAAATGAAAACTCATTTTGGAAATCATTTGATCATAACTCAGGCTAATAACAAATGCAAAAGTATGATCCACAAACTTTTAAAATGAGTCGCTACGGTCCTAGCATGGATTTACTTATGTCATGTACGTAAAGTAATTTCTTGCATTAAGATAGTGTGCAATAACATGTTTGTACGAAACTTCGAAAAAGAACTTAAATACGTTAAACTCCAAAAATTCTATCTTTTAACTATAAACGACGTGGAGTAAATTTCACCAACAAAATTCGCAATGCGTCAATTTATTTTGCAAAAATGGTGAGCCGATCCATATATACACTTTGGTTTGAAACATGAAATGAATTGTGTAGGTTCCAAGTTTAAAGCCAAATAACAATATGTTTTCATCATTCGAAAATATCGGCTAAAATATCGTAAAGAAATCTCAAATCAAAATATGCGTGCAACTTGTAACACTCTCCTAGTGGTTTTCTTGAAATAAAATAACACGCAACAGATAGTTCATACGAAATTTCAAAAAAGGAAATTCATTATATCAATTTCCGAAATTTTCTCGTTTAGTCATATAATATGGAAGTAGAATCTCCTGACAAGCCTCACACACACTTAGTGCATGTAATTTGGTTGACACTTAAAAGAATTTAAATCGACTTCGAATTTCGGACAATACAAACGATGCGTATTAAAGCTCCAAAAAAAGTGGCTACAATGTTATGCATGCTCATAGATCAATATAACGCATTTGCTAGAAATGATAACAAACGAATCAATTAACAAAAAGTGCAATATGCAAATCATTAAGATAAACTGTCATGATTCTCTTATATGCATTACTCACGCCACGTATAAATCAATTCGTACGTTAAACAAGTTGTAACGAAATGTGCTAACATAAATCTCAAAAGAGAAAACCATGCGACACCAAAATTCCCAAAAGCTACTCCTTTTGGTTGCCTTACGCCATAAAATAATATTTCTCAACAAAACCCACATTAGACAAAATGCCCAATAAAACCCATAAATTAACACACATAATAATTAAAGTATGCACCTTTCAAAGTTGCACTCACGCGACACAAAACATCGTAAAACAAAACTCCGTAAAACTCAATGAAGCTCAACGACATCCAATCAATCAAATGGTACCAAAATTTTTGTTTCTAAAAATGAAATTGCATAAAGTATAGTTATGACTAAAATGTCGTAATCCAAAAAATTTCCTTTTTGTTACTACACAATACTAGCAGTCTACCCGTGCAATGCACGGGGTGAGAAATTATATTCTAAATGGAAAATGAAAAGCCCTAGGACGTGGAACTCAAATGGCAAAGGGGTGAAACGACAATGCTCAAGTTCAAATCCTACAGGCTTGGTACATATGTAATTGGTATAGTTGATAGTTTTCATTCCCTGGTGTCAACATATTTTTAAATGACCTTGAAATCATTATACGCTATACTGAAATCGTAATGATGTATCATATTTCTCCATACTTCTTAAGCCCAATGTAGCTTTGTATCATCAACTATCCATGGGATACATTGTGATTATTTGATTAACTCAAAGAATTCTGCCTTCATACGTAGGTTGAACAAAATTACCAAGAAACAAACGGATGTTCATGTTGTAAAGAAAACATATCAATTAAAGCTCATGATATAATAACATTACAATTTGAAAATGTCTAATAGACAACTTTAAAATGTCTTAAACCCAATTTAAGATGAGTAAACATCCTATTATAGGGTAAAAACATAACGACGCACACCAGAACACAAACAAGACATTAACGTCTATGCATTTTGTAAAAAAAACAAGCATAGCAGCAACCAAGTCATTCATTTGTTTCATTGGTTTCATGGCGGTGGTACATCAATGGTAGTAGAATCCTAATGATAAATTCTAAACATTTTAACAGTAAATGCCCCCATTTAGCATGGATTAACCATCACAACCCATCTTTGTAAAATGTTTGCACCTCTTGGCTGCATAATTAGCTTCAAGATACAAGCAAAAGAAACCCGTATATGTAATACCCCGGGTAAATCCGTTAGTTAAAAATCTAATTTCGTTAAGTTTATTTAACTTTAAAGTTACTATTTTGGGTAAGTTGAGATGATTTAGTAAGTTAAGGGTGCTTTGGTTGTTATGGAATAGCTTAGGGTCTAAAATGGTAATTAGTGTGGATAATATCTGAATTAGATATCTAGATGTCTTCATTTCAGAAAACTCAGATTGGTAAGTGTGTGTGTTGGGAGCAAAAAGAAGAAGAAAATAGAAAGAAGGGTAAAGGACCAAATTGAAGTTATTGAAGTTGATTAAGGTATGTTTCTAGTACAAATTATGTTTATAATGGTTAGTAGGAAGTATCTATCGGAGTAGAATAATCGAAATCACATCTGGTAAAGTTTTCTGTCGAATCTGGGTGATTTTTAGGTAAACCGACAGTAGTGTCCGGATATGTTGAATGTGTCCGGGTAGATTCTTGGGTGGTGTCCGGGTAGATTGTTGATAGAGTCCGGAAGATTTGATTGATGGTTTCCGGATGATTTAGAGTCCGGATGGCATCCGGATTCCTTGTGTTGTCCGGATTAGTCTTGCTGTCCGGATTACTGAGGTTGTCCGGAAAAGTCATGTTATCCGGAAAAGGTGGTGTTGTCCGGGTTGTTTGGGTTGTCCGGATAACTTGGCTGTTTGGGTAATTTTGAGGATAAAAGTTATGTAGATGTATCTAGAGTCCATAACCTGCTAGTAAGTCTTATACATAAGTTGGTAAGGAGATATTTGTATGTAAATGGTTTCAGATTCTGAGGTATTTGGATAAAGGATCGGATAGCTCGGAGAAAGGCTTGGAAGCGCATTTTAAGCATTCAAGGTGAGTTTTACTTTAAAAAGTATTTTCAACTGGAATACATACGTATGGTTTGGGAATGTGATAATTAGTGATTAATGTGCTTATATGTATGGTGTACGTGACTGATAATATATTGAGATATATGTTGTGTTGATATTGCACGAAACGAGTATAGGTGAGCCGAATTATTGTTCGGCGGGACTGTATGGAAATACAGCGGGGCTGCATGAAATGGCAGTGGAGCTGTAGGTAATTGCAGCGGGGCTGTATGTAATTACAGTGGAGTCGACTGTATTGTACGGTGACGATGATTAGTTGGCTTGCTACCGACTAATGTGGCCAGGGGAAAGAAGATGAGATGAGGAGAGATACACGGTGCACGAGTTCTAATGTGGTATTTATATACGTGTGGTATATGCGTGCTTATACGAAAGGTTTTATGTAAACTATTTTGATACAAAGTATTATGTGAAAAGGGTTTTATATTGATTTTGGAAAAGACCGGGATTAACTCACTAGACCCGTTTGGTCTAACCCTCATTTTGTTTTCAAAAATATGTTTTCCAGGTCAAGGATCTTTGGTTAACAAAGGGAAGAATAAAGCATAGGAGGCGATTGCTAGCTGATGAAGATTAGGATATGTTTACATTTCTGTATTGTATAGTTTGAGACTTTGAGACCGAATGTGAATTATAATGTATTTTGTTATGAAAGTAACGACGTTATGTATGAAATGTTAATTGTTATATATTATGTATGTTATGGGATACCGGGTCGTTACAGTATATATAAGTTGAACAAATATAATAACTAATAACAGGGGTACCTGACTCGTCTTCTAAATCATCTAGACTTGCACCGTCACTGGATGGCATACGTCTGTACATCAAGGAAGAACCGTGGGAGTATGCCAACATGCAACAACTCCAAATTTTCCCAACTTATAAAGCTCTAAGATCACGATCACCAAGCCCATTAAAACAAGGAATGAATGAGTTATGTAACCATCATGAAGAAAAGTAACCATTGTATAAGCTAAAAATAAGAAAAAAATTTAAAATATGGAAAAGTTAGAGATGGCATTTCTAGATTTATTGCAACATAAACAATAGACTTTCTTTAAAATCAGTCACTCTTCCATAGTATAGTGTTCTTTGTTTTTGCAGTTTAGCAAGTATAGTGGTTACATTGCAACAAAACCATAATTCAGATTGTTAGAATATGGAAAATAGAGAGAATATGGTGGGAGACAAATTATAATAAAGTACATGTTGAGGGAAATCTTAAATAAAAATAACATGTATTTAAAAAAATACAACATTTGAACATATTTTTGACAAAAACTACAGTAAGAAAGAAAAATATAAAAACTATAAAAACTATCACATATATACTTTGGCAAGAAAGAACATGGTAGAGCAAAAATAAACACAACCCATACCCACCCTAACAAACTCTCAGGTATAACAATCTCGGCCCTCAAGCTTCGTGTTTCAATCCTGATACACAAAATATAAAGTTAAAACTGATTTGTTCTGAGTATTTAGGAGAGGCTAAAGCCTTCCAGGCTTCCGGCTGAAAAATTAACTTTGGGTAAAAAGTTCATAAAAAGTTCCATCCAAACATGTTGAAACTCTTACCCAAAAAACTAATAAATACAATTCTTGTTGATTATTTGATACCTGTAATAAAAATAAAATTCACTTTGGAGCAAAATATATTTTAGAGCCTAAGTCATCCAAAAAAGTTATAGGTTCGATCACAAGAACTGAAACAAAACAGCAGCCTATAAGATATTGCTAAAACCTTGACGAAAAAATGATCTTTACTGAACTTCTTAGACCCAATATAATCGATTAAGAGGAGCAAACAAAACTCAAAATCGTTTAAGAAAAATCGATTGAGAGGAGCAAACAGAAAACAAAATCGACTGAGAAGAGCAAACAGAAATCAAAGTCGATTGATATCTATACACAACATCAAAACTAAAGAAAACAGATTTGTGTCTTCATCGATTGAATCTAACAGAGTAAACAATCAAGTAGACGACTTTTCATGTAATTTTAACATGGAAAGGAAGACCAACCTGAGGTATACATGATTAGTGTCTTCGTTGATTGAATCAAACAGAGTAAACAATCAACCTGAAATAAACCTGAGGATCGTAAGGGTCTTCAGCAGTGTATGAATAGTAATATAGTATACCAGCAAACAAAAATCAAAAATAGATTGAGAATAGCAAACAAAAATTAAAATCGATTGCGAGGAGTAAACAAAAATCAAAATCGATTGGTACCTATACACAACATCAAAATCAAAGAAAACTGATTAGTGTCTTAGAGTTCGTTTGAGAGAAGCAAACAAAAATCAATCAGGGAAAAATCAAAGAAACTATAAATATTGTACCCGATTTGTCTCTTTGTCGTGTAGCGAGAGTAGAACGCGGGAGAAATCAACAATCAAGATGGAAAACAAAAAGATATTAAAGGGAATCAGTGTCATGGAAATCAAAAGCCCTGTCCAGAAACAAAAACAAACCCTAGAGAAATCAGTAAGCAAATCAAAATAGAAGGAAGCATACTTGCAGAGATGGATGAAGAGAAATATATATCATACTGGAGTTTGAATCGTCCCTGAAGTTATTGGGAGTTTGAATACTCATCCTGTCTTGGAGAAGGAAGAGGTGTGCGTGTCTTCGAAGATTACCGAGGCCTGCGTGTCTTGGGAAGAGAACTTTTTTGAACCGGTAACAGATAATTTGATAGGAGGGTTAAGGAGGCAGTTCTGGGAAAGAAACCCCGTGAAAGTAGCTTTGGTTTCCCACTCTTAAAATTAAGTAAATGTGCTTTAAATGGTGGTACATAATGCTTAAATTGTTGTTTTTAAGAGTTTGGGGGTTAAATGCTTTATAAATTAGTATAGATAAAATAACACTTTTCAACAACACTCGCATTAAATAATTTTCAATAAAGTTCAACACCAAAACGAGAGAAAGTAGCTCTTCGTCCAAACCTTAACATATGTGGAGGAGATCCAATGTTAAAGTCGTAAGTCGCGGTTACTTGTCCAAAACCATAAACGACAATAAAATATGAATATCACAATATCCGAAAGTATAATTGGACAACAAGAAAGAATAAAGCGAGTCTCGACAAAGCTTGCAATTACTTGGAATAAAATGATTTCATGCATGCTAAAAATCATGGTTTAAACCTTGTGTATGCTAAACATTTGTCCAAGGTTTCATAATACAACCCACATGACGATTTGAAACACAAGAAACAATTGATGTCATTTATTTTTAAAAACATAAATTTCGTGCATGAATTTAGTCGGCACTCAACGTCTCAAACCACACTCCTTCAATCCCTTCGGTCACACTATTGTCATCCGTATGCTCCAACGCCTTAAGACAACAATCGAGGATTTCATCGGTTCACCTTACAATTTCTCCTAGCATAAGGTCAATTCCGTAAACCTACGGTTCTAATCCAACCAACAATCTCGACCCGAAATGGTCCACTTAATGATATCATCATGCTTACCGTTAGGGCTGTAAACGAACCGAACGTTCAGCGAACCGTTCGTGAACCGTTCGGCGGGAAGTTCGTTTATGTTCGTTTATTTAATAAATGAACGAACACAACCAAGTTTTTTTGTTCGTTTAGTTAAACGAACGAACCTGAACAAAGGTCTCGTTCGTTCATTTATGTTCGTGAATGTTCGTTCGTTTACGTTCGTTAATGTTCGTTTATATTTGTTCGTTTACGTTCGTTTATATTTGTTCGTTTATGTTTGTTTAGTTATAATAATAATGAAAAACTAAATACTAACATAAAAGTAACAATATAATTAAAAAATCAATAATCAATAATAATAATAATAATAATAATAATAATAATAATAAGGAATTAATGATGATGTGTGTGAGTGTGTGGAAACAATTATTTATATATTAATTGCTCTCCTTGTATTTTCATTGAAGTTCTGATGTGGGATCAATAAACTGAAACTCTCAATTTTTGCTTAAGGTTTCATCCCACATCGGTGGGATAAACCTTCCAAAAGCTTTTGCATCCACTATAAATAGGTGTCTCTTCCCTTCTATTTCTTTGCCATTCCAGGTCCTTGTGCCTAGCGTACTCTATTGCACCCAGCGGCTTGAGCCGTTTGGCTTGAGCCCTCTATCTTGAGCCTGTTGGTTTGAGCTTGTGTAAATATTTTTTGCTGGAGTACATGTGAAGGTGTCTGAACCTTTAGTTCGTGTTTTGTTTGTTTAGTGGCTTAACGAACGAACATAAACGAACACGAACTCATTTAATTTTTAAACAAACGAACACGATAATTATTTTTATTAATCTGTGTTTGTTCATTTAAGTTTGTTCGTTTATGTTCATTTAAGTTTGTTCGTTTACGTTCGTTTAACTCTTAACGAACGAACATAAACGAACACGAACAAACAAAAATTCTTAACGAACGAACATGAAGACAAAAAAAATCGTTCGTTTACCGTTCGTGTTCGTTTGTTTGTTCGGTTAAGTTAAACGAACGAACATGAACAAGCCTCCGTTCGTGTTCGTTCGGTTCGTTTACATCCCTACTTACCGTCACTCCAAGTGACAAAGGCTAAACCCATTAACCGCTTCTAACGACTTCTCGCTTAAAATCCTTCACTACCCCAATGATCATAACATCAAAGTAGTCCAACTATATACATGTAACTTGTAGATTCACCATAACACTGGACAGACGCAATTATGAACGTACCGTACATGATCATCCTTGCTACTCTAGATGTGATTTCTCGTTTCTAGTGACTCCATCAACCTCAAATATCTTATCTTAAAGTGCCTATTGGTGCAATTTCACTCTCATTCACTTAAAAGAACGCTAGTTTGAGTCTATGTATCCAAAATTAACACTTAATTCTCTCAAACTTAAGCTCTGATACCAACTTGTAACACCCTCAAAATTGGAAAGAGCAACTAAAAAATACGTCGATAACATAATCAAATAAGGATAAAATTCCTTCCACAAACAATCCTTGCGAATGCCTCAATATTAGAAACATGACAACTTCAACAATATAATATCCTAAGTTCTATGGCAAGACTACAAAAGATCGGGTGTCACTCAACCCAAAATAAAGTTGCTATTCCCAAACTGCGGAAGACTTCACCAAGTCACTTACTTCTTGAACACACAACTAGCTTTGCGTTCTTCTCAGTGTCACTAAAACTATATCCCCATCAGAACCTGTTGCAGATGCTGACAAATAAAAAGGTTAGGCTAACGCCGAATGAGTTCAAGAGTTTTCATCATGATTAAAATAGTTCGTTAAACAAAAGGAGTACAACCCAAAATCATGATTTTTCCAAAAAGGGGTTATATTTAAATCCGCAAACAACCCATTTTTCCAATGCAAACAAATCTCGTGTCAAAAGCTCCAATATGAAGCATTTCTCAAATATAAACGTGAATAAAATTTCACTATTCAAAACATCCAAACAAGGATGAGGCATAATACATCGCCCATAAACCATGGAAAACAATCCATTCAAATATATAATTACGTCACCAAAAACATGGATAAAAGTAAATACCTAAAACAACACCTTTCGATGACGTGGGAGACCCGGTTCCATCGAATGTGATGGGCACACAAAGTTAGGTCACTTATTATAATAACCCAAAAATCCATCATTTGAATTATATATAAATGTGTGCATGATTAAGTTGTACCTTATGCATCTTTTAGTTTTTCTTTAGACTATAGATTAAGAATGACCATGTTAAGGGGCCAAACCTAGTCAATTGAAACTTAATATTAAACTAGAAATGTAGGAAAATCTATGTCTAGGATAGATTTTGAAATTCTTTAGAGGTTTGAGGGTCCAAATTAAATAAATGCCTCAAACTTGTTTGTATCTGATAATAAGAGATCAAATAGGTTATTCTTTTATCTCATCCTCATCGTGTAGAGAGAGAGGAAGAGAGAATTAGAGAGCCAATGATCAATGTTTCTATCTAGTTTGATAGTAGAGTCGACTCTTATATCACAGATAAAAGCCGCCCAACAGAATGACGGTGAAATTTGGACCATTCATGATCAGATTCAAAATGGAACAAATTCAGAATTTCGAGTAGACAACGATGGCACTCTATGGTTTCGGGATCGACTTTGTGTCCCAAATGATACTGAGTTGAAATAAGTTGTCTTGAAAGAAGCTCATGACTCCCCTTTCTCTATTCATCTAGGTACTACCAAAATGTTTAGAGATCTGAAACGAACTTTTTGGTGGAACGGTATGAAGCGAGATGTTGCAGAACATGTGTCTCGTTGTTTAACTTGTCAACGAGTCAAAATCGAGCATCAACACTCTAGTGATCTCCTTCAACCTCTTGAAATTCCAGTATGGAAATGGGAGAAAATCATGATGGACTTCGTAGTTGGGTTGCTCAGAACATCTTCTAAGCATGACTCTATTTGGGTGATTGTCGACCATTTGACGAAATCAGCCCATTTTTTTCCTATTCGGCAGACTTGGCCTATATCGAAGCTGATCGAACTCTTCAAGCGTGACATTCTTCGACTTCATGGCACACTGGTTTCTATAACTTCTGATAGAGACCCGCGTTTCACTTCTCGATTCTGGGAAGGTCTGCACAAAGCCTGGGGTACTCGATTAAATTTCAGTACCGCTTTTCATCCCCAGGCAGACGGTGAGTCTGAACGCACCATACAAACATTAGAAGACATGCTCCGAGCATGTGCTTTGGAGTGGAATGGGTGTTGGGATGATTATCTCTTTCTTATTGAATTCTCTTATAACAACAGTTGGCAATCAAGTATTGTCATGGCTCCCTATGAACTATTGTACGGTCGAAAATGCCAATCGCCAACTTGTTGGAACAAAGTCGGAGAAAAAGTAATTGAAGGTCCTGAGCTTATACAGGTTACGACTGAAAAGATCGAGGTAGCCCAACAGAAAATGAAGGATGCACAATCTCGTCAGAAACGTTATGCTGATAAACATCGTCGACATCTCGAACTTCGACCGGGTGACCACGCTTTCCTCAAAGTTTCACCAACTCGTGGTACTCGTCGATTCGGAATTAAAGGCAAACTGATTCCTCGGTATATCGGTCCATTCGAAGTCTTGGAAAGGATCGTTCAAGTCGCATATCGGTTAGCGCTACCCCCTCAGTTATCCCATGTGTACGATGTTTTTCACGTATCTGCACTACGCGTATATCACTATCATCCCCTAAATGTGATAGACTATTATCTCAATAAAATTAAAAAATATCTCTCCTGTCGAGAAGAACCGGAAGAGATTATAGACCGAGAAGAGAGAGGAACGCGGAGGAAGATAATTCCGTATGTGAAAGTGTTGTGGAAGAATCATACGGAGCGTGAAGCGACATAGGAGACAAAAGAATATATGCGACGCGAATATCCCGAGTTCTTCACATAAAGTAAGTCCTTTAATTCGTAACTTGATTTCAGGGACGAAATCTTTTTAAAGTGGGGGAAATTATAATACCCCAATAATCCGTCATTAAAATTACATATAAATGTGTGCATTATTAAGTTGTACCCTTTGCATCTTTTAGTTTTTCCGTAGACTATAGATTAAGAATGACCATGGGCGAAACCTAGTCAATTGAAACTTAATATTAAACTAGAAATGTAGGAAAATCTATGTTTAGGATAGATTTTGAAATTCTTTAGAAGTTTGAGGATCCAAATTAAATAAATGCCTCAAACTTGTTTGTATCTAATAATAAGAGATCAAATAGGTTATTCTTTATCTCATTCTCGTCGCGTAGAGAGAGAGGAAGAGAGAACTAGAGAGCCAATAGGAGAAATCAACAAGTTTCTTGAAGAATTGAAAAAGATTAGATGTAATATAGAATTGAAAAAGATTAGATGTAATATTGACGATTAAAAAAGTTTCTTCAATTTTCATTTTTTTATGATAGAACACATATTAAGTATGTGTATTTACTTTGTTTTAGTGAATTAGGTGGTTAGAAGGGGATGGATTCACTTAGTTTTACTAATATCTTACAAAAATTGAACACATATTTTGATTTGGGTCTTTAATCTTGAAATTATATTTTGCATGTGTTTAAGTATTGGATAATTTCGTTCAAAATGTTCATGTATTAGTGTTTTGTAAATATTAGAGTGTCTAGAACAGATTTGTAGTTTACACCATGATCAAATTCTGACTTTAAAAGACCTAAAACAGTGAGTTTTTGGGACTGGTCACACTGTACTCGGGATCAGCATGTTGTTTTTGTAAAATTCATATAACATTGATCGATTGTCCAAATGAGGTAATTCTAGAACGAATAGATCCTTAAGAGATCACTGAACAACTTTCATTTAGATGTCAATATCTGGATTAGCTTCTAAATAGGAGAAAACGTTAGAAGCATGAGATATCAAAAAGCTGATAACTCACTGTTAAATATTCAAATTGTGTTCTTCTTTGAAATAAAATCTATTGTTTTAAATGGCATAGAAATTTATGTTTATTGTGTATAAAGTATCCTAAGGATATTATTATCACTTTGGGAGGTTCGTAGGCAAATTTAGGATCCTTGTGACTTGTGTTAGCATAGGATATCGAATTCCGTTACCGATAACTCAAAGAATTCATGTTGGATTTACAAGAGACTATAAAGATAGGAAGGGGATCAGCTCATGTACGAATATCTTCTTTGATACGGGAATGACCTATTGATGTGGTCATTTCATCCACGAGATTCAATATGATTCAATATATCCACAAAAGTGGGTATATGTATAGTCTTTGTAGCCACTATGGTAGCATCCCAGACAAAGGTGCCCCCAAGTCTGGTGTTCGGAAAACGAAGTCCAAATCATTAAATCCAACTTCATTAAATCGAAGAATAATTTAAAAGAGGTTTCTAGTTTCTGATACTATAATTTCACAAAATCACATAAAAGTTCATAAAATGAAAAATTAGGATATTGCACATAAATTCATATCCGATAGAAGTATGGTGGTTAAATCAATGGTGGACGATCAGGGTGGACGATAGAAGTATGGGGGCAACAGGGCTCGACTCAGATTCTGAGGTGTGGGACTATGATCAGGTTGCAGCGGCGTCGGCTGCTATGAGGCGAGGGATGTCTAACCCTAACTTACGTTATGGTGGGGTTTCAATCCTGAAAACGGAACTGGTGATATGGACGGTACAGGTTTGAAAGAGAATAGTTCAGCGCCGGGGCCTGTCTCCGCGATGTACCGAAGGGTCCTAATCAGTTGGAAGGCGTCCGTGAACCTGTATGGAACAAATTATCGATCAAACGGGGCGATGTGGCGGATGCACGGCTAAAGTTTGTGGAAGGAGAGAAGAGCAAGCTTCAATTTGCTGCTGTTGTGGGGAAACAGGAGCCATCTTCCTTGCAATTCTACCCTCTTGAAGACAAAGGTAAATCAAACATCAAAATACCCATTGAACTTGCGAGAGAAGCAGTAAAATCGTATCACACAACGCTGTTTGGGTATTTTCTGGGACCAAGGCTTCACTTTCCGGTTGTACAATGTTATGCTAAAATGGCATGGGGAAAGTATGGGTTTTGTGATGCTATGATGAATGCGAATGGCATATATTTTTTTAAGTTCAACGATGAGGGGGGTTGTGCTCAGGTTGTGGAAGCTGGACCTCTTATGATTCGGGGCGTTCCTTTGTTCGTTTTTCCTTGGGATCCGACGAAAGGCCTCACTAAACCGGTACACTCTACATGCCCTTTATGGGTAAAGCTCCATAATGTTCCGTTGGTGGCATTTAATAGAGAGGGAATCAGTTGTATTGCGAGCGCACTTGGTGTGCCCAAACAAATGGATTCTTGTACTTCGGCTATGTGTGAGAAAGCTTGGGGGAGACCGGGTTTTGCGAAGGTGCTGGTTGAAATTTGGGTCGTGGGTGAATTGAAAAGAGAACTAGAGGTCGAAATTCCGAGCTAGGATGGGGGAAGCGATGCTAGAGTCAAAGTTGGTGTGGAATACGTATGGGAACCGGTGCAATGTTCACATTGCCTTGTATTCGGGCATAAAACTAGTACATGTCCCAAAGCGGTTGTCGCTCACATAGTCATGACTAAGGGACCGAAGGTTGATGCGGATGGTTTTACTAGAGTCGAAAGGAAGCAATGGCGCCCAAAAAACGCCCAAGTACGTGATGGTAATGACCAGGGGGAATCAGTTGTGACTCCCTCCCCTACTCCGATCACGGTTCAGGTGGATTCCGTGCCACCCATGTATGCGGTGCATGATCTTGATGGCGAAACACAGGTTGCTTCGGGGAAGTCTGCTTCATTGGTCCAGGAGGGTAGTGTTTGTAGTAGTCTGAACCAAGATACAGTGGTAGCTGAATTGAAGAAGACTGCAGTGACTGAAATTCCTAAAAGCAGTAACAAGGATGTTCCTTCGGACCGGCATATGCCTGTGGTGGCGCCCGAACAGCCACGGGTCACCATCAAGCCTCTTCGAGGGATCCTTAAGACATCCAATCGTTTTAATGTGTTAGGTAACAGCATGAAGGATGGGAATGGTACTCGACCAGAAGCGAATCAATCGATGCTTGGGACTAACGGTCGTCACAAGAATGTGACTTTGGAGGCGGATTCCGTTGTTTCTAAAGGTACGTCATGTTAAATTTCGCTATATGGAACATTCGTGGCCTTAATGCCTCGATAAAGCAGCGGGAAGTTAGAAACTTTATTCACGCAAATGGTGTGAATTTTTGTGCGCTTGTGGAAACCCATGTGCAAAATGCTTCATTACCGGATATTTGTAAGCGTACGTTTGGTAGATGGTTTTGGGGTTCAAACAATGTGTGCTCGGATGGTGGTACTCGTATTGTTATTGCTTGGGATTTACGGGTGATGGATGTAATGGTGTTGGAGACACACCATCAGTTTTTACACTATGAAGTTCATATACGAGGGGTGCAGGAACCTTATTTTCTTTCAGTTATATATGGAGCTAATTCCGGTATTGTTAGGCGTGAGTTGTGGTCGGGCCTGCGAAAATTTCGCATAATTTTGGGGCCGAAGCCGTGGGTCATCTTGGGCGATTTTAATGCCATGTTATTCCCTCATGATGGTTATGGTGGGGTCTCTAGACGTAACTCTGATATGATTGATTTTTTTGAATGCGTGGAGGATATTGAAGTTTTTGATGTGCGATACTCGGGTATTCAGTATACTTGGTGTCAAAAACCATGTGGAGAAGGAGGAATTCTACGAAATCTTGATAGGATCATGGTCAATTCTGAATTCACAACTCGTTTTCATGATGCTACCTCTCGGTTTCTTCCTCGTGGTATCTCGGATCATTCGTCGGGTATTCTGGCCTTTAAGGGCGGCATTCGCCGGAAGGTGTGGGGATTTAAGTTTGATAATTTTCTGGTCGAACACCCTCTTTTTTTGTAGGTTGTAGAGGATGTGTGGCAATCATCGGTGGAAGGAACTTTTACGTTCCGTGTGACTTCAAGACTCAAACTCCTAAAGGCTCCCCTTCGGAATTTGCGGTCTACATATGGTAATTTATCTAGTCGTGTGGCCTCTTTGAAAGTGGAGTTAGATACGGGTCAGGTTGCATGTGACCAAGACCCTGGTAACATTGAGCTGCGCGAGGATCTTACACACCTACGGTTAGCGTACCAACAAGCGTGTTGGGATGAGGAGGGTGCGGCAAGACAAAGAGCTAAGGTACATTGGTTGTTGGACGGAGATGCAAACACCCGATACTTTCATAAGGTGGTATGGGAAAATCGCCATGCACATCACATACATTCCATTTGTGATGCTTCGGGTGAGTTTGTTCATGGGGATGAGGTTCCGGTGATGTTTGCGGAGCATTTTCGATCGATTCTGGGTGTCCAGGATGCTTTGGTTGTTCCTGACATGCCAGCGGATTTCTTTACTCGGAGACTCTCGTTGTCTGAGGCGCTTGACATGATTCGACCAATTACTGATATGGATATACGGAATGCAATGTTCCAAATTGGGAATGATAAAGCCCCTAGATCTGATGGCTTTACGGCAAAGTTCTTTAAATCTGCTTGGGAGGTAGTGGGTCCGGACGTATCTATTGCCATTCACAATTTCTTCTACCGCGGTCACCTCGCAAAGGAATTGAATCACACCTTGGTGTGTCTTATACCGAAGCGACCAAATGCTACGATGGTAACGGATTTTCGTCCCATATCTTGTTGTTCGGTGTTATATAAATGTATAAGTAAAATTATTGTGAATCGTATGAAGGAGTCTCTTAATTACTTGGTGGGAGAGGCCCAATATGCATTTATCTCGGGGAGACGGATTTCTGATAACATTTTGATGGCCCATGAACTTGTTAAGGGTTGTCATATTGATTCGGGACCTCCTCGTTGTGCTTTTAAATTTGACGTGCAGAAGGCATATGATACAGTTGATTGGAACTATCTGCTTAGCATGCTTAATGGGATGGGGTTTCACCCTGTGATGGTGGCTTGGATTAAAGAGATGATCACTTCACCTTCTTTCTCGATGGCAATCAATGGTGATACACATGGTTTTTTTTAAAGGTGCTCGCGGACAACGGCAAGGTGACCCTCTTTCTCCCTATCTTTTTACTATTGTTATGGAGGGCTTTGCTATGATTTTTCGAAAATGTATTGAGGAGGCGGTGAACTTTGGTTACCATAAAGGATGTGGTGAGCTTAAAATCACACATTTATGTTTTGCGGACGACTTGTTTGTATTCACGAGAGGAGATGTTGAATCTGTGGAGGTTCTTAAGAGGGCTCTTCATTTATTTCGAATTCGTTCGGGATTATCTCCGAGTCTCGCAAAAAGTGAAGTTTTCTTTGGCAATGTACCCATGAATGTCCAAAACACTATTTTGGCATGTCTTCCTTTCCGAATGGGAAATTTTCCCATACGATATCTGGGTGTTCCATTATCTCCGAAAAAATTAAAGATGGCGGATTATGGTGTGTTGGTGAATAAGGTACGGAGTCGTGTTCATAACTGGAAAACCAAGTTTCTTTCCTTTGGAGGTAGAAAACAACCCATTGCCTCGGTCCTTCAATCGTTCCAACTTTATTGGATGGCCATTTTCGAGATACCGTCGGGGGTGATTCATCAACTAGAGGCGTTATTCCGGGACTTCTTATGGTCCCAAGGAGACTCTTCGAGGGGCAGGTGTCGGATCGCATGGAGGGATGTTTGTAAACCAAGTGATTGTGGTGGTTTATGCCTTAAACGATTGACCACGTGGAATCATGCTCTATTGGCCAAGAACATTTGGGATATCATTTGTAAGCGCAATTCGTTGTGGGTGAATTGGGTTTATGTACATTGTTTACGTGGAATTCCTTTTTGGAGGGCTCGGCGAAACTCATCGTGGTCTTGGATTTTTACTAAGCTTATGAATCTTAGGCCTCATTTGTGCCATTTCTTTCGGGTGTCTTTAGGGGATGGGAGTGACACGAATGCATGGGATGATGTGTGGCTTCGACATGGTAATCTTTCCTCGATTATATCTTTTCGGTTTATTTCTGCGCATAATCTTACGCCTCGTTCTTCGGTTCGGGACCTTTATGAGATGATTCATGGTGCTTGGCCTCAATCGTGGGTGGAACGCTATTCTGAACTTGCGGATATTCAATTACCGACCTTGGGGAATGATGGTCGCGACACCTTGTGTTGGGTTGATATGCATGATAACTTAATCGATTTTTCTGTTCGTGAAGCATACCGTAGGTTGGATGGTCCGCGTGAGATCATTCCATGGAGTAAGCATGTTTGGTTTAATGGCCATGTGCCAAAGCATGCGTTTTGCATGTGGATTGGTTGCCTTCGTAGACATCCTACGCATGACCGTATCATTGCTTGGAAGGAAGACCCACCTGATTTTCAATGTGTATTTTGTGGGACGTGCATGGATTCCCATTCTCATCTTTTTTTGGTTGTGTTTTCTCCAATCTTGTTTGGAAGGACGTTTGTCGAGCGGTTAACTGTCATAGTTTCCCAAGTACTTGGGATGAGATTGTGGAGGCTCTTTCGAGTACACTACTAGGCCCAAAACTGTATATCCATCAGTTGCCTCTTTCAGCGACAGTGTATTTTATATGGCAAGAGAGGAATAGACGAATCTTTACCAATGTCTACCATCCTGCAATGCAGCTTGTGAAGGAGGTTTTGGCCATTGTGTCGATAAAAGTGGCTTGGAAGATGAAAAATCGGCAGAAAAGGATGCGTGTTGATGATGGCTAGATATTTTTTTCGGGCTGATAGGTTCTCGCTTTTGTGGTGGTGGCTTTGGCATACTTGCTTTGTAATCTTCTTTTCTAGCTTGTTTAGCTCTGTTAGCTTGTGCTTATTTTGGTTGCTAGTTGCTTGGTATGGCGTTGTTGCCAACTTGTATTGGTTTGCCGATTGGCTTGGATGGTGGGCTTTTGCCTGTTGTTTTTTCCTTTTTTTCATTGCTATAAAACTGCCTGGATTTTTCCTCTAAAAAAACGTGTCTTTGTTGCACGGAAACAAGAATTTATATGATTTGAGACTTTGATGTTGACTTCCGTTGTTTTGGATTTGTGGTTGTTTTCGAGTTATATTTCGGATCATCATGATTTCGGATTATCGGTTCATTGAATATATATTTCAACCGACTTGATTTCAATGATTAATTTATTTTCATTGTACCTTATTTTAATGATTTGTTCTTTGGATTACTATTATTTTTATTTTATAATTCGTTCACTGAGCATGTCGCTCAGCCATGTGTTTTTCTGTGCACGACAGGTAGATGATGTAGACTCGGGATTGGGGCAAAGTGACGAGAGCCACACAAGCGACTTTTTGGGATAATCCTTCCTAGTGACGATTTATCTTTTGGTTATGAACTTGTAATTTTGTTAAGATTTTGGATTTGTATATGTAATGTACATAATACTTAGCTCGCTCTGTATGTTTTTCTGTTGGTCCCAAAGGGGTTATACAAGTTTGTAGAAGGGGGAGGGGGTGAATACAAACACAAATTTTTATCTTTCTAAATTGTTTATTGATTTATATCAAACAATTTACAGTTTGTTGCGGAACAAGATTAAGTTAAAACCTAACCTAAACAAACTACGAGAATCACACGGATTTCTTGCACTAAGAAATAGAGAGAAGGAAGATAAGAAAACTAAGGATAGTTTTCTTGCACTAAGTAGTTCAGCGAGAAGAGATGTCGAGCACTTCACAAATGAAGTAGGGTTCTCTATTTATACTGCATGCATTTAATGCAAGTCAGTATACCTTTACACATGGCATCTTCTGGTTGGTTGCATGAATTTGAATTCAGCAAACATCCTAGTGGCCGCATGATGAACAGTGTAGTTGCAGAGTGGTTTGTACGATCTTAGACAAAAGGGATGTTCGTTCTGACAAAATCGTACAGGGGTGTGCAAGGAGATAAGACAAAAGTTGCTTGTAGAATAGGCTTTATGATCAACGCTTGCTGAATGGATCTTTATCAGTGAATGATAAAGTTCAGCGTTCGCTGAAGTCTTCAACTTGAAACTTCGCGTGGAATGGACTAGTCTTGTCTTCGCTGATATCCACATCAGGTCACTAGTAGACTTAGTCCCTCGTTCTTCAGCTTGTTCTTCGATTTCAGCTTCAAACTTGGTTGACGCGAATCTTGTCTTCAGGGATCATAAGCAAACAATTACAGATAAAGCTTTCAGCGATCATCAGTGAGACTGAACAGGCTCAGGGCTCACTGATGTACAGTGTTTGCTGAAGTATAAATTAAAGTGTGTTTTCCATCAGCGATACTAAACAGACTTAGTATATTTTCTTTGATGGCAAAACATTAATACATATTGTTTACTTACAATTTTCACTAAGTGTTTCTCAGGGTCATTATCAAATCACTGAGGGTTTGGATCCACAATCTCCCCCTATTTGATGATTGTGATCCCAGATACAAGTAATATGATCAAGAACTAGAATGAAATCAATCCATCTCCGATTGATCTTCAAAGGTATGAGTTACAAAGTTGAGAGAGTTTACAAAGGAATGATATTGGAATTGTAAGTGTTAACTTGAAATGTAAGCACATCTAAGCTATTTATACTTAGATTGGAAAGTTACAAGATGAGTCCCTCAACTTGAATACAACTTATAATTTGAACACTAACATTCTCCCCCTTTGTATTCAAGTGAGCCAAATAAACTTCATCTTCTGAGCAGCTCTGGTGGAATGTACCTTTTCCTGATTCCAAATATGATCTCAAATCTTCTGAGTGCATGCCTGTATTCCAGTCTATCTTCAATTGCTTTCAGTGCCTTGTTGATCATTACTTTCTCTTTCTCTTTCAAAGTTACCAACTTCTGTTCATCCAGTCTGATTCTTTCATCCAGCCTTATCTTGATCATTTTGAGTGTGCCATCACAATACTTGTTCACTTCAATGAATCTGAGGAACTTCTTTTTCTTTTGACCATTGTGATAGACAACACCAAATTATGGTTTTTCTAACACAGTATAGAGTGAAATACCTTGTATATCTGGCAAGTTTCTATTTGGTCTTCTAGTATTCACTCTAATCTGATTTCCTTCCAACGCCATTTGAAAATTTGTTAGATATGCCAGTTTGACCAAGTTCTTCATGAATCTTTTGACTGCTTGATAGGCTTCAAAATAGGTAATATTCTTGTTTGGCATCCGTGCAAGAATATCATATAACCGAAAGAAGTCTTCACAGGTTAATGACTTGAAGTCGGCTTCACTGAAGTTCCATCCCTTTCCGTCAGTTCTGAAAACATAGAATCTCGGAAAGAAAACATTTAGAATCTTTTCAGATTCTATCTTGTTGATCTTCACTATTTCTTTATTTGTTCTCACACATTCAAGTTCACGATCTTTGTTGCCCATCATGTGTAGATAGATATTCAATCTGGTGGAGTCTTGAAAGCTTCTCAATGGAATACAGTTTTACCTTATCAATCGACTGAATGACTTTCAAGAATAGATCACTCCGGATATCTTCTTGAAATGGAGTAATAATACCAGTTATGTGTCCTCTTCTTTCAATCAAGGCCTCTCTATCAATTAACATTTGATGATTTCTCATTTCAGCCACAGACACATCTTTTATTTTTCCTTCAGACAAGTCAAGAATCACAGGTACTTCTATCACTGGATCAGGCACTTGAGCTGCATTCTCATTTTCATTTTCTGAATCTGAACCCGGTTGCACATTTACCCCATCAAACACATCATCCAATTCTTCTTTGATCTTTACAACTGTTATCTCTGGGCCATCTTTAGAATCAACATATATAACATCTTGAATAAAATCATCTGCCATTCGTTCCTCAAACGTCCTTTTGTCACATCCATCAGGCCTTTCAACCGTAGGACTAACAACATTCAGAAATCCCAAATCCTCACTCTCATTCACTTGAGTACTACCAACATTACCAGTACCCGTTTCAACATTAGTTTCCACATTTTCAGGCATTTGAGTACCCGAACCACTAGCTTCACCAACTCGTTGTCTCTTCCTCATCTCCCCCTCATGGTGATCATGATCGGGATCTTGATCATCATGCTTGCGTTTATCAGAGTTGGCCTGACTTTTACAAGTATCCTCCAACGCCTTGATTCTATCAGAAAAAGCTTTGAAACCAAAAGAAATAGCACCTGTCAAATATGTCATTGACTGTTGTAGATTCTGAAAATCGGCTTGGGATGGTAAGGTAGAGTGTTGTTCGGTTTGCCTTCTAAGTAGACCAATTAGATCCACTTCCTCTTGTGTGTTGTTATCTCCTTGTTCTAGTAACTTGGTAAGCATTTGAGACTTGAGTTCATGTAAAGGTAAATTTGGATATACCTTTGGGTTTGGTTGAGATTCTGGTTGAAATTCTGGTTGAGTTTCAGATGGTGTGGAAGAAGATTCGGCAACAAATTTCCCTTTGATCACTTTATGAACATCGGCAGACAATGCACAATAACATCCTTCAATTCTGCTATTTGAGCTTTGTGACTGTTGTTGAGAGACTGAATGGCTACTTTGAGCAGTTTCACAGATACATAGTTATGGGGAGGAGGACCCATCAGAGCACGTGAATTCGGAGCACGGGAACTAACACCCAGACCACTTAGGTTACTGGTTGACAATGCAGCCATAGAGACTGAATGGCCTGTGTTCAATGCTGGCATAGTGTTAACATTGACAGGACTTCCGCCCGATCCTCGCACAGTACCAATGAATGGCGGCTGCACTCGGGGCGTTCCGGTTGGATTACGAAGAACTCCAACGTTTTGTGTGACCAATGATGATGTGACGAGCGGCCTTCGTGTCCTAGGAAATGAAGTATATCCAAAAGGATCTAGACTCAATGTGCATACAAGCGAAGTCGATGGCCAGGGCTGTTTCCTATCTATTTCAATACCAGTGAACACCGATTGTGTTGCCGATAGTGTATGTGCTAATCCCCTGTGTGAAAATGAAACACCAACTTGTTGAGAAGTTGATGAGTGGCTTATGGAGGTTGTGCATTGCGTAGCTGGGTCCACTACGGCTTCTTCAATGTCTTGTGGCGACAAACGCACACTGACAGTAGATGTGGCTACCCGGCTAGATACGGTGTGGGGAGAATCTGTAGTTAAAACTTTTTCAGATTCTTTGTCACTCTCACCATAGTTGTTTTTTTCCATTTCACACATCCTCACATCATTTTCTGTTTCAACTAATGCTCCCTCATTTCCCCTTATAACTCCTCGAGCACCAGAATCAGTAACAACATTTTCAACCACAAAATCAAGATTATCCATATTCTGATCATCATTGTTATCATCATCGTCTGAACTGTCATCCTCTCGTTCATCCTCCGCATTATCATCATCAGAACTTGATCTTGCAGTATAAACAAGATTTGCTGGATCATCAATGTCAGCATCAATATCATCTAAGTCTTCCTCGGTGTCTTCTGAACCAAGAATCTCTTCATCATCATCAAAAATCTGGGACGCCTGACCAAGAGCACCCCCATCTCCTTTTCCCCTTACATCATTTTTACCTCTCAACACACCCTGTTCAGGTACCCCAGTATCCTGAACTCTCGTACTAACTACTGGACCCTCACCACTCTCACCTAGTTGGTTGGCACTTTGGGTAGGCCCTACCGGCTCTAGTCGGGCCAGAAGTGCATTCTCTTCTCTATACTCACTCAAGAATGGTGACTCTTGGTCAGCGTACGCGAGAAGTGCTTCAGGTAAAATCATTATATTTGGAAAATGTAGACCTTTAGGAATTCAGAGATACTTCATGTAATTGGTTGGACCAAGATCATCTCCATCACCTCGCGGTATCTCTTGGTTGGCCTCCATAATGTAAGTAATAATGATCTGAAGAAATCTCTAAAACGATACAAACGATCTGGCATTTGATGGCTTTGACTTGTCGGTGACAACCTCTATCAGATCATTCCATACAAGCACAGCAAAATCAATCTTGCGATCGAATACAATTGCATGGAACATTCGTAGAACTGAGATACTGGCAGTGTCAACACCCGTGTGTTTAGAAGTCATGCATCTATTAACAACACTGAAAAGAGTGTAATAGATCAGTGGTAGATAGTTCCTCTTGAATTTAGATGCACGTGTTAGAACTCCAAGATTTGGATCATTATATCCCATGAGCATAATATCTTGGCACACATCCTCTTCAGATAACATGTCTTCAAAATTAGGAGAGTACGGAAGATCTAGAACAGTCTGCAACCTTTTCAAAGTAACTTTGGTATCAAAGTGATCAACTTTCAGAGTAAAGAAGTTGTTAGTCTCTGATCTTGGTACAAACTGAATGGTATGCCACGCTTGTTGCAAATAAATCTCCGGTACTTGTTGTGTCTTTTCAAGAGTAGTTCGAAGCGGGTGACCTTTGAGTATTTCCACAATCAGATGATAATCCATGCGAACATTTGAATCAAAAGTGTAGTTGTTGGGCTTGAGATCCAATTTATCTCGTGGAAGAATAAGTTCAGTATCTAGATTGTGCGCGTTCACCGAAGGATGTGATGAACGATGTGATGGAATCACAGTATTCTCATCATAAGAATTTCCATCACCCTGCTCTTGCAAGTGTGCCATGATCTATGTTTGAAAGAATTTGACCATTGGGATATGAGTTGCAAATCACCAAGAATTTCCAAAAAAATCCTAAGTGTGGGTTACTGTCGGACAACACATCAAGTCGTATGACACAAATTGTCGTATAAGGCTTGTACGACCAAAAGTTATCGGACAAAGCTTTGTACGACAATTATGAGTTTCTGTTTTATACGACAGTTATGATATTTTGAAGAACAAGTGTTGTACGACAGTTATGAGGACTTCGAACTAACATGAAGTTTCAAACCCAGATCTAAGATTTTCGAAATTAAGGCTTGTAAAACAAATACCCTATGTGCGATTTGCTATCAGAAGTCTTATTCTAACATATTTTTACACAAAACTAACACAATGAGTGATTAGACCACAGAATACGAAAGGTTTTCTATAACCCTTTTCGACAAAACTAGAAATCAAGAAAACTAATACAATGATGGATGAAAATCAATACTGAGAATAGAATCACTAACCTGAACCGAGTATGAGTCCACATAAACAAAAATAGCAACAAATGATCAACACACTCGATTTCACACTTTGAGAGAATATGGGTTTTGCAAAAGTCAGACAAAATGAAACGTTTGAAAAACCGCTCTATATATACATCTCAAGTTAGAGCGACACGTGGCATGCAATGACTGGTCCAAACGGTTGACCGGCCACGAGTCAACTAGTCATACGAAAGAATGTACGAGTAGTTCATCTTAGTCGGACGAAGAAGTGTACGACAAAGGATTCAAAGAAGTCGGACAAGAATTGTACGACTTGGCATTATGCACAGTAACTGTCAGATGAAGGTTGTACGACTAACATTGTAGTCGGATACAACTTATACGACTTGGATAAGTTGTCGGTCAAAGCGTGTACGACTAAACTTTGTAGTCGGGCACAACTTGTACGACAACATCCAGGAGTTGAACATTTTCAAAAAATGAACTTTTCAAATTAAAAGATGTTCATCTTTTAACTCGAATTCTCACAGTGTTATTTTAAAATCATTTTGCTCCCCCTACAAAGATGCATAAGTTTTGACAAAATAATTTTCATCAAGTAGGGTTTGCACAAATCATTTGAGGTAGAACACTTACCTTTTCTTCAAGGACTCTAGACTTGTTGATCAAACACATTGTGTTTATGCTCCCCCTTAACAAATGCTTAGGTTTTTTATTGCTCCCCCTAAACACATGAGTACACACATCAAACTGCAGAAAGAGTATAAACTGATAAAATTGAAGTACATACGGTAAAAAGAATAAAATTGAAATACACTTTGTACAATACTGAACGGAATTCAAATTTAAACAAATCATAATGAATATTCAATAGGATGAAAATAAGTATTCTTCACTCAAATTTATAAACTTTGAATGACTAATAATTATTTTTAAAATATTGAATGAAAATTATGATTAATCAAACCTTCAAGTTCAACATGCCTAGCTTTGAAACCAGAAACGTGAATCGTTTCTCATCCAAAGCCTTGGTGAACAAGTCGGCAAGTTGAAATTCAGTAGATACAAAATAAAGTTCAATTGTACCTTTTTCGACGTGGTCTTTAATAAAGTGATACCGTATGTTGATGTGCTTTGTTTTTGTATGTTGAACCGGATTGACAGATATAGCGATTGCGGACTTAATATCACAATATATTGGGATCTTTTCATACCGACATCCGAAGTCATGCATCTATTAACAACACTGAAAAGAGTGTAATAGATCAGTGGTAGATAGTTCCTCTTGAATTTAGATGCACGTGTTAGAACTCCAACATTTGGATCATTATATCCCATGAGCATAATATCTTGGCACACATCCTCTTCAGATAACATGTCTTCAAAATTAGGAGAGTACGGAAGATCTAGAACAGTCTGCAACCTTTTCAAAGTAACTTTGGTATCAAAGTGATCAACTTTCAGAGTAAAGAAGTTGTTAGTCTCTGATCTTGGTACAAACTGAATGGTATGCCACGCTTGTTGCAAATAAATCTCCAGTACTTGTTGTGTCTATTCAAGAGTAGTTCGAAGCGGGTGACCTTTGAGTATTTCCACAATCAGATGATAATCCATGCGAACATTTGAATCAAAAGTGTAGTTGTTGGGCTTGAGATCCAATTTATCTCGTGGAAGAATAAGTTCAGTATCTAGATTGTGCGCGTTCACCGAAGGATGTGATGAATGATGTGATGGAATCACAGTATTCTCATCATAAGAATTTCCATCACCCTGCTCTTGCAAGTGTGCCATGATCTATGTTTGAAAGAATTTGACCATTGGGATATGAGTTTCAAATCACCAAGAATTTCCAAAAAAATCCTAAGTGTGGGTTACTGTCGGACAACACATCAAGTCGTATGACACAAATTGTCGGATAAGGCTTGTACGACCAAAAGTTATCGGACAAAGCTTTGTACGACAATTATGAGTTTCTGTTTTATACGACAGTTATGATATTTTGAAGAACAAGTGTTGTACGACAGTTATGAGGACTTCGAACTAACATGAAGTTTCAAACCCAGATCTAAGATTTTCGAAATTAAGGCTTGTAAAACAAATACCCTATGTGCGATTTGCTATCAGAAGTCTTATTCTAACATATTTTTACACAAAACTAACACAATGAGTGATTAGACCACAGAATACGAAAGGTTTTCTATAACCCTTTTCGACAAAACTAGAAATCAAGAAAACTGATACAATGATGGATGAAAATCAATACTGAGAATAGAATCACTAACCTGAACCGAGTATGAGTCCACAGAAACAAAAATAGCAACAAATGATCAACACACTCGATTTCACACTTTGAGAGAATATGGGTTTTGCAAAAGTCAGACAAAATGAAACGTTTGAAAAACCGCTCTATATATACATCTCAAGTTAGAGCGACACGTGGCATGCAATGACTGGTCCAAACGGTTGACCGGCCACGAGTCAACTAGTCATACGAAAGAATGTACGAGTAGTTCATCTTAGTCGGACGAAGAAGTGTACGACAAAGGATTCAAAGAAGTCGGACAAGAATTGTACGACTTGGCATTATGCACAGTAACTGTCAGATGAAGGTTGTACGACTAACATTGTAGTCGGATACAACTTATACGACTTGGATAAGTTGTCGGTCAAAGCGTGTACGACTAAACTTTGTAGTCGGGCACAACTTGTACGACAACATCCAGGAGTTGAACATTTTCAAAAAATGAACTTTTCAAATTAAAAGATGTTCATCTTTTAACTCGAATTCTCACAGTGTTATTTTAAAATCATTTTGCTCCCCCTACAAAGATGCATAAGTTTTGACAAAATAATTTTCATCAAGTAGGGTTTGCACAAATCATTTGAGGTAGAACACTTACCTTTTCTTCAAGGACTCTAGACTTGTTGATCAAACACATTGTGTTTATGCTCCCCCTTAACAAATGCTTAGGTTTTTTATTGCTCCCCCTAAACACATGAGTACACACATCAAACTGCAGAAAGAGTATAAACTGATAAAATTGAAGTACATACGGTAAAAAGAATAAAATTGAAATACACTTTGTACAATACTGAACGAAATTCAAATTTAAACAAATCATAATGAATATTCAATAGGATGAAAATAAGTATTCTTCACTCAAATTTATAAACTTTGAATGACTAATAATTATTTTTAAAATATTGAATGAAAATTATGATTAATCAAACCTTCAAGTTCAACATGCCTAGCTTTGAAACCAGAAACGTGAATCGTTTCTCATCCAAAGCCTTGGTGAACAAGTCGGCAAGTTGAAATTCAGTAGATACAAAATAAAGTTCAATTGTACCTTTTTCGACGTGGTCTTTAATAAAGTGATACCGTATGTCGATGTGCTTTGTTTTTGTATGTTGAACCGGATTGACAGATATAGCGATTGCGGACTTAATATCACAATATATTGGGATCTTTTCATACCGACATCCGAAGTCATGCATCTATTAACAACACTGAAAAGAGTGTAATAGAAGTTAAGTACATTAAAGATCTGATCATACCTCGATAGTTTCGTATATCTATTGACTTACCATGAGGATCTGGACCGATTTTCGAACCTGGTGCCATAGGCGTTCCGATTGAAGTACAATTCTCCATTTTGAATTTCTTCAAAATGACAAATATATACTTTGACTGATTGATGAAGATTCCCGTGGAAAACTGCTTCACTTGCAATCCAAGAAAGAAGTTAATCTCTCCCATCATGCTCATCTGAAATCTAGCAATCATCATATCAGAAAACCATGTACATAAACCAGAGTTAGACGCACCAAAGATAATATCATCTACATAAATTTGTACAAGAATCATCTAACCATCTGTGAGTTCCAGATCAGTGCAACGAACAGTAGAAATCAATAGATTTGAACAAACAGTATGATTTAAATTGGTGATCCAATTCACTTTCATTAAACAGGGAGAATTACAACACGCCTTGAAAGTGTAAATTGACAACTAGCCTCAAAATTAAGGCTTACAAAACATTATATACTTAGGGCCTAAAGTTAGAAAGCCCATGGCCTGTTTACACATTAAGGCTCAAAATAAAGAATAACAGTTTAGCCCTTGAACTTCTATTCAACCTGATTTTGACCCTAACAATCTCCCCCTTTGAATTGAAGTTCGAGTTCGCGCCAGTTCTCGACATATCTCTTTCGGAACGCAAAGTGGATCTCGAACATTCGGATGGCTCGGCAGTAGTCGATGCGGTCTTCTATCACTTCTAATGCTTCTCGTGCGGTTATCTCATTTGAATTTGGGACAAACGACGTTTTTCGATTTTCGGATTCATAAGTGATGATGTTACGAAGAGCATATCTGACTTTGAGGAGTGTGCCATCGCAAAATCTGTCGACCTGGCTGAAGCGGAGAAACCTATTTTCTTTCTGTGGTATTTCAAGAGGACCAGTCCATCTTATCCTAAATTCTGGATACTTTTTGTCCATACCCAGACACCCAAAATCATAGAGAGTAGGTGTGAGGTGTATACCCTTTTTCAAGTAATGTGGGTTATCGTATCCGATTCCCCATTCCTTGTTAAAGTAGGTGAATTCTTTGGGTTTATTCATGTGAATAGTCTGGTCTGTTTTGCCTCTTTTGTGGAGTTTGGTTTCGAGATCAACTATTTTATTGACAAACTCCTTGGGCTGAATTTGAAGAGCAGAGCATTGATAAACAATCTCTGCTTTCTCATTAGCACATTGATCTAGCTGTGGATGTAGTTCAGATATCTTGGCCCTTAAGTCCGTGGGTGCTATTGAAAGATTTTTGCATTTTTCTTTTAAATTGGCATTTTCGGACTTGTAGTTTTCAGTTATCCGCTTTTGAACATATAGCTTTTCAGTTAAGGACTTAATTTCAAGCAGTTGTTCATCAGGGGTGGCCTTGTAGGAATCTATCCGTTCAGCAAGAGATTGCATTTGATTAAAAAGATCTTGATGGATAGGTTCACATACCTGACACAGCTTTGCCTTTTCTTCATCAGCAGGAGAGTCGTAGCCCATAAAAGCATCAGCACCTTCAGAGTCGCTTTCACTATCAGATCGACCCAGCCAGTAGTCATCTTCTACAAATAGAGCTTCTCCTGCTTCCTTTTGTTCTGCCAATGCGAGCTTTGCCTTGTAATAATGTGCATTCTTCACAACAGGATTTCTACATTCTTTGGCAAAATGACCCAACTTCTTGCAGTTGTAGCATGTCACGGGTTCGTCTTTCTTCTTTTTTGGCTTGCGGTCATCTTTCTCAGTCTTCTCCTTCTTATCAGAATGGTTGTGCTCATCGGACTTCTTCTTGCCTTCGTATTTATCCTGATAATCATGGCGCTTGTTGGAGGAGGTGGAATAGCGCTGAATATTAGATGTGGGCTTCTTGTAGAACTTCTGTTGTTGGAAGGATTTGGAGAGCAGAGCCATTGCTTTCCTAATGGCTGTTAATTCAGGATCAGAATCACTGTCCTCTTTTTCCTCAGGTTCTGGCTCAGATTCACTTGGCTCTTGAACACGTTTGGAATGACGGCCAGAAGATTTGCCACGTTTTGAAGACATAAGAGATAGTGGATCAGCAGGTGGCTTGGACGCAGACTTCTTTTCGTTCAGAATCTCCATCACTTCATCTTCGTCCTGAAGAAGCACCTCATAGAGTTCGTGTATGCCCACGTTCTCCATCAAGTGGTTATGCTTGATGTGGGAGGCAAATACTTTCCACTCAGGCAAGAGGTGTTGAGAAACTTGAGCGCGTTCTCCGTATTGTATCGAGTAATGTGATTTTTGTGTAGCTCGTTGAGGAGGAGACAAAAACGTTCATAGGTCTGGGAGAGAGATTTGTCGGTGCGCTGCTTGAACCCATCAAATTTGGTCATTGTTAATGCCAAAAATCGTCCAGAAGGATAACTTAAGGTTGATTATGGAGCTTAACAACTAAAGAAAGGAATCTTTCGACAAAATGTAGGACAAAGGCGAAAAACGTAAATGAGACAAGGATTTTGGTGTGGCGGGAAAAACCTCAACGAGGAAAAAACCTGCGGACGACTGTGGAAGTCGTCGCTGCACTATGGTCGCCAAACAGGGGCGATATCCTTATGTTTCGGGTGTCGATCGTACAATGATTACAATACAGATGAAATAAAAACTTTAAATGTAAAGTAACAAGTGTATCAAATGTAAAAATGAGTGTGTCGTTGTTAGGGTAATATTTGGTTGATTAGAAGTTCAAGGGGCTAATTGTAATAGATTAAATTAGGCCTTGTTAGTGAACGGGCCGTGGGCTTGTTAACCACGGGCCCGCCATATATAATGTTGATTAGCCTTAGAAAAATAGGCTAGTTGTCTCATTTGCTTTCCTTTACTCTTCATTGTAATTCTCTCTAATATTGAAAGCTTAATCAGAGATGACCAGTTGAAATCGTTACATACATTGTTTATCTATTTGATTTCATTATTGTTGGACAGATCTGAGACTCACAATTGGTATCAGAGCAGAAGGACACGATCGATTCAAAGTGCTCATATTGAATTTTGGTAAGTTTTTGACTTTTTCACGTTTGTGTTCTTCTTGAAAATTCAATTCTTTGATTCTGGAAAAATTGATCGATTTTGTTTATTGGGTATTGTTAGCATTATTGTTTTGAGTGATTCTTCAAATTTTCATCACCTAATTCGATCGTTTGAGTGGTTTATTAAGCAAATTAAGTTCAAAGTTTTTGGTTGTGTTCTTCACTAAAAATCAAAATTTTACCATTAAAACGTGTTCTTTTTGCTTCAAAATCGATTTGGGTAGTGTTATTTTTGTGTTTGGTAGTGTTCCTAATCTTTCAGGAACATTTTTGAGCAACCCTAGTCGATTCCCAATCGATTGGAAACACACAGCCGCGGTTCCCGGATAGGTTAGCCGCACTTTACGGACATACAAAACTTTTCGGACGTTTGTGTTAATCTCTTTCGGGTACGTCTTCTTTCCGGGTAAGTTCTTTTAATTCCAATCTTTCCGGTTAAATTGACATTTCCCGGATACTCCATCATCCGGAAAGTATATCATCCGGATACTCCATTCACCCGGTAAGTTTGTGTTCTTTATTCGCATCCGGTAAGTATTCTATTCGGAAACTTATTTCACCCGGTAAGATCAGTTTTCCGGATTCCTTATCCGGAAACTACCCGGACACCTAATCCAGGAGCTGTTTTGAACTCTCATTTTTCAAAAATTTCTAGGGGCGCTGCCCCTTGACCCCACCCGTGCTAAGTCGCAGGAGGGGGACATTTAAGTATCCTTGATATTGTTCCACTTTGAATCGAACCAACGTCTGACGATCACATCAGTGCAACCATCAAAGATTTCTCGAGATGCTTATGCCATGAGCAACCACACCACGCCTCCAGCTCTTGGAGAATCTAGTCAGGTATGTGAATCTTCTCAACAAGACTTTATGAATCAAATGCAATCACTTGTTGAACGGGAAGATTCCTTTAAGGCCACTTCTAAAGAACAACTGCTTGAGATTAGGTCTCTAACTGAAAAGCTAGATGTTCAAAAGAAAATAACTGAAAAATATAAGTCTGAAAATGCTATTTTAAAGGAGAAATGCAAAAATCTTTCAATAGCACCCAAACACTTAAGGGCCAAATTATCTAATCTTCAGTCTCAGTTTGATCAGTGCATGAATGACAAAGAAGAAATTGTTTATCAATGTTCCTCTCTTCAGATTCAGCACAAGGAGTTAGTTGCCAAAATTCTTGATCTTGAAACCTGTAATACCCCGGGTAAGTTCGTTAGTTAAAATCCCTTTTTACCGTTAAATTTAGTTAACCTTAAAGTTGGATGTTAGGGTAAGTTTGGGTAAATTATAAGTTTAGCGGTGTTTGGGTCATTAAAGAGAAATTCAAGGTTCATTTGGTAGTTGTGGTTTGATATTACCCCTTAAGCATCAGATAGTATTCTAATAACCTAAATTTAGAAAGTGTATGTGTGTGTTCTGTGCGAAAGAAAGCAAGAAGAAGAAACGTACGGATAAAGCTTCAATTGATTTGGTTGAAGTTGATTTTGAGATTATGTGGAGTCGTGGTAAGAGATAAGACCATTGTGAAAGGAGCTTGCGAGCGTATGTAATAATCAAAACAGGTGAGTTTTTCTTTAAAAGTATTTTTAACTGGAATACATATACGTATGGTTTGGGAATGTGATAATTGGTGATTACGTGTTTATATGTATGGTATATGTGAATTATAATATATTGAGGTATTATATTTACATGAGTATTATAATGTGTTATAATACGTTGGCCGGGCTTAGGACCGGTGTGTTTGGCTATAGAATCCGTATAGCGTTGTTTGGCTGTAGATGTTGTACAACGTTGTAAATTTATTAGTTGACTTGCAACCAACTAATGTGGCCAGGAGGAATGAGAAGGGAAGGTATATGTTGTGTGAGTTCAAATTGATATATTTGATAGTGCTGTGTGATTTATATAAATAAAGTTTATATAAATGATTTCAAAGTAACAGGGATTTTTCTCACTTAGACCCTTAGGTCTAACCCTCATTTTTGTTTTAAAAATATGTATTCCAGGTGGAGGATCGCGTAAGAGCAAGTAATTAGAGTAATCGATGGATGGCTTTTGTGAAGGATTATATGACGAAGATTTTGGCATGTTTAGCAGTTGTATTACAATATTAAATGTTATGTATGTATTTAGTACAAAGTTTGTAGTAGAATGGCTTCTGCTAATTGTAAAAGACTACGGGACCGTACTTGAAATTTGATGTCTCTTTTGTTATATCGACGTTATGTTACATTATGTGATTTGTTGTGTATATGGGAATTGGGTTGTTACAAATGGTATCAGAGCCTTAGTTTAAGGGATTTAGGTATTTCTATCTGTACCTAGACTTAAACTGCATGTGAAGTAGGATGTCCCTATCATTATAGAACCTTGGGATGATGAAGTATAAAAGGTAGAAGGAACATCATGTAAGGTAATTTCATATTACACCTGGCCAGTGTAATTGTTATCTTACAGGTACATGTTTAAACTGGAATACCTTGTTATATGGGGTATGTGCTTATGTGTATATTAACCTTGTTTAAATCTATAGAATGGCAAAAGGTACACGGAATTCGAGTCGAGGAGGAGGAAGAAATCCAAATAGTACGAATTCGCCGATAGGAACGGGGGACAGAGGAGGAAGAACTGGGGGCAGAGTCGGGGGTAGAACCGGGGGTAGAGCTAGAGGTCGAGCAGGAGGCAGAGTCCAGCCACAGGGTACAGAGTTTTTTTACCAGGGATGATCTAATGGCAGAAATGGGAAGATTGCAGGCTAGCATACAAACAATGTTTGATCGGAACCGTCATAATGAAACTGGAATACCGGATCCCGGACCGGAAGATGAAATGCTAATCACACCGACTGTTGTACCAGTACAAAGGAGGTGCGACTACAAAATGTTTTTGAGCTGTAGACCTCCGACCTACTCAGGAGACAGGGATCCCGTGAATGCAATGAGATGGATGAAGGAAATAGAAGCTATTTTCAAGACAAGCAAGTGTGCAGATGAAGATAGGGTATTGTATGGGGCAGCAATGTTAAAAGGGGATGCTTTGTATTGGTGGGAATCTTTTATTCATTCTAAAGGATCTGATGTTTATTCTACCCTCTCTTGGGAAGAATTTGTGATAGCCTACAGGAACGCATTTTGTCCCCAAGCAGCCGTCAAACAACTGGAAGGGGAATTTATGAACTTGCAACAGGGAAACTTATCTGTTCGAGATTACACTGCTAGCTTTCTGGAAAAGTCTCGGTTCGCAGAATACTACGTTGCAAAAGGACCCGATACCTTCTCAGCTGCAGTTGATGCCGCAGAGAATGTTGAACGAGATATGAGAAGAGATGCTGGCGATAAAAGTATCGGGAAGAGAAAGTGGGAAGCACCACAATACGATCCGAAGAAGTCCCGATTTCAGAGGTATGATAACCGTACGCCGTTTCGACCAGCGGAAAGACCATGTCAGAAGTGCAACCGTGTTCACCAAGGAAATTGCCAAGGTGATTTACGAGCGTGTTATAAGTGTGGGAAGACCGGACACATCATTAAAGATTGTAAGGTAACGCGGTTATGTTTCTTATGCAATTCTCCGGATCACCTTCAGTCGGACTGTCCGCTGGGGAGGATACAACAAGGTGGGTCATCGGGCAGGCCAGCGATTGTTAAACCAGTAATACCAAGACTGGAACCGCCAGTAACCAGGGGTCGCGCGTTTCAAATGACCGAGAAAGAAGCGGAGGAAACTCCGGATGTGGTCACAGGTACATTTTTAATAAACTCTACACTTGCTAAGGTGTTATTTGATTCCGGTGCAAACCGTTTGTTTGTGTCTCCTACATTTGCTGCTTGCCTGTGTTTGAAACCTAAAATGCTAGAACATGCTCTATCAGTTGATACGGCAAATGATAATCAAGTGTCAGTTAAAGAAGTATTTGATGGCTGTGTGATAAATATAGAGGGGTGTGGAGTGCCGATACAATTGTTTCCGATAACTTTGATAGAGTTTGATGTAGTAGTTGGGATGGATTGGTTAGCTGAGAATCAGGCTAGCATAGTTTGTGATAAGAAGTTAATAAATGTTGTATTACCTGATAAAAGACCAGTAGTGATTTATGGTGATCGTAGGAATCATCGGTCTTGCCTCATATCGATGGTAAAAGCACGTAAGTGTGTTAATAAGGGTTGTCAGAGTTACTTGGCTTATGTGATAGATATTAAGCCAGAAAAGGATAGGATGGAAGATATTCCTATTGTTAGTGAATTCCCTGAAGTATTCCCCGAAGATTTGAATAGTCTTCCGCCTGTTAGACAAGTAGAGTTCGGTATAGACCTGATTCATGGATCCACTCCTGTAGCCCGGGCACCTTATCGTCTGGCTCCTCCAGAGATGAAAGAGATGATGGCACAACTACAAGATCTATCCGATAAAGGCTTCATCAGACCTAGTTCTTCACCGTGGGGAGCACCAGTGTTATTTGTGAAAAAGAAGGATGGTTCGATGAGAATGTGTATCGACTACCGAGAACTGAATAAGCGTATGATAAAGAACAAGTATCCGTTACCCCGAATTGATGACCTCTTCGATCAGTTAGTTGGAGCTTGCTATTTCTCCAAGATTGATCTAAGATCCGGTTATCACCAGTTGAAAGTTAAAGAAGAAGACGTTCTAAAGACTGCTTTTCGAACAAGGTATGGACATCATGAATTCTTAGTGATGCCGTTTGGACTGACGAACGCTCCAGCTGCTTTTATGGATTTAATGAATCGGGTATGTAAGCCGTATCTCGATAAATTTGTAATTGTATTTATCGATGATATACTTATCTATTCCCGATCCAAGGAAGAGCATGCGCAACACCTTCGTTTGATTATGGAGCTATTAAAGAAGGAGAAGTTGTATGCTAAATTCTCGAAATGTGAATTTTGGTTACGAAAAGTTCAGTTTCTGGGGCATGTAGTTTCCGAAAAAGGGATACAAGTTGATCCGATGAAAGTGGAAGCAGTTGAAAAGTGGGAATCGCCGAAGACAGCAACCGAAGTACGTAGTTTTCTGGGTTTAGCCGGCTACTATCAGAAATTCATAAAAGACTTCTCTCGTATTGCCACACCTTTGACTAAGCTGACCCGGAAGAACCTGAAGTTTGAATGGAAAGCAGAACAAGACAAGGCATTCCGGATATTGAAAGAGAAACTGTGCAGCGCGCCGATTCTATCACCACCTGAAGGTTCGGAAGACTTTGTTGTTTATAGTGATGCGTCCAAACTGGGATTGGGATGCGTTCTTATGCAGCGTGGGAAAGTTATTGCTTATGCTTCTCGACAATTAAAGGATCATGAAAGACAGTATCCTACGCACAACATGGAGCTTGCAGCAGTTGTCTTCACGTTGAAGATTTGGAGACATTATCTGTATGGTTCCAAATGTCAGATTTATACCGATCATAAGAGTCTCCAACATCTCTTTGACCAGAAGGAACTAAATATGAGACAAAGAAGATGGCTAGAATTGTTGAATGATTACGACTGTGAAATCCTTTATCATCCGGGAAAGGCAAATGTAGTAGCTGATGCATTGAGTCGTCAAGAAAGGAGTGGAACAATAAAAGTTATTTCACTACGAACTGAACTCCTACCCAATATATTAGACGAATTGCAGAAGTGCCAAGTGGAGGCTTATCAGGATGAACATCTTAAATCCGAACGGTTAGCGGGAATGTCAGCATTGCTAGTAAAAGATGATCGTGGGTTATTGTGTCTGGGAAACAGAGTGTGGGTACCTCGTTTGGGTGGGTTACGTGATCGTGTTTTACAAGAAGCTTATCAATCCCGTTTCTCTATTCACCCAGGTACAAACAAGATGTATAAAGACCTAAAGCAATTCTATTGGTGGTCGGGGATAAAAAGAGGGATTGCTCAGTATGTGGAAAGATGTGATACTTGTAAGAAAGTGAAGATCGAACACCAAAAGCCGTTTGGTCAACTACAGCGGCTAGAAATACCTATGTGGAAGTGGGAACAGATTACCACAGATTTCATCACGAAACTACCAAGGACTCCGAAGGGATTTGATTCTATTTAGGTGATCGTCGACAGATTGACAAAGTCTGCACATTTTCTACCGATAAAGGAAACCGATTCCATGGAACGATTAGCTAAGCTGTACATTGACGAAATAGTAACTAGGCATGGAGTTCGAATCTCGATTATTTCTGATCATGATAGTCGTTTTACTTCAAGATTTTGGAAAAGTTTTCAAAGAGAAATGGGGACACAGATAAAGTTAAGTAGAGCGTATCATCCCCAAACAGATGGGCAGAGTGAACGAACGATTCAGACCTTAGAAGATATGCTTCGGGCTTGCATTGTTGATTTTGGGGGATCGTGGGATAAGCATTTACCGTTGATCGAATTCGCTTACAACAACAGTTATCATTCCAGCATACAAGCGGCACCGTTCGAAGTATTGTATGGTAGGAAATGCCGAACGCCTCTGTGTTGGAACGAAGTGGGAGAGAAACAGTTAGCGGGGCCGAAAATAGTTCAGTTAACCGCCGATAAGGTTACTCAGATCCGAGAAAGATTGAAAGTGGCTCAAGATAGACAGAAGAGCTATGCTGACCGACGTCGAAAGCCTTTGGAATTTCAAGTCGGGGATTTCGTAATGTTAAAAGTTTCGCCATGGAAGGGAGTCATCCGATTTGGGAGACAAGGTAAACTTAGCCCAAGGTATATCGGACCGTTTGCAATTACAGAAAGGATCGGTGAAGTAGCTTACCGATTAGATCTTCCACCGGAATTGAGCAGGATCCATAATGCATTTCACGTATCGAACTTCCGAAAGTGTTTGGTTACTCCAGATCAGTCAGTCTCCCTACCAGAAATACAAGTCGATGAAAGATTGAATTATGGGGAAGAACCGGAAGCTATAGTTGATCATAAAGTCAAAGTGCTGCGGAATAAGAAGATCAGGCAAGTGAAAGTTCAGTGGAGGCATCATAGAGGTCAGGATGCTACGTGGGAATCCGAATCGGAAATGAGAGCCAAATACCCTCATCTTTTTGCCTAACTGAATTCCGGGACGAAATTCTTTTAAGGGGGAGATGATGTAATACCCCGGGTAAGTTCGTTAGTTAAAATCCCTTTTTACCGTTAAATTTAGTTAACCTTAAAGTTGGATGTTAGGGTAAGTTTGGGTAAATTATAAGTATAGGGGTGTTTGGGTCATTAAAGAGAAGTTCAAGGTTCATTTGGTAGTTGTGGTTTGATATTACCCCTTAAGCATCAGATAGTATTCTAATAACCTAAATTTAGAAAGTGTATGTGTGTGTTATGTGCGAAAGAAAACAAGAAGAAGAAACGTACGGATAAGGCTTCAATTGATTTGGTTGAAGTTGATTTTGAGATTCTGTGGAGTCGTGGTAAGAGATAAGACCATTGTGAAAGGAGCTTGCGAGCGTGTGTAATAATCAAAACAGGTGAGTTTTTCTTTAAAAGTATTTTTAACTAGAATACATATACGTATGGTTTGGGAATGTGATAATTGGTGATTACGTGTTTATATGTATGGTATATGTGAATTATAATATATTGAGGTATTATATTTACATGAGTATTATAATGTGTTATAATACGTTGGTCGGGCTTAGGACCGGTGTGTTTGGCTATAGAATCCGTATAGCGTTGTTTGGCTGTAGATGTTGTACAGTGTTGTAAATTTATTAGTTGACTTGCAACCAACTAATGTGGCCATGAGGAATAAGAAGGGAAGGTATATGTTGTGTGAGTTCAAATTGATATATTTGATAGTGTTGTGTGATTTATATAAATAAAGTTTATATAAATGATTTCAAAGTAACAGGGATTTTTCTCACTTAGACCCTTAGGTCTAACCCTCATTTTTGTTTTAAAAATATGTATTCCAGGTGGAGGATCGCGTAAGAGCAAGTAATTAGAGTAATCGATGGATGGCTTTTGTGAAGGATTATATGACGAAGATTTTGACATGTTTAGCAGTTGTATTACAATATTAAATGTTATGTATGTATTTAGTACAAAGTTTGTAGTAGAATGGCTTCTGCTAATTGTAAAAGACTACGGGACCGTACTTGAAATTTGATGTCTCTTTTGTTATATCGATGTTATGTTACATTATGTGATTTGTTGTGTATATGGGAATTGGGTTGTTACAAAACCAAACTCCACAAAAGGGGTCAAACTGATCAAACCATCTTTCTGAATAAACCCAAAGAGTTCACCTATTTTAACAAAGAGTGGGGAATCGGATATGATAACCCATACTATTTGAAAAAGGGAAGATACCAAACTCCTACTTTGTATGATTTTGCATGTTTTGGGTTAGACAAAGAGTATCCGGAATATGCCATTCAATGGACTGGTCCTCTTGAACCCGAAAAGAAAGAGGAAACCGAGGAATATAAGCGTGCACACAAACGAGGGATACAACTTCCGTTTTGTTATGAACCTTTGAACTATTCCTATCAAAAGAACAAAAAGTATCTCTAAAATGACTACTTCGACCCTTACAAGGTTGCTAAGCCCAAGGATTCCTCTAAAAAGGATGAGGACCAAGCACTCGCAACCAAGATTGAGACGGACGAGTTTAAACTCTATGTTCCCCCTCTCATCTTGGATGCAAAGATTGTCGAGTTGGAGGAGTCACTTGAGAAAGAAATGTCTGTTTTCCAAAACGAAAAGAAAGCCCTGATCTCTGAGATTGAGAAACTCAATTCTGAGAAACTTGAGAATCTCCAACCGATCAAAACCGAAGTTGTGTCTGATGAAGGACAGGATATTCTTCGGGAAGAAATCACGAAACTCACATCAAAGCTAGCTGCCTTGGCAATAGATGCGATGAATGAGTATACGAAAAATGGTCAGCTCCAATAGCAAATTGACCAGCTCAAATCTGAGAAGCAGATTTCACCCGAGTCTTCCTCGAATACATCTGAGACGTCTTCGTGTAAAGCTTTTATTGGTAAAATATCTACCACACAAGACGGTAACAATTCTCAAGATGAGTGTGTTAAAAGGAATTTAAACTCTGATTTTTTTCCTAGCTTCCGCATCGAATTCCCCAAAGCACACTGACACCGCGTGTTCCTCGCCTTCCTCAACCGATCCAAGTCTCGTAATTCCGGATGTCAATTTTTCTGAATTTATGAACTCTGAAGGTCATTCTGATGGATAGTTTGAGTCGTTTCCCTTCGACAAACCTCTTCCGAGTCATTCTGATTTTTTGTCACCAGTGGTGAATCGACCGGTCAACTTTGAAATGGGTGCTTGTTCAAACACAAAGACCCCAGCTGTGATTGAGATTCCCAAATCTAAACCTGTTTCTCCAAACAAATCACAGCCGAGGCAAATGACCGAGCGATTGCCTATCAAAAATCCTGTTTCTTCAAAAGTCACTAACCACGCTGTTAATGTGGGTTCAGATAAAACCGGCCAGCCTAAACAAGATAAACCAAAGAGGCTAGCTAGGGAATCTATTGAGAAAGAGGCATCGAATCCATTTAACACTGTTTTCTATCCTAGGATGCATAAGCATGATGGCGCATGGAATCATAGGAATAATTTTGTTAAACGAGATGTTAATTTTCCAATTAAACTCTTCTCCATTCAGCAATTGATTCAATTATCGCATGATTGCTTATGCTGTTCTAGTTGTGGTTGGAATGACTTTGATGATATCAATAACAATGATTGGTTTGGGTCATATCACATGTATAATCAGACACCCAAATGCAAACCCCGTAATAACAAGAGAAAATATCATAAACAACGGGGTTCTCAAACAGAGGTTAAACCACAGCGGGAGACCAAACCCATTCCAAAATGGGCTTCTCCCACTGAGGTTAGACCGGCACTCCAGAGGCAATCTGCTACAAAACCTGTTCCTCCAAAAGGTGTAAATTCTACACCTAAGAGGCAACATGTGCCAAAACCAGTTACTCCAAACGGTGTACAATCTGCACCTAAAGGGAAGTCTAAGTCAAAGCAAGTTCCTCCTCGAGGTGCCAAACCTAACCCTCCCGGACCCAGGCAAATCTGGGTACCAAAGGTCTGCTAATCTTGTTTTGCAGGACGGTCATGTGTGGTTCTAGACACTGGATGCTCCACACACATGACCGGAAGGAGGGAGCTGCTCACGATCTACAATGAATCATATTGCGAAGACGTGAGGTTTGTCTATAATTGTGCTTTCACGAGCTGCTCATGTGTTTAGGGGGAGCATGATCAGCTATCAGGTAAGTTTACTCTACTATTGAGGGGGAGTGTCACACACGTTTTTCCTTAAATGTCCGAAAACGTTTTTTGTGTGTGGACATTCCCGTGTGCATTTCACTCTACGCGCACATTCTGAGGGGGAGCATAGCATCTTATGCTCATCATTTGAGGGGGAGCGACACGGTTTTTCTTTAAATGTCGAAAAGTTTTTTTGTTGTGTCGGTCTCTCCAGTGCACAAATGCACACTCTGAGGGGGAGCAAAACCTTCCCTATGCTCAGTTTGAGGGGGAGCGAGAGAAGGTTCGTTCAACATCCGAACAGTCCTATTTTTCTTGAAAGTGTGAAAGTTTAGGGTAATTTCTGTCAGCAATCACAAAGTGACCGGACAGGTCTCCGGACACCCATTTCTCCGGATAAGTTTCCGGACCAGATGGGTATCCGTATGACCCATCCGGAAAACATGTTTGTCCGGAATCTTTTTTTTTCGGGATGTCATTTTATCCGGAAAACTCTGTTGTCGGGGCACCTGTTGTCCGGATACTTTGGTTTGTCCGAAAAGTTTGGTTTTCCAATCTTATGTCCGGATACCCCTGTTTGTCAAGTCCTGTACCTGTTTTCTTACTGCCAGTCCTCAATCTGTCTCAGATTGAGCCACTTCTTACAAAGGTACACACCGGAACTTGTTCATCCATTTTGTTTACTAACTTTGGGTCTTTTACAGATATTCCATGGCGGATCAGGAGCAACATCATTATGTTCATCACTTGAGGGGGAGCGTCACACTGTTTTATTAAAAGTCTAAATGTTTTTTCCTTGTGTTGATGTCTCCCAAGTAAATCACACTCTCACTCCGAGGGGGAGCAAGTCAATCTCCATGTATGCTTTGAGGGGGAGCAGGATAATATCTGTGCTAGGGCTGAGGGGGAGCAGAAAATATTTCATTTTTTTCAACTTGAGGCTTTCCGGACACTTACCTGGTAAGTAACCCACCGGATACCCCAGCTATGCATATACCTGAAGCCCTACTTGCACACGCGGTCCCTAATGCGCCGAGTGTGATAGCATATAGACGAGAGTTAGGGAATCCCATGGTCCAGCCAGCGCCGGAGGGACCTTCCCCGGGATATAGAACGTGTGAGAAGGAGGGAATTACGGTCGAAAGCGAACCAAGAAAGATTGAGCCGTAAAGATAAAGAGGCTCCTGAGTGACCCCAACCGAGTGTTATCCGGGTTGCCACATCTTCTATTCCATCTCATTTGTTGGGACGGAGTATTGAAGAAGCCTCCGTGGACCCAGCGGAGCAATTGCACAACCTCCTTATCCACTCATCCGTCTCTCAAAAGACGGATGTTTCAGTTCCTCACGGGGATATAGCACAACTTCCACCGGTCTCTCATTCGGAGAGTGCTGGTGTTGAAATAAGCGACCAGCAGCCCCCGGTCGCGACATCCTTTCGTGCACAGTCGAGTCTAGAGACACTTGATACTATACATTCTTCGGCTAGGACACATGAAGAGGAACAACAAACCGAGGCTCTTCGTGACCCGATCGGAACGTCCGTAGTGTCTCCGTCTAGCGGAACACGAGGATCGGACGTAAATCCTACCACAAATACCACTTTGCCAACTGTGAATGTAGGTGGCTCTGCCTCTATGGTAGATGCCTCAACGGGTGATCTAAGTGACCCCGGCGTAACTCACCCTGACTTTGTGTCGCAAGGGTCCCTGGACAGCACTCTCAAGGCTGTCCAAGAGGCAATGGAGCAGCATGTCGCCGCCGAGCTCGCCAAAATAATCAAAGGCAAAGCAAAGATCGTCGAAACTGAAACCGTGCCTACACCTCCACCGACATTCGTTCAGCCAATCTATTCGGTGGATACTCTGAAGACGATGCTTTTGGCTCAGCTACTCCAGCAATCTGAATCCGACGCCTCAACTGAAGCAGACCTGATATCTGTTCTGAAATCCCAGGTCACTGCTCCTTCATCATCCATTACCACTCGCTTAGACGCCATTCACTCGACTCTCAAGGACTACAACCAAGCGCTCACAACGCTGTTCGAGAGGGTCCGCTCACTCGAAGATACCTGTAAGAGTCAAGCTGGCGGTCTGAAACGCAAGCATGATGACCAGGATGATCCTGATCACCGTGAGGGGGAGAAACGACTACGACCTACCAAGACCGCCCCTATCCTCATAGAATCTACAACTGTGGTTCATCTGGAACCAGCAACTGCGGCAACAACAACTGAAGCCGAACCTGAATCCGAGTTGCCATTAGCCGAGATGGTAATAGATATGGACATCTCAGATGATGAAGACCCGACGGTTGAAAAGCCCAAGGGTTCAACTCAGGAACTGGTCGACTTTGACTCATCAGACAGACCATTACTAGATATGATCGATCCAGACTGCGAAGCCAACCCGGAGACCGAAGATGCATGGTACGAAAAAGCCGCCAGTGCCGTAAATCTCCAGGTAAACTTGGTTTTCCCGACTAATGAAGACGACAACATCGACTATGATCAGTTCCTGCTACAGAATTTTTATGGCACTTCTCCTGTTCACTCAAGCAAAGCCGCCGAAACTTCTGAAAGACCCCAATCTGCAACAGTCAATCCTACGACATCTCCTCTACAACAACAGACAGCTCCTGATCTTCCGCCCCTTCCTCAGCAAAAAATCCGTTGGGAGAAGATCCCTGTATTTATTCCTCACCTGGAGGAATCCATGAAGAAGTTGTTTGTTCACAAGCTACGCACGATCGAGCCGACCTTTTGCCTTGGTATTTACAACTACAGCCCTGAATACCAACGCCGATACATCTGCGCAATGAAACGGTGTCTACCAGTCAGCCAAGTCAGAACCAAGCATCAGATCACAGAGGTACTCAACATACAGTCCAGCCGCATCATGAAAATTGTCTATCTAGTATTCACCGTCCGCCGAGAAGATGGTAATGAATGGAAATCTTCTAAAAGACCTTCGCACTAGAACCATCCGACCACTTACCGTTACAAAGGCGCTCGAAGCTGTTCGTCAATTCCTGGTCCGCACAATTATGATGTCTTATCTAACAGACTTCCAAATGGCTATCGAGAACAGGGCGAAGAAGTTAAATTTAATAAAGCCGAAACTGCAAGCTCCTGAGTTGAATATGTATCTCGAGAACGCTATGCTTCTAGAACCAGAATTTGGGATCGTCTACATCAATGAACAGAAAGAGAAGAAGTTTCTGCGATTCAGTCAGGTTGATAGATTCTGCGACGGCACACTCTTCAAAGTTCAAGATGCTCTTCTAAAGATCATTCAACACGAGTCTGAAAATCCAAGGGTTTCGTATGTTCCTAATCCAAATGAAATAACTGCTCGGAATGCCTTTGAAATGATTGAAGAACGCATCGACTATCGCCGTGCTATCAGATGGTTCGAGATTCACTTCGCGCTTCGAAAAAGATATGTCGCGAACTGGCGCCAAATCGAACTTCAAATCAAAGGGGGAGATTGTTAGGATAATATTTGGTTGATTAGAAGCTCAAGGGGCTAATTGTAATAGATTAAATTAGGCCTTGTTAGTGAACGGGCCGTGGGCTTGTTAACCACGGGCCCGCCATATATAATGTTGATTAGCCTTAGAAAAATAGGCTAGTTGTCTCATTTGCTTTCCTTTACTTTATTGTAATTCTCTCTAATATTGAAAGCTAATCAGAGTTGACCAGTTGAAATCGTATGCTTCATTGTTTACTTGTTTGATTTCATTATTGTTGAGCGGATCTGAGACTCACAGTCGTGTATAAAAACAATGTGTTGTGTGTGAAAGTCGTGCGTCGTGAGCGATCCCTTGAGAGAGAATTCTTTGCTTCGAATGTTCTTGAGAGCTTAGTTCTTCTGAGATGATGTGTGATGGAGATTGAGTGAGATCAGATGTCTTCCCAATGATGATTGAGCCTTCACTTTTATAGTCTTTGTATCATTCATTGATCTTCATAAATGTATCTGGTAACTATCGTAACGGACGCTGGATTGAATGCTCATAACTGACCTTGTCGGTTATAGCCGTTGGTCATTAATGACATTGATTCTTGCATTAAACAATGAAAAAGTAACAGAAATGCCATACGTTAGTCGGTCAAGGTCGCAAGGTTCCATAGGACGGATGTGTGTGTGGCGACGTCGCGGTCGAGTGTCGTCAGGTGAATATCTTTCGATTTTGACTTTGATCAGGATTAAGGATAAGTGTAATAAATGTTTTCCTTACCTTGGTCGTGGTCGAGACTGGTGAATGTTTACCTAAACAGTTATACAGATGTTAATCTTCAGTTGGTTTTCGACTCTGCTCCCGCGCATCATTTTCACTGAATTAAAATGATGATACTCACGGAATGCAATAAACGAAAACAGGTAATTTTCACTGAATTAAAATCTGAGTTTGAATACTAAGAACAAGTCGAAAACTTAAATAGAATTCTTACCAGAAACCTTTTATCACTTTGAATCATATCGTCCGTATGCTCTGATACCAATTGTGAGTTCCAAATCAGTGCAACGAACAGTAGAAATCAATAGATTTGAACAAACAGTATGATTTCAATTGGTCATCCAATTCACTTTCATTAATCAGAGAGAATTACAACACGCCTTGAAAGTGTAAATTGACAACTAGCCTCAAAACTAAGGCTTACAAACATTATATACTTAGGGCCTAAAGCTAGGAAGTCCGAGTTCTGATCTGAGATAAACAGAACTCAAAGTTGAAATACCAGAATTTCAAGAAACAAAATCAAGCGCTAAACAGATTGACTCAGTAAGCACAGTATTTGCAATAATGAGACAATGATCAGAAAGTTTAATTGTGAAGAACAAGTCACAATTATTATATCAGATAAGAATGGAATCATTTGCAAGAAATAGCGAACTTGGAAAACAACTAGGAATTCAAACGAGTGTATTTTCATCGAAAAATCAACAAATATGTGAGACATGGAAATAACCGAGTCAATGAAACATAACACGTGGAAATCATGGAAGTTAAAATTGGAGAATAACAAACACAAGTTAGTTATTCAGAATGAATTACCACGGTTTTTGAATTCAGTTGAAGTTCACTTACCTTTTATAGAATAGTACTCCCCCTCAAAATTAGCATAACCTTGGAATGCCGTCATGTGAAAAGAATGTTCTGAACTGAGCGCACATGACATTCCTGCAAAACAGATTAGTAGGATTTTGGTATCCATCTTTTTATGGATCCTTGTTGGTTAGATGCCCTATGAGGACCTGGGATACTATAAGTACCATACCAATAGTTAGCACGATCTTTATTCACAAACTCACTTGTTCCACAATAAGAACAACACAGCTTCTGTGTAGATAAACTGATCAGCTTATTAACAGAGTAAGCACGATCAGTTTTCACAAAAGGTTTAGCGTGGAAAGCTTTGTTGTTCTTGTCACTCTTAACAGAGAAGAATGACTTTGGAGTAGGAGCGGATCCTTTAACTCTCCAAACCATGTTTACTTTCTTGAAAAATTGATTATCTGATTTGTCAATAATAGGGTCATGAAACAGATTAGAGGTGTGGATCCTCTGACCAAGCCGCTCAGACTCAGCAAGCAATGGGATATCCATCGCTGAAAGGTCTACATATAGATTGGGCATCGATTATCTATGATGACCTGGTACTCAGAGTGGACTCCGTCGCTGACAGATCTCCATGGGTTCCCTATCCTCGATTCATCAGCGTCGTATTCCAAAAAGGCCTGAAGGACAGCTATCCAAAAGAGGGTGACCTGAAACTCTCTCAGGTTGGCCCTAAGGTTCTCGACTTCAAGCCAGTGGCAAATGAGGTACGTCTTTCTACACTCTTAACTCTTCTCAACCCTACTTCTTCTACTTCTGCAGCTCCTTCAGCGGACAAACCCACCGCTGATACCCCAGTTTCAACCTCCATTCCTTCTCTTAAAAGGAAACACTCCTCCACCCAACTTAGTTCCAAAAGAACTAAGAAAACCAAGGAGCAACCCCAGCAATCTATTGTTGAAGACTCCTCATCTCCTCTTGAAGGGCTGATGGAACGTTCAGTGGTACGCTCTGCCACAGCTGAACAAGTCACCCATTCTATCCCAACCTCAGCGTCTCTAAACGTTGAGGTTACCAACTTGGAAACTACGCAACGCTGAACTCCGTACCCAACCTCCATTCTTAACCGTCGCTTCTCCCTCTATTCAATTGGACTCTACTCCAGTTGTCACTGAAGCACCTGTCATTCCTCCAGAAGCTAAAGCTGACACTCAAGGAATGATGGGCGTAGGACCTGCAAAGATGACCATGCGTCCACGCACTTTAGCTGACGATATGGAACTTTTCTCAAGACACCGAGATTTTGATGCATCATTTTCTCCACTTGATCCCACATACCCTTTGCTGATTCCTTGTGGCTATCTATGGTTGTGTAGATCGAGTTGGGTAGAGCCTGAATGAGATATATCTTGGCATGTTTTTCACCCTCAATCATGCCTCTTTCGTTCGCAGTCATTTCTGCGAGTGTCTTGTCCTCAGTGCGAGCTTCACCGCCTGCTGCAGTAGCTTGAATGGTCTTCACGGGTTTGGGTATTGGCCCATTACATAGAGCTCGCTAGATGAACTCAAAGTTGTCCTTAGACTCGATGAAAATCTGGAATCTATCTCGCCACTGGCTGTATTCACCTTGGTAGAGGCAAGGCGGCTTGGATTCGGTGCCAATAGCGAGAGCGTCGTGCGAAGACATCTTAACTTGCACCAATGTGAGCGTCAGACGATGGGTTCGATTCAAAGTAATATCCTAACGCAAGGCACTATGAGTGGTGTCCTAACGCACGTTCTAAGAATGTTTTATGCTAAAACAGGTAAGAAATCAACTAGACTGAACTTACCGGATAGGAATCCGGATATAAGATGTCTGATCTGGAAGTGTCCGGATCAGATTGTGTGTGAGAGTGTTCAATAAGCAGAGGAATCCAGGTAAACACAGGTTACTGGATAACTGAGTGTTACCGGATGAAACAGGTTTACCGAATGAGTCAACAAAAACAAACACTTACCGAATGTGAATAAAACAAGTAACAATCTTATCGGGTGGATGAGCTTACCATATAACTGGATGTTACCGAATGACAAGCTTACCGGATGAATCAAATAAAGCAAGAACTTACAGATAAAATTAAAACAAGTAACTAGCTTACCGGGTGAGAGGACTTACCGGATGAAATGGCAGTTACCGGGAACTTGTCCGGTATATAGGACTTACCGGGTGTGACTTCCGGTATCCAGGTATGATCCGGATAGTTGTCCGGAAAGTGAAAGTAGCCGGTAAGTGGAAGTTACCCGGTAACTTTGAGTTACCCGGTAACAAGAGAAATAAGGAAACTTACCCGGTAACAATATGATGTATCCGGTAACCACGACTGTGGTGTCCGGTAAGTGCGGCTGTGGTTTCCATGTCGATTGGAAATCGATTAGGGTTGCTTAGAATCGTTCCTGAAAGGTTAGAAACTCGACAAAACACAATACTAACAATACCCGAATCGAATTTGAAGCCAAAAAACAAGTTTTTGATAGAAAATTTTGATTTTTGCAAGAACAGAGACCAAAAACTTGTGAATTTAATTTTGCTTAAAAAACAACTAAGATGATCGAATTGGACAATGAAAAGTTGTAGAACCGATTATAATGATGATACTCACGGAATGCAATAAACGAAAACAGGTAATTTTCACTGAATTAAAATCTGAGTTTGAATACTAAGAACAAGTCGAAAACTTAAATAGAATTCTTACCAGAAACCTTTTATCACTTTGAATCATATCGTCCGTATGCTCTGATACCAATTGTGAGTTCCAAATCAGTGCAACGAACAGTAGAAATCAATAGATTTGAACAAACAGTATGATTTCAATTGGTCATCCAATTCACTTTCATTAATCAGAGAGAATTACAACACGCCTTGAAAGTGTAAATTGACAACTAGCCTCAAAACTAAGGCTTACAAACATTATATACTTAGGGCCTAAAGCTAGGAAGTCCGAGTTCTGATCTGAGATAAACAGAACTCAAAGTTGAAATACCAGAATTTCAAGAAACAAAATCAAGCGCTAAACAGATTGACTCAGTAAGCACAGTATTTGCAATAATGAGACAATGATCAGAAAGTTTAATTGTGAAGAACAAGTCACAATTATTATATCAGATAAGAATGGAATCATTTGCAAGAAATAGCGAACTTGGAAAACAACTAGGAATTCAAACGAGTGTATTTTCATCGAAAAATCAACAAATATGTGAGACATGGAAATAACCGAGTCAATGAAACATAACACGTGGAAATCATGGAAGTTAAAATTGGAGAATAACAAACACAAGTTAGTTATTCAGAATGAATTACCACGGTTTTTGAATTCAGTTGAAGTTCACTTACCTTTTATAGAATAGTACTCCCCCTCAAAATTAGCATAACCTTGGAATGCCGTCATGTGAAAAGAATGTTCTGAACTGAGCGCACATGACATTCCTGCAAAACAGATTAGTAGGATTTTGGTATCCATCTTTTTATGGATCCTTGTTGGTTAGATGCCCTATGAGGACCTGGGATACTATAAGTACCATACCAATAGTTAGCACGGTCTTTATTCACAAACTCACTTGTTCCACAATAAGAACAACACAACTTCTGTGTAGATAAGCTGATCAGCTTATTAACAGAGTAAGCACGATCAGTTTTCACAAAAGGTTTAGAGTGGAAAGCTTTGTTGTTCTTGTCACTCTTAACAGAGAAGAATGACTTTGGAGTAGGAGCGGATCCTTTAACTCTCCAAACCATGTTTACTTTCTTGAAAAATTGATTATCTGATTTGTCAATAATAGGGTCATGAAACAGATTAGAGGTGTGGATCCTCTGACCAAGCCGCTCAGCCTCAGCAAGCAATGGGATATGCATCGCTGAAAGGTCTACATATAGATTGGGCATCGATTATCTATGATGACCTGGTACTCAGAGTGGACTCCGTCGCTGACAGATCTCCATGGGTTCCCTATCCTCGATTCATCAGCGTCGTATTCCAAAAAGGCCTGAAGGACAGCTATCCAAAAGAGGGTGACCTGAAACTCTCTCAGGTTGGCCCTAAGGTTCTCGACTTCAAGCCAGTGGCAAATGAGGTACGTCTTTCTACACTCTTAACTCTTCTCAACCCTACTTCTTCTACTTCTTCAGCTCCTTCAGCGGACAAACCCACCGCTGATACCCCAGTTGCAACCTCCATTCCTTCTCTTAAAAGGAAACACTCCTCCACCCAACTTAGTTCCAAAAGAACTAAGAAAACCAAGGAGCAACCCCAGCAATCTATTGTTGAAGACTCCTCATCTCCTCTTGAAGGGCTGATGGAACGTTCAGTGGTACGCTCTGCCACAGCTGAACAAGTCACCCATTCTATCCCAACCTCAGTGTCTCTAAACGTTGAGGTTACCAACTTGGAAACTACCCAACGCTGAACTCCGCACCCAACCTCCATTCTTAACCGTCGCTTCTCCCTCTATTCAATTGGACTCTACTCCAGTTGTCACTGAAGCACCTGTCATTCCTCCAGAAGCTAAAGCCGACACTCAAGGAATGATGGGCGTAGGACCTGCAGAGATGACCATGCGTCCACGCACTTTAGCTGACGATATGGAACTTTTCTCAAGACACCGAGATTTTGATGCATTCACCAATCCTCCTGCAGGTATATACAAAAACCCCTATACACTGTAACTGAACCCCAAACTTCTGAGCTTTCCTCTATTCACAAGTTCTTATATGTTACAGGTCCAAATATGGGAGACATCAACGCCTCTCTGAAGACAATAGAGACGAAGCTGACATGTCTCACATATACTCTTTCCGGCAACTCTTCAGCTGTAACAAACGTCGGAGAGAATCTTACAAAGCTGACAACCGTGGTCGAAAAGAATGCCTCCAAAGCTGATTTGGAGAAGGTTGACAAATCACTCACCGACTTTGCCAAAGTTCTCTCTGACATCTACACAGACTACCTCGACATAAAAAAACCAGTTAACACCATGTCCAGCGAGGTCAAAACGCTGAAGACATCGGTTGGCAAACTCGAAGGTGATATGTCTGCTGTAAAGACTGATGTCAGTTCAGTAAAGACTGACATGAGTTCTGTGAAGACCGACGTCAATACGATGAAGAATGACGTCACTTCTATGAAGACATTGTTGCAGCAGATCCTGACCAACACGACCGCCCCTGCACCTGCCCCTAAACCTTCATCTTTTACTCCGGCGGATCGTGCTGAACTCGTGAAGATCAATCTTGGTATTTCTGGTCTAGAAAACAGATTATCAGCGATTGAAATTTGTGTGGGGATCCCTGGCCAAGAAGACAGGGAACCATCAACAACTGCTGAGTCGTCGCATTCCTCCCCCACTCATCATGAAAAAGGGGGGGAGAAGAGCGCTGAAGACTTTTCCCATGATGAATCTATCAGGGGAGAGAAGACTGAAGACCTCACCTTCACTGAAGAGGGTGAGAAGACAATTGAAGAAGCAGCCGCTGGACCTCAGGGAGATGAACACCCTGAGGGAACCGAGAAGCTTACCTCTGCATCTGAGGGGGAGCAACTCAAAGAAGAAGCTGAAGAATCTGAGTCTGAATCTGAAGATGAAGAAGCCATCGACTTGTCTGATGATGAACCATCCTCTTCAAAGAATGATAATGATGAAGATGATGATGACTCTTTTATCGTCAAGCCTGCTCAGAGGACCACAACTCTTAGAGGAATTCTGATAAATGAACCTACAGGGGAGCGGACAAAGACAAAGCCATCAACGTCTGAAGCTGACAAGGGCAAAGGAAAAAGTGTCGCTGAAGACGATGAAAATCTGACGATCTTGCTTAAAAAGCCGGTTTGTCAGGTATACTAATCTTCCTTACACTACATCCCTCCTCTCTATACACTATCAGTTCTACTCTCCACAAACCTCCATACACTTTATCCCATTCTTTATCTATCTCTGTTCTACCCAATGTTCTTACTTGTAAGATCGCTGTGTTTCAGCTAGTCTTCTCCCCTGCTTGAGGATATCGCTGAAGTTCCTACAGCTGCGACTTCATCAACAATAATCCCAGCTCCCAACGATGAAGAAATAATCCCGGTCTTAGATTTGATCTCTGAGACTGATGAACCTGAAGAACAGAGGCTCTCTCACAAAAACAGACCTTCCTTGGCTCCTCAAAAGCTAAGTGAAGAGGATCAAGAAAAGAGAGATGCAATGATCAAGAGACTCGAAGATCAGCAAATCATTCTGAATCATGATCAACTTCCTTCCATTCCTACAAAGTTCAAAATTTCCAAAAAGGAATACAAGGAACACCTCAGAGTTGAACGCCTGATCGCTGAAAGAAGGGAAGCTGAAGAAAAAGACATAGAATACGCCATCCAGCTTACTCAACGATCAGTAAAAGACCCCAAGCTGAAAAGTGCTCCCATTGACGTTCAACGTCAGCTATGGGATGATGCTCAAAGGATCGTTAGAGAAAAGACTAAGGTCTCTGATACGACTTTGGAATGGTGTAAAGAAATGCTGAACTATCGATCTCAACCATCCAAAATCATCAAAGTAAACATCAGAGGAAGACTGTACGTAGACGTTCCTGTTGTCGAAATTGATGTCTACAGAGAAGACAAAACCAACCAAACCTTCTATGTTGCTACCTTAGACAAGTTTAGTCTCTCTGAATGGTTGGAAGTGAAATTAGCCATTCAGGGATCGCGCTCAAAGTTCAAGAGCCATGTCGAGAAGATCTTAAACAAACAGATCGACCTGGTTTCTTCTGCTGTGGATATTCCTCCTTCTACTCTTCTTCCTCCTCAACAAAGAAGAGTCTCTGCAAAGGAAAAGAAAGTCTCAGACTCAGGTCCTCCTATACGGAATGAAACAGGTATTGGTTTCTCTCGTGCTGAAGTTCTTGGCCCTGATGCTGATCTCTCAGCGCTTAACACATCCCTACCACCTGGAGAAACTTTCATTCCTGGCACAGTTGTAAGTGATCTTTATGGTATATTCTTTCTAGACTACGAAGGAAACCATCACTTTCAACGCATCTCTGAGCTTCCAATCACTCCCATCCAACAACTCAGAGATCTCATATACTGGTGTGAAGTCAGACGTGACATTAAAGCTAGACACCTGAAGCCCTTGATTTTTGAAGAAGCTCTGAACAAAAAGAATCAAGGAGTAGATGTCCCTGACTGGATGATTCCCACATCAAAGACCCTCGATGAACTTCTCATCAAGGAAGAACCTTTTGACGGATAGGATCGCCTTGTAATTCTTTCTATCCTTATCTGTCTACATCTTTTGTACTTGTAATTTTATTCGTTGTACTTGTAATTTTTCTACTTCCCTCTGTAATCTTTACAAAGTTTAAAGAAAAATTTCAGCAAACGTACTTTACTCCATCAGTACAGAAAAGATCCCAGAAAACAGTAAAAGGGACAAATATTTTATGAGTTCTTTTTATCCTTATGTTTTCATTAAATAGCAATTTTCTTTGTTGCTATGTCATAATCAAATAGGGGGAGATTGTTGATCCAAACCCTCAGTGATTTGATAATGACCCTCTCTTATATACTTAGTGAAAATTGTAAGTAAACAATATGTATCAGAGTTTCACTATCGCTGATAAGTACTAAGATCTTACAGTATCGCTGATAGGAACTCTCACTCTTTATATTAAACATTCAACGAAACTGTTCACCATAATACTCTGAGTCTGTTCAGTACTTATAGTGATCGCTGATATGTTAGTTGTTTACTTATGATCCCTGAAGACAAGTTTCACGTCAACATAGGTTCTACGCTGAAGTGGAAGATCAAGCTCAAGAACCAGCGACAAGTCTCCTAATGAACTGATGCGGATCAGCGAAGACTCAGATTTGTCCACTCAACGTGAAGTATCAAGTACAAGACTTTAGCTATCGCTGAACTCTATCATTCACTGATATAGAATGATAGATCGCTGAATCAACGAAAAGATGATCATAAAGTCCTCCGTACAAAGTACTTTTGTCTTAACCACCCTTGCACGACTCCGTACGATATGTCAGAAAAAGAACCTCCTTATTGTCTGAAATCGTACAACCACTCTGATACTACACTGTTCAAACATGCGGCTACTAATGTTGTCAACAAAGGTCAATGACATACAACCAATGAGCTGCTGCCACGTGTAAAGTGTATACTGCCATGCATTAAATGCATGGAGTATATAAGAAGATGAACTCACTTCTTTTTGAAGTAACTTGCTAACTCTGGACAAGTTCATCCTTCTTATCTTGAGATAGGTTATTATTAGTAATTTCCTTCTCTTTCTTAGTGCAAGAAACTTAGTGTTCCAACTTGTTTAGATTTAGGTTTATCCTTAATCTTGTTTCCGCAACAAGCTGTAAATTGTTAATGATTTATCAATAAACAATTTAGAAAGTAAAATTTGTGTGTTTGTATTCAACCCCCCCTTCTACAAACTTGTATAGCCCTTCGGGACCAACAATTATCAAGAGTAGCATTTGTGTCTTCTTCGGTTAGAGGGACATCTGGTTCAGCACTTGGAATTTCTGAAGGAATATCAGAGGATTTCGGTTGTTGCTGAGGAATGTTTGGTTCATTAACCGAATAACTAGCATGTTGTGTTGATCCTTCCACATTAATTGTAGTCTCTTGTTGTGTATGAACAACTTCTGGTACTTGAATATCTTGAAGAGGAGTGGAAACATCAACCGGTGTTGAATTAGAAGCACCTTCTTGAGTATTAGTCGCAGCGGAAATTGTTGTAGGTGCTTGTTCCAACCTGTTAAAATCAGCAGATTTATTGTAAGTACCATAAAATTCGTCAAATAACAAATCAAGATCAGTTAAATGAGATTTAGAGGTTGAAGGTTGATCCTGATTAGATGTTGGAACAGGTTCTGAACTGAGATGTCTAGAAGCTAAAATTCCGGTTATGACGGGTTCTGTACTGTTTTGAACAGAAACCAAATCGTGATGTTCGTCGAATTTGACATTAACACTTTTAATGATTGATCTGGCTTTCTTCAGGTATATCCGGTATGAAGCCGCTGAGAAATAATATCCAACGAAGATACCATCAATCACCTTTGGACTGAACTTGTTCCGTTGATCTTTATCGTTCAAGACATAACACCTACATCCAAAAACACGAAAATGTTTTATATTAGGTTTCCGGTTATTCATAATTTCATATGGGGTTTTACCAAACCGGCGGTGTATGACTGAACGGTTTTGAGTATAACATGCGGTTGCCACGACCTCGGCCCATAAGAAGAGAGGTAGACTTGAATAAGCCAGCATAGTTCTCGCAGACTTGACTAACGTTCTGTTTCGTCGTTCTACAACACCGTTTTGTTCGGGAGTTCTGGCGGCAGAAAATTGTTGAATAATCTCATTTGACTCATAGAAGTCACCTAGGACTCTGTTCTGGAATTTTGTACCATTATCCGAACGGACGATTTTAACTGATATCTGCATATTGTTCTGAGCTGACTTGATAACACTAATCAGAAGTTCTGAAGTTTCGTCTTTCGAACGAAGAAACTTAACCCATGTGTATCTTGAAAAATCATCAACTATTACCAAGACATACTTCCTCCCACTTATGCTTTCGGTTTTCATTGGACCGCACAAATCCACATGTAAAAGTTCAAGTATGTTCTTTGTTGTTGGTTTAGGTTTAGGCTTATGAGGAACCCTCTTCATCTTCCCTTTCTCATGCGCGTCACATAAATTTTCAGCATTGAATTTCAAAGTTGGAAGCCCCCGAACTAATTCACCTAAAACCAGCTTCTGAATATATCGGAAATTCAGATGCGATAAACGTTGGTGCCATAACCAACTTTGTTGTTCCAAAGCCTTCGATAGGAGACACACTTCACTATTCGGCTTAACGGTAGACAAGTTAATTGTGTAAAGATTTGACTTTCGAGGGCCAACAAGAAGTTCTGTTCCCTCCTCAGTTTTGACACAACATCTTTTCTTTTTAAAATTCACCTCCAAATCTTTATCACAAAACTGTCCTATACTAAATAAGTTGTGTTCCAGACCTTCAACGTAGTTTACTTTCTTTATTGTGAGATTATCTTGAATGATGTCTCCAAAACCCTTGATTGGAGCAACTTGATTATTTCCAAATCTCACCCGGCCAAGATCTTTTTCAACAAAATTAGATAACATGTCTCTTTGGCCTGTCATATGCTTCGAACATCCCGAATCTGAGTACCATAACTTATTTTTCTGCATCAACCAGATTTAAACATTTTTAGGTACCCACTTAAAATTGGGTCCTTTTTGGTTAGTTTACGAAGTCACTATTTTAGAATTTGGTGACTTCTTTTTTTCCGCAAATTTGACTTTCTAGGAACATTAGGAATAAAATAAGAATTGTCCCAACAACAAGAGCCATGCATAGCAAACACACTGTCACAACTACAAATAGAGCAAAAACATTCACCATTTTTAAAACTCAACAATTGGTCTTTTGAGTAACTCTTGTAAGATTTTACAAAAGATTGTTTGTTACTCGCACCAAATTGTTTATTCTTTGTAAAACTACTGTTTTTAACATTCTGTTTGGTCGATTCGGACTTTGTTTGCTTTACCCGCCATTCTTGCACTTTCGCCTTTCCATTCACAAAATTATCTGAAACAACAGAAGATTTAGAATTAGAACCTCTAGAACGTTGAACTTGAGTTATCTTTGACTTTTTACTCTTCTTTCTTTTCTCTAAAGGTGGTTTCTTAGTGTTTGAACACTCGCCTTTAAAAAAAATACTTGAAGGTTTTTCATTTGTAAAAATAAAATCTATATGGTCCAGAAGCTTCTTTGAGAAATCAAATGAACAATCTTTTCCTTTGTCAGTTTCCTTTGGCTTTGACTTGGTTTGGAAAATATGATCATTAGGCAGAAAATCACAATCAGAATCAGAATCGACATAGTGAACTTCAAAATTCATTTTAAAATCAGATGTGGACCATGTTTTAAAAGCATATTCTCTTCGTTCTTTTGCCAATTCCTTTTCTAAATCAGTAACTTCTTGAGAAAGCTCAATTATTTTCTCGTCAAGTGACTTTCTTTCAATTTCAAATGCAACTTTTTCATTTTCCAATTGTTCGCGTTCAAGATTTAAAACATTCTCAATATCAGATATTTTTCTTTTATCATTGAAAGAATTTCTTTCCTTTTCTAATTCAGTTTCTAATATCATGATATTTTGAGAGAGTTCACAAATCTTTTTCTCGAAACAATTGGTTTCATTTATGAAATTGACCTTTTCACTTTCAAATTGTGTATGCTCAGAGAGTAGAATATTCTCAAGATCCATCACTTTCTTAGAAAGTTGGAGACATTTTTGATCAACTTTCTGTTTAGCATCAAAAGTGGATTTTGATGAAACAGAAAACTTTTTAATCAAAGATTTTTCAATTATAACAATCTCCTTTTCCACCTCATCTTTGAAACTAGAAGAAAGTTCCTTAAAGCTATTTGAATAAACAGCTGAAAGGAGGTCCATTTCAAGTTCAAATTTGATTCTTTGTTCTCGAATGGAGAATTCAAGTTCACAAATTCTCCCTTCTAGAACCAACGGTGGAACATATCTTTTAGCTTCATAAACTTGTTCGGTGTTTGGCTTTGTAGCATGGATATCAAAATAATTGTTTGAAAGTGTTCTATTTGGATTGTTTAGAGTTTTCTCCGTCTCTCGAGTATAACAAAATGGAAGTTGTATATGTTTTGTTGATGACCTTTTTATCGATTCCTCTTCTAAAGTTTCCTTTTCACTTGTCCAAGGAATTTCAAACTCGGGCCAATATCTTGCATATCTTAGACATTTAAAATCATACAATGTTGGTAATGTAAATATTGCTTTGGCCAAATGTTTGTGGTTTTCGTAACCAAGTCCCCAGTACTTATTGACAGAACTTACAAGTCTTGGCTTGTTTAAATGAATTGTTTGGTCAGTTTGGCCTCTCAAATACAGCTTCTTTTCCAAATCTTCAATTTTGTTTAAAAACTCTGTATTTTGATTTGAAAGATTTGTCAAAGAGAATTCACTTTCATTATTCATTGCTTCTAACTCTTTGATTTGTTTGTTCAATTCAGATAACTGAGAATCAAGGATTGTCTTTTCTGTTTCAAATTGATTATGTTGAACCTTGAGAATTTTAATTTCTGAACATTTTTCTTCTTTCTCAAGTTCAGCATCATCATTCTTTCGCTTTAAGTCATTATTTTTAATTCTTTTCTTCGTCTAGATTTTCTCTTAATGCTTGAACACCTGGTACCATGTTCTCGATTTCACGTAATAAACTAGCATTTTCATTTTCTGAACAAGCTAATTTATTTCGTAAATCAGACAATTCATTACGTAAAGTAATTACTTCGTGATCTACCGGTTCAGGTAAGGGAAAAGAATTTACCTGTGTTGTAGTGTCAAAATTATCCTCATCATCAGAATTAAATTATGCTTGACACATGTTGGCATGTTCTTCCTTTTCTGCCTCATCATCTGACTGGTCAAGCCAATATTCTTCTTCCACCATAAGTGCTATTCCATCTTCCTTCTGTTTGGCCAACAGCAACTTCTGCTTGTAGTAATCAGAATTCTTGACAACTTTCTTCCGGCAATCCTTAGCATAGTGACCGGGAGTTCCACAGTTATAGCACTTTTGAGTTTCAACCAACTTCTTTTCTTCAAACCTTTTATCCGTATTCTCAAACACCTTCTTTCCCTCAACTTTCTCTGATCTCTTATCCACATTCTCAAACCTTTGTTCTCCAAAAGGTTTCCTCTCATAACTGTTATTCTCAATCTTTCTTGAACCAGAAGTGTATCTTAGGTTGTTAGAAGAAGGATTTTTGTAGAATCTTTTCTGAAAATGCCTAGTCAATAATATCATCGCTTGCTCTAATTCGGCATCGTCATCAGAAACATTACCCTTGTAACCCGTGTCAAATATCCCCGAATCATCAGACATAAAACAGCTTGTTTGCATCTCAACTTGAAGTGCAATAGGTTCTAGAGAGATCTCTTTCTTCTTTTTCTTACTCTTTTTCTCTTTCTTCTCTTCTATCTACTCTTCATCTTGTTGCATGGTCTCACATAGTTCGTGTAATGGCATGGTAGAAAGTCTAGAAATTTGTTTCATTTCCCTAGAAACACTCTTCCACTCTGGTTGTAAGATGCTAATAAACTTGACGTTTATCTCTATCAAATCCTTGTTGATCTTGTTCTTGCTAAGATCATTGAGTAAAATTATGAATCTATCAAAAGTCTGATAAAGTGTCTCATCCTCCTTAGCTCTAAACTCTTCATGTCTATTTATGCACAAAGTGGTTTTCATTTGATTGCCAATCTGAGACCCTTGCAACATTTTCTCCAACTGATCCCACATGCTTTTTGCATTATCTTTAAAACTATTGATCTTATTGAAAACTTCATTCGGTATCCCCATGATTAGATAGGATCTAGCCTTTTTATCTGCATCAAATCTAGCCTTTTGATCAATGTTAATATCAGATATAGGAATCAATTTAGGAGTTGCGTCTTGTGTATTCGGAGCTTAAACAGTTGCATACACAGGTTGCATCGGACCATTTCTTAGCGAATCTAACAAA